>OY770264.1:37405677-38654427 GCA_963669355.1 Chorisops tibialis | reverse complement strand
CAGTACCTTAAAAAGTTCTCCTCTTCTTTAGCTAAACATCTGCGCAATCTTTTCTTTCGTTCCTACTCTTCTGGGTGCTTTTCAGGTATGTGGAAAGTTGCGAATGTTCAGCGAATTCCCAAGAAAGGAAGCAAAGCGAACCCCGCCAATTATCGCCCGATAGCCATTAATTCAGTGCTCTCGAAAGTAATGGAAACTGCTGTCAATCGCAAAATCATTCAATACCTTGAGGATAACCATATAATTCATGATCGTCCGTAAGGGTTCCGTTCTGGAAGGTCGACGGGAGTTCTTATGGTCTACTTGACAGAACGTTGGAACTCATGCATTCATAAGCACGACGAAGGTCAAGTTCTTGCACTTGATATTGCAAAAGCTTTTGACAGAGTTTGGCATGAATGTCTCTTAGTTAAGCTTAGGGCTATCGGTCTTAATGCTTCCCTTGTTAAATGGATTGATAGTTTTTTGTCTGAACGTACTACATGGTGTTACTTCTTCCTCCTTCCCAATAGATTCCGGCGTCTCTCAAGGCTCTGTCTTATCTCCAACTCTTTTTTTAGTTTTCATCAATGACCTTCTGTCATCTACTCTCAATCCAATCCATAATTTTGCAGATGACAGTACTTTAGATAACGCCTATGAATTTAACTCTGCTGCGGAATCAAACAAGCGCTCTATTGCTTCCAATCGCAGGGAGTTATTTAGTTCGCTGAACGCAGATCTCAACTTGATTCTAGAATGGGACAGGCGAAATAGAGTAGAGTTCAACGCTTCCAAAACACAACCCTGTCATCTATCCCTTAAACGTGATGCTGCAGTATCATCTAACAATGTGGCTTTTGGTGGAGCACAACTTTGCACTTCGGATAATTTCACGCTTCTGGGCGTTAAAATTAATGACCACCTTAATTGGGCACAGCACATTTTTGATGTTGCCCTCGACGTCTCTAAACGTCTAGGTATTCTTCGAAAGTGCAAAAAATATTTCACGCCGACCGACCTTGCAACCTTCTATAAGGAATACATTAGATCACGTTTAGAGTACAACTCGCATGTTTGGGCTGGAGCACCCAAAACACACTTCGCGTTGCTTGATCGTATTCAAAAACATGCGTTCCGACTGTTTGGAGATGAGACTATCACGTCTTCTATCGATTCTCTCGAGCATCTCAGAAATGTCGGAGTATTTTGCATTTACTATCGCTACTTCCATGGTAAATGCAGTGCGGAACTAAGCGCACTCATCCCTCCACTCCATACTTTTCCCCGGGATACTCGTCAAGCCAAAGTATTTCCAAACAGGTACAACCTCCAGTGCTTCAAGGGCAATGTCCACCGTCACTTTTATCTCTCTACATTTATATTAGCCTGTTTTTAATTTTAATTGTTTTTTTTTTGTCAATACCTATACAGACATAACTGTGCATAGCATTATATAATGATCCCCTATGTTGTGTTCGGTATCTTAAAAAAAAATGAAACTGACATTCTATACAGAAAATATTGTATGTGATTCAAGCAATAAATTAAAAAAACTATTAACATCCACCCACCCTTACTATCAGCACTCCCCCCCCCCCCTCCCCTCATAAAAAGCCAAACTTGCATAAACGAATGATATATTGATTACATTTACTGGAGCTATTGATCGTATTCGCAATTAAGTGTTAAATCGACAGCAGCCCAGCCCTAAAGGGGGCTCCACTTGTGAAAGGGTATTCCACTTAGTCTTCCTTAACCACTCTAACCTGCATATTGACTTTCCATGCATCCTCAACTTGTTCCAAACATAATATTAATATTTACTCTGTTTAAAAAAAAAACAAAAGAAGGAGTTAAAGATCCAAGTTGAAGTTGATCGTGGTTCCCTTGCATTCTCAACATCGGGGAGTGATAGTAAATATCGAGTGAAGCACGAGGAAGGTAGAAAATATCTGAATTCCTGGTTGAGACTGTTCCTTGACAGAAATTCAGGTCATTGCAGAGGTAGGTATTAAGCAAGTAGCTGTAAAGTTTGAAGAAGAAGCAAGCATCAAGAAAAGACCGACGTAGATGCAAAGGCTGGAGTTCAAGTGCTATAAGTCTGTCATTGTAGCTGATATGAGGCTTTTTTAATCTGTAGAAAAGGGTGCGAGTAAATTTACGCTGAACGGATTCGACGGCCCCAACATTGCATGCATGGTGAGGGTTCCACACGATGGAGCAGTATTCTACTACGGATGAGAGCGGAAAATAGTAGGGCTGCCGTTCTTAGACGGTTAAACTGGACTATCGTACGGAGGATGAACCTAGCAAGTCTGTATGCCTTATTTGTAATTTCAAAATAATGATTGACGAATTTATCATTGTTAGAACACCAACGGGACAAAGTAGACAAGTCATTGTGGAGGTCCAAGCAGTCTGACTAATAGGAAATTTCACGGAACATTTCGAGGTCGTCTGCGTATAAGAGACAATTGGGGCAGATCATTAATGAAGAGCGCAAATAGCAGCGGACCAAGAATAGATCCCTGTGGAACACCAGAGTTAGATGGAAACTCAGCAGATGTGTGTCCATTGAACGCAATTCGACGACGAAAATCCGTGATGTAAAAATTAAACCAATTCAGGAGAGAGCCTGTGACACTGTACCTTTCAAGTTTTGTGACATCAGTGTATATGACATGAAAAGTGTTATGATGGTCTAAAGATTGTGCTACGAAGTCAGTGAAATCACATAAATTGGTAGAAGTTGATCTTCCTTTAACGAATCTATACTGGGTGGGTGATATTAAACGATTAAGTTTCTCCCAGACCGCATTGTGGACTAAAAAGTTTACCGAAGCAGTTTAAGACAGAAATTGGGCGATAGTTGGAGACATTTTTGGTGTCGCCTTTCTTTAAAATGGGTACAATGTTAGCTAACTTCCAGCAAACAGGAAAAGAGTCTTCCTCAAGTGATTTATTGAACAAGAGAGAAAGTGGCACCGAGAGCTCCGGTAAGGCAAATTTCACAAAGAGATTAGGAATCACTCTCACTAATGGACAATTCGCTGATAGAGTTCTGTGGTTAGATGAAAAAGTCATATGATAGGTCCTTTTTGGAAAAGCTAAACACTGAGGAAAAGTATTTGACAAAAAATTCACACATTTATTGCGGAGTGGAAGCTGTAATATCCCCAAACATAAGTTGGGAAGGAAAATAATGATTTTTTTCTACGCTTTTTAACGTGTGATCAGAGCGGTTTGGTTTCATTACGTAACAGAGACGCCTTAAGCTCTGAAATGTATTCAGAGAAAGCTTTCTTGATATCCGATTTTACTTGTTTACGCTGAGAGGAAAAGTTATTATAGTCAGTTAAGAGGAAAGTACGTTTATACTTTTTATGTAGACGTTTTTTCTTATGAAGAGCCTTAATAACCTAGAGGTTGAACCATTCTGGGTATCTTGTTTAGAAGTCCCTCGATAGGGAACATTCCGATGAATTATGTCATCAAGAATTGAATATCGTTAAATAGAAGATTTCTCAGAGCTTTTGTTATTAAAGAGTTCGACTCAATCGAAATTACCAATTTCACAAAAAATTTGTTCATAATTACTCTTGTAGTGGTTGTATTTCTTGATCGCACTATTAGGAGAGGGAACATTGCACATTGATCTGGAGAGGAGGATTATGAGGGTCGGGTGGCACTAATCTAATGGAGGTGTTAATACTGATATGGGAAACACTAACATTGGAAAAAATTAGGTCAAGAATCTTTCCACGATAGTGCTTTTATTGTGAAGAGTTAATGAGCACAGGCTCATAAAGTGATCGATACATATGTAAGTCTGCGGTAGACAGAGACAGTGCAGAGCGTGTCCAGTCAGCATTCCACTTTAAGTCAGGAAGATTGAAGTCCCTACAAATAAGAAATGTGGGGTTAGGGCCAGCTGAGTTGTCAAAGAACTTTTCGATAGTTCCCACATCGCAGAAATATGGGAAATAGGCACAACAAATATAGAGGTATCGACCACCAGAGGTCTTAATTTTGAGAAGAAGGTGTTCAATAAGAAAAGCATCGAAGTTCGGAGAATGTGACGATGGGAAGGTGTTTTTAATAGCGATGGGTACTAAACCTCCATCCTTTTCGATCGAGCGTATAAGATCACGGTCATTCCTAAAAACTGTGTAGCAATTTGGGGAAAATTCAGAGCCAAGAACAGAAGGGGTCAACCAGGATTCAGTAACACATAGGACGTCAAGCATACTTTCGATACTGGACATCAGGAAGTCATCCAACTTGGTTCTTAGACCATTTTGACAGAGAATTGCAAGATTCGAAAAATTATTCTTGAGTTAGGTAGAATTACAACCAACATATTGATGGGTTTGTAGTGGACAGTTCGCAATAAAACGAATTATAGATTTGGTCTCACGGATTCTCATTGTGTACTTGATTTGCTGATTTGCACAAATACTAGTATAATATATAATATTATGTATAAGTTTAGTGATATATGTGTATGTACCTAGCATTAAGAAAAATGAAATACATATACAACAGTCTAAAGTCGAACACCGACCGAGTCGGACGTGTTTCATTAAAACAAACCTACACTAACGACCGAACCCCCAAAAGTTTATTCGAAGTTGACGGATTGTTTACATGCAAATCTGTAGAGTTTAACTAAGCTTTAGCAGTTTGATTCCTCGACAAAAATCCAGCTAAGAGCTATTTCTCGGTAGAAGCTCCTGAACGATAACACCAGGAGGCCAAAAGTCAGCTGAGTCAGAAAATGATAGGTTTGCTGGTAAACATACTTTAGGTAGTATGTAGGAAAAACTCAAAGAAGGTTTTTTATTTCATTTTCCTTCAAATTTTATATTATAATTGAATTATGCTTTTATTTGCTTCATGCTTCTCACATTAACACGTGCTGAATAGATTTAAGTCTGATCACCGAAATGTTATCATTGGCTTAAGCATTATATTACATTATCATACTTTGGATTATTAAAATATTCTATCTGATAATTATCAAGGACGATATGTAATAAGGAGTAACTATGAGCATGCTTTGCAGTGTAAGAAAATGGGAATGAAAGTATTTCCCTCCCTTACTGGCGAAATACTCGAAATTTTTCGAAAAAAATCGTTTCGCTATCTTTGTCTGGCACACTTAAAAATATTGCAACTAACTCTTTCCCACGTTAAATTGCTCGAATAATTTTCAAATTTTCGAAAGAACTGTTTCGCTATCCTTGTTTGGCATACTTAAACCCAAAGTAACTATCTCTGTCCCGCGTTAAATTGTCCGATGCTAAAGTGATTAGCTTAGACATGAACCAAAAACTAATAAAAATTGAAAAAATAAAAATTTCTGAAATGAAAAGCAAACTCCATTGTACTGAAAATTATTTTATTGCTGACTGAATATTAGCAATCAAGATAGACTACAAATTAAAGTATTTTTTTTGTAGGTTTGAAGCCAAGTTAAGCTTGGACACAATTTTCAAAATTCCCAAATCAAAAAGTATTCCCACATGAGACAGCCTATCGGGCACTCTATTTTATATATCCTCCTTGGGTAATTATACTCTAGATGAAATCTGAGATAATATTGTGTTTGCCTTACCGTTTGTAACGTTAAGAAATAACTCTCGCACAGAGCCGTCAAGGGTACAGAAATATTTATTGTCGCTCAAAAACCTCGATTCCGAGTGACCGTCTGTCCGCCTGTCCGTCTGTTTGTTTGTCTGTCTGTCTGTCTGTCCGTCTGTGCGTCTGTCTACAGCATAACTCTCGAAAGCTTTGAGCTATAGTGCTAAAAATTGTTGTGTGTCATTTTTAGCAAAAAAGTAACTTTAAGTTCGTGAATGGGCTACATCCCTCTACTCCTTCTAGGGGAGGGGGCTCCCATACATGAAATTTCGAAATATGTAATAAGAAATTTATTTTTCTTTGAAGCTATTTAAGCTATTGACTTGAAATTTACGTCAAAGTATTGTGATATAGATGTCATTAATATCACGGAATATTGACCCGATCCCCTTACTCCTTCTACCCCCTCCCATACAAATGGACAATTTTGAAAAATACATATTTTCGATTTTCATTGAAACTAGTAAAGCTAAAAAGACGAAATTTTGTCACAACTAATTCTAATATAATTTCAATTTATTTTAAAAATAATTATCAACTTCACCTCACTCCTTCTACCCCCTCCTATACAAATTTCACGAAATTTTGAAATTTAAATTAAATTATTTTTCTTCGAAACTGTTAAAGCTATTAACTTGATATTTTGTATAAAGTATACAAATAGAAATATTAATAACGCGAAAAAAATTTGTTTTGATCCGTACACATTTTCTACCACCTCCCATACAAATGCATAATTTTTGTTAAATGCATTTTATCGATTTCCATTCAAACTAGAAAAAGTACAAACTTCAAATTTTGCCAGAATTTGTTTCTTAATAATTGAATTAAGTGTTAGAAAAAATTATCAGCTTCGCTTCACTCCTTCTACCACCTCCCACACAAATATCTCTATTATAAATTCAAGAAAAGCGTTTCTCCTTCAAGTATAAGAGAGCTATCGACTTTAAATTTGAATCAAAGCATGGTGATAAGGATGATGATAACCAGTTTCAAAATCATCTTAAATGCTCCACTTCCTCTACCACCTCCTATACAAATGCCCCAATTTCAGGAAAACTATGACCAATGGTTTGGTGAATGTATTCACAGTGCATTTCGAATTGAAAGAAAAGATTTCCGGATTCTATACTGTTACGCTGTATTATTCGTGACGTTTTGGTCTCTGCTGAGACCTTTATCAAACTTGAACTTTCTTTAAAAATAATGAAAACTAAAAACTTTAAATTCAGCAAAAAACATTTTGCATGCCATGTTCGGTGTTATATGCGACAAATATAGGGTTATCCAATAAGAGGTGTTATTTCCGTAAAAGATCAATGGTTTCGGTACTTGTATGGCACGTAGCGCCGTCTTGTTGAAAGTAAATGTTGTCCAGATCAATATCATCCAATTCCGGCCATAAAAAATCATTTATCATCTTTCGATAGCGCAATCCATTCACCGTAACTGTTGCTCCAGCCTCATTTTCGAAAAAGTAAGGTCCAATGACCCCGCCGGACCATAAACCGCACCAAACAGTCACACGTTGAGGATGGAGAGGCTTTTCAACAATAACTCTTGGGTTTTGCGAGCCCCAGATGCGACAGTTTTGCTTGTTGACGTAGCCACCGAGGTGAAAATGGGCCTCATGAGTCAAGAATAGTGAATTTTAATAATGTGAATTTTAATAATTTCAATGCATTGTTGAAGCATGTATCGTTCCATTTTTATTAATGGCGTAGTTCCTACTTGTTAAATGTCAAAAAATGACAGCTTCAAAAGTGACATCTACCGAAATAGCGGGCTATTCAAAATAACACCTCTTATTGGATAACCCTATACAAACCTCCCCCTCTATTTCTACCACCTCCCATGCAAAAGTCTCTATTCACTATTCGAAAGAATTTGACATATTTTCCGGTATATTAAAGTCATTTCTATCTCATCTAGAGTATCATATGATTGGGCTTTAAGCCCAATCATAATTCTGTTATGTTTTGATTTCTATCATTTTCGATAAGAAATTTTTTAAAATTTTTTTTTTTCCCGAAACAAACGTTTAAAACTTCTTATACCATTTACACATAGCGGTCCTAATTATAATTTAGCTAATTCGTAATTTAGCTCGTCTTCATCGTTATTAGATTGGTGACACACAGCACTTTGCTAATTAAGAAGAGCCACTCACTCATCTGACTTATTTTTAAAAAGTTGAATTGCATACCCAATAGGCAATAGCATTTTAAGGAAGGCGACACAAGAAGAAAAACGATCCTTTGTCCTATTTTAGAATCGTTTGCGATTCATCATTCATAGCTAGGCGTTTAAATCACGATTCCAAGATTTTGTATAATTCAGATCTGTCAGAAAATGACTTTTCTTCTCTCTTGCACGACGAATCTTTTAT
Source organism: Chorisops tibialis (assembly GCA_963669355.1). Classification (NCBI taxonomy): domain Eukaryota; kingdom Metazoa; phylum Arthropoda; class Insecta; order Diptera; family Stratiomyidae; genus Chorisops; species Chorisops tibialis. The sequence continues at coordinate 38,646,413 of OY770264.1, read as the reverse complement.
GAAAACTCCAACTCTAGTACTATATTCTTCATCGTTATAGCCTAAATTGTGAGAAAAATGAGAGTATTTAGCTAAATAAGATGATTTAGCTGATAAATGATCACTATTTTGGTAATTTAGCTAAATTAGCGTATGACACACAGCCGCTTAATGATAATTTAGGCCTTAATTATAATTTAGCTGCGCTATGTGTCAATGGTATTAGAGGTTTCTTATAAAGGTTTTGGAAAGTATCATATTTTAGAAGATAATTTCTAACAAATGATTTCCACTGTCTAATAACATTAAATTACAATATTTAAAAGATTAATGTTTTTAATGTAACTTAAAACGTTATTTGCCAAATTACCTAACTTTGAAAAATGTTCGGCAGGTGCTTGCAATTGAGATACATGCAGATTTGCCTGAATGCCTCTATTTTGCTAATGTAATAAACATGTGTGTTTTTTTGTAGGTCAATTCTATATTATTGTAACATACAATTATTATCAATTTTTAATTGCTCCTTAATTATGCAATTCAAGCTTTTCAAACTAAGAATTATTGTTTTTTATTTTCTGGATTTTTTCCGACTATTGATGCTTATCAGATTCGAATCCGATTGATGACTATGTAACAAAATAATGTGATTTTGATCAGTGAATTGAGGTGAAAATAAATTGGTGCAAAATGATGTAAGACCATATTAAGACTTAAAACATTTTATGTTTTAAAACGTTAACAAAATATTATTAAATAGTGCTGAATAAGTTCTAAATATAAACTAAAAAGCTCTAAACATTACGAAATAGTTCAAATCGCATCGACATGATAATTTTAAATTGTCTATTGTATAATACGCCACGCAGAGCTTTTATTCGAAGAACTAAAAATATTAAATCTAGATTAAATAGAAACCGGTATGACCGGCAAAACCGTATGAACATTTATACAGTTCTAACTAAAAACACTAATAAAATTAAGATACATAATAATTGTTCTGATTTCCAAGCATTGTTTTTTTTATTATTATACGGAAAGCTTTTATAATCTAAACTTGATTTTGCACAATAATAAAAACAAACTATAAAAGGTTGGTTTCTATATATGCAGGTGTGTTTGTGTGCTCAAAGTGTAAATTAAAAAAACTTGTTTTTTCACTTATATTTTATTCTTTATTCTGTTTCAATGGAATTTTGATGTCTCGCGTAGTTTAACCAGAAAAAAAAAACCAAATTAAATTTAAGAACTAAGTAATTTTGTGGCAATTAATTTTCTTATACCATATTTACGCTATCAGCATTCTCAACGGGCATCTTGACCCTGTCGACCTTATACGAAAGATGTAGCGCTTAGCAAAGCTACCTACCCAACATGCTTTATCCATCAGTACAGTTTCAATTCAGCGCTCTTCTGCGACGATCCGGTAGAATTTTTTCGCAATATTTATTTCTCAAGTGCATTCCGAAGAAAAGTAATTTTTAGTATAATAACAATAATAATAACAACAAACAGTAAAGAGTAATAAATAAGCAATGTTTTCACGAGGTTCTAAATCGAATTTATTGAACTTGAAATTGATTTGCTTGATTGTGACGTCGTCGTCCGTTCTACTCGTAAGTAATTTCTTATTGTTTTGGATATGAATAAAGTCTTTCACTACGTACACGTTTATGACTAATCTGGATAATAAGTTTCTTGTTAATAGATTTTACGTGTTTGTTTTGTGAAGTATATTAGCGGCTAAGTGCTAGTGTTAAGGATGAAGCAAAAAGTAGTACGGTTAAGTTTTGGTGAATCACGTAAGATGTGTTGTGATGAGCAGAATATTGTAGTTAATTATTTATTTTTATGCTTGAACTGCTTGATAAGAGTTCAGTTGCAAGAAAAAAATAATGCAGATTATATTCCAAATTTAAATTTAAATTTGAAATTTAATGGAGATAAGTGAAATGAAAAGAGCTATTTGAACAATGCCGAAATTTTGATTCTGCGGCATTGAACTGTTGATAATTTTTTAAGTACATTTAGTATAGTAGGAAATTTTCCTTGAAATGTTTTAGTTAAGTCGTACCAAGATAGTTAGTGCTGTAAATTTTTCATTTCGTGTTTTAAGCATTTTTCTTGCATTTTACGTGAAAGGGTGGACGAACTTCGCCATAGTCTTGTTGATAGAACTAACCGGTAAAAGATTTTTGCCTAGCTAGTAGCAAAACGTGTTTTAAAGATCCAGATAAACCGGAAGTCTTTTATGGATGATAGTAATCCTTTTACACAACTAGGGTATAGCCTAGTAGGTAGTGTGTTGGTCTTGTAATGCGAAGGTCGTGAGTTCAAATCCCGGTCGGCGCAATATATAATTCCGACACATTGCCTGCTTGGATATACCTTGGTCACCTCAATCTAAGAAAATGAAAAATTCGTAGAAAGAGGGTTGTGCGAAGGGCTAACAACCCTTCCACAATAAGTAATGAAAAATGTTAAGGAACCTGAATATCAGGAGGCCAAGGTCCGATTTGGGCTGTAGCGCCATTGTATGTAGTAGAATCCTTTTACACTGACCTATTTAATTATGCTTCAAAAGAAGTTATGATCTTCTGCGTTGGAAGTTTTTAAATTACGCACTGAGTTAGTAAGCCTACTGTATCTACTCATAATATTGTGTTTACGCGGTTCGTAGCATTAATTAGTGGTTTGTTCAATGAAACTGCTGGAGTCATAGTAAGATGACTTGGAAACGATTAATGCAACATTGACTAATTCAAATATGGCGACCTAGAATGATGATAAACAAATTAAGGCCGCGTCCAGATTATATAATTTAGTATGTAGTTGCATGAATAGTTACTCCATGGGATATTAGAGCCGCCTTACCATAGTTTGGCAATCAAATTCCTGTTAAGACCACCTATAGGGGCATAGGACAGAAACAACTCTCTTCCACAAGGCGCGATCCTGAGCATCGGCCTTTAGCTGCTGCCAGGACTTGTTTATTCCTCTGCTCTCCAGCTCAACTGCTCGCTTCCATGTGCTACATAGTCGACCAACCCGACGCCTTCCTTGAGGATTATAATCCAGAGCCTGTTTGGCGATGGTTCAATCTGGTGTCCTCAAAGTGTGACCGATCCACTGCCACTTTCGCCTTTGCATCTCAATGCCTAGTTCAGTCTGTCCAGTTGTACTCCAAATTTCGTCGTTGAAACCACTTCTGGCCAGAATATCCGTAAAATGCGTCGGAGCCATTGGCTCACGAAAGTTTGCAGTTTCTTGGTAAGTCGAACGGTCACTTCCCACGTGGGACAACCATGCATGCATCAAAACTCGCAGCTTCATGCGAAGGGAGATCTCTCTTAACCTCCAGAAAGGGGAAAGCATACCGAAGGCATGACGAGCTTTGAAACAGTTCCACTTCAAGAAGGCCTAGATACTCAGTAAATGGTTACTGTTCGCTTTCTATCATTCAGTCCAACATCTTTAAGTATTCATCAGTAGCAGCCAGTACAACTGAAAATATACCAGCTTCTCCACTCGTTACGGTCGATCTTACTCCCCTTCCCCTGCCTTCATAATCCAATTTCTTACCTCCATGACTGTGTTTGTGAATTGCACATAAAGGCCGAAATTACCTATAGCTATAACACAGGTCATTCTGTAAAAAAAAAAAAAAATTTAGACGAGACTCAATATCCTTTTTGGCTCCGCCGTTCATGCTGATAATGCTTCCGAGATAACAAAAATCTTGCACCGCTTCCATATCTTGCCCGTTAAGAATAATCGGTGGGCTTCTGTTCGAACCCATGTGCATGGACTAGGCTTAACGCATATTTATTTTCAGTCCCAGCTCTTTGCATTTAAAATGTACCGAGCGAACATTTGACTCTAAGTCCGAATGGTTATGTGCCTGCAAACCGCCCAATAGCCATTACTTCAGTGCTCTCGAAAGTAATGGAAACTGCTGTCAATCGCAAAATCGTTCATTATCTCGAGGATAATTAGCTCATCCACGATCGCTAATACGGTTTCCGTTCTGGAAGGTCGACGGAAGATCTCTTGGTCTACCTGACGGAACGATGGAACTCTTGCTTGCACAAATACGGCGAAGGTCAAGTTCTTGCACTTGACATTGCAAAAGCTTTTGACAGAGTTTGGCACGAATGTCTCCTTGTTAAGCTCGAGGCAATTGGCCTCTGCTTTCTTGTCCAACCGCACTATACGAGTCGTATTAGATGGCGTTACTTCCGCCTCCTTCCCAATCAACTCCGGTGTCCCTCAGGGCTCTGTTCTATCGCCCACTCTGTTCTTGGTATTTATCAACGACCTTTTGTCTTCTACTCTCAATCCAATCCATAGTTTTACTGATGACAGTACTTTAGATAACACCTTTGAATTTAACTCTGCTGCGGATTCTCACAAGCAATCTGTTGCTTCCAAAAGCAGTGAGTTAATCGGTTCGTTGAACTCCGACCTCGACTTAATCCTGGAATGGGGCAGGAAAAATAGAGTAGAGTTCAACGCTGCTAAAACACAGGCCTGTCATCTTTCCCATAAACGTGATGTTCCATCGACGTCGTCCAATTTAGACCTTAATGGCGTACCAATTTGCTTTGTAGATGAGTTTATCGTATGAGGCGTAAAATTAAATAACCATCTTGATTGGAGCAAACATATCTTTGATGTTGCCCTTGATACCTCCAAACGCCTAGGTATTCTACGCAAATGTAAAAAATATTTTACGCCTCGCGACTTAGCTACCATTTACATGGCTTATATTCGACCTCGTTTAAAGTACAATTCGCATTTATGGGCTAGAGCTCCCAAAACTCACCTTGCCCTGCTCGATCGAATTCAAAAACATGCGTTCCGACTAATTGGAGATGAAACTATTACGGTTTCTATTGACTCCCTCGAGCATCGCAGAAACGTCGGAGTACTCAGCATTTATTATCGCTACTTTCATGGTAAATGTAGTACGGAACTTAGATCACTCATTCCTTCACTTTACACCTTTGCCCGAAATACTCGTCAAGCTAAACACGCACACGAGTATGCCGTCCACTCTATTCCTACTCGTACAGTGAAATTTAGACAATCATTCATCCCCCGAACGTCCAGACTTTGGAATGCATTGCCGGCTAACGTTTTCCCAAGTAGGTATAACCTCCAGTCCTTCAAGAATAATCTTCACCGTCACTTCCGTCTCTCCCCACCCTAATTTCCTTAGTACACCCAGATTTTATCCACTTCCTTTACCGAATTAATTGTGCAATGCATTAAAGGGTGACCCCCTAAATTAAACTCGGTGTCTTAAAAAAAAAAACAAAACACATATCATCAGCATAACCAAGGTGACTTAAGATATTAAATAGTCTGCATTGAAGACCTTTACCTTCCCCACCTTCCAGTGCAGCTTCCAAAATGTCATTTATTACCACCAGAAATAGCGCTGGTGATAATATGCAGCCTTGTCTGACACCCGTTTGCACAGGGAAGCTCTCGGACAGCTCCTCTCTATGCAAGACACGACACCTTGTATCCTCGTTGGGTTCTTTAATCATAGCTATGACCTTATCTGGAATACTTCTCCTATGCAAAGCATTCCATATGTAATCTCGCTTAACGCTGCCGAAAGCCTTCTCGAAGTCCACAAACATGAGATGTAGTGGCGAACCCATTTTGGCGGACTGCTGCAATATTATCCGTAGGGTATTTGTGTGGTCGGTACAAGACGACTCTTTACGGAATCCAGCCTGATAAACTTCGAGAGTGCTCTCCACAACATCACTAATTCTATTGAGAATTACCGTAGCCATGATTTTCGATACGGCAGTAAGTAGATATATACCATACCAATTGTCACAACCCCTAAAGTCGCCCTTCTTCAGAATTTTCACAATGACGCCTTCCTTCCATTCAGTTGTCCTTCATTCCATACCTTAGTAAAGACTGGGAGGAGTATATCGGCAGGTAATTTCGAGTCCGCTTTGAGGAGTTCGGTTGGTAGTCCGTCTATACCTGGGGCTTTCCTTTCCGCCATTGAACGAATGGCGGAAACTATCTCTTCCTTATCTTGGGGATCGTCTCTAATAAAGGATTGTTTGGTATATAATTATACTCTGCTCAGTTTCAATGAAAAATGAATTAATTCAAATTTCGGGATTTTGTGAGGGGGTAGAAAGAGTGAGATGAAGTTAATGTGTTTTGTTTAAAACTGATTGCAATTAAAATAAACATAATTGTGGCAAAAATGGTTTTTTTAACTTTGCTAGTTTTGGTTAGGTGAATCTTTTCACAGTGTATTCCTAATTGAAAGAAAAAATTTCCGGATTCTACACTGTTACGCTTTATTATTCGTGACGTTTCGGTCTTTGCTGAGACAGCTTGATAAAGGTCTCAGCAGAGACCGAAACGTCACGAATAATAAAGCGTAACAGTGTAGAATCCGGAAATCATTTCTTTCAATTTGTTAGTTTTAATGAAAATCGAAGAAATGCATTTCTAAAAATTTCGGATTTGTATGGGACGGGGTAGAAGCATTGGCGGGATCGGATCAATATTTTTTTATGTTAATGATATTCACAATACTTTCACCTAATTATCAAGTCGATGGTTTAACAGTTTCGGAGATTAATCTATTTATTGAAATTTTGAAACGTATTGAAATTTATATGGGAGGGTAGAAGGAGTGTTGGGATGTAGCTCGTTGACGAACTTAAATTTTCTTTTTTTACTAAAAATAACATAAAATAATTTTCAGCACCATAGCTCAAAGCGTTGGAGAGTTATGTTGCAGACAGACAGACTGATGGTGACTCGGAATCGAGGTTATTGAGCACCAACAAATACTTTTGTACTCTTGGCGACTCTGTGCGGTCATTATTTCTTAGCGTTACAATCAGTAAGGCAAACACACTACACTCAAATTTGATCTAGAGTACAAATAATAGAATTGTGATTGGGTGTAATGCTCCTCTAGAAAAAATTAGAAAGAGTCTAATGTACTGGAAATAAGTCATATCAAATAGCGGTGTGATTTTAGTGTGGGAGGTGGAAAAAGAAGTAAAGTGAAGTTTATAATTTTTGAACTTGGTATGAAAATGTTTCGGCCTGAATCAAATTTTTGAAGTTTTCATAATTCTTAAGAAAATTGATACATTGTCTTTTTGAAACTATGACATTTGTGTGGGAGGTGGTAGAAGGAGTGGATGGCCTTCGACGATTTTGAAACTTCTTATCATCATTCTCATCACCATGCCGTGTTCTAATTTAAAGTAGATAAGTCTTATAAAGGTCGAAGTGAAAATATTTGTCTTGAATTTATAGTTATTTGTATGGGTTGGGCTAGAAGAAGTGAGCTGATATTTATATTATCATACTTTCGTCCTCTCTAGCTCGAGAACGCGTTGAACTAGAAAATTTAAATTTTGTACACGTCATTTTTGACAAAAAGGTAAGGATAAGTTCGTGAACGGGCCAAATCGCTCGACTCTTTCTACTCCTCTCATACAAAATGTCACGATTTAGAAACTTGACAATAAGCAGATTTTCTCAGTATAAAAGCTATTGATCTGAAATTTGGAATATATTATTTTTGTAATGATTTCAATATACGATATAAAAATTATTCGAAACCTCCCACTCCATCCACCACTTCCCATACAAACTGCACTTTTTCATGAAATACTATTTACCAATTAACTCAGTACGTTTAAAATTTATCAAAAAATGTGCACTAAATATTTACTTAGAATTATTAGTGAGACCGAAAAAAATTAGACGCTTAGCTTCTACCCCCTCCCATACAATATGGCACAATTTCACAACTTTACAAATAGTCGATTTTCCTGAAAAGTACATATGAACGCTACTGATCTGCAATTCAAAACATGTCAAATGCAAGATGTTTGTACTTATGTCTGAAAAAATCATTAAGAATTCCCCACTCCTTCTACCACCTCCCATACAAATTGCACAATTTCACTAAATCCAATTTCATCTAGAGTATCGTAAGATTGGGCTTTACGCCCAATCGTAGTCCTGTTATGTTATATTGCCCTATTCTGGAATATGTATGTCCCATTTGGGACCCTTTTTTCCAGTTATAGAGCAACAGAATATAGTCAATCCAGAAGCAATTCCTTCCTTTTGCTCTCAGGGACTTGTATGATCCTATAGACTTTGAAAACCTTCCACCCTACACAGTTAGGCTGCAATTATTAAATGTTTTACCGCTTGGTTCTAGAAGAACTATGCTCACATCCTGTTTTACCTTAGATGTTTTGAATGGCGATATTAAGGTTGACCATATCTCAAATAAATTCAGACGCAATGACAATGTCAGGCTGACGAGACATTCAAACCACTTAAGGAATATGCACATCGTACTGATTACGGACAAAATGAACCTATTAACAGATGCTGTAGAGTATTTAACAATTTCAGTGCCCACTATACACCTCCAATAAATAAGCTGACACATAAACTGAGACTACGTTCCATTTTATAAGGTCCCCAAATCCCGCTTGACCCTTCCACCAGTGTCTATCATATATCATATATGCATATCAAATTGTGTTTAATTAATTAAGGTAAATTTAAATATATTAGGATATATTAAAATAAATTAAATTAAGCAATCTATTTGTATGTGAACTATCTTGTTGTGATTAATAAATAAATAAATAAAATTATTAAGATCACCTCAATCCTTTTACCACCTCTCACATTTTCTGCACAATTTCACGAAATAAAATACAAAAAAATGCGTAGCACCTAACGCCACTGAAGCTTAAATTTTTTGCAAAACATTTTGATAGCAGCTGAAGCTTCATGTGAAAAAAGAAGTCTATTGCCGTCATACCACCTCCTCTACAAAATATGACGATTTCTCAAAGCCGCGAAACATCTGTTTGATCTAGAGATATTTCAAAACTAAATTCTTAAAAGCGTTCGTACAAATTTTCAAGTTGATAGCTTTCAATATGTTGGTGATAATTGATTTTTTAAAAATGGTTGAAAAAAAAACTTTTGTATAGGAGGGGGTAGAAGCTTTGAAGCTAATATCCTGAACTTTCAAGCATTTTTGTATAATTCACCACATTTTCAAGTTTCTAGCATAAAAATTCGATCAAAAATTTTAAGTTTTTGTGTTTTCTGAAATACACTTGAAATACCTTGTGCTCCGCTTCGGTGTATAAGAGTTCTGGTTCAAATTATTATTTTTTTTTATTTACATCAAAAGGATGTATGCACCTATAAAATTTTAACTTTTTATCTTTTATCAGAGACTTTTAAAAATTACTTAACTTTTCGACATTCCCCGGCCTTATAATCCTGAAATAAAAAAAATTATTTCAATTTTATTGAATTCCTTATAAACCGATGTATCCAAATGTCTAGTTTCAGGTTTCTATCTACAATCATTGTTGATACATAGTAGCATGTGTAGCTTTCGTCTTTAGCCCTTCCTCGTCTCCCTCCTCCACCTGACATTTCCCAAAATTAATGGAAGTAATGTAACCAATCCTAACTTTAACGATATCGGAGATATGAGTCCATGTGCACGGCGTACAGATAGACGGTTTTTTTTTTTTATATTTATGTAATTTTAGTTATTAGGGTAGCATATTTTTTTTGTGTCGATCACAATTTTTAGAATAATAAAGTAAAAAGGTGTCACTCGACTTTGTAATGGACTTATACTGTTTTCGGTTTAAGATGGTTTCCTAGATACCACTCACAAGGAAACATTCCTAAGTGTCCCTCGCCTATTTTGACAATTTTCAAATATTTTATAGAACTCGGAAATCTAAGTGACACGTATTTTTTTATTGGCAGTAAGGAGCATTTAAAGGATGAAAGGGTTGTTAGCCCTTCGCACAAACCTCTATCTACGAGTTTTCTTTTTCGCAGATTGAGGTGGCCAAGTAGTGCTGAAATTATACGTCCACCAAGATTTGAACTCCTGACCTTTGCATTTTAGACCAACACGCTACTCACTAGGCTACTACACCCTAGCTTTTGGATCGTGCTCAAACGATAAATCGTATATTCTTCCCAAGTATCAAATCTATCGAGTGCATTTACGGAAATCAAAAGTTTATTCGAAATAGGGGTGGGGGGAGGGGATTGGGGACTAGGGGAGGGAGGGTTTCACCCTTTAAATGCTCATTACAGCCGATAAAAAATACGTGTCCCTTAGATTTCCGAGCTCTACAACATATATGAAAATTTTCAAAATCGGCGTGGGACACTTGGGAATGTTTCCTTGTGATTGGAAACCATATTAAACCGAAAACATCAGAATCCGCAGTGATGAACGAAACCAAACCAACCCCAATTTTCAAACTAATCTAATCCAATCTACATAATATGGATCATCATATTTTCGCTAATTTATGAAATGCTGTCTCACATCTTTCGCTCCCTTACAAATTAAATAATTTCGAAAGTAATATTAATATTGAAAAAGAAATAAAAATATTTCACTGTATTTCCTATCAATTAAGAAATTCTAAATACCCAATTTAGATTATACAGTTCAATTCGGAATTCCCACTGATAAGACAATTCAATGTGCATTAGTTAGAGTAATAATACTTAATTAGCATTTTTATAGCTTATCTGGATAGAGCCGAGCTTAATAATAGTTTCGATTGCTGCTTTTAGTCTGATTAATTTCGTTCATAAGCAAATTTGGTTATTATTACAATAATTATTTTCTAATCCATTATTTTCTAATCCATTATTTTCGTTTAATTTCAGACAAATGGAAATCCAGCAAGCGATGGTACGTTTTTTTTAATAACGAAATTGTATCGTAGACTTTTATAACTTTATTCTCATTTAATTTTAGACAACTACATATTTTTAGATTCTTTAACGTTTCTTATAAGTATATTAGACAAGTTCTTCTTCAATGGCACTACAGCCCAAATCGGGCTTTGGCCTTAACCTTTATTTATTATTGAATTATACAAAATTTCTTGAAATGAAAAAATTCTCTTTCATCTAGAGTATCGCATGATCGCCGTACGCCATACATTTGGACTTATATCTCCAAGACCGTCAAAGGTAGAATGTTCGCTTTTGGGTGGATTGTTAATTGGATAAGTGAGCTCCATTATCCAAATTAAGGGGAGTGTCAGGTGGAAGGGAGAGGCGGGAGATGGAAAGAGTCAAAAACTACACTTGCTAATACCTCCACCATGAATGCAGATTGTAATTTTTTTATCCATTGGCGTCCGAAAAGGGGGGTTATAAATAAATTATCGAGCAAATTTTTTTTTCCAAATGATTATATCTTCGAAATTATTTACCATAAAAATATATTTTGAGACCATTAAGAAAACATGCAGATTCACCAAAATTAGCTTAGAAAGAGGCCAATTATTGTAAGGGGAACGGTCAGGAGGGGTGCAAAGAAAAACACTCAAAAATTAATATCTCAGCTAGCTCTTAAGTTATGTTATTGAAACTTAAAACATACATTAAGCTATACTAGCGAAATAAAAAAAAAAAACAAATAAATATCAATAATTTGTTCCACAATTGTTTGCACCAACCCCCCCGGTCTAACGTTCACAAGTTGTTTCATGAAAAAAAAACACAAAAACTGAAAATTTTTAAATAAAATGTTAAGGTAGAAACTTGAAAATTTGCGAAATGCATTTAAAAAATCCCTAAATATATGAAATATTAACTGATTGAATACCTTTTACCCCTCCCCATCAATTATAACCTAACTATTTAAGGCCATCAATTTAAAATTTTGCATTAAAACTTTTAAAAATAGTTGAAACGAAATTGCTAAAAAAGTTTTGAGATCGCGTTTGCCCTTCTACCCTCCCCCTTCCCCCCTCCAACCTTCCCCCTACCCCCTTCCCCCCTCCCCCTCCCCACCAAATTCGTCTATGAAACTTACATTCTACACAGAGAATATTGGACGTGATTCAAGCAAGCAATTAAAAAATTATTAACATCCACCCACCCTTACTATCACTCCTCACCCCTTCCCTCAAAAAACTCAAACTTGCATAAATAAACGAATAAAATATTTATTATATGTACTGAAGCTATTGACCGTATCCGCAATTAAGTGTTAAATTGACAATAGCCCTGCCCAAGAACCTCCTTTCACTTAGTCATCCCTAACCACTCTAACCTGCATATTGACTTTCTACGCATCCGCAACTTGACCCAAGAATAATAAAGTTTCGCCCGACTTGTTGGCAGTTTATTTATACAACATTAACAAAAAATTCGTAAGATGAAAAAAATTGAAATTGAAGATAAATTATTAAAATTATTGAACGATGTGAACGATTTTATGAAATTAAAAATTATTGTAATAACAAAAAATGCCTTAATTTGAATTTGAACTGGCTTGTAGATTCTAAAAGATCATCAGGTAGTTCGTTGTAGATCGAAATTGCCTTGTTGTAGTCTAAATGAAATCTGAGAGTAAATTGCGTTTGCCTTACCGTTTGTAATGCTAAGAAATAATGCTCACACAGAGTCGTCAGGAATACACAAACAATTGCTTGCTTGCTTACGATGGCGCTACAGCCCAAATCGGACTTTGGCCTCCTGAATGCTTTGCCTCCATCCATCTCGGTTCAGTGACCGCGTCCTCCAGTTTGAAAATCTTAGCAGTGATTTGCTGTCTGCGTCAATCGAATCCTCCCAGCGCTTTCGTGGTTTTCCGACCGGTCTTTGTCCGTTGACTTTCCCTTTTAGTGTGCGTTTGGGAATTCTTCCGTCATCCATCCGCTCCACATGACCAGCCCATTGTAATTTTTTAAATTTTATGAGGGTTGACACTTCTGGATTGTCGAAGATGGCATACAATTCTCTATTGTATCGTATTCTCCAGATTGAGTCTTCCCTCACAGGTCCGAGGATTCTTCTGAGGACCTTCCTTTCAAAGGCGTTAAGTCGTTTTTCGGACGCCTGAGTTAATGTCCACGTTTCGCTGCCATAGCATAGCACAGGTCTTATGATTGTTTTGTATAGCTTAAGTTTTGTTTTCCTGTGCACGTTCTTGTTTTTGATTATTGGAAGTACCGAATAATAAGTCTTGTTTGCCATCATTATCCTTCTTTTAATTTCGATGGGTTCGCTTCCATCCTTCGATAGATTTGCCCCTAGATATATGAAGTTGTCTACGTTTTCTAGGTTATAGTCTCCTACTGTAATATTTTGTCTGATTGGCGTCTTTTTCCTAGTTTGCGTCTTAATTTTTGTTTTGTTTTCATTAATGCGTAGTCCATCTTCCCTAGCTACCGAGTCAAGGTTTACAAATACTTCCTTAGCACTCTCCAGAGATCTTGCAAGGATATCTATGTCGTCGGCATATGCTACGAGTTGTGTGGATTTGAAGCATAGTGTTCCCTTGGTGTCAACGGGAAGTTTCCGAACAACATATTCGAGTGTTAAGTTGAAAAGCATTGGTGCGAGGCCGTCACCTTGTTTAAGGCCGTTGTCTGTTTTAAAACTGGAAGTCAGATCGTTTTCTACTCTGACTTGTGACAAAGACTCAGTCATTGTCATTCTTGTCAGTCGAACCAGTTTCGGTGGGACTCCAAACTCCAACATGATTTTATACAGTACGCGCCTGTCGATACTGTCGTATGCTTGTTTGAAGTCAACAAATATCTGGTGCACATCAATATTATATTCCCAGCACTTTTCCAGCACCTGTTTAACTGAGAATATCTGGTCCGTGGTTGAGCGTCCAGCTCTAAATCCGCCTTGGTATTCACCAATTACTTTATCAGCATAGGGCTTAATTCTCTTTTCTAGAATTTTCGTCAAAATCTTATAAGACGTACACAACAGAGATATTCCTCGGTAGTTTTCGCAGCAGAGTTTGTCACCTTTTTTATAAATTGGACATATGATGCTCTTGCGCCAATCTTCAGGAAGTATTTCCTGCGTCCATATGTCCGCGACTAATCTATGTAGGAGATGCGCTATGCAGGTGTCGCCGGCTTTCAGAAGTTCAGCTGGGATTTGATCAGTGCCCGGCGCTTTGTTGTTTGGGTGGTTCCTTAGGGCTGTTTTTACTTCTTCGAGTGTGGGAGGACTCAAAGCGGATCCTTCATCAGCTGTTACATCAGTTATACCTGCTATTGTATCTGCTGCTGCTGTTCGTGTAGGTGATGGGCTCGGGTTAAGAAGGTGTTCAAAATATTGTGCCCATCTTAGTTTTATATCTTCCGCGTTACTTATAATGTTCCCTTCCGCATCCTTGCATAGGGTCGTTTTCGGTTTGTAACCTTCTTTCATCCTTTTGACAAGGGAATACGCGGCTCTTGTGTTGTGTAATTTAAATTGTTCGTCCATGTTTTTAATTTCGTCATTATTGTACTTCCGTTTTTTTTGTCTGCATATTTTGTTTGCAAATCGTCTAAGATCCTTGTACTTGTCTTGTTTGGCTCGTGTCGGCCGTTCCGTTAATATTTTGTAAGCTTAATTTTTTCGTTCTAAGGCATCTTGGCATTCTTTGTCGAACCAATCATTTCTTTTGCGCCGGGGTTGTTGTCCTATCACCTCCTCTGCGACAGATGTAATGCCATCTTTGATTTTTTGCCACATTTCTTCTATTGGCATGCTGACAGTGGTATTCAGCATTGTCGTGAAGTGCCTCTCCAAGGCTAACGCATATTTCGCAACTATTTTCTCGTTTTTGAGTTTCCCTATGTCGAATTTAGGAACCGGTTGTATTTTTGAGTGTCCTCGGTTTGCGATTCGACATCGAAACTTGGTCTTTACCAAATAGTGGTCTGTGTCGCAATTAGCCCCTCGACATGTACGCACGTCGAGAATGCAGGAGGCCGTCCTTTTCTCTATTAGAACATGGTCTATTTGATTGAATGTTCTTCCGTCGGGTGAAGCCCACGTTCTCTTATGAATATCACGATGCGGGAAGCATGTCGAGCTTACAATAAGGTTTTTGCTGCTGGCGAAATCAGTCAGCCTCTGGCCGTTGTCGTTACAAATATCATGGAGACTATGCCTTCCAATTGTCCCTATGTATGCTTCTTCTTTGCCCACTTTCGCGTTAAAGTCACCTAATACTATTTTAATATCATTCGACGGAAGGGAGTCGAATGTTGATTCTAAGGTGCTGTAGAAATCGTCTTTAACTTCGTCGTCTTTGTCTTCCGTTGGGGCGTGGACATTAATAAGCCAAACATTAAAAAAACTTGTTTTGATGCGGATTGCACACAATCGTTCATTGACGGATTTGAAGTTGGTAACTTGGTGTTTAAACTTCTTGTCGACGATAAACGCAACTCCAAATTCCCGGCTTCCCGATGATTTCCCACTTTTGAAAATTGTGTGCGATCTTAAGTCATTAATCTCGTTACCTAATAATTTAGTTTCTTGGAGTGCAATTATGTTTATATTGTATTTGACTGCCTGTTCCAGAAGCTCTCTCACTGCTCCTGCTCTGTACAGGGATCGCACGTTCCAAGATCCGAAGGAATAGTCCATTTTTCGTTTGCGTGGTCGTTGCCGTTGAATCAATCCAGTCCGAGGCGTTGCTTCAGGTTTCGAAACGGGTGTGTTTTTTCCGAGGATGAGTTGTTAACACATCGCCCAACCCCCAACTTGGAGGGCCATATTATTATAGTGCTAGAATTTTTCTGTTTCATTAGCACTCGCGCCCATCAGTTCAGCAAGTCAAGTCCGGATGGACAAGACCAGGATCCGGTGGCTACCACGAGGAGGTATAATGAGCACAATTGATGTGTATATGACAGTTACAACACTGGGCGTCGCCTAATGACGCCGATCAGATGCCTACCCTGTCTATACCCATCCAACCACATACACAAACAATTGCAGTCGCTCAAATGCCTCGATTCCGAGAGAGTGTTTGTCCGTCTGTCTTTCCGGTTAACAACATAATTTTCGAACGCTTCGAGCAATCGTGCTGAAATTACTTGTGAGTAATTTTTAGTAAAAAGAGAAACTCTAAGTTCGTGAACGGGCTACATCACCCCAACTCCTTCAACCATCTCCCATACAAATTTCATGAAATTTCGAAATTTTAAGAAATTGATTTTTCTCCAAAGTTTTTTAAGCTATCGACTTGAAAATTAAGTCAAAGTATAATGCGGTGAATATCATTAACATGAAAATATATAGATCCGATCACCACACTCCTTCTTCTCCTCCCTTAAATATGCACAATTTTGAAAATTGCATTTCTTCAATTTTCATTAAAATTAATTTCATTATCAGGTTTGAAAAAAATTATCAAATTTACGTAACTCCTTCTACCCTCTCCTATAGAAATTTCACGAAATTTCGAGATTTCAGTTAAATTATTTTTCGTAGTAACTGTTAAAGATATTGACTTGAAATTCGAGCAAAGTTTGATAATACGAATATAATTAAAGTTAAAAAATGTCGATTGTCCAATACAAATGCATAATTTTGGTAAATGCATTGTATCGATTTCCATTAAAACTAGAAAAAGCAGGAACTTAAATTTTGCCTGAACTTGTGCTTTAATAATTGTAATAAATGCTCAAAAAATTAACAACTTAGCTTCACCCCCTCTCCTAAAAAATCTACATTATAAATTCAAGAAAAGCGTTTCTCCTTCGAACAAATGGGAGCTATTGACTTTAAAATTGGAGCTATCGATGGCGATAAAGATCTTGATAAGCAATTTTAAAACCTTTAAAACTTTTCGCTTCCCCTGCCACCTCCTATACAAATACCCCGATTTCAGAAAAACAGTGTCCAATTTTATTGAAAGATGTAAAAGCTTCACATTTTAAATTCACCATGAAATATTGTGCGTACCACGTTCGGTGCCATATTGAAATATTACAAACCCTCCCCTCCTCCCTCTGCGGCTACCACCTCTCATACAAAAGTCACTATTCAATATTCAAGACAATTTGAGATGTCATATTTTCCGGTACATTAAACTCATTTCCTATTTCATCTAAAGTATCATATGATTGGGCTTTACGCCCAATCATCATTCTGTTATGTTTTAAAACTGAATTGGATCCGTTTTTCGAGGTACGGATGGCAGACGGATATATTTTGTCAGCTCGGCGCGTATTGTATAGATGTTTGTCGGATTTGTATTGATATTCTGTCGCTGTTGGTTTTTTGATGCTTGATGTTACGAATTTGAGTATAAGCCTCTAAGGCATACAGTTTTTCCACAGTTAACAATTGGTGTAATTCGTTAATTATTTTCATGCGCTTATTAATACTGATATTGTATAGATTTTTTATTGCAGTTTGGAATTGAAGGTTGGACCCCAGATTTTTATTGTTTAATTGGCTCAGAAATGATGAAAATATGTCTTTTTTTAATTTTTCGGTAACATCATTCTGTATTTTTCTAAATATATCGGCAATCGGGGCCAATATTCTTCTCACAGCATCGAAATATGAGTCCCAGATAGGTGTTCATCGAGATACTTGAAGCTGACAACCCTATTAACAGTTTGTCCGTTGAAAACGATATTTAGTTCAGTTTAGTTTCTACGAATTAGCAATTAATTTATGTGCATTGATCTATACATATATTGATTTTGTCGAGGTCCTTGTTTATACTATCTTGGGGTACTGGTATACTAGTTAAAGTTTATATTAGTGCTATGTCATCTGCGTAGAGTGATATTGCACCATTGAGATCAAGTTTTGCGATAGAGTTTGTGTAAATGTTGTACAGAACTGGACCCAATTCACTTTCTTGTGGAGTGCCATTAGTGATAGGGCATCTGGAAGTAAGATAACTTTCAAACCAGCTGTACGGAGTCCCACGAATTCCAATCGCGAAAAGTTTTTTGAGTAGAATTTAATGATCTACTGTATCGAAAGCCTTAGACAAATCAGTACAAACAGAGACTATATGAAATTTTTTATCGCAAGTTGAAGTTTCATGGCATCAAATAATACACTGTTTGTGTTAGATTGGAGCTTAAACCCATACTGTTTTTGTGAAATAATAATTTGGTGAGACGTTAAGTATTCTTGGAGTCGATTCTTCACTGTTACTTCTAAAATGTTTTCAATATTAGACAGTAATAATAATAATAATAATTATTTATTTCATTAAAAAATTGACTACTACATTTATCCACAGTTGGAAACAATAAAAAAGAATAAAAATAATAAAACAATAATAAAACAGAATTAGGTACATGAAAATTTAAACTTTGTACAAAATCAAACATTATTATCCTCAAGAAAGGTGACTTTTTACTTGTGGGACACTTATGTGAAAATCCAATTGCGAGAAGAAGTTATTGAAATCTCTTAACATGAATGAAACTGGTTCATAAAACCCATAGTTCGTGCGAGGCTGCGGAATTTTACAAAGCTCATAATTTCGCAAAGGACGACATGGAACGTTGAATTTAATCATAGACAGCAATTTGTCAGAGTCAATTATACCTGAAATTACTTTAAAACCAAAAACAACTCTGGCATGTATCCATCTTTTCTCAAGGGAATCCAGAGACATCAGATTTAAACGATCAACATATGGCGGTAACCTAAGTGGATCGGACCAGGGATGGCTCTGAAGGACAAACCTTAAGAACCGACGCTGAACTGCTTCGATCCTATCTATGTGAATGGAATAAAATGGTGACCAGATAGGACTAGCATATTCTAGGATAGATCGGACAAATGCACAATACAACATTTTTGTTGTAAAGAAATCATTAAATTCTTTCGATTGTTTCCTAACAAAACCAAGGATAGCGTTCGCTTTACCAGCAATGTGATTCACGTGATCATCAAAGGTAAAATTACAGTTGCATAGTACGCCCAAATCACGTAATTTGTCAGAACGAAGTAAACTTATAGGTCTATAATTAGATATGTCGCCCATGGAACCCGATTTTGCCTGGCACTTCTCCTTTGACTAAAGACGAATTAATGATTGTTGAGATATGTGATGAATGCGAAGGTCGTGAGTTCAAATCCCGGTTGGCGTAATATATAATTCTAGCGCATTGCCTGCTTGAATATACCTTGGTCACCTCAATCTAAGAAAATGAAAAATTCGTAGATAGAGGGCTGTGCGAAGGGCTAACAACCCTTCCATAATTAGTAATGAAATATGTTAAGGAACCTGAATATCAGGAGGCCAAGGTCCGATTTGGGCTGTAGTGCCATTGTAGTAGTAGTAGTCACTATTTCATCTTTTGTCGCAAATTCGAAGAGAGGAGTTATAGAACAGCGCTCATAAAAAGGAACAAACGTATTTCGGCTCGAAATAGCTCGATTTTTAACAGTTGAGATGAAATAATTCCTCATGTCATTAGCAGCCTAATTTCCTTGCCAGATATTTTATGTAAAAGTTGACATTTTTTCTATAGTATCATGCCACTGTAAACGCTTTCTTTAATGTCACACCAGGTAGCTTAGGAGTGGCCCAAATGTCTTTCAAATTCACTTGAAAAGAAGAGCACTCGTTTATTTTTCTTGAGCTTTCTTGTTTAGTTTGTATGCACATTACATTTAGAAAGAAGTCAAAGTTCTTTTTTAAAATTTCGTTTAGTCGATCTTCAAGTTGGATTTTGGTTTTTTGGTTTTTCCTATTTTGAACTTAAGAAAAATTGTTTAGTCAAACATTGTACGTGTTACGAGTTTCATAAACTTGTATTAAATCATTCATTTGCCGCCCTGACTTATCTAATCTTGGATAGATTTTTTATAGTGCAGAGTCTATTTAGTAATATTTCGCTCTGGTGTAACCCATTACTGCCACTTGCGCTTCGAAATCATTACCTTTCGTGTGGTACAACCGAACGACAACAGTTATTTGGCGCTTGCTTTTTGCAAAGACTGATATCTTTTAATTTCCAAAAAGGGAGAAGAAATACAGAAGTCTTGCCGTGCTTTATTGGCTCAAATCATAATAACAAGGTTCTTGCTTATATTGCTACGGGACAATCGGTATACTTCTATCCGACTCAAATCGCTATATTTGGCGCTCAACAAAAGGCAATATATGTCGACAGAAATGCTATAGTAAGATTTTGGTTCTGAACAAAATTTGTGAAATTAGAGATTAACAAACTTTCACCAAAAATTTTTTGACAAAAATTTAGCAGAGTTTGCTAAAAAAATGTGTAAAATGTGTTTTTATGCAAAAGTGGTATCGTTTTAGACTATGCATGTAGCTGAAAAAAATTAATTTACTTTTAATTAATGTATAAAAATATTTTATTTCTTTTTAAATTCAAATACATTGCAACGTATCAGAACGGAATAAACTACATTACTAAATTATATAAGATCGTTACAACAGTATTGAAAAGTATTTGATAGATTCAACATCCACAAATGTTTGTGATAATTTTGTCATGAATTTTTCCACTTATTTTTTTTTCATAATATTCTCACAAAATATCGTTATTTCTTATTAGAACAAAAATTAGTTATAGGGGCTAAGATTCATGACTGGGCTAAATTTTTCGTTCTTTCGGTGATATCGCCTCTCAAACTTTTCGCCCGGCGCTACTGTTGCATTTGCACCTTGGCGGGATCGTTCCAGCCTCATCCCTTACGAAATCTTCTTTACCGGTTGCAGAAACCACGTTTTTGGACCATTTTGATCTTAACAACTTCAATTTTGGCAGAAATTTTCCAATTTTAGAATAATAAATTAGTTTAGCTTCAGCATCAATCCTATCTTGTGAAAAATTTCATACCATAATTCACATCACATCACATCAATAGATAATAAATAAAAAAATAACTAAAAGAAACTCCCATCTTCAAAATCCACATAGAACTATATTAAAAAAAAAATTCCAGGTGTTAAAATTGAACGATTATGCGACTATTTGACTAATTAATTTAGAGACGAATTAATCTATGCAAATTAGCACCTACTTTTATGCCAAGTAAAATCTCGAACTTGAATTTAAGGTCATCACAGATAATCAAAAAGCAATAATAGATTATCGAAATCGAGTCTAAAAATCTGATACAAGACAGGCTTTAATATACATAGCTACACCTACTAATCAAGCTAATAATTCACTGCTAAACTGATCGTATTAAGTCAATTTAGAACTGGTTTTATTAATTGGCTCGACCATAATCATGTAAAATATCTCGAGTAGTTTGAACAAGATCTTATTTTTCGTTTTTTGTCGCCAGCTATCTTCTTCAAATTTAAGAGGATACAGCGATGATATTCTTATTTTTGACCTATCTTAATGAAATTTTTTAAGTGCTATTTTCGGCGAAAAGGTAATTTTAAGTTTCGTGAACGGTCCAAATCCCCCACTCCTTCTACCCCCTCAAATACAAAATTCATGAAATTGCTTTGTCTCCAAAACCATTTCAGATATCGACTTGAAAATTAGTTCATAATATAATGATATGAATATCATTGACGTCAGAAAATATTGATCCAATCCTCTCATTCCTTTTACCCCCTTCCAGACAAATGCAAAATTTCTTAAAACGCATTTATTCAGTTTTTACTGCAAGCAAAGCTAATAGAACGAATTTTCAACAGAATTAAAGTCTAGCTATCAGCTTTAAATTTTAAGAAAAGTATACTATTATAAATATCATTAATGTCGAAAAATTTGGTTTTGATTCAAATACCCCCTCCCATACAAGTGCACAATTTTGGTAAATGCATTCAATTGAATTTCATTGAAACTACAAAAAGTGGAAACATAAAATTTTGCCAGAATTTGTACCTAAGCAATTCCTATAAATGCTTAAAAAATATAAATTTCGGTTCACTCTTTCTACCCACTCCCAAACAGATTTTTGTATTGGAAATTCAAGAAAAGTATTTTTCCTTCGAACATATGAGAGCTATCGTCTTTAAAATTGTACGAAAGCAATGTGATAAGGATGTTAATAAGAAGTTTCAAAATCATCCAAAACCTTCCATTTCTCCTGCCACCTCCTATACAAATGTCATAAATTCAGAAGTTTTTTTTTCATTTTTCTCGGAAATTATGAAAGCTACATACTTTAAATTCAGCACGAAACATTTTGCACACCATGTACAAATAAACTGCCAACAAGTCGGACGAAACTTTATTATTTTTGGGACAATTGGGAAGTTGTTATTAGTTGATTTAATGAAATTGGTCGAAATCATACTTTTTTATGGGAGGTGGTAGAAGGGCATGCACGATTTTAAAACTTTTGAGGCAATTTTGTTTCAACTATTTTTAGAAGTTCTTATACAAAATTTTAAATTATCTTTCACCACAGCCTTAAAAAAATTAATCAAAATTTTGGACATTTTTGCTTAACACATCCCACTCTTACACCTTCCAACTCAAAATTTTTACCAATATTAATAATTATTTAGTTCTATAATCTGACAAATTTTCAATTTAATATCTGTACTCGATTTTGAGATATAACGATTTGTAATTTTGAAAATTGCGTCATTTTAAAAATGCTCCCCATTTCCCCCACTACTATTATTTCCACAGGTTATATTTTTTTTCGTATTTCGCTAGTACAGATTAGTATATGTTTTAAGTTTCAATTACATAGCTTAAGAGATAGTTGAGATATTCATTTTTAAGTGTGTTTCTTTGAACCCCCTGACCCTCCCCCTTGCAGTAATTAGCCTCTCTCTAAGCTGATTCTAGTGGAGCTATATGCCGCCTTAATTGTCCCAAAATATGAATTTTGTATGATAAGTAATTTCGAAGATATAATCATTTGAAAAAACAATTCGGCCGACATTTTTTCTAGCTCCCTCTTTTCGGACGCCAATGGATAAAAAAATTAAATTATTTTTTAGTTTGTCCCACAACCCTCTCTATATCTCTACTGGTTTTTCAACTTCCTATCTGCATTCGTGGTGGAGATATTAGCAAGTGTAGTTTTTGACTGTTTTCCTCCCCCCGCACTCACCCAAAGTTTAGAAATTGGACTTACCCACAACCTGTCCAAAAACGAACATTCTACCTTTAACGGTCTCGGAGATATGAGGCCATATGTACGGCGGGACGAATTTTTGTTTTTTGAATTTTTAGGCTAATTTAGTCATTAAAAGCGAAAAAACAAAATTTCAGGGTTGCAATTTTTACTTTATTATTTTAATAATAAAGTATTGTGATCGACTTGGAAAAAAAAAATTGTTTGCCTGAAATTTTGTTTTTCCGCGTTTCATAACTAAATTAGCCTAAAAATGGCAAAGAAAAAAATCCGTCTGTCTGTACGCCGTCCACCGTACGTCGGTGTGTACGCTCAGCGCACATTAACTCTCAAACCCTTCAAGATAGAAAGTTCATTTTTGGGGGGATTGTAGATAGTTGCGGATCTCAGGCGGATACCTATTTTGGGGGGTGTACGGGTTCAGGGGGAGGCGGGGGGAGCGCTTAAGCCGAAAAATACGAATTCAAATATCTCAACCAAGGTAACAGCTAGGAAGCTAAAACTCAACACACATATAGAGGGTTTTATGGGACAACTTTTAAAAATAATTGAATTTTTTTATCCATTGGGGTGCGAAAAGGGGGAGCTAAGAACCAATTGTCAGTCGAATTTTTTTTTTCAAATGATTATATCTTCGAAATTACTTACCATAAAAAATTAATATTTTGAGACCGTTAAGGTTGCATATAGGTCCACTAGAATCAGTTTAGATAAAAGCGAATTATTGTAAGGGGGAGGGTCAGGGGGGGCTGCAAAGAAAACACTTAAATATCAATATCTCGGCTATTTATTAAGCTATGTAATTGAATCCTAGAACCTATATTAGGCTGTACTATAGAAATACGAAAAAAATATAATATTTGGACAAAATAGAAGTGGGGGAAATGGGGAGCATTTAAAAAATGATGCACTTTCCAAAATTTCAAACCGTTATAATTAAAAATTGAGTGCCGATATCAAATTCAAATTTTGTCAAATTGTAGAAATAGGTAGTTTTTAAATTTGGTAAAAATTTTACGTCGGGTGGTGTAAGTGGAGGGATGTGGTAACCAAAAATGTTGAAAATTCTGAGTGATTTTTTAAGGGCTCTGGTGAAAGATACAAAATTCAAATTTTCCATGAGGATACATCCATTTGTTGTACATACAGAAAAAATAATAAAAATTCCACAATTGTTATGTTCTGACCCCCCCTGGTCTACCGTGCACAAGGTGTTTCATGTGCAATGAAAAAACCACATAAACTGAAAATTTTTGAATGAAATTTGAAGGTAGAAACTTGAAAATTTGCAAAATGCATTTAAAAATTTTTTTTTAAAAGAATGAAATATTAACTGGTCGAGTACCTTGAAAGCTTCTACTCCCTCCCATACAAAATTCTTTTTTTGAGCATTTTTAAGAAATTAATTATCACCTAATTAGTAAAAGCTATCAATTTCAAATTTGGCACAAAAACTTATAAAAATAATTGAAATGATATTACTTTAAGAGTTTTGCAATCACTCTTGCCCTTCTACCCCCTCCCATACAAAAGTATCATTTCGACCTATTTCATTGAATCAACTAATAAACAACAAATTAAAAGCTACGAACTTGAAATTTTGTACGAGTACAATACAAGAGAAAGAAAATAAAATTGCGTCACAAATTTTACGATTCCCCTACCTCCTCTACCCCTTCCAATACAAATGTTTGGTTTCGTGAATGTAAAATACACCGAATCCTATGAAAATTCTATGCAACTTCGTCTATGAAACTGACATTATATACAGAGAATATTGGACGTGATTCAAGCAATCAATTAAAAAACTGTTAACATCCACCCACTCTTACTATCACCCCTCACCCCTGCCCTCATAAAAACTCAAATTTGCATAAATAAATGAACGAAATATTGATTATATGTACTGGAGCTTTTGAACGTTTCCGCAAAGTGTTAAATTGACAATTGCCCTGCCCAAGAACCCCCTTTCACTTAGTCCTCCCTAACCACTCTAACCTGCATATTGACTTTCCACACATCCGCAACTTTTCCCAAGAATAATAAAGTTTCGCCCGACTTGTTGGCAGTTTATTTTTTTCTGTGTCGATCGCAATACTTTTCTATTAGAATAATAAAGTAAAATTACAGATCTCCCCTTTCTGCTTCAATCAACTCCCATACTAAGGTCACCATTCGTTATTTAAAGGAATTTAAGATGACATATTTTGAGTACATTTCACTCTTTCGCATTCCATCTAGAGTATCGTATGTTTGAATTTTACGCGCAATCATAATTCCATTATCATCAATGGCGCAACAGCCCAAATCGGGCCCTGGCCTCCTGAAGTCGTCGCCTTCAATCGTCTCGATCCAAAGACCGCGTCGTCCAGCTGCTAAATTTTAAAATGGCTTTGCTGTCTTCATCAACCGACTCTTCCCATCGCTTGCGTGATTTGCCTACTGGCCGGTTACCACTCGCTTTGCCTTTAAGAGCACGTTTGGGGATTCTTTTGTCTTCCATTCGGTCTACATGGCCAACGCACTGCAGTTTAAGTAGCTTGATGAACGTTGAAGCTTCTGGCTCGTCGTAGAGTTGATACAACTCATGGTTGTATCTTATTCGCCATTCCGTTCCTTCCTTCACAGGTCCCAAAATTCTTCGGAGGACCTTTCTTTCGAATGCGTTAACTGCTTTTTCGGAAGTTCACGTTAATGTCCACGTTTCGCTGCCATAACAGAGCACAGGTCGTATAATAGTTTTATAAATCCGCAGCTTATTGTTCCTGTGCACTTTCTTGGATTTCATTATTGGAAGTACCGAATAATACGTCTTATTTGCAAGTATTATCCGTCGTTTGATTTCGTCTGTTTCATTACCGTCCTTTGCTAGATTAGCCTCAAGGTATACGAAGTTGTCCACACTCTCCAAATTTTATTCCGCAATTGTTATGTTTTGTCTGATTGGCGTTCTCCTTCTAGTTTGCGTCATTACTTTTGTTTTGCTTTCATTAATGCGCAACCCGACTTCTTTTGCGGCGGAGTCAAGATTGACAAATACCTCCTTAGCACTAGGGAAGCATCTTGCTAGAATGTTAATGTCGTCAGCGTATGCTACTAGTTGGGTGGACTTGAATAGTAGTGTCCCGTTGGTGTCGACTGGGATTTTTCGGACGACA
The DNA here is from genome assembly GCA_963669355.1 of Chorisops tibialis. Taxonomy (NCBI): domain Eukaryota; kingdom Metazoa; phylum Arthropoda; class Insecta; order Diptera; family Stratiomyidae; genus Chorisops; species Chorisops tibialis. The sequence goes on along the minus strand of OY770264.1, from coordinate 38,620,353 downwards.
TACTCTAGTGCCAAGTTGAAAAGCATAGGGGCTAGACCATCTCCCTGCTTGAAACCACATTCCGTTCGAAAGCTGGTTGTGGAATCGGTTTGTATTCTCACTAGGGATTCAGTGTTTGTCATTGTGAGTCTTGTTAGTCGGACTAGTTTTGGAGGAATTCCAAAGTCAAGCATGATTTGGTACAGTACGCTCCTGTCGATACTGTCGTATGCTTGTTTACAATCTACGAATATTTGGTGCACGTCTGTGTTATATTCCCAGCACTTCTCAAGCACCTGTTTCACCGAGAATATCTGGCCTGTTGTAGATCGTCCGGTTCTGAATCCGCCTTGGTATTCGCCAATTATATCATTAGTTTGGGGCTTAAGACGACGTTCAATTATTTTTGTCAGTATTTTATAGGACGTACACAACAATGATAAACCTCTGCAGTTCTCACAGCAGAGTTTGTCTCCTTTCTTGTAAATTGGACATATAATGCTTTTTCGCCAGTCGTCGGGTATGATTTCCTCTGTCCAAATTTCGCATATAATGTTGTGCAGTATTTCAGCGACACAGTTTCCACCGTTTTTCAGAAGTTCAACTGGTATTTCGTCAATTCCCGGCGCTTTGTTTCGTTTTTGGTCACATAGCGCTGCTTTGATTTCAGCAAGCGTGGGTGGTGTCGATGATGGTTCATCTTCGTCAGTTGAGGCTTCAATTGAAATATTGTCTGTCGTTATCGGTGCTACTGGGATGGGATTCAAAAGATGTTCAAAGTAAGAAGCCCATCTCCTTTTGATTTCTTGTGCGTCGCTGATGATGTTGCCCTCCACGTATTTGCAGAGACTGGTTTTTGGCTTATATCCCTTTTTTAGAACGTGGTCTATTTGGTTGAAGGTGTGACCATCTACTGATGCCCACGTTCGTTTGTGAATATCGCGATGTGGGAAGCACGTAGAGCTTACTATGATATTTTTGCTGCTTGCGAAATCAATAAGACGTTGGCCATTGTCGTTGGTTATGTCATGGAGACTGTGCCCTCCTGTTGTTCCTCTATGAGCCTCCTCTTTTCCGACTTTTGCATTAAAATCCCCTAAGACAATTTTTAGGTCATTCGAGGGCAGTGAATCATAGGTTGTCTCTAGGGTGGCATAAAATTCGTCTTTAGTTATATCGTCCTTGTCTTCTGTTGGTGCGTGAACGTTGATCAACCAAGTGTAGAAAAATTTAGTCTTTATTCGGATTGCACACAATCTTTCACTTACTGGTCTGAAGCTCGTGACCTGCTGTTTAAATTTTTTGTCAACGACAAAAGCGACTCCAAACTCTCTGCTTCCCGACAATTTTCCACTTGAATAGATTGTGTGCGATCTCATGTCCATAATTTCGCTACCGAGCCATTTCATTTCTTGGATGGCAGTTATGTTGATGTTGTGTTTTGCCACTTCTTTGAGGAACTCTTTCAGAGCTCCTGTCCTAAATAAGGATCGAACATTCCAAGATCCAATAGAGTAGTCCATTTTTCGTTTGCGGGGTCGTTGCCGTTGAGTCCATCCTTTCCGAGGCTGTTCTTCAGGTTTCGGGACAGTGTTTTTTTCCGGTGTTGCGTTGTCGGCGCCTCGTCCAACCCCGGACCCGGAGAACCGGTCCTACTTATTTATTATACCCTAGTAGAAAAAGGGTGGGAGTTTTGAGCTAAATATGACATGATGGAGTTCTCACAGCTATGCTGCAAGTCCAACTATGTCATACTTTTTGCCTACTTCCTGAGATGCACTGGTGTTACTGGCCATTTAGGTTAACTCCATGTTCCCTCCTCCTTTATGTTTATTATTATATTTGTTGAGAGTCGATATTCTCACTTTCTTACATCTTAAATTAAAAGTAAAAGCTGTAGTTGGATAAGAAAACTAAAAGAAATTATTAGAATTTTATATTTATACTCTAGATGAAATCTGAGAGTATTATAAGTTTGCTCTTAAGTTTGTAACGCTAAGAAATAAGGCTTGGATAAAAAATGAATGACACAGAAGTTAATGTTATCACTCAAAAGTCTCAAAACCGGACGTCCGTCTATCCGCCCGTCAGTGCTCTCTAACTTGGGATCGCGTTGAGCTTAAATTTTGTATATATCTTTTCGACAAAAAGTAAGGTCAAGTTTGTGAAAGGACCAAAATGGCGCACCCCTTCCAATACTTCCCATACAAAATTAGTCATTTTCAAAAATATGTAATAATCAAAGTTTCTTCGATATTATAGTAGCTCATAATTTGAAATTTCGAATATATTATTTTTCAATTATATGTATTTAATCTACGGTAAAATAATTATTTGAATCCCCTTACTTCTTCTACCTCCTCCCATACAAACTGCACGTTCTCATGAAATACTATAAACCGATTTTCTCAGTACGTATAACATTCATCAATCTAAAATTTTGTACTAAATTCTTAATTAGTATTAATCGGAAAAATTTTAACTGATTAGCTTCACTCCCTCTACCCCTTCCTATACAAAGTGACTCAATTTCTCAAATTTACAAAAAATCGATTTTCTTCAAAGTATTAATGTCATAGATCTGAAATTTGAGAGATATCAATTGCATAAAATTGATATTCAATTCTGAAAAAATTACTAAAAAACCCGCCACTCCTTCTACCACCTCCCATGCAAACTGCACAATTTCATTAAATCTAACATACTAATTTTCCCGGTACCTGATCAATTTTAGAAGCCTAAATTTGGTATAAAACATTTTTATAGCTACTCTAGTGTGGTGCGAAAAAAATGAGTTCAATGCTGTCAGCCCTTCTACCATCACTCCCCGTACCACAATTCTTAAGATCCCAAAAATTTCTATTTCGTCGAGAGTATCATATGATTGCGCTTTACGCGCAATCGTAATCCTGTTATGTTTTTCTTAGCATTTTTGACTACCCAACTAATAATTGATATTCTTTTAAATTTCAGATAAAATAATGTTCACTGATTCGGATAATATCGGTAAAATTATGCCGAAATGTTCACAAGCAAACGCACTGTATTGTACGACGGTTGAAAACTATCCAGCTACGCATTTTCAAAATTTAATCAATGCCAATCTGGAACGATACGAAGCATTGTTTGGTGAAGATATACTTTGGAATCCCTTAGGATCTCGTTTTGATTCGCCCGATGAACAATCACTATGCCAAAGTATTGAGCGATTGATTTATCCCAAGGCGGGCCCGAATATGGACGATGCATGGCGTTTTATTTATAATGATGAAAAATTTAGGCAAGGAATCAGAATCGAGGAGTGCGTGTGAGTACAAGTCGTAAACTTTTTATACTCTAGATGGAATCTGAGAGTATTATAAGTTCGCTCTAAGGTTTGTAACGCCAAGAAATAAGGCTCGGAGAAAAAAATGATGAATACAGAAGTTAATATTATCACTCAAAAATTTCAAAACCGGATGTCCGTCCGTCCGTCCGTCCGTCCGTCCGTCCGTCCGTCCGTCCGTCCGTCCGTCCGTCCGTCCGTCCGTCCGTCTGTCCGTCCGTCCGTCCGTCCGTCCGTCCGTCCGTCCGTGCGCTCTCTAGCTTGAGAACGCGTTGAGCTAGAAAGTTCAAATTTTGTACACGTCGTTTTCGACAAAAAAGTAAGGTCAAGTTCGTGAACGGGCCAAATCGCTCCACCCCTTCTACCCCCTCCCGTACAAAATGACACAATTACGCAATTTGACAATAAACGGATTTGCTCAAAAAGTATAAAAGTTATTGGCCTGAAATTCAGAATATATTACTTTTATGATAATGTCAATCTATCATATAAAAATTGTGCGTGTCCTCCCCCTCCTTCTACCACCTCCCATACAAACTGTACTTATCATGAATTACTCTAAGCCAATTTCCTCAGTGCTTATAAAATTCAGCGGGCTGAAATTGTGCACCAAATACTTATTTAAAATTTTTAGTAACGTCAAAAAAAATGAGATGATTAACTTCACCCCTTCTACCCCCTCCCATACAAAATGACACAATTTTGCAATTTGACAATAAATGGATTTACTCAAAAAGTATAAAAGCTATTGGTCTCAATTTTGGTATATATTACTTTTTTAATGATTTAAATCTACAGTACAAAAATTATTTGCTTCCTCCCTTTCCTTCCACCCCCTCCCATACAAACTACACTTTTTCCTGAAATGCTCTAAGCCGATTTTCTCAGAACATATAACATTTGTTGAGCTCATATTTTGTAATAAATATTTAATTAATATTATTACTAAGATGAGAAAAAAAATATTTGATTTGCTTCACTCCTTCTACCCCCTCCCATACAATATGACACAGTTTCACAACTTCACAAAAAATCGATTTTCTTGAAAATTATGAATGGCACTAGTCTGAAATTTAAGGGATGCCAATTTTATAATATTCCTAGTTATTTCTGAAAAAATCATCAAAATCCCCCCACTCTTTCTACCACCTCCCATACAAACTGCACATTTTCACTAAATCAAACTCACTAATTTTCTCAGTTCCCATTCAGTTTTTGGAGTAAGCATTTTGTATAAAACATTTTCATAGCTACTTTAGCATGATGTCGAAAAAATTAGTACAATGCTATCATCCCTTCTAACACTCCCCATACAAAATTTCTTGGGATCACAAAAAATTCTATTTCATCTAGAGTATCGTAAGATTGCGCTTTACGCGCAATCGTAGCCCTGTTATGTTTAGTATTAATTTACATATGCGATATTATTATCTGTGTTTGAAAAAATTTAAATGCTATGCTAATTTTACTTTATTATTCTAATTATTAAGTATTGTGATCAACTTGGCAAAAAAGAACAATTTGCTTAAAATTTTTTTTTTGGTTTTTCACGTTTTACGACTAAATTAGCCTAAAAATGCAAAAAAAAATCTGTCTGTCCATACGCCGTCCGCCATACGTGTACGCTCAGCATACATTAACTCCCAAACCCTTGAAGAGTGCTGATCTCAGGCAGACACCAATTTTGGGGGTGTTAGGGTTCAGGCGGAGGCGCGGTTAGTGCCGAAAAAGGATACACGTTTGTCGCAAATTGTCTGCCAATTTTTTTTTTAAATAATTATATCTTCGAAACTACTTACCATAAAAAGTTCATATCTTAAAACCTATTAAGTGACATGGAGACCCACCATAACCAACTTAAAGAAAGGCCAATATTTGTAAGCGGGAGGGTCAGGGAAGGAGGGTGGGGGCTGGTGCAAAGAAATTGAATTGAAACAAAAAACTGTGTCCTTAAGCTATACTAGCGGAGTATGAGAAAAATTGTATATTTGGACATTATACGAGTAGTAGTGGGGAGAAATGTTAGCACCACAAAAGTGGTATACTTTTCGAAATTTCAAATCGTTATTCCTCAAAACTCGATACAAGTATTAAGTTGGAGTTGGGTCAGATTGTAGAGCCATATACATAGCTTATAGTTTTAATCGATTTTTTTAGTTGGTGGTAAGGGGTGGGAGGTGGTAGGCCAAAATGTCAAATATTTTTACTAATTTTTTTGCACACTGCACGACGTGTCTCATGAGAATTGAACAAAAAAGAACGAACACTAAAACTGAAAATTTTTGAGTGATATTTCAATCTGGATACTTGAAAATTCATGAAATTCATTTAAAAATGCCTTAAAGACGGATCTGAAGTTGATAACTTGGTGTTTAAGCTTGCTGTCGACGATAAACACAACTCCAAATTCCCTGCTTCCCGATGATTTTCCACTTTTGAAAATTGTGTGCGATCTAATGTTAGTAATCTCTCTGCCTAACAATTTAGTTCCTTGGCATCCAATGATATCTATATTGTATTTGCTTGCCTGTCCCAGAAGTGCTCTCACTGCTCCTGCCCTGTACAGGGATCGCACGACCCAGGATCCGAAGGAATAGTCCATTTTTCGTTTGCGCGCTTTTTCCCTTTGAATCAATCCAGTTCGAGGCTGTGCTTCACGTTTCGAAACAATGCTGGTTTTTTCGAGGATGAGCTGCTTACACACTGCCCAACCCACAACCTGGAGGGGCATATAATAGTGCAAGAGTTTTCCTGTTTAATTAGCACTCGTATTTATCAGTTTAGCAAGTCGAGCCTGGATGAACAAGACCAGTAACCGTTGGCTAGCACGTGAAGGTATGATGAGCACAAATGCTGCGTATATGATAGTTACAGCACTGGGCGTCGCATAATTACGCCAATCAGATGCCTCCCCTATCTATACCCATCCAGCCACATAAAAATGAAAATTGCTGTATTCAATTAACTCTGATAAATCATTAAGAGATAAACTCAATAAGAGAGGGCCTGGGATGGAGCCCTGAGGAATATCACTAGAAAGGTGCGTAGAGAATGAAATTTTTTCACCAAGTTTAACTCGTTGATATCGGGAGTTGGGGGGGGGGGGGGGGGAGTTGCGTTGGGCGAAAATTTAAAACTAAATGAATGTTTTTTGGAAATAAGGAATGAGCAACGCTGTCGAAAGCTTTTGAGAAATTCAACAAGGCCATGCATGTTATTTTATCGTTGTCCATAGCTGTTTTAATATCTGTAGTAATATTTATCAATTTATCTGTAGTAATATTTATTCCGTAACTATGCCCAGGGCGGAAACCAGACTGCCATCTGCATACGCCACCAACTGTGCGGATTTTACGAGTAGCGTACCTCTGGTGTCCACTGAGGTTACTGAAGTTGCTTTCCTGACGACATACTCGAGCACCAAGTTAAAGAGCGTGGGGGCGAGACCATCTCCTTGTTTAAGACCTGACTCCATTGGAAAGCTGTGAGTCAACTCGTTTTGGATTTTTACTTGGCACTCATTGTTTTCCATCGTGGCTTTTATTAACCGAACTAGTTTCGGTGGGACACCTAGTTCAATCGTTATTCTGTACAGAGCATTACGGTCGACACTATCGTGTGCTTGGCAAAAATCGACGAACAGTTGGTGCACATTAATATCATATTCCCAGCATTTTGCTAGCACCTGTTTTACTGAGAATAGCTGGTCCGTTGTCGATCGTCCAGATCTGAAGCCACCTTGATATTTTCCGATGATGTTGTTAGCGTATTCACTGAGTCTTCGTTCGATAATTGTAGTCAAGATTTTGTAACACGTACATAGCAATGAAATTCCTCTGTAATTTTCGCAACGCAAACGGTCACCCTTTTTGTATACTGGACATACATATAATGCTTTTCCGCCAGTCGTCGGGTAATTTTTCAGTTGTCCAGATTTTAACAATTAATCTAAATGTTCGACTGGTAAGCTCTGTTTCACCTTCTTTCAAGAGCTCTGCAGGGATTCCGTCAATTCCGGGCGCCTTGTTCGATCTTAAATTATGTAAGGCTGTCTCTACTTCATCATAAGTTGGTGCAATAGGCAGATGATCTCCATCTGGATCTTCCGGAATTATAAAAGGTTCAGTCTGTGATGTCGTTCTATTTAACAGTGTTCGAAAGTACTGAACCCATCGTGCTTTGATTTCGGTAGCGTCGCTTATGATGTTGCCTTCTTCGTCCTTACAGAGGGTAGTTTGCGGTTTGTAACCTTGTCTCATTTGTTTCACGGTATTAAATGCTTCTCGCACGTCACTTTTCTTCAGGTTTTCGTCCAGTGATAAAATTTTGTCATTGTTTATTTTGCGTTGTTTTGTCTGCAGATCTTCTTGGTGTTTCGCCTGAGCCGTTGATAGTTGTCCTCTCTAGCTCGTGTTCGTCTTTCGAGAAACAGTCGATAACTAACACTAATAGATGAGAAATAGGTTATCTCCTCGGGATCAAAATCGCACTGCGAACTAACTTGGCTTACCGATCACACTCGCCTGTCTTAAATTGTTTCAAAGAACTCTGGAAGGCTGGCCAAGATCAAGCTTCTTACCATACGAGGGGAGGTCAAAAACTTTGCGAAATGGCAGAGAAGGGGACTAAAATTACACAAGCTATTGTTTTTCCTTTTCAATATATTCTCCCTTAAGACTAATACATTTATCACATCTCTCACAAAGTTTATTAAGTCCTTTAAAAAAAATGTTTTATCAATGCCTTCAAAATAGACTAAAATTGCCGACTTCACCTCTTCATCGTTGGTGAATTTTCTTCCTGGAAGCTCTTTCTTCAGTTTTGGGAACAAATAGTAATCGGAAGGGGCTAGATCTGAACTATAAGAGGAGTGGTTCAATATTCCGTAGCCGCATTTCTATAGGGCAGCCATTGTAACGTGGCTCTTGTGAACAGATGCGTTGTCGTGCAAAAGCAGCACACCTCGAGTCCACTTTCCTCTTCTTTTTTCGTAGATTAATTTAATTTAATTAATTTAATTTAATTTTTGTAGCAGGTTGGCATAGTAACCTCCTGTGATATTTTGTGCTTTTTCTTTATAGTCGAGCATCGAAACCCCCTCTGAATCCCAAAAAAGTATGGCCATGATTTGTCCGTCGGATTGTGAGACCTTGAACTTCTGTGTCAACATTTCATCCCTGTTCTCGCTACAAAGATCCAAAAACTCACGTGAACACTCGACGCACTGCTATTTCTGAGAGCGTTCTCGGTACCTATCTTACGCTGACTTTAGACATGTCGAGATGATATGATCATGGACGATATTCAAATGGTTGTACCTAATACACCAACCTTTTTTTTGCGATTTGTTTCTTCTTTAAACAAGCATCTTCGAGAACATGTTTCTCCACTTTTTCGCTGATTTTTGAGGAAGTGTCCTGAATCGGCCGGCCCGATTTTTAATTGACTCTCTGCTTTACCTGAATAAATTATGCCACTTATAAATCATCGTTTTTTCCAGGGTAAGGGTCCCCGTAAACAGATGAAATTTGTTCTAAAATGATTTGTGGCGTTTTTCTTTGATTAGCAAGGAACTTTATAACAGTACGAGACAGAATTTTGCACATAGTTATCGTTTTATTTCCGACTGACTTGTTGATTTGGCGATAACTAAAATGTTAGTCATTCGATTTGACAGAAACTTAGTATTTATTCCTGTATTTAGTGTTAGAATGCCTCCAGGTAAAAATATTTCCCGCCTCCCTTGTCCATCCCCTTCATTCCGCGGAATTTTTGAACTCTACTCTAGATGAAATCTGAGAGTATATTGTGTTTGCTTTACCTTTTGTTACGCTAAGAAATAATGCTCGCACAGAGTCGCCAAGGATACAGAAATATTTTTTGTCACTCATAAACTTCGATTCCGAGCGACCGTCTGTTCGTCTGTCTGTCCTTCCGTCTGTTTACAACATAACTCTCGAACGCTTTGAGCTATTGTGGTGAAAACTGTATTATGTCACGTGAACGGGTCACATCCCCCCACTCCTTCTACCCCCTCACACACAAATTTCATGAATTATCGAAATTTAAAGAAATTGATTTTTCTTTGAAACCATTTCAGCTATTAACTTGAAAATTAGGTTATAGTATAACCATGCTATATTATTAACGATAAAAAATATTAATCCGATCCCTTTACTCCTACCCCTCTCATACAAACGTACAATTTTCAAAAATGCATTTATTCGGTTTTCATTGCACTAGCAAAATTAAAAGAACGCATTTTTGCCAGAATTAATTTAATTATAATTATAACAAATTTTTTTTTAAAAAAAAAAATTCATTTTACTCTTTCCACCACTTCCCATACAAATTTCACGAAATTTCAAAATTTCAATCAAATTAGTTTTCTCCAAATCCGTCAAAGCTATTAACTTTAAATTTTGAGAAAAATATACTATTGCAAATGTCATTGATATCGAAAAATTGTATTTTGATTCGAATACTCCTTCTATCGCCTCCCATACAAATGCACAATTTTGGTAAATGCATTTAATCGATTTTCATTGAAACTAGAAAAAATACAAACTTAAAATTTTGCCAGAACTTATCCCTTAATAAGTGGAATAAAAGCTAAAAATATATGAACTTCCCTTCACTCCTTCTACCACCCATACAAATTTTTTTCTTGGAAATTCAAGAAAAGTATTTCTCCTTCGAACATATAAGATCTATCGACTTTAAAATTGTAACAAAGCAATATGATTAGGATGTTGATAAGCAAATTCAAAATCATTCAAAATTTCTCACTATCTCTGCCACCTCCCATACAAATGCCATAAATTCAGACTGAAATTGTTCATTTTCCTCGAAAATTATGAAAGCTACAAACTTTAAATTCAGCATGAAGCATTTTGTATGCTACGTTCGGTGTTATATACAAGAATTACAAACCTCTCCGCTCTGCTTCCACCACCTCCTATACAAAAGTCACTATTCACTATTGGAAAAAATTTGAGATGAATATTTTCCTATTTCATCTAGAGTATCATATGAGTATCATAACTCCGCCATAGACGGTCCCAAGCCCGAGTTGAGAAAGGAGGAGGGTACATGGAGTTAACCTGAATGGCCAGTAACACCAGTGCGTCTCAGGAAGTAGGCAGAAAGTATGACATAGTTGGACTTGCAGCATAGCTGTGAGAACTCCAGCATGTCATATTTAGCTCAAAACTCCCACCCTTTTTCTACTAGGGTGTAATAAATAAGTAGGACCGGTCCTCCAGGTCGGGGGTTGGGCGAGGCGCCGACAACGCATCACCGGAAAAAGAACACTGTCCAGAAACCTGAAGAACAGCCTCGGAAAGGATGGACTCAACGGCAACGACCCCGCAAACGAAAAATGGACTACTCTATTGGATCTTGGAATGTTCGATCCTTATTTAGGACAGGAGCTCTGAAAGAGTTTCTCGAAGAAGTGGCAAAACACAACATCAACATAACTGCCATCCAAGAAACGAAATGGCTCGGTAGCGAAATCATGGACATGAGATCACACACAATTTATCCAAGTGGAAAATTGTCGGGAAGCAGAGAGTTTGGAGTCGCTTTTGTCGTTGACAAAAAATTTAAACAGCAGGTCACGAGCTTCAAACCAATAAGTGAAAGATTGTGTGCAATCCGAATAAAGACTAAATTTTTCAACACTTGGTTGATCAACGTTCACGCACCAACAGAAGACAAGGACGATGTAACTAAAGACGAATTTTATGCCACCCTAGAGACAACCTATGACTCACTGCCCTCGAATGACCTAAAAATTGTCTTAGGGGATTTTAATGCAAAAGTCGGAAAGGAGGAGGCTCATAGAGGAACAACAGGAGGGCACAGTCTCCATGACATAACCAACGACAATGGCCAACGTCTTATTGATTTCGCAAGCAGCAAAAATATCATAGTAAGCTCTACGTGCTTCCCACATCGCGATATTCTCAAACGAACGTGGGCATCACCAGATGGTCACACCTTCAACCAAATAGACCACGTTCTTATTGAGAAAAGGGCTGCTTCCAGCATACTTGATGTACGAACTCTCCGCGGTGCGAATTGTGACTCTGATCACTATCTAGTCAGAGCTAAGTATCGATGCAAAATAGCTTGTCGTGGGTATTCGAAAACGAGTAGAGCTCGCAAATTCAATGTCGACAAGCTTAACGACGAAACGGTGGCGCAGGCTTACATGCTAGCATGTAATAAACACCTGACACCAATATATGAAAATATCCAAAATATGCCAGTGGATAATGCGTGGATGAAAATACGAGACGGCATCAAATCCTCCGCGGAAGAGGTATTAGGATATCAAGCACGGCGAAAAAGTAATGATTGGTTCGACCAAGAATGTCGCGACGCAATAGATAGAAAGAACGAAGCTTACAAAATTTTTACTGAACGACCAACACGAGCCAAAAAAGAAAGATATGACGAGCTTAGGCGATATGCGAAAAAGACCTGCAGACGAAAACAAAGGAAGTACCATAATGACAAGATACAGAAAATGGACGACGACATGAGAAAAAATAATACGCGGGACGCATACGCCATAGTAAAAGACTTGAAAAAGGGATATAAACCAAAAACCAGTCTCTGCAAAGACGCAGAGGGCAATATCATCAGCGACACAGAAGAAATCAAAAGGAGATGGGCTTCATACTTCGAACGTCTTTTGAATCCCATCCCAGTAGCACCGATAACGACAGACAACATTTCAATTCAAGCCTCAACTGACGAAGATGAACCATCATCGACACCACCCACGCTTCCTGAAATCAAAGCAGCCCTATGTGACCAAAAACGAAACAAAGCGCCGGGAATTGACGAAATACCAGTTGAACTTCTGAAAAACGGTGGAAACTGTGTCGCTGAAATACTGCACAGCATGATATGCAAAATTTGGACAGAGGAAATCATACCCGACGACTGGCGAAAAAGCATTATATGTCCAATTTACAAGAAAGGAGACAAACTCTGCTGTGAGAACTACAGAGGTATATCATTGTTGTGTACGTCCTATAAAATACTGACAAAAATAATTGAACGTCGTCTTAAGCCCTATACTAATCAAATAATTGGCGAATACCAAGGCGGATTCAGAACCGGACGATCTACAACAGACCAGATATTTTCGGTGAAACAGGTGCTTGAGAAATGCTGGGAATATAACACAGACGTGCACCAAATATTCGTAGATTTTGAACAAGCATACGACAGTATCGACAGGAGCGTACTGTACCAAATCATGCTTGACTTTGGAATTCCTCCAAAACTAGTCCGACTAACAAGACTCACAATGACGAACACTGAATCCCAAGTGAGAATACAAACCGATTCCACAACCAGCTTTCGAACGGAATGTGGTTTAAAGCAGGGAGATGGTCTAGCTCCTATGCTTTTCAACTTGGCACTAGAGTATGTCGTCCAAAAAATCCCAGTCGACACCAACGGGACACTACTATTCAAGTCCACCCAACTAGTAGCATACGCTGACGACATTAACATTCTAGCAAGATCCTTCCCTAGTGCTAAGGAGGTATTTGTCAATCTTGACTCCGCCGCAAAAGAAGTCGGGTTGCGCATTAACGAAAGCAAAACAAAAGTAATGACGCAAACAAGAAGGAGAACGCCAATCAGACAAAACATAACAATTGCGGAATATAATTTGGAGAGTGTGGACAACTTCATATATCTTGGGGCTAATCTAGCAAAGGACGGTAATGAAACAGACGAAATCAAACGACGGATAATACTAGCAAATAAGACGTATTATTCGGTACTTCCAATAATGAAATCCAAGAAAGTGCACAGGAACAATAAGCTGCGGATTTATAAAACTATTATACGACCTGTGCTCTGTTATGGCAGCGAGACGTGGACATTAACGCGAACTTCCGAAAAAGCAGTTAACGCATTCGAGAGAAAGGTCCTCCGAAGAATTTTGGGACCTGTGAAGGAAGGAACGGAATGGCGAATAAGATACAACCATGAGTTGTATCAACTCTACGACGAGCCAGAAGCTTCAACGTTCATCAAGCTACGTAAACTGCAGTGGGCTGGCCATGTAGAGCGAATGGAAGACAGAAGAATCCCCAAACGTGCTCTTAAAGGCAAAGCGAGTGGTAACCGGCCAGTAGGCAAACCACGCAAGCGATGGGAAGACTCGGTTGATGAAGACAGCAAAGCCATTCTAAAAATTAGCAGCTGGAGGACGCGGTCTTTGGATCGAGACGATTGGAGGCGACGACTTCAGGAGGCCAGGGCCCGATTTGGGCTGTCGCGCCATTGATGATGATCATATGATTTACGGCCAATCATAATTCTGTTATGTTTTTTTATTGCATAAACTTAGTTATGAAACGCGAAAAAATTGCAAGGAAGAAAATTTCGTTTTCGATCTCGATCACAATATTTTATTAATAGCATAATGAAGTAAAAAATTGACTGAGTTTTGGTTGATCGAGCTGAATTCTCTGCGCTTGATATATGCGTCAATATACCTACATAAGTTTGGAAATTCACCAATTTTGCTAAAATTTCGTTGCTATGAAACTCAGCTTACCTTCTCAACTTACCTTCAGTACATTTGCATTGAAATTAAAAAGTTATTTGCCGCTATATACAAACATGGATATGTCAGATATTTTTTCATATTATTAAAATTGATAAAAAATATTTTTTACGAAAAAAAAAAGACTTAATAAAACTTTACATTTTCATTTCAGTTTAAATAAAAATGGTCCGAACAATTGCTCGCTGACCGACAGTTTTCCAAATGGCTATATTACAGAATGTCGACAAAATTTCATCTATCGGCAGCTTTTGACAATTGATAAAGATGGTAAACCGGTCAAGGATCAATTTAAATTTCCATCGAGTTGTAAATGTGTTGTAAAAAATGAAAATAATAAAAAACTATAATTTTAATAAACAAGAATTATTCGAACATATCATTTAACAAGAAAAAAAAATATTTTTTTTTAATAATCATCGTCAAATATTAATGATAATAAATTAAATACAATAAAGACTTATATTAAGCATTTAATTTTAATATTTTTATTGTTTTTGTTTTTTAGTAGTACATTTATTACAAATATCAAACTTAATTTTTAAGTCTTCAAAAGTTTTATTTTTATTTTTTTTTATGGTACGATGAGTACGTTTTTGGTCTCATTAATCTTTGATCGAGATATACGAGATGAGTTTTCATTTATTATTTTGAAATTGATTTCCTTCGTTTTAAATTTTCAAAATTGATTTTCATTAGTTGGTAGCCATCATCGTAAGACTGTCGTTTCGGCACATGAATACTGGCTCTAAGGAAATGGAAGAAAGAAAAAGTTTAAAGTAAATTTTAGTGCTTTTACTTTTTGGATTTATTAAAAAATGTTTTTTGAAAATTCAAAAATTATGAGTGGAGTAATAAAGTTTTTTGCATGAGATTTTTTTTTCCATTATGGTCATAAACTAGAAAAACAATTTAAATTTTATAGCTTATTTTAAATTTTCTTATCAATGTTTTCACAGTCAGAAGAATCTGAAAATTTGCTTTTCTGTAATTTAAAAGTTTGTTTAGAATTAAAGTGAAGATTTCGGCATTTCACACTGTTTCGATTTATTAATTGCGATGTTTTGGTCTGTGCTGAGACCTTAATCAAACCAAAGACTATAAGTAATTTAAGATATGCCAAGCATATGGAAAAAATGTTACCCAATTCTACTGCGTTGAGAGCGACGAAAAGGTTTTAAACACCCAGCGACGGCCGCAATCGATTGGCTCTTGAATATGGGCGCGCGGGTGGAAGCTAATGATCATGTGCTTGGGTGATTAAAACTATTTCGTCACTCTCATCGCAGTTGAATTGGGTAGAATTTTTTTTCCATAGACTTGGGATATTTTATATTATTCCTAGTCATTGATCAAACTAATCGGCAAACTAAAAAATTCAATGGCATTTATTAAGAAGGGGATTAATTGAAATTGGGAAGAAAAATTGATAAATCAGAATAGTGTGAAATCCGGAAATATTTCTCTGAGCTCAAAATGCACTGTGAGAGCATTCAAGAAACCAAGTATATTTATTTTCAAATAAAATTTGGTTAGAGAATGATAAAGTTTTTCACTTAAAATCCTTTGAACCCATGAAATAATCCCCGTACTAATAAAAAAATTGTAGTACGAGTTGTTTATCATCTCATCATCCATACAAATTACAACTTTGTAACAACATTCCTTAGTTTCTTTCTATGGAGTTAACGTTAAAATGACTCAATGTTTTAAAAATCATAATAAATTGTTTATTCAAATAAGTTGCGCGATGTAGACGTGATATATATATATTACCACCTCCCATACAAATCAAAGCTTTATTGCATAACCTTTCCTCTCGACTTATGGCAACATTTTTAAATTTTCAAAAATTTTACATTCCAATTTACAAGACAAGTCCATCGAATAATCACCTGGTTTAAATTTATTTTCGGTTTCCGTCGTGTGCTTACGTAAGTTGTGCAGGTATTTGCCCGTTGTAGTTGGAAAGTATCTTCGATTCCTGTAATCGAAACCAAAGAAATCGGTTAGAACTATATATTTTAGCTTATTTTCGTATTGGCAATATAGGAGATCCGATTGATTTCAAAAACCAATTAAAAAGTACACAAATAACAAAACAAGGAAAGCAATGGACTAAATGGAAAGCTGCCTGTTAAATTCTACATTACATGGCAGATTATTCTTGAAGCGATGGTCAAACGCTATAGGACCGAACGATTTTTCGTTTCATTTGGGCAGATTGGGAAATATCGAGTACAAGCTCCCTACTGTTTCCTTATTTCAAGAGTATACAGAACGATTCGAAATTGGCATTGATTTGCATTTTTTTGATGAGAAGATAAACACTATCGGGAAATTGCCTGAATTGAAAATGGGAATAAGACATCTTTCGAGCATGATGTGAAAAGTTGATATTAGTATTCGTAGGTTTATTTAAGAAATTAATAATATACAAAGCTTTAATTAAAATCCTATGTACAATATACGGGTTAGGTCGAGTAATTATTATCATGTTTTTCATTCATTCATTCATTCATAACATATTTAACTTCCAAGGTTTCTACGTAACATGCTTACGCTAATTATACTGTAGATGAAATCTGAGAGTATTATAAGTTTGCTCTAAAGTTTGTAACGCCAAGAAATAAGGCTCGGAGAAAAAAATGATGAATACAGAAATTAATATTATCACTCAAAAATCTCAAAACCGGATGTCCGTCCGTCCGTCCGTCCGTCCGTCCGTCCGTCCGTCTGTGCGCGCTCTAGCTTGAGAACGCGTTGAGCTAGATAGTTCAAATTTTGTACACGTCGGTTTTGACAAAAAAGTAAGGTCAAGTTCGTGAACGGGCCAAATCGCTCCACCCCTTCTACCCCCTCCCATACAAAATGACACAATTGCGCAATTTGACAATAAACGGATTTGCACGAAAAGTATAAAAGCTATTGGCCTGAAATTTGGAATATGTTACTTTTATGATAATATCAATCTACCGTACGAAAATTATGCGTATCCTCCCCCTCCTTCTACCACCTCCCATACAAACTGTACTTGTCATGAATTACTCTAAGCCAATTTACTCATTTCGTATACAATTTAGAGAGCTGAAATTGTGCACCAAATATTTATTTGAAATTGTTAGTAAGCCCAAAAAAATTTAGACTATTAGCTTTACTCCTTCTACCCCCTCCCATACAAAATGACACAATTTCGTAATTTGACAATAAACGGATTTACTCGAAAAGTATAAAAGCTATTAGTCTGAATTTTCGGATATGTTATTTTCATAGTAATTTTAATCTACAGTAGAAAAATTATTTGCTTCCTCCTTCTCCTTCCACCCCCTCCCATACAAACTACACTTTTTCATGAAATGCTCTAAGACGATTTTCTCAGAACATATAACATTTATTGAGCTCATATTTTGTAATAAATACTTAATTAGTATTAGCACTAAGATCAGAAAAAAATATTTGATTAGCTTCACTGCTTCTACCCCCTCCCATACAATATGACACAGTTTCACAACTTCACAGAAAATCGATTTTCTTGAAAAGTATAAATGGCACTAGTCTGAAATTTCAGGGATGTCAATTTTACAATATTCCTAGTTATTTCTGAAAAAAATCACTCTAATCGCCCCACTCTTTCTACCACCTCCCATACAAACTGCACATTTTCACTAAATCTAACTCACTAATTTTTTCAGTTCCCACTCAATTTTTGGAGTAAGCATTTTGTACAAAACATTTTTATAGCTACTTTAGCATGATGGGGAAAAATTAGTTCAATGCTGTCATCCCTTCTAATACTTCCCATGCGAAATTTCTTGGGATCACAAAAAATTCTATTTCATCTAGAGTATCGTAAGATTGCGCTTTACGCGCAATCGTAGCCCTGTTATGTTTTTTCTTACAGTTAGTGGTCAGATTTTGTTTTGCAGCTTATGGATGAATAGAAAAACAAAAATGAACTTCTGACCATTCTCTTAATATAGTTAGATGTAGTAAGGAAAAGAGGAGAAAATTAAAAACCTTAAGATACTAAAAAAAAACTAGATGGTAATTTCTATTCAATGATAGAGAGAAAGCTAGGGTGTAGCCTAGTAGGTAGCGTGTTGGTCTTGTAATGCGAAGGTTGTGAGTTCAAATCCCGGTCGGGGCAATATATAATTCCAGCACATTGCCTGCTTGGATATACCTTGGTCACCTCAATCTACGAAAATGAAAAAATTCGTAGAAAGAGGGTTGTGCGAAGGGCTAACAACCCTTCCACAATAAGTAATGACAAATGTTAAGGAACCTGAATCCACAAAATACCAGTTATTCTGGGCTGTGACGTTAACGCACATCACACAATCTGGGGAAGTAGTGATATCAACAAAAGAGGTGAGTCACTTTTGGAGTATCTTACTACTAACAACCTAGACGTAATAAATAAAGGTAACACACCGACTTTCGTAGACTCAGTTAGGCAGGAAGTACTTGACCTAACAATAACAAGCCCCTGCCTGGCTGACAAGTGCGAAAATTGGCACGTATCAAATGAAGCCTCATTATCAGATCATAGGCATATCTGTTTTGATATTAAGACTTCATTTGAATATATCGGACAATACAGAAACCCAAAACGCACCAACTGGAGTCTGTATCAGTCAGTCCTAGAATTTGAACTAGGCATCGTAGAAGAATCAATAAGCAGCCCAGACTGCATCGATAAAATCACGAACAAACTCGTAAACAATATAATTAATGCTTACGAACAAAGTTGTCCTGTTCTACAGAAAAAAAGGGCCAAACAAGCATCTTGGTGGAACGAGGAACTAGCGACAAAACGCAAGCAAACTAGGAAATTGTTCAACAGAGCAAAGACCTTTGGGAATTGGGACGAATACAGAGAGTCTCTAACCGGATATAACAATCTTCTAAGAAAGTTGATAAAAGAGTCTTGGAGAAGATTCTGTGAAGAGATAGATGATCTCCCAACAGCCTCAAGACTTCAAAAGGTGTTATCAAAAGACACCCCGATAAATATCGGACTTTTGGAGAGACCGAATGGGTCCTCTACTAAAAGCAGCAAGGAAACCCTTGAGTTGTTATTGGCAACACATTTCCCAGGCTGCAAAGTAATAAACAACAATGAGGATTTACAGGCGGAGGAAAGGACATATCGCCAAACTCCGCACAGCAAAAGCATTGCTGGGAAAATCTTCACTCCGGAAAAGATCAGCCGGAGTAGATAAAATATTCCCCACATTACTGCAGAAGGGGTTAGAGATCTTAATGCCAATAATGATAAAGATCTTTAAAGCCAGCTTTATTTGGGGATACATCCCAAAAATTTGGAGGAGAGCGAGGGTGGTATTTGTACCGAAGGCAGGGAATCGTCCCATGGATCAGCCTAAGTCATATCGTCCTACAAGCCTTACCTCCTTCTTCGTCAAAACGATGGAGAAGTTAGTGGATATACACGTAAGAACAGGACCCAACAATGTTCGTCTTAATACTAATCAATATGCCTACCAAAAGGGCAAATCAACAGAGTCAGCCCTTTACGGTCTGGTAAGACAAATCAAAAAGGCAATAGACTATAAAGAAATTGCACTTTGCATTCCTAGATATTGTTATAAATCTGACAACCTCGACGACCCCAGCAATATCGAGAGAATTCCATCAACATTTCAAAACACTATCAACATGTTTCCAGACACTTCTACCGAGCTCCACAATGTAGGCAATCATTCTAGACACACACACACAACGACACCTGTCTGGGAGACTTAGTATAAATACCCGCCAACTTTCAGACAACGAGTTAGTCATTTTGGTGACACCTATCGGTGGAAGAACGCGAATCGGTACAAGTGATAAATTGACAGTGTTCCTGAGTTGTACGAATTAAGTTTTAGAGCGAATTTAGTGAAGTGATCGGGAAATTGTGTATAAAGTGCGATTAAATAAAATTATTCATTATTTTTAAACGAATTGTGTTTTCCTTTGGAATCTGGCGAACCCCTAGCTCGCAACAATTGGTGTCAGAAGAGTGGGATTCCAAGGATAAATTCGGGTTAAAAATCGCGAGTGAAATTAAAAATTCTCGGAACGGATAATTTTGTGAGAGCGGAAAAGTGAAACTAAAATTCTCGAACGGACAGTGAGAATTTGGTGAAACCGAATATTCTCGAGTGCTGTAGTGAACAGTGACTTTAATTAGCGAAGTAAAATCGCGGAACTAAAATTCTCGAACGGACAGTGAGAATTTTGTGAAATCGAATATTCTCGAGTGCTCTAGTGAACAGTGACTTTAATTAGCGAAGTAAAATCGCGGAACTAAAATTCTCGAACGGACAGTGAGAATTTGGTGAAATCGAATAATCTCGAGTGATTTAGTGAGCAGTGACGTAAATTTAAGTGAATTCGAATCGCGGAAAAACTGGAAATAATCGGTAGTGAAAATGCCGCGTTATTTAAAAGACTTAAAAGTAACGGAGCTGAAGGAAGAGCTCAGTAGACGCGAGTTACCTACAACAGGGAGCAAGTCTGAACTTTTCAGCCGTATGATCGAGACACTTGAGGCTGAGGGTGAGAATGCAGATAGTTTTGAGTTCCAAATTGAAGAAACTCGTAAAGAGGAGTGTTCTGGTACATCGGATGCTCCAACACAATTAATGCAACAGATGATGAACAAATTAGAGCAACAATCAGTGGACATTAAACAACAATCAGCGGACATGCATCAGAAATTTGAACAACAATCGGTGGACATTAAACAACAATCTGCGGACATTAACCAGAAACTAGAGCAACAATCTGCGGACATTAACCAGAAATTAGATGAGACCTCAACCATAAATTGGAACTACAAAATAATAAAATAGACACCATGGGTAAAGCAATAGAAGAAAACGTAGAGAAGAAACTTCGAGTCTTCGAAGAAGAAGTCGAACGCCTAAAAATGGACTTCGATAATGTAAAAGCGACCGGAGTCATCAAGACAGAGCATGTTGCGCACAAGGGTCTCAAGGCTCCAATCTTCGATGGACAAACACCGTGGGCTATTTATAAGACCCAATTTGAGGCCGCCGCAAGAAACAACCATTGGAATGATCTGGAACGGGGAACAGCTCTTATATTGGCGCTAAGAGGTCCACCAGCAGAAGTTCTTCAAACGATTCCGCAGGAGCAACAACAAGATTTTTCAACGTTAGTCCAGACATTGGATCTTCATTATGGCAGTGACCACATGCGAGAGATCTACAAAACGCAACTGTACAACCGAACTCAAAAGAATGGTGAAACACTTCAAGAGCTGGCACGCGATATTGAACGACTCACACTATTATCGCTGCCTAATGCGCAAACAGAGCAACGAAACGATACAGCTGTTTTCGCATTTAACAATGCTGTACAGGACAGAGAGCTGCAACAGGCGTTAAAACTGGCAGGTAAGAAAACGATTGGCGAAGCCTTAGTATATGGGCTGACGTTCGAAGCTGCCAAGCAAAGCTCGCGGAGTAACTATCGAGTTCGAGAAATAGTAGAAGAATGTGTGTGCCAGAAAGCCGAGTACACCAAGCGGAGCGAAGGATCTGGTGCTCCTCGATGCTGGAATTGTGGACAGGCAGGACACTTACGACGCGACTGCCGCAAACCCAGAAAAGCGATCAACTACTGTTCCGGCTGCGCTGCTAAACAAAGAGGAGGAAGGGGCGAACCGTCACGAGAGCACGCTTCGCCTAATGACAGTCCGGGAAACGAGTAAAGGCCAACTTCATGGGGCAGAAGTTGGCTGGTAGAATCGACGCCCCCGGAACCATCATCGCAGTTTCTCGACTACATCGTTGTGAAAACGACTTATGTATGAGTGGTCGAGTCGGCAAATTAAACTGCATCATAACAGTCGACACAGGCGCAACACGGTCAGTGCTAAGATCTGACCTCGTAGATCGTACTTGGCTTCACAACACCAAGAAGTACGCACTTCGCACTGCTACAGGAGAAACTACAACGGTCCATGGAGAAATAGCTCGTGACATACAACTTGGGGATTTGACCTTCTCGCATGTATTCGTGGTAGCCGACATTACCGATGAGTGTATCCTTGGAATGGATTTTCTGAAACCACACGGTATCCAGCTGGACCTAGGACAACGAATAATGAAGTGGCGGAATATTGAAATCCCGATGGAAATAACATCCTCCAAAACAACAAAGCTGCGAGTTGTATTATGCGAAGATGCGGACATACCAAAGTCATCTGAGAATGTTATTTGGGCAGAGCTCGATGGTGATCCCGGGAACCACCGATTCTACCTCATAGAACCGGAAACGACACCTGCATTACGAAGTCTTATACTAGGAAAAACGCTCGTAAAAAGGAATGAGAAGATGATGGTACCAATAAGAGTCCTGAACGTTGCGGACAGCACTACCAGCGTAAAGAAAGGAGATGTAATTGGCAGCTGTGAACCAATATCGGCGGTGACGAGTATCGACAAGGCAGAGCCACATGACGTACCCTCTAAAAATAAGCCAAGAAGGAAGGACAATGTAACATCAACACTTCTTCAGTCAAGCAACCTTAGAGGAGAACAACACAAGCAAGCAGTAGATCTAATCGAAGGATTCAGCGACGTCTTTTCCACCGGTGATGACGACTATGGCAGAACAAACTTAGTGAAACATCGTATAGATACCGGAAGTGCTACACCGATACGTCAACCTCCAAGAAGAGTACCATTAGCGAAACAAGGAGAAGTCAATTCAATGGTCAAAACTATGGAGCATCAGGGAATCATCGAAGAATCAAAGAGCCCGTGGATATCGCCAGTAGTGCTGGTAAAGAAGAAGGAAGGCAGTACCCGTTTTTGTGTAGACTACAGGCGACTAAATGATGTTACGAAAAAGGATAGCTATCCACTACCTAGAATCGACGATATCATGGACACCCT
This sequence comes from Chorisops tibialis, assembly GCA_963669355.1. NCBI lineage: Eukaryota > Metazoa > Arthropoda > Insecta > Diptera > Stratiomyidae > Chorisops > Chorisops tibialis. The sequence goes on along the minus strand of OY770264.1, from coordinate 38,597,513 downwards.
GACCGATGCTAAATGGTTCTCAACGTTGGACCTGAAGAGTGGTTACTGGCAAGTGGAGATAGATGAAAAAGATAGAGAGAAGACAGCATTCTCTGTCGGCAGTGGACTATGGCAGTTCATCGTAATGCCATTTGGCCTGTGCAATGCTCCAGCTACGTTCGAAAGACTGATGGAATTCGTTTTGCGTGGTCTGAGTTGGAAAACTTGTCTCGTTTACCTAGATGATGTGATCGTTATCGGAAAAACATTCAATGAACACCTAAAAAATCTGCAGGAAGTCTTCCAGCGACTGCGAGCGGCAAAATTAAAGCTGAGTCCGAAAAAGTGCACTTTGTTTAGTGCAGAAGTCAAGTACTTGGGTCACATCGTTTCAGCTGATGGCGTAAAGACAGATCCGGAGAAGATACTGGCGGTGAAAAATTGGCCTACTCCGAGTGATAAACACCAGTTGCGCAGCTTCCTAGGCTTAGCGACATATTACCGACGATTTGTAAAAGACTTTGCTAACACGGCGAAATGTCTGCATCAGTTAACAGAAAAAGGGAAGCCATTTACATGGAGTCAACAGTGCCAGGAAGCATTCGAGAGGATAAAAGACCAACTCTGCGACTCCCCAGTTCTGGCGTATCCAAAACCAGGTCATGGTTTCATCATAGACACTGACGCCAGCAATGTCGGTATCGGAACAGTACTATCACAAGAGATCGATGGGCAGGAGAGAGTGCTATCTTACTACAGCCGAGTCCTCTCAAAATCAGAAAGGAACTATTGCGTAACTCGCCGAGAGCTACTAGCCATAGTAGAAGCAACAAAACATTTTCACAAATATCTCTATGGTCAAAAGTTCCTTCTTCGAACGGATCACGCATCGCTTAAATGGCTACTTCAGTTTAAAAACCCCGAAGGCCAAGTAGCCAGATGGATCGAAAGGCTCGAATCCTACGATTTCGAGATTGTTCATCGAAGAGGAAGAATCCACGGAAATGCCGATGCGCTTTCACGTCGTCCTTGTCCACCGAACTGCAAGCATTGTCACCGTGTAGAAGGAAAAGAAGCCGGAGAAACCATTCAGAGGATAACGACCGAACCAAAGACTGGATGGAATCAGCAAGAACTGGAAGATGCCCAACGTAAAGATCCAGATATTTCACCGATCATGGCATGGAAGGACGAAATGAAACGGCCTGAGTGGAAAGACATCTCACAATTCAGTGAAACCTTAAAGTGTTATTGGGCACAATGGAACTCCCTTCACCTAGACGGCGGATTATTAAAACGGAAATGGGAGAACGCTGATGGAAAGTCGTATCACATGCAAACCATCGTCCCGCATTGTAAAGTCGAGGAGGTTTTGAAGGAATATCATGGAGGTACCTCCGGTGGGCATTTGGGAGTAAACAGAACCTTGGCAAAGATACGAGAAAGGTTCTATTGGATCCATCTCCGAGATGATGTCGAAAACTGGTGCCGTAAATGTACTACGTGTGCATCGAGTCAGGGCCCACACCGCAGATCAAAGGGAGAAATGCAACAATACAACGTGGGAGTCCCATTCGAGAGAATTGCTGTGGATATTGCTGGGCCATTTCCGGAATCAGAAAATGGTAATCGCTACATTCTAGTGGTCATTGATTATTTCAGCAAGTGGCCAGAAGCTTACGCAATTCCAAACCAAGAAGCAGTAACCGTCGCAGAACAAATTGTTACTAACTGGGTGAGCAGATTTGGAGCGCCACGTGAACTACACTCCGATCAAGGGCGCAATTTTGAATCTCAAATATTCAAACGCGTGTGCCAAATGCTGGGAATAAACAAAACGAGGACAACTCCATTACACCCACAGTCCGATGGAATGGTGGAACGTTTCAACAGGACATTGAACTCAAACCTATCCAAACTCGTCAGCGATAGGCAACAGGACTGGGACCAGCACATCCCTCTATTTTTAATGGCCTATAGAACATCGGTGCATTCAACAACAGGAGAAACTCCGTCCCGAGTCATCTTTGGAAGAAATATTCGAGTCCCTGCGGAGCTAATGTTTGGAGTGCCACCAGACCAACCAACCAATGCTAAAGATTATGTCTCGGATCTTCGATGTCGACTAAAGACAATTTATAACCTGGTCAGAGATAAAATTGATTTGGCGTCCGACCGCATGAAGACGAGGTATGATCAACGGGCGAACTCATCAGGATTCCAAGAGGGCGATTTGGTTTGGTTATACAATCCCAAACGACAGAAGGGCAGATCGCCGAAACTACAGCGAAACTGGGAAGGCCCTTACCAGATCATCAACCGATTAAATGATGTCGTCTATCGGATTCAACTACATCAAAAACCTCGCACTAAAATGAAAGTGGTACATCTAGACCGACTAACAAAGTACCAGGGTGCCATGGAGGAAGTGAACAACTCTGTTCGGGACGAACAGGGACTAAGGAGAGGGTAATGTTATAAATCTGACAACCTCGACGACCCCAGCAATATCGAGAGAATTCCATCAACATTTCAAAACACTATCAACATGTTTCCAGACACTTCTACCGAGCTCCACAATGTAGGCAATCATTCTAGACACACACACACAACGACACCTGTCTGGGAGACTTAGTATAAATACCCGCCAACTTTCAGACAACGAGTTAGTCATTTTGGTGACACCTATCGGTGGAAGAACGCGAATCGGTACAAGTGATAAATTGACAGTGTTCCTGAGTTGTACGAATTAAGTTTTAGAGCGAATTTAGTGAAGTGATCGGGAAATTGTGTATAAAGTGCGATTAAATAAAATTATTCATTATTTTTAAACGAATTGTGTTTTCCTTTGGAATCTGGCGAACCCCTAGCTCGCAACAATATAGAAGGAGCATTTGACAATACTCCCCATGAAGCCATAATAGCGGCGGCTAGGAAAAAGGGTTTGGAAACGGCCACGACTAGATGGATACATGACATGCTAAGGAGCTGAATGACAACCATGGATCTAGGGGATAGCACATTGACTGCCCAGACCTATAGAGGCTGTCCCCAAGGTGGGGTACTATCTCCACTTCTTTGGTCATTTGTAGTAGATGAACTCCTAGATCGTCTAACAGAACAAGGATACGAGGCTATAGGATATGCCGATGACATCGTCATTATCATTAGGGGCAAACATGATTTAATTATATCTTAAAGGATACAATCAGTCTTAGAAGTGATAATGAACTGGTGTCAGTCTAAAAACTTGAACATCAACCCAGGTAAGACTGAGCTAGTACCATTTACAAATAGAAGGAAAAAGTACATCATACCTCCTTCAATAAATGGTACAATAATACCCTTTTCAGATGAGGTAAAATATCTGGGTGTTATACTAGATAGCAAACTCAACTGGAATAAACATATAGAATGGACTCATGCCAAAGCACTAAAGGAATTTTGGGCCTGTAAAAGCTTATTTGGCAGAAAATGGGGACTAAAGCCCAAAATGATTTACTGGTGCTACAGAACAATCTTTCTTCCAATAGTCACATACGGATCAATGATATGGTGGACTAAAACTTTACAAAGAAAAGCACAGCTTACGCTACAAAAAATCCAAAGGCTAGCTTGTCTTGATATCACAGGAGATATGAAAACCTGTCCCACAGCGGCAATAGAAATGCTCCTTAACATCCCTCCGATACATCTACAAATAAAAAAGGAAGCTATCAAAGGGGTGTTACGCATACAGAGGGAAACAAGTACAAACCAGGGGATTTTAGAGGCCATCTCAAAATCCTAAGAAACCCAAAATTGGAAGTTCTAACCTCCACACAATCGGATGCTATGCCGACAAAATATAACTTTGAAACCCCCTTCAAAGCTGTAATCAGAGAACGCAAGGACTGGCAATCCTCGCTACCTGAAATGGAAGAGGGATCAACCATCTGGTATACAGATGGTTCGCGCACCTCTGAGGAGACAGGAGCTGGAGTCAAAGGCCCTAACTTCTCGGTTTCAAAACCACTCGGCAAAGAAGCCACAATCTTCCAGGCTGAACTTATTGCAATGGAGCTATGTATCCAAGAGGATATAAGGAGAGCTCATCGCAACAAATCAATTTATATCCTATCGGATAGTCAGGCGGTTCTCAAAGCCCTAACATCCAATAAACACGGATCGAGGTTAGTTTGGGACTGTCTTCAAGACCTAATCATTCTGGGGAAAAGAAACAACGTAACCTTAATGTGGGTACCAGGATATATGGGAATTGAGGGAAACGAAGAGGCTGATCGCCTTGCAAAAAATGGCGCGGAAAAAAACTTTATTGGTCCAGAGCCATTCTGCAGAAAACCAAAAGGGCATCAAAGCTCGACACTTAAGAAGTGGGTTGAACAAGAACACAAAATCTACTGGAATAGACTTCCAGGCTTATCAACCTCAAAAAACTAATCATACCACAAAAAAACAAAGTGGAAGATATCCTAAAATTCAGAAAGAGCGATATTAGTACTCTAATTGGCCTAATGACGGGGCACAGTGGAGTGAACCACCAACTCAATAATATGGGCTTAGCTGAAACCGACATCTGCCGTCTCTGTCTCGAAGACTCAGAAACGACAATACATATCCTATGCCACTGTGAAGTAGTGGCAAGGAAAAGGCATAATCTTCTGGGGAAAGGTTTCATTTCCACCGAGGAACTAGCCAACATGGCTCCCTTACAAATACTCAAATTAGCTAAAGCTATTGAGCTATGGTAGGGTATAGGGGCAATAATCGCACTCACGTGTTCCCCTAATATAAATAATAATAAATAAGGAACCTGAATATCAGGAGGCCAAGGTCCGATTTGGGTTGTAGCGCCATTGTAGAAGTAGAAGAGATAGAGAGAATTAAGGGGTTGTTGGTGTATTCACATCTATACTTAAAGATATTTCACTCAGAATATTACAATATGTTTGGACTAAATCTATAACAGCCAGTTTGTGGAGGCGTCTTGTTGAAAAATACCAGGGTTTATTAAGTATTAATTTTAGGCATTTCTTTTGGGCTATTTTTTATAATAATAATAATAATTTTTTTATGGACTTGATCGCATGAATTCCAAACAGATTTGCGTATAAAAGACAGAGTTTCATCACAACTTTGAACAGGAGTAGTTGGTTTTTCGTCGATAATTTTGACTTTCGGTTTATCAAGGGGTATAATATCCTAATGAGCATCAGTGTTTTGGAAACAGCATTTCAGGCCTGATTATGGTAAGTTAGCTTTTGGTCTAAGTGTATTCCAAGATATTTTATGTTTTTGGACCATGTTATATCTTCTACGAAAACGATTGTAGGCGAGGGTAGGTACTGGGAGGCTCTTCTTTTTGTGAAAAAAATTGATGCAGTCTTATATTCATTCTTATTTTACAGGTCGTGAAGTAAGTAGTTATTTTAGAAAGCTGATTCTATAGGTTGTTGATGATTACAGCTCGGTCTTTTGATGTTGTAAAAACTGCAGTTTGATTTGCAAATGTCGCTAATTGACAAGTAGAGTCTTTAGGTAGATCGGAAGCGTATTAGTTGAAAAGTAGGGGTAGACAAGATCCTTGGGGTACACCAGCATCTTTCCGATTTATTCGTTTTTAGTTTTACTTGAAAATATCGCTGCGAGAGAAAGGAACCGATAAGCCGATCATGTTTTTCGTTTAACAACCGCAATCGATTTCAAGATTTCACAATGCATTCACTTTAGTTATCGACTACAATTTTATTTCATATTAATCTTTGTATAATTTCGCATGCCAATAATAATAAACTGATTTTCTCAGCTCGAATTTAGTACAAATTATTTATAATACATAGTATTTAAAGTGAGATGAGATTTTCCTATCTTCACGTCCCATTGTTAAACTCTAAATGATCCTAGCTAGGGTGTAGTCTAGTGGGTAGCGTGTTGGTTTTCTAATGAGAAGGTCGGTTGAAGTAATATAAATGAAAAATGAAAAATGCATTAATAGAAGGTTGTGCGGTTAACAACTCTTCCACAACAAGTAATGAAAAAAAAATGTTAAGGAACCTGAAGGTCAAGAGGCCAAGATTCGATTTGGGCTGCAGTACCTTTGTAGATGTAGAAATGATACTTCAGTATATGCTGTGTTTCCCCTAACGTTTGTTAAACTAAGAAATGAAGCTCGCACGGAGTCGGCAAGGGCGCAGAAATGTTTATTGTCGAATTCGCGTGATCGTCTGTCTGTCCACTGAATAACTCTAGAAAGTTTTCAACTATCGAGCCGTAGTTTTTTCTATGTTGCTTTTTGTAGACGTGCAAATCGCCATACTCAAGAATAAAATATCTGTAAGCCGGCCACAACTTAATAATTAAAACAAAAGATTTCCGGATTCTACACTAGGACTGGAGTTTGATAAAGGTCTCAGCAGAGACCGAAACGTCAAGAATAATAAAGCGTAAAAGTTTATAAACCGGAAATTTTTCCTTTCAATTCGAAATGCACTGTGAAAACATTCACAAAACCCACTTAATAATTCTTGGATAAGTTGAAGATGCTTTGGAAGTTAAAATGCAGATTATGGTGATAGCCGATAGGGTAAACTATGGGAATGGGGATTCCGAACTATTGTTGTCAACCATTTAACACATAACTGGGATTGCGGTAGATTTGTAGCCGAAGAAAGTACAAAACTAAAAAATTAAACAATTTATAAATTATTTTAGTAAGAACTTTTTTTTGTTCACGACCAGTTCTTTTATCAGAGGAAAAAATACGGCCTGGAGCTTCTAGAATTATATCACTTGTTAAACAATCAAATTATTTGCCCAACAATTAAATTATTTGTTTAATGTTTTTAAAATAAACCACCGGGTTTCATAAGTATTAAAACTAATTTTATTAAAAACGGATCTTTTCCGAGCAGGGCTACGCCTTACTCGACTTATGGTTAGTTTATCTTATATATAAAAATAAGTGGTCTACGTATGTACACGCATCACTCAGCAACCGTTCGTCCGATTTGGCTCAAATTTTTTTTGTTGTGTTCGTCAAAGCCCAACTTAGATACTAGCGGAGCCAAAAATTGCAAATTTTCCACGAAAATTGGAAAATTTGGAAAATTTCGTTTTCAGTACATTTTGTATGGAGACATTTTTTCGTTTTTTGTTCACAACTTTCCATTCGGTATTCGAGACATCCGTGGCGTAGTGGGCAGCGTGCTTGCTTTTCAATCAATAGGTCATGGGTTCGATTCCCACTCCAAACCGAATTTTTTTAAGCACGAATTTTTATTTTTTTTTATGTATAAAGATAGCATATAGATGCATATGTATATGTATGACCATGTGGCCGTGTGTTTTGGTTTGCGTTCCTCCGCCATTTCTTTTTTATGTGTAGAGATTCGTAAGTAATCATGCGAACTATTTCTTATCTTCTTATACATATCTTATATATAAAAATAAGTGGTCTACGTATGTACACGCATCACTCAGCAACCGTTCGTCCGATTTGGCTCAAATTTTTTTTGTTGTGTTCGTCAAAGCCCAACTTAGATACTAGCGGAGCCAAAAATTGCAAATTTTCCACGAAAATTGGAAAATTTGGAAAATTTCGTTTTCAGTACATTTTGTATGGAGACATTTTTTCGTTTTTTGTTCACAACTTTCCATTCGATATTCGAGACATCCGTGGCGTAGTGGGCAGCGTGCTTGCTTAATCAATAGATCGTGGGTTCGATTCCCACTCCAAACCAAATTTTTTTAAGCACGAATTTTTATTTTTTTTTATGTATAAAGATAGCATATAGATGCATATGTATATGTATGACCATGTGGCCGTGTGTTTTGGTTTGCGTTCCTCCGCCATTTCTTTTTTATGTGTAGAGATTCGTAAGTAATCATGCGAACTATTTCTTATCTTCTTATACATATCTTATATATAAAAATAAGTGGTCTACGTATGTACACGCATCACTCAGCAACCGTTCGTCCGATTTGGCTCAAATTTTTTTTGTTGTGTTCGTCAAAGCCCAACTTAGATACTAGCGGAGCCAAAAATTGCAAATTTTCCACGAAAATTGGAAAATTTGGAAAATTTCGTTTTCAGTACATTTTGTATGGAGACATTTTTTCGTTTTTTGTTCACAACTTTCCATTCGGTATTCGAGACATCCGTGGCGTAGTGGGCAGCGTGCTTGCTTTTCAATCAATAGGTCATGGGTTCGATTCCCACTCCAAACCGAATTTTTTTAAGCACGAATTTTTATTTTTTTTTATGTATAAAGATAGCATATAGATGCATATGTATATGTATGACCATGTGGCCGTGTGTTTTGGTTTGCGTTCCTCCGCCATTTCTTTTTTATGTGTAGAGATTCGTAAGTAATCATGCGAACTATTTCTTATCTTCTTATACATATCTTATATATAAAAATAAGTGGTCTACGTATGTACACGCATCACTCAGCAACCGTTCGTCCGATTTGGCTCAAATTTTTTTTGTTGTGTTCGTCAAAGCCCAACTTAGATACTAGCGGAGCCAAAAATTACAAATTTTCCACGAAAATTGGAAAATTTGGAAAATTTCGTTTTCAGTACATTTTGTATGGAGACATTTTTTCGTTTTTTGTTCACAACTTTCCATTCGATATTCGAGACATCCGTGGCGTAGTGGGCAGCGTGCTTGCTTAGTCAATAGATCGTGGGTTCGATTCCCACTCCAAACCGAATTTTTTTAAGCACGAATTTTTATTTTTTTTATGTATAAAGATAGCATATAGATGCATATGTATATGTATGACCATGTGGCCGTGTGTTTTGGTTTGTGTTCCTCCGCCATTTCTTTTTTATGTGTAGAGATTCGTAAGTAATCATGCGAACTATTTCTTATCTTCTTATACATATCTTATATATAAAAATAAGTGGTCTACGTATGTACACGCATCACTCAGCAACCGTTCGTCCGATTTGGCTCAAATTTTTTTTGTTGTGTTCGTCAAAGCCCAACTTAGATACTAGCGGAGCCAAAAATTGCAAATTTTCCACGAAAATTGGAAAATTTGGAAAATTTCGTTTTCAGTACATTTTGTATGGAGACATTTTTTCGTTTTTTGTTCACAACTTTCCATTCGATATTCGAGACATCCGTGGCGTAGTGGGCAGCGTGCTTGCTTAATCAATAGATCGTGGGTTCGATTCCCACTCCAAACCAAATTTTTTTAAGCACGAATTTTTATTTTTTTTTATGTATAAAGATAGCATATAGATGCATATGTATATGTATGACCATGTGGCCGTGTGTTTTGGTTTGCGTTCCTCCGCCATTTCTTTTTTATGTGTAGAGATTCGTAAGTAATCATGCGAACTATTTCTTATCTTCTTATACATATCTTATATATAAAAATAAGTGGTCTACGTATGTACACGCATCACTCAGCAACCGTTCGTCCGATTTGGCTCAAATTTTTTTTGTTGTGTTCGTCAAAGCCCAACTTAGATACTAGCGGAGCCAAAAATTGCAAATTTTCCACGAAAATTGGAAAATTTGGAAAATTTCGTTTTCAGTACATTTTGTATGGAGACATTTTTTCGTTTTTTGTTCACAACTTTCCATTCGATATTCGAGACATCCGTGGCGTAGTGGGCAGCGTGCTTGCTTTTCAATCAATAGATCGTGGGTTCGATTCCCACTCCAAACCGAATTTTTTTAAGCACGAATTTTTATTTTTTTTTATGTATAAAGATAGCATATAGATGCATATGTATATGTATGACCATGTGGCCGTGTGTTTTGGTTTGCGTTCCTCCGCCATTTCTTTTTTATGTGTAGAGATTCGTAAGTAATCATGCGAACTATTTCTTATCTTCTTATACATATATGTATATAAAAATAAGTGTGTACACGTGTAACTCAGCAACCGTTCGTCCGATTTGGCTCAAATTTCTTTTGTTGTGTTCGTTAAAGCCCAACTTAGATCCTAACGGAGTCAAAAATAGCAAATTTTCCCCGAAAATTGGAAAATTTGGAAAATTTCATTTTCAGTACATTTTGTATGGAGAAATTTTTTCGTTTGTTGTTCACAACTTTCCATTCGATATTCGAGACATCCGTGGCGTAGTGGGCAGCGTGCTTGCTTTTCAATCAATAGATCGTGGGTTCGATTCCCACTCCAAACCGAATTTTTTTAAAGCACGAATTTTTATTTTTTTTTATGTATAAAGATAGCATATAGATGCATATGTATATGTATGACCATGTGGCCGTGTGTTTTGGTTTGCGTTCCTCCGCCATTTCTTTTTTATGTGTAGAGATTCGTAAGTAATCATGCGAACTATTTCTTATCTTCTTATACATATATGTATATAAAAATAAGTGTGTACACGTGTAACTCAGCAACCGTTCGTCCGATTTGGCTCAAATTTCTTTTGTTGTGTTCGTTAAAGCCCAACTTAGATCCTAACGGAGTCAAAAATAGCAAATTTTCCCCGAAAATTGGAAAATTTGGAAAATTTCATTTTCAGTACATTTTGTATGGAGAAATTTTTTCGTTTGTTGTTCGCAACTATTCACTCGATTTGCATGAATTTTTTTTCTTCGGAATAATCTTTGCTATCTCAACACACAAAAAATAAAAAAAATTCCGGAAAATCGCAAATCGGAGCACACGACCGCATGGTCATACATATACTTACATATATACAAAAATATGTATATGGATATGTATGAGGCTTCCGTGGCGTAGTGGTGGTATTCGAAGGGGGGAGCATAAGAAGTGATGGGATATCGATACAATTTTCGTTTATAGACCAGCATTGTTATGCAAATGATATATTTGTAATATGATGATTTACAGATCCATAGTGTAAATATTTCTCAAGAAAATTCGCAAAATTCGAGTTTTTTGGGTTTTATTGGGGAGCGGGATGGAATGAATCTGACTGTATTATATGTTTTCTTTCAAGTTTGTAACGCTAAGAAATAACGTTCGAAGAAAAAACTGAATGACACAGAAGTCAATATTTTTGCTCGAAAATCTCGAAACCGTCTGTTCGTTTGTCCGTCCGTGCGCTCTATAATTCCACAGCGCGTTGAACTAGAAAGTCCAAATTTTGTGCTCACTGATTTTGTTCAGAAGTGATGCCAAGTTCGTGAACGGACAGAAAGACGGTCACTCGGATTCGAGGTTTTTGATCGGAAACAAATAATTCTGTACCCTTAACGACTCTGTGTGAGCATTATTTCTTAGCGTAACAGACGGCAAGGCAAACACAATATACTCCCAGATTTCATCTAGATTATTTGAAAACATTCTGTTTGAAGTCATAACAAACGTTGTTGTTAATGTCAACATCTATTTAAAATAAAAGTGATTTTTGTTGTTCCAATGACAGGAAACAAACTGAGATCTGTTCAAATTGATGTCAGTGTAATTATGTCAACAGCAGTAATTCTCTTTAAATTGAAGTAAATCCTTAACATTCAATAATAATATATCAAATCGATTTATTTTCATTTGAAAAATACTTGCAATTGATTTAGAAAGAGGTTTAAAGTGAGCAGATTATATTTCCCCAGATATTGTATTACTAACAGCATTCTCAAAAATAGCTTATTAATGCGATTTTAGCGCGGACGAAGTCGCGGGGTCTGCTAGTTTAAGATAAAACTTCTCTTGCGTCCTCGGTATTTAAATCGTGCTTGTCGGCCAAATCATACATAGTGTGGGAACGTTCATGATCAGAAGTTGTGAAGATTTTCAAGCTGAGTATCGGGTACAATCTTACCTAACTGTACTGACTTAGTGTCTGCACTTTTTATTTTATTTTTTTTTTCAGAATGATCTTTGTTATAGTCAATTTCGGCCTTTATGTGCAATGCACAAGCACAGTCATGGTAGGAAAAAATGGAATTAGGAAGATAGGGGAAGGGGAGTGAGAACGACCATAACGAATGGTGAAGTTGGTGTATTTATTCAGTTGTACTGCAGATGTTATGGGGGAGTGAATGATAGAAGGAGAATAGAAACCATCTACTGAGTATATAGACCTTCTTGAAGTGGAACTGTTTCACTTATACATCGTTTACCCATTTTATTTCGAATAATTTGTCATTGCCAGTAGCAACTGAAAAATTCGTGCTTAGAAAAATCCCACTGCTTGGAGTGTGAATCGAACCCACGACCTATTGACTGTGAAGCAAGCACGCTGCCCACTACGCTACGGAAGCCTTGAACACCTGTTCGATGTTCCGCGACCTGTGTTTTCCACAGGTATTGCTTTACATAAAACATAACAGAATTATGATTGGGCGTAAAGCCCAATCATATGATACTCTAGATGACATACTTACTTACCTTTTGCTTGGGAGGTGGTAAAAGCAGAGGGGGAGGTTTGTCATTTTTGTATGTAACACTGAACGTAGTATATAAAATATTTCATGCTGAATTTAAAGTTTCTTGCTTTCATAATTTTCGAGGGAATTGAACAATTTTTGTCTGAATTTATGATATTTGTATGGGAGGTGGCAGAGAAAGCGGAAGATTTTGGATGATTTTGAATCTGCTTATCAACTTCCTAATCACATTGCTTTGTTACAATTTTAAAGTCGATAGCTCTCATATTTCTTGACCTTTCAATACAAAAATTTGTATGGGAGGTGGTAGAAGGAGTGAGGTGAATGCGATATTTTTTTTAAGCATTTATTAAAATTAGTAAGGGACAGATTGTGGCAAAATTTTAAGTTTCTACTTCTTCTAGTTCCTATGAAAATCGGTTAAATACATTTATCAAAATTCTGCATTTGTATGGGAGGGGGTAGAAGGAATATCCGAATCAAAACCAAATTTTTTGACATCAATTATATTTACAATAGGATACTTTTCTCAAATTTTAAAGTTGATATCTTAGACGGTTTTGGAGAAAACTAATTTAATTGAAATTCCGAAATTTCGTAAAATTTGTATGGGAGGGGGTAGAAGGAGTGAGGTAAAGTTGATAGTTTTTCCAAAATTAGTTGCAATTATAATAAAATTAATTATGACAAAAATTGGTTCATTTAGCTTTGCTAGTTGCAATGCAAGCCGAATTAATGGATTTTTGAAAATTGTCCATTTGTATGGGAGGTGGCAGAAGGAGTAAGGGGATCATATCAATATTTCTTGAGGTCAATGATATTTATATCATTATACTATGACCTAATTTTTAAGTCAATAGCTGGAAAGGTTTCGGAGGAAAATCGATTTCCTTAAATTTCGAAATTTCATGAAATTTGTATGGGAGGGGGTAGAAGGAGTGGGGGGATGTGGCCCGTTCACGAACTTAAAGTTACTTTTTTGTTAAAAATGACACACAACAAATTGCAGCACGATAGCTCTAAGCGTTCGAGAGTTATGTTGTAGACAGACGGACAGACGGACAGACGGACAGACGGACAGACGGACGGACAGCAACTCGGAATCGAAGTTTTTGAGCGACAACAAATATTTCTGTACCCTTGGCGGCTCTGTGGGAGCATTATTTCTTAGCGTTACAAACGGTAAGGCAAACACAATATACTCTCAGATTTCATCTAGAGTATAAATAAACTGCCAACAAGTCGGGCGAAACTTTATTATTCTTGGGACATGTTGCGGATGTGTGGAAAGTCAATATGCAGGTAAGAGTGGTTAGGGAAGACTAAGTGAAAGGGAGTTCTTGAGCAGGGCTGTTGTCTATTTAACAATATTTCATTCGTTTCTACAAGTTTGGGTTTTTATGGAGGGGAGGAGGAGGGGTAATAGTAAGGGTGGGTGGATGTTAATAGCTTTTTAATCACGTCCAATATTCTCTGTGTAGAATGTGTTTCATAGACGAAGTTGCATAGAATTTTCATTCACAAAACCGAACATTTGTATGGGAGGGGGTAGAGTAGGTAAGGGAATCGTAAATTTTGATATGCAGTTTTATTTCGCTTCTCTTTTAAGGTGCTTTTATAAAATTTCAAGTTCATAGCTTTTAGTTTGTTGGTTATTATTTGATTTATGAAATTGGTCGAAATCATAGTTTTGTATGGGAGGAGGTAGAAGGGCAAGCGCGATTTGAAAATTTTGAAAGCAATTTCATTTGAATTATTTTTATAAGTTTCAATGCAAAATTTGAAATTGATAGCTTTTAAGAGTTAGCTGATAACTTATTTTATAAAAATGCTCGAAAAAATAATTTTGTATGGGAGGGGGTAGAGGAGGTAGGGGAATCGTAAGACTTGTGATGCAATTTTCTTTCTTTTTAGTTGTTAGGTGCTCGTACAAAATTTCAAGTTCGTAGCTTGCAATTTGTTTGTTATTAGTTGATTTAATAAAATTGGTCGAAATCATACTTTTGTATTGGAGGGGGTAGAAGGGTAAGCGCGATTTCAAAACTTTTAACGTAATTTCATTTCAATTATTTTTGTAAGTTCTTATGCAAAATTTCAAATTGATAGCTTTTAATAGTTAGGTGGTAATTGATTTCTTGAAAATGGTCGAAAAAATAATTTTGTATGGGAGGGGGTAGAAGTTTTAAAGATTTTCGACCAGTTAATAATTCATTCTTTTATGGATTTTTTTTAAATGCATTTCGCAAATTTTCAAGTTTCTACCTTAAAATTTCATTCAAAAATTTTCAGCTTATGTGTTTTTTCATTTCACATGAAACACCTTGTGCACGTTAGACTAGGGGGGTCGGTGCATAACAATTGTAGAATTTCTATTATTTTTTATGTATGTACAATAAATTGATATATTAATCTGCAAAATTTAAGCTCTGTATCTTTTACCAGAGCCCAAAAAAAATTACTCAAAATTTTCAACATTTTTGCTTTCCACCTCCCTCCCCTTACACCCCCCCACTTAATTTTTTTACCAAAATTAACAACTATATAGTTCTACGATCTGACAAATTTTTGATGTGATATCTGCCCTCAGTTTTGAGATATAATGGTTTGAAATTTTGGAAAGTTCAATGCTCCCCATTTTCCCCCACTACTATTTTCTCCAAATATTATATTTTTTTCATATTTCTTTAGTATAGCTTAATATAAGTACCAAGTTTCAATTGCATAGCTTAACAAATAGCCGAGATATTGATTTTTAAGTGTTTTTCTTTGCACCCCCCTGACTCTCCCCCTTACAATAATTAGCCTCTATGTAAGCTGATTCCAGTGAATCTGTATGCCACCTTGATGGTCTAAAATTATAAATTTTTTATGCTAAGTAATTTCGAAGATATAATCATTTGAAAACAAAAATCGGCCGACAATTGGTTTTTAGCCCCCCCTTTTTGCACCCCAATGGATAAAAAAATTAGATTAATTTTAAAAGTTGTCCCACAAACACTTTTATATGCACATTGATTTTTAGCTTCCTAGCTGTAACCATGTTTGAGATATTTGAATTCTTAATTTTCGGTTTAAGTGCTCCCCCCGCCTCCCCCTGAACCCTTACACCCCCAAAAATGAGTGTCCTCCTGAGATCCGCAACTACCTACAATCCCTCCAAAAATGAGCTTTCTATCTCGAATGGTTTGGGAGTTAATGTGCTCTGAGCGTACACACCGGCGTACGGCGTACGGCGGACGGCGTACGGCGGACGGCGTACGGCGGACGGCGGACGGCGTACGGCGGACGGCGTACAGACAGACGGATTTTTTTTTATTGCATTTTTAGGCTAATTTAGTCACGAAACGCGAAAAAACGAAATTTCAGGGTAGCAAATTTTTTTTTTTTCCCAAGTCGATCACAATACTTTATTATTAAAATAATAAAGTAAAATGCTGTACCATCATATTGTTTAGACAATGAATACTTAATTTGTTCTCTTAAACATAAAATCAATATTTCGTTCGTTTATTAAACATGTTTGGATTTGTAAAGGAGGAGGAAGGGGAGAAAGAAGAATTCGGTTGACGTTAATAATTTTTTAATTGATTATTTGAATTACGATCAAAATTCTCTAGATAAAACGTTAGTTCCATAGACGCAGTGGATTGAATTCGGTGTATTTTATATTCATGAAACCATGCATTGTATTGGAGGAGATAGAAGAGTTGAGGGTATCGTAAAATTTGTGATGTAGGTTTATTTCGAAAATATTATTTGCGATAAATTGACCAATATGATCAACTCTATTCTCAATGAACAGCAGCACGGCCTTAGAAAAGGGCACTCAACCATGACTAATATTATTATTTTGAACCTGATGCACTTGATTTTAAAATTGGAAAAAATTGGTGTGACTGGATCCTTACTTGAATGGTTTAAATCCTATCTTAGTAATAGAACTCAATTTGTTAAGTTCCACGGCTTTATTTCCAAAGAAAAAACTACTGTCCTCTGGGGTACAGCAAGGAACTGAATTGAGACCTCTCTTATGTATTGTTTCCATTTGAGATCTTTCAGAAAATATATCATGCCATAACCTCACCCGCAGAGGCCGTATCTAAGGTTATTGCACTAAATGATGGGTGCAGTCAGATCAAGTTAGAGTTTAATGTTGGTGAAAGCCACGTGATAAGCTTCTAACGTAAATGATCCACATATATATCCACATGACTATATCCTATCAATATTAAAAACTACGTAGTTCTACAATCTAACGAAATTTCAATTTAATATCTGTACTCAGTTTTGATATAAAACGGTTTGAAATTTTGGAAAGTGCACCATTTTTGAAATGCTCCCCATTTTCCCCACTATTATTATGCCCAAGTGGTACATTTTTCTCGTATAGCTTATGTTCCAAGTTTCAATTACATAGCTTAAGAGATAGTCGAAATATTAATTTTTTCTTTGCACCCCCTGACACCTCCCCCTTACTATAATTAGCCTCCCTCTAAGTTTATTGTGGTGGATATGTATGCCACCTTAATAGTCACAAATCATTAAATTTTTATGATAAGTAATTTCGAAGATATAATCATTTGAAAAAAAAATTCGACCGACAATTTGTTTTTAGCTCTCCCTTTTTGGACCCCAATGGATAAAAAATTAAATTATTTTTAAAGTTTGTCCCACATACCCCTCCATATATATGTTGATTTTCAGCTTTCTAGCTGGAGCTATGGTTGAGATATTAGAATTCTTATTTTCAATTTTAACGCTCCCTCCGCCTCCCTCTTAACCCTTGCACCCCAAAAAAATGGGTGTCCGCCTGAGATCCGCAACCATCTACAATCCACCCAAAAATGAGAGTTTGGGAGTTAATTTGCGCTGAGTTGACACGTATGGCGGTCGGCGTACAGATATTTTGTATTTTTAGGCTATTTACGTCATGAAACGCGAAAAAGCAAAATTTCAGGGTAGTAAATTTTTTTTTCAAGCTAGGGTTATTAGGGTCGTGAGTTCAAATCCCGGTCGACGCAATATATAATTCCAGCACATTGCTTGCTTGGATATACCTTGGTCACCTCAATCTACAATAAGTAATATAAAATGTTAAGGAACCTGAATATTAGGAGGCCAAGGTCCGATTTGGGCTGTAGCGCCATTGTAGTAGAAATTTTTTTCCAAGTCGATCACAATACTTTGTTATTAAAATAATACAGCAAAATCTGTCTAGATGATTTTGCTGTATTATTATTTGAGGTCCCAGAAATGCGAGGCTTTGTTCTGCCTCGACAATAACTCGAGTACACCTCGACAGAAAAAAAAACCAAGATATCGCAAAAGATCGGTCATTTTGCCGAACAGAATTGCAATTTTTTTTTAGATTGATCACCCACTGGAAGCGAAAGCTATGAGCATTAAATCAAAAAGCAAAATATATTATTTTTAGACCTGGTCGGGAAGTTTTGCATGACAAAGTTGTAGAGCCGCTTGAAACAATTAATTTTTCACTTATTATGCTTTTTTTGAAATTCGCCATTTTTGTCTTTTTTTCTATTTTTCGGTTTTTGCACTCTGGTTTGGGAGTACTTTCGTTGTTGAAATGGGACTGGAACTGATATATTAGGACTTCCAAACACCTTGATTCTTATTAATGACGACAATCATTACCAAAAAAATCCCTTAACGTCTTTAGTGGCCTATATACGATTTCCTCAAAATGACTTTTTTGAGTTTGTGTACAGGTTTGAGAGAATGTCCTTATCCGGTTCAGATTTGTTTGATTCATTTTGTATCTTATTTTATTGATGAAATTTACTATTTGTGAGGAACTGTTAAAATGTAAAACTTTAGTTAAAAATTAAAACTCAGCTTCCTTTCTTGTCAGTAGTACAAATAGATGAATCTACCTGTGTAAGTAAAAAATTTAAGAAACAATTTATGGAAATCCGACATATATTGCGACTTGTACACAAAGTGCGAGGCGTTAACAGTATTGCTACAACATTCAGGCCAAGTAGTCACAGAAAATATTTGCCAGACTTACAGATTTTTTTCTTTAAGTCTAAAGTCTGGCAAATTAAAGTGCGATAAAAGTACCGCACCCTTAAGTAAAGGCACTAAATACATTTCCTACTTTATCAGTTTAAAAAAAAAGTGATTTCCATCCCATTATTTAAAACCGAAATATCAACGTCCCTTCGAACAATATCCTTTATCATTTATATTTTACATTAATAAGCTCGATTAATTCATGCGAACATAATGTTGGAATTTATTCATTAAATTCGACGTCCTATAGATATGAGATCATAATTATGATTTAAAAATAAGTCGTTCATAAATCTATCTGCAATAAAATCGGTCGATTATCCGTGTTGACTTTATTCAAAATTGATTAAATCGACGTTAAGCGAAATGAAATGTAAAACTTAATGGAATGAAAATTCATCATTGATTCAGATAGGCAAGCAATCGCGAACAGTACTTTATTATTAGAATAATAAAGTAAAACTAATAATACAATGGAAAAAATCTTTAATTCTCGTTGATATTTTCGATTAATTCATTTCGTATTTTAGATAGTTATACAAGTTTTAATCTATACACAATTGTACCAATAGCTGAAAAAGTAATTTTCATAAAAAATTGCAATATTCTTAGACAATTATTTTTCACTATAACTAGAACAAATCGAGATCATACAATTTTTCGATCTTCTGCAACGGAACTGCGTTGAAAAGTTGGAGACTATCTAATTTTTTATAAATTTTCAGCTTTTAGTTATATTTGGAATCTAATACTTAATAAATTTGTTCTATCCGGAATCGAGCGCAGGAATTGATAATTTTGTTTTTAGCATTCAAGTTGTTTATTACAACTCTTCAATACATTTACCCCACAAAAAGGAAAGGAAAAGGTGTAATCATCAAACTCACGTGCGCACGGTCCTGAATTGCTGATCTATTCAGTGGCCGTTTAAAATTAGGTATAGTTTGGCTCCGCTGTTGCACTTATATTTTTATGAATAATAATTCACCCAAAAATGAACTTTATATCATCAAGGTTTTGGGAGTTATTTTACGCTGAGCATTCACATAAGGCGTATAAACAGACGGATACTTTTTTATCAATCTTACTTTATTATTCTAATACCCTGAAGTTTTGTTTTTTCGCGCTTCATAACTAAATAAGCCTAAATAAATAACTGTTATTGTTAGGTTATTCATGTCCATGAATATTTTTTTTTTTTTATTATAATTCAAGTTTTTTTTTTTTTTTTGAACATTTTAAACATTGAACTACTCCCCCTTGTAAGAACAATTCTTGTGGTAGGGGTGAGAAGTAATGGCTTGCAGATTAAAAATGATGGCGCTATATAGATATACAATTATTATGTCAAACAAAATATAAGTATGTAAATAAAAAGACAAAGTAGGTATATCTAAAAAAAAAAAATTTAAGTAACATAACAAATGTAAGTAAAGAAAAGAAAAATAAAAGGATAAAAGAACAAAAGAACACTCGAAATTATAAGAAAAAATCGCTTTGATTAAACCGAATAATATAATTTCTTAACATGTGATTTAAAAATGGCCAGATTCCTACTCTCTTTAATTGTACTTGGCAGATCATTAAGCAATTTGATCCCAATGTAAGTATAGTAGCATTGCCCTATATATGATTTCCTCTTTGGCAACAGTAATTCAGCACGAGCACCACCTTTAGTATAGTTTGAATTAACTTCAATTACTCCTTTTGTATATTCTTTGAAAATTTGGATATTTGTTACGAGTTTAAAAACAGTCTTAATGCAGAGAACAGACAACAAGGGAAATAAACTATTTGTTGGAAATCTTACCGGTTTGTGCAATAGGATTTTTATAAGTAATTTTTGTACTATCTCTAATGGTTTTATTATTGAAGGTGAGGCTGACCCCCAGGCTATAATACCATACTGAATTACCGAATTGATGATAGCGAAGTAAAAAGATTTTATTGCAACTTTGGTTAAAAAATTTCTTACTTCGAAACATATTGGTATCAGTTTTTTTAATCTCGCTATAACATTTTGTACCTGAATATCCCATTTGAGATGTTGATCGAAAACTACCCCTAAATATTTTGAAAATGTTACTTTTTCAATCTGCTGACAGTGACAGTTTGAAGAACAGTTACTTGAATGAATGCACAAACCTAAATTCGTTGGTTGTCCTAATTTGTTAGGAGAAAAGGTGATGTAGTTAGTCTTTTGGGCATTCAATGTCAGTATATTAAAATTCATCCGATCTTTTAATATTAAAAGACTGTAATTAGCTTTGACACTTACGTCTTCCCAGGTATTATCCTCAATGAAAAGAACTGTGTCATCAGCATATGAGATAAGTTGGCCCTCTATGTTTTGTGAATGTAGATCGTCAACGTATAGCAAAAATAATATAGGCCCCATAACAGTCCCATGTGGTACACCAAAATCAAAAGTCAGCTCGTTGCTTAGAAAATTATTTATTTTAACTACTTTTGGTCTTTTTGTAAGATAGCTTGATATCCAATATATTAATGATTTATTTACGTTCATTTTATGAAGCTTGGAAATAATTTTAGTGTGTGGAATCGAATCAAATGCTTTGGCTAGATCCAAAAAAACAGCACAAGATTTCAACCCTTTGTCTAAAGCCAAGGCGATATGCTTACTCAACAGTGCAATGGCATCATGAGTACTGCGTTCCGCTCTAAAACCAAATTGGTTATTTGCCAATAATTTTTTTCTTCTATTTCAGTAACAAGTCTTATTTTGGCTACTTTTTCAATTACTTTTCCTATATTAGAGATGATAGATATTGGACGATAGTTAGTAATGAGCTCTTTGTTTCCTGCCTTGAAGATAGGAGTTATTATTGCCTTTTTATATATATCAGGAAACAGTCCTGTCTTAAAACTAAGGTTTATTATGTGACAAAGGGGCTTTGTGATATAAGTGCTAATATGTTTGACACATTCAATTGTTAATCCGTCAAACCCAGGAGATGTTCCTCCACGCATTTTTGCAATAACCAAAGCTATTTCTTCTTCCGTCACTACATCAATGTTTGAACTATTTGTAGTCATATATGTTTCAGTTTGTGTAGTACCTGTACTATTTATTGTATTTTTTGCTAAATTACTTCCCACATTTGTATAATATTTATTGTAAATATTAGCAATTTTTTTAGAGTTATTGTTAACATCTAAAACCTCACCCATATGGTTTATTCTTTCCAGATTTTCATTTTGTCTTTTATTCTCAATAGCTAAATTGATAGTTTTCCATACCTGTTTTCCATTATTTCTAGCTCCTTGCAACATATCCTCAAAGTATTGATATCTAGTTCTTTTGATAATACAGGTCAATTTAGTGCGATATTTTTTAAGTAAGTTTTTAGCTTATCGTTGTTAGGGTTTTTTTTTAAGGCTCTGCTTAATCTATCTCTTCTCCGAATTGATGTTATGAGACCCTGTGTTATCCAAGGCCTCAATTTCACAAATTTTGGCTTCGCAAAATTACTTGTTATCGTACTATTCTCTATTACTTCCCCTAGAGTATAATGAAAATTATTCGCGCAGTGGTTAACATTATTTAAAGATAATACATTATTCCATGTAAGTAATTGGATTTTTTCTGTAAGTAGATCAAAATCTACTTTTTTTTTATAACCAGTATTACTATGTTCTCTTATATAAGATTGGAGATTCTGTTGTAGAACTAAAGTTATGCTCTTATGATCCGTGATATTTGTCTCAATGATGGCTGATTGTACTTTACTAAAAGTATTCTGTTTTATTTTTACAAAAATATGATCAATACAACTTCGCTCTCTAGTTTCAAAATTTATAACTGATATTAAACCATTTCCATTTAGAACATTAACATAGTCATCTCGTTCTCTACTTGTCGTTGCAATTAGATCAATATTGATATCGCCTGTGAATATTATATTATCCCCCTTAACACTGTGAAATAATCTTTTTAATTCTATATTAAAAGTGTCAGCGCAAAAGCTAGGCGATCTATGGTATATATTGATACCAATTTAAAATGTATTTCATTTTCAGTACAAAAATGTGATATAAGGCAAGTAGCTCCACTAAAGTTATATTCCTCACTATTCATTACTTTTAGACTTTTTTTGAAATACGCCACTGTTCTGATTGATATGATTCATTGAAAAGAGTCCCGTATAACCCGGCAGCTCATAGCTCCGCAAATCGTCGGGATTCCAACATTCTGATAGAACAATAATATCAAATGCATCGAACACCGATAAACTAACTACCAAGTTATCAAAATTTTTTTTAAGCTTCTGATATTAGTATGAAACAGGCTAAGGCTACCGACACACGATGCGAGTTAATATATATTATCTCGCTTTTCGATATTACTAGTGTCATTATCCTATACATAATTCGGCCTGCTTATATCAAAATAGGAAGTTAATATATATTAACTCGCATCGTGTGTCGGTAGCCTAATACTATTGTTCTCACCTTTAATATTTTGTTTAAATTCATCTGCACTACCACATATAAACTCTTCACAAACATCCAAATCATCTATCCCGTTAAAAATGTCATTAGCCATTTTGATTTAATTCTCCGTTACACAATTTAAATATGCATGTAATATTCAGCTGATAAAGGTTCTTTAAATATAAGCGGTATAAATGTACATATATATAAAGTGAGTAGGCTACGAATAATTTGAGACAATATGACGTTATTTAGATTATTTTGTATAAATTTCGAAATTTTAATGTATAAGACCCTAATAAGACCTGTTTTAACATATGCTTTTGTCACGTGGATGTTCATTTTACCGATTGTCTCCGAGGAACTTCAAATTTTCGAAAGGAAAATCCTACGTCATTGTGTGTCTAAGTATCGTAGGCCTTATGAAAAATATTACCGTAATAAACATACGAACATCACTCCTTTAATGAAGTACATGGTTGAACTCGCTAAATCTTCAGTCAACAGGGTGGCTGTGCACCAAAATCCTCTCGTTAAAGAAATCTACTGGCAAAACTGTAAAGATTCTCTGTCCAGTCACTATTATCCATCTCCTATTAGAATATCCATCGAAACTCAGATATCCTCTTCCAGCCCGTTAGTACCAATTCAGAGCGATTAAATTTCTTTACCAAAGTGGACAGTAATATCTACCGCGGATAAAGCCCCATTCATTGAAAGGTACCAACTGATCAGGTTTTCATCCTTCTTCTTTCCCTATTATTTTTTCTCACAACTACGGTTCTTTTTTATTCTATTCTATGTTTAGTTTAGTTTGAAGTTAAATTATTTCTGTCATTATAGACTAAATTCTTTCTAAGTACCTTGAGCAAGTATACTTTTTATATTCATTTATATATACCCAAAATTGGATTATAAATAAAAAAAAAGTTTGATTTTGAAATATTGTTATAAATAATTTACAGTTTGTTAGATATAAGTAAAAATAATCAACAAATATTTCTTTCATATCGTAAGATTAAGTCACATGAATTGTTAGTAAGTAAGTCTCAATAAAAGTTTGAATCTTGAATCTTGTAAAAATGAAGAAGGAGGGGGTAGATAAGGAATTTGGTATTTTTTTTACCTGCTTTATCCTTAAACAGATTATCTGCAAAGGCTTAGCCTGATACTTTTTTTAGTTTTTGTGAAACTGCTGTCTAAGCAAGTCAACTTTTAATAAATTTCAAAAATGGATAAAAACAAATTTCGTGTGTTGATTAAACATAACTTTTTAAAATGGAAAACAGCTAAAGTAACCAAAGAAAAATTAGATAAACATTACGGGGACTCTGCACCATCAATTGCAATGATTTACAAGTGGTTTTCAAAATTCAAGCGTGGTCGTTCAAATGAGGTCACCATGCCAGAAATGATCGACAAAATCCATGATCTCGTGCTAGGAGATCGTCGAGTGAAAGTGCGTGAGATAGCTAAGGCAGTAAGCATCTCATATGACCGTGTTTGGAATATTTTGAAAAATCATTTGAACATGCGGAAGCTATCCGCAAGATGGATGCAGCGTTTGCTCACAATCAACTAAAAACGCAATCGTTTGACAACTTCATAGCACAATCTGCAACTGTTTCAGCGTGATCAAAATGAATTTCTTCGTCGATCCATAGCTGTTGATGAAACATGGATCCACCACTACACTGCAGAAACCAAACAACAGTGAAAACAATGAATGGAAGACGGTTCAAGCGCACCGAAGAAGGCAAAAACCGTTCCATCGGCTGGAAAAATTATGGCGACAGTATTTTGAGTATTTTGGGATTCCAAGGGAATAATTTTCACCGACTACTAGGAGAAAGGAAAAACAATAACGGGAGCATATTATACTCAGTTATTGGATCGACTGAATGCTGCAATCAAGGAAAAACGGCCGCATTTGGCGAAGAAAAAAGTGCTGTTTCATCACGACAACCGTCCAGCTCACACGTCTGCTGTGGCAGTGGCAAAATTATTGGAATTGCGCTACGAATTGCTTCTTCACCCACCGTATTCTATAGATTTGGTCCCGTGTGACTTTTTCGTTTTTCCAGACTTGAAAAAATGGCTTGCTGGAAAGAGATTCACCACGAATAGTGACGTCATCAATGAAACTAACACATATTTTGAAGGGTTAGAGAAATCTTATTATTTGGAAGGGATCCAAAAATTGGAAAAACGCTGGATTAAGTGTATCGAGCTAAAAGGGGACTATGTTGAAAAATAAAATAAATTGTTGCCGAAGAAATTTTGTTTTCTTCATTTTTACACGTCATTATCGATCCGCCCTCGTATATGTATACAGAAAAATGTGCGGCTTCTTTAATTATCCCTTTTGTGTTTATACTCTAGATGAAATCTGAGAGTATATTGTGTTTGCCTTACCGTTTGTAACGCTAAGAAATAATGCTCGCACAGAGCCGCCAAGGGTACAGAAATATTTGTTGTCGCTCAAAAACTTCGATTCCGAGTTGCTGTCTGTCCGTCTGTCTACAGCATAACTCTCGAACGCTTTGAGCTATCGTGCTGAAATTTGTTGTGTGTCATTTTTAGCAAAAATGAAACCTTAAGATCGTGAATGGGCTTCATCCCCCCACTCCTTTTACCCCCTCCCATACAAATTGCACGAAATTCCGAAATTTTCAGAAATAGATTTCTCTTTGAAACTATTTAAGCTATCGATTTGAAATTTGGATCAAAGTATTATAATATAGATTTCATTAATAAGACGGAATATTGATCCGATCCCGTCACTCCTTCTACCCCCTCCCATACAAATGCATAATTTTGAAAAATGCAGTTTTTCGATTTTCATTGAAAGTAGCAAAGTTATAAAAACGAATTTTTGCCAAAATTATTTTTATTATAATTCCAATCAGAATTGAAAAAATTATCAACTTCACCTCACTCCTTCTACCCCCTCTCATACAATTTTCACGAAATTTTGAAATTTAAATTAAATTATTTTTCTTCGAAACTGTTAAAGCTATCACCTTGATATTTTGCAGAAAGTATAAAAATAGAAATTTCAATAATGCGAAAAAAATGTGTTTTAATCCGTACACTCCTTCTACCCCCTCCCATACAAATGTATAATTTTTGTTAAGTGCATTATATCGATTTCCATTAAAACTAGAAAAAGTATAATCTTAAAATTTTGCCAGAATTTGTTTTTTAATAATTGCAATAAATTCTAAAAAAAATTATTAGCTCCTCTTCACTCCTTCTACCCCCTCCCATACAAATATCTGTATTATAAATTCAAGGAAAGCATTTCTCCTTCGAATATATTAGAACTATCGAATTTGAAATTGAATCAAAGCGTGGTGATAAGGATGATGATAAGCAGTTTCAAAATCATCTTAAACGCTCCACTTCCTCCGCCACCTCCCATACAAATGCCTCAATTTCAGGAAAACTATGTCCAATTGAAAATAATGAAAGCAACAAACCTTAAATTCAGCACGAAATATTTTGCATACCACATTAAGTGTCATATCCAAAAATTACAAACCTTCCGCCTCTCCTTCTACCACCTCCCATACAAAAGTCACTATTAATTATTTAAAAGAATTGAAGGTGACATATTTTCCGGTACATTGAACTCTTTCTCATTTCATCTAGAGTATCATATGATTGGGCTTTACGCCCATTCATAATTCTTTTATGTTTTTAAAATGTGTTTTCAACTTTCTACCCCGTTCGACCCCGGGTTCTCCTAAATTTGTTTGTATTAAAAGCAAATTATTTATAATGTTTTTTGTATGTAAGTCCTCTTACATGGCACTTCGGATCAAGTTATAAGTATTATACTTGCACCTTGGACGGTTCTGACTTTAGCTATATTTCGTTAAGAAAACTAGAAAAAGTTAAAGTTTAGTAAAAGTTTATGACATTTTGATGTCATGTGTACCTTTAATACGATATGGATGAGAAATGTCATGCGTCATTATTTTGTAAGTTAAATTGTATTAAGTGAAAAAGATACCAAGCTAAATGACCTTCACCTTAATTTATTACCTCATTCTGAGGTTTGTTCAAACTACTAAATTGTGAAAAAAACAAAGCGCTCAAATTTGAAAAATTTTAATATAAGCAAAATACGCAATCGTTTCGTTATTCATTAGAATTTACAGCAGAATTTTTTGCTGGCTTCATATTGAACGAAGTACTTGTTAGAGGAGGAACAAATTCCAATTAGTGCATGTGTGAATACTACAAGTGCATACTTGTATGACTTCAAATAAAAAATTGAAGAATTCCGTCTGGGTAGCACTTAATTGTTGCATGGCTGTTAGTTCGATATATGTATGAGTACGGAGAATTGTTCGTAAATTATTCAAATATTGGAGCCCTCAAAGCTTGTGAAGTCACATTGTATGTTCTGAAAGAATGCACTCACAAATATATATATAAATATATATATATTTTTTAGATATTTCTATGGTAAATGCAGCAAGGAACTTCTACATCTTCTACAATGACACTACAGCCCAAATCGGCCTCATGACATTCAGGTTCCTTAACATTTTTTTTTATTACTTATTGTGGAAGGTTTGTTAGCCCTTCGCACAACCCTCTTTCTACGAATTTTTCATTTTCGTAGTTTCAGGTGACCAAGGTATATCCAAGCAGGCAATGTGCTGGAATTATACATATATTGAGTCGACCGGGATTTGAACTCACGACCTTTATATTACAAGACCAACACGCTACCCACTAGGCTACACCCTAGCTCAGCTAGGAACTGAAATTCCTAATATCCCCTCCACGAAATGTCCCTCAAAATACTTGCCAAGCTGCACGCTCACAATATTACCATGTGAAGTCCTTGCCGTGGACAATCTTCCTTCATCCCTGATGAAGTGATGTGCCAATCTCTTTCCGACGGGATGCAACCTTCGCCAATTTAAGAACAACTTTCACCGTCACTGCAAACTTTTCTCTACTGTGTTTTGCTAATAAGTTTCCCATACATACTTAGTTATATTTTTTAAAGAATTTAAGTTATTTTCGATGGTCAAAAAAAAAAACAATATATCTCTGTTCCCATGCTAATTGATTGTACACCGAATGCTTCAATAAATCACTATAAAAAATGTTAACAATAATTCCCTGCCAATATGATTAACCATATTGTTATGTTAATAAATATATTTACATAATTAAAATCACAATATTGAAATTACCATAATTATTTCGTACTATCAGGATGAGACCGAACAGAAATATCCCAGACACAACGAAATAATAACAGGGTCAGAAGTATTAAAATTAAATCCATGCCCTTTATTGATTTTAAGTGAATTACAGATTTTTAATTAATATTTTTTATTTTTTCATTAACTTCTCGAAAAATAATGTAAACAGATAATCAAGAGGCATGTTTTATAGCTATTTCGGAATATTACTTATGTAAGCTAATAAGTGGTTCGAAATTAATTGACATTCAATTAAAATTCGTAAGATAATTATATATACAATGTTTGTTTGTGTATAACCACTCTATGGTGAGAATTATGGTAAAATATTTGGAAAATATGTTCTTAAATTTATTTTCGATTGTAGAGAATTTTTGGCTCAAACTTGATACAGAGATTTAAGAACTGTATAGATTTTTTTTAAAAAGCATTTTCAATCACACACATTCTTGAAAATGAATTATTAATAATAATTATAGTTTAGACAATAGACTTCTACTACTTCTACTATGGCGCTACAGCCCAAATCGGACCTTGGCCTCCTGATATTCAGGTTCCTTAACATTTTTTCATTACTTATTATGGAAGGGTTGTTAGCCCTTCGCGCAACCCTCTTTCTACGATTTTTTCATTTTCGTAGAATGAGGTGACCAAGGTATATCCATGCAGGCAAAGTGCTGGAATTATATATTGCACCGACCGGGATTTAAACTCCCGATCATCGCATTACAAGACCAACACGCTACCTACTAGGCTACACCCTAGCTTTAGACAATAGACAATGATACTTTATTTTATTGAAAGGCGAAAAATGCAATATTACCATTCCGCGATTAATCCCAATTACACAATAAAATGTGATGCAATTGAATTAGTTAAGATTAGAAACTAGGAATCTCCCTTCGCACGAGACTGCGAGAATTTGACGCATGCGTCACATCTGTGTTGTTATATGATTGTACTACATGGAAAGTGACCGTTCGACTTTATAAGAAATTACAAATTTTCGCGAACCAATGCATCTGACACATTTTCGGGATATTTTAGCCAGAAGTGATCTTCAGCGACGAGCTTTGGAGTATAACTGAACAAACCAGGCATCGAGATTCAAAGGCGGAAGTGGCAATGGATCGGTCACACTTTGAGGAAGACTGATCGAAACATCGCCAAACAAGCTCTGCGTTATAATCCTCAATGAAGATATCGGGTTGGTTGACTATTTAGTACATAGAAGCGAATAGTTGAGCAGAAGGCCAGAGGAATAAAAAAGTCTTGTTGATATCTAAGGACCGATGCGCAGGATCGCGCCTTCTAGAAGAGAACTTTTTCTGTTCTATGCCTCTATGGGGGTTTTTATAGGAAATTCATTGATTGATTGAATGACAATGTGTTTAATATCCTAATCGGTGGAAGATAATCTCTGCAGAATTTACATTGAGGAGGTGGAAACAGCAGAGCATTTTCTCTGTGATTGGGAACCACTTGTGAGGAAACAACTTTTTCATTTTGATGAGAGATTCATAGAATCAAGCGAATTTCTGACCATTCCTTTTCGAGGTACATTAAACGTGGGGATATCACCGCAGTGAGTAAATCGTTTATTTTATTTAAGTTAAAAGTATAGTTTGGTCGAATTTCCAAGTCAATAGCTTCCTTAGTTTCGCAGAAAAATATATTTTTCTTATATATTATACATATATTAAAAATTCGTGAAATTTTTTTGTTAGAAGACTTGTAAGGAGTGGGGCAATTTAGTCCGGTGGTCAACCTGAAGTTTGATTTTTGCTAAAAATAGCATGGAAAAAATCTCAGTTGGATAGCTCAAAGCGTTCGCGAGCTGTTTAGTAGACAGACAGACGAGTTTAAGGGTCTTGAGCGACAAAAAAAAAACATTTCTGTATGAACTTTATCTTTTAGGACTTCAAACGTTATTTTAATTAATTCTCAGATAATAATAATAATAATAATAATTTATTCATCAAAAAATTAATTACTACATTTATCCACAGTTATGCACAGTTGGAAACAATAAAAAAGAATAAAAATAATTAAACAGAATTAGGTACACAGAAATTTAAACTTTTTACAAAATCAAACATTATTAATATCAAGAAAGCTGACTTTTTACTTGTGGGACACTTATGTGAAAATCCAATTGCGAGAAGAAGTTATTGAAATCTCTTAACATGAATGAAACTGGTTCATAAAACCCGTAGTTCGTGCGATGCTGCGGAATTCTACAAAGCTCATAATTTCGCAAAGGACGACATGGAACGTTGAATTTAATCATAGACAGCAATTTCTCAGAGTCAATTATACCTGAAATGACTTTAAAACCAAAAACAACTCTGGCATGTAGCCGCCTTTTCTCAAGGGAATCCATACACAGCAGATTAAAACGATCAACATATGGCGGTAACCTGAGTGGATCGGACCAGGGAAGGCCCTGAAGGACAAACCTTAAGAACCGACGCTGAGCTGCTTCGATCCTATCTATGTGAATGGAATAAAATGGTGACCAGATCGGACTAGCATATTCTAGGATAAGGACGAAAGCACAATATAACATTTTCGTTGTAAAGAAATCATTAAATTCTTTCGATTGTCTCCTTACAAAACCAAGGATAGCGTTCTCGTTACCAGCAATGTGATTCACATGATCATCAAAGGTAAAATAACAGTTGAATAGTACGCCCAAATCACGTACTTTGTCAGAACGAAGTAAAGAGCATCCATCTACAACGTAGTCAAAATTCATTGATATTCTCTTCTTAGAATACGAAATAGCAGTGCACTTATTAATGTTGAGATGTAAATTGTTAAGTAAGCACCAGTCATGAAAACGCGAGATATCACTTTGCAATAATACATAGACAATCATTGCTGCTGGAGATAATCTTAAAAATTTTCGCATCATCGGCATAGAGAAGAATGTTCGAGTTAGAGATAAACGAACTCACGTCATTAATAAAGAGAAGGAATAGAAGTGGACCCTGATGGCTACCTTGCGGAACGCCTGAAGTTTTAAATATTTCAGAAGATAAGGCTCCACGAAAGTGTACTTTCTGAATGCGATCACTAAGATACGACTTAATCCAAAGGACGAAAATATCAGGAAAACCAAGCAGGCGGAGCTACCATCTAGTATATTCACATTTATACATAATCATCGAGAAGAACGAAAGAATAATAAACTGAAAATATTCGAAAATTCCCAGCCCATTATGTCATAATTTTACAGGCTTTCCGATAAAAAGTACGTAAATACGTAAGTGAACAGTGCAACAAAAAACTAATGAAAAAAGGAATTTTTAAAATCCTATAGTGTGCAAAAGTGCATTGATTTGTGGCACCTAATTTGAACTCTATGCTTCCGTTTAAGGGCTCCGCTCGCAAAATTGCTCATCATCTCACCAGTGAGTGCTAAACCAGTTCCCATACTTCCATTACGACTTCGAGCACATCGCCGGACACACCAGCATCGGCGAACGCCCGGTATCCTGTGTAAAACCTGAACGAATCCTCCACGAAATCTCGCATTCATGTAGCAATAAATTATCGGATTGTAACAACTATGCGACATTGCAAGCCAATGAAATGCAAACCAGAAATACGGCAATGGTTCCCACTGACTGAAGTTTTCGTCATTTAACAGCAACTGAAAAAGAAGAGAGATAAAAGTAAAATTAATTTAGTTAAATTATGTTATGTTATTAAATACTAAACAAGTGAAGACTTTGTAAGTGTTTTCTTAAACTAAAAGATTGCGAAGATACGGTGATTCCACAAACAGAGGTATTCCGCTATTTTACATCTTGGTGATCAAATTTCGAAAAAAAGGTAGCTACTTTCGTTTGGAAGATGTTAGTGAAATTTTAGATTCGTAAGCTAAAGTGTTAAAGTGATAGAATAGTAATTGACTTCTATCCCTCTCCTGTTCTTATTTTCAATTTCAAGGTATGAGGACGAATTTCATCTTAAGGAGGATCTACATAAGGATGAGATGAATAACTATGATAAAAGTGAATCCCTTGACTTAAAACATACATTTCTGCGTTATTGATGATGCTTAGCTAATAGTTCAATCAGTAGCGGTGAAGTGCATGAGGCGGCGCCTCACCTGCCAGAACGTTTTCGATCAATTTAATCTAAAATTCCTTATGGTTAAAATTTTATGTATTCAATTATCGTTTTAGATAATTTTCATATTGGCCTCTGTCTCTTTACCTTTTGCCTTCCACAGAACAGCAGGGAAATGGGGCTGAAAAAAAAACTTAAAAGCGCTTGGACAGAAATGTGCCAGCTTGGAAACGATCGATTTCCTTAAGTGAAGCAACTGAAAAGCTTGCTCACCCAATTCGTCCAAAAATTCACAGCAAACAATTTAACGAGTGCTCACAAATAACGATTTTAAAACGAGCATGAAATGCTACGAAACAAGCAAACTGCGTGATGATCAAAAGCAAACTAAACAAAAAGGGTTGCACAATATTTTTATATACAAGCAGTTTTCATTTCACCATGCGCATTAACAGAGTCAAAAATTATTTCATGTCGATATCTCAAAATATTGCAAATACAAACGGTGAAAAAATTGGAGTTTGCAGAGGTGTCCGCATGGTGATTTTGGGTGTGTGTCCGTGAAAAGTTCATAAACAATATAAGCATAACAAGAAGCAATTGCGATCTTTAAAAGCCAAGTTCTTCAATATTTTAACGATTTATCTCATAAATAATATCGTTTATGAATCATTAATGACATTCATTAAAGAATTAAAATAAAAATCATTAACGACACATTAATGATTCATTGATAACGATTATAGGCTTGCTTATATACTCGTTTCTTGTAAAAAGTAATTCATTAACGAAAGACTCGTTAACCAAGCTCGCTAACGATCAAATCGCTCGTTAATATAATTCATTAACGATTCTTTAACGAATCATTTTGTTCGCTGGGTTGCTGCCCACACACATTGATTCGAATTGATCCGAGGATATCGACGTCATGAACAGAGAAAGATCTGAGGCGCAAATTTCATCGCCTAACCATTGTATTATTGTTGTTGTTTATCATCCTCGGTTATAGAGTAGTGTGGGGCTCGATGGGACATCTTCGAGTCATTTTGATTGTGGAGCAGTGTGGGGCTCGATGAGACGAGTCTGAACAGTGGTTTTTCTTAATTTTAAGAGCTTGATAAACTGAGCAAAAAAGTGACTAGAAGTTTATATTTGACTAGCGATCGCCCGCGACTTTGTCCGCTTAGGAATCGCAATAATAACATTTTTTGAGAATGTATGTAGTTAGTAGTACATTATGTCGGATAAATAATTTGCTTAATTTGATGGTTCTTTGAAAACAATGCTTTGTATTTTGTTGGAATCGGAACCATAAATTATTAAGAATGAAACCATGATACTCGCATTTGTATGGGACAGGCTCGTGATCTAATCAAACCCGTGATTCGAAATCATATGTATACGTGTTAAGGACATGTGAATAGTTGTAGATTGTGTTAATTGAAAAAAGCCCAAATAAAATGAAATTAAGCTTAAAAACATAACAGGCCTTCGATTGTGCATAAAGCTCCATTATATGATACTACCGATGAAATCGAAATTTTTGTAATCTTAAGAATTTTTGTGTGGGGAGTGATAGAAGGGATGACAGTACTAAATTAATTTTTTTCACACCATGCTAGAGTAGCTATAAAAATATTTTGCACCAAATTTAAGCTTGAAAAACTGAATAGGTAACTTGAGAAACTTAGTGCATTGGATTTAGTAAAATTGTGCAATTTGTATGGGAGGTGGTAGAAGAAGTGGGGGGTTTTTGGTAATTTTTCTAGATGCAACTGTAATTACCATGCAATTGATATCTTTTAAATTTCAGATCAGTTAGATTCACACTTTTCAAGAAAATCGAGTTTTTGCAAAGTCGTGAAATTGTGTCATATTGTAAGGGAGAAGGAGTAAAGCTAATCGGTTAATTTATCCCGATAATAATAATTATGCTAATTAAAGATTTAGTACAAAATTTTAGCTCGATCAAAGCTATACGTACTGAGAAAATTGGTTTAGAATATTTCATGAAAAAGTGCAGTTTGTATAGGAGGTGGTGCAAGGAGTGGAGGGTTCTTAGTGATTTTTGAGAAGCAACTACAATTATCATTCAATTGATGCATTTTATATTTCAGAACAGTAACATTCACACTTTTCAAGAAAATCGAATTTTCGCATAGTCGTGGATTTGTGTCAGATTGTATGGGAGGGGGTAAAAGGAGTAAAGCTAATTGGTTAGTTTTTTCTTGACATTAATAACAATGCTAATTAAGGATTTAGCACAAAATCTGAGCTCGATGAAAGTTATACGTATTGAAAAAATTGGAGTATAATTTTTTCATGAAAAAGTGTAGTTTGTATGGGAGGTGGTGGAAGGAGGAGGGCGATTCAAATCATTTATGTACTTGAAGATTGCATTTATAATAAAAATAATACTTTTTAAATTTCAAATTAATAGTTTTTATGGTTATGGACAGACAGACAGATAAAATTTTTAAAAACGTGTGTTTCTGCTTAGTTATTGTCCAAATAAAGCAAAAAACTAACTTATAGCAATTTATAAGGAAATAACAGACTGACACTACAATTATATTTATATGTATAAATTTTTGAAAATTAAAAGGATACATGCCACTAATTGTGCGGGTACAGAAGCACATTTTTTTATAGAATGACCTGTGTTATAGGGAATTTAAGCCTTTATGTGCAATGCACATACACAGTTGTGGAGAGAAGATTGGGGGTGAGAACGACCGTCACGAGTGGTGAAGCTAGTCTAATTTTTCAGATGTACTAACTGCTACTGCAGCAAATAAAAATTTAATACTTAAAAACTGCGGGTTTATGAATTCTGATTGTAAGTCAAATAGCTATATTAATTTGTCTTTGTAATATAATGTAGAACGCAGTGGAGAGTGGTGGGTACTTTTGAATTAACATATGATTTATGGGACGAATTCGAACGTTATAATTCAAAATCACAACAATATTTATTAATGGAACGACCAATTTTTGGAATTTTATCCGCTTATTAGTTATGGCATTGTGCGAATTCGACTAATCGGCTTTAGATGCAGTTTTCATTACGACATAACTTATTGCTCTCGTTTATAATTGGGGTACACTTCATTTAATAAAAACTCATCAATGGCGTAACAGTTCAAAATAGTACCCGACCTCCTAGCCTTCACGTTGGACTGATGAAATTTCGCTTATTTACATAATTTTTATGTTCGTTGATTGGGGTTTGTAAAAATATTTCAAATATTTGAGATAAAATATTTATTACTTACCACTAGTATGTTAAACGGCAACCAACACATTGTAAAGACAATCACAACCATAACCATCATTTTTATCATCTGAAAATAAAATTAAAATATTTGAATTACCTCCATTTTAGGTTAGCTTATACTTAAAATTTAATTTTTAATTTTTTTTTCGCACCGGCATAATAATAACACATCAGCTTTCTAGAAATTTAAGTATTTACCCAGCGAATGAATTGGGAACGTGGACCGTTGATGGAACTTCAACGGAGCTTTAAATAAACCATTCGACGCACGTTATAGGATCAGACAGCAATATCTCAGCAGTAAAACGACGGAGTAGATCGTTGGTGAAATTTCAACGAGGCTTAAACGCACCCTTCGGCAAAACTGAGTTAATGAGTCGGTAATATTATGTCATTACGGATGATTCGATCCGAGCAGCATCGGTTGTTTGCAGGATTACGAGATTTTTATACTCTAGATGAAATCTGAGAGTATATTGTGTTTGCCTTACCGTTTTTAACGCTAAGAAATAATGATCGCACAGAGTCGCCAAGGGTAAAGAAAAATTTGTTGTCGCTCAAAAACCTCGATTCCGAGTGACCGTCTGTCCGTCTGTCTGTCTATCTACAACATAACTCTCGAAAGCTTTGACCTATCTTGCTGAAATTGTTAGTACAACATTTATAGCAAAAAAGTAACTTAAAGTTCGTGAACGGGCCAAACCCCCTCACTCCTTCTACCCCTCCCATACAAATTTCATGAAATTTCGAAATTTTAAGAAATTGATTTTTCTTCGAAACGATTTCAGCTATTAGCTTGAAAATCAGGTCATAGTATAACGATGTGAGTATCATTGACGTCAAAAAATATTGATCTGATCCTTTTACTCCTTCTACCACCTCCCATACAAATGCACAATTTTCAAAAATGCATTTATTCGGTTTTCATTGCAACTAGTAAAGCTAAAAGAACCAACTTTTGTCATAATTAATGTTACTATAATTGCAACCGATTTTGTGAAAGCATAAAGCCCAATCGTGTGATACTCTAGATGAAAGAAAAATTTTTTGATTTCAAGAAATTTTGTAGGGGAAATGGTATAGGGGTTGACGACATTAAACTAATTTTTCTCATCACGCTAAACTTGCTATCAAAAAGTTTTACAGAAAATTTAGATTCAAAAATTTCATAGGTACTGAAAAAATTAGTGTATTGGATGGATTTTAGTGAAATTGCGAGCGAGTTCTTCAAGACTTTTACAGAAATAACTACATATAAGCATCATACGCTTGCTATGATTTAAATTGTAGATCCGTAGCATTCACACTTTTCAGGAAAATCTACTTTTTGTAAAGTTGTAAAATTGTGTCAGATTGTATGGAAGGGGGTAGAAGGGGTAAAGCTAATCGTCTAAATTTTTTTGGTTTTACTAATAATTCTAAATAAATATTTAGAACACAATTTCAGCTCGATCAATTTTATACGCACTGAGTAAATTGGCTTAGAGCATTTCATGAAAAAGTGCAGTTTGTGTGGGAGGTGGTGTAAGGAAAAGGAGGACAAATAACTTTTGTACAGTAGATTTATATCATCCAAATTTCCGAACAATAGCATTTACATATATTTTTCGAGCAAATCCGTTTATTGTTAAATTACAAAATTGTGTCATTTTGTATGGGAAGGGGTATGGCGACAGTTTTTTGGGATTCCAAAGCAATAATTTTCACGGACTACTTGGAAAAAGGAAAAACAATAACGGGAGCATATTATACTCAGTTATTGGATCGACTGAATGCTGCAATCAAGGAAAAACGGCCGCATTTGGCGAAGAAAAAAGTGCTGTTTCATCACGACAACGCTCCAGCTCACACGTCTGCTGTTGCAGTGGCAAAATTATTGGAATTGCGCTACGAATTGCTTCTTCACTCACCGTATTCTCCCCTTGTGACTTTTTCTTGGTTTCAGACTTGAAAAAATGGCTTGCTGGAAAGAGATTCACCACGAATAGTGACGTCATCAATGAAACCAACGCATATTTTGAAGGGTTAGAGAAATCTTATTATTTGGAAGGGATTCAAAAATTGGAAAAACGCTGGACTAAGTGTATCGAGCTATTTTATTTTTCAACATAGTCCCCTTTATGTTGAAAAACAAAATAAATTTTTGCCGAAGAAATTTTGTTTTCTTCATTTTTACACGTCATTATCGATCTGCCCTCGTAATCTCAGATTTCATCAAGAGTATAGTTCTTGCTGGATTCCTGTAAAACCGGCTGTTTTGTGTTGATCCGGCTATTTCAAATCTTATATACATGTAGTCTGACAAGGATGGTTCTGTCGAAATGCTCCAGTTGTGGACCACTAGTGATTTAGAATTAGTTTCAAAAGTCAGGTCGATAATCTTGGTTCTAACTCTACTGATGACGGTGGTACTATTACAGACATTACAAACATTTAGATTAATCATGCTAAGAAGCTCTAAGATTAACTTACCGCGATCGTTAGAACCTATGCTAGGTCATTAGATGTGATGGGCATGGGCATAACAACCTACAGTACAACTGAAGCAATATACCAGCTTCTCCACTCGCTACGGTCGTTCTCACTCCCCTTCCCCAACCTTCCCAATCCCATTCCTTCGCTCCACGACTGTGTTTGTGCATTGCACATAAAGGCCGAAATTGCCTATAACACAGGTCATTCTGTAAAAAAAAAAACTATCAAGTCGTTATACATTGTACGTATTTGGGACGAATTTGGAACAATAGTTTCAGCGTTAGTCAGTAGCCGTGGAATTATGCAGTCGTGTTTTAAAAAGCTCTGCTAAAATTTTAAATTGTGCTTGATCACGACTCATTTTTTATCAATTCAAAATATATTGCTCGATAAATTTTGAAATTTAATAATGCCTACTAATAGTAAAAACAAAAAGAAATAAAACCTATACTTCAAATAACGACTATTTTATTAAATGTGATGGGACTAGGGGGTAGAATGAGTGAAGCTAATCGCCTAATTTCTTTTTGGTCTTACTAATAATTCTAAGTAATTATTTAGTGCATAATCTCAGCTCGATAATTTTCATACGTACTGAGTAAATTTATTTGGAGTATTTCATAAAAAAGTACAGATTGTATGGGAGGTGGTGGAAGGAAGGGGAGGACTCAACTAATTTTTATACACCAGATTGAAAATATTATAAAAATAATATATTCCAAATTTCAGATCAATAGCTTTCATGCTTTTTGAAAAAATCCGTTTATTGTCGAATTGCGAAATTGTGTCATTTTGTATGGGAGGGAGTAGAAGGGGTGAAATTAAATGTCTAATTTTTTTTCGTCTTACTTATAATTCCAAATAAATATTTAGTGCAAAATTTCAGCTTGCAAAATTTTATACACACTGAGTAAATTGGCTTAGAGTATTTCATGAAAAAGTACAGTTTGTATGTAGAATAATTTTTACATGGTAGATTGATATCATAATAAAAGTAATATGTTTCAAATTTGAGACCAATAGCTTTTATACTTTTCGAGCGAATCCGTTTATTGTCAAATTGCGCAGTTGTGTCATTTTGTATTGGAGGGGGTAGAAGGGGTGGAGCGATTTGGCCCGTTCACGAACTTGTCCTTACTTTTTTGTCAAAAACGATGTGTACAAAATTTTAACTTTCTAGATCAACGCGTTCTCAAGCTAGAGAGGACACGGACGGATAGACGGACAAACAGACGGACGGACGGACGGACATCCGGTTTTGAGATTTTTGAGTGATTATATTAACTTCTGTATCATTCATTTTTTTCTCCGAGCCTTATTTCTTGGCGTTACAAACTTTGTGGCAAACTTATAATACTCTCAGATTTCATCTAGAGTATAAAAATCACAATAATACTTCACAATGTTTTAGAACAATTCAAATTCAATTATAAGTATAATTACAACATAATTTTCGAAATCCTTTGTCCTCTGTGATGGAAAAAGGATGATATTTCTTAACTATCACTTTTACCAACTGCCTGTCATACTCCGCAGACTTCTTAGGAGAATATTTGAATATTTAATAAAAACTAAAAAAAAACAAAATTATGCTGTAAATTATTGTCAACTGAAAAATTTAAATTTTTTTTTGCGGTCATCTCACTTGCGGTCATTGCCACTTGCGGTCATCTCACTTGCGGTCATTGCCACTTGCGGTCATCTCACTTGCGGTCATCTCACTTGCGGTCATCTCACTTGCGGTCATTGCCACTTGCGGTCATCTCACTTGCGGTCATTGCCAATTGCGGTCATCTCACTTGCGGTCGTTGCCACTTGGGGTCATCTCACTTGCGGTCATCTCACTT
Organism: Chorisops tibialis; assembly: GCA_963669355.1. Lineage (NCBI taxonomy): Eukaryota > Metazoa > Arthropoda > Insecta > Diptera > Stratiomyidae > Chorisops > Chorisops tibialis. The sequence continues at coordinate 38,557,796 of OY770264.1, read as the reverse complement.
GCGGTCATCTCACTTGCGGTCATCTCACTTGCGGTCATCTCACTTGCGGTCATCTCACTTGCGGTCATTGCCACTTGGGGTCATCTCACTTGCGATCATTGCCACTTGGGGTTATCTCACTTGCGGTCATCTCACTTGCGGTCATCTCACTTGCGGTCATCTCACTTGTGGTCATTGCCACTTGGGGTCATCTCACTTGCGGTCATCTCACTTGCGGTCATCTCACTTGCGGTCATTGCCACTTGGGGTTATCTCACTTGCGGTCATCTCACTTGCGGTCATCTCACTTGCGGTCATCTCATTTGCGGTCATTGCCACTTGGGGTCATCTCACTTGCGGTCATCTCACTTGCGGTCATCTCACTTGCGGTCATCTCACTTGCGGTCATCTCACTTGCGGTCATTGCCACTTGGGGTCATCTCACTTGCGGTCATTGCCACTTGGGGTCATCTCACTTGCGGTCATCTCACTTGCGGTCATCTCACTTGCGGTCATCTCACTTGCGGTCATCTCACTTGCGGTCATCTCACTTGCGGTCATCTCACTTGCGGTCATCTCACTTGCGGTCATCTCACTTGCGGTCATCTCACTTGCGGTCATTGCCACTTGCGGTCATCTCACTTGCGGTCATTGCCACTTGCATCCATTTCACTTGCGGTCATTGCCACCTACCAGATTTACATAAAACTAAAATTTGCGCGAAAACGCAATATTTTCTCATTTGACATTTCGTTGTTAGTGTCAACATGTCAATCCTGATAGTAAATTTCCTCATTATTAAAATTTACCCGATGATTTCGAGAAAAGGAATCCCATGAGAGTTTAAAGAAATATCACGATAAATCGGAAAGTCCCAAAAAAAACCCCTTGAATAATTTTCTATTTGAAAGAAATTAAAAAAAATATTTGTATGTTATTATTTTCAGGAATGAACCCTTTAAAAGTTTAGTTCGAAGAACAGATTCTGGACATGATTTCGAATCATTCTGATAATTCCGACGCCAGAAGTCTTCACGACGGAGCAAGACTTTTACGATCGGAACTATCCGCCAACATACAAGATGCCAAGACATGCAGCGTAAGTTAATTGGAATTTTTCTATTTGCTTTGAAACGGATGAAGATGAAAAAAATGTTCTGTCGTTATTATTGCAGCCCTTGGATTAGAACAAGATATTCCTGACTATGACATGGACAGTGCTGACGAACATTGGGAAATGGCCGCAAGTGAACAGATGCGGCGTTTGGCCTTTACCCCATTTAAATTCGAGCAGATGAAGAGTTCCGGACAAACAGTCGTTACCCTGAATGAAGCCAAAGCACTGTTGAAACAGGACGATGAGGTTAGCATAGCGGTCTACGATTACTGGTTAAATAAAAGATTAAAAATGGTAATGAATTAATTAGCATGTCGAGAAATTTTATGCAATTATAATTTTAAAATTTCACTCATATTATCGGTAAAAACAGAAAATAGATCTGAAGCGCCAATAATCCGTATTTTATTTACCAAGAAAATGCAAACTCGAAAGAATCGGAAAAACTGAGGTGTAGCAAATTTGGTATTTATTGTTGAAATGGTGAAACGGCGCGAGAAAACGAAAAGAGAACAATTGCATTTATCCATTGAAGTTTTCGAGAAATCTATTTAGAGATGAAGTAGGTAAAAGAAAATATCAAATTCCTTACCTATGAAGAGAGCAATTGAACAGGACATGAAAGGAATAACCAAGTTCCGGCGACAATTAAAGGCCGAGGTTGATATGTTCAAAGTAGTCCGACAAAGCCCAACAAAGATCAACATGTAATTTGATAAGCCGTCAATCGCAAACAATCAATTGTGTTTTGTCCTTGTCCCCGGTTGGCTTCAAATATATCATACCGAAACCACCAAGCTCTGCAGTTCTTGTTTAGCGAAAAGCCTGTATTTTTCCGAGTAAACCTCGCCGCCGTTTTTTTTATTCCTTTCTTCGATCATTGGTTTCGTAACGTTGCTGCCAAACCTATACAATTTGACACAATTACAAGTAAAGCTAATAGTCTAATCTTTTTTTGGCCTTACTAGTAATTCTAGATTGCTATTAAGTGCACAATTTCAGCTCGATAAATTTTATACGCACTGAGGCTTATAGTATTTCATGAAAAAGTACAGTTTATATGGGAGGTGATGGAATGAGCAGGAGGATACGCATAGTTTTTATACAGTAGATTGATATCACCATAAAAGTAATATTTTCCAAATTTGAGACCAATAGTTTTTATACTTTTCGAGCAAATCCGTTTATTGTCAAACTGCGCAATTGTGTCATTTTGTATGGGAGGGGGTTGAAGGGGTGGAGCGATTTGGCCCGTTCACGAACTTGACCTTACTTTTTTGTTAAGAATGACGTGTATAAAATTTGAACTATCTAGCTCAACGGGTTCTCCAGCTAGAGAGCGCACGGTCGGACGGACATGCGGTTTTGAGATTTTTGAGTGATTATATGAACTTCTGTATCATTCGTTTTTTCTCCGAGCCTTATTTCTTAGCGTTACAAATTTTAGAGTAAACTTATAATACTCTCAGATTTCATCTAGAGTATAATTAAGCCAGTATCATATGACGTAAGTAAATGCTCAGTGTACCTCGGGCATTAAACTTTGTAGCGAAAATAGAAAAATAGAGCAGATATACCAGGGATTTCAAACCCCAACCTTCGCATTAAAGACCAACATGCTACCCTGTAGCCTAATGGGTAGCGTGTTGGTCCTGGCTTAGCTATAGCTAATTACTTAATTTAAATTATTACTATCGTATGTCATATCACTTATGCTTTTCTTTAGCGATAAGTGATTGATACAGCGTCTATGTTACTCAAGTCTTATGGATGGGAACAAAATACATCGTCATTAAGAACGAAGTTTCAAAGTGCTATTCATGTATACTTCGTACATTTCCTTGTTTGTGTATTAATTTTTAAACAGGTTGTTTCAACACCTGCTTGCGAGGAAACTAATGGAAAATTTAGCTCATAGTAGAAGGATCGGTAACAGTTAGAGCTAAGTTATACCCGTATTATACGTAAGTAGCTCCTACATAAATAAATTAACTTGTTGGTATTAGGATAAAGGCACATCTTATACTGAAATAGATTTCAATTCAGAAAGTTATACGTACGATAGGTATAATGTTATGGTTTTAATTTCAATGCAATCTTTGCGAAACTTCAAAGTCTGCATAAGTTTTCATAAGGTTTTGATTTTTTGTAGAGGCTAAATATAGTTAACAAATTTAAATTAGTCGCTGTTCTGGTTTAATGTGTTTTGTTATGAGTCTTGTTTTGGATTTCTGAAAATAAAAAATAATTTTTTTATAGCATTATCATTAACATTCAAGTGTGCATTGTCATGTTTTACTATATTAATCGCTGGACGCATTATGTTTGTTTTTTTCTCATAAATCATAGTTAATTACGAATCGTTAACATTTGTTTATTATACTCTAGATGAAATCTGAGAGTATTATAAGTTTACCATAAAGTTTCTAACAATATAACGCAATCAACAAACATCGTAACTTTACAAAAAGTCGATTTTCTTGAAATGTATGAAAGCTAATGATTTGCAATTTGAAACATGTCAATTGGATGATGTTTGTAGTTATTTATGAAAAAAATCATTAAGAACTCTTTCGACCACCTTCTATAAAATCTGCACAATTTCACTAAATTCAATACACTAATTTTGTTGAAGCTTAAATTTTGTATGAAACATTTTGATAGCAACTCTAGCATGATGTGAAAAATATAGTTCAATACCGTCAGCCCTTCTACCACTTTGCATAAATTTTTTTTTTAAATCAAAAAATGTTTCTTTCATCTAGAGCAGTGGTTTCCAAAGTGGGTTCCAAGTAACCCTGAAGTTCCACCAAAAAGGTAAATGGTTGCGCAGAACAGCCTTGGCGGAAAAATTTTATATTATTCATAAAAATAAAAATCTTCTATATTAATACGTTAGCATCGAAAATTGTCAGTGACTTTTTTTTATTTTTTATAAAAGAAGGGGAGTGAATCTTATATGTGTTTTGTATGTAACCATTAAGGCAGGCAAAATAAAGTGGGAACATAGAAGCGGGATCCCATTTCCGTACTACACCAATGTGTCCAATGCTGCATGACTTAAGTGATCGGATGAAAACCGGCATAATCAGTGCACTGCATTCAGCTTTTACGTAAGCTCTTTTAGGCAGTAAATTTAAAATTGGAAAAGAGTCTAATTAAATAATGCCTAATATTAGGTACGTAAGAAAGTATTCATCAAAGAGAAAACCAACAACATCAATCCCTAAACCTTCCGAACTTTCACTGGCGTCCATTGCTGCTTGACTTTTTCCACAACTTCTACAATGGCACTACAGCCCAAATCGGACCTTGGCCTCCTGACATTCAGGTTCCTTAACATTTTTCATTACTTATAGCTCTTCGCACAACCCTCTTTCTACGATTTTTTAATTTTTTTTAATTTTTGTAGATCGAGGTGACCAAGGTATATCCAAGCAGGCAATGTGCTGGAATTATATATTGCCTCGACCGGGATTTGAACTCACGACCATCGCATTATAAGACCAACACGCTACCCACTAGGCTACAGCCTAGCTGCTTGACTTTCAACTTGAAAATTGAAAATTGTGGTAATTTGTTTTAGTATTTAATGGAGGCGAATAAAACTTATATATATTTTACACACACAATTGGTCGAATTTCAATCACAGGCGAAACTAGTTATATTTAATACTAATCCCCGCGACTTTGTCCGCGTAAGAATCGTAATTATAACCGATTTTTAAAAATGTAGTTAATAATACATTATGGAGGATATATAATCTGCTTAGTTTAATGACTCTTTGAACACAATGCTTTCTAATTTGTTGGTATTTGAATCATTAATTATTAAGAATGAAACCATGATACTCGCATTTGTATGGAACAGGCTCGTGATCAAATCAATCTCGTGATTTGAGATCATATACGTACGCTCTTCAACGTTAAGGACATGTGAATAGAAAAACATTTAAGAAAAACCCGAATAAAATATCATTACGCTTAAAAACATAACAGGTAGCAGAAGGAGTTGGGGGGTTTTAGTGATTTTTTTGAGAAATAACTATAATCATCGTGAAATTGATATATTTCAAATTGCAGACCAGTCACTTTTATACTTTTCAAGAAAATGGAATTTTATAAAGGATGTGATATTGCGTCACATTGTACGAGAGGTGGTAGAAGGGGAGAAGCTGATCGGTTTAATTCTCCCCGATATTAATTATAATACCAATTTAGGATTTAGTACAAAATTTGAGCTCGATATATATTATACGTACTGTGCAAATTGGTTTAAAGTATTTCATGAAACAATGCAGTTTGTATGGGAGGTGGTGGATGGAGTGGGGGGATTAAAATAATTTGTATAGCATAGAGACATTTATGATATATGTAATATATTCTAAATTTCAAATTATTTGCTCCTATAGTTTTCAAGAAAATTTGATTATTTTTGAAAATGAGTCATTTTGTATGGGTATTGAAAAAAAACCAAACGCAGATTACATCTCGAAGTATATCTAATAAACTGTGAAAGTTGCATTGCAATCGGATCAGGCGTTTTTGCATGAAAGTCGGAGAGACAGACAGATGAACGGACACAGGAACTTTTTAAAAACGTGTGGTTTTGTTTAGTTATTGCTAATATAAAGCAAAAAACTAACTTATAGCCATTTATAAACAAATAATAGACAGACGCTACAAATATATTTATATGTATACATGTATAGATTGAAGTACGCAAGAGGTTGCTGGATTTTAAGTAAAAAAAACCACCAGCTGAATAAGTTCTCTATGCTTTAACCGCAAAACTTTAACTAAATTAACTAAAATCGCTCTACACTTGAGACTTTCTTGTCCAAAAAATATCGTTTGCCAATCTTTACTCTTTCGCTTTTGAAACATCGACTGACTCGTCGACGGCTCCAAAACCAGAATGACTCCTCCACCAACACTCGCTTTTCTTTTATATTGTTCTTGTCGGCCGAATCATACATAGTGTGGAAACGCTCATGATCGGAATCCATACCCGCGTGTAGTTGTTATTGTTTTCATTCGAGGAAAATAGTGCAGTTGTTCCGTTACTATTGTAGAACTGCTGCTGCTTGAAGGAATATTCATGAACGCAGTTCGTGCCCACGTGCAGCTGTTATGGTTTTCATTCGGATGTTCCGTCCCTACTGCAGAACTGCTGCTGGTTGATGGTTTCGAACGTCTTAAGAGCAACATAGTGGGGGAATGTTCATGATCAAAATCCGTGCTCTCGTGTAGTTGTTATTGCTGAATATTTCGATCGAGTCGCATTTGGTGGCAGATGTTCTACACAGTGTTTTTGTTATTGTAGGCCTTGAATATTTCGGTCGAGTCGCATATCATTCATACAGGTGTTCTTTGTAGTGTTTGTACGTGAGAATTAACTTGCATTAATGTTTAGTGGGAGATGATAAGCAAGTTGAGCTGTAATGTAACAAAATGTTCACATTTTGTTTTCTCATTGCCTCAAGCCTTGCCTACACGACACTCTAAATAAACCAAAATCTGACCATACTAATAGGTATTAGTTCACTCTATTTTTTCAACGGTCATTCAAATCTCTGAACAAAGCAAAACCCTTTCACTTAAGAGGCATAAAGCGGTTAATTAACGCATAGACGGCATGTATTGTTTTTGTTTGTGTAAATGCACATTTTTTGTTGTATTGAACAATAAGCACATGCACCAGTGCTGCGCAAGCATATTTTGTACGATAAGGAAAGACATTTTGTTAGGCACACCTTATTGTTTTTGCTGAATAAGTCAAATAAACTACCAACATTCACGAAATCAAACATTTGTATGGGAGGGGTAGAGAAGGTAAGGGAATCATAAAATTTGTGCAATTTTATTTCGTTTTTCTTGTAAGGTACTCGTACAAAATTTCAAGTTCGTAGCTTTTAATTTATTGGTTATTAGTTGATTTAATGAAATTGGTCGAAAATTTGCTTTTCTATGGGAGGGGGTAGAAGGGCAGGCGCAATTTCAAAACTTTTGACGCAATTTTGTTTCAACTATTTTTAAAAGTTTTTGTGGAAAATTTTAAATTGATGGCTTTAAATAGTTAGGTAATGAGTTATTTCTCAAAAATGGTCGAAAAAATAATTTTGTATGGTAGGGAGTAGAAATTTTAATAGTATTCGACCAATTATATTTCATATCTTTACGGATTTTTTTAAAATGAATTTAGCAAATTTTCAAGTTTCTACCTTAAAATTTCATTCAAAAACTTTCAGTTTATGCGTTTTTTTACCGAAATTAAAGACTATGCTGTTCTATAATCAGACGAATTTTCTATTTGATATGTGTGCTCAGTTTTAAGATAGATCGGCTCGAAATTTTGGAAAGTGCACCATTATTGAAATGCTCATCATTTCCTTTCACTACTGCTAAGACCAAAGTTTATACTTTTTTTTTGTATTTTGCTAGTATAGCTTAATATATGTCTTAAGTTTCAATAGAAGATAGGTGAGATATTTATTTTTAAATGTTTTTCTTTGCACCCCTCTGTCCCTCCTCCTTATAACAATTAGCCTCCGTCTAAGCTGATTTTGGTGGATTGTATTGTACTGTATTGCGACTTAATGGTCACAAAATATGAATTTTTATGGTAAGTAATTTCGAAGATATAATAATTTGAAAAATAAATTCGGCCGAAAATTTGTTTTAGCCCTTTCCTTTTCAGACGCCAATGGATAAAAAAATTTAAATTATTTTTAAAGTTTGTCCCACAATCCTCTCTATATCTGTGCTTATTTTCAGCTTCCTATCGGCATTCCTAGTGAAAATATTAGCAAGTGTAGACACTCCCCAAAATTAGATAATGGAACTCACTTCCACCCAAAAACGAACATTCTACCTTTAACCGTCTTGGAGATATGAGTCCATATGCACGGCGTACGGGGGGACGGATTTTTTTTTTGCATTTTTAGGCTAATTTATGCATTAAAAGCGAAAAAACAAAATTTCAGGGTAGCAAATTTTTTTTTTCTGCTTCGATCATAATACTTTGTTATAAGAATAATAAAGTAAAAATAAATTTCTACTTTTAGAAATATTTGCTTATTTAATAAAATATGTATAATTATTATTTTTTATTATTTCCGGTCCCTTCAACCACCCCTGAGTTGCTAAACTCAATCCAGAACTTAAAATCTGTGTACTGTAATGAATATAGTCGATGTGTTTATTGGAAGCTTCCTTATGCACGACATTCTTTGTGATGAATTGATTTATAAACAGTTTCAAATTTCCTGTGCTTTTACTCATGAAATGGCGCAATAGCTCTCGAACGACTACATCCCCTCACTACTTCTACTCCCTCTCATACAGATTTCACGAATTTCGAAATTTTAAGAAATCAAACTTTTTTCCGAAACTTTTGAAGCAATTGATTTGAAATTTAGGTTTCAATATAATGATATAAATACCATTAATGTTAAAAAATATTGATCACCTCCCATATACATGCACAATTTTGAAAAATGCATTTCTTCGATTTTCATTGAAACTGGCAAAGCTAAATGAATCAATTTTTGCCACAATTATTTTCATTGCAAGTTCAAACTATTTTGAAAAACCTATCCAAATTATGGGGAGAGCTTTATTCGTTGGTTATGTCTACAATCAATACGTCCGGAATCATAGTGAAACTCCTCAATTATCTCGAAACTAGGTTTTTTTCCAACTCCAATAATCAACATGTCATGTATTCAACTCCGCCAATTTTTAACATTTTTACGCGATTTTTTAGCCGTTCTCTTCAGAATTTTGTGTATTTTCCAATGATACTGAAAGCTCAGTTTTGACATCCGGCAAGATAAGGTGCTTTTTGTCAACTGGCGTCACATATATAGAACAAACCTAATTTATTAGAAGTTTGGTATTCGTTTCGATCAGCATTAGAAGTTTGTAATATAATCCTTCACACTCAAATTCAATTGTTAGACCATAGATAGCCTTAAAAATAAAGTAACTAAGGGAATCTATATAAATATAATTGTAGTGTCTGTCTGTTATTTGTTTGGAAATGGGTATAAATAAGTTTTTTGCTTTATTTTAGCAATAACTAAGCAGAAACAAACGTTTTTAAAAATATTCTCTGTCTGTCTGTCTTTCCGGCTTTCACGCAAAAGCGGCTAAACCGATTATGATGAAACTTTCACAGTTTCTTAGATGTGCACCGAGATGTAATCTGCGTGATGTCTTATTTCAATACCCTTACGCCTTCCACCCCTCCCATACAAAATGACTTATTTTTAAAAATATATACTAATCAAATTTTCTTCAAAACCATTCGAACAAATCATTGGAAATTTAAAACATACTATTTTTATCAGAAATGTGATCTATGGTAAACAAATTATTTGAATCTCCCTACTCCTTCAACCACCCCCCATACAAACTGCACTTTTTTCATGAAATGCTTTACACCAATTTTCTCAGTACATGTAACTTTCATCGAGCTTAAATGTTGTAAAAAATTAATCTGATCTGAAATTTAAAATATGTCAATTGTAAATTAATTATAGTTGCTTCTCAAAAAGTCACTTAAAACCCCCTACTCCTTCCACCACCTCCCATACAAACTGCACTTTTTCATGAAATATACTAAACTAATTTTCTCAGTACATATAACTTTCATTGAGCTCAAATTTCGTACTTTATCCTAAATTAGCATTATTAATATCTGGAAAAAATTAACCGAGTAGCTTCACTCCTTCTACCCCCTCCCATACAATGTGATACAATTCCACGTCTTTAAAAAAAATTCGATTTTCTTAAAAAGCATGAATGATACAGACCTGAAATTTAAAATATATCAATTGCATGACGATTATAGTTGTTTGTCGAAATATCACCAAAAACCCCCCTTTCCTTCTACCACCTCCCATACAAATTGCACAATTTCATTAAATTCAATGCACTAAGTTTCTCAGTACCTACTCAATTTTTGAAGCGTAAATTTGGTAAAAAGCATTTTTATAGCTACTCTAGCATGATGTGAAACAAATTAGTTCAGTGCAGCCACTTCCCATACAAAATTTCATAATATCCCAAAAATTGCGATTTCATCTATCCATAGAAGATTAACGTCAACCCTATCATCTTTGTGTGTAGCTCAATGCGTTGCATGCGGTGGGTGCAGTTTTACAAGCTTTTACTATATAGTTATAATAAATTGGCAATATTCCAGATGAATACTTTTAAGGACATTTGTTGCTAATATTACTTTGTAAATGTTTTGTCAGTAATTTTAGCAGAATTTTTAAGAATAAGTTTTTTTAGCCAAATTTTGAGACCTCAATATACCGACCATATCCAGAATTATATGTGTAAAATATTTTGCGAAACACCTCTTTCGTCTATTTGCGAATTAAAAAGTCATAGTGAATGCTACTTCATTTTATATTTCATCTTAATTAATTAAAAATAACGCACTTACCAATGATCAATAAAATTTGATACATATCGTATAATGTAAGCATCTCAATAATTTACATAACAAAATGTGCATTTGAAGATGTTATAATAAATTTTCACCAAAGTCAATGTCAACTCAACGAGTATACCAGTTCCTAGATTATTCGACAGCTTGGCGCACACACCTGCCTCCAATTGGATAGGTAATACCTCATTCAGTGTCATTGTCACATGTGAGATTACAAGAGATGTTTCCCATACGGGAGTTGTCTTTCGTAAATTTATTTGCATAATGTCGGTCCGTTTGCATTACGGCGACATGTTCAGTTCGCTTCGTATAAACACAATCTCTTTAGGTTTTTCGATACTAACGAGCGTTTTAACGCTTGAACCTTACTGCTTCCAGAATAAACTGCATCTCTACGGGTTAATTTAATTGGGCAGTATACGTTATTCAGAGTATACAATTTCTCTCTGTGAGATATGTATACACTTTTTTTATATCCTCAAACAGATACATATATCAACATGTTATAGTTAGTTTCATCTCTTATGGTACTCGATAGATACCCGAGTAATTTAAGTTTTCGTTTCGAAGATGCTGATGCCGATTTTGTCGGAAGTTCATACTTCTTTCTGTGTATATATTTTACATTTGAAATAACCGATTTCTGAGTTGTAGTCACGACTTTGAAATCGTTCACTTGACTTAAGACGACCCCGACGAACGAAAAATATCGCAAAACGATTTATAAAATCGACCTTGCAAAGTGCACTATACGCTAGTGCACCCGCAGCATCTCCTATCGAAGTGAAACTACGATGGTACCTATGAGTATAACAACCACCATGCAGATACACATTTATTATGTATATAAAGAAGCCATGCACCCATGGGTCTACCTGAGATTTTACCTGTACGCCATACTTGAATTTTATTCGATTTTGGTTCACTTTCTTCACGTCATTCTCCGGCATTGATTTATAGTTTATGCTAATCAATTCGATGTTTATAGTGGCAATGTATCGGACGTGTTATTGTTTCACCAGGTAATACATTTCCGATTTATTTCCTAAACTTGTTGAGTGCAATTTGTGTTTGGGTTTCGCTGAAAAGAAGGGTAGCGGAGACATCTGGTTTAACATATCAACAATCGTTGCACTTTCTTATAAAAGAGGATTGATTAATGGACTTGTTTGTTTCAAATAGCAAAATTGTTTTCAATTATAGACCACATTTAAAATTTACAATACATAAGGACATAATTGACTTAAGGTCAATTATGGTGGCATGAGGATCGCATGGTGTTTTGTCGAATGTCTGTATGGTGATCCAAAGGTAATTTTGATTGCTTTTGTTTTTTCAAATAATTTTTTTTAATAACTACATTTTCTGAAGAAAACCATTCAATAGTTGTGGTAAGTGGATTTATCTAATTTCTTTTGAAAAACTTAGATCGTTACATTTTATCAGAGAACAACTTGAAATGAGTTTTTCAATTAGTATGGAGCGAATAGCTGGCTTTCGAATAAGTCACATGAAAATAGTTTACTTCGATAGCTCTTTTTGCCAAAGATTTAAACATTGTTTCTGTTCCCACACGGAAGAAATCTAATTCATATAATTCTTGTCTTTGTAGTTCTATCCACATCAAATTAAGAACTTCACAAAGCACAAACGGGGATTTTGTCGCAGAGGATTTTATCAGTGGCGTAAATAGCGCCGTCGACGACCCCGCGTTGGGTGGTGGTGGTGGTGGTGGTGTGAGGGGAAGGGGGGTTTTGGGTTCTAGGGGAACCAAGGAGTGGTGATGTCTAAAGGATGTCGAAACCACTCACAAAAAAAAAACTTGTTTGAGAGTGTATCCATTTTTTAAACATGTTCGCAATCTTTTCTATCTTTCTTACTCTTCTGGGTGCTTTCCGCGTATGTGGAAAGTTGCGAATGTTCAGCCCATTCCCAAGAAAGGAAGCAAAGCGAACCCCGCCAACTACCGCCCAATAGCCATTACTTCAGTGCTCTCGAAAGTAATGGAAACTGCTGTCAATCGTAAAATCGTCAAATATCTGGTGGATAAACAGCTCCTCCATGATCGTCGGGTGATCTTTTAGTCTACTTGACAGAGCGTTGGAACTCATGCTTACATAAATATGGTGAAGGTCAAGTCCTCGCACTTGACATTGCAAAAGCTTTTGACAGAGTTTGGCACGAATGTCTCTTAGTTAAGCTTAGGGCCATCGGCCTTAATGATACCCTTGTTCAATGGATTGAAAGCTATCTTTCAGAACGCACTATACGAGTAGTATTAGATGGCATTACTTCTTCCTCCTACCCAATTGATTCCGGCGTCCCACAAGGTTCTGTTTTATATCCAACTCTTTCCTTAATTTTCATAAACGACCTTCTGTCGTCCACTCTCAATCCAATCCATAGTTTTGCAGATGACAGTACTTTAGACAACATCTATGAATTTAACTCTGCTGCGGAATCAAACATTCATTCTATTGCTTCCAATCGCACGGAGTTATTCAGTTCACTGAACTCGGATCTCAACTTAATCCTGGAATGGGGCAGGAAAAATAGAGTAGAGTTCAACGCATCCAAAACACAGGCCTGTCATCTATCCCTTAAACGGGATGCTTCAGTGTTGTCTCACAATGTAACCTTTGATGGTGCATGGCTTACCACTTCGGAGAATTTCTCACTATTAGGCGTCAAAATTAGTGACCACCTAAATTGGGCCCAGCATATCTTTGATATTGCCCTAAACGCCTAGGTGTTCTCCGAAAATGCAAAAAATATTTCACACCCATCGACATAGCAACCATTTATAAGGCCTACATTAGACCACGTTTAGAGTATAACTCGCATGTTTGGGCTGGGGCACCCAAAACACACCTCGCGTTGCTCTATCGTATTCAAAAACATGCGTTTCGACTGATTGGAGACGAAACCATCACGTCTTCTATAGATTCTCTTGAGCATCGCAGAAATGTCGGAGTACTCAGCATTTACTATCGATATTTCCACGGTAAAAGTAAAGTACTAAGCGCAGAACTAACCGCAGAACTGAGCGCACTCATTCCTCCACTGCATACTTTTCCCCAAAATACTCGCCAAACTGAACGCGCACACGAGTACACGGTCAAACGCTTGCCTTCTCGTATAGTGAAATATAGGCAGTCATTCATTTTCCGAACGTCAAGACTTTGGAACGATTTGCCAGCTAGTTTGTTTCCCAACAAGTGCAGCCTTCGGTGTTTCAAGAACAATGTCCACCGTCATTTTCGTCTCTCTCCACCTTAATACCTCCACTTTCTCTTCCTATACCGACATAGCTGTGCATTGCATTAAAGGGTGACCCCCTAAGTTACACTCGGTGCTGTAAAAAAAAAAATTACTTTATTATTATAATAATAAAATATTGTGAAACAGAAAAAAATTGCTAGCCTGAAATTTTATTTTTTCGCATTTCATAACTAAATTAGCCTTAAAATGCAAAAAAATCGCCGTCCGCCGCAAAAATGGACTCATATCTCTGAGACCGCTAAAGATATATCTATCTATCTTTAAAGATATATCTCACTTTTGGGTAAGTGAGCTTATTACCTATATTTTGGAGAGTGTCATGTGGAAGGGAGAGGCGGAGGAGGGGAAAAATCAGAAACTACACTCGCTAATATCTAGTTTAGTTTAGTTTATTTATTTATTAATTTGGTTTAACACAATTAAGATACAAGAATCTTTTGTTTGCCTAATTACGGCATATTAACTATTCAAATTAAGGGACTCATTTCAAATTAGTTCTACATTAATAAGAGTTAATCAAAAGAAGAATAGAAGAAAAGAAAACAAAAATAATAAAAATTGAACTAGAAAAGAGAAAACGAAGAAAAGCCTGGATTTCAACCTCGCAAGTATACTCTGCTAGGGTGTACCCTAATGGGTGGCGTGTTGGTCTTGTAATGCGAAGGTCGTGAGTTCAAATCCCGGTCGGCGCAATATATAATTCCAACACATTGCCTGCTTGGATATATCTTGGTCACCGCATTCTATGAAAATGAAAAATTCGTAGAAAGAGGGTTGTGCGAAGGGCTAATAACCTTTCCACAATAAGTAATGAAAAATATTATGGAGCCTGCATGTCAGGAGGCCCGATTTGGGCTGTAGCGCCATTGTAGAAGTAGAAGTATACTCTGCGCCTCCTGTAGAAATCACCATACCCTCCTGATCTACGAATTTCGACTTGTAGTTGATTTCACTGTTGAATGACATAAACGAAGAATTGCCTCTGTGAAACAAGAGATAAAAACTTAGATGTTTTTAGTTGATGAGTCCTGGAAGATCTGGCGAACGTAATTCGTTGGAAAAGATACTCAGGTCTTTTGGAATGAATTATCTTAAAAAGAAATATCAAGCAGCGATATAGAATATAACGTTCTAGAGATACATTATCAGCATAAGGAGAAACATGGTCAAATCGCCACAAACTGTAATAACGAATAGTAGAGTTGGACGCTACATTTAGTTGATTCCTGCATATAGAATAAGGTCTATAGAAAATTGCATGACCACATATCAAAATTGGTATTACTTAAGTTTTTAACAGCATAAGTTTAACATCTACCATAAAGTTCGAAGAATACCATAAACTTTTCCAATATTGGATAAAATATGATCGCACCCCGTTAGGGTGCTGTTAAAAAAATCCCAAGATTCTCAATTTTTACCACATATTCGATAGCAGAGTTGTTGAGGATACTCTTTGTCTTACAGGAGTTGAGTTGTAGAGAATTCATTATTCATTACTAATACGAGTCAAATCTTTACATGGCTGGCTGCATCTTCCACCAACCCAAGCGGATAACTAAGCTGTAGTTGCACATCGTCAGCATATACGTTCATATCGCAGTGTTTTATAAAGAACGGAAGTCGTTTAATATAAATAGTGAAAAACATAAGACCAACAACACTTCCTTGTGGTAAACCACATTTTGTTTGCAAAAAAAGGTGAAAATTGCTCATTGACTGATACGGTTTGTCGGCGATTAGTAAGGTATGATTTAATCGAAGCAGTTGCAGAAGTAGAAAACTGATAACAGTTTAGAAGTTTGTAAGTAAGGATAATGTGATCAACTTTATTAAACGCTTTGGAGAAATCGAACAAAGTAAGTGTGGTCACACGATCATTCTGATATTGTCATTGACATTAAGTAGTGCAGTGATACAACTATGGTGGGGCCTAAAACTTGATTGTAAATCCGATAGTACAATATACTCGCTGAAGTAGTATGATATTTGGCTATTCATAAGTTTTTCAAAAACCTTAGAAAGATAAGGCAAGATGGCAATCGGTCTGTACTCTTGTTGAGCTCAATTAAGAGGTTTCTTGAGAACAGGAATGATTTTGGATTTTTTTCGCGCATTATTAAAAGTTGAAGTAGTGAAAATTGTGTTCAATATGTATGTCACAACGGGGAGCATGTAAGGAATAAAAAGCTTAACAAATTTCGGGTGAATGCTGTCCACACCTACAGCGTCAGATTTGATCGAGAATATAGCATTGTACACATCCAATTCAGTAACATAAGTGAAACTAAATTCATTTTGAATTTAAAACGTTTGTGTTGCTTCTCACTCCGGTAATTGGTTGATCTGTTATTCAAAATATTATTAATTGCAGGCATCAAATATATCATCATCTAACGATCAAAGTTGTAGTTTATCGCCTCAATCAGATGTCAGCAACATATCTTCACAGCTGACGTCGATAGACCCCCAGACGATAAATACTGTAAATTTTCTGATGAAAATTGCTCACATACTAAGCAGTCGATAGAGATTTCACTTGGAAAATCGGTTGGTGAGTAATCCAGATATATGCAATTATGAAAAACAATATGAGATCTAAACCGATTCTCATTTGTTTTAGATATGTGTACATACACCGAAATTTGTGATGTTTTTGAGAGTGTGCAAATTTTCAGCAAATGTACTTGATTTTCCGATTAACCCCCTTTTTTCTAAAAGTACTACTCTATATCCAGAACGTATTGTTTCTAGTTAGTGACTCGTATATGTTTTTATTATTATTGCAGGCATCGAATGATTTAAATATAGTGCATCAATCCGATCAAGGAATGTATTCCGATAAAATCTCTGATGATTTAAGAAGAGTAATTTTGTTATTGGGACCAAACTGACCGAAAGGACCGTTTCCTAAAAATCTTAAAGAAAGGTTTTTTTATGAAACTCACTATTCTGGAACCATGAAAACAAACCAAACGATTAAAAGATCTTGGATATGGTATTCAAAAACAAAAGATGCAGTGTATTGTAAATCATGTTGGTTATTCACCGATAGGCAGGATCCAAATTTTCTAAAATCTTGGTGCGAAGCTAAAATTAATGATTAGATGGAGTTGGGTCCCGCAAAAGTGAGACGATATTCTAAGTACAACAAGTGGTTGGATGGTTCGTTGCAGAAGTTTTTGAAACGAATTTTATACGTAATCGTTACCTTGGCTGTATTATCACGTTAAGAAGCCGCCTAAATAAATTATAAATTCATAGATAGATTCCACGGGGAATTTCTTGGATATCTGTCAAGGTACGATCTTTTATGGGAGAGCCATTTGAATAATTCAGAAACAAGAAAACAAATATTTGAGTTCATTAATTCAGAATGAATTAATAATGATTGATGGAACTAACGTTAAATTATTAAAGAAATTTTAAAGGCTCTCTATTTTTTGCAATAATTTTGGACTTGTCAAAAACCGAACAAATGTCCTTGATTATTAGATTTGTATCTGTTGATTTTGACGAAGGATGTTTACTGATAATGATATCTTGTAGGGGTTTTGTGAAATTGGAAAAATAGTGTGCAACTCATAAAGAAGAAAAACAACTTTTTTCCAACGAGTCATAATTAATGTTATCTTTATTTATTTATTCACAAATTAACGAAAATTGTATTATTCAACCAATAAATGATAATAATGATAATAGTTCATGTAATAATTTAGTATAACGAAATGATATTGTTGATTGATGAAGCAGGTACTGATGACAATACGATGTGTATAATGCTTCCCAGAGAATCGTCGATTGGTATAAGGAACGCTACAAGATTGCCTATCATGTTCGACACTCCACACTTTGAGGACATTCAGGATTCATATTATGTTGACTCCTTTATTCTTAAGTCTTCCTATTCGATTAATATTGTATGCAGGTGTTTGGCTCCATATTAGCAATCCATAATTTATATTAGATACTAGCAAACGCCCGCGACTTCGTCCGCATAAAAATCGCAATAATAAATAATTTTTGAGAATGTAGTTAGTAATACATTATATAGGATATGTAATCCGCTTACTTTAATGACTCTTTGTTCACAATGTTTTGTATTTTGTTGGAATCAGAACCATAAATTATTAAGAATGATAGCATGATACTCGAATTTGAATGGGAGAGGCTCGTGATCAAATCAATTCCGTGATTTGAGATCATATACGTATTGAAGAGCATTTAGGACATGTGAATAATTATAGCTTGTGTTAATTAAAAAAAGAGCCCAAATAAAATAACATTGAAAACCTAACAGGACTACGATTGTGCGTAGAGCCCAATCATACGATACCATAGATGAAATCCAAATTTTTGTGAAATTATGAAATTTTGTATGGGAAGTGGCTGCACTGAACTAATTTATTTCACATCATGCTAGAGTAGCTATAAAAATGTTTTCTACCAAATTTAAGCTTCAAAAATTGAGTAGGTACTGAGAAACTTAGTACATTGAATTTAATGAAATTGTGCAATTTGTATGGGAGGTGGTAGAAGGAAAGGGGGGTTTTTGGTGATATTTCGAGAAACAACTATAATCATCATGCAATTGATATATTTTAAATTTCAGGTCTGTATCATTCACGCTTTTTAAGAAAATCGTAATCGTACTCGGTTAATTTTTTCCCGATATTAATAATGCTAATTTAGGAAAGAGTACGAAATTTGAGCTCAATGAAAGTTATATGTACTGAGAAAATTAGTTTAGAATATTTCATGAAAAAGTGCAGTTTGTATGGGAGGTGGTGGAAAGAGTGGTGAGTTTTGAATTTTTGAGAAACAATTATAATCATTACGCAATTGATATATTTTAAATTTCAGATTTGCATCATTCACGCTTTTCAAGAAAATCGATTTTTTGTAAAGTCATGGAATTGTGTCATATTGTATGGGAGAGGGTAGAAGGAATGAAGCTAGTCGGTTAATTTTTTCCCGATATTAATAATAATACAAATTAAGGATAAAGTACAACATTTAAGCTCGATGAAAGTTACACGTACTGAGAAAATTGGTGAATAGCATTTCATGAAAAAGTGCAGTTTGTGTGGGAGGTGGTGGAAGGAGTAGGGGGATTTAAATAATTTGTATACCATAGATCACATTTCTTATAAAAAATAGTATGTTCTGAATTTCAAAATATTGGCTCCAATGGTTTTGAAGAGAATTTGATTAATATATATTTTTGAAAATGAGTCATTTTGTATGGGAGGGGGTGGAAGGCGTGGGGATATTGAAGTAAGACCACACGCAGATTACATTTCGGTGCACATCTAACAAACTGTGAAAGTTTCATTACAATCTGTTTAGCCGTTTTTGCGTGAAAACCGGAAAGACAGACAGAGAAAATTTTTAAAAACGTTTGTTTCTGCTTAGTTATTGCTAAAATAAAGCAAAAAACTTATTTATAGCCATTTATAAACAAATAACAGACAGACACTACAATTATATTTATATGTATAGATTATGTATTCGTTATATATAATTTCTTTCATTTTCTCGTGAAGGTATCGATATCGTCGTAAGATGCCAATAATTGGAGCAATTTTTTGTCCTTATTGCGGCTATATAACTGGTCCATGCTTTTCATCAATAATTAGACCAAGATATTTGGTTTGTGGCACTCTATTTAACAACTGGTTATTGATTTTCAGCAATAGGTTGACGTTCTTTTGCCTGAATATCATGTAATTCGTCTTTGAAGCATTTATTGTTAATCTGTTTCCTAACAGCCATCTTTGGTATTTTATCAGATCTTCATTAATCCGAAAATTTAACTCCTTCTTCGATCTCATTGAATATAGTAGTAAGGTGTCATCAGAAAAGATTACATACTTTCCGTGTAGTCCAGCTTTCTGCAAATTATGAATGTACAGGAGGTACAAGGTGGGACCCAGAATTGGGCCTTGTGGTACTCCTATATTGACGTAGAGTTTATCGCTGAGTTCATCAATATTTTTAGTCACGATAACTCCTAATGAGTTCATTTGTTTTTCCTCTAATTCCAATTTCATCAAGTCCATCAATCAGCGTTTTGTGATCCACAGTGTCAAATGCTTTTATTAGGTCAACAAATAATGCTACCACATAATTTCCTTTATCCAGTCCCTTGTTGATATATTGCACAGCATCAACAAGAGCAGTAGTCGTGTTGCTGTTTTCATGAAAACCATACTGATTTGGATCGAACCCACTTGTTTTTTTAATATAATTTAATATCCTTTTGTTGATAATTTTTTCAAATACTTTGCAGAACGCCGTAAGTAGTGCAATTGGTCGATAGTTACCAGGGTTATTTTTATCCCCATCTTTACGTACCGGAGTAATCACTGCTGATTTCAATATTTTCGGGAACACTCCCTCTTCCATATGTTTGTTAATTATATTAGCTAAAAGCTGAGCAATTATATTCTTTAGGTCCTTAAGGTCGTTAGTGGTGATTCTGTCAAAACCAGGTGTCGTACCTACTTTTAGCTGGGATAATGTACATAATACTTCTTCAGTGGTGGTGGGATTTAAGAACATGGTTTTATTTTGTCTAGGAACTGAAATTCTGGAGTAAGTTATTGTTTTATGTATATCATTCATATTAGCCAAAAGTTTATCAGCTGTAGTTGCAAAATGTTGATTCATAGTATTTGCAATGGTTTTCGAGTCCTTTTCAGCTTTATTTATGGTTAATATTTCATGAACTCCTGTTTTTTGCGTTGTGTTTTTTCCTAGGGATTCATTGATAACCTTCCACACGTTTGAAGGGTTTCCAGTAGCACTAATGAAGTTATTGCTCAGATAGTTATCCTTTGCTTTTCGTACAGCTTGGCTTGTCATTTTCTTAAACCTTTCGTAATCTGTTTTAGTTTTCTCGCCCGCAGGCCTTTTTTTATATTTCTTGTATAGTTTTTTTTTATCACATAAAAGTTTTAGAATGCCTTAAGAAATCCATGATAGATTTCTTGTTCGTATTTGTTTGAGAATAGTGGAGCGTTTTTTGGCAGCTGTAATTACTTCTGATAACTTATCAAGTGAGAAGTTCATCATCTCATCAATACTTGATGCAACTTCTTCTATGTTTTTCCACAATATTAATAATTTTCTTAGTCATTTGTACTTGTAATTTTGTTATCGAAATTTTTAGCGTTATAACTCTGTGATCAAGCTTCGGCCATGTATTGGGTTTGATAGAGTGTGTTGTTATTGACTTATTTATATTCGATACTACATGATCAATTAAAGTTTGAGTCTGCTCTGTAATTCTTGTGGCAGAGGTCGTATTAATAATCGTACAATTATTTGCCAGGAGCATGTCCATATAGCAGTTCGTAGCAGCACCTGAATTAAATAGATTTATATTATTATCTGCTAAAGTGGTTATATTCTTGTAATTAGAGTAGATTTGATCCAGATGGTCTAAGAAGTTCTGATTATCATCAGAGGGTGATTTGTAAAAAGTACCTATTTTCAACTTTGAACTTTTTAAAAGGATTTCAACTATTATTGTGTTAAATCTTCGATCCACCAATAATTGTGTTGAATTTGTATGTACTTTTTATGAAAACAGCCGTACTTCTACCTTTTTCATCGCCGCAGCAATTATGAACTGCAGGTAAGCCATTAAAAATGAAATATTTAATTTCAGTGCTGTACAGCCATGTTTCATTGAACACCAATATAGCCGCTGTCCGCCCTGTGGTAGTGCTCAGTCATACCATATATCTTAACTATTTGCATTAAAATTCATTGTATAAAGTTGATACAAACAAAATTATTGAATATGAATAAAAAAGCTTGCAAATATTAAATAAGCACAATGTTACTCATTCATTCATTCAAATGAGGGGTGGGGGAGGGTTGCATTGAAAATGCCGCGTGTGGACGTCGCTACTCTTAGTTGCGCTACTGCATTTGTCACAGGGATTTTGAAAATAGGGGAATTTGTGAAAGGAGGTTCTGTGACAACAGTTCAATGTTATTGTCATACGCGGCGACCTTATGTCACACAGTCTGGCTATGGCCTTATATTGCATGACCTTATGTATTTTTCACGTTGCCTTGAAGAACTTCAACAGTGCTACAAGCAATTATAGTATATTAATTCAAATTTGAATAAAATCAAAATAATATCCCGGAGTATTTCCAATCGAAACCAATAAATCATTTTTTGTATTCAAAGTTACAATACGAAAAATACCCTGAAAGAATATCAATTCAAAGCTGTATAACATTTTGCATAGCCTTGGAAATAAGCTCACTTAAAAATAATGATTCCTACAGGTTTATGTAACTTATATTGAAGATTTTCCATCAATCTAAAACGAGAAATTCTAAAACTATCTAATCCGCAAAGGAATGGGCTTTTAGGCACGGATAGTCAGCAAATCGGAAAAGAGCTTAGAATCGATTTATTTTATATAAAACTTATATATCGAAAGGTCAATTTCAAGATTGTAAATCATTGTGTTATCCTCCTTCTCGATTTTATTTAGTCGCCATTTTACTTTAGTCTTTGGTTTTCGTAATAAACACACATTTAGTATAGGCAGTAAAGATACTTCGGGATTAATGTAATCTCCAAACTATAAGTTTTGCGCAGAATCTTTTACAATAGTAACATTAAAGGCGAAACATTTCACAAAAAAAAACCATTATGAAAGTACTTAATACCAAAAGGGCAAAAGTCTTACTTTCATGGGATAATGTAGGCATCAGAAGAAGATAGAAGTAATGATATTAGAAACTATTGAAAATAATACCGAAAAATCTAATTTTTGTACATCATACTGAAAAATCTATTTTGAATTCTTGATATTAAATTTAAGTTGAGCCTGTAATCCTGCAAACTAAAAACAAACTATGTATAACGTAAGCTGTCCTCGAAAAAGTATAAATTTTGTCGGAGAGAATTTTAAAAATTTTCAATAATAAATTGAAGATCAACGACCCTAGATACTCCTTTTGCTGTAGTAACTTTGGCAATCAATATAATTTGGAGGTGGCGGTTTATGTTCGCCTTGAATCCTGTAATGTGATATTCTTTCAGAAATGCGTAGGAGATTGACGAACGAATCATTCTGAATAATTTTTTTTGTTCCAGAGCATATTTAGTTATGTTGACGTGCTTTATTGTTTCGAACAAAATCAACGAAATTTGCGCACATATTGTTGCAAGACAATTGGTATACTTCTATCTGGCGCAGTATTTGCTTTGGGTGGTCAACAATAGTAAGGATTTTCAGGCCCGGGGACCTTCATAGAACTTGATTACGAAAAATGAGTTGGAATTTGGATTCGCTAAACTCTAACATGATCTGCTCTCCACTCAGCAGAATAGGTTTATATTCAATAGTGTAATCATATTGCTACGTTTGACGTCAGAGTAGGAAGATCGGGTTGCGAAAAAGATTTAAAATTGAAGGAGAAGTTAGGAGTGGTGTTGTCAGCAAAATTTTTAAAAGCGGTGTATGTTGATGTAAGTAGGTTAGAAATGAATATAAAACATAAAAGAATTATGATTGGGCCTAAAGCCCAAGTAATGTGCTGAAATTATGCGTCGACCGGGATTTGAACTCCCGACCTTTGGATTGTAGACCAGCGTGTTGGTCTACATCCTATACTAGCGAAATTATTTCGTAATCCTATATTCCGAGTTGACTGCCAAGAATTGGAAACAATACGTACAAAAAGCGACAGTCGAAATAGTTCGCAAAGGAAGAAGCAATAATTTTTAGGGAGAAGGACGCGGATCTTATTGAAGCCAAATAATTTGTTTGTATCGAAGTTTTTTAAGACACGTTACACGTTTCCGATGTTGATTTGTAATAAGGATATGGGTTACAGGGAAATGGAATCGAGTTTATTGCCGGAATGATGTAATTTGTAGAGAGCTTTTCTGCTAAGATATTTGTGTAGTGTTAATTTGAGAAGGGGTGTT
Source organism: Chorisops tibialis (assembly GCA_963669355.1). NCBI lineage: Eukaryota > Metazoa > Arthropoda > Insecta > Diptera > Stratiomyidae > Chorisops > Chorisops tibialis. The sequence goes on along the minus strand of OY770264.1, from coordinate 38,533,985 downwards.
GATGATATGGAATTAGTTTGATTAACTTGAAGAACGAGAGACAACTTTTGCTTCCAGTGGAAAAATTAATTACTTTTTGTCTAGTGGTTCACATACAAACATTCTTTTTCTGCTTAAACATCTCTAGATAGTTGCTTAAAAGGCTGATAAGCTGACTCTTTTGCCCGACTTTTGGCTCTATAATTTTAATTCAATAGAGTTTTGGGGCTGGGAATGAATAATTTCATACTGAACATCGTGACTGCCGAAGAAGTGTACTTGACTTCATATGTCAACCATTCAGGCGACCATTCGAAAATGTTGTAGAATTGCTTGATACCAAGCTCGTAATACCAAACCAATTCTGAAGAAATCGGTACAATCGCTATGATTCCTCCTTGCTTCTGAGTAAAGTTTTTCTATCCTGCAACAAAAGCTAAATCCTTTTTCTGAATGTCGTGAGGCATTCGACAACCAGTAACTCCCACTTCCCATAACCAATTTTAAAGAACTGGTATAATCGGTGTGATTCCTCCTTGCGTCTGAGGAAAGTTTTTTTTTGTAATAATAGTCAAATTTTTTTCTGAATTCTGTATGGCACTGTATGGCCAGGAGCTATCCACTTCCCATGATACTATGTCTTTCGTTTGCCCGAATACACACGTTATGAAGACTCAGCTTTCAGACGTCGCTGAAAAAATGCAGCCCGTCTTTGGTCCGTCAAGAAAGAATCTAAACTGAGAATTAAATAAAATTCTTGGATCTCCTTTGTGAAGTTTTCGAATCTGATAAATTTTTAAGTGACCCAACCCTTGAAGATATTAGCTGGTTTGAAACATTGACGTGACCTTAAGAAAAGTTATTTACATTCGTGAAGGATCCTCTCGACAAACTCATCAGAGGTTGACCAATCTCAATTGGAGCTCCTTTGTAGGTTATAGTACGAAGCTTCTACTCCATTAAGACCAATGGTGTAACGACAGGAGTATGATGTATGGCTTCTATGAAAACCCTACAAGATACAGGTAAATAGTAAGCTTGAATACTTGTTGACACGCGGTTAATCAAACAAATCTCCTTACCAGCAAGCTTTCGAACCATACTGACACTCTGGCTGCATATGAAGATATTATATATGATGAAATAGGTATACGATGCATATTGATCGTCTGCTGAAGCCCGATTTGTATCGCAGAACTATGAGAACTGATCCACAGTGATTAGAAACCCTGATGTCTGCCAGTCAGTGAGTCCTTCAGCATCATTATCATTGTCTTTTCCATCAACATCGCGATACCTACCCTCAAATCAAATTCTCGAATGGTGGACATAAGAGCTGTTCCCTTGCGCTTGAGCTCTATTTTGGAGTTCTTCTTCACCACAATAAAAGCAGATCGTTAGTATTTGCATGAGCCTCTGAGCAGCTCCAGAAGGCCGTCTTTCACTAGGTTCTAAGTAAAAGGACCACTGATGGTCACGTAGTAAAGTGTAAACCATTCACATTTCAAGTGTATTCATGCATCCTCCACGCATCTCCCGGCATTGAAGCCGTACTGACAGTCTAACGCCAATTGAGCCACTTTATTCTATAGCCTATGACTATAATCCTCCTCCTTGCCAAGGACAGGGAGAAAGGATATGCTCCGATAAGACCTGGGGTTATTCCTGACTTCCTCTGGTGACTTCAGGAGTTCAACAACACACAATTTTCAACCCCAAGGTAGAACTTGAGCTGGGAAGCATCGGATGGAAACGCAAGTTTCGTATTTGAAAATGGTGCCCGAGATGCTTTTATACATCTCATCGGTTATTCTGTCGATCCAAGCGCCTTGCCAGATCTGATCTTACTAACACTTAGGTCGATCTCCTCAGGCTGTAGCTATGGGATTTATTCCTCTGCTCGCACCTTATTCAGAGTAAGCTTAGTTGGCTGAGGATCCGGTAAGAATTCATTAAACTGCAGTTTCACCCACTAGTGTTGAGTCCAATAGTTATGTTAATCATTCCATGCCCCGATCCCTTTACCCAGCAGATCTTGCAGCAGAACCAGTTCTGATTACGAACGTTAAAAACGCCGACAGCAAAGATTTCTCATTTAGAGATTGAGGAGAAGGGAATAAGGGGAGCAGAAGATTTTTTTTTGGAGGTGGCGTTTTTTGGCTTAGTGCTGAGCTTAGTTATATAGTTATGACATACTGATGGAGCTACAGAAAATTATGTGCGCTTATCAATCAAGCCAAACTATTGGTGGAGTGAAGAAATTGATTATTTTTGATTAAAGCGGGGGACTACTATAGTAGTAAGTATGAAGCTGCTAGAAGAGACAGCGGTGAGAAGAGGCCATGGTAAGTGAAAGAAAGAATTAAATGCCTTTTATCCTAGGTTGAGATACTTTACTCCTGGTGTCTAAATTGCGATTACTTCCTCGCGCAATACTATGGATAACAACAATAAAAACTAAAATCAAAGTAATGGCGATTTAATTTGAACAGATAAAAGTGTGAAAGTAAATTTCAGATTCCCTGGGAACAATTAAAAAAAAACCGAATAGAATTATGATAGTGCGTAAATCCCTATGGCGATCAGTTCTCATATCACCATACGCATTGACAGCGCCCATAATTATTTGGTGAGATTTAGTTTGCACAGGATCGAACTCGATTGAGAACAGAAATAGAAAAAGCATCTGCGCTCTTCTCTTGTTTGGCTTTAAAATTCCAATTCGTTAATAAATCGTTAATTTTTCATAAATAATATCCTTTACGAATCTTAAACGATATTCGTTAATGAACTAGAATAAAAGTGATTAATGATACATTAATGATTCATTGATAACGAATATATACTCGCTTATATACTCGTTTCTTGTAAGCGTTTTACAATTCATTAATGCATCGTTAATAGTATTTTATTAACGAATGTCCATTTAGTCTGCTTGGTGAATCATTAATGTATCGTTAACGACAATCGTTAACGATCAAAACGCTCGTTAATGTAATTCATTAACGATTTTTTAACGAATTATTTTGTTTGCTGGGTTATTTCTCTGTAGATAAATGGTAGTGATAGCATAAGATCGAAGTTGTGTAAGCCTTATTGTTTCTACTTACGATTGGTTTGCCTAATAACATCAAGCAGTATATTTGCCTTGTGTCGTTTCACGCTCGTTTTGGGATCGTTATTTGCAAGCGCTTGTTAAATTGTTTGCTGGGAAACCCTGATAGGCAAACATCAGTGAAACTGCTGTGAGTTCTCAATTACCGCTTATCGCTGATCGGTAATAGGAAATTCATACGTATTTAGGCAATATCCTTCATCGACGAATGGTAATGAAACAATCGTACATACTTATTAATGATCGCTCAGTGTAACAAATATGTTCGTACGATTGGGCGTAAAGCACAGTCATGCGATACTCCAGATGAAAGAGAAAAATTTTGATTTTAAGAAAATTTTGTAGAGGAAGGAGTAGAGGGAGTTACGATATATTTACGACTAATTTTACTTTATTTTTTTAATAATAAAGTATTGTGATCGACTTGGAAAAAAAAATTGGTACCCCGAAATTTTGTTTTTTCGCGTTAAAATAGCCTAAAAATGCAACAATAAAAATGCGTCTGTCTGTACGCTGTCCGCCGTACGCCTGTGTGTACGCTCAACACACATTAACTCCCAAACCTTTCAAGATAGAAAGTTCATTTTTGGGGGGGTTGTATTAGGGGTTGGAATTAATTCATAGCGTTTTTTTGCAAAGTTTGATGGTTTATTCTGAAAATATGTATTATTACAGTTGTATTATTGAAAGTATTGTCCATCGTTTTCTACTACCTTTTTCCATCTTTCTGGCAAAGCACGAACACCACGTCGAAAGGATCCTTCGTCTTTAGATTCGATCGATGAATCAATCCAATTCTTGGTACTTTCGTAGTTGTCGAAGTGTTGCTCTGACAAGTCATTCGCCATGGACAGGAACAAGTTGAAATTTGATGGAGCGATGTCTGGTGAATATGGCGGGTGGGATAAAACTTGCCATTTCAGCGTTTCTAAATAAGTTTTCACCACTTTTGCAACATGGGGTCTGGCATTGTCGTGGAGCAAAATCACCTTGTCATGTCGATCCTTAAATTGGGGGCGCTTTTCTTTTAATGCTTTGCTCAAACGCATCAGTTGACGTTTGTAGAGGTCCCCAGCCAGCGTTTGACACGGGTCTTCATCGAGCATTGTCACCAATTCTTCATCTTTAAACTTTTTTGGCTGTCTGGGACTCTCCTTGTCTTCCAAGCCAAAAATTTCCATTTTTGAACCGAGCAAACCACTTTCTGCACATTTGCTCAGCTAGAGCATATTCACGATAGACGTCTACTAAAATGCGATGACTTTCCGCGGCATTTTTCTTCATGTGGAAGTAATGAAGCAACACTCCCCGCAAAAACAGATTTTCGGGCACGAACGATGACATGTTTGATGACGCGCAACAAAATGTTATAAACTCGATAAAGAATTGTCGTTCAGTGGACTAGATGCGCCATGACAGTAGCTTTATGGAGAATATTTGCTTTTGTATATGTGACTACGGATACTTGAGTAATGCCACCTTTTGTAAAACGCTACGAATTAATTCCAACACCTAATAGATAGTTGCGGATCTCAGGCGGACACGTATTTTGGGGAGTGTAAGGGTTCAAAGGGAGGCGGGGGAGCGCTTAAACCGAAAAATAAGAATTTAAATATCTCAACCATTGTTACAGCTAGTAAGCTAAAAATCGATACATATATAGAAGAATTTGTGGGACAACTTTTAAAAACAATCTAATTTTTTTATCCATTGGGGTGCAAAAATCAATTATCGGCCGAATTTTTTTTTTCAAATGATTACATCTTCAAAATTATTGACCTTAAAAAATTGATATTATTAGAGCATCAAGGTGGCATATAGATCCACCGGAATCAGCTTAAATAAAGGCTAATTATTGTAAAGGGGCCCCGCAAGGGGGTAGTTGTAGGATGAGGTTTTACCAATTCCTGCAACTATCTTTGGAGACTAGCGACTCCACGGAACTGAGCTAACTATCCCCCTGTGGAATGAGGGCTGTAGAATTCATCCACATCCAGTCCCGCTTGCCCTAAAAATGACAAATGGACACTCACTGGATCATGGGCTTATCACCCGTGAGCTTAAGACCTAAATGATACGAGAAACGGATACAGCGCCTCGGATACGGACTGATGCTACGGTAACGACTCTTGGCATTCGAAAACGGACTATGATTGGCTTCTGGAACGTTCGAACATTGAATGACGGGGGAAGAGCTGGGGTTACTCGGTCCTTGTACCGGCCAATCAATGATCGACTGTGAAATGGAGCACTATAACATCCAAATCTTGGGCTTGAGCGAGGTCAGGTGGACAGGATCTGGAGAAGAATGAACCCCTAGCGGAAACACTATTCTGTACATTGGTCCTGAAAGTGAAGCCAGAAATGGCGTGGCGTTCGTCCTTACGCCGAGAGCAAGAAACAGTCTCATTAGCTGAGAACCGATCTCGGATAGCATTATCGTCGTCAGGCTCAGGAGCAGTGTCAGAAACGTCACAATTCTGCAGTGCTACGCACCAACTAATACCGCAACATCTGGTGACAAAGAGGAGATTTATAGCCAACTGAGTGCCACCTTCGAACGTGTTCCAAGAGGTGATATTATTATCATCTCGGGAGATATGAACGCCCAGGTTGGATCAGACAACACTGGTCTAGAACACGTCATGGGGAGGCATGGTGACCCTTGGGTCGACGCGTCGCGACCCTGGATTAAGAGACCCGAAAACGGCGAATTATTTGTGGAGTTTTATAGTATGTACTCGGCAAATGGTCATCGGAGGGACCCTTTTTCCACACAAGAGTCACCATAAAACATCTTGGGTTTCTCCTGATGATATTACTCAGAACCAGATCGACCATTTGGCTATAAGTCGCCGATGGAGAAGATGTCTCCTCGATGTGCGAGCGAAGCGTGGAGCTGACGTGGGAAGCGATCCCCACTGGATGGTTGCCTGCTTGAAATTGTGTACAGCAACTATCCGATGACCACAAATTCTTCACATAAGGCGCAAGCTTAATGTGGATAAACTCAGAGATCCCAACAAAAAACGCGAATACACCACTATTCTACGCGAAAAGTCATCCACATTGGGTGAATATGAAATGCGCACACTGGACGCCAATTGGGAGGCAACCAGAAACACTTTTCTAAATAGTGCTGAAGAATCTGTGGGATATGTGCCAAGCGGTGAGAAACCCTGGATGTCGCAAGACACATGGGACAAGGTTGGCGATCGGAAAAAAGCCAAATTGGCAATCGGAAATAACAGCCGATATACTCCTCCCACTCTTCACTAAGGTGTGGAATGAAGGAAGATATCCGACAGAATGGAAAGAGGGCGTCATTGTGAAAATTCCGAAGAAGGGCGACCTTCGTGATTGTGGCAATTGGCGTGGTATATGTCTACTTACTGCCGTATCAGAAATTATGGCTAAGGTAATTCTCAATAGGATTAGTGATGTCGTCGAGAGCACTCTCGAAGTTTATCAGGCTGGATTCCGTAAAGAGTCGTACCGACCACACAAATACCCTACGGATAATATTAGAGCAGTCAGCCGAAATGGGTTCGCCACTACATCTCATGTTTGTGGACTTCGAGAAGGCGTTCGACAGCGTTAAGCGAGATGACATATGGAATGATTTGAGTAGGAGAGGTATTCCAGATAAGGTCATAGCTATGATTAAAGAATCCTACGAAGATGCAAGGTGTCACGTCTTGCGTAGAGGAGAGCTGTCCGAGAGCTTCCCTGTGCGAACGGGTGTCAGACAAGGCTGCATATTATCACCAGCCCTGTTTCTGGTGGTAATAAATGACATCTTGAAAGCTGCACTGGAAGGTGGGGAAGGTAAAGGTCTTCAATGGAGACTATTTAATATCTTAAGTCACCTTGATTATGCTGATGACGTGTGTTTGCTTGCACATAACCGTTCGGACTTAGAGTCAAATGTTCGCTCGTTGCATTCTAAATGCAAAGAGGCGGGACTGAAAAAAAATGCGCGTAAAACCAAGTACATGCACATGGGTTCGAATGCAAGCACACCGATTGTTCTTAACGGACAGGATGTGGAAGAGGTGCAAGATTTTTGCTATCTTGGAAGCACTGGCAGCATGGACGGCGGAGCCGAAAAGGATGTTGAGGCTCGGCTAAATAAAGCTCGTCAGTTCTTCGGTTTCCTTTCCCCTTTCTGGACGTTAAGAGAGATCTCCCTTCACACGAAGCTGCGAGTTTTTGACGCATGCGTCAAATCCGTGTTGTTATATGGCTGTACTACGTGGAAAGTGACCGTTCGACTTACCAAGAAACTACAGACTTTCGTAAACCAATGCTCCGGCGCATTTTAGGAATATTCTGGCCAGAAGTAATCTCCAACGACGAACTTTGGAGTACAACTCGCCAGACTTAAATAGGTATTGAGATTCAACGGTGGAATTCGCATTGGATCGGTCATACTTTGAGGAAACCAGAGCGAAACATCGCAAAACAGGCTCTGGATTATAACCCTCAAGGAAGACGTCGGGTTGGTCGACCATGTAACACATGGAAGCGAGCAGTTGAGCAGGAGGCCAGAGGAATAAACAAGTCCTGGTAACAACTTAACGCTGGAAGATAGTTGTTTCTGTCCTATGCCCCTATAGGGGGTCTTAACAGGAATTTGATTTTTGATTGTAAAGGGGAGGGTCAGGGGTGCAAAGAAAAACATTTAAAAATCAATATCTCGGCTATTTCTTCAGCTATGTACTTGAAACTTGGAACTTATATCAAAAATAATAAAGTTGCGCCCGACTTGTTGGCTGTTTATTTTCATATCACACTAGAGTTGCTATTAAAATGTTTTATACAAAATTTAGGACTCAACAATTTAAAAAGTACTGAGAAAATGAGTGTATTGGGTTTATTGAAATTGTATTGGAGGTGTTAGAAAGAGGGGCGAGCTCTTAACGACTTTTCTAGAAATAACTATAAACATTATGCTTTTTGCTCGTTTTAAATTACAGATCACTTGCATTCATACTTTTCAGGAAAATCGACTTTTTACAAAGTTGTAAAATTGTGTCATATTGTATGGGAGGGGGTAGAAGGAGTGCAGCTAATCGTCTATTTTTTCGGTCTTACTAATAATTCTAAATAAATATTTAGTGCACAATTTGAGCTCGATTAATTTTGAACGTACTGAGTAAATTGGTTTGCAGTATTTTATGAAAAAGTGCAGCTTTTATGGTAGGTGGTGGAAGGAAGGAGAGGACTCAAATAATTTTTATAAAGTAGATTGAAATCATCTTAAAAATAATATATTCCAAATTTCAGATCAATATCTATTACGCTTTTTGAACAAATCCGTTTATTGTCGACTTGCGAAATTTTGTCATTTTGTATGGGAGGGAGTAAAAGAGGTAAAGCTTATGGCCTTTTTTTTGGTTTTAATAATAATTCTAAGTAATAATTTAGTGCACAATTTCAATTTGATAAATGTTATACGCACTAAGTAAATTTGTTTAGAGCATTTCATGGAAAAGTGCAGTTGGTATGGGAGGTGGTGGAAGGAAGAGGAGGACAGTAAATTGAAGTCATGAAGGGTTGAAGGAGTAGAGCAATTTGGCTCGTTCACAAACTTGACCTTACTTTTTGGTAAAAAATAATATGTACCAAACTTGAAGCTGAACGCGTTCTTAAGATAGAGAGCGCATGGACGGACGGACGGTTTTGAGATTTTTGAGTAATAATCTGAACTTCTGCATCATTCATTTCTTTTCAAGATTCTTATTTCTTATAAACTTCAAAGCAAATTCTCAGATTCCGTCTAGAGTATAGCAAGTAAAAACATAAAGATAAGTTTTATAGATAAACCAATTGAACCTTGAAATATGCAAATATCTTCTCAATTCTAAGTCAAAGCACTAAAAACTTCGAGAACTTCAGTAGCTTCAAAAAATTCATGAAGGAATGCTTACAAATTCGGATTTTCACTCTATTAATTTCTGTGAACTACAACAATAGAATACGAATTGTCGTCATCCGACGAATTTCGAGATAATCTAGCAGAAGAAAATTAGCTGTACGAGAGATCCAGATGCCAAATGGTTTTTAGTGGACGGCTAGACTCATTTTTCAATACAGCCGACCATTTTTTTTCCTTCATAAACATTTTTTGTCCTTAAACTCGTCTCATTTGTTGAGTTGATTGGAAGTGTCATACAAATTAGAAGTCTGATACAAATTACATGCGAAAATGAAACATTTATCTAAATGGGGGCCACTATTCATCACACGGGAAAGCAATTACCTTTATGTTAATTCTGAATGAAACAGTCCATTAAAATAATATTTGAAAAGTGTGGAATATTTATTTTGTATTTTTAAAACGACTTGAAAAACATTTCAAAAAGAATTATTATGAGAATGTTTGCATATCAGTGGTAGATCGTTTTAATGAAGTAAATTTGTTTCGATACTTTGTTGATATGCAAGTATAAATCAATAGAACGCCTGAAACGTGCAAATATTGCAACTATTGCATCGCAGCATCAAATAATTACTTCTTTGCGTAAATAACATAAATATAAGATAAATTCAAATTTGATTTCCTATTTAATGACAAACGAATGCTTACTTTGGACAATTCCATGTTTCTGGTGGCATGTGGTGACGACGAAGACTTACATCGTGTTGCATACCATATGTAACGGAAAAAATACCTTTCTATTCCTTGTGCAGATGCTATGCGAGATGAAAGTCTTACTGTGTCCCACGGGCAAGATGGCAAGATGGATTTGGTCAGATACACGAATATCTTTTAAGAAGTGCTGCTAAGTACCTACCGGACGCATCCACGGAGAGATGAGACTACTCGGAGAAGATGCAGCCGTGCTGGCTGCATAAAGAAAGGCAAGGAAGCAGAAATAAAATTTGCGCACCTTTTGCACGATAAGTCAAATAATGAGCACTGCATACGACGAGAGTTTAGTTGAAGATACTCGCGGTATAGTACAGTAGATATTATGTATGTATGTTTCTTTATTGTAAGTTTATCGGTTATTTTAATTTTCCCATCAAAATTTCGATTCGATCGAAAGAAAAGCGTGTTCGTGGCTTAAGGTCTTCCTGAATGGAAAGTAAAATTTATTAGAATTTTCCGGATGTAATTTATGGCAATATTGGTTGTCAGCAAGCAATTGGACAGTGATGACAGGAAAAATTGTCCAATAGAATTCATACAAATTATGATTGATCTATTTTTGTTAGATTCGTTACGTTGTTTTGCGGAGTTGTCATTAATTACGTGTGATTGTTGTGAATTTAGGTCAGGAAAGATAAAAGAGTTTAATGGTATAGTGGCGACAGTATTGCGAAAATTGTTGTTTGGCGCCTTGCATATTTTGAGAAATCATTATGTTACTTTAGTATTCCAGACATTCTTCAATTAGTAGGCAGAGAATTCTGTTTTGAAATTGCAGATAGAATATTAATAATGAAGTTTTTAGTTCACTATACCCAGAGTGGGTGCCCTACTGAAGAAGTATAGTGTACATGATAATCCATTTAGAGGTTTTCAGGGTCGCTGATTTGCAATCATAATATTGTAAATAATAAGGGGTTTTTCAATATTCTATTCTACAATGGCACTACAGCTCAAATCGGACCTTGGCCTCAGGTTCCTTAACATTTTTCATTACTTATTATGGAAGGGTTGTAAGCCCTTCGCACAACCCTCCATCTACAAATTTTAATTTTAGTAGATTGAGGTAACTAAGGTATACACAAGCAGGTAGTGTGCTAGAATTATGCGTCAACCGGGATTTGAACTCACGACCTTCGCATTGTAGACCAACACGCTACCCACTAGACTACACCCTAGTTTTTCAATATGGACATAAAAATTTTTTTAATACGGACGAACCCTTAAACTTTTTTTTATGATCTACCAATGTCGAAAGCCAGCCAAGTTTTACATTAACATCATGGCGAAGTTCAAGAACGAGCAACGTTTGGAAATTATTAGAAATAACTATCGAAATTCTTAGTCCTTGTTCGCAACTTTAAGAGCGCTTCCTTCAATTTTCGGTCGTAATAATCGGCGGACCAGACAGGTTGTGCGAGCTATAGTTGATAAATTCCAGGCATCATATTCACTATTGAATGGTCCTGTGTTAGTGAGACAGCGCATTGGTCGAAGTACCGAAAATGTCGCAGCCTTAATTTCTTCAGTTCAAAATAAGCCAAATCAGTCGATTCCAAGCCGTTCACAGGAATTGGGAATCACTCAGTTCACATTCTGGTGAATTTTGCATAGGCCTATATCCTTACAAGATCAAATTAACTAAAGAACTGAAACCTCGTGATCATGTGAAGCGCCGAAAAGAAAATTCTGAATTTCGTCGAAAAATCATTTTCAGCGATGAAGCTCATTTCAGGCTTAATGGATTTGTCGGTAGGCAAAATCTACGTAATTGGACAGCAACAAACCCACATGTGCTTCAAGAGACTTCATTGCATCCATAAACAGTGACCGTCTTGGGTGGATTGCCTACCGGAGGTAGGAGTCATTGAACCGTATTTTTTCGTCGATGAAAAGAAAGAAAAAAGAAAGGCACCGTGCACAATTTAGGGAGTCACTCTTTAATGCTGCGCACAGTTGAGTCGGAATAGGGAAGAGTATCAAATTCCTGTTAAGACCCCCTATAGGGGCATAGGACAGAAACAACTCTCTTCCACAAGGCGCGATCCTGAGCATCCGCCTTAAGCTGTTGCCAGGACTTGCTTATTCCTCTGGCCTCCTGCTCAACTGCTCGCTTCCATGTGTTACAAGGTCGACCAACCCGACGTCTTCCTTGAGGATTATAATCCAGAGCCTGTTTGGCGATGTTTCGCTCTGGTTTCCTCAAAGTATGACCGATCCACTGCCCCTTCCGCCTTTGAATCTCAATACCTATTTTAGTCTGGCCAGTTGTACTCCAAAGTTCGTCGTTGGTGATCACTTCTGGCCAGAATATTCCTAAAATGCGTCGGAGGCATTGGTTCACGAAAGTTTGTAGTTTCTTGGTAAGTCGAACGGTCACTTTCCACGTAGTACAACCATATAACAACACGGATTTCATGCATGCATCAAAAACTCGCAGCTTCGTGCGAAGGGAGATCTCTCTTAACCTCCAGAAAGGGGAAAGGATACCGAAGGCCTGATGGGAAGAGTATAATGGACACTAAAGGAGTTTGGGCGGGGAGATACAAAAGTGTCGGTGGACGTTCCTCTTGAAGAATTGCGGGTTATACTTTTTTTTTATAATTTGGGGAACACGTGAAAGCACTGCGACCTTCCCGGCCTATTGTGCGTTTAATGCCCCTTTATCCTTTCATAACTCTATAGCTTTGGTTAAGGCAGCCATGTTAGCTAGATCTTCGGTAGAAAGGAAACCTTTTCTAAGAAGATTATGTATTTTCTTTGCTACTGCTTCCCAGTGACATAGGATGTGTTTTGTCGTTTCTGAGTCTTTGAGACAGAGGCGGCAGATATCGGTTTCAGCTAAGCCCATATTTTTGAGGTGGTGGTTTACTGTGCCCCGTCATTAGGCCGATTAAAGTACTAATATCACTCTTGCTGAATTTTAGAATATCCTCCACTTTGTTTTTTTTTGTGGTAGGATTAATTTTTTTGAGATTGATAAACCTGGAAGTCTTTTCCAATCGATTTTATACTCTTGTTCAACTCACCTTCTAAGTATAGGGTTGGCGTGCCCTTTTGGTGTTCAGCAGAATAGCTCTAGTCTAAAAAAATTTTCAAAGTTGAATTTTTTCAGCATAGTATCCGATAGTGTGAAGGTTAGAAACTCTATTTTTGGGTCTTTTTAGGATTCAGTCGGATATCTTTATTCATTGCACACCTCAGTACAGAGTGGGAGTAGTATATCGGCTGTTATTTCCGGGTTCATTTTGAGGATACCGATTGCTAGTCAATCTATACCTAGAGCTTTCCTTCCCGCCATTGACCGAATGGCGGAAACTATCTCTTCCTTATCTTGAGGATCGTCTCTAATAGAGGATTGTTGCAATTAGATGTTTGGCAGTTGTTCTGTTTCTGGAATATCTTCTTCTTACAGGAGGTTTAAAATATCAGAGAATTTTTCCTTCCATCGCCGCAACTGGTGTTCCCTCATATCAAGAAGAGTTCAGTTGGTATCTCTCACCAGGTGGTTGGCGGTGAAATTCCTGTTCGTCAACTATTTCATAATTTTAAATAGTGAACCCATATCCCCAAGGTAAGCCGCAGATTTTGCTTGCTGGCCAGATCAGTAATGGTCTTTTTTCTCGTCGCATCTAACAGCTTTCTTAAGCTGTATATGGGCATCGCGGTAATTCTGTCTCTCGGGTGTTCGTTGGTTGACAGCGGGTTGAGAGATGATTGCCAATTTGACTTTTTTTTCCGATCGCCAACCTTGTCCCATGCGTCTTACGCCATTTAAGGTTTCTCACCGCTTTGCACAAGTTCTTCAGCACTAGTTAGGAACATGTTTCTGGTTGCCTTCCAATTGGCGTCCAGTGTGCACATTCCATATCTGCCCAATATGGATGACTTTTCGCGTAGAATGGTGGTGTACTTACGCTTTTTGTTGGGGTCTCTAATTTAATTTAATTTAATTTGTATAAATGAATTATTCCGCTCATATTGTAGAGATTCTTCAGAAAATCGACCTGGAACCAACTGATATTTTAGTCAGCCTAGACGTGGAATCACTTTTCACCAACATCCCGATTAAAGACACCTTATGTATCATCAGGAAACTCATTCCGGACAACAGGTATGACTTAATAGAATTTTGTTTAAATAATACTTTCTTTCAGCTCTAGGAAAACTCTACAAGCAAACGGAAGGAGCAGCAATGGGATCTCCAATTTCACCGGTGGTAGCGGAAATTTTCATGGAGGAATTCGAAAAGAACGCCCTGGACTCAGCTCCATTAACACCGAAATTATATCTACGGTATGTGGATGACACGTTCATCATTTGCCAATATGGGAAGGAAGAGCTCGACAAATTCTTAGCACACCTGAACTCACACCACGAGAAAATTAAGTTCACCATGGAAACAGAAAGCAACGGGGAACTGCCATTCTTGGATGTACTCGTTGAAAGGAATGATACGTCGCTAAGCTTCGGGGTATACAGGAAACCAACTCACACCAATAGATATCTCCACGCTCATTCACATCACCACCCAAGTCAGAAAACAGGCGTACTGAAGACCCTAATACACAGAGCTCGACGCATAACTGAAGGAAATCCGGGCAGTCTACGAAAGGAAAAGGAACAGTTGAATCGGGCATTCAGAGCAAATGGATACAAAGCGAGCGAAATCAACAAGGCGTGGAAACCGAAGCATCCAAGGACAACAGAACGAGAAGACACTGAACAAGGAAATGCAGACAAACGATGGGTAAAACTAACTTACATCCAGGGTACGACGGATAAGATAGGAAAAATCCTTCCAAAATCAAACATCAAGACAACATTCACTACCCCGACTACAATCCGAGGAATTTTAGGAAACCAGAAGGACAAAAAACCATTGGAGACTGAAGGAGTATACAAAGTACCATGCGGCTCATGCGATAAAGTATACATAGGAGAAACGGGACGCACAGTCCAAACAAGGATCAACGAGCACCAACGATGCACACGGAAAAACCAGATACAGTCATCAGCGATCGCGGAACATGCAACTACAGAGGACCATACAATCGATTTCGACAACGTGCAAATTCTGGCCAGGACAAATCAATATTATCAACGGATAGTACGAGAAGCAATAGAAATTTCTAAACATCCACGGAACTTCAACCGAGACACCAGATACAAGTTATCAGCAGTTTGGCTACCTGCCTCAAAATTTGGTAAGAACAAAATCCGTACCCAGAAATCCTTAACTAATTTAACTACCTGATACTAATTAATTAACCCTAATTAACTAGTTTAACCCCCCTTGTCTATATAATAGTTGTCATTTGTAATTGTCGATCAGTTTAATAAAGGTCTCAGCAGAGACCGAAACGTCACGAATAATAAAGCGTAACAGTGTAGAATCCGGAAATCTTTTCTTTCAATTTTCAAAAAGATAACATTTTCATTTATACAAAAACAGAAATATTAGAGCAGTGATGATAAGATTTCAAACATTAAGGATTAGAGTTTTTACTCTATTTTTAAATAAAACAAAAGAAGTAATTAAAGATCCAAGTTGAAGTTGATCGTGGTTCCTTTGCATTCTCAACATCGGAGAGTGGTAGTATATATCGAGTGAGGCTCGAGGAAGATAGAAAATGTCTGAATTCCTGGTTGAGACTGTTCCCTGCCGGAAATTCAGGCCGTTGCAGAGGTAGGTATTAAGCAAGTAGTTATAAAGTCTATAGAGGAAGCAAGCATCAAGAAAAGTCCGTCGTAGATGCAAAGTTTGAAGTTGAAGTGCTATAAGTTTGTCATTGTAGCTGATATGAGGCTTTTTTTAGTCTGTAGAAAAGGGTGCGAGTAAATTTACGCTGAACGGATTCGACGGCCGTAACATGGCAAGCATGGTGAGGGTTCCATACGATGGAGCAGTATTCTAAGATACTATGGACGAGAGTGGAAAATAGCAGGGCTGCTGCTCCTGGACGGTTAAACTGGACTGTCGTACGGAAGACGCACCCAGCAAGTCTGTATGCCTTCTTTGTAATCTCAAAATAATGATTGACGAATTTAAGCTTGCGATCGAAAGTCACTCCTAGATCCTGTATTGTAGATACTGCTACAAGGGTGGTTCCGTTAATAGAGTAAGTGAGGACAGGAGAGGTAGTCTTATACGAAAACTCCATAGCAAAACACTTTTCAATGTTCAGACAAATATCATTGTTAGAACACCAACTGGACATAGTAGACAAGTCAGTCTGGAGGCCCAAGCAGTCAGAATAGGAAGAAATTTCACGGAACATTTTGAGGTCGTCTGCGTATAAGAGACAATTTGATGATAGGAATTGGGGCAGATCGTTAATGAAGAGCGTAAATAGCAGTGGACTAAGAATAGATCCCTGTGGAACACCAGAGTTAGAGAGAAACTCAGCAGAAGAATGTCCCTTGAACGTTATTCGCAGACGACAATCAGTGAGGTAAGAATCAAACCAATTCAGGAGAGAGCCAGTGACACAGTACCTATCAAGTTTTGCAATTTTTCTATTAATAGTATGAAAGGCTTTCGACCAGTGTTATGATGATCTAAAGAATGTGGTACGAAGTCAGTGAATTCACATATATTCGTGGTAGTTGACCTTCCTTTAACGAATCCAAGCTGGACGGGTGATATTAAATGATTAAGTTTCTGTGGACTAATCTTTCAAAAAGTTTACCGAAGCAGTTTAAGGTAGAAATTGGGCGATAGTTGGCAACATTTTCGGTGTCTCCTTTCTTTAAAATGGGAACAACATTAGCTAACTTCCAGCAAGCAGGAAAACAGCCTTCCTCAAGTGATTTATTGAACAAAAGAGAAAGCGGCACCGAGAGTTCCGAAGATGCGAATTTCACAAAGAGAATAATAGGCCTCTCCAACCCTACACATCTTGCTCAAACACCCTATAATTGTTTTATAGAGTTGAAGTTTTGTTTTCTTGTGCAGTTTTGTTTTTAATTATTGCGATTACCGAATAATACGTCTTATTTGCCACTATTATGCTTCTTTTAATCTCGGTAGAGTCTTTTCACTAAATCGAATTCCCATTTCATTATTTACGCGAAATTCTATTTTAGTTGTGTTTTTTGATCATGTTAAACCATAAAAGCAGAAAATGGTCAGAATAGCAGCTCCGATACAAGATACAAACAATTGAATTATTCTGAAAATACACAAATATGTAAATCGAAATGATTTAAAAAAAACATTTAGACAGTTGTGTCTGCCTGTGAAAATGTCGAAAAGTTTATTATCAGTGAACTTTATATATTTTCTGACACATTTCTCCACTTCAATATTGAAGCAGGTGTGCAATTCACATCAGAACATATGAATGTCACATAATTTATTTGTATTAAAAATATATCCATAAATGGCACAGTTGTCTGAATTAACAATCATTTTATTGGACCGAACTCATAAAAATTGAAATGAGCTTTGCTGTATTTTCAAGAATCATCTGAAAAATAAATAAAAGTTTAAAGTTCATTCCTGAAATTTTCAGGAATTCAATGAATTCATGTATTTTGACAATCATAACCAAATATATGCATAACTTTATTCCAGAAATGTAATTTGAATAACAGCTCCGTTTCATCGGAGTTTTCAGAGAATTTCTAATTTAGCATTAATTGCATCCCGATTTCAATTAATTGGCTTATGCCGTCAGGCATCAGCATAAAAACTATTTACTTTGTACAACGATATTGGCGATACATTTTCGTATTTTCATCCTACATCTTTTCGTACGAAAAAAGAAAAATAGAAGAATCAAAATGTTTGTCGTTCAATTTTACGTTGAAGATGTTTTATTAATCGTTTGGCTAATCTTCACCCAACTGTCGTAACGTTCCCAGTTGATAGTCCTCCAAGCGTGTAAAATAAATTTATGATGTTGACCGCGTAACTACTTCGACCAATTTGAGTGTAAATTAGAAAAGTAAGCCACCAGAAATTGAGTCATAAATAAAAAAAAAAATATTAACAACCAAAGATTCTCCTTAAATACCTTGAAGATTAACCAAGCCAAGGCCATAAACAAAAGTGCCTCTCCTTTATTGGACATATAAAATATGTTTAATGATTTGGAAGAATTAGTTGAATAAATATGGCAGGTATGTATATATTATGGGGGCTGGCCTAAAGATTTTATTTCCAATGGGAATCTCATGGAGAATGGAAAAGTCTTTTGAATTATTTTCCCAGAATTTTTTAACCCATTTTCGGCCAAAGTTGCGAAAACGCAACGCTGAATTTTTATAGCCCATAGTTTTATCGATCTTCGGTATGTTCTAGTATTATAAAATCCTTTAATATGTTCTAAGATAGACTACAAATAATATATTTTTTTTCAAAATATTTTTAAATTAATTTAATTTTTACTGATTTTGAGAGGTTTTTTTAAAATATCTATAAAATTTTAAATATCTTGTGCTTCTGCAATGGCAGCCCAAATCGGACCATGGCCTCCTGACATTTACGTTCCTTCATTTTTTTTTATTACTTATTGTGGAAAGGTTGTTAGCCCTTCGCACAACCCTCTTTCTACGAATTTTTCATTTTCTTAGACTTAGGTGACTAAGGTGTATCGAAGCAGGCAATGTGCTGGAATTATATATTGCGTCGACCGGGATTTGAACTCATGATCTTCGCATTACAAGACCAACATGCTCTTATTATCTCATAATTCCAATTTGCAATTCTTGTTGCATTTTCGCAACGTTGGCCGTAAATCGCTTCTGGCAATACCGTGTATAAAACAAGGCAACCGACGACGCATGAGCGTGCGCAAACTGCCTCTACCTCGCTCAGAGAAAAACTAGTATGATTTGTTTTTAAAAGTTGGTGCCTCTGCTTACCGGAAGAATATTAAAATCAGTTCATTCCCTTTGGTGGAGCTGATAGAATAAAAAACATAACAGAATTATGATTGGGCTTAAAGCCCAAAGGAGGTGGTAAAAGTAGAGGGGGGGGGGGGTTTGTATTTTTCGTATATGACACCGAAAATGGCATACAAAATGTTTTTTGCTGAATTTAAAGTTTTTAGTTTTCATTATTTTTCAAGAAATTGGTCATAGTCTTCCGGAAATTGAGACAGTTGTATGGGAGGTGGCAGAGGAAGTGGAGCGTTTGAGATGATTTTCAAACTGCTTATCATCATTCTTATCACTATGCTTTGATTAAATTTCAAAGTCGATAGCTCCCATATACTTGAAGGAGAAATGCTTTTCTTGAATTTATAATAGAGGTATTTGTATGGGAGGTGGTAGAAGGAGTAAAGCGGAGCTGATAATTTTTTCGAACACTTATTTCAATTATTAAGAAACAAATTCTGGCAAAACTTGAAGTTTGCACTTTTTCTAGTTTGAATGGAAATCGATGAAATGCATTTAACAAAAATTATGCATTTGTATGGGAGGGGGTAGAAGGAGTTTACGGATCAAAACACATTTTTTTCGCATTATTAATATTCCTATTTGTATACTTTATACAAAATATCAAGTGGATAGCTTGAACAGTTTCGTAGAAAAACAATTTAATTTAAATTTCAAAATTTCGTGAAATTTGTATGGGAGGGGGTAGAAGGAGTAAGGTAAAGTTGATAATTATTTTTAAAATAAATTGCAATTATAGTAGAATTAATTCTGACAAAATTTCGTCTTTTTAGCTCTACTAGTTTCAATGAAAATCGAAAATATTTATTTTTAAAAATTGACCATTTGTATGGGGTAGAAGGAGTAAAGGGATCGGGTCAATATTCCGTGATAATAATGACATCTATATCATAATACTTTGACCTAAATTTCTTAATATTTCGAAATTTCATGAAATTTGTATGGGAGGGGTTAGAAGGAGTGGGGGGATGTAGCCCATTCACGAACTTAAAGTTACTTTTTTGCTAAAAATGACACAAAAAAATTTTTAGCACTATGACTCAAAGTTTTTGAAAGTTATGCTGTGGACAGACGCACAGACGGACAGACAGACAGACAGACAGACAGACAGACAGACAGACGGGCAGACGGACAGACGGTCACTCGGAATTGAGGTTTTTGAGCGACAACAAATATTTCTGTACCCTTGGCGGCTCTGTGCGAGCGTTATTTCTTAGCGTTACAAACGGTAAGGCAAACACAATATACTCTCAGATTTCAGAAAAAAAAAACAACGAACAGAGATACTAAACATTAGAGGAACGCGAGTTATGTATCCATTATCTAAACAATATGATGATACAACATTCGATGTGAAGCGATATCTGCTGGAAACACAGGCCGCGGAACATCGGTCACCTATTCAGGTGCAGACACTAGATCAGCACATTTAGATAATACAAGCTAACAGCAAATAGAAGCTCCGGGCAGTAGCTTTTTCTCTCAGATAAACACCTGTCGTGTGATAAAATCGTAAAATGAAGATTTGTCATTTGTTATCTGTTGTTTAATTTTAATAAGAATATTTTGTTGTCTTGAATTTCGATCGGCTACAAATCTCGCGTGGTATCTAATTTGCTAACAGTAGTGGAAATACTTGCAGTATTCTTTGACAACTGTTCGTGATACACGATCAGCAATACAAAAGTCAAGGATAAAAAAGTATGAAGTAAATTTCTCGGTGAAGTTTGGATAGTACATTCGATTAAAAAAAAGAAATTACCGTCGTGGGCTGGAATGATAATAGCATCGTAACCATAGGAATCATTCACGGCTTTGTCCATCCTGTTTCAGAGGTAAAACGATTTGTGCCTAATGCGTTGTGAACCCCCGCAAGGGGGTAGTTGTAGTATGAGGTTTTACCAATTCCTGCAACTATCTTTGGAGTTAGCGACTCCACGGACCTGAGCTAACTATCCCCCTCTGGGATGGGGGCTGTAGAATTCACCCACAGCCAGTCCTGCTTGCCCTAAAAATGGCAAATGGACACTCACTGGATCATGGGCTTATCACCCGTGATCTTAAGACGTAAATGATACGAGAAACGGATACATCGCCTCGGATACGGACTGATTCTACGGTAACGACTTTTGGCATTCGAAAACGGACTATGATTGGCTTCTGGAACGTTCGAACATTGAATGACGGGGGAAGAGCTGGGGTTACTCGGTCCTTGCACCGCCAATCAGTGATCGACCGTGAAATGGAGCACTATAACATCCAAATCTTGGGCTTGAGCGAGGTCAGGTGGACAGGATCAGGAGAAGAACGAACCCCTAGCGGAAACACTATTCTGTACATTGGCCCTGAAAGTGAAGCCAGAAATGGCGTGGCGTTCGTCCTTACGCCGAGAGCGAGAAACAGTCTCATTAGCTGGGAACCAATCTCGGATAGGATTATCGTCGTCAGGCTCAGGACCAGTGTCAGAAACGTCACAATTCTGCAGTGCTACGCACCAACTAATACCGCAACATCTGGTGACAAAGAGGAGTTTTATAGTCAACTGAGTGCAACCTTCGAACGTGTTCCAAGAGGTGATATTATTATCATCTCGGGAGATATGAACGCCCAGGTTGGATCAGACAACACTGGACTAGAACACGTCATGGGGAGGCATGGTGACCCTTGGGTCGACCCTTCACGACCTTGGATTAAGAGACCCGAAAACGGCGAATTATTTGTGGAGTTCTGTAGTACTCGGCAAATGGTCATCGGAGGGACCCTTTTTCCACACAAGAGTCATCATAAAACATCTTGGGTTTCCCCTGATGGTGTTACTCAGAACCAGATCGACCATTTGGCTATAAGTCGCCGATGGAGAAGATGTCTCCTCGATGTGCGAGCGAAACGTGGAGCTGACGTGGGGAGCGATCACTACTTGATGGTTGCCTGCTTGAGATTGTGTACAGCAGCTATCCGACGACCACAAATTCTTCAAATGAAGCGCAAGCTTAATGTGGATAAACTCAGAGATCCCAACAAAAAACTCGAATACACCACCATTCTACGCGAAAAGTCATCCACATTGGGTGAACATGAATTGCGCACACTGGACGCCAATTGGGAGGCAACCAGAAACACTTTTCTAACTAGTGCTGAAGAATCTGTGGGATATGCGCAAAGCGGTGAGAAACCCTGGATGTCGCAAGACACATGGGACAAGGTTGACAATCGGAAAAAAGCCAAATTGGCAATCATCTCTCAACCCGATGTCAACCAACGAACGCCCGACTTGAGGCAGAACTACCGCGATGCTCATATACAGCTTAAAAAGGCTGTTAGACGCGACAAGAGAAAGGCCATTGAAGATCTGGCAAACAAGGCAGAATCTGCGGCTTACCTTGGGGATATGGGTTCACTATTCAAAATCATGAAACAGTTGACGAACAGGAATTTCACCGCCAACCACCTGGTGAGAGATGTCAACGGAACTCTCCTTAATATGAGTGAACACCAGTTGCGACGATGGAAGGAATACTTCTCTGATATTTTAAACATCTTGTCAGATGAATATATTCCGGAAACAGAACAACTTCCAAACATCCAACCGCAACAATCCTCTATTAGGGACGATCCCCCAGATAAGGAAGAGATAGTTTCCGCCATTCGGTCAATGGCGGGAAGGAAAGCTCCAGGTATAGACGGACTACCAACCGAACTCCTCAAAGCGGACCCGGAAATAACAGCCGATATACTCCTCCCACTCTTCACTAAGGTGTGGAATGATGGAAGATATCCGAATGAATGGAAGGAGGGCGTCATTGTGAAAATTCCGAAGAAGGGCGACCTTCGGGATTGTGGCAATTGGCGTGGTATATGTCTACTTACTGCCGTATCAAAAATTATGGCTAAGGTAATTCTCAATAGGATTAGTGATGTCGTCGAGAGCACTCTCGAAGTTTATCAGGCTGGATTCCGTAAAGGGTCGTCTTGTACCGACCACACAAATACCCTACGGATAATATTAGAGCAGTCAGCCGAAATGGGTTCGCCACTACATCTCATGTTTGTGGACTTCGAGAAGGCTTTCGACAGCGTTAAGCGAGATTACATATGGAATGCTTTGCGTAGGAGAGGTATTCCAAATAAGGTCATAGCTATGATTAAAGAATCCTACGAAGATGCAAGGTGTCGCGTCTTGCATAGAGGAGAGCTGTCCGAGAGCTTTCCTGTGCGAACGGGTGTCAGACAAGGCTGCATATTATCACCAGCCCTGTTTCTGGTGGTAATAAATGACATCTTGAAAGCTGCACTGGAAGGTGGGGAAGGTAAAGGTCTTCAATGGAGACTATTTAACATCTTAAGTCACCTTGATTATGCTGATGACGTGTGTTTGCTTGCACATACCCGTTCGGACTTAGAGTCAAATGTTCGCTCGTTGCATTCTAAATGCAAAGAGGCGGGACTGAAAATAAATGTGCGTAAAACCAAGTACATGCACATGGGTTCGAACGCAAGCACACAGATTGTTCTTAATGGACAGGATGTGGAAGAGGTGCAAGATTTTTGCTATCTCGGAAGCATTGTCAGCATGGACGGCGGAGCCGAAAAGGATGTTGAGGCTCGGCTAAATAAAGCTCGTCAGGCCTTCGGTATCCTTTCCCCTTTCTGGAGGTTAAGAGAGATCTCCCTTCGCACGAAGCTGCGAGTTTTTGACGCATGCGTCAAATCCGTGTTGTTATATGGTTGTACTACGTGGAAAGTGACCGTTCGACTTACCAAGAAACTACAGACTTTCGTAAACCAATGCCTCCGACGCATTTTAGGAATATTCTGGCCAGAAGTGATCTCCAACGACGAACTTTGGAGTACAACTCGCCAGACTAAAATAGGTATTGAGATTCAACGGCGAAAGTGGCAGTGGATCGGTCATACTTTGAGGAAACCAGAGCAAAACATCGCAAAACAGGCTCTGGATTATAACCCTCAAGGAAGACGTCGGGTTGGTCGACCATGTAACACATGGAAGCGAGCAGTTGAGCAGGAGGCCAGAGGAATAAACAAGTCCTGGCAACAGCTTAAAGCCGATGCTCAGGATCGCGCCTTGTGGAAGAGAGTTGTTTCTGTCCTATGCCCCTATAGGGGGTCTTAACAGGAATTTGATTTGATTTGATTGCGTTGTGAAATAACATTAAGGTCACTTGGACACGGCGAAAAAACTCTCAAACCGGACGTATACAAGTTTGACGGATTAAGATATAAAATTAATTGGATTTAGATATCTTGTGCAAAAAAAAATAAACGTGGCCAAAAAAGAAGATGCAAGAAATGCCGCAAGACAACAATTTATATTTGTGGAAAATGTAATATTATATTTATTCACTAGAAATGTCTTTCAAAATACCACTTAAGAAAAAAAAACACAACTAAGTGGGATAGAAGAATTAAAAAAAATATAAAGCTGTACACTTATAATAAGTTGGATTTTCTATTATTATATATAAAATAGGTATTGAGATTCAAAGGCGGAAGTGGCAGTGGATCGGTTGCACTTTAAGGAAACCAGAGCGAAACTCACCGAACAGGCTCTGGATTATAATCCTCAAGGAAGACGTCGGGTTGGTAGACTAGCTTCAAACAAACTATTTTAGTTCCTTATTGGCGGGGTGGCCGCAGCTGGACAGATGGGGAACGGCCAAATCCTTTTGGGAAGAACCGAATAAAAACATTACAGCTCAGCTATTACAACGTGGTCGCTATAGGGCCCGAACTATTCTTAGCGTGACCACAGGTAATTGCTTGCGAAAGCTGCACGCATTCAGGCTGTGGATCGCGACCGACAGCGTTGCGAGGATGACGAAGAATCTATCGTCCGCAAATCCCTAACAGTTGTCTTCTTTGTTTAGGTCCTACATTTTTCTCAGAAGTAGACAACCATAGAGGCGTCAAACATTCGAGAATTATACGGTTGGCAAATCGAACCAAGTGGGGAGCACAGGAGGAGTAAAAACCATCGCATATTGAATAGGGGGAGTACAATAAGCCCAACTAGATGGCCCCAGTGCATTGTGGTTCTACGAAACCACCCTTCTACAACCTAAACCTAAACAATAATGTAGTTTGATGATAAAGTTTACCTTCTTGTCTTACGTTAAAAACTCACGATTCATTTTTGGACCCGTATCTGGCCAACGTTGTGTTTTTGCAACAGTCAAAGTTTAAATCAAATTGAAAAAATTTGTTTACTCATATATTTGCAAATTCCTGTTCAAAAGCACCAATTTAACGGAGGAGATTGACAATTTATCTCGTCAATTCTACCTTTGGCTGTTAAAGGGTTAAATCAATTTTGATTGTTGTCGTATTGCAATATTTACAGATTACAAGATCAACGTACACGCAAACTAAACTAAATATTTATGCAATAATAACAAACTCCCCAAAATAATATCGACAGAATCATTCAAATAATAAACAATCTACTCCATTAATTCAATAATTTGAAGATATTATGGCAAATATTTCTTTTAAAATTTAAATGAAATGCAAATACTATTTTCAAGTGTTTCGAACGAGTTTCTAAGTATACGTATAAATTAAGTGCAATGAAGTTTTAAACTATTTACCTGTTCCAGATTTATGGAAATAACCTTTTGAATGTTAAGGATTATGAAGTTTCTTCTTATTTCTGAATAAAATTTATAATTTTGAACAGCTTAGTGGCGATATTAGTTCTATACAAAATTCATGTAATAGAACATTTTGTGTATCTTAACTTAAGCTCAAAGTTTTCAGGTAACTTATCCTTATCATACTTAATTTGATTATAGTCTCAAGAGCTTGTCGTATAAAGGTAGGTTGAGCATTCAGTTCAAGTTTGGATAAGATAATAAAGGTAGATACTTTTTTTGTTTAATATTTTAAGAAGCAAAATTTTTCTTTAGGAAAGTGAGGTTTTTCGGGAAAATTATTAATGCTTCGCAAGGGATAATGAGCTATGCATAAATCTTTTAACGAATTAAAAATCAGTAGAGAGATTTATTAACAATCATCTAAATTCTATTTGTATACCTTTATCATATATAACAATAAGTGGTGAAAAATTTGAGTAGTTTTTTGAACCTTCCGTTGTGTACTGGCAGTGTGCTTGCCTCACAGCTAATAGGTCGTAGGTTCGATTCCCACTGAAAGTAGTAGGACTTTTTAAGCACAAATTTTTCAGTTGCTACTGGCAATGAAAAATTATTCGAAATAAAAAGGGCAAACGATGTAAAAGTAAAGCAGTTCCACTTCCAGTAAGTCTGTATATTCAGCATATGGTTTGTGTTCGCTCCCCCCTAACATCTGCAAATATTTGTCAATAGCAGCCAGTGGAATTGAAAAATATACCAGCTTCACCACTCGTGACGGTCATTCTAATTCCCGTTCTCCTACCTTTCCATTCCCTATAATTCTTGCCTCAGTGAATTGCGTTTGTGCATAGCACATAAAGGCCGAAATTACCTTTAACACATGTTATTCTGTAAAAAGGGGCTTTGGTGAAAAACATAAAATTAAAATTCTGCACGTGCATACAACCATATAATATACATAAAATAAAATTCATAGTAATAAAAACAAAACAGAAAGATAAAAAAAATTTAATGTGAAACTTGAAAATTTATAAAATTATCTAACTGAAAAAAATGCATGCAAGTTCAAGATATTAATTGGTCTTACACCTTCACTGCTTCTACCTCCTCCCATACAACAGTATTATATCAACATTTTAAATAAATTGATTATCACCAAAATATTATAGTTAAGCTAGGGTGTAGCCTAGCGGGAAGCGTGTTGGTCTACAATGCGAAGGTCGTGAGTTCAAATCCCGGTCGACGCATAATTCCAGCACACTACCTGCTTGGGTATACTTTGGTCACCTCAATTAACGAAAATAAAAAATTCGTAGATAGAGGGTTTTGCGAATGTCTAATAACCATTCCACAATAAATAATGAAAAAATGTTAAGGAACCTGAAGGTCAGGAGGCCAAGGCCCGATTTGGGCTGTAGCGCCATTGAAGAAGAAGAAAATATTATAGTCAAGAGTATAGGCTAGTGGGTAGCGTATTCGTCTAAAATGCGAAGCTCGCGAGTTCAAATCCCGATCGACCTGAAATTCCAGGACGCTACCTGCTTGGGTATATCTTGATACCCTCAATCTACGAAAAAGAAAAATTCGTAGATAGAGAGTTGTTCGGAGGGCTAACAAACCTTCCACAATAAGTAATGAAAAATGTTAAGGAAACTGAAGGTCAACAGGCTAGGGCTCAATTTGGTCTTTAGTGCCATTGTGGCAAAGTAAATTTATTTAAGTGAAGATATTTTTACAATATTATCAAAATAGCTCATAAAAAAAATAATAATTTTAATACAATGAGACAAAAGTGGAGAAAAGAGATAAGTAAGTATGAAAGTAAACAAAGAAAATTCAAACAGAAGTAGTAGTAGAAGAAAACATTATAAAGATGTAAAAATAAACGAATGAAATATTGAATCTATGTATTTAGCCCCTCCTATTTACTACCACCGTAAACAGCATATTGACATCTCACTCATCCCAAACTTGTTCTACCTGGTATTTCCCAACTTTAGATAATGGAACTCACTTACTAAATCTACTATCAACCAAAAATAAACTTCCTATCCTTAACGATCTCCGAGATATGAGTCCATATGTACGGCGGACGGCGCGCAGAGTATGGATAATTGGATTTTTGTTTTTACATTTTTGGGATAATTTATTTTTTTCCGTATCGATCACAATACTTTATTATTAGAATAAAAAAGTAAAATTATTATATAGTTCGCTTCACTTCGTTCTAAATTTTTACATTAGAAAAATCGTTTAAAACCAACCTTTTGCTCCGCCTACCACCTATCATTCACAAATCATAATTTCAAAAAATGTAACAATTTCCTTGATATGTATGAAATCTACAAACATTAAATTCGGCAAGAAAAGTTTTCATACCAAGTTCAGTGTTAAACTTTCAAACCTCTCCACATTCCTTCCATCACCTCCCACACAAAAGTCATTTTATACCATTCTGAAGAATTCAAGAAGACATATTTTCTAGTGCATTGAAATTCTTCTCATCTTCATCTAGAGTATCGTATCATTGATAATTATTCTGTTAGGTTTTTTCTAGATTTATTTTTCTAGATTGTAATTGTCAGGATAATGAGGGCGGTTACTCATGGCTTTTGTTTCGATTTTCAGTTCATTTTTCTTGATTAATAATAATACTCTTTAATGTTATAGGTCGATTATTATCTTTTTATATTCTGCAATTAATTAGTTAAATTAGTTCATAAATTTTCCGCGACCAAATTTATACTTGAAGGTATCAAGGGGGTTGCAAAAGCTGTCAGTGCTTCTAGAAACACCTAAACATTAATATCTCGGTTATCTCTTAAGCTATGTATTTGAAATTTAAAACGTATATTAAGCTATAGTAGCGGAAAACAAGAAAAAAATTAGTCATAATAGTAGTGGGGGAAACAGGGAGCATTTCAAAAATTGCGCACTTTTCAAAACTCAAAATAGGTATTAAGTTGAAATTTTGTCAAATTGTAGAGCTATGCGATGCATAATTTTCATGAAATTTTTAAAATAAGAAGTGTAAGGGGATCAGTGTGAGGGGTCAAAATATAGAAAATTTTCATTACTTTTTTAAAGCTCTAGTTAATGAGACAAAGCACATTGACCTATGCTACACACGCGTATTTTGTACGAAAAGGAAGGACCTTTTTTATAGCCTACCTTATTGTTATTGCTGAATATGTCAAAAAATAAATAGGTAAAAATATTTTTTCCTTTTAGACATTTGCTTATTTAATTAAATTTTAATTATTTGCGGTCCCTTCAAACACTCTTGAGTAGCCAAACTCAGTCCGGAGCTTAAGATAATATAATGAAAGAAGTCGATGTTTTATATTACGGCTTCCTTATACACGACCTTCTTTGCGATGGATTTTCCATTTGCTTACTTTTAAATAGCTTTAGATCTTCTTGCTCATAAATAACTTCAAGTCTTCTAGCGTTTGGACTCAACTAAAAGCGGCAAAGAGTTGTCTATGTCAAAATGTTATTTTGGGAAAATTCAAATTTGCAGTATGCTAAAAAAAATATTAAAACATAGCAGAATTATGATTGGGCGTAAAGCACAATTATATAATACTCTAGATGAAATGGGAATGACTTAATATACCGGAAAATATGTCATCTCAAATTCTTTCGAATAGTGAATAGAGACTTTTGCATGGGAGGTGGTAGAAAGAGAGGGGGAGGTTTGTATTTTTTGTATATGACACCGAACATGGCATGCAAAATGTTTTTTGCTGAATTTAAAGTGTTTAGTTTTCATTATTTATAAAGAAATTGGACATAGTTTTCCTGAAATTGGGCCATTTATATGGGAGGTGGCAGAGGAATTGAAGCGTTTAAGATGATTTTGAAACTGTTTATCATCATCCTTATCATCAAGCCTTGATTCAATTTCAAAGCCGATAGCTCTCATATGTATACTTGAAGGAGAAATGCTTTTCTTGAATTTATAATACAGATATTTGTATGGGAGATGGTAGAAGGAGTATTACAGTTATTTCAATTATTAAGAAACAAATTCTGTCAAAATTTGAAGTTTGTACTTTTTCAAGTTTGAATGGAAATCGATAAAATGCATTTAACAAAAAATATGCATTTGTATGGGCGGAGGTAGAAGGGGGGATGTAGCCCATTCACGAACTTAAAGTTACTTTTTTTCTAAAAATGACACAAAAAAATTTGTATCACTATAACTCAAAGCTTTCGAGAGTTGTGCTGTAGACAGGCGCACAGACGGACAGACGGACAGACAGACAGACGGACAGACGGACAGACAGTCACTCGAAATCGAGGTTTTTGAGCGACGACAAATATTTCTGTACTCTTGGCGGCTCTGTGCGAGCGTTATTTCTTAGCGTTACAAACGGTAAGGCAAACACAATATACTCTCAGATTTCATCTAGAGTATAAAAAGGACAAAAATTCAAAATATTTAAGTAAAATTTTAAGCTACAAACTCGTAAATTTCTAAAATTTATTTAAAAAAATGTTTAAAAGTTTAAGATATTAGCTGGTCAAATATTTTCGAAACTTCTACCCTCTCCGATACAAAAGTATTTTTTCGATCATTTTTAAGAAATCTATTATCACCAAACCATTAAAAGCTATGAACTTAAAATTTTGCACAAACACTTTTAAAGATATTTGAAATTAAGATGCATCAAAAGTTTGAAAATTCTCCCTGCCCTTCCCCACCTCCCAAGCAAATGGATGATTTCAACCAATTTTAATAGATCAACTAATAACCAACAAATTAAAAGCTGTGAATTTGAAATTTTGTATGAACACTTTTCAAAACAAACGAAATAATACTGAATCAGTGCACTCATAAGTAGTTTCGAAAATTTAAGAAATACCGAATTCCATAGAATTTTGAATGTGATTCAAGTAATCAATTAAAACATTATTAATATCAACTCACCCCTTATAACGCCTCCTCCCACATAAAAACCGAAACTTGCAATAGTGAGTAAAGCCCAATCATAATTCTGTTATGTTTATACTCTAGATGAAATCTCAGAGTATTACAAGTTTGCCACAAAGCTTATAACGCTAAGAAATAAGGGTCGGAGAAAAAAGTGAATGATACAGAAGTTCATATAATTACTCAAAAATTGGATGTTCGTTCGGCCGTCCTTTCGTGTCCTCTCTAGCTTAAGAACGCGTTGAGCTAGAAAGCTCAAATTTCTTACACGTAGTTTTTGACAGAAAGGTCAAGTTCGTGAACGGGTGAAATCGCTCACCCCTTCTACCACATCCCATACAAAAGGGTATAATTGCGCAATTTGACAGCAATTGCTCAAAAAGTATAAAGCCTATTGATCTAAAATTTGGAATATATTACTTTTATGATGATTCCAATCTACCGTATAAAAATTATTAGTGTCCTCCTTTCACCACCTCCCATACAAATTCATGAAAAGCTATAAACCACATAAATCAGTGCGTATAAAATTATCGAGCTGAAATTGTCTACTAAACATTTACTCTAAAAAATTAGACGATTAGCCTCACTCCTTCTATCCCCTCCCATAGTATCTGACACGATTTCACAACTTTATAAAATGCATGAAGGCTAATGATCTGCAATTTAAAACATGTCAAAAGCATGATGCTTATAGTTATTTTTGAAAAAGTCATCAAGAACTTGCCCCTCCTGCTACCACTTCCCATACAAACTGCACAATTTCCCTAAATCCAATACGCTAATTTTCTCAGAATCCAATACATTAATTTTCTCAGTACACATTAAATTTTTGAATTCTAAGTTTTGTACAAAACGTTACCAACTCTACCACTTCCCCATCAAAATTTCTTATAATCAAAAAACTTCATTCCTCTTCCAGAGTATCGTATCGTAGTCCTGTAATGTTTATACTCTAGATGAAATCTGAGTGTATGTTGTGTTTGCCTTACCATTTGCAACGCTAAGAAATAATGCTCGCGCAGAGCCGCTAAGGGTACATAAATATTTGTTGTCGCTCAAAAACTTCGATTCCGAGTTGCTGTCTGTCCGCCTGTCCGTCTGTCTACAGCATAACTCTCGAAAGCTTTGAGCTATAGTGCTAAAAGTTTTTGTGTGTCATTTTTAGCAAAAGAGTAACTTTAAGTTCGTGAATGGGCCATATCCCCCCACTCCTTCTACCCCCCTCCCATACAGATTTCACGAAATTCCGAAAATTTCAGAAATTGATTTTTCTTTGAAACTATTTAAGCTATCGACTTGAAATTTGGGTCAAAGTATTATGAAATAGATGTCATTAATATGACGGAATATTGATCCGATCCCGTCACCGTCTACCTCCTCCCATCCAAATGGACAATTTTGAAAAATACATATTTTCGATTTGCATTGAAACTAGTACAACTGAAAAGACGAAATTTTGCCAAAATTAATTCTACTATAATTGCAATTTATTTTAAAAATAATTATCAACTTCACCTCACTCCTTCTACCCCCTCCCATACAAATTTCACGAAATTTTGAAATTTAAATTAAATTATTTTTCTTCGAAACTGTTAAAGCTATCAGCTTGAAATTTTTCTTAAAGTACAAAAATAAAAATATCAATAACGAGAAAAAAAATATTTTTGATCCGTACACTTCTTGTACCCCCCCCCCCCCTCCCATACAAATGCATAATTTTTGTTAAGTGCATTATATCGATTTCCATTAAAACTACAAAAAATTTAAACTTAAAACTTTGTCACAATTTATTTCCTTAATAATTGCAATAAATGCTAAAAAAATTATCAGCTCCTCTTCACTCCTTCTACCCCCTCCCATATAAATGTCTGTATTATAAATTCAAGGAAAGCATTTCTTCTTCGAACATATGAGAACTATCGACTTTGAAATTGAAACAAAGCCTGGCGATAATGATGTCGGTAAGCAGTTTCAAAATCTTCTAAGCCCCTCCACTTCCTCTGCCACCTCCCATACAAATGCCCCAATTTCGGGAAACCTATGTCCAATTGAAAATAATGAAAGCTACAAATCTTAAATTCAGCACGAAATATTTTGCATACCACATTAGGTGTCATATTCAAAAATTACAAACCCTCCTCTGCTTCTACCACCTCCCATACAAAAGTCACTATTAATTATTCAAAAGAATTAGAGGTGACATATTTTCCGGTACATTGAACTCTTTCTCATTTCATCTAGAGTATCATATGATTAGGCTTTACGCCCAATCATAATTCTGTTATGTTTATACTCTAGATGAAATCTGAGAGTATTATAAGTTTGCTCTAAAGTTTGTAACGCCAAGAAATAAGGCTCGGAGAAAAAAATGATGAATACAGAAATTAATATTATCACTCAAAAATCTCAAAACCGGATGTCCGTCCGTCTGTCCGTCCGTCCGTCCGTCCGTCCGTCCGTCCGTCCGTCCGTCCGTCCGTCTGTGCGCGCTCTAGCTTGAGAACGCGTTGAGCTAGATAGTTCAAATTTTGTACACGTCGTTTTTGACAAAAAAGTAAGGTCAAGTTCGTGAACGGGCCAAATCGCTCCACCCCTTCTACCCCCTCCCATACAAAATGACACAATTGCGCAATTTGACAATAAACGGATTTGCACGAAAAGTATAAAAGTTATTGGCCTGAAATTTGGAATATGTTACTTTTATGATAATATCAATCTACCGTACGAAAATTATGCGTATCCTCCCCCTCCTTCTACCACCTCCCATACAAACTGTACTTGTCATGAATTACTCTAAGCCAATTTACTCATTGCGTATACAATTTAGAGAGCTGAAATTGTGCACCAAATATTTATTTGAAATTGTTAGTAAGCCCAAAAAAATTTAGACTATTAGCTTCACCCCTTCTACCCCCTCCCATACAAAATGACACAATTTCGTAATTTGACAATAAACGGATTTACTCGAAAAGTATAAAAGCTATTAGTCTGAATTTTCGGATATGTTATTTTCATAGCAATTTTAATCTACAGTAGAAAAATTATTTGCTTCCTCCCTCTCCTTCCACCCCCTCCCATACAAACTACACTTTTTCATGAAATGCTCTAAGACGATTTTCTCAGAACATATAACATTTATTGAGCTCATATTTTGTAATAAATACTTAATTAGTATTAGCACTAAGATCAGAAAAAAATATTTGATTAGCTTCACTGCTTCTACCCCCTCCCATACAATATGACACAGTTTCACAACTTCACAAAAAATCGATTTTCTTGAAAAGTATAAATGGCACTAGTCTGAAATTTCAGGGATATCAATTTTACAATATTCCTAGTTATTTCTGAAAAAAATCACTCTAATCGCCCCACTCTTTCTACCAGCTCCCATACAAACTGCACATTTTCACTAAATCTAACTCACTAATTTTTTCAGTTCCCATTCAATTTTTGGAGTAAGCATTTTGTACAAAACATTTTTATAGCTACTTTAGCATGATGGGGAAAAATTAGTTCAATGCTGTCATCCCTTCTAATACTTCCCATGCGAAATTTCTTGGGATCACAAAAAATTCTATTTCATCTAGAGTATCGTAAGATTGCGCTTTACGCGCAATCGTAGCCCTGTTATGTTTTTTGTTGTTTTTGATTCGAACGCTCTTAATTCTCGATGTAAATCGAGAATTCAAGATAAATAGTGATTTGTCCGCCACCTCGAAATAAGAAAAGGAAACTCCCCACGAACAAATTTTCAGAGAATCCATCCGCCAGCACGTGCTCTCTCGACCACCACCTTTTGCGAAACAAAAAATCGTTTTCATCCTTTTTAGCATCAAATTTAGAGCTCATCTGTTTTCTGCCACTGAGTTATGTTTTGATGTTCTTGACTGGATGCGGATAACATATTTGTGTAAGGCGCGGACACAAATTTGGTGAAGCGCGATCGTTACAAGTGATGACATTTAATCCAAGCACCTTGTTCCTGAGTAAATAAACTGTCAACAAGCCGGGCACAACGTTATTATTCATGGGATAAATTAAGGATATATAGGTTAGTGTGGTAAGGTAAAGTCTAAGTGAATGAGAGTTCTATCACAGGGCTGTTGTAAATTATATAACACTTAAATGCGATTACGATCGATAGCTCCAGTGTACATAACAAATATTTCATTCGTTTGGTGGGGGGAAGGGAGTGTGTAGAAAGGGTGAGTGGATGTTGAGAAGTTTTCAAATGATCGCTTGAATCACGATCAAAATTCTGTGTATAGAATATTAGTTTTGTAAACAGAGTTACTTAGAACTGCTATGAAATTCGGTGCATTTTATATGCACGAACCAGACATTTGTATGGTAGGGGTGGATGAGGTGAGGGAGTTGCGAAATTTATTATGCAGTTTCATTAAGTTTAAGTTTTCTACAACATTTCAAGTTCGTAACTTTTAATTTGTTGGTTATTAGTTGATTTATTGAAATTGTTCTTAAATTATACTTTTGTATGGGAGGGGGTAGAAGGGCATGGGGAATTTTCAAACTTTTGAAGAAACTTTGTTTTAAATATTTTTAAGTGTTTGAACAAAATTTAATGTTGGTAGCTTCTATTGGTTTGGTGATAAGTGATTTCTTAGAATTGATCAAAAAAATATTTTTTAAATAGGAGGGGGTAGAAGTTTTAGAAGTACATATAACAGTTATGGTTCAAATGATTAATTTTTCTTTATGTGTATCAAGTAGATGTATGCACGTGTAAAATTTTAAATTTGTATCTTTTAACAGAGTGCCAAAAAAATTATTCAAAATTTTCGACTTTTTGGCGCACCATCTTCTTCCATATCACCCTTCAACTTAAAAATTGTACCGAAACTATAAGTCAAATAGTTCTATAGTCTGAAAAAATTTCCAACTAAATACTTGCATTGAATGGCAGCCCGAATCGGACCCTAGTCTCCTGATTTGCAGGTTCCTTAACATTTTCATTGTGGAAGGGTTGTTAGCTCTTCGCACAACTCTCTATCTGCGAATTTTTCATTTTCGTAGATCGAAGTAACCAAGGTATATCCAAGCAGACAGTGTGCTGGGATTATGCGTTGACCGGGATTTGAACTCACGACCTTCGCATTGTAAGCCAACACACTATCCACTAGGCTATACCCTCGCTTGCATTGGGCTTTGAGATTTATCGGTTTAAAAATTAATATACATATGTCTCAAAATTCAATTGAATAGCTTGGGAGATAGTTGAGATATAAATATTTAAGTGTTTTTCTTTGCATCCCCTTAAGTTGATTATAGTTGAGGTATAAGCCACAGATTGTGTTGTAAAATATGAACTCATTCCGTTATCTACTTTCGAAGATATAGTTATGTGAAAAAAAAAGTAAATAAATAAATAAATTTGGCTGAAGATGAAATCTGAGAGTATATTGTGTTTGCCTAACCGTTTGTATCGCTAAGAAATAACGCTCGCACAGAGCCGCCAAGGGTACAGAAATACAGACCGTCTATCCGTCTGTTCGTCTGTCTGTCTGTCTGTCCGTCTGTCTACAGCATAACTCTCGAAAGCTTTTTTAGCAAGCAAAAAAGTAAGGTCAAGTTCGTGAACGGGCCAAATCGCTCCACCCCTTCCTCCCATACAAAATGACACAATTACGCAATTTTATAATAAACGGATTTGCTTGAAAAGTATAAAAGTTATTGAACTGAAATTTGGAGCATATTACTTTTATAATGATTTCAATCTACCGTATAAAAATTATGTGTGTCCTCCTCCTGCTTCCACCACCTCCAATACAAATTGTACTTTTTCATGAAATACTCTAAACCAATTTACTCTGTGCGTAGAAAATTTATCGAGCTTAAATTTAGTTCTAAATATTTATTTAGAATTGTTAGCAAGGCCAAAAAAAATTAGATGATTAGCTTCACCCCTTCTACACCGTCCCATACAAAATTACACAATTTCGCAACTCGACAATAAACAGATTTGCTCGAAAAGTGTAAAAGCTATTGATCTGAAATTTAGAATATAATACTTTTATGATAATTTCAATCTACGGCATAAAATTTATTTGAGTCCTCCTCTTCTTTCCACCCCCTTCCATACAAACTGCACTTTTTCATGCAATGCTCTAAACCAATTTATTCAGTATGTGTAAAACGTATCGAGCTGAAATTATGCATTTATAACTTATTTAGAATTATTATTCAGCCAAATACAAATTAGATGATTATTCTTATCCCTTCTACCATATCTCATACAAAATGGCGCAGTTTTGTAATTCGAGAATAAACGAATTTGCTTGAAAAGCATGGATGCTATTGATCTGACATTTGGAATATATTACTTTTATGATGATTTCAATCTATCATATAAAAATTATTTAAGCCCTCCCCTATCTCGCACCACCTCCCATACAAACTCTACTTTTTTATGAAATACTCTAAAACAATAACTCAGTGTGTATAAAATCTATCGAGCTGAAATTGTGCACTTAATATTTATTTAGAATTATTAGTAAGCCCAAAAAAATGAAGCTACTATCTGTACCTCTTCTACCCCCTCCCATACAATCTGACACAATTTCACAACTTTACAAAAAGCGGATTTTCCTGTAAAGAATGAATGCTATTGATCTACAATTTAAAACATGTTAAAAGCATGATGTTTATAGTTATTTGTGAAAAAGTTATTAAGGACTCGCCCCTCCTTGTACCACCTCCCATCCAAACTACACAATTTGGATAAATCCAATAACCTAATTTTCTCAGCAACTATTAAATTTATTAATCCTAAATTTTGTGTACAACATTTTGATAGCAACTTTACCGTAATGGGAAAAAATTAATTCAATGTCGTCAACCCCTGTACCACTTCCCCTACAAAATTTCTTGAAATCTAAAAATTTCTCTTTTATCTGGAGTATCGCACGATTGGGCTTTATGCCCAATCGTAGTCCTGTTATGTTTTGTCTGTAGCCGTAGTGGAGATATCAGTAATCGCAGTTTTTGACATTAACCCGTTCCCCCGACTCCGCTCAAAAATGACTGCTCTATCTGTAAGGGTTTCAGAGATATGGGTCTTTTAATGTCGTTGGAGCGTACACGTATGGCATACGGACGAACGGATTTCTTTTTTGCATTTTTGGACTAATTTAGTTATGAAACGCCAAAAAACAAAATTTCAGGGTAGCAAATTTTTTTCCTGTGTCGATCACAATAATACTTTATTATTAGAATAATAAAGTAAAATAGTTAAATTCAATTGGTCTCTATAAAAAGCAACCCAATTTGAAATATACCAAATCGAAACAAAGTTCAATAACCACTCTCAATCTTAAATCAAATGCATTTGAAATTGATACATAATCCGCCAAATTTGTAAGTCCTAAATGGTTTAAGCGAATGCCAATTATCACAGCATGCATGTCTTAGCCAAAGTAAAAGTTACCTTCACGGTACTTTACTATAAAATACTTATTAACCGCTTGATGTACATATGTTCCATTTATTCGACTTTTATCGTTAACAAATTAATGATTTTAGATTTGTAAAAAATTATCTAAGCCTCATTGTTAATAGTATGGCCATCTTCGCTCCTATCACCGGATTCTTCAGTACATTTATCGTAATTTAATCAACAGATAAAACTGTCATTAATTAATGAAAGGGATCAGACAAGTCAAATATATAAGAGACAGAAACATTAATTATTCCTAACCGATACAAAGATAGGTAGACAGATAGCTCGATAAAAACTTCAGAGCTCAATAAATCCTACATTGCTTTCGGCATTTAACCTGACCAGATAATTGTTATGGCCTTATAAATATGATGCTATGTATTGAACTGTTAAATTGAGATGTGTTTAGTACATTTTTGTTTTCGTCGATGATCCATTGATCCGATTACTTGAAGTCTAACCGTCATGTTAACCTTCTGAGTAATAAGAAAATTAGCAAACAATGAAGATTTTTATTGGAACCTTTTGCTTTTACTTTCCACATCGATCGGAATATAATTTTACCTTAAAAGCTCATCTAATCGTTTATGTCGTAACTCTCAGATTTATAATAGACCGTCAGTACTTATGAGGTATATTCGAAGAAGCTATGCCATGTTATTTAGCAGTTACGATATCGAATTGTGTACCAAAAGAAGAAGGAACATATTACATAGTCCCATTGATAATGATATTAAAAAGACCAGCGCAATGTTTACGATTATTAGTCTATTGCTTCTGTATTATATATGCATAGGTAAATATACACACGCGACTAATACTATTCTTGGTACAAGCCCAAAAAAGTCACCCTAATAGGATTAATGTCTCTAATGTTAAGTTCTTGATGGCTTTCAGTTATTTGTTGCTTTTGTGGTAATTTTCGAGTAATCCTAGCGCATTAGAACGGATAGTGACGGCATGAAAGGTAAATTACTAGTCCCGAATAAAGGAAACGGATTTAAAAGTTGCCGTACTCGAAGATTAGTGTAAAGAACGTGGAAAGGATTTTTTTTACGTTAATCCCCATTTGCATTTCTTTGGTCATAGCACTCAATTGTCTATGTTAATTGTAATTGTTTTTGGTATCGAAAATGGCGAACTCGTAATAAACCATGCAAATTTCTTGTTTATCAGATACTTGTCGCCCTTCTGCTCTTATTCGATCTTTTATCGGCCAAGCATTCTTTTTCTCGAATCATCCTGATGTAATGGTCAGAAATCAGAAAAATAACAACCAAGGTACTTATTTATGTTAATATGATAAGAATTATGTAAACACGTTTATGTGATTGTATAGCTCAATGTTTAGAAGAAACTTATAATAAATAATTACAGGTCGAAAAATGACAAAAGTTCACATCGAAATGTCTTAATGAAATTAGAAAAGGAAATTAAAATTTTTTTTTTAATAATAGTTATTATCAAAATGTATTTGCCCTCTCTCGACACCGAAACATGACCTTTTTGCCACTTAACTTTTCGGTCAGCTAAAAACTCAACAACAATTTCGGCAATCAGCCATTAAATCATCGGTATGTCTGACAAGCCTCCAAAAACTATTTATTACACATTTCGTTGAAAATGAAAGTATCTGTCAGGCCAATTGTTATAAATATATAATTAAGACATCATTAAAGCTCAATATAAGAAAATCCCGGCACAAATTCATCGTGTATGGTAGATGCGTGTACGAAAAAACATCGCATCATCAATAAACGTAACTTTGTTTGACCGTAATTTTCTGGGTAAGCAAAGTGATGGTAGCACGTTGTATTTGTGCGCTGTAAACAAAAACAATCCGAAATCGGACAAACATGATTCGGAACTTCAAGACATTCTCTTCTAAGAAGATCAACAGAAAATTATCGATAGTATTAAACTAGCTAGCTACCACCTCTTTGGATTCAAGCTCGATATTTCTGAATTTGATAGCATCTTGACGATGGTTCATGGCGTACAACTTTTCGAGAGCATCGTGAAGAAATGAAAGCAATCGAAGGTAATTGATATTCTGAGCAATCGGTTGAGTTGTTAGTTTTACTGGATTGGCTTAAGTTGGTCAATGGTCTCTTCGAAAGGAACCAAATACTTGCAGTACCATCACTTGTTGAAATTTTTGTATTGGCTAATTTTAGTATCTAATTTAATTTCATTTTTAATGAAGTGGAATGGTATGGAATGGTAGATATTTTCGATTACAGGATATTTATCAATACTAATTTCGTAATGAGTAAACTTTAACCACATTGGGAAGAATAGCGCGTGCCTGACGTGATGGCTGGTCCGGCACGAAATTTTCACCTGCGCCAACTTGAGGCAATTCCACCTTATGTGGTGCATCTTACGAACCATATGGTGCAATCTTTTTGCCAACCAGAGATTAAAATTTCAAATTAGTTCAATACTTCAATACTTTAAAATTTTTGTTTCTAACCTATTTCTATAATTTAAAGATAATCAATAAATCTTGTTTTGTTTTGGAGTTTCTCGGGCAATTATTTCTTTACTTTATGAATGATAGACGAGCAATTCGGTTTTTTTTTGCAACAGCATCAGGTAATATGATATCTATGGTATTGTGTAACAATTTGCTTCGCATTTTGTTTACCCTCTTCAAATTGAATCAACATTCATATGTTGATTTAATGTCCATTTTTTCAGGTGGCCGCGTCCTAAAAGTGAAAGGTTTTATCTTATATTTATGAAGTCTTAGCTATTTTTGCAAGCTTTTTTCGGTTGTCCTTTTCACTCAAATGTGAAGATTTAGTGTTATCTTCTCGTTCCAAGTTATCGAATAGAAGTGGAATTCTGGGATCCTTGAAGAAAAATTCAGTAAAAGAATTGTTTTACCTCTTAGTAGACAATTTGTTGTTATTGAGGGTTTTATTTGGAGTAGATTAGGAAAGTTTAATTAATTCAAGCACATTCTAGTTAATCTATATACTTTACTATTTAACTTTCATCATTCGGTTCACAGAAAAATCATTTAAGAAAGATTTTAATTCTTTTTTGTTTCAAAACAGTATATTGAGTCTCCAAAATTTTCTGTTTGACATCTGAAATACAAATTTGGTTTCATCATAAGCCTGCAATCACTACTTACCTGTTATAATTTAGTGCGATTGTTGAAAATGATAAATTAATTCTTTCAAAGAAATCGAGAGAGGAGAAAGGCTTTAAGTTGAAGATATTTTAGAAAAAATGATTGATAACGACTTTGCTGCGATCGTATAGCTTATTCAGAATAAATTTTGGATTTTTGTCTGATTGTCTATTTGTTTATTTGCAACAACATCAAATAAAAACTACTAAGCGAATTTTGATGCAGCTTTCATTACCCGTCCGTTCTCAGATCGATATGGGGAAAAATAATCGCTATTGTGAGGATTTTTTTTACGTGTTTCAAAACTAAAATATCTGCCAACCAGTCGGGCGCAACTTTATTATTCCTGGGGCAAGTTGAGGATATCAATATGAAGATTAGCGTGAATAGGGAAGACTAAGTGAATGGCGGTTCTAGGGCAGGGCTGTTGCCAATTATTTATTACGATCAATAGCTCCAGTATTTAAAATCAATATTTCTTTCATTTATATAGGTAGGTTACGCATCGGGAAACACATGCGAGAAATGTGGGTATATTTGGTCAATGTTTACGCATCGGAAAAGTTCACTAGTATACCCACGTTTATCTAATGTTTGTGCATCGGAAAAACTATGCAAGCAAACATAGGCATTGGGTTAAGGTGTTAAGAAACGGTCCGGAACCCATCATAAAATGTAGATGCACTTTTGCATTTTCGAATGTTAACGATGGAAACCAAATTATATTGCTTTCCCATATGCTGAGCCAGTAAATTATAAATTAGGATAAGCTCTTAGAAATTAAGTCAGTCTTAGGATGTCAGCAGAAGAGTTAACATTGAATTACGTGTAAAGTTATTTTTTAGAAAATAAAATAAAGCATCGACACCCGAGTTTTATTAGTTATATATCATCGGTTGACAAACAGAGGTGTCTAAGTCACAAAATGAAAATACTACAGCAGAGCGTTTTGAAACCAAAATTCAAAATTATATGTCCACATTTTTCACATTTTGAATAATTTTAAGCTGGAATATATGAACTTTTAACATTTTAAAATGTTCTAAAGACAGTAGTAAGCTGATTATCTGATTATAAAAATAAACTGCCAACAAGTCGGGCGAAACCTTATTATTCTTGGGACAAGTTGCGGATGCGTGGAAAGTCAATATGCAGGTTAGAGTGGTTAGGGAAGACTAAGTGAAAGGGGGTTCTTGGGCAGGGCAATTATCAATTTAACACTTTGTAGAAACGTTCAAAAGCTCCAGTATATATAATCAATATTTCGTTCGTTTATTTATGCAAGTTTGAGTTTTGTGTGGGGAGGGGTGAGGGGTGATAGTAAGGGTCGGCGGATGTTAATAATTTTTTAATTGATTGCTTGAATCAGGTTCAATATTCTCTGTATAGAATGTCAGTTTCATAGACGAAGTTGCATAGAATTTTCATAAGATTCTATGTATTTTACATTCACGAAACCAAATATTTGTATGGGAGGGGGTAGAGGAGGTAAGGGAATCGTAAAAATTGTGACGCAATTCTATTTTCTTTCTCATGTAGTGTGCTCGTACAAATTTCAAATCCGTAGCTTTTAATTTGTTGGTTATTAGTTGATTTAATGAAATTGGTCGAAATGATACTTTTGTATGGGAGGGGGTAGAAGGGCAAGCGCGATTGCAAAACTTTTAAAAGAATTTTATTTCAATTATTTTTATAAGTTCTTATGCAAAATTTGAAATGGATAGCTTTTAAGACTTAGCTGATAACTGATTTCTTAAAAATGCTCGAAAAAATAATTTTGTATGGGAGGGGGTAGAAGAAGTGAGGGAATTGCAAAATTTGTGAAGCAATTTTATTATTCTTCTTTTGTGACGTACTCGTAAGAAATTTCAAGTTCGTAGCTTTTAATTTGTTGGTTATTAGTTGATTTAATGAAATTGGTCGAAATCACACTTTTGTATCGGAGGGGGTAGAAGGGCAAGTGCGATTTCAAAACTTTTTAATTAATTTCATTTCAAATATTTTTATAAGTTCTTATGCAAAATTTCAAATTGATAGCTTTTAATAGTTAGGTGATAATTAATTTCTTAAAAATGGTCGAAAAAATAATTTTGTATGGGAGGGGTTAGAAGTTTTGAAAGTATTCCACCAGTTAATATTTCATACTTTTAGGGATTTTTTTTAAATGTATTTCCCAAATTTTGAAGTATCTACCTTAAAATTACATCCAAAAATTTTCAGTTTTCGTGTTTTTTTGGCTGCACTTGAAACACCTTGTGCCCATTAGACCGGGGTGGTCGGTTCGTAACAATTGTGGATCATATTATTATTTTTTTTCTATGTATATCAAATAGATGTATTCACATGCCAAATTTAAAGTTTCTATCTTTGACCAGAGTCCTAAAAAAATCACTCAAAATTTTCGACATTTTTGCTTACCACCTCCCTCCCTTTACACCCCCTAACTTAAAATTTATCAAAATTAACTATTTTACAGTTCTACAATCTGACAAATTTTCGATTTGATATCTGTACTATTTTTTGAGATATAAGGATTTGTAATTTTGAAAAGTGCGCCATTTTTGAAATGCTTCCCATTTCCTCCCACTACTATTATTTCAACATATTATATTTTTTTTGTGTTTTTCTAGTACAGCTTAATATACGTTTTAAGTTTCAAGTACATCGCTTAAGAGATAGTTGAGATATTAATTTTTAAGTGTTTTTCTTTGCACCCCCCGTGACCCTCCCCCTTACAATAATTTGCCACTTTCTAAGCTGATTTCAATGAAGCTATATGCCTTTTTGACGGTCTGAAAATATAAATTTTTTACAATAAGTAATTTCGACGATATAAACATTTGAAAAAACAATTCGGCCGACAATTTGTTTTTACCCCCCCTTTTCGGACGCCAATGGATAAAAAAATTAAATTATTTTTCAAGTTTGTCCCAAAACCCTCTCTATACGTCTACTGATTTTTAACTTTCTATCTGCATTCGTGAGGGAGATATTAGCAAGTGTAGTTTTCGACTTTTTCCCTCCCCCCG
The DNA here is from genome assembly GCA_963669355.1 of Chorisops tibialis. Classification (NCBI taxonomy): domain Eukaryota; kingdom Metazoa; phylum Arthropoda; class Insecta; order Diptera; family Stratiomyidae; genus Chorisops; species Chorisops tibialis. The sequence continues at coordinate 38,490,143 of OY770264.1, read as the reverse complement.
CCTCCCTCTTCCCTCTAACACCTCCCAAAATTTAGAAAATAGAGCTCATTTACCCAACCAACAATCCACCCAAAAACGAACATTCTACCTTTAACGGTCTCGGAGATATGAGTCCATATGTACGGCGTACGGCGGGACGGATTTTTTTTTTCGCATTTTTAGGCTAATTTAGTCATGAAACGCGAAAAAAAAAAAATTTGAGGGTAGCAAACTTTTTTTTTCTTGTGTCGATCACAATACTTTATTATTAGAATAATAAAGTAAAATAACAGAATTATGATTGGGCGTAAGGTCCAATCATATTATACTCTAGATGAAATGGGAATGACCTTAATATGCCGGAAAATATGTCATCTTAAATTCTTTCGAATAGTGAATGGGAGGTGGTAGAATTAGAAGGGGAGGTTTTTTTTTGCATATGACATCGAACATGGCATGCAAAATGTTTTCTGCTGAATTTAAAGTTTTTAGTTTTCATTATTTATAAAGAAATTGGACATAGTTTTTCTGAAATTGGGGCATTTGTATGGGAGGTGGAAGAGTAAGTGGAACGTTTTAGATGATAGTGAAACTGCTTATCATCACCCTTATCACCATGCTTTGATTCAATTTCAAAGTCGATAGCTCTCATATATTCGAAGGAGAAATGCTTTTCTTGAATTTATAATACAGATATTTATATGGGAGGGGGTAGAAGGAGTGAAGCTGAGCTGATAATTTCATCTAACACTTATTGCAACTATTAAAAAACTAGTTGTGGCAAAATTTTAAGTTTGTAATTTTTCTAGTTTTAATGGAAATCGATATAATGCATTTAACATGCATTTGTATGGGAGGGGCTAGAAGGAGTGTAAGGATCAAAACAATTTTTTTTCCCCTTATTGATATTTCTATTTTTATTCCTTATATAAAATATCAAGTTGATAGCTTAAACAGTTTCGAAAAAAAATAATTTAATTTAAATTTCAAAATTTCGTGAAATTTATATGGGAGGGGGTAGAAGAGGTGCGGTGAAGTTAATAATTCCTTTTATAACTAATTGCAATTATAGTAGAATCAATTTTGGCAAAATTTCGTCTTTTCAGCTTTACTAGTTTCAATGAAAATCGAAAATATGTATTTTTCAAAATTGTCCATATGTATGGGAGGAGGTAGAAGGAGTGAGGTGATCGGATCAATATTCCATAATATTAATGACATCTATATTATAATACTTTAACCTAAATTTCAAGTCGATAGCTTAAATAGTTTCAAAGAAAAGTCAATTTATTTATATTTCGAAATTTCATGAAATTTGTATGGGAGGGGGTAGAAGGAGTGAGGGATGCAGCCCATTCAAGACTTTAAGGTAACTTTTTTGCTGAAAGTGACACACAAAAATTTTTAGCACTATCGCTCAAAGCTTTCGAGAATTATGCAGAAGACAGAGGCACAGACGGACGGACAGACAAACAGACAGACAGACACAGACGGTTATTAATTAATTTTATGAAATTTGGATGGGAGTGGTAGAAGGAGTTGGGAGATGTGCCCGTTCACGAGCTTAAAGTTGCTCTGGCTACAAATAACATATGACGAATTTCAGGAAGATAGGTCAAAGCTTTCGAAAGACGGACAGACAGACGGTCACTCGGAATCGAGGTTTTTGAGCGACAACAAATATTTCTGTACCCTTGGCGGCTCTGTGCGCGCGTTATTTCTTAGCGTTACAAACGGTAAGGCAAACACAATATGTTCTCAGATTTCATCTAGAGTATAAAAACCCAATTTCTAAAAAAATGTACTTAAACTCTTCTGCTGGTCAACCGTCGACATGCATGTTTTGGTTTGTTCAGAGGGGTTGGGGGAGATAGAAGAGATAGGTGGATGTTAATAATTTGTTTATTTGATCGCATGAATCGCGTTTAAAATCCGCTTTACAAAATGTTAGTTTCAGAAGCGAATTAAATTCTATGAAATTCGGTGTACGAGGGGTGTATGATAAGTACCCGTGTTTACTGACTGATGGCAACACTGACGCAAAATGCTTATGCCATCATGTAGTGCCATCTTTAAAATGACGACTGTGAAAATTTCAGACAGATTTATTGAGTAGTTTTGTTTTGACAGCTGTTGAAATCATCAAGTACGTGTTTATTTGCAATCATGGAGAATGAGCAATATCGATCAATGATTCGATTTCTTTTTTTGGATGGGAAGACGTGTGAGGAAATCAAAGTGAAGTTGCATGCCGTTTATAAGGACCATGCACCTTCGATGACTACCATCAGATATTGGTTTAATGAATTCAAGCGTGGCCGAACATCCGTTTTTGATGAAGAGCGCCCAGGCCGTCTGATTGAGGTGACTACGGAGGATATGGTTAATAAAATCCATGATATTGTGTTAGCAGATTGTTGGATGAAGGTCAGAGAGATTGCTGACATTGTACACATCTCAATTGAACGCATACAAAATATCCTTCACGAAAAATTGGGCATGAGAAAGCTATCGGCGAGATGGGTGCCGCGTTTGCTAACAGTGGAGCAAAAACGGAATCGCTTGACAACTTCGGAGCACTGTTTGGACATGTTTAAGCGCAATTCGAAAGAATTTCTACGGTGTTTCGTGACTGTTGACGAAATATGGATCGATCACTACACGCCAGAAACGAAAGAACAGTCAAAACAGTGGATTTCACCCGGCGAAACTGCTCCAAAGAAGGCGAAAACGGTTCCATCGGCCGGAAAAGTCATGGCCACCGTTTTTTGGGATTCGCAAGGCATCATCTTTACCGACTATTTGGAGAAAGGAAGGACATTCACGGGGCAGTACTATGCTGATTTATTGGATCGATTCAATGCTGAATTGATAAAAAAACGGCCACACTTGGCGAAAAAAAAATCCTTTGTCACCATGACAACGCACTTGCTCACTCGTCCGCAATCGCCACAGCAAAACTGGTCGAATTGCGCTACGAATTGCTGCCTCACCCACCATATTCCCCTGATTTAACCCCCTGTTACTTTTTCCTCTTTCCAAACTTGAAGAAATCGCTGACAGGAAAGAAATTCGGCTCGAATGAGGAGGCTATCGACGCAACAGAGGCCTATTTTGCGGAGTTCGACAAATCATATTTTTTGGATGGCTTGAAAAAGTTAGAATATCGGAGATTATATTGAGAAATAAAAAAAAAAATTTTTTTTTTTAATGCGTTTTCTTGCCTAACACGGGTACTTATCATACACCCCTCGTATATATCTTAAACTCTTGAAATAATACAATTTTATGGGAAGGGGTAGTGGAGCTGAGAAATTGTGAAATTTGTAATGTAGTATTGTTTTCTTTGTCTCGATAGGTGTTCGTACAAAATTTGAAGTTCGTAGTTTTTGGTTTATTGTTAACTGATTTATTGAAATTGGTTGAAATCATATTTTTGTATGGGAGGGCGTAGAAGGGCAAGAGGGATTTGAAATCTTTTAATGTTTTAAATATCGGGAGTACAAATTGAAATCCCACGTTTCCCAATAGATGGCACCAGCAGTAAATGCTGTTCAACAATGGCGGATCAGACACGTCATGTGGTAAAATTAGTCATCTGTCAACAACTCCCCAACATTAGATTTGTGTAGTTTCATCGGCTTTATATACTTTTTTGTGCGCGAGTATGTCAAAGTTTGAGCCAAGATTTCGATGGTTTGACGACGATTTAATAAATCTAAGAATTTTGAAAACTAAAGCATGGAAGAGATACTGTCTCTCAAGGATATAAACGCTATTCGGCCTATCGGCCTATCAATGCTATCTGATTGATATGAAAAGACAATTAAAGCAAGCCTAAGTAGTTCTGGAATTTCGTCAATTCTACAAGGCGAACATATGGTTTTGCTGTGACTCTCTTGACTCTCTTTTTTGGGGATCATTTTTATGCTACATTTGATGCCCCAGACTGTGATATTAATTTTAAGAATATTCAATACTTGACAAAATTTCCCTCTACTACACTAGAGCTGAAGGATCTTTTTATTGATGAGCCCACTATATCGAAGTTCATCGCGAACATCGCTGAAAGTTTTAATAGCGGCCCAGATGGTATACCGTCTGCTGTGCACTTATATCTCTACTGAGCTCCTTATTTAACGCATCTCTTTGTTGTGAGGTTTCCCCTAGTTTATGGAAATACTCGACAATAACTGCCCTGTTTAAAAAAGGTAAAAGCAACGATGTATGTATTATAATTTCCGGCCTATAGCTAGGTTGTCTAGTGTTCCAAAATTATTCGAGGCAATTGTCTGTGATTATTTTAATTAGCCCAACCCAACACGGAAATTTTCAAATTTTGCGATTTCAGCGATTGAAGCAGGCAAACAGGTTGGCTGTATATAAACCAATTTTAGCAAAGCATTTGATAAAATGAATCACAACATACTGATTTACAGGCTTTGATCACTTGGATTTTCTACTATTTTTACTACGTGGATCGAATCCTATCTTTCTAATCGCATCCAACAAGTACTATTTCGAGATGCTATCTCATCGATTATTCCAAGCACTTCTGGTGTATCTCAGGTTAGTCATCTTGGTGCACTTTTGTTTATTTTATTAATTAATGACGTGAGTTCGGTTGTCTCCAACTCAAATATTTTCTTACATGCTGACGATGCGAAAATATTTCGTAGTGCAAAATGACATTGAGCTATTTTTTGACTGGTGTGCCTTAAATTGTATGCCTTTGAATGTTGGAAAGTGCACCATGGCATCTTTCTCTAGAAAAATAATTCTTTTGAATTTATCTATAATATGTTTTAGACGGAAATGTTTTACAGAAATTAAGCGAAGTACGAGATTTAGGTGTACTATTCAATGATAAATTTAACTTCGACGTCCTACCTGAAAATACTGAAATGGGATGTCCTACCCCACTTGCCGTATCCTCCAGAAATCGCCTCTTTCGACTACCACCTATTCCGATAGATGATGCATGACCTGGCTGAGCAGCACTTCCATTTTTATGAAGAATCCAAAAACACCGGACGTTGGATAAAAGCTTTAGAACTTTTAACATTTATTTTAACAATAAGTGAATGGATGTGAGTGTAGTCATCAAACCAGCGTAGACAATTACACAGTAAAAAGGTCGATATTAATTTTATTATCGTTTGAGCACGCAGCTTGGCGATTATATCGGGGAAGCTATTGAACATAGGTGGTATTAGGGCTTTTAGTTCCTTGCTGCATTTACCATGGAAGTATCGATAGTAAATGCATAGTACTTCGATATTTCCAATATTTCGATGATGATCAAGGATTTGAGGCCGATATAGACTCATTTTCAATTAATAGGAATGCATGTTCCTGGATACGGTCGAGTAGAGCCAGATGTGGTTTTGGAGTACCAGCCCAAACATGCGAGTTATACTCAAGACGTGGTCGGATATATCCCTTACAGAAGGTAGCTAGTTCGAAGGCAGAAGAGTATTTTTGGCACTTCCGCAGAATACCTAGACGTTTCGAAGTATCAAGAGCAACTTCGTAGAAGTGTGAATCTCCAGTAGCGACTGTTAAATTTTACACATAGTAATGTGAAGCTGGGGTGTAGCCTAGTGGGTATCGTGTTGGTCTACAATGCGAATATCGTGAGCTCAAATGCCGGTGAACGTATAATTCCAGCACACTGCCTCCTTGGGTATACCTTGGTCACCTCAACCTACGAAAATGAAAAAATTCATAGACGGAGGGTTGTGCGAAGGTCTAACAACTCATCCACAAAAAGTAATGAAATATGTTAAGGAACCTGAAGGTCAGGAGGCCAAGGCCCGATTTGGGCTGTAGTGCCATGTAGTAGTAGAACGTGAAGCTTGCAGAAGTTCAAATATGTACGCCATTTATGGACATATTAGCGGCCGACGTCGGAGCTTTATGTTTAAGAGGATGACAGGACTGCGTTTTTAAGGTATTCAAAACTACTCTGTTTTTCCAGCCTATTCCAGGATTAAACTGAGGTTAGAGTTCAATGACTGCATTCACTCATTACGTCATGAGGCCACTGATGTTGTCGTGACTCCGCAGGTGAGTCAAAAGTGCTATCATCTACGAAACAATGCATAGGATTAAGAGTAGATGACAGCAGGTCATTTATAAAGACTAAAAAGAGGGTAGGAGATAAAAATGAGCCCTGAGGGATGCTGGAAGCAATGAAAAAGGGTGCAGAAGTTATTCCGTCTAGCTCTAATAGAGCGCTCGGAGAGAAACTCTCAATTCATTTAAGAAAAGCAATATTAAAACCATCTTCAGCTTGGCTAAGAGACATTTGTGCCGAGCTCTGTCGAATGTTTTAGCAATGTCAAGCGCAAGTACATGACCTTCTCCGAATTGGTGGATGCAGTGGTTCCAACGCTCGATAATATAGACAAGGAAATCGCCAGTAGAATGTTCCGAGCAAAATCCATATTGGCGATCATGTATGAGATTTTTATCCACAAGAAAGTTGACTAGTCTGCGATTGACAGGAGTTTCCATTAGTTTTGAAAGCAATGAGGTAATGGCTATGGGTCGATAATTAACGGAGTTCGCATTGCTCCATTCTTAGGAATAAGCTGAACATTCGCGACCTTCCAGACCTAAGGAAAGCATTCTGAAGAGTATAAAAGATGATAGAGATTACGAAGGGGTTCAGTTAGAGAGGAAACGCAGTTTCTAAGGACAATGGGGGGATTCCATCTGGCCCAGCAGACTTGTTAGTATTGAGCTCCTGTAGGATTCAGGAATTGATTCTAGTCCGAAAACGAAGTGGTGGCAGCAAGAAGCCCGAGTTCGGTAAGAACGGAGGACCTTGATTCGATGGTGATTTGCTTTTTCAACTGTATCAACAACGATTCGGTCGCCATCGAGAAGAAGAGGTGTTGCAGACGTGCTGAAATTGTTGTTGACAGCTTTCACAAATGACTAGAAAGATCTTGAGCTTTTGGGATTCTCAATGATCTTAAGACGACGTTTCTAGTCATGCTCAAATTTATCACGCTTTAATATTTTGTTGCAGGTGAACTTTTAATGAGTCCCTATTTGGAACAGTCGGATTGTTGTGAAAAGCTTAAAAAGACTGCCTCTTGGCTCATTGGTAAACCACGAATCTTTCGAAGGTTTGATCCTTTTTAGATTGCATGGAATAAAAAGCCTCATGCCCTTTAGAATTATTTTGGTACAAGTTACACGATAACATCACAATTTCCAGACTCAAAGTACAGCCACAAATCTAAGACGCGGTAGATTTTGTTAAGAGCCTCCAAATTGACTTTCTTATAGTGCTATGCCGTTCTATATGGTTACTTTATAGTCGGTGGATTTGATGCTGAGATGGGAAACTGTGCTAAAATCATAAAATGATAAGATGTACCAATTGGAGCCAGCAACAAGACATCACACTTTAGTGGGTGGGTGGTTAAAAAAATATCAAGCAGATTTGGAGACTGGCCTGCAATGTCAGGTAGACTAGTAGGGTTGTACCAGCTGTACTAAACTGTTGATAGATGCGATGAGCTCAGCGTCACGACCCAGCTGCTCCATATGCGTAGAATGGTTAAACCAGGCAGCGTTATGAACATTCAAATCGCCCGCGACAAAGATTTCAGCTTTAGGGTGTGCAGCATATATGTATACAGGGTGTAACTTGTGTGAAGCGTCAAACGAAAATGGGAGATAGAGGAACTTGTCCTCAGTGGAAAATCGTTCCACTCATACTCCCGTTTTTGCACCGTTAAGGAGATAGCGCGATTGTAAGGACGAAGGATTTTCATCGTACCTGTGATCACTGTTTGATCTTTAACTTCTGCCGTACTTAACGTAATGCAATAATTTTAGGCTCGTTGGAAAGGACACAAATTCTTCTTTCTATATTGCTATCAACTGTGTCAGTCACTGCTATAATTTTTGAGAAAAAGTCATTTCAATAACACAAAAATAATAAAAAATTGAAAAAAATACGAAAAAGTCCTTTTTTCTTCAAGAAGGACCTGATTAACCACCAAATTTTATTACATTTGCGAATTTACCGCAAAACAGATGCAGTAATGAGAGCAACCATGTTAACAACACAAGTATTGATCTTATGACTTTTTCTCGAAAAGTATAGCAGTGACTGACATACTTAATAGCAATATGGAAAGAAGAATTTGTGTCCTTTTCAACGAGCCCAAACTTATTGCGTTACGCTAAGTACGGCAGAAGTTATAGATCAAACAGTGATCACAGGTACGATGAAAATCCTTCGTCCTTACAATCGCGCTATCTCCTTAACGGTGCAAAAACGGGAGTATGTGTGGAACGATTTTCCACTCAGGACAAGTTCCTCTATCTCCCATTTTCGTTTGACGCACAAGTTACACCCTGTATTATTTATTTATGTTAGGGGAACACGTGAGAGCACTGCGGCCTTTTTGGCCTATTGTGCGATTATTGCCCCTATACCCTACCATAACTCAATAGCTTTAGCTAATTTGAGTATCTGTAAGGGAGCCATATTGGCTAGTTCCTCGGTGGAAATGAAACCTTTCCCCAGAAGATAATGCCTTTTCCTTGCCCCTGCTTCACAGTGGCATGGGATATGTATTGTCGTTTCTGAGTCTCGAGACAGAGACGGCAGATGTCGGTTTTAGCTAAGCCCATATTATTGAGGTGGTGGTTCACTCCACTGTGCCCCGTCATTAGGCCAATTAGCGTACTAATATCGCTCTTCATGAATTTTAGGATATCTTCCACTTTGTTTTTATACTCTAGATGAAATTTGAGAGTATATTGTGTTTGCCTTACCGTTTGTAACGCTAAGAAATAACGCTCGCACAGAGCCGCCAAGGGTACAGAAATATTTGTTGTCACTCAAAAACCTCGATTCCGAGTGACCGTCTGTCTGTCCGTCTGTCCGTCTGTCTACAGCATAACTCTCGAAAGCTTTGAGCTATAGCGCTAAAAATGTTTGTGTGTCTTTTTTAGCAAAAAAGTAACTTTAAGTTCGTGAATGGGCTACATCCCCCCACTCCTTCTACCCCCTCCCATACAAATTTCATGAAATTTCGAAATATTAAGAAATTGATTTTTCTTTGAAACTATATAAGCTATCGACTTGAAATTTAGGTCAAAGTATAACGATACAGATGTTATTACTATCACGGAATATTGACCAGATCCCTTTACTCCTTCTACCCCCGCCCATACAAATGGACAATTTTGAAAAATACATGTTTTCGATTTTCATTGAAACTAGTAAAGCTGAAAAGACGAAATTTTGTCAGAATTAATTCTACTATAATTGCAATTTATTGTAAAAATAATTATCAACTTCACATCACTCCTTCTACCCCCTGCCATACAAATTTCACGAAATTGTGAAATTTGAATTAAATTAATTTTCTTTGAAACTGTTACAGCTATCAACTTGATATTTTGTATAAGGTATACAAATACAAATATTAATAATGTGAAAAAAATTTGTTTTGATCCGTACACTCCTTCTACCCCCTCCCATACAAATGCATAATTTTTGTTAAATGCATTTTATCGATTTCCATTACAACTAGAAAAAGTACAAACTTTAAATTTTGAATTTGTTTCTCAACAATTGAAATAAGTGTTAGAAAAAATTATCAGCTCCGCTTCACTCCTTCTACCACCTCCCATACAAATATCTGTATTATAAATTCAAGAAAAGCATTTCTCCTTCAAGTATATGAGAACTATCGACTTTGAAATTGAATCAAAGCATGGTGATAAGGATCATGATAAGCAGTTTCAAAATCATCTTAAACGCTCCCCTTCCTCTGCCACCTCCCATACAAATGCCCCAATTTCAGGAAAACTATGACCAATTTCCTTAAAAATAATGAAAACTAAAAACTTTAAATTCAGCAAAAATCATTTTGCATGCCATGTTCGGTGTCATATACGAAAAATACAAACTAGCCCCTCTACTTCTACCACCTCCCATGCAAAAGTCTCTATTCACTATTCGAAAGAATTTGCGATGAAATATTTGCCGGTGTATTTAAGTCATTTCCATCTCATCTAGAGTATCATATGATTGGACTTTAACCCCAATCATAATTCTGTTCTGTTTTTGTGATATGATTAGTTTTTTTGAGGTTGATAAGCCTGGAAGTCTATTCCAGGAGATTTTGTGCTCTTGTTCAACCCACTTCTTAAGTGTCGAGCTTTGATGCCCTTTTGGTTTTCCGCAGAATGGCTCTGGACCAATAAAGTTTTTTTCCGCGCCACTTTTTGCAAGGCGATCAGCCGCTTCGTTTCCCTCAATTCCCATATGTCCTGGTACCCACATTAAGGTTACGTCGTTCCTTTTCCACAGGATGATTAGGTCTTGAAGATAGTCCCAAACTAACCTCGATCCGTGTTTATTGGATGTTAGGGCTTTGAGAACCGCCTGACTATCCGATAGGATATAAATTGATTTATTGCGATGAGCTCTCCTTATATTCTCTTGGATACATAGCTCCATTACAATTAGTTCAGCATGGAAGATTGTGGCTTCTTTGCCGAGTGGTTTTGAAACCGAGAAGTTAGGGCCTTTGACTCCGGCTCCTGTCCCCTCAGAGGTGCGCGAACCATCTGTATACCAGATGGTTGATCCCTCTTCCATTTCAGGTAGCGTGGATTGCCAGTCCTTGCGTTCTCTGATTACAACTTTGAAAGGGGTTTCAAAGTTATATTTTGTCGGCATAGCATCCGATAGTGTGGAGGCTAGAACCTCCACTTTCGGGTTTCTTAGGATTCTGAGGTGGCCTCTAAAATCCCCTGGTTTGTACTTGTTTTCCCTCTGTATGCATAACACCCCTTTGATAGCTTGCTTTTTTATTTGTAGATGTATCGGAGGGATGTTAAGGAACATTTCCATTGCCGCTGTGGGACAGGTTTTCATAGCTCCTGTGATACCAAGACAAGCTAGCCTTTGGATTTTTTGTAGCGTAAGCTGTGTACACCCTGTATAGATTGAATAGCAATTGATCATATTCTATGGTGGTATAGCATAGCAGAAATAGAGGATGTGCTTATTTTGATCCAGTTGAAGTTGAATTACGGATTGGAGCATGTTCCCAAATGCGGTACTAACTGAAAAGCGACATCATCGCGAATATATATAGCGATTCCCCGCTGGCGGAAAAAAGTACACAGAAGATGGTAATTAGCTATGGCATAGAATCGCGCACTACCTGGCAATGCCTTATTTTCTCTCAGTGTAAGTATATCCGGTATTTGTGTTTGTGTGAAAATCTAAAGGGAGAGGTAGGCAGATTCCAACCCTAGAACATTTGCTTGATCAGTTACGAAATTGACCATGTCAAAAAAGAATACAACAATACAACGTTTGATCTTCTTACCTTTAAAATGAAGAATTTCAAGCGGTGTGTGTCAACTATAATACTAACAATGAATACGAGCGTAATTACTCATTAGGGCGGCTATGTACCAATCGTATACTACTGGGTATTTTTCGTAATCGTTAGAAATTCACCTAAGAAAATAACCTAAAGTTCAAGATTTTAATGAGTGCAAGTGTATTACGAAATCGAATATAGTCAGTCAGGTGCTAAACCACAAATCTTTTCTATTATTAAATTATTAGATAATAGTTTAGTGTCGTAATTTCGGTACCTGAACATGTTAATAATTTTAATCAGTTAACCAACATATTCATTATGAACTTTCATCTTAAATCAACATGTTATTTACGTTTTTTTACAGCACTACAGCATTGAATTCGTTGCAAATAATAACACCTAAAGTATTAATTAATTAATCAAAAATATGCACGACTTTTTAAATCGAGGGGCCTTAACGAAAGGGATATTAATTCGAACCAATATGCTCATAATTATTCCCACATCTTTTTTTTTTCACTTTCAATATTGCAATCAAAAACACTCTAATTCGTTATTTGTAACTTTCAATCAATAATTTTAAGACAGTTGTTTTTTGTTATTTTAATATTGAAAGCGCAGTGACTAGCAACAACATTCAAGTAGTACTGAGGGAAAAAATACAATAAAGATGTTTTTTTTCCACTTAGTCATTCTCGCTATAGTTGTACTTAAGATTGAGATGATTGCTGAAGAAAGAAAAAAAAACTGCGCTTAATTTCACTTTGGATTACATCAACGGCTGCAGCATACTCGTGTGAAAAGATGTAAAAGATCTGCGATATTATCTCACCGTTTTTCATATATGATGATTATAACGATCATCAAGATAATGATCATTAGTCGGGGTACCTTTATAAGTGCGCTCTGTTAGTGTCATATGAAGTGACACTCGTATCCCAGCAGGAAGTGGGTTCCGCATTCCAGCACGAACATATTAATCGGATTGAACTGAAGAAGCCGTTGTTGAAGAAGTCGAGGTCGTTTCAGACTTTTCTCTCCGATTTCTGGCATTATTATTCTCATTTTTTATTGTTGTTGTCGTTGTTTTCAGTTAACAGTCATTTTCCGGACACTTTCACTTCAATTTGCTTCTAAAGTTACAGTGTGTGCGCGCGTGCAAGCAAACGGACAAAAAAGTCAAATGATAGAGGCTTGCAAATTAAGCACAAGTGTTCATCATAAAATTGGATTTCTTTACGATATTTTTGCTTCGTCTTGGAATTAAAAGGCCGTTATGACACACTCGAATAAGAAGTGTTCGGTGTCGCGAAGACAGTCATTACGATGATCATGACCAAAACAAGAAATCGACAATAAATTGGCAAGTAATTTAACTTAAGCTGATTCGAGTGTAGGTATCGTATGTATGAAGAGGTAATAACTTATTGAAATGAAAGTGATTTGATTTTCAACAATAAATTCGATACTATGAATCGATATTGATTTGGAGTGACTTAAAGCCACTTGATTTTTGGTATCATTCGAAATTCGTTACAAGATATGTTAAGGCTGAATGGAGAATTCCGCAATTCGTTTGAACTTTTATTCATTTGTATTGTAATATTCAAGTATTTTGGAGAAATGCTGGAAAGGTATTTGGAGAAATGATTTAAAAGGCATTCGAAATTATTTTGTCACCGCTGTTTTTATTGCAAAAGTTCGTCACATTTTACCTAAAGCTAAGAGAAAGACATATGTACAAAAGATGAGATATATAGGACTAGCTATGATCGACGTTTTTTTAATAAGGTCCAGATTTTCCAGGTGGTCCGTATGATGTTGATGGTCCAGTGCTGCCATGTCCTGATGAGATATCACCTCCGATTCCCGAGCCTCCTCCGATATCACCGCCATGTCCACCGCCAATGCCTCCTCCAATGCCACCGCCATGTCCACCGCCAATGCCTCCTCCAATGCCACCGCCGATGCCTCCTCCAATACCACCACCGATGCCTCCTCCAATGCCAATTCCTCCACCACCTTGTTCCTTTTGGGTCTTGTACTTGATGAAGTAGACTTCTGGTTTGCTGGGCTGAGTTGGGGCAGCAGTTGGGATAACGATGTCTTGTTGTTCTTCTGGCTTCTTAACCAAAACGTAGACCAAGGTCTTTTCTTCGTTTTGTGGTTGAATTGGAATAATTGGTGCCTGGTAGGATGGAGCTGATGGAGCCTTGATGAAGATGATTTTGTAGTGTTTTTGCGATTGGGCAACTGGAATGGGACGTGGAGCACGGATCTCATCCTGATCTGGTGGTGGAACATGTACGTAAATGTGTTTTTGTACTATCGAGCCACCACTGAATCCTGCACCCCCGCCGCCGCCGCCGCCGAATCCTGAACCCCCAAATCCTGCACCACCCCCGAATCCTGAACCTACAAAAAGAAAAAGTACGATTAGAAGTGTATCCAAGAGTTGAAGTAAATCCACAACGGTATCTTTAAGATTCGAGTTTTTTTGCACTTTCGATTTTTTTTTTAATGTCCTTCACAAAGGATTTATTTTTTGTTTTTTTACTATGCACTTGAAACTTTCACACACCTCCGAAACTTCCACCGGATGATCCACCACTGCTAAATCCTCCTCCGCTGATTCCTCCGCCTCCGAATCCTCCTCCAGAAACACCGCCGAATCCTCCGGAAGATCCACCACTACTGAATCCTCCTCCTCCGCTAATTCCTCCGCCTCCGAATCCTCCGGAAACGCCACCGAATCCTCCACCACCATGTCCTGAACCGCCATGTCCTGAACCGCCTCCACCACCTGGACGATTGTATGCGTAACCGGCTTCTGGTCTGGCCGCGGCGATAGCCAAACAGGACAAAAGGACGAAAGCTCTCATCTTTTTTTTTTAATTAGTTTTTAGCAAGATATGCCAAGCAAATAGGTAAATGTTGTTGAAAGGAAAGTGAGTTGTTGACTGACGATCTTCACCTCCAGCTACTCCAATTTATATCAAAACGACAAAATCGACGGCGGGAAAATAAAAATAATTGAATTATACCGAGGAATTTTGTTGTTGCCGTCCATAGTGAAGCCCCAAACAACGAAATTGCAGGCCTCGGCAAGGTAAAAGCCCACCAAATCACTCACTCACTAAAAAGAAAGACACATGAGAATCAAGAAAAAAACATTCTCTTGCCTTTAATGCACAAGACGCTGCTATTGCTGCTGCCTTGTGGTGGGGATCTCCACTAACCGCCACACAATGCTCGAAGATCATATGTTCCGCGAGCGCGCACTATCCGTATCTATAGATTGTGTCCAAAAGAAATGGGCATCTTCGGTGTGCTAAGACGACACCGCGCCATTGCACTGTACAAGTACTTTCAGTCCGACCTCTCAATGTCCGTCGCCTTCAATTGCATGCACACCTGAACGATATAGCGCGCACTTTACCGCCAGGTAAACCATACCTGTGTTTATCTATGTGTGTGGGATGAGTGAATTGGATGGAGAGTGGTTGGTAAATCGCATCATCTTCATCATCATTATCAACCAAAATAACAACAACGTCTTGGTCTTGTACGCTACGAAGAGAGGTAGGAAATAAATTCTCAGCGTCTTCGCGAAGATCATTGTTGTTGCAGCGAACCTGCAAGATGAATTCGAATTCAGGGAGATTATACGCCGGCCGAAAGTAAAGGTGTTTATGCAGAAATGCCTGAGGGAAATCACGAGCGCAGATTTCCCATACGAAAGCTTCCTCATATTTGAATTTCATAGGTGTGCTATGACCCCTATGAGTGGCCGCGAAGACTCTAAAAAACTGCAGAGGCGCCTAAGATTTGTTTACATTTTCGCGCATCAGTTCCTTTTGAAAAGCCATCGGCGACGAGTACGATATTATTAAGCTGCTCCGAAATTTAGCATCAATAGGCTTGTCTTATTAGCTTAGGGTAAAAGCTAAGCATAGTAGTTGTGGATTACGAAAATTATTATTTATTTGACCTCATCGTTTTGTCAGTTCGAATTAAGTGAAGTTAATTGGGTTACTTAAATGTGCTACGATAAAATATTAAGAGCACTCGGGAAAGAAGTTTTCAGATAAATTTTAAAAGCTTTCTCGTCCTTAAGAGCATTCTACTTCTTTAGAAAAATAAGCTTCGTTTTAATTCAAAAAGGATCGCGAATAATCGCTGAGGATTATCTTGACTAATCCGTATCCGTGCTCTTATTGCTTTGTGTGCCAATGTTTGATACTTAAAGTCTGAACAATTGCAATTGAGTCAGATTAGGTTGGAAATTAGGTGGTTGGTAGAAGATTTGTCAGGATATTTATGGATAATACGATTTTCAATTCTAATACGTTTTTGAAAGCTTATTTATTAGTTAGGAGAATATCACTATGATGTTTTGCTAATTGAAGGGACTTAATCAACATGAGTAAAATTTTGTGTAGTGCTTCACAACCTCCGCCTACGAATCGTGATTCCAATTTTTGAAATCAACTAATCCTGAAGACGAATAAATTAAAAAAACAAAAAGTTTAATTTCATTAATAGTGGAATTACATAGATAGGTCGGCGCATTTGAAAAATTTCTACGTAGATTGCGCGGAGTGTGGAAAATCATTAAATATTTACAAATATGTAAATGTAAGGTAGCTGAAGGTCAGAAGCTTTAGACCCTTTTTCTTCGATTTCATTGTGAGTGTACGAGAAAAGAAACTTAAATTTTATTAAAAAACGGTTTTCAAAATTTTTTCCTCAAAGTTCAATTCACGAAAACTATTGAGTTGCGGCGATGGAAAGAATACTTCTCTGATATTTTAAATATCTTGTTAGAGGAATATATTCCAGGTATAGAACAATTGCCAAACATCATACCGCAACAATCCTCTATTAGGGACAATCCCTCAGATAAGGAAGAAATAGTTTCCGCCTTTCGATCAATAGTGCAGAAGAAAGCCCCAGATGTAGACGGACTAGCAACCAAACTCCCACTTCTACTCTTTACTAAGGTGTGGAGTGAGGCTAGATTTCCAGCTGAATGGAAGGGGGGCATCATTCGGACTTGGAGTCAAATGTTTGCTCGTTGCATTCTAAATGACAGTCCTGAAAACAAATAAAAGTGCACCGATTGTTCCTAACGAACAAGTTGTAGAAGTGGTGCAATACTTTTGCTATCTCGGAAGTATTGTCAGTTTGGACGGGGAAGCCGAAAAGTATATTGAGGCTCGTGTAACTAAAGCTTGTCAGACCTTCGGTATTTTTTCCCCTTTCTGGAGTTTAAGAGAGATCTTCCTTCGTACGGAGCTGCGACTATTTGACGCATGTGTAAGATCCGTGTTGTTATATGGTTGGAAAGTGATCATTCGACTTGCCAATACTCTGTAAACTTTTGTGAACCAATGCCTCCGACGCATTGTAGGATATAGTGGCCAGAAGTAATCTACGACGATGATTTTTGGAGTACAACTGAACAGACAAAAATAATCATTGAGAATCAAAGGGGGAAATGGCAATGGATTACATTTTGAGAAAACCAGAGCTTTGGAATATAATCTTCAAGGAAGAAGTCGGGTTGGTCGACCATGTAATATATGGAAGAGAGTAGTTGAGCAAGGGCCTAAAGTAATAAAAAAGTCCTGGTGGCAGCTAAAGGCTGATGCTCTGGATCGCGTCTTCTGGTAGTTGTTTGTTTTTGTCCTATGCCCCTATGGGGTTCTTATTAGGAAACTGATTGGTTGAACAAATTTTGAATAATAAGGGATGAGAGAAGGTATGCAAATATGTGGTATTGTTCTTCCTAATTAACTGGTACACAATATTTCGATCAGTTTGAGAACATGTAATTCTTCATTATGTTTGAACGGTTTCATTGAAATTAAGCGAAGCTGAAAGAAGTGTGGATTATTGAAAAGAGCTTGAAGATGGGAAAGAAGAATGAAAATATTTGAGAATTTTTAATGATTCAGAATTGCCTTTACAATAATTTTTCAAAGTATTTCATCCCTATTGAATTTAATATTATGCTTAAATTTGTATGGCGGGAGAGGGCAGAAGAAGCGGGTTGAGTCAAAATCTATTTTCAGATTGTCTTTAGAAATGCAATAGTAGTATGTTTATACTCTAGATGGAATCTGAGAGTATTATAAGTTTGCTCTAAGGTTTGTAACGCCAAGAAATAAGGCTCGGAGAAAAAAATGATGAATACAGAAGTTAATATTATCACTCAAAAATCTCAAAACCGGATGTCCGTCCGTCCGTCCGTCCGTCCGTCCGTCCGTCCGTCCGTCCGTCTGTCCGTCCGTCCGTCCGTCCGTCCGTCCGTCCGTCCGTGCGCTCTCTAGCTTGAGAACGCGTTGAGCTAGATAGTTCAAATTTTGTACACGTCGTTTTTGACAAAAAAGTAAGGTCAAGTTCGTGAACGGGCCAAATCGCTCCACCCCTTCTACCCCCTCCCATACAAAATGACACAATTGCGCAATTCGACAATGAAGAGACTTGCTCGAAAAGTATATAAGCTATTAACCTGAAATTTGGAATATATTATTATTATGATAATACCAATCTACCGTATAAAAATTATGTGTGTCCTACCCCTCCTTCTACCACCTCCCATACAAACTGTACTTTTCATGAATTATTCTAAGCCAATTTACTCAGTTCGTATAAAATTTAGCTAGCTGAAATTTTGCACCAAGTATTTATTTAAAATTGTTAGTAAGGCCAAAAAAAAATTAGACGATTAGCTTCACCCCTTCTACCCCCTCCCATACAAAATGACACAATTTCGCAATTTGACAATACATGGATTTACTCGAAAAGTGTGAAAGCTATTAATCTGAATTTTTGGATATATTACATTCATAATAATATAAATCTACAGTAGAAAAATTATTGGAGTCCTCCCACTCCTTCCACCCCCTCCCATGCAAACATCACTTTTTCGTGAAATGCTTTAAGACGATTTTCTCAGAACATATAACATTTATCGAGCTCATATTTTGTAATAAATTCTTAATTAGTATTATCACTAAGATCAGAAAAAAATATTTGATTAGCTTCACTGCTTCTATTACAATATGGCACAGTTTCACAACTTCACAAAAAATCGATTTTCTTGAAAAGTATGAATGGCACTAGTCTGAAATTTAAGGTATGCCAATTTTATAATATTCCTAGTTATTTCTGAAAAAATCACTAAAATTCCCCCACTCTTTCTACCCCCTCCCATACAAACTGCACATTTTCATTAAAATTAACTCACTAATTTTTTCAGTTCCCATTCAATTTTTGGAGTAAGCATTTTGAATAAAACATTTTTATAGCTACTTTAGCATGATGGGGAGAAAATTAGTTCAATGCTATCATCCCTTCTAACATTCCACATACAAAATTTCTTGGGGTCACAAAAAAATTCTATTTCATCTAGAGTATCGTAAGATTGCGCATTACGCGCAATCGTAGCCCTGTTATGTTTTTTCTTTAAGAAACGGCCAGGACTTTAATGTTC
This sequence comes from Chorisops tibialis, assembly GCA_963669355.1. Taxonomy (NCBI): domain Eukaryota; kingdom Metazoa; phylum Arthropoda; class Insecta; order Diptera; family Stratiomyidae; genus Chorisops; species Chorisops tibialis. The sequence goes on along the minus strand of OY770264.1, from coordinate 38,471,282 downwards.
GTTTAAGTAAGATAGCTCTGTTAAGATGAGAGGAATAAATATGAAACTGTTATTGACGATTTGTGGGAATTTATTCCGGAGTGAAAGTTGAAATTGCTCGTAAAATGCTGACAAGACCGAGCGAATCATTTCACAGCTAAGGAAAGGGGGGGGAGAGGTTATTACGGCTCTGAACATAAAGGATGTTAGTGCATTTAACAATTTAATTCTTTCAGAGATTAAAAATTGCACTGAACGAGAAACTCTGAAGATGAACAAAACGAATCGTATTTAAGAGATAGATGGCAGGCTCAAGCTTTACAAGCATTGATCTGAGTTCAGTATGGATAGCGTATGGAAGCGATTGCCAGTCAATCCTTTATGATTAGCAGCTGCAATCGAATCAAAACTAACGTTGCATGTATGGTATAGTAAATATGATGAAGAGAGTATAGGGTTAAAAACAGATCCTTGAGGAACGCGGGTATTAATTGGAAAATGAAATGAACAAACACAAATTTACATAAATAAGTGCACCCTAGAAGATAACCCCCAAACAATCGAGAGAGGCGTCAATGCCTACAGCCTTTAATTTGGCAAGGAGAGATTTTTGTCATACTCTGTCAAATGCTTTCGCTATATCCAAAGCGAACACTTGTTCAGTACCGTAGCGATGGAGATATGAACTCCAGAGTTCTGTAGATAAATCATAAAATATTCTGTAGTCCAGTTGGTCGGAATCCGTATTGGCGGATAAGACTGTTAATATTGAAATAGTTCATGCTTCTAATAATGACTGTAGTTTCCATAATTTTCGAGAACACTGATTGCATAGGTTTGATATGCTTCTTTATTTAGGAACGGGCTGGTTTTTTGCGGGTGTGGAAAAATCATTGTAAAATCAGAAAGTTAGAGAATAACCCGAAGAGTTTTAGCGGACCATAAGACTTATTGCTAGCTAGGGTGTAGCTTAGTGGGAAGCGTGTTGGTTTACAATGCAAAGGTCGGGAGTTCAAATCCCGGTCGACATATAATACTAGCGTGAGTTTTTCTAGGTCACCTGATCCTACGCAAATGAAAATAGAGGGTTGGGTGAAGGGCTAACAACCATTTCACAATAACAAATAAAATGTTAGGAACCTGAAGGTCAGTAGACAAAAGCTCAATTTGGGCTGTAGTACCATTGAAGGAGAAGAAAATTTATCGACATTGAGTCACTGCAGAATTTTTACGAAAACACAAGTACGAAAGTGGAAAGGAGGTACGGAATAACAGTTCTCAAACAAATAAACGGAACTTGGTTACTTGGTCGTAGCATGGAGTCCCTTGCAAAATTCATCGTCGATAAGTTTGCTTTGCTCACTGGTTCAACGGCTGAACCAATGACAAATGGTGGAATTGTTGAGAACATAAAGTTCCTGTTCACTTAATTCACGAGCGTTCAAAAATATGTTGATCTGTTTGGGTTTTCGATGACCTTTCTTCTCAATTACTGGTTTGCTTTAGCATAGCCGTGTAGCAGTTTCTTGATTTCATGCACAAATCGAGTATTATATACTGACAAGTTCAGGCTTTCTTGCCTTGTAGAGTTTTGGGATAGTTGAGATCATTTCGCTCTAAAAAAAATTTAAAGCCTTATTTCTTCAAGTATTGTCTCAGTGATTAAATCACAGACAAAATCACAATTCTTGGTCTTGATGATGTGATGTGATGTCAAGTTTCGTTAATTTTTGGTACCAGTAACTATTCGTTACTTTAAGGAAAGCAATCGTTACATTTTATTCGTTACTAGGTAATCGATTGTTTGAAATGACAGCCATGTCATGTTGCAGGGATGGGCAAGCCAGTTTAGCAAATTGTAACAACTAAATTATTAGACGCCGTACGAAACAAAACAAGAAACCAAACGTCACAACAACGTACTGCCGCAGCAGCTGTCAAATACCACAATGTCGCAGTATGGCAATGTTAAGATAGCACAACATCGCAGTATGGCAACATTCCGATAGCGGAACATTACCGTATGGCAACATCACGATATGGCAGCACCACATTGCCAGCTATAAAGGCAGCAGCAGCGCACCGGACAAGGCATTCTGCTTTATTACGCCTCTGCATCCACATCGGGTCTGAGGCTTTTAGTAAGAAACATTCCGCTCTATTACGCCTCTGCATCCATATCGGGTCTAGGGCTTTTAGAAACAATCTTTCCTTTGACGCCTCTGCATCCTTATCGGGTCTAATGCTCTTGGATAACTACGTTATCTTGTACGAATTATATTAAATACAAAAATAAAATTTTATAAAAAGTTCTCATCCTCTGTTTTACTGCCTGAACCCCTTTTAATAAAAGTATCAGATAATTATTTGCTACAAAATCATAAATTCAGTTAGAAGAAATCGCCTCTAGTCCCCATGCAGTAACTACTATTTAAGCAACAAGAAACGATTTCGTTGGCTAATTATCAGAACAATACAATATATCAAGTCAGATTTTTCAAATTATCCGTATTCTAAGTAGAAAATTCCTTTTAAAAAGTAACGCAAATAAAACGACAATATGAAATAAATAACTTTTATTAAATCGAAATTTTCTTCAAAAAAAATCCATTAGATTGATAAATCACAACAACCATTAAAAATTCCACAATCTGGTACCACTGATCCTACAACTAGTAGCGACTGTCTGTCTTCCTACAACTCCACTCGGCGACACTCGGCTCTTGGTTTTGAAAAAAAACATCATTTTCTCAGTAGACTTAACTGTAAGATAAAGTAAGAGTATTCCTTCTCGTTCTTACTTTAGAATGGCGGTACAGTGTTATGCGCAAGTGTAGGTTTCCCTCCTGTGATGCAACGAAAAAACCAACTAAACGTTACTTTCGGTATAGGTACTTTTCTTGTATGTGCAACGAATACTCGAGTAACAAAACAGTAACGAAACGTTCTAACAATTCAATTACTTTTTCGGGAGCTCATTTCGTTACTTAAGTAACGAGTACAAATCTGCATCGGTACTTCGGATGTCATTCGGTAACGATTATTCGTGTCACGAGTAGTTACTTTTTTCACATCACTACTTGAAATACAGTTTCCAATCACAGGCAGAAACAGAGCTTGAGATGAAATGGCATTAAGAAAGATAGCAGATTTCTCAAAAGCGAAGTAAGTTGGTGGTCTGAATTGGTCTGTCAGGGAGACTGGTAGATTGGGCAACGAATTAAGACAGGTCATTAATAACAGCAAAGAACTTATTGTCATGTCCTGGTTGGTCGGTATGGTTTATACAGTTGTACCATCGCTGATATATAAAGGGATATCCTGCTGGCACAAGACAGCTGGAATAAACTGATAGCAAGGAACCCCATAAAATTGATTGCTTGCTGGCAATACCTTACATTCATCCAATGCTAAAATATCGGCTATTCGGTATGGGAATGTACGTACAGGGAAAGTTATGCAAACTCCAGATCAATGGTAAAAAATGCCTTTAATGCTTAAACAATTATCAGGAGGCCAGGGTCCGATTTGGGCTGTAGCGCCATTGTAGAAGAAGAAGTTTAAACAAATTGCAAATGCAAATAAGTTAGAAGAATCGATTTTAAATTCGATAACGAAAATACATTCCTAGAATTATTAAAACAAGATAATTTCGCATGCGAGGTGGTAAAAGGAGTGAGGGGAGGTTGTTCATTTTTCGTCCGTTTTAGATATTTAGTGTTAAAATCTCTAGCAAAATTTCATGTTTCCATCGTTAGCTTTAATGAAAAAAAAAAAAAAAACAAAATTGCATTTTTCAAAAAATTTTCTTTTGAATCGGAGGGGTGAACAAAATGATTTGTCGAAAATAATGCTTTTCACGTGAACGGTTTTCACATTGATATACTACGCTCAAATTTGTATTTCGATAGCTTCGATAATTTCGAAATAAAATAAATTTTTGTGAAATTTATATGGGAGGTGGTAGAAAGAGTAGAAGATGTGACCCGCTCAGTTGCTTAAGGTTTCAGCTCGGCAGTAATTGTGTAGGCAAATGGAGATACAGAGCTTTTTAAACGACAAAAGATATGTCTGTACACTTGGTGATTCAAAGCTAGCAATTCGTGAATGGGTTACATCCCCCCACTCCTTCTACACCCTCCCATACAAATTTCATGAAATTTCGAAATAATAAGAAATTGATTTTTCATCGAAACTATTTAAGCTATCGACTTGAAATTTACATCAAAGTTTTATGATATACATAGATGTCATTAATACCACGGAATATTGACCCGAACTTCTTTACTCCTTCTAATCCCTCCCGTACAAATGGACAATTTTGAAAAATACATATTTTCGATTTTCATTGAAACTAGTAAAGGTGAAAAGACGAAATTTTGTCAGAATTCATTTTCCTATAATTGCAATTTATTTTGAAAATAATTATCAACTTCACCTCACTCCTTCTACCTCCTCCCATACAAATTTCACGAAATTTTGAAATTTAAATTAAATTATTTTTCTTCGAAACTGTTAAAGCTATCAACTTGATATTTTGTATAAATTATACAAATAGAAATATTAATAATACGTTTGTTTTGATCCGTACACTCCTGCTACCCCCCCATACAAATGCATAATTTTTGTTAAATGCTTTTTATCGATTTTCATTCAAACTACAAAAATTACAAACTTAAAATTGCCAGAATTTGGTTCTTAATAATTGAAATAAGTGTTACAAAAATTATCAGCTCCGCTTCACTCCTTCTACCACCTCCCATATATCTGTATTATAAATTCAAGAAAAGCATTTCTCCTACATATGAGAGCTATCGACTTTGAAATTGAATCAAAGCATGGTGATAAGGATGATGATAAACATTTTCAAAATCATCTTAAACGCTCCACTTCCTCTGCCGCCTCCCATACAAATGCCCCAATTTCAGGAAAACTATTACCAATTTCTTGAAAATTAATGAAACTAAAATCTTTAAATTCAGCAAAAAACATTTTCCATGCCATGTTCGGTGTCATATACGAAAAATACAAACCTCCCCTCTACTTCTACCACCACCCATGCAAAAGTCTCTATTTACTTTTCGAAAGAATTTGAGATGACATATTTTCCGGTATTTTAAAGTCATTTCCATCTCATCTGGAGTATTGTATGATTGGGCCAATCATAATTATGTTATGTTTTTATTTTCTATTTTGGTTAAACGCTAAGAATTTAAGCTTCTGGTTGGTGATCCTTCCTAATAACAGTACCGGTCTGCTCTGTGACGTGGCCCATCTTTTTCGATTACCTTCATGCTTTTCTGATGCTGATCATATGAGTTTTCGTAGAAACACACAGACAGATGTCAGAATGAAAAAAAAATACGTCTTCTTAATCTTTAAAGAGCCAATGCACTCATAAAGTTCTCGAAAGTTCCTTGATTATTAGAGTTAAGGGAAGCAATCACCGTCTAAATACAATATAAGTTAATTTTTTCTTCTTTTTTGCTGAGGGTGCTATAGTCCAAATCAGATTTCCGCATCAGATTTTGAAACAAACTTTATTGTTGAGAAAACACGACCTTATCTGCCATCAATATTATTGCACAGCAATATTATTTAAAATATTCAACAATCCAATTGCGTTTGAATTGTACTCAAAAATTGGTATTTACATTGAAATATGCAGCTAGCAGCTTAAATCGAATGAAAGGTACGTTCTATTTCAGAACATTTCAAAACTGCGAAATCTGATGAAGAGGACATCTGCCAATACCATTTTATATTGATTGCTTTCAATTCCAGCTCAAGAAAAAACGTAAAAAATTTAACGATCTTTCTCCAACGAGTTCATTTTTCTCTCATAAGCAAAAAACAGTCATAGCTAGTTAGCGTTCGGATTGCTTTTTCGAAAGATATAAATTGCAGTGCCCACAAAGAGGCTTGAAAACATGGTTTGTATACCTAAAATTTAGTTTACTTACGTTCCGAAATACTAGATTTAGCTGGAATGTTTGATTATTCTTCACACGTATCATTTCGAACCTTTCGTTTCTCGATTGTTCTTATTTTGATATGAATAGACTAACATGAATTTAATTAATTTAGATTCAATTATAGCTTAGAAGATAAATTATACATATGTACCTGAAATATATAAGTTTTCAATAAGGCTCTTCTTTATTTATGTAACGAACAAAGAAATTGAAGTTAACTTAAAAATATCGTAGATATTTAGAGGTACCCAGTGGGGAATGGAATCATTACTGAATTTACCTTCAAGCTATTAAAGCTAGCTTCTGCTGTAAACCTTAGATTACTTCAATATTGCGGTGTCATAAGCGAGCAACCGTTCTTGTTACTTTCTGCATTACAACGAATCGACAGTGGAATCTATGGAAATGAATGAATAATGTTATAGTTGGAAAAGAATCAATGATGTAGTGTAGTACTTTGTCCAGTGCCTTCACATTACTTTAGAATGCATTGTAAATTTCTTAGATCGAAATGAATTTTTCCTTGCATTGAAAAGGGAATGAATTGTAAAAAGTACCATTGGGTAATATTAAATTTCTTTTTCTAAAGTCAGTAAAAGATTTGACGCTGTTCCAGTACAATTATCTTCATGGTTAAGCTGTTTCTAAAAGATACTCGCAATATTATTAAACGTAATTTAATATCACAGGAAATGAATTTAATTTTAGTGAATTTATATGTTCTATTCATCCGTTTGGTGCGTTAATTTTAAATTGTCGTTAAAAGGAAATACTAAAACAAATTTCTCATCGAATTAACTACTTATTTAAATTTGTTAGGGAGCACGTTCCTCCTTAATTTGATTATTTTCACGTAATTACATGATTTGAGTTCTTTCTAAGTAGAGTAAAATTGATGAAAGCGTATCAAAAAAATAAGAATAATTAAATTGAAAGTTTTCAATTCAGATATACGCCAGTAAACAGAGTAATATGCTGCATTTTTCTTGAAGTTTGACTTTATTTCAGTGCTTTTGAAAGTCCATTTATTTTTTTTAATGGATCATAAAAAGGTAGATTAAATTTTAAAAAAAAGGTCGCCTTCTTTAAGGACTATAATTCAGAGCATGTTTAGATATGTTTTGCACTAGTTACCTTTATGTGCCTGAATCACTACTACTTACGCCTATCAATATCGATTTTAGTCTGTCCGGTTGTAGTTGTGCAAAGATACGATAATTCCGCAATTAAGGGTTTTCTCCTTCAAAAAGGTGAATTTGAATACAAATGTTATAAAATCGATAAAGTACACATTTCATCAAACTTTCATATTTGTAGGTCATGGCGTTGGGAAAATGCAATTATTGACCATATACGCATAAATTTAAAAGCCGGATCTTACACCTTACAATAGGAACGCCTGTTTAACATTTAAAAAATTCAGAGCCATTTGCAACTAAACTCTTCCATTGGCCATTAGATATATTTAAAAAAAATTGTATAATAATAGATGGATGCGACAATTTGAAACTTGTACTAATCAATAAATTTATCCACGAAATAATCTGAGTATTGAACTCCGCCTAAGACGGTCCCAAGCCCGGTTTGAAAAAGTAGGAGGGAGGAAGACATCCTGGTCAGAAACACCAGTGCGTCTTAGGCAAATAATGGATATAGTTGGATTCGCAGCATAGCTGAGAGAACTCCAACATATCCTATTCAGCTAAAATTGTCCAGCCGTATCTGTGGGGTTAACTACACAGACCTGGTCCTTCAGGTTGGGAGCTGGTCGATGGGCTAACAACCTATCTCCATAAAAAACACTTATTACGGAACCTGAAGCTTCGCCTCGGATTGGATGGATTCAACGGAACCCGGTAGACGAGAAATTGAACACACTCTCTCACCTGGAATAAACGATCCTTGTTTAAGCCTGGAGCACTAAAATCACTCCTGGAACAAGTTGATAAATTCAACATTAATGTTGTCGCACTTCAGGAACCTAAATGGCTTGGCAGAGAAGTAACGGACATGAGGTTGTACACAATCTTTAAAGGTGGAAAACTATCGAAAAGCCGTGAGTTTGGAGTAGCTTTTGTCGTCAGCAAATCATTTAAACCGCATATCACCGACTCCAAACCCATCAATGAAAAACTGTGCACACTTCGTAAAAAGCCAACTTTTTTTATCATCTGGATCATTAATGTTTAGGCCCAACGAAAGATAAGCAAGAGGCAACTAAGGGTGAGTTTTATCAAATTCCTGTTAAGAATCATCGTGCAAAGGGAGATCTCTCTTAACCTCCAGAAAAGAGAGTTTTATAGTCGCCTTGAAACAACTTACATCAAGATTTTTTTAGGGGATTTAACGCGAAGGTTGGGAAGAAGATTTATTTATTTATTTATTTACAGCTTTAACACAGATAGCTCCAATAATGTAAAGACGCCATTTAGAAGTGGAAAAAAATAAAAATAAAATAAAAATAATAAAATTACAAATTACTAGAAGTTACGTTAATCAAGATAGGTCTAGAATATGTTTAAGTGTGCGTAAAAATAAACTTTATGGAACAGTTAAAGAACCAAGCTGCAGGAGATCATGCACCCTTTGAAATCTAGGAAAGAGCGAATGATAATAAACATTATGAAGTGCTCGATGGTGATTGAAAGTATCACGATTCCTCGTAGCAGTAGAAATCCGGAATTATAGTTCGATAAGCAAAGGTGAAGTAACGATACCGTTAGCGATTTTGTGTACACTGATCGATTGAAATACGTCGCTGATAAAGGGATGGAAGATCAAGTTCGGCCAGACGATTAGCATAAGAAACTTGCTGTATATCAAAGCGAAAGAATAGAGATCGAGTGAAGTTACGCTGGGAGACTCAATAAGGTGAATATCACACTGGTAATGGGGACTCCAAATGGGAGAACAGTACTCTAGGATAGGACGAGCTAACGTTTTAAACAGCAAAACAGCAACGGTTATACTCGAAAAGGATTTAGTGGAGCGCAATATAAAACCAGAGAGCCGATAGGCTTTAGCAGAGATTTCAGCATAGTGATGCGTAAACTTTAGCTTACTGTCAAATAGAACACCAAGGTCCTTATAAGTGATAACCTCAGAAAGACGAGTTGCGTTGATTATGTAGGTAAAGTTAAGGGGGTTAAGTTGGCAAGTGAACTTCGTGAAAAGAAGAGAAATGTCATTGTTGTGGTGTCTTAACAGATAGAGAATAAAGGTCACTTTGCAGTGCCAGACAGTCAGAAAGAGGTTCGGAATATTTTGAGGTCGTCAGCATATAAAAGACAGTCAGAAGATAAAAATGATGGTAAGTCATTTATGAAAACAAGAAATAAGAGTGGACCGAGAATGAAACCCTGAGGAACTCCGGAGTTTACTACCGAAAAAATGGGTGATGATTTGCCGAGAAAGGTCACTCTCATACTTCGATCAGACAAACATGAAGCGAACCACAGATACCGTACTTCTTTAATTTAGATATGAGTATCTTAGGATTCACAGAATCAAATGCTTTGGCAAAGTCAGTGTGTATGGTGTACACGGATCTATGACTTTCAAAGGATTTCGCAACACTATTAGTAAGTTCGAGGAGATTTGAAGTCGTGGACTTGCCCTTAAGAAACGCATGTTGCTTTGAAGAAATAAGATGAGAAAGATGTTCTGAGATAGAGTTATGAACTAATCGTTCAAATATTTTTCCAAAGCAGTTCAGTGTTGAGATTGGCCGATAGTTTGTAACATTATCCTTGTCACCTTTTTCAAAAATTGGGATCACGGTAGCTAGGTTCCAAGCACTGGGAAAGTAACCATACCTGAGAGATTTGTTGAAAATCATCGCAAGCGGAGAAGATAATTCATCACAAAGTGATTTGGTGAACCAATTGGGAATACCATCCGATCCACCATTGGTGTTTGGATCCAGTAGAGTAATGCAATTTGCAGCATCGACCAAAGAAATAGGGATGAAGCCCAAAGGTTCATGGCTCTCAACAAAGAAATCATAATTTAGATCCTTGTCGATAGAAGAGAAAACAGAGCTGAAGTATGAAGCGAAAAGATCACAGATACCTTGAGTTTCCATTGCAGAGATTTTTCCATAACGCACAATAGAGGGAAGTGGGGACGTCTTTCTATTTTTCTTAATGTATGACCAGAAGGGCTTAGTCATATTACGAGCTAAACATGACTCAATGAAATTATGGTAATGGTTCCAATCATTTTTAATGGAGTTCTTGGCAAGCAATCTGAGCGAAGAATAGTTCTGGCAGTCAGAAATATGATTTGATCGCTTGTACATGCGGCGAAGAATCGTTTTCTTTCGAAGTAATTGAATTGTAGATTTTGAAAACCAGTCAGTATAAGTTCTCTTAGCAGAGATTTGCAGTGGAACATGTTGTGCAATGAGTTTGTCGAGTATGTTATGAAAGAGTGCTAAGGCATTTTCAGACGAAAGATCATTCAAAATAGTGTCCCAATCAACCAAGCCTAGTTCCGTTTTTATGGCGCTGTAGTTAGCTTTCCTAAATTTTCTTTTAGAAGTCGTCGAGATAAATGGCGAAAAGACTTTGAGCGGAATAGTAATGTTTAAAGGTGGATGATGGGTGTCAATGGGAACAAACCCATTGAAAGACGAAATTAACACATTAGAAGCATCCTTATTCGAAAATACAAAGTCAAGTAGTTTATCGTTGGAATTGGGAATATTATTGTGTTGTTGGAGGGAACAAAGTTCGATAACAGACGGAACACAAACGTTAAGACGGGAAGTTGTAGGTATAGGCACTGAATGATTGTTGGACCACGACAAAGGCCAACATCTAGTTGACTTCGCCTGCAGTAAGCTCAACATGTTTCCCTTATCGAAGCATCCACAAAAGCGTCACCCGGTGGAAGAACTTAGAACCAGTAGACCACGTTCTTATAGGAAAAAGGGTAGCCTCCAGCATCCTAGTTGTAAGAACCGTAAGAGGTGCTAACTGCCACTTTGACCTCTGACCACTATTCGGTCAAGGCTACATTCCAATGTAGAAAAATAAGAAGCGGACCTGCAAAGCACCAATGGACACTTAAATTCGACATCGAAAAGCTGAAAAACGAGTCCATGGCCGATGCATACACATCATCTTTAGCAGAGATAAGTGAATACATAATAATGCCTCACGCAGTACAAGAAAAGAGTCCCACCAAGAAAAAGTTCGATCACTTCCCTCGCATTCAAACGATGCCAGTGCCTACATGAAGCGGAAACGAAATTCAAAGCGAATGATGACGTAGTACGGCAGACTTTGATAATGAACTGGTATACTGTGATCGTAAGGAAAAGGATTTTTGAGCGTAGTGCTACGGTTTTTTTGTATGCAGAATTGAATCGATCTCCTGATTGTATTTGAAACGTTTGTGTTTCTCTTAGCTAACTCGAAGCTGTGGTTTTGTTGTTCGGTTCATGAATCAATGAATCCCTAGTAAAGCATGGGTTTTGTATGATTTATGAATTAATGAAATTCTATTTTGGACACTTTGGTTTCTTTCAGCAGATCTTTCTTTGAGAATAAGTTAACAAATTAATTATTCCATTTAATAAAAGAAAACAACTGGTAACGATTTTTTTGACTTCATTGGTCAGAATTCTAATTAAGACTAAATTTACAAATTTGAGCATCATTCAATATGTCGCAAATCTGGACTTATGAAACACTAGAAACACTACATGGTGATTGGCGTAAAAGCATTATATGTATGTCCGATCTACAAAAAGGATCTATTCTGCAATGATAGCTATTGAGGGTTTTCATTGGTGTGCACGTCTTACAAAATTTTGACAAAAACTATATAGTCCCCTATGCCGAAAACATAATTGGAGAATACCAAGGTAAACTCAGAACCGTACGATCAACTGCGGATAAAAAAAAAACTAAATTAAAATTAAAATGCTAGGATTATAATATCGACGTGCACTAGATATTCGTAGACTTTAAGTAAACTTACTGCGACGAATGACCATTTCGTCATTGGGAATAAACTCGAGTTATGAGCAACTTCACTTAAAGTGGCTCAACCGCCGGTGGGCTCGAGTGGTCAAAAAAGGAGAACTGGTTAGGGTTTTGTTCGAAGAAGGCAATTTTTTGGCAGGTCGAAGAGTTTTTGAAATTTTTTGTACGCATGTTTTTTTTTTTTTTTTTAGCGGAAAATAATTGGAAGAACGTGTGTGGTGTCGTACAGATGAGGAGTTTTTCGTTTAGAATCAAGCGCTAGTGCGAAAAAGCGTAAAAAAAGTGCACATAATCAGAAATAAAAAAATTTAAACAAATTAACAAAAACAAGATTAATAAAGTGTCTGAGTAGTATGTTGATCCATAAGGGAAGTAACAATATTAAAAAAAAAAGTGAAGCTTGCTGCTCGTAGGCGATCAGACAGCGGCCTTTAAGGTAGTTCCTGCTTGGATATAACTTGTTACCTCAATCTACGAAAATGAAAAATTCATAGGGTTGTGTGAAGGGCTAGCAACTATTCCACAATAAGTAATGAAAAAAAAATGTTAAGTAACTTGAAGGTCACGAGGCCAAGGCTCGATTTGGGCTGTAGTGCCATTGTAGAAGCCTAGACGTTGTAGGAAGGTTGGAGTAGAGCTTCGTAAGGCACAGTGATAGTTCGCTATGAGCTGGTAAATGTCATTCCCAGTGTGTCTTAATCGTTTGTTACAATAAAGCCTTGCTTCTCAGGACTTCCCTGGAATGGCCTTTGAATAGGTGTAAAGACGTAATGGTAGCGTGAACCCCGGGTCCTGCCCTTTTCGTTTATTATACTCTAGATGGAATCTGAGAGTATTATAAGTTCGCTCTAAGGTTTGTAACGCCAAGAAATAAGGCTCGGAGAAAAAAATGAATGATACAGAAGTTAATGTTATCACTCAAAAATCTCAAAACCGGATGTCCGTCCGTCTGTCCGTCTGTCCGTCCGTGCGCTCTCTAGCTTGAGAACGCGTTGAGCTAGATAGTTCAAATTTTGTACACGTCGTGTTTAGCAAAAAAGTAAGGTCAAGTTCGTGAACGGGCCAAATCGCTCCACCCCTTCTACCCCCTCCCATACAAAATGACACAATTGCGCAATTTGACAATGAAGAGATTTGCTCGAAAAGTATATAAGCTATTAACCTGAAATTTGGAATATCTTACTATTATGATAATATCAATCTACCGTATAAAAATTATGTGTGTCCTACCCCTCCTTCTACCACCTCCCATACAAACTGTACTTTTCATGAATTATTCTAAGCCAATTTACTCAGTGCGTATAAAATTTAGCTAGCTGAAATTTTGCACCAAGTATTTATTTAAAATTTTTAGTAAGACCAAAAAAAATTAGACGATTAGCTTCACCCCTTCTACCCCCTCCCATACAAAATGACACAATTTCGCAATTTGACATTAAATGGATTTACTCGAAAAGTGTAAAAGCTATTAATCTGAATTTTTACCCTCCCATACAATATGACACAGTTTCGCAACTTCACAAAAAATCGATTTTCTTGAAAAGTATGAATGGCACTAGTCTGAAATTTAGGGGGTGCCAATTTTATAATATTTTTAGCTATTTCCGAAAAAATCATTAAAATCCCCCCACTCTTTCTACCCCCTCCCATACAAACTGCGCATTTTCACTAAATCTAACTCACTAATTTTCTCAGTTCCCATTCAATTTTTGGGGTAAGCATTTTGTACAAAACATTTTCATAGCTACTTTAGCATGATGGCGAAAAAATTAGTTCAATGCTATCATCCCTTCTAACACTCCCCATACAAAATTTCTTGGGATCACAAAAAATTCTATTCCATCTAGAGTATCGTAAGATTGCGCTTTACGCGCAATCGTAGCCCTGTTATGTTTTTTTTTCTTTTCACACAGTTCAATCAGGATGGCGTCTTCCCCGAACCAAATTCTTCCCCCCGCCCTCAGCCCTGATTTACCGGCAACCATGCTGTGAGGTCCGGAGGAAGCTCATCATCTGCTAGCAGAATGAAGTGCGCCATTTCGTTACATTATGCCCTGTACAACAGAATGCTGGAATTATGAATACCAGCAAAACTCGTCCGACTGACAAGGCTTACAATGATGAACTCAATATTCCAAGTAAAGATCCAGATCGACTTGTCTACAACATTCCGAACACTCTTCGGGCTGAAGCAAGGAGATGGCCTTGCATCCACACTTTTTAATCTGGCTTTGGAAAGAACAATCCCAGTTGACACCAGAGGGACGCTACTGTTTAAGTCATCGCAGATAGTAGCTTACGCAGATGACATAACCATAATGTTGCGATCACAACTGGGCGCCAAGGAAGTCTACGTAAATCTTGACACGGCAGCACAAAAAGTAGGGTAACGCATGTTGCAATCACGAAGAAACACGCTACTTAGACAAACTCTAATGATAGCAGACTATAACAAAGAAAACGTGAACTACTTCGTTTATTTAGGGGCCAATCTCTCCAAAGACGGCAATGAAATTGAAAGACGCATACTGGTAGCAATCAAGACATACTACCCGGTACTTCCGATAATAAAATGCATAGAAAACGAAACTGTGAATCTACAAAACCATAATAAGACCTGTACTCTGCTATGGCAGTGAAACGTGAACGTTAGTACAGGTATCAGAATAAATGGCTAATGCCTTTGAGAGGAAGGTATTACGATGAATCCTCGCACCAGTGAGAGAACAAGGTGAATGGAGTATTCGATTCATTTAGGAATTGTACACCATTTTCGAGGACCCTGAAGTCTCTACTCTAACCAAACTTCGGAAGCTACAGTGGGATGGTCACGTGCAGCGAATGGAGGTTAGAAGAATACTTGGAGTATGTGTGTACTAAAAGGAATGGCGGAAGGAAAAAGGCTAGTCGGAAAACCGAGATGACGCGGGAGGATTCAGTCGACGAAGACAGCAAATCGCTTCCAAAATTTTCAACATAGAGGACGCGGTCATTGGATCGAGAAAATTGGAAAGGAAGCATACAGGATGCCAAGGATCGACTTGAGCTGTAGTGCCATTGATGATAATTTTACTTTATTATTATAATAATAAAGTATTGTGATCGACACAAAAAAAAAAAAAAAGTTTGCTACCCTGAAATTTTTTTTTTTCGCGTTTCATGACTAAATTAGCCTAAAAATGCAAAAAAAAAAATCCGTCTGTCTGTACGCCGTCCGCCGTACACCGACGTGTACGCTCAGCGCACATTAACTCCCAAACCCTTCAAGATAGAAAGTTCATTTTTAGAGGGATTGTAGATAGTTGCGGATCTCAGGCGGATACCCATTTTGAGGGGTGTACGGGTTCAGGGGGAGGCGGGCGGAGCGCTTAAGCCGAAAAATACGAGTTCAAATATCTCAACCATGGTAATAGCTAGGAAGCTAAAACTCAACATACATATAGAGGGGTTTGTGGGACAACTTTTAAAAATAATTTAATTTTTTATCCATTGGGGTGCGAAAAGGGGGGGCTAAGAACCAATTGTCGGCCGAATTTTTTTTTTAAATGATTATATCTTCGAAATTACTTATCGTAAAAAAATCATATTTAGAGACCGTCAAGGTTGCATATAGTTCCATCGGAACCAGCTCAGAAAGCGGCTAATTATTGTAAGGGGGGGTCAGGGGGGTGCAAAGAAAAACACTTAAAAATTAATATCTCAACTATCTTTTAAGCTATGTAATTGAAACTTAAAACGTATATTAAGCTATACTAGGCAAATACAAAAAAAATATAGCATGTTGAAATAATAGTAGTGGGGGGAAATGGGGAACATTTCAAAAATGTCGCACTTTTCAAAATTACAAATCCTTATATCTCAAAAAAAAGTACAGATATTAAATCAAAAATTTGTCAGATTGTAGAACTACATAATGGTTAATTTTGGTAAAAATTTTAAGCTGGGAGGTGTAAGGGGAGGGAGGTGATAAGCAAAAATGTCGAAAATTTTGAGTGATTTTCTTAGGGCTCTAGTGAAAGATAAAAAGTTAAAATTTTGCATGTGAATACCTATATTTAATTTACATAGAAAAATAATATTAACTTGATCCATATCTATTATAAACCGACTCCCCCGGTCTAACGTGCACAAGGTGTTTCATGTGCATTGAAAAAAACACATAAACTGAAAATTTTTGAGTGAAATTTTAAGGTAGAAACTTGAAAATTTGCAAAATGCATTTAAAAAAAATTCCTAAACATACGAAATATTGACTGGTCGAAAACCTTTAAAACTTCTACCCCCTCCCATACAAAATTATTTTTTCGACCATTTTTTGCAATTCTACATACAAACTTACAAAAATAATTGAAATGAAATTACGTTAAAAGTTTTGAAATCGCGCTTGCCTTTCTACCCCCTCTCATACAAAAGCATGATTTCGATCAATTTTATTAAATCAACTAATAATCAACAAATTAAAAGCTACGAACTTGAAATTTTGTACAAGTATCTTACAACAAAAAAGAAAGAAAATTTCATCACAAGTCTTACGCAGTCTTACGATTCCCCTCCCTCCTCTACCCCCTCCCATACAAAATTATTTTTTCGAGCATTTTTAAGAAATAATTTGTCAGCTAACTCTTAAAAGCTATAAACTTCAAATTTTGCAGAAAACTTATAAAAATAATTGAAATGAAGTTGTTTTAAAAGTTTTGAAATTGCGCTTGCCCTTCTACCCCCTCCCATACAAAACTATGATTTCGACCAATTTCATTAAATCAACTAATAACCAACAAACTAAAAGTTACGAACTTTAAATTTTATACAAGCACCTTACAAGAGAAGCAAAATAAAACTACATATCAAATTTTACGATTCCCCTACCTTCTCAACCCCCTCCCATACAAATGTTCGGTTTCGTGAATGTAAAATACACCGAATTTTATGAAAATTCTATGCAACTTCGTCTATGAAACACATTCTATACAGAGAATATTGGACGTGATTCAAGCAATTAATTAAAAAGCTATTAACATCCACCCACCCTTACTATTACTCCTGCTCCTCCCCTCATAAAAACCCAAACTTGCAGAAACGAATGAAATATTGTTAAATTGACAACAGCCCTGCCCAAGAACTCCCTTTCACTTAGCCTTTCCTAACCACTCTAACCTGCATATTGACTTTCCACTCATCCGCAACTTGTCCCAAGAATAATAAAGTTTCGCCCGACTTGTTGGCAGTTTATTAATTTTGTAAGCCAATATCTCATTAAACCTGGTCTACTCAAAAGAATTGTAGTAAAAGAATTATTGAAAAATATTAAAATCTAAGAGAGTTATCGTGTATCGGCACAGATATAATCAGGCACGGATAAATTTCAAAATTAAAAGATTTATATATAAATGTGAGGTTGTACCAATGTCCTAAATATTCGTATTAATAATAAAATGTGGTCTAAATAGATCCTGAATTGAAACGCATTTACTATTGATCTGCAATAAATCACAAACATTCGAATATACCTTCTACCTGTCTAATTTCAAGTGTGTCATTCAATTTCTCGTTGCCTGCATATCGAGTATATGTACGCATATAGCTGATACATGTACATCCTATCAAACAGTCACCAAAAAGTCGACGTAATAATTAATTACCGAAAGTTTTACGTATAAATATTTTAGCACCTGTCGCAGAAACTTTAATTAAAATCTCAAATAAAGTTAATACGATGTTATTTGACGATGATCTTGATGGACACATCAGAAAATTTCACTAGGAAGATTTTGTTTAGCGAATTTAAATAAATGGAGCATGCTTTAGGTTTTTTTTCTACCTAAAAATGTGTGACATAATTAGATAGATAATTGACTGGACATGAAAGCCTACACGAGCCTATGGTAATTTAATTCGAGTTAATTTAACGATTTTCATACTAAAGTTGGTACAGGACTTCATACTCATATGTACATATATTGTTTTGCAGGCATTACTGTCGATTGTCGTCACCGTTTTCCACTTTATATGCAATAATAAGATTGAAGAGCGTTAGTGTCCGATGGTGGTGCGCATCTTTTTGCTTAAAATTAAATGAAAGTGATGCTGTATGTCGTCGTGTTATCAATGCAATGTGAAAGTTACCTGTACCGGAGGAAGTAATTACGAACGAAAAAGATGACGACGGTGTGATCTACAGAGTTGGTGAGGAATGAACCGAAAAAAAAACTGTGGGAATTCTAAAAACGATCGTATCCCAATGCGTGATGCGTTTTTGGACAGTTGTACAGTAAAGTCCGCACGCATCTAGCGTGGCGGCGATCTATTGAATTTCGATTTTCAGCCATAATTGTGCCTTGGAGTGATAACGCAAAATTATTGTGTTGAAAAGATTCAGGAATAAACTGATTGTTCGTGTACTTATCCGTCTTAACTTTTCACTTTATTTCGATTGCATAATTTGCATCAACAGGTACAAAAATATACGTTTTATGCTCAATTAGATGTTAACAATTTCAGTTGATTTAAGCTCCGACGAGACGACAACGACACGACAATTTGCCGGCAGCAAAGAAAGGAAAATGTCTACAATCTACTATAGTGCATAATAGGTAGAAACAATCAGCATTTTAATGCAGATTTAATGAGTGTTAATATTTTGAAATTGATTTAGAAACGATTTCGTAAACGGCAAAATTAGATGTTCCGGAATTTATAGTTTTTTGAATTGATTGAATGCACATAATTTATGATGGTATTAAGAGGTACGATTAGGATATTTGTATAATGAAAATGATTTTGAAAGCATACTTGGACGTATACGTAGGATTCAACTATGGTAATTTGTTAAAGAATTCTCAGATTGTGGCTATACCCCATAATTACGCGTGTCGTAATAGTTTGTAGACCTTAAGGTTGCAAATTTCAATGTACTAAGCTGAGCATGTCTCGAGAAAACTTGCAGACCAAGCAGGTTAAGGATCCTTCAATTCTACAATAATCTATCAGAAAAGTTCGTATAAACCTGTCTACTAATAAAGTAATTGTATTACCAAATTAAGGGTGCCAATCGATTGAGCTACTGAAAATCAAATAAACAAATAAATTGTTGAATAAACAGCAACATTCCTAAATACTACCCTTAAGAGTAAAAAAAAATTTTTTGATTTGGCCTTGAACTTTTGGTGATAGGAAAGAACTGAACAGCAAAGAACTCTAATACAAAAAGTTTCTCGAAAATTTATCCGTAACAATTACGAGAAAGTATTGATTAAACTTTTCGGTGAAAAGTCTGCTTGTGTCTTAGAGGATAAAATTGAAATACTGAAGCATACTATCTACCAAACCAAAATGTGATCAGAATAAAGAAACTTATCGATTTTTCAGGTCAGGGGGGTGGAAAGAAAAACACTTAAAAATGAATATCTCGACTGTCTCTTAAGCTATGTAATTGAAACTTAAAAAGTATACTAAGCTTTATTAAAAAAATATGAAAAAAATATAAAATGTGGACATAATAGTACGGGGGTGGGGGGAAATGGGGACAATTTCAAAAATGGCGCACTTTCAAAAACTACAAATCATTATATCTCAAAATTGAGTACAGATATCAAATCAAAAATTTGTGAGATTGTATAGCTATATAGTTTTCAATTTAATTGTTATGCACCGAAGTGGGGGTCACAAGGTGTTTCATGTGAAATGAGAAAAACACATAAACTGAAAATTTTTGAATGAAATTTTAAGGAAAAAACTTGAAAATTTGTTAAATGCACTTAAAAAAATCCTTAAAAGTTTGAAATATTGACTGATCGAATATCTTCTACCCCCTCCCATACAAAATTATTTTTTCGACCATTTTTAAGAAATCAATTATAACTATTGAAAGCTATCAATTTGAAATTTTGCATAAAAACAAAAATAATCGAAATGAAATTACGTTAAAAGTTTTGAAATCGCGCTTGCCCTTCTACCCCCTCCCATACAAAAGTATCATTTCGACGAATTTCATTAAATCAACTAATAACCAACAAATTAAAAGCTACGAACTTGAAATTTTATACGAGCCCCTTACAAAAGAAAAGAAAGAAAATTGCGTTACAAATTTTATGATTTCCCTACCTCCTATACCACCTCCCATACAAAACTGTTTTTCGAGCATTTTTAAGAAATCAGTTATCAGCTAACTCTTAAAAGCTATCAATTTCAAATTTTGCATAAAAACTTATAAAAATAATTGAAATGAAGCTGCTTTAAAAGTTTTGCAATCGCGCTTGCTCTTCTACACCCTCCCATACAAAAGTAATTTCGACCAATTTCATTGAATCAACTAATAAACAACAAATTAAAAGCTAGGAACTTGAAATTGTGTACGAGCACACTACAAAGGAAATAAAATTGCGTCATAAATTTTATGATTCCCCTACCTCCTCTACCCCCTCCCATACAAATGTTTGGTTTCGTAAATGTAAAATACACAGAATCTTATGAAAATTCTATGCAACTTTGTCTATGAAACTCACATTTTATACAGAGAATATTGGACGTAGTTCAAGCAATCAATTAAAAAACTATTCAAATCCACCCACTCTTACTATCACGTCCCACCCCTCCCCTCATAAAAACTCAAACTTGCAGTAATAAACAAACGAAATATTGATTATAAGTACTGGAGCTTTTCATCGTTTCCGCAAAATGTTAAATTGACAATTGCCCTGCCCAATAATCCCCTTTCACTTAGTCTTCCCTAACCACTCTAACATGCATATTAACTTTCCACGCATCCGCAACTTTTCCCAAGAATAATAAAGTTTCGCTCGAGTTGTTGGCAGTTTATTTGTTTCTGTAAATGTAAATAAATCATTTAAAAAAGTTTACTGATTTGATTTGAAAAACACTTAAAAATGAATATCTCAACTATCTCTTAAGCTATATAATTGAAACTTGAGACATATATTAAGCTTTACTAAGAAAATACGACAAAAAAATAACATGTTGAAATAATAGTAGTGGGGGGAAATGGGGAGCATTTCAAAAATGGCGCACTTTTCAAAATTACAAATCCTTATATCTGAAAACAGGGTACAGATATCGAATCGGAAATTTGTCAGATTGTAGAACTACATAGTCGTTAATTTTGGTAAATTTGAAGTTGGGAGGTGTAAGGGGAGGGAGTAAACATGATTTAATTATATCAGAAAGAATACAATCAGCCTTAGAAGTGATAATGAACTGGTGTCAGTCTAAAATCTTGAACATCTACCCAGGTAAGACTGAGCTAGTACCATTTACAAATAGAAGGAAAATGTACATCATACCCCCTTCAATAAATGGTACAATAATACCCTTTTCAGACGAGGTAAAATATCTAGGTGTTATACTAGATAGCAAACTCAACTGGAATAAAGATATAGAATGGACTCATGCCAAAGCACTAAAGGCATTCTGGGCCTGTAAAAGCTTATTTGGCAGAAGATGGGGACTAAAGCCCAAAATGATTTACTGGTGCTACAGAACAATCATTCTTCCAATAGTCACATACGGATCAACGATATGGTGGACTAAAACTTTACAAAGAAAAGCACAGCTTACGCTACAAAAAATCCAAAGGCTAGCTTGTCTTGGTATCACAGGAGCTATGAAAACCTGTCCCACAGCGGCAACGGAAATATTCCTTAACATCCCTCCGATACATCTACAAATTAAAAAGGAAGCTAGCAAAGAGTGTTACGCATACAGAGGGAAAACAAGTACAAACCAGGGGATTTTAGAGGCCACCTCAAAATCCTAAGAAACCCGAAAGTGGAGGTTCTAGCCTCCACACTATCGGATGCTATGCCGACAAAATATAACTTTGAAACCCCCTTCAAAGTTGTAATCAGAGAACGCAAGGACTGGCAATCCACGCTACCTGAAAAGGAAGAGGGATCAACCATCTGGTATGCAGATGGTTCACGCACTTCTGAGGGGACAGGAGCCGGAGTCAAAAGCCCTAACTTCTCGGTTTCAAAACCACTCGGCAAAGAAGCCACAATCTTCCAGGCTGAACTAATTGCAATGGAACTATGTATCCAAGAGAATATAAGGAGAGCTCATCGCAACAAATCAATTTATATCCTATCGGATAGTCAGGCGGTTCTCAAAGCCCTAACATCTAATAAACACGGATCGAGGTTAGTTTGGGACTGTCTTCAAGACCTAATCATCCTGGGGAAAAGGAACGACGTAACCTTAATGTGGGTACCAGGACATATGGGAATTGAGGGAAACGAAGAGGCTGATCGCCTTGCAAAAAATGGCGCGGAAAAAACTTTATTGGTCCAGAGCCATTCTGCGGAAAACCAAAAGGGCATCAAAGCTCGACACTTAAGAAGTGGGTTAAACAAGAACACAAAATCTACTGGAATAGACTTCCAGGCTTATAAACCTCAAAAAAACTAATCATACCAAAAAAAAACCAAGTGGAAGATATCCTAAAATTCAGGAAGAGCGATATTAGTACGCTAATTGGCCTAATGACGCGGCACAGTGGAGTGAACCACCACCTGAATAATATGGGCTTAGCTGAAACCGACATCTGCCGTCTCTGTCTCGAAGTCTCAGAAACGACAATACATATCCTATGCCACTGTGAAGCAGGGGCAAGGAAAAGGCATAATCTTCTGAGGAAAGGTTTCATTTCCACCGAGGAACTAGCCAATATGGCTCCCTTGCAGATACTCAAATTAGCTAAAGCTTTTGAGTTATGGTAGGGTATAGGGGCAATAATCGCACAATAGGCCAAAAAGGCCGCAGTGCTCTCACGTGTTCCCCTAACATAAATAATAAATAATAATAATAAGGGGAGGGAGTTGGTAAGCAAAAATGTCGAAAATTTTGAGTGATTTTTTTTTAGGGCTCTGGTGAAAGATACAAAGTTTAAATTTTGCATGTGGATACATCTGTTTGATATACATAGAAAAATAATATTAACTTGTTCCATTGTTGTTATAAATCGACCACCCCCGGTCTAACGTGCACAAGGTGTTTCATGTGCATTGAAAAAAACACATAAACTGAAAATTTTTGACTGAAATTTTAAGGTAGAAACTTGAAAATTTGTGAAATGCACAAAGTCCCTAAATATACGATATACTAACTGGTCAAAAACCTTTAAAACTTTTACCCCCTCCCATACAAAATTATTTTTTCAACAATTTCAAGAAATCAATTATCACCTAACTATGTATTAAAAGCTATCAATTTGAAATTTTGCACAAAAACTTTTAAAAATATTGGAAAAAAAATTGCGTCAAAAGTTTTGAGATCGCGCCTGTCCTTCTATCCCCTCCCATACAAAAGGTTGATTTCGACCATTATTAAGAAATCAATTATCACCTAACTATTAAAAGCTATCAATTTGAAATTTTGCACAAAAGCTTTTAAAAATAGTTGAAACAAAATTGCGTTAAAAGTCTTGAATTCGCTCTTGCTCTTCTACCACCCCTCATACAAAAGTATGATTTCGACCAATTTCATTAAATCAACCAACAAATTAAAAGCTACGAACTTGGAATTTTGTAGAGAAATGAAATAAAACTACATCACAAGTTTTATGATTCCCTTACCCGCTCTACCCCCTCCCATACAAATGTTCGGTTCCGTGAATGTAGAATACAGCGAATTTTATGAAAATTCTATGCAACTTCGTCTATGAATAAGATTCTATACAGAGAACATTGGACGTGATTCAAGCAATCAATTAAAAACCTATACACATCCACCAACACCCCTCCTCCCCCCCCATAAAAACCCAAACTTCCAAAAACGAATGAAATATTGTTAAATTCACTTAGTTTTCCCTAACTACTCTAACCTGCATATTAACTTTCCACTCATCCGCAACTTGTCCCAAGAATAATAAAGTTTCGCCCGACTTGTTGGCAGTTTATTTCATTTATAATAATTTTGAAACATCCACTAATTTTTTTTGCATTTTTCTTGAAAAAGTAAACAAGAGATTTTCTACAAAAATCTCAAAACCGGATGTCCGTCCATCCATCTCCGCGATCTCTAGCTTGAGAACGCATTGAGCTACAAAGTTCGTAAACGGACCAAAACGCTTCGCCCCTTCTACCCCCTCCCATACAAAATGACTCCTTTTCGATCATTTTCAGTAATCAAATTTTTGCGGAAACTATAAAAGCTAACAATTTGAAATTTAGAAAATATTATTTTTATCATAAATGTGATATATGGTATACAAATTTTTTGAATCCCCCAACTTCTTCTACCGCCTCGCATACAAACTGCACAATTTCACTGAATCTAATACACTAATTTTCTCGGTGCCTGTTCAATTTTTGGAGCATGAATTTTGCTTAGAACATTTTTATAGCCACTTATCACATGATGTGAGAAAAATAAGTTCAATGCAGTCACCTCTTCTACTACACCCCACACAAAATTTTTTATGATCACAAATATTTATAGTTCATCTAGAGTATCGTACGATTGCGCTTTACGCGCAATTGTAGTCCTGTTATGTTTATTGACACATTTTCTTCGTATCAAAAACAGTTTTCGTAATAATATCTTAAGGAATTTAAAGATTTTCAATCAATCAATCATTCAATTTCCTAGTAAGAACCCTTATAGAGGCGTAGGACAAAAATACATTTCTTCCACAAGACACGATCCTGAGCAGAGGCCTTTAGTTGCAGCCCGGACCTGTTTATTCTCTGCTGTTCAGTTTCTCCTTCTACAATGGCGCTACAGCCCAAATCGGGCCTTGGCCTTCTGACCTTCAGGTTTCTTAGCATTTTTGTCATTATTAATTGTGGAAGGGTTGTTAGACCTTCGCATAACCCTCTATTTACGAATTTTTCATTTTCGTAGATTGAGGTGACTAAGCTAAGCAGGCAGTGTGCTGGAATTATGCGTCGACCGGGATTTGAATTTACGACCGTCGCATTGTAAACCTGTTCAACTGCTCACTTCCATATGCTATATTGTCGACCAATCCGACGTTTTCAAGATGATTATAATCCAGAGCTTTTTTCGCGATGTTTTGCTATAGTTTCCTTAAAGTCATCCACTGCAACTTTCGCCATATCTTAGTCTATCCTATTGTGCTCCAAAGTTCATCGTTGGAGATTACTTCTGGCTAAAATACCCCTCAAATGCTTCGGAGACATTGGTTCACGAAAGTTTGCAGTTTATTGGTAAGAAGAATGGTCACTTTCTATGTCCATCTATTCTACAATGGCACTACAGCCCAAATCGGGCCTTGGCCTCCTGACCTTCAAATTCCTTAACATTTTGTTTTCATTACTTACTGTGGAAGAGTTGTTGGACCTTCGCACAACCCTAAATCTTCGAATTTTTCATTTACGTAGTTTGAGGTGACCAAGGTATACCAAAGCAGATAGTGTGCTGGAAATATGAGTCGATTTGAATTCACGACCGTCGCATTGTAAACCAAAACATTACCCACTAGACTACACTCTAGCTATGTAGTAAAACCATACATCAACGTCAAATACTCCATCAAAGGGAGTTTTCTCTTATAATCCAGAAGGGGGAAGGATACCTGACGAGTTTTCTTTACACGAGCCGCAATATCATTTTCGGCTCCGCCATCCATTCTGACAATGCTTCCGAGGTAACAAAAGTCTTGCACCTCTTTCAAATCTTGTCAGTGTTCGAACCCATGTGTATGTACTTGATTTTACGCACATCTATTTTCAGTCGTACTTCTTTGTATTTAAAAGACAACGAACGAACATTTGACTTTAAGTCCGAACGGTTATATGCAAGCAAACACACGATATTATGGCTTAAGATGTTAAAGAGTCCTAACTGAAAACATTTATCTGCCCAACCTTCCAGTACAGCCTTCAAGTTATTATTTATTAACACCAGAGACAGGGCTCACTCCACCTCTTCTACCCTCTCCCTTACAAAATGACACAATTTGCAATTTGACAGTAAATTGATTTTCTCGAAAAGTATCAAAGCTAATGGAATATATTATTTTTGTGATGATTTCAATGTACGGTATAAAGTGTCCAACAAGTTGGGCGCAACTTTATTATTCTTGGGACAAGTTGAGGATGCGTGGGAAACCAATATCCAGGCTAGAGTGGACAGGGAATACTAAGTGCCTTCCATTGAACCCCCATTATAGCAGGGAAGTTGTCAATTATTTAATAATTAACGGCGATTGCGATTAATAGCTCCAGTTATGTACTGGAGTTAATACTTCATTTGTTTATTTATGCAAATTTGAGTTTGTATGGAGGGTGGAGAATAGAAGGGATGGATTGATGTTAATAGTTTTTTTTAACTGATTGCTTGAATTCAAAATTCGCAATGTAGTGTAATAGTTTCATAGATGGGCTTTTCGCCCAATCATAATTCTGTTATGTCATGCAGATAAGGGCCCACGTCGATACATAACAGTTCTGGTTCAAATTATTATTTTTTCTGTATGTTTATCAAATAGTTGTATGCTCATGCGAAGTTTAAACTTTGCATCTGTTACCAGAGCCCTGAAAAAATTCGTTCATTTTTGGACATTTTGGTCCACCACCTCTCTACCCTTACACAACTCAACTTAAAAATGGCAAAATTATAGGTCATAGAGCTCTACAGACTGGCAAAATTTCAACTTAATATCTGTATTGGGTTTTGAGATGTAATGGTTTAAAAATTTTGAAAAATGCAATTTTTGAAATTCTCCCTATTTCTCCACAGTGCTATGTTATCCAAATATTATATTTTTCTCATATTTCGTAGTAGTAGTATAGCTTAATACATGTTTCAAGTTTTAATCACATAGCTTAAGAGATAGTCGAGATAGTCGAGATATTAATTTTTAAGTGTTATTCTTTAATTCTAAGAATTTAATCATTTGGCCAACTATTTGTTTTTAGCCCCCCCCCCCACTGGATAAGAAAAATTTAATTCATTTTAGAGTTGGTCCCACAACCTCTCCATGCATATGTTGATTTTCAGCTTCCTAGCTAGAACCGTGGTTGGAATATTCGAATTCATAGTTTTCGATTGCTCGGTGCTCTCCGGCCTCACCCCTAATTGGATTCCGCCTGAAATCAGCACTTATCTACAATCCACCTAATAAAGAACTTTCTTTTTTAATGAATTTGGTAGTTAATATGCACTGAGCATACATGCACCGCGTACTGTGTACAGACTGAAGTTACTGTATGGAGAAAAAAGAACAAGACTCCTGGTAATAGAGTTCGGTGAAGGTGATAACCACCTATTTTCCTGCAAATGTGATTGCAAACCATTCATTAGTACGTGAAACCTACCAAATTAATTTTGTATCACTTAAAAGTTCTTGAAATAAAAGACATTTGCGAAATAAAACCACTAAGAAGTTACACAGACACGAAGCACGCATACATACATTTAAAAATAAAAAGCGCCCAACCCGGCAGGTTGATCTAGCTCTTACAGGTTCCTTGTTCTTTCTTCTTTATGGAGTAACTCTAGTACAGACAGACGGATTAGTTTTTTTTTTAGTTTCACAATAATAATTCGAACAATAAAGTAAAATGAATTTAGTTCGTATAAATGATAAATAAATAGGAATAGGAATACAATTCCTCTTGATCCGTACTTTATTTGTAATCTTTTCGACTTGCCATAAAAATTCACAAAATAGGATCTCCTCAATCATTTGTTTATAATTCAGTCCAACTTGTGGGTACTCAAGACAGACTTGAGTATTATTAAGAAGTACTAATACAGTACCGCTTGAGTACCAAACAAATTATGCTTAAGTTTTGAAAGCATTCTGCTTGAGCAGTGTGAATACGGTACCGAAAATTAAACACAATTATGCCAGAATATTTCGAAAATAGATATACGAAATTTAAAAATAGGCCCTAGCTCCAAAAACTGGAAAATTATCAGAATTTATAATGTAATGTGTGTATAAATCATAATTACGCGCTCTGTTGATCCGGACTCTATCAGTACTGGTACTACCGATCGTGGTGATACCGTATTCGTTTCTAATTCAGAACTTATAGAGGAGTTTCGAAAAAAACTAAAGATTAAGTACTATTTTGCTATGAATTTTGAGTACTCGTTAATTATTTCGTCAATAGTGTCCAGGGGACTAGGAGATGGGGCAAAATTCATATTATTTAATACTGAAGAAGTACTGAAGCATTACTGAATTGAAAATGGATTTTCAATTAATTCCTTCTGAATTAAAACTCAAAAAATTGCATATTTCAATCCCTAAAGAATAAATTTTGTACTCATATACTCGTATCTACATCTACAATGGCACTACAACCCAAATCGGGCCTTGACCTCCTGACCTTCAGGTTTCTTAACATTTTCGTCATTTATTGTGGAAGGATTGTTAGACCTTCGAATTTTTCATTTTCGTAGATTGAGGTGACCAAGCAGGTAGTGTGCTGGAATTATGCATCGACTGGGATTTGAAGACTAACACGCTAACAACTAGGCTACACCCTAGATATACTCGTAGAAGTAGACAGAATTACGGGGAATATTTTGAACACTTTTATTAAGCGACTAGCGTACGCAAACGTGCTTCGAAAGTGAAAATTTGCTTTAGTGCTTCGCGGGTGTTTTTTTAAAAAACGAAAAGAGATTTAAATTTTGGGTGGATGTTAATAATTGTTTGATAGATTACTTACGTTCAAAATTCTCTGTATAGAATATTAGCTTCACAAACGAAATTCGATGTATTGATTTTGATTTGCTGGTTATTAGTTGGGTTATTGGAATTGGTCGATATCATACCTTGCTTAATGATTTTGGTATCCTCATTTTCGTTTTCTTCTTTGGTTGTACAGGAAGCAACTTTGAATGAAGACAGATATTCGTTCGAACAACTTTCTTTCTGTTCTATTCCACGATTGCACCTGTTCAACAGTTCTGCAATTGCATCGTCATCATAATGCATAGCCTTTTCTTGTTATCCCTCCTCACCTTTGAAAAGTTCTTCTTTTACAAAACGCAATACGTCATCGAGTTCTTGTTTTGTGAAGTTTAGGACTTTGCCTCCTATTTCAGGCCTAACTATATTACTAAATGTGTCAACATCATCTTTCGCTTAGCCACTTGCGTAACTTTCTCCTCTACGGAATTCCTTGTAATGAAAGGATAGATCACAACTTTATTAGCTTGACGGATTCTATGTGCTTGTGAAAAAGCCTGAATATCCAAGCCTGAAAATACCAATGAGAATTGTGTATAATGACGGTATCAGCTGTGAACAAATTCATACCTAGCCCAGCGGCACGAGTATCTATAGTAAAAATCATCCGGTATTTTCATTGACACTTCGCCAGGAACTTTTTCTGATGGATCTGACGATGCCGGCTTTAGAAAGCACCGAATAAACAATTAAATTCATTATTTAACCATTTCTGGAGATTTGTTTGTATTCTATTTATTCACTTCTGTACACAATTCGGTTACTTTACCTATGTCGGTTATCGAAATAATCTTAGGGGATCACCCTTTAATGCGCGATGCATAGTTGATTCGACATTGGGTAGGAGAAATAGGGAAAATAGCAGGGAAACACAGAAGCGAAGAGTTTGAAGTGACGGGGAACGTTGTTCTTAAACTGTTAGAGGTTGTATTCAGTGGGAAAGAGATTGCCTGGTTATGAATTCCACAACACTGTCGTCTTGGGAAAAGGGTGCAGAAGTTATTCTGTTTAGCACGACTCTAATAGAGCGCTCGGAGAGAAAAATCTCAATCCATTTAAGAAAAGCTGATACATTATATTATATTATTATTTGTACGGATAAGAAATACAATTTCTATAAGGGAAACTACGAGCAAATGAGTTGTGACCTCGGTAATGTTAACTGGTTTGAACTTTTTAGCAGCAAAAGCTCTAATGAATCATCGACGCAACTACACTCCATCCTTGATGACATAATTCATCGGAATGTTCCCTATCGTGTCATTTCTAGTCGTGACTACCCTGAATGGTATAACCATTCTATTTTTTGCGCTCTTCATAAAAAAAAGCGTTTGCATAAAAAGTATAAGCGGTCGTCTCTTCTATCTGATTACCAAAACTATTCTCTTCAGCGTAAGCGGGTCAAATCGGACATCAAGAAGGCTTTCTCTGCATATATTTCTCAGCTTGAGGCGGCACTGTTGCGCAATGAGACCAAACCGTTTTGGTCGCATGTTAGAAAGCGTAGAAATAAAAAATTTTTTCCTTCACAACTTAAGTTTGGTGATACTGCCACTACCTCTCTACAAGGAAGGTGTGAGATTTTTGTCAAATACTTTTCCTCTGTGTTTCGCCACTCGAGTAATGATCTGTCTTATGACTTCTTCATCCCACCCCAGGAGTTGATCTCTGAGATATCCATTAGTGAGAGGGACATTATATCAATCATCAATTCTCTAGATTCAAAAATCGGTGGCGGACCGGATGGGATCCCGAACCTTTTTGTGAAAGCTCTCTCCTCGGAGCTCTCAGTACCACTATCTATTTTGTTCAATAAGTCTCTTGAAGAAGGCTCGTTTCCTGCATGCTGGAAGTTAGCTAACATAGTACCCATTTTAAAGAAAGGAGATACCGAAAATGTCTTAAATTATCGCCCGATTTCCACCCTGAACTGTTTTAGAAAGGTTTTTGAAAGATTAGTTCATAATGTAATATGGGATAAACTTTATCACTTGATATCACCAGCCCAACTTGGATTCGTGAAAGGTAGATCTACTTCTACTAATTTATGTGAATTCACTAATTTTGTTGCTCAATCCTTAGATCGTCATAATACTGTCCAAGTCATATATACCGATTTTTCAAAAGCTTTCGACACTGTTAATTGTAAAATTCTAATCTCAAAGCTTGGAAGGTACGGTGTCTCTGGCTATCTCCTGAACTGGTTCAGTTCGTACCTTACGGACCATCGTCTCCGAATTACGTTAAACGGATACTCCTCTACTGAGTTTCTTGCTAACTCTGGTGTCCCACAAGGATCGATCCTTGGCCCTCTATTATTTACTCTCTTCATAAATGATTCGCCCCAATTTGTATCTTCGAACTGTCTCTTATTCGCTGATGACCTCAAACTGTTCCGGGAAATTTCCTCCGTTTCTGATGGCTTGATTCTCCAGGCTGATTTGTCTGCTGTCCCTTGTTGGTGTTCAAACAACGATATCTTTTTGAACACAGAAAAGTGTTTTACTATGGAGTACTCGTATAAGACTACCTCCTCTGTTCTCTCTTACTCTATTAATGGATCCATCCTTACAGCAGTAACCACAATAAAGGATCTAGGAGTGGTCTTTGATCGTAAACTTAAATTCGTAAATCATTTCTCCGAGATTACTAATAAGGCATACAGACTTGCTGGCTTCATCCTCCGCACGACCGTCCATTTTAATTGTCCAGGAACAGCTGCTCTCCTATTTTCCACACTCGTCCGTAGTATTTTGGAGTACTGTTCCACCGTCTGGAACCCACACCACTCTTGCCATGTTCGAGCCATTGAATCTGTTCAGCGTAGATTCACTTGAACCCTTTTCTATAGATTAAGGAAGCCTCATATCGACTACAATGGCAGACTTGAAGTACTTCACCTACAGCCACTGCATTTAAGGCGGACCTTCCTCGATGCCTGCTTCCTCTTCAAGCTGTGCAAGTACCTGCTCGATACTCACCTCTGTGACGACCTGAACTTTAGACCAGGAATAGTCTCAACAAGGAATTCAGACATCTTCAATCCTCCACGAGCCTCTCTCGATGTATACCATCACTCTCCGATGCTAAGAATGCAAAGGAACCATGACCAACTCCAATTTGGTCTTTAGCTTCTTCTTTTCCATTATTTAAGAATAGAGTTAAATCTATCATATTTAATGTTTAAATTTTTATTTTTACTATTCATTTATTTTTTAGCGTATATTATAAACTATCATCTTCAATGTTTAAATTTTCCTCTTTTCTATTCTTTTATTTTCCGTTTTTGTTTAATTGAAATTGTAATCTTTTTGTTCAAGAGCCGAAATAAATAAATAAATAAAAAGACAATGTCAAGAGCAAGTACATGACCTTCTACGAATTTGTGGAAGCAGGAGTTCCAACGCTCGGTAAAATAAACAAGGTGATCGTAACTAGAACAAACATCCCGAGCGAAATCCATATTGAAGATGATCTATGAGATTCTTATCTACAAGAAAGTTGACTAGCCTGTGATTGACAGCAGTTTCCATTACTTTTGAAAGCACTAAGGTAATGGCTGTGGGGCGATAACTATCACTACAATTGCTTCACACTATCGCTACAAAGCTTCAGATGGCTTTTTTCTGTCTAGTTTGAGGTGTAGATTGACCAATTGTAGTAACCTTCGCGAGCGTGCGCAGAACATTTCACCAAAGATTCATCGCAATTCGATGAATGGTATATGAACGCAGACGGTATATGCAGACAGACAACAAAAAGGCATTTATCTCAATAATTATAAGTCATCATTTCATTATTTTCCTAGTTCTACGAATTCTTATTGCAAAATTTTTCGATCCGATTTTTTTGAAATTTCACAACAGAATCTGGGCTGTAACACTATTTAATATTGAAGTGACATATACCGGGGCTTAAGCACTGACTAATAATCTGTTTAATGGTGAAAACCACATCAAAATCCGTTCATTAGTTTTGTAATGAATCGAATGATTTTATTATTAGTATAGATTTACAAAAGCCGGTAGAAATGCAATCATCCTGCTGCTCTTCGTCGATAGCAGAAAGAAGAAAATTACTCAAAATTAGTAACGGTGGATCTTCTCATTTTCACTGGCGCAAGAGCTCAAATCGGGACCTGGTTTTCTGACTTTCAGGTTCCTACACTTTTTTTTGTTTGCTATTGTGGAAGGGATGCGAGCACTTCACACCACTCTCCATCTACGAATTCTGATTTTCGTAGATTGTGGTAATCTAGACATATTCAAGAAGGCAGTGCGCTGGAATTATACGTCGACCGGGATTTGAACTCACGATCTTCGCATCATAGACCAACACGTTACCCACTAAACTACACCCAGGTGCTCCTTCCATAAAGCCATGCTAAAATAATCCTAATATCGACTTAGAAGGGTAATAGCATCACAAATAAAAACTCAAATATGTTAATTTAGTGATACTGTGAAATAAGGCAATTGGTTTGTAATTGGCAGTCCTATTTATTCACATTTTTCGAAAGGGAATTTTTGACAACAAATTCAAATTAGACTCTAGAATATTATGAACAGATGAAACTTTATGAAGGCATTTCATCAGAATGAAAGTATAACTAGCCTTGACTCAATTTCGACATTCACCACTTGGAAAGGTTGGTATCCGTATCATATTTCAGAATGAAGGCATCTTCTTGAAATTCAATAGCGCCTATTTTTTCGCAGATTTGTATCTTCTCTCAACTTTTAAAAGTCATAACTGAGCTAATGATTTCTTTTTTATAACAAGCACTTAATTTTGTTGTCCTCGAACTTATAGCATCGTACTCGTACATCATAGGCGATATAATGGGCTCCAGTTAAATTAACAAAATCCTTTCATAGGTCAATTATTTCGCATCCAGATCGCATGGTTCAAAGCTAAATCACTTAAAACTGCATAAAATCCATAAGTGTGCAGTGATTTATTTTTAAAAATTTGTACGAATAAATTCCCACCAAAAAAATAATGGAGAAAAAATGCTGATTAAGTAAAATTTTGCACAATATTTTTGGGTATGATTAATAGGTACTTAGCCGCCTTAATGGCCTCTACGCATAATGCAAGAGTGAGTATAAAAGATTACGTCGGTTAAATTTCCACGATGAAAAAAGTAAACATAGACGGCGATTTTTTAGTTGAACCCTAAAGTTATACTTTTTATTGCATTTGCTTTTTGGTTCGGTGGGTCAAGCGTAATGGCCCCAAGTGTTTCTAAATCGTGCTCGAAATCTGGTACTTTATTGACCATTTCTATTGTAATGTTCGCACTTTGGGCAGATAGTCAAGACAAAGATTTAGTACCAATTATATAGGAATTGCTGGTCGCCATCATAAACGCATTTTGAAGTTGTTTTATGCGAATTTCAAGTTTTCCGCGGAATATACGGCGATTGTGTTAGTGTTTCTAGGCCAATTGACCCCACCGAAAAGACGAAGACGTTTCACACAACGATGACTTTAATAACTCGTAATGGAATAGATGGTTCTCGATTTGATTGTTAGCGACTTGCGATATGAGAAGACTGAAGAAATTAGATAAGATCTTTCGATCTTTTCATCAATCTTATTGCTTGCTTAACAAAATCATCTTACGTTATTAAAATTTCTTCGAAAGGCTTTTCGTCTTGTAATTTCAATTATCGGCAAAGATACGGAGCTAATTTTATTCGGTACGGCTGAATTCAAATTATACATATTTCAAGCCTATTTAAGATTGTTCAAGTCGAACACAAATTTCCTAATTGATTACTTGCAAGAAATTCCTTTCACTTTAATTTTCACACTTTTCTTATCGCAGAAGAGCATTAGGCGACAGTTTAAAATTTCCTCTCATTTGTATACGATGATGGAATTGAATTTTCATCCTACAACCCCGACCGTCATTTTAACACAAATACCAATTGACGAAATTTCTTCCTCATTTGCGTGTTCGTGTGCCTCTTGTATTTCAGAGTGAGTACCTTTCGTTTATTATTGTCATTTTTTTCCCCGTAATACAACGCAAGAAAACTCTGAATGAACGAAAATTTGTGCCATAATAAATAGCGTGTTGAATTAGGGAGTGGAAATTTGGGGTAATGTATTGTGGTTTATACGGCCCTGCCACTTACCACTCAATTTTTGCAAATACCTGGCATGAAAATCACGATAAAAGGCAGGTTGTTGATTTAATTTGTTTAATGGAATATTTTTGAGTTCGGCAGTATCTTATTTCTTCGACTCGATTTAGAGATACTGACGAAATTCGGGTGTTGGAAATGAATTTTGCATGAAATCAATTTTTTTGGGCTTAAGTTTCGATTTCGAAACTAATATCTAAATCGTTTAAGGTTCAAAGTAGATTTGAGACTGATAAAATTTCCGGAAATCAGTTTTATCAAGCTGAGACTTATTAAATTTCTGGCAATCACTATTCTCGAGCTTACAAGAGGAACTTGGAATTGAAATAAAGTTTGCAGTGTCATTAAGAACAAAATAGCGACCACTATAGAGCCCTGCGAGCTATCTTGATAGGTTGATAGTTGCCTAGATAAAAATCTGGGCGCACATAGACCATGCGCTGATGCTAAAGGATCTTAAGAACCTTAGTAGCACTCGGTGAACTGGCACTTTCTATGAAGATTTGAAGGCGCCTGACTTCCGCATTTCCTAAGTTACCGATGTTATCGAAGAGCAGAGCAAGTACATATATAATAGATGAAGAATCATTACGTCTTCTTCCTCATTTTTGCTCCTGCAACAGTTATTAAATGGAAGGAAAAGCCTGTCAGCGTTATAACCATCACAGAACTCCGGAGAAGAAATGGGGATAGATGTGGTTTCACAGTAGGCTTAGAACTTATCGAAGATGTGGATATGCTGAATATTCTAAATATAAAAAATGTAACACCAAGTCGGGCGCAACTTTCTTATTCTTGGGACAAGTTGAGGTTGCGTGGAAAGTCAATATGCAGGTTAGGGGGTTCTACAGCAATTGTAAATTTAGTAACATCAATAGCTGAAGTACATATAATCAGTATTTCCTTCGTTTAATTCTGCAAGTTTGGTTTTTTATGAGCGGAGGGGGAGGGTGAAAATAACTAATTTTAATTAATTATTTAATTTATTAACAATTTAAATTTTTTTTATTATTGCTTGAATCACGCCCAATATTCTCTGTACAGAATGTCAGTTTCATGGACGAAGTTGCATAGAATTTTCATAAAATTCGGTGTACTTTACGTTCACGAAACCAAATATTTATTTGGGAGAGGAAGAGGAGGTAAAGGAATCGTAAAATTTGTGATGAAGTTTTATTTCGTTTTTTTGTAAAGGGCTCGTACAAAATTTTAAGTTCGTAGCTTTTAATTTGTTAGTTATTAGTTGACGCAATTTCATTTCAACTATTTTTAGACGTTTTTGTGCAAAATTTCAAATTGATAGCTTTTAATAGTTAGGTGATAATTATTTTCTTCAAAATGGTCGAAAAAATAATTTAGTATGGTATGGGGTAGAAGTTTCGAAGGTATTCGACAAGTTCATTTTTCAAACTTTGGAGGATTTCTTTTTAATTAGCGAATTTTCAAGTTTTTACCTTAAAATTTCATTCAAAAATTTACAGTTTTTGTGTTTTTTGCATTACATATGAAACACCTAATACACGTTAGACCCGCTTTCTGTGCATAACAATTGTGGAACAAATTATTATTTTTTCTCTATAAAGAGATATATCTACATGGAAAATTTAAGCTTGAGCCCTAAAAGAATTATTCAAAATTTTCGACGTTTTTGCTCCTCTTACACAACTTAAAAATTGTATCAAAATTAAAAGTCTTACTCGATCAATGCGTTCTCAAGCTAGAGAGGATACGGACGGACGGAGATTTTACTTTATTATTTAAATAATAAAGTATTGTGATCGACTTGTAAAAAAAAAAATTTGCTACCCTGAAATTTTGTTTTTTCGCGTTTCATGACTAAATTAGCCTAAAAATGCAAAAAAAAAAAATCCGTCTGTACGCCGTACGCCGGTGTGTACGCTCAGCGCACATTAACTCCCAAACCCTTCAAGATAGAAAGTTCATTTTTAGAGGGATTTTAGATAGTTGCGGATCTCAGGCGGATACTCATTTTGGGGGGTGTACGGGTTCAGGGGGAGGCGGGGGGAGCGCTTAAGCCGAAAAATACGAATTCAAATATCTCAACCATGGTAATAGCTAGGAAGCTAAAACTCAACAAACATATAGAGGGATTTGTGGGACAACTTTTAAAAATAATTAAATTTTTTTATCCACTGGAGTGCGAAAAAGGGGGGCGAAAAATCAGTTGTCAGTCGAACTTTTTTTTTAAATGATTATATCTTCGAAATTACTTACCATAAAAATTGATATTTTGAGACCATTAAGGTGGCATATAGGTCCACTAGAATCTGTTTAGATAAAAGCTAATTATTATAAGGGGGAGGGTCACGGGGGGGGGGGGGGGGGGGGTGCAAAGAAAAACACTTAAAAATTAATATATCGGCTTTTTATTAAGCTATGTAATTGAATTTTAGAACCTATATTAATCTATACTAGAGAAATACGAGAAAAATATAACATTTTGACAAAATAGTAGTGGGGGGAAATGGGGAGCATTTTAAAAATGATGCACCTTCCAAAATTTTAAACCGTTATAATTCAAAATTGAGTACAGATATCCAACTCAAATTTTGTCAAATTGTATAACTAGGTAATTTTTAAATTTGCTAAAAATTTTACATCGGGAGGTGTAAGGGGTGGTAACCAAAAATGTCGAAAATTTTGAGTGATTTCTTAACGGCTCTGGGGAAAGATACAGAATTTAAATTTTCCATGTGGATACATCTATTTGTTGTACATACAGAACAAATAATAAAAATTCCACAATTGCTATGCACCGATCCCCCTGGTCTACCGTGCACAAGGTGTTTCATGTGCAATGAAAAAACCACATAAACTGAAAATTTTTGAATGAAATTTGAAGGTAGAAACAAAATGCATTAAAAAAAAATCTTTAAAAGAATGAAATAATAACTGGTCGAATACCTTACAAACTTCCACCCCCCCCCCATACAAAATTATTTTTTCGACCATTTTTAAAAAACTACCACCTAAATAGTAAAAGCCATCAATTTGAAATTTTTCACAAGATTATTTGAAGATAGTTGAAATGGAACTGCGTCAACATTTTTGAGATCACATTTGCCGTTCCACCCCCTCCCATACAAAAATATGATTTCGACCAATTTCAATAAAACAACTGCTAACCAACAACTTATAAGCTACGAATTTGAAATTTTTTACGAGCTCCTTAAAAGAGAAAGAAAGGAAAATACCGTCACAAAGTTTGCGATTCCCCTACCTCTTCTACCTCCTCCCATACAAAATTATTTTTTCGACCCTTCTACTTCTTCCCATACAAAAGTATTATATCATTTCGACCTATTTCATTGAATGAACTAATAACCACCAAATTAAAAGCTACGAACTTGAAATTTCGTACGAGCACACTACAAGAGAAAGGAAATGAAATTGCGTCACAAATTTTACGATTCCCCTACCTCCTCTACCCCTTCCAATACAAATGTTTGGTTTCGTGAATGTAAAATATACCGAATCCTATGAAAATTCTATGCAACTTCGTCTATGAAACTGACATTCTATACAGAGAATATTGGACGTGATTCAAGCAACCAATTAAAAAACTGTTAACATCCACCCACTCTTACTATCACCTCTCATCCCTCCCCTCATAAAAACTCAAATTTCCACAAATAAACGAACGAAATATTGGTTATATGTGCTGGAGCTTTTGAACGTTTCCGCAAAGTGTTAAATTTACAATTGCCCTGCCCAAGAACCCCCTTTCACTTAGTCTTCCCTAACCACTCTAACCTGCATATTGACTTTCCACATATCCGCAACTTGTCCCAAGAATAATAAAGTTTCGCCCGACTTATTGTCAGTTTATTTGTTTTATATGAAGTTATGTGTCATTAGTTTTTTTCTTCGAGCCTTATTTCTTACCGTTACAAACTTTGTGTCACACTTATAATACTCTCAGATTTCATCTAGAGTATAATTGTGAAAATTTTCGAAATTTTGGCATACCATACATCTTAAAATATTAATGAAATTTATAGATGACATATTACAATCTGACAAAATCTGTTCTAAGAGTTGAGATATACCGGTTTAAATTTTGAAAAGTGCAGCATTTTTGAAATGCTCCCCATTTCTCCCACTACTATTATGAGATCCCTTAAAGTTTTGCGAATTTGTTAATTGTAAGCGTAAATCTGATGGCTATCCAGCTTCTTTTCAATTCCTTGGCAAGAATAGTAATGATCAATTTAATATTTGTAATATTTTTGCCACATTCTTCAGTGGATTTTTTTCTGGTAGCAACTTTATCCCTGACATGTTGAAGCAGTACGTCTAAAGCTATCAAAGAACCTTTAGAGGTATTGCTTTAACTACTTTGTCTGGTATACCGATTTCTTATAAGGATATAGCTAACCATATCTTTCGCCTCAAGGATGTTTCTTTTCCTGGCCCAGATGGAGTTCCAGCCTTTGTTCTTAAGCGCTGCTGTCTCTCTATTGCTGAGCCATTCTTCCTCCTCCTACAAAGCTACCGAAAAACTTGCGATTTTCCCGAACGTATGAAAGGCCGCCTTTATTATACCGACTCACAACAGTGGTGCAAAATCTGCTGATGTCAACCATCGACCAATAGCTAAACTGTCAGCTATTCCAATGCTTTTTGAGTCTGTCGTGTATGAATGCTAGGGTATAGCCTAGTAGGTAGTGTGTTGGTCTTGTAATGCGAAGGTCGTGAGTTCAAATCCCGATCGGCGCAATATATAATTCCGGCACATTGCCTGCTTGGATATACCTTGGTCACCTCAATCTAAGAAAATGAAAAATTCGTAGAAAGAGGGTTGTGCGAAGGGCTAACAACCCTTCCACAATAAGTAATGAAAAATGTTAAGGAACCTGAGTATCAGGAGGCCAAGGTCCGATTTGGGCTGTAGCGCGATTGTAGAAGAAGAAGAAGTATATGCGTGTTGTTTAACTGTAAATCCCTAATTTCAAGTAAACAACATGGAGTAGTCAAAAATAGGTCAACAGTCACTAATCTCATGGAGTTTACGAATAAATTCATTGTGGATATTGAGGAGGGTAAGCAGGTGGATTGTATTTATTCTGATTTAAGTAAGGCTCTCGATAAATTACCCCATTCCATGATTTTCTTGAAATTAAGCTGTTGGGTTTTCCTACATGGTTTATCTATTGGATTAAGTCATATCTATTTAATAGAACTTATCAAGTTCTCTTTCAAGATTGTATTTCTAAGCCATTTACTGCGCATTCAGGTGTTCCACAAGTAAGCCATTTGTGGCCACATTTGTTTGTGCTGGCCTTTAATGATGTTGTCTCTGTTCTTTAATACTTGGATGCACTTATTTATGTGGTATTTTATTATAGGATCGGAAACAAAGCACCGAAATTTGTAAAACAAGAAGATATATTATTTCAAAAGAAATTAAGAGGTAAGTAGGTTTACAAAAAGTAATTCTAAAGTATGAAAATTTATTTAAATCAAACACTACGAATCGGTGATCTACGTTCACTCTGGTCGAGGTGTTCGGAAGAAGAGAGCGAAGGCAGCATGACTCGAAAATAATGAATATGCATGTTGTCGTGGTGCGAACCTCTTGAAGTAAATTTTAGGGCGCGTTCAGTTCCTACATTTATGCAGACGATATTACGATGTTTAGGTCTTTTAGTTTCAACTCTGACAATTTTCTTCAGAAAAGCTTGATTAATTTTAGTAATTAGTGTTGCCACAATGATCTTTGTTTGAATGTGGATAAATGTCATGTTTTGTCATTTAATAGGAAAGTCTTACCGTTTATAATAACAGGTAGTCTTAGTAACTGCATTTTGGATAGTACCAGATCCATGATTGACTTAGATGTTATATTTGACCATAAACTTGATTTTAGTTTGTATATAAATAAGATTGTGAAAAAGGGTAATTTTATGTTGGGATTCACCACACGCTTATCCAAGAAATTAAACAATTCCTGTGTTAAATTGATTCTCTTTAACACCTTCGTTAGATCTCACCTTCAATATGCTTCTCAAGTTTGGTCTCCTCATTAAAATGAGCACATTGGCAGAATTGAATCAATTCAGCGTTTCTCCGTCTTTTAAATTTGGACCCGATTTATGGCAATTCCTTGCATTAAGGATTTCTGATAGTGATGTCCAAATGTTATATTTTCTCGTATTTCGCTAGTATATATGTGACCCTCCCCCTTACAATAATTAGCCTTTTTCTAAGCTGATTCTGATGGATCAAAAAATCAATTTTTTATGGTAAGTAATTCCGAAAATATAATTATTTAAAAAAAAAAATTAAAAAATTTGTTTTTAGTCCCCTCCACCCCCCTTTCGGACCGCAATGGATAAAAAATTAAATTATTTTTAAAGTTTGTCACACAATACATACACAATACATGTTGATTTTCAGCTTCCAAGCTAGAGATATTCGAATTCTTAGTTTTCGGTCTTAGCGCTCCCCCGCCTCCTCTTTAATCCCTACACCTCCCAAAATGGGTGTCACCCTGAGATCCGCAACCATTTACAACCCACCCAAAAATGAACTTTCTATATTGAAGGGCTTGGGAGTTAATGTGCGCTGAGTGTTCACGTACGGCGTACAGACAGATGATGTTTTGTATTTTTAGGTTATTTTAGTTATGAAATGCGAAAAAACAAAATTTCAGTGTAACAATTTTTTTTTTTCCAAGTCGATTACAATACTTTATTATTAAAATAATAAAGTAATAAAAATACATTTAATAATTTTGGTTAGCGTTGTAGGCTATCACGCAAATGTCGTGAATTCAAATCCCGATCGATGTAATATTCCAGCATACTGCTTTCGTAGGTGTATCCGGGTCAGCTCCATTTACGAAAATGGAAAAAAATCATGGGCAGAGGACTGCACGAAGTGGTAACAACTGTTCTACAATAAACAGGAACCAGAATACGAGGAGGGCATTGCCCGATTTGGACTGCAGTGTCATTGGAGATGAAAATAACCTTTATAGGTCTTCCGGTATTAACAAATTGACTTTGGGGAACTCAAAGCATTTAAACAATTAAAATTTATTTTACCATAATTTAAAGGATGTTCAATAAATTTTATTTTGGACAATCTTTCAAAATTCAAATATCTCTGCGGTATATCAATTCCGGCCGATCCATATTTTACACTAGTAATGAAATTTCGTAAAATATAGAGATAGATGAATAGAAAGCCTAATTCAAAAAGATTGTTTTAAGTAATGATTCAAACAAACGACCTTCAACCTCATTATTTATCACAATACCCATCTGCCCCAAAAGTTTCGTACAAAGATCCATTTATTCAAATACTTTCTAATTTTCCTCTTCTTTATAACCGGAATCCCAACGACGCAAATCTTAATGATTGCCTGTCTTTGATATACGAGCATACAGACGAATTTTCATCCACTCGAAAACTTTACTTAGCTTCAATTCGAGGAATACCCAATGTATGATAATTTATTGCCCAAAAACTTTAGACTGGTCATTATTGATATACGCATCTCATACTACATATCCACTTACTGCATGAAATTTCAAAATAAAACTTTATTCCGGTTATACATATTGAAAATTTTCAAAACTTTATCTTCAGAAAATTTTAACCCGAAACCACTGTTCTTGAAGTTTTGTCTAAAATGTGAAGTAAACTTTTTAATGGATTCTCTATTTTCATTTGCACGAATTTATATAAGGGCGTAACGCATTGACATGATTTTGTGAATTTTAATTAATATCGCATTTTAACTATGTAGGTAGGTACATAGCCTTTGCGACTAAAAGTGAAAATGAAAGGATCTGATCATTATGTAAGCCATGTTACCTTAATGTTGCAGAGATCAATCGTGGCTTAGGCTTAAGAAATTATAATTAAAAAGTCTTTCAGATTTGGGGGTTTCATTAGAACTTCTTTGAACTTGATTTATTGTGTTTTTTTTTCGTCGACAAAAATAGAAGAATTCGAAAAAATCATTAATGAAGGAACATTTTAATGGTAAGAAAGATTGTAAGAACCAATTAAATTACGATAAAAATAAAGTTGTTCATTTCTATCCCATAAATTAGTTCACGAGGATTGTCTAGCGCTCGGTAAAATTAGGTAATATTTTGCACATGGTGGAACTTATTGGAATCGTCAGGTCTTAAAGTTGAATTCAAATCTGTATTGAGCGGCCCCAGTACTATTATGACCGAATCTTTTTTTTTGTATTCCGCTAGTGTAGCTTAATATATGTTTTAAGTTTGAATTACATAGTTTAAGAGGCCATTGAGATATTAGTTTTTAAATGTTTTTCTTTGCACTCCCCCTGATCCTCATCCTTACAATTATTGGCCTCCTTCTTAGTGGATTATAATCGAGCTATATGCCACCTGATTGTTTTTAAGATAAGGATATTTTGATCAAGTAGTTGCAAAGATATAATCATTCGGAAAAAAAAATTCGGCCGACAATTTCTTTTTAGCATCTCCTTTTCGAACCACAATGGAAAAAAAAATTAAAATATTCTTAGAGTTTGTCTCACAACCCTTTCTATACGTCTGCTAATTTTCAGCTTCCTATTTGCATTCGTAGTGGAGATGTTAGCAAGTGTAGTTTTAGACTCTTTCCCTCCTCCCGCCTCCCCCTTCCACCTGATACTCTCCAAAATTTAGATAATGGAGCTTATTTACCCAATTAACAATCCACCTTAAAGCGAATATTTTACCTTTTACAGTTTCGGAGATATGAGTCAAAATTTACGGCGTACGGCGGGACGGATTTTTGCATATTTAGGCTAATTTAGTTATGAAACACGAAAAAACCAAATCTTATGATATTTGTTTTTTTCTGTGTCGATTACAACGTATTATTAGAATAATAAAGTAAAAGTACAAAGCTTAGAATAAAACATAACAGGACCACGATCGCCCGAAAAGTTCAATCATTTGATTCTCTAGATAAAATAGAAAATTTGTTTTGATCTTAAGAAAAACAATTTATGGGGAGTGGTAGAAGGTTTGACAACATTGAACTAATTTTTCCACATCATGCTAGAGTAGCTTTAAAAAAGTTTTATATAAAATTTAGGTTTTCAAAATTAAATAGCAACTGAATTACAATTGCGACAATTGATTGAAAGCCGATGCTCAGGATCGCGCCTTGTGGAAGGGAACTGTTTCTGACCTATAGGGAGTCTTAACAGGAAAATGATTGATATAAGATTTGGTGAAATATTGCAGTTTCTATGGAAGGTGATTCGAATAATTCTTATTCAAAATTACATATTTTTGTATGGGAAGAAGAAGGGATGGAGCGATTTGGCTCGTTTACGAACTTGACCTTA
The DNA here is from genome assembly GCA_963669355.1 of Chorisops tibialis. Taxonomy (NCBI): domain Eukaryota; kingdom Metazoa; phylum Arthropoda; class Insecta; order Diptera; family Stratiomyidae; genus Chorisops; species Chorisops tibialis. The sequence goes on along the minus strand of OY770264.1, from coordinate 38,427,150 downwards.
CTTTTTTGTCAAAAATGATGTGTACATACTAAATTTGAACTGCCCAGCAAACGCGTTCTCAAGCTAAAGAGTGTACAGAAGGACAGACGGCCGGACGGATATGTGGTTTGGAAATTTTTGAGCGATAGAACAAACTTGTGTTCAATTCATTTTTTTCCGAGCCTTATTTCTTAGCATTACAAACCTTAGAGCGAACTTATAATACTCACAGATATCCACAAGAGTATAAGCATAAAAGGTCTACGCGTATAAAGCCTAATCAAACAATGCAATTTTTGTGATCTTAAGAAGTTTTGTATGGTGAGTGGTAGAAGGGATGACAGCATTGAATTAATTTCTTAACATTAAGCTCAATCAATCAAATTTCTGTTAAGACCCCCTATAGGGGTATAGGATAGAAACAAATCTCTTCCCCAAGGCGCGATTCTGAGCATCGGCCTTTAGCTGTTGCCAGAACTTGTTTATTCTTCTGGCGTCCTGGTCAACTGCTCGCTTCCATGTGCTACATGTTCGACCAATACGACGTCTTCCTTGAGGATTATAATCCAGAGCCTTTTTGCCGATGTTTCGCTCTGGTTGTCTCAAAGTGTGACCACTGCCACTTCCGCCTTCGAATCGCAATGCCTATTTTAGTTTGTCCAGTTGTACTGACCGGAATATTCCTAAAGTATGTCGGAGGCATTGGTTTACGAAAGTTTGCAGTTACTTGGTAAGTCGAACGGTTGCTTTCCACGTAGTACAACCATATAACAGCATGGAATTTGACGCAAAACCTCGCAATTTCGTGAGAAGGGAGATTTTTCTTAACCTCCAGAAAGGGGAAAGGATACCGAAAGCCTGATGAGCTTTATTTAGATGTCCATGCTGACAATGCTTCTGAAATAACAAAAATCTTGCACCTCTTCCACATCTTGTCCATTAAGACCAATCGGTGTACTTGTGTTCGAACCCATGTGCATGTACTTGGTTTTACGCTCATATATTCTCAGTCCCGCTTCTTCGCATTTAGAATGCAACGAGCGAACATATGACTGTAAGTCCGAACGTTTATGTGCAACAGCATAATCAAGGTAACTTAAGATGTTAGATAGTCTCAATTGAAGACTTTCATCTTTCCCACCTTCCAGTGCAGCTTTCAAGATGTCGTTTATTACCATCAGAAACAAGGCTGGTGATAACATGCAGCCTGACACCCGTTCGAACAGATAAGCTCTCGGACAGCTGTCCTCTATGTAAAACGCGACACCTTGCATATTGGTAGGATTCTTTAAGCATAGCTATGACCTTGTCTGGAATACCTCTTCTACGCAAAGCATTCCATATATAATCTCGCTTAGCGCTGTCGAAAGCCTTCTCGAAGTCCACAAACATGAGATGTGTGTTATATATTTCGGTTGACTGCTCCAATATTATCCGTAAGGTATTTGTGTGGTCGGTACAAGACGACCCTATACGGAATCCAGCCTGATAAACTTCGAGAGTTCTCTTCCCGACAGCACTAATCCTATTGAGAACTAACTTAGCCAGGATTTTCGATACGGCAGTTAGTAGACAAGTATCAAACCAATTACCACAATCCCGACGGTCGCCCTTCTTCGGAATTTTCACAATCTCTTCCTTCATTCCACACCTCAGTAAAGTGTTGGAGGAGTATATCGGCTGTTATTATTATTATGCTAGAGTAGCTATATAAATGTTATGTACAAAATTTAAGCTTCAAAAATTGGGCGGTGGCAAAAGAACAGAGGGGTTTTTTAATGTTTAGTGTTTTATGAACATTATGCAAATGAAACATCTTTCAAATTTCAGAGCAGTAGCATTCATAGTTTTAAGAAAATCGAGTTTTCACGAAGTTATGAAATTGTGTCATATTGTGTGGGAAGTCAAATAATCAAATTTTCAATTGCCCATGTAGCGGCGTAGGACAGAAACAGTTCTCTTCCACAGGGCGCGATTCTGAACATTGGCCTTTAGTTGTGCCCATTTTTTATTTATTTCTCTGACCTCTTGCTCCACTGATCGCTTACATATGCTATATGTATGGTTGAAGTCTTCCTTAAGGACTTCAATCCAGAACATGCTTGGCGATGTTTTGCTCTGGCTTCCTCAATATGTGACTGATCCACTGCCTTTTTCGTCTTTGAATCTCAATGCCTTTTTCAACCTGTTAGTTGTACTCCAAAGTTCGGCCTTGGAGATCACTTCTGGTCAATATACCTAAAATCGTCGGTTCACTAAAGCTTGCAGTTTCTTGGTAAGATGAACGGTCACCTTCCATGTAGTGCTTCCACGTAACACGAATTTGACACATGTCTCAAATACTTGCAGCTTCGTGCGAAGGGAGATCCGTGTTAACCACCAGTAAGGGCAAAGGATACCGAAACGGAAATAGTTAAACAAATCGGTTAATTTTTCACGAATTTAATAATAATACCAATTAAATATTTAGTACAAAATTAGATTTTGATAAATATTATACGTACTGAGGAAATCGGCTTATAGTATAATATCTCATGAAAAAGTGTAGTTTGTATGGGAGGTGGTGAAAGGATTTGAATAATTTTTATACCATAATTTTTTTTAGTAGATCTTATGGTTTCCAAGAAAATTTGATTAGCGTAAATATTTGAAAACTTGCATTTTTGTATGGCAGGGGGTAGAAGGGGTGGAGTTTTTTAATCCGTTCACGAACTTCACCTTAATATTTTATCAAAAACGACGTGTGCAAAATTTGGACTTTCTAGCTGAACGTGTTCTCAAGCCGCAGAGCGAACAGACGGACGACTGACAGACGGTCATGCCGCTTTGCATTTTTTGAGCGCTGAAACAAACTTCTGTGCAATCCAATTTTTGCTCCAAGCCTTATTTCTTAGCGTTATAAACTTTAGTTCAAACTTATAATAGATTTCATCTAGAGTATAAAAACACCAAGGAAGGAGAAGACATATATTGAGGATGAACCATAAAAATATCAAAATGTCAGCAGACAAAGCAGTGGTGGCTCGTCAAGTACGGCAGGTTCGGTACTATCGATACATTAACGTGTTGACGCTAAGTTGTCTTTTAAATCCCATATAGATAAATTTTCGAATAGTGGTATGGCTGTGCTAGTTTCATAAAAGGGAGAGTCAAGGAATTTAATGACTCACACTTTATAAAACTCTTTTTTCTGCGCTATTGTTGCCTCTGCTTGAATATGCAAGTATTGTTTGTTCATCTTGTGCTCAAATCGACTTGTACAGAATTTAAAGAATACAAGTTCAATTTCTGCTGTTTGCTTTACGAAGTTTTCAGTATAGTAGCTACCGGTTGCGTTCTTGCAAAAGTCTGCTACTTCTGCTCAATATAACTAATCTCAAGAGAAGAAGAGAGCTTGCTTCGGCTACCTTTGCTTTCGATTTGATTAAGTCTAATATAATTTCGAGCTACTCCTTTCCCGCTTTATTTTTTTTGACCTTAGGTTTAATTTTCGAGACAAAAGGATCTTGAAAATGGAAACTCATCCTACCGATTATTTGATGAATGATTCTATTGCTTGCGCCATAAAAACTTAAATTTGCATTCAGACTGCTTTAAAAGTTTTGTAAACAGGAATACCTACAAAGATAAAATAATGACTAAATTTAAAACATTTGGAAGATAATATTTAATGGTCTTAGTTTTAATGCTGTTTTTTTTTGTTTTGATTTTAATTGTTTATATTTGTTGTAAGTAATGGTTAAAACTTTTATAGGTTTAGTACTAAGATTGTTTTTGGGTATATTTTTGTAAGACAGATTTAATTTGTCTACCTATATTCAACAAAAAAAAATAAAAAATTTAATAAAAAAAATAATGAATAACCTAGTCTGGTGTGGTTTAGATCAGACGACACAACCCATGCAAACGAGAACTGCATTAGAAAATATTTTTTAGCTTATTTCCTTAAATTTCTGTCAAGTTATTGACAGAGTTACCATATCACAACTACGTTCAACTGTTTTAATTACTCGTTCCACTATCGTTTTGTTTAAATAAAAAGATGTTGAATTTCAAAGAATTTTTCCACCTAGTTCTTTCTTTGAATTAATTGCTTAACATAATTATTTAATTGCTTATCATCTGCGCCTGAAATATTATCGTGTTCTCGGGTTAATAGGCATATTGGTATGTGGGACCCATCAATGTAGTCAATAATTTGGGAAAAGTTGTACGTCTTCTCAAAACTATATACTACTAGTTGACTTCTTTTTAGCATTCGTAAGTAATGTGGTATCATGAGATTGTTGATCATTCTCAACTCAGTACAGGCATCTTTGGTTGTAACATATCTTCTTTAACATTGCGAAGACTTTCAAATGTTCTTCAAAGTATCCCAAAACTCTTTCTCCTATTGTCAAATGTAATGAGAGCTATTTGAGCACTAAAGTAATATCTTCTTCTTTTCATCTATGTACTTCTGTTTGACCTGAAACACTTATGCAAAAGATCCAACGGTGGTACTAGTATTTGCTGAATAAAATTTATTCTCAAATGTTTGGCCTGTTTTAACTGAAAACGCATTCGTGTCCATACCAACTGCCTCCTCCACATGAATTTTGACACTAACAACCGATTACTCAAACCGAAGAGTATTGTATACTCTAAAGTATCGATTGCGGGATAAATAATATATTTTTCGCGAAAACACGATGAATGAAATTTTCTTAACCAAAATTTTTCAAAGCCTTTTATCTACATGTTCTACTAAATGGGCTATGAATTTTAATCGAAATTTATAAAAGTTATAAAAAATTGTTGACTTTATAATTGTCTCTGGTTAAAATTATTTTTGCTGAAATCCATGTATTCTCTAGCTTTCGTGCTTGTAATCTAAATGAGGTAAGAACGCGACACGGCGAACGAGTTTTTACCGAGCGTTCTTTAGGAAATCATATTAGGAAGTAGATGCCTGTGAAATTGGATCGAGAATGCGAAATCGGCTAGCCGGACCAATTTTTTTATTTTAACAGTTTTTATCTAAGATGATCGACTTAGTGTAATCACAGAGATGTGTCTTTTTTCGATTCCCGGAAAATTGAATTCTGACGGATGCACTGTTTTTGGATATGTAGAAAATCCGTTGATAAATATTTTGATTTACTTCATTTTTCGAGTCTGAGTTCAAATTTCGTTCGATGCATAACTTCAGCACACTGCCTCCTAAAATTTTCTAAGATAAAAAAAAAATCTGAGGTAACGGAATGTTCGAAATGCTAACAACCCTTCTACAATATCAAATAGGAACTTTTAAGCGGCTTCTTTGCCCCATACCGCAGAAGTTAAGGTGGTTTTTTATACCTAAACTTTCACACTCATCAACCTAGCTTCGTGCCTTCTTAAAGGCCTGAAAAGACTGATGTACATTTAACTAAGTGCAAATTTGAATCTCTCGATCAGGTACCAACATCACCACGCCTATCTGGAAGATAGATCCACTGATAGCTCTCTACATAAGACGGGAGTCGCCATAGTGAAAGCTTTACATCATAAAGAGGTTGCACTCGGTGCTATTCTAGACATGGAAAGCGTATTGAACCACGTCAACATTGATTCATTGCACAGCCATAGTGTGAAACCTCTCCTGACTTAATCGATAGCTAAGAATTTTTCGTATCGTAGCACAGATGGGCGAAGAGACAAGAGAAGGCTTCGCCAGCAAAAGAACGCCACAGTGCGGCATAATATCGCCTTTCTTGTGGGTTCTAACCGCGAATGAATCCCTTTCCATTATAAATCGGAACGGCCACTACACAATAGCATTCGGAAACTATCTTGTCTATCTTGTCATCATGCTCACTGGTAAGTTTGAGCAATTTCTAGATGACCTTATGCATTAGCTAAAAGGCTTACCATCAACTCTCAAAAACAGATCAGGTCCTCTTTTTCAAAAGGAGAAGACCATACGTTTTCAGTTCACCAACAGTTCTGGACATCATTATGGTCCTCTCGAATCAGGTGAAACATTTAGGTTTTCTTTTTGATGGTAAATTATCCTGCAAGGCCAACATTCAAGAACGAGCAAAAAATAATACCGTAGCCTTCTTCGCTTGGGCAAATACTTTTGGCTTAGCCCTACGAACTGCACGTCATCCACTGGATGTACCAGTATTGCTTGACTAAATATTTGCTGGAGTTCCTTTGCAGTTAATCTCTTAGAACGAGCTGCAGCCCTAGAGGTTATTCTCTCACTAGCTTCACTTCATCTTTTTATAAGACAAACAGCAAGCCTAACTGCCATTAGATTAAAAACCTCTAATTCGTGGTCAGCACCAACAATTGGTCATGGAAAAAATTGTAAAGTCATTAGAGACGCAAACTCCCTTTTATGTAGTATGATTGAATGAACATTAAGTTTCCTGAACGAAACAAATTCGCAACAAATATGATACTCAACGCCTGTGCAGGTTCTCATTTTTATACGGACAGATCTAAAACTAACCAAGGCAAAAGTGCTCCCTAATCTCAGCATCCACACTTCATTTCATCTTCCAGAACATGTGACTGTTAGCCTTTAATGAGCGCACAAAAATTATTTTATATTCACATACCAGTTTCGGGAATCGTTACATTTTCTCGGACAGCAGGGTTGTACTTCTGGTAGTACAATCCTGTAGGACCACGTCTACATTAGTGTCCATTTGTATATAAAATTTCAATCGCGTAGCGCTATATCCGAAATATTTTTAAGTTTTACTCGTATACTGGGTCATAGCAACCTGTTAGGAAATGACGAAGCAGACACGTTTGCCCGGCAAGAATCTGCAAGCATTAACTCCATTTGGAAGACAGTCGATGTAGCACCATCAGTGCTGAAGAGTAGTTTCAAACAAACTATTTTGGATCTTTTTTGGCGGGGTGGCAGTAGCTGGATAGCTGCAGAACGGCCAAATCCTTTTGGGAAGAACTGGATAAAAATATTACAGCTCAGCTATTACAACCTAGTCGTTTAGCGTCGTTTAACTATTGCCAGCGCGAGCGAAATCCTTGTCAAAGGTTGCGAGGAAGAAGAAGAATCTATCGAACATTATCTTTGCCACTGTCCACGAATCTCTAATAGTCGTCTCCTTTGTTTAGGCTCTAGATCTTTCTCGGAACTATATGACCGCAGAGGCGTAAAGCATTCGAGCTTGCTTCTGTTCTCAAACCATAACAATTGACTAGGACAAGAGGAGTAATATCCATCTCATAATTAATAGGGGGAGTACAATGGGGCCAACTAGATGACCCTAGTGCAATGTGGTTCTTCGAAACTACCCTCCTGCTACCGAAATCTAGGGGCCGAGAGGTCAGGAGGATAACAAAATTAGGCATGCTAAGTATGTGTATGTGTCTTAATTGTGGACACACTAACACGAGCCGTCACTGCGATCTAGATTGCAAGTGAGATCTTTCAGGTCGTAGAAAGTTAAAGAAGCTAATTCCAAAAAAAACTTAATTTAAAGACAATTTCAGTTCTATCATGGATTGTACTTTTTGTCGCGTACTCAGCTCCTTCTATGGTAATGCATCTTTTCGATTCACGTAACAAAACTCTAAAACGTATCATAAGGAAATTAATTTGCACTTTCACGTACTCTAAGAAAATGAATTTAGGCCGCAATTACTATAAAGTGTATGTATACAATGTTTTTTTTTTATTATTATTGGAATAGAAGCCAGATATAGTAGGTAGTTATAAAATAGGTGCGGTTAAATGAATGAGATATTTGGTTAGTTATGAGAATGAACTATGGAGATATTTTAATTAATTTGCATATAAAACTAAAGAAAAACATAAAAGTCATACGCTGAGGCGTTTTTGTATTTATAATGTAATAATAATAAAAACTTGAATTAAATTTTTAATTTAGTATAACATGGCACTATATCCGGTAAATAAATGTGATATATGTAGTTGAACAGAAGAAGTCGTTATACTAGAAAAGCGGAATTATGAAAAAATAAAAAGTGTTACTAAATAAAATGTGACTTACTATGAAAGTACGGAATCGTTTATTGTCTCAAACATTTATGATGCCAGTTTTTTTGAGATATTATGCAACACAAGTATGAGAATAATACAGTTTATAATAAAGATAATAATGTTATTCCTTTCTTTTCATCGAATCTAACTCGAATTTCGTTTATTTTCAAAATTTTGCATAAAGCAATATAACAAAACTTGATGAAATATCCGCCAGCAAGTCGGAAGCATAATGATTATTCGTAGCTGTCAGGACTGACGAGCCTAGTTTTTTTTTTTTTTTTACAGAATGACCTGTGTTATAGGCAATTTCGGCCTTTATGTGCAATGCACAATCACAGTCATGGAGGGAAGGAATGGGATTGGGAAGGTTGAGGAAGGGGAGTGAGAACGACCTTAGCGAGTGGAGAAGCGGGTACATTGCTCAGTTGTACTGGCTGCTTACTGACAAATATTTGCAGATGTTATGGGGGACTGAATGATAGAAAGCGAACAGAAACCATTTACTGAGTATCTAGGCCTTCTTGAAGTGGAACTGTTTCACTTTAACACCGTTTCCCCATTTTATTGCGAATAATTTTTTATCACCAGTAGCAACTGAAAAATTTGCGCTTAAAAAAATCCCGTCTGTAGTGGGAATCGAACCCACGACCTATTGACTGAGAAGCAAGCACACTGCCCACAACGCCACGGAAGCCTCACTGTATCAATATGCTTGAAAGAAATTTATTTTCAAACAACAATTTTTTCAGAAATATAAATTTTTGCGATCATCACAAATTTTGTATGTGGAGTGGTAGACGGGGTGACAGTTTTGAACTAATTTTTCCACTTCCAACTAGAGCTAATAAAATGATTTATACAAAATTTAAGCTTCAAAAATTTAATAAGCACTGAGGTAATTAGTTTATTAGTGAAATTTTGCACTTTGTATGCGAGGTGGTGGAAGGAGTGGGCGCTTTTAAGGGATTTTTTCTATATATACGTATAACTGTGAATATTATGATGCGAATGATATTTTTTTCAAAGTGACCAGTAATTTTCATGCTTTTCAAGAAAATCGATTTTTTGTAAGGTTGTGAAAATGTATGAGAGGGGGTAGAAGGAGTGAAGCTAGTCATTTACTTTTTTTTCGATCTTAATAGTAATGCTAACTTAGTGCGTAGAATAAATTTGAGCTCGATAAATATTATACGTACTGGGAAAATAGGTTTAAAGATTTTTATGAAAAAGTGCTGTTTGTGGTCGAAGGAGTGGGGGATCCGAATTATATTAGATACCATAAATCACATTTATGATAAAAATATAACATTTTATACTTCAAATTATTAGCTCACACAGTTCTCAAGAAAGTTTGATTATTGTAAATTTTTGAAAATGAGTTATTTTGTATGGGTAGAAGGGGTGGAGCAATTCGGTCCGTTCACGATATTGGCCTTACTTTTACTCAAGCTAGAGAGGGCGCTGTTGGACGGACAGAATTCGGGTTTTGAAATTTTTGAGTGATAATATTAAATTCTGTGTCATTCGTTTCTTTTTATCCAAGCCTTATTTCTTAGCATTCCAAACTATAGAGCAAACTTATAATACTCTTAGATTTCAGCTACAATTTAAACCGATAGAAACTGAAGCGCACGTCATACCGAAGAGGAGCTAAGTAATTACTACACCTTCAGAGATGTAAGGAAGCTTAATTTGTAAGGAAATTTTAAGACTTTATACAAAGAACAATGTTAAGATTAAAACTGACGTAATTTTCATCTAATGACTTCGAACGATTAGTGTTTCAAAGCTAACGACAAATCGATATGCGATAGTGTCCCGATTAAGGCAACAGATCCATTTTCTTATCAATCGATAACAGCAGACACGGCAGAATATTAAAGTACTACCTTCAAAAGGGGAAGAAGATAAATTGCAATTCGATACTGTATAAATTTTCTCGTTTATTGCGGCAACGATGATCATGGAATAACTAAAATGTCATTACATGTATAAATGACTTTAACTTCTGGTAAATCCATTTTACGAGTATAATGGCATAATCATCTTTTGAGCTGACAGGATTTGCTTATTGAATTTCGATGAGATGACATCCTGAAGTTAACAAAGTAGAAAAAATCGATTTAGATGAGCCAAGGGGAATTTACTAATCTCGAATAAGAATTTCATCATAGCATATTTTGCAAATGCCATCCCATTTTTTGTGAAATTCCAGAAATATCTAAGTTTATTTCTGGAGAACTTCTTAATGATAGAATGCAAGAAATTCATCGAAGCTCTCATCGAACCATTCATCGAAAAAGAAAAAAATTATCAACAGCATGCATTCAATGGCGAAGACAGGTACGGATTTTATGAATAATTAAAATGGCACAGATTTGGAGCTCTGTACATCATAAAAAAAAAAAAATTATCCACAACGTGTTAGTAATGCACACCCATCCTTTAAATTTTATGGTGAATCAATTTAAGGAATTTGCTCGTTCATACGTAACTCGTTCCGAACTTCTATGGATTGCGCACTTAATCTCGAAATCAATAATTTAGATAGGATTCATGCAGAGATTTAAGGGAAGGAACCCAAAAAACTGTGGAAGGAAGCATAAAATAGACAGCAGACGACACGTAGGAAATTAAAACGAAATGCAAATGTAAATAAAATACTTTTCGCTCTGGATTCAATTTTATTTAGATTGCAGTTGGAATGCCAGGAAAGGATGATAGTTTTGGGTGCTCGAACCACATTTTCTCCCATTGATAGTCTAGTATACATGAACTTTGTTTATATATTTTTGCTTCTGAGGATTGAGATTTTTTAGAAATAAATGTGTTGAAAAGCTTTTAAAGAATCGTACACACTGTTGTAATTTGTCCAACTTGTGACTTGAAATGTGACGAATATTTTGTGGCAGTAGCTCTTTTCTTTTTTATGATAAAAATGTTGACCGAGATATGAATTTACTATTTAATCTGTAGTGTTTTCAGTATCATGAAAAGAATATCGTTGAGGGTAAAGATTTAGATTGTTATCTTGTATAAAAATTTTATGCAAAAAACTTGTAGAACGAGATATATCTATGCACATATTTAGGTACAAATAAGCTTAGCAAAGTTTCAAAAGTTCTTGATTGAAAGTTGATCTTCCTAAGTTTTAAAAAATATAATAGACTTCCTTTTTTCTATAATATTTTTATACTCTAGATGAAATCTGAGAATATATTGTGTTTGCCTTACCGTTTCTAACACTAAGAAATAATGCTCGTACAGAATCGCCAAGGGTACAGAAATATTTGTTGTTGCTCAAAAATCTGTGACCGTCTGTCCCTTTGTCTGTCCGTTTGTCTACAACATAATTCTCGAAAGCTTTGACCTATCGTGCTGAAATTTTTCGTATATCATTTTTAGCAAAAAAGTAGCTTTAAGTTCGTGAACGGGCCACATCCCCCTACTCCTTCTACCCCCTCCCATACAAATTTCATGAAATTTGGAAATTTAAAGAAATTGATTTTTCTCCGAAACCGTTTCAGCTAATGACTTGAAAATTAGGTAATAGTATTATAATGAGAATACAAATACTGTAAAAAATTATTGCTTTGATCTCTTTACTCCTTATACCCCCTCCCATACAAATGCACAATTTTCAAAAATGCATTTATTCGGTTTGCATCGCAACTAGCAAAGCTAAAAGAACCAATTTTTTTCAAAATTAATATTATTACAATTGCAACCAATTTTGTAAAAATTGTCAACTTCACCTCATCCTTTCTACCCCCTCCCATACAAATTTAACGAAATTTCGGAATTTGAACAAAATTATTTTTCTCCAAAATCATCAAGGCTATCAACTTTAAATTTTGAGGAAAGTATACTATTACAAGTATCACTGATGTCAAAAAATTTCGTTTTGATTCGAATACTCCTTCTACCCCGTCCCATACAAACGCACAATTTTGATAAAATGCATTTAATCGATTTTTATTGAAACTAGAAAAAGTACAAGCTTAAAATTTTGCCACAATTTGTCTATTAATAATTGCAATAAATGCTAAAACAAATAATAACTTCACTTCACTCCTTCTACCACCTCCCATACAAATTTTTGTATTGAAAACTAAAGAAAAGTATTTCTTCTTCGAGCATATGAGTAACAAAGCAATATGATTAGAATGTTGAAAAGGAGATTCAAAATCATCCAAAACCCCCCACTTTCTCTGCCCTCTCCCTTAAAAATGCATAAATTCAGGCAAAAATTGTTCAATTTCCTCGAAAATTATGAAAGCTACAAACTTTAAATTCAGCATGAAACACTTTGTATACTACGTTCGGTGTTATATACAAAAATTACAAACCTTTCCCCTCTGATTTTACCACCTCCCGTACAAAAGTCACAATTCACTAATCGAAAGAATTTCAGATGACATATTTTCCGGTACAATAAACTATTTCCTATTTCATCTAGAGTATCATATGATTGGGCGTTACGCCCAATCATAATTCTGTTATGATTTAACAAATTATTGATAATCGCTTAATGCAACACACTAAACATTTTCAGCAGACAATTGCTACAAATCCGAAAATAAATCAATTCAATTATGAACAAAAGAGCAAGAGATGATTTGAGTCTATTATTCTAATAGAAAGTATGTTGCCATTGGATATTAGCCGAATGGACACTAGAGTTAATTTTGGAATTTGGTAATAAAAGGATTTTTTCAAAAAGTATAAAGCTATTAATCGGGAAATTCGAAAATAATATTTTCATGGTGTCAATTTACGAAAAAAAAAACTATTTGGCTGCTCCTACTCCTTCCACAACCTGCCATACAAATTGAACTTTTTCATGGAATACTATAAACTGGGCTGTAATCGTAAGTCCAGCAGAGGGTATACGCTGTTGCAAGGCTAGAGTAGTCAACCGATTTATAAAATCATTAAATCATCAATAACATTAAGCTATATATAAACAATTTAATTGTTCTACGCAAAAATTGTTTATACACTTACAAAGGTGAGCTCCCAGTTCCAAACAAAGTTCATCAAATTATTTTGCTGACTCTGTCGATCCATAATAATAATTAAAAATTGTCCATATATTTGAAGTCACGTGACTCAAATTAAGTAGAAGACTAAATTTTGGCGAGCTGAATTTCGCCCGCATCGGTGGTTCAGTAGAAGAATGCTCGCCTGACACGCGTGCGGCCCAGATAAGATTTTTAAACGATATTTTTTTTTTGACTAGAGTAAATATATCATAATTTCCATGCTTGAGTTGAAAAAATTACTTGAGTAAATAGTGATAGAAGAAATTTTTTCAGGGGTTGTATGCCCTTGCATAAAATAAGCAAAATGCAATGCATGTTTTTAACATCAATTTTCAGGGAAAATAATTCAAAAAAAAATTAATTTTTCACAAAAACTAAGAAAACCTTAAAAATTTTACAAACATAAAAACGAAATGACAATAATGTTGCCCTAATCTGTCATTGAGTATTCGCGATCTTTAGCTAGCTACAATTGTCAACACACACACGCATACACATTACTCATCAACGATGGCCGACAATGTTGGACGAGTGCCGAAAATACTCGATGGGGGCCAAGAATGTCCGACAGTCAGGAACACGTCGTCATATGGGAGATGGCCGGCGATTGTCAGAAACACATCGTCAGTGGGGCGACGATCAGCGACAGTTAGCGACACACATCACCGTATGGGCGAAAACCACCGACAGTCAATGAACACGTCGTAGGGCTGTGTATAAAAACGGCGAGTATTCGTAAAAGCAGTGAGCTGTGAGTTGATATGTTGAGGGTCGAAAGTGTGAAGCGAGAAGATGAGCAGACAGGCGAGTGTGATCGATCAGGTGTAAGTCCTGTGACCGACAGGCGAAATTCAGTAAGCGAGCAAGTCCAGTGGTCGACAGACGGAGTTCAGTAAGCAACAATAAGTGAGCATGTCCTGTAACCGACAGGTGGAGTTCAGTATGCGAGTAAATCCTGTGATCGACAGGCGGAATCCAGTAATCTGATCGACGGTGAAGATTAGCAGTCGAGTTAAGATTTGAAAGTGAAAGAGTAGAGGTTCTCGCATAGTGCTAGTTGACGGCAGAAGCAAAAGACACAGTCAGTACTGAGGGTCGGAATTGCCGACGGAGCACGAAACTTGAAATCCAACGACCCTTTGGGTAATTTAATAACTTTATAAATAAAAAAATAATACTTATTTTAAATAAATATTTTCCATATATTTTGCTTAGTACCTTCCTTCTATAATGGCGCTACAGCCCAAATCGGGCCTTGGCCTCCTGACCTTCAGGTTCCTTAACATTTTTTTCATTATTAATTGTGGAAGGGTTGTTAGACCTTCGCACAACCCTCTATCTACGAATTTTTCATTTTCATAGATTAAGGTGACTGAGGTATACCCAAACAGGTAGTATGCTGGAATTAAACGTCGACTGGGATTTGAACTCACGACCTTCGCATTGTAGACCAACACGCTACCCGCTAGGCTACACACTAGCATTTTGCTTAGTACAGATTCATTAATTTTACTTTATTATCTATACATGTAAATATAATTGTAGTGTCTGTCTGTTATTTGTTTATAAATGGCTATAAATAAGTTTTTTTTTTATTTTAGCAATAACTAAGCAGAAACATACGTTTTTAAAAATTTTCTCTCTGTCTGTCTGTCTGTCTTTCCGGTTTTCACGCAGAAACGGCTGGACCGATTGTAATGAAACTTCCACAGTTTGTTAAATGTGCTCCGAGATGTAACCTGCGTGTGGTCTTATTTGAATAACCCCACGCCTTTCACCCCCTCCCATACAAAATGACTCATTTTCAAAAATATATACTAATCAAATTTTCTTCAAAACCATTGGAGCAAATCATTTGAAATTTAGAACATACTATTTTTATCAGAAATGTCATCTATGGACTACAAATTATTTGAATTCCCCTACTCCTTTCACCACCTCCCATACAAACTGCACTTTTTCATGAAAGGCTATTCACCAATTTTCTCAGTACGTGTAACTTTTACCGAGCTTAAATGTTGGACTTAATCCTTAATTTGTATTATTATTGTTATCAGGAAAAAATTAACCGACTAGCTTCATTCCTTCTGCAACCTCCCATACAATGTGACACAATTCCACGACTTTACTTAAATTCGATTTTCTTGAAAACTGTAAATGTTACTGATCTGAAATTTAAAATATGTCAATTGTAAATTAATTATAGTTGCTTCTCAAAAACCACCTCCACCACCTCCCATACAAACTGCACTTTTTCATGAACAATTTTAAACTAATTCTCTCAGTACATATAACTTTCATTGAGCTCAAATTTCCTATCCTAAATTAGCATTATTAATATCGGGAAAAAATTAACCGAGTAGCTTCACTCCTTCTACCCCCTCCCATACAATATGACACAATTCCATGACTTTACAAAAATTCGATTTTCTTGAAAAGCGTGAATGATACAGACCTGAAATTTAAAATATATCAATTGCATGATGATTATAGTTGTTTCTCAAAATATCACCTAAAACCCCCTTTCCTTCTACCACCTCCCATACAAATTGCACAATTTCATTAAATTCACTGCACTAAGTTTCTCAGCACCTACTCAATTTTTTTACTCTAGATGAAATCTGAGAGTATATTGTGTTTGCCTTACCGTTTGTAACGCTAAGAAATAATGCTCGCACAGAGCCGCTAAGGGTACAGAAATATTTATTGTCGCTCAAAAACTTCGATTCTGAGTTGCTGTCCGTCCGTCTGTCCGGCTGTCTAACTATCGAAAGCTTTAAGCTATCATGCTGAAATTCGTTGTGTGCCATTTTTAGCAAAAAAGTAACTTTAAGTTTGTGAAAGGGCCACATCCCTCCACTCCTTCAACCCCCTCCCATACAAATTTCACGAAATTCCGAAATTTTCAGAAATTGATTTTTCTTTGAAACTTTTTAAGCTATCGACTTGAAATTTGGGTTAAAGTATTCTAATATAGATTTAATTAATATGACTGAATATTGATTTGATCCCGTCACTCCTTCTACCCCCTACCATACAAATGTATAATTTTGAAAAATGCATTTTTTCGATTTTCATTGAAACTAGCAAAGTTATAAAAACGAAATTTTGCCAGAATTAATTTTATTATAATTGCAATCAGCATTGAAAAAATTATCAACTTCACATCACTCCTTCTACTCCCTCCCACACAAATTTCACGAAATTTTGAAATTTAAATTAAATTATTTTTCTCCGAAACTGTTAAAGCTATCAGCTTGATATTTTGCCTAAAGTATAAGAATAGAATTACCAATAACGAGAAAAATGTGTTTTGATCCGTACACTCCTTCTACCCCCTCCCATACAAATGTATAATTTTTGTTATTTGCATTATATCGATTTCCATTAAAACTAGAAAAAGGATAAGTTTAAAATTTTGCCAGAATTTGTTTTTTAATAATTCCAATAAATCCTAAAAAAAATTATCAGCTCCTCTTCACTCCTTATATCCCCTCCCATACAAATATCTGTATTATAAATTCAAGAAAAGCATTTCTCCTTCGAATATATTAGAACTATCGAATTTGAAATTGAATCAAAGCGTGGTGATAGGGATGACCTAAATCGTGTGGATTCATGCTCCAGTTCATCATTGCTCATGAGGGCCTCCAATCTTTCTATTTACTATCAAAATGTTAGAGGAATGAAAACTAAGCTACCCCTCCTTCGCTTGAGCTTATTAAACGCTGAATTCGATGCCATCATTCTTACAGAAACTTGGTTGGATGACGATATACTAACCAGTGAACTTGGTTTTTCGAACTACAATGTATTCCGCTTGGATCGGTGCCATACTCGGAGTACGAAATCCAGAGGTGGTGGCTGCATAATAGCTGTAAAAAATTGTTATTCTGCCAAACTTCTAATTAAGTCCTCTAACGATGTGGAAGATATCTTCGTCGAACTCAGCCTCAGCCAACGCAAATTATTTATTGGATGTGTATACATACCACCATCATCATCAGCCGAGACTTACGCCAGCCATTGCCAGTCTATCGAAGGCATATTTAACAGTTTTCCATTTGCGGATACTTTGATTGTTGGAGATTACAACCAGCCTGAAGTTGATTGGGCCTCCCTAAACTGGTATGAATCCAGTGTTAATTGCGCGAGCAGTGGTCTTATTGATCAATTCTGTGATCTTAACTTTACGCAAAGTAACCGCATTTTCAACGCCAAAGGGAATCTACTTGATCTGGTATTTTCTAACCTTTCACCACCACCTGAAGTGGTTTCATCGCACGACGAATTGCTGCCGCTTGATAAAAGGTACCATCCAGCACTCAATATAATCATTAATTTAAATTCTATCACTAATATTGCTCACAATATTCCCTTCGCCACCTATAATTTTAAAATTGCCAACTATGGTTTCATTTGTGAGCAGCTCTCATTAATCGACTGGCCACTCTTACTCGAAATAGTTGACATAAACGAAGCCGTTTCTAGATTTTATGGCATTCTGTACAAAGTTATCGATGATTTGGTCCCTTCTCAAATTATTTCTAGCTCGTTATATCCCCGTTGGTACGACGCGCAATTGCGTCAACTTATCAAAAACAAAAAAGGAGCACATGCTAAATATAAGGAGTCGCTCTCCCAAAGTGACTACCTGGAATTCTCACGTTTACGCAGTCTCTGTAAAGCTAAAAAGGCTTCCTGTTATACTGAATACACTAGTAATATTGAAGCTAATATTTCTTCCAATAACATTAAGGCATTCTGGAACTACGTTAATTCTCTTAGGTCAGACAATGTTCTTCCTTCCTGTATGTATGCTGATGATATTATTGCATCTGATCCTTCTAGCATTGCAAACCTCTTTGCTAAGTATTTCTCCAGTGTGTACTCCGATAATAGCACTATTCCATCTGCAGTGCCGAATTTATCATCACTGGGCAACTATTACCTAAATCTGTCGTCGTTAAATGTTGTCATCTCAGATGTCACATCAATGCTTGATACCCTTGATACATCTAAAGGTATGGGACCCGATGGTGTTCCACCATTGTTTCTGTTTAACTGTCGTCAGTTTTTGGCGTTACCCATTACGATTATTTTAAATTTATCCTTACGTTCGGGTCTTTTTCCTGAATTGTGGAAGACTTCTTTTGTTATACCAATTCATAAGTCCAATGATAAATGCAATGTTCACAATTACAGGCCCATTTCTATCCAATCGACCCTATCCAAAATTTTTGATGCAATCGTCACGAACAAATTAACACCATTACTGAGAAGCTATATTACCCCTCACCAACATGGTTTTCTAAAACGGAAGTCTACACTGACTAATCTCTTGCCTTATGTTGAGACTATTATCCACGCAATGGAGTCTAATTCCCAGGTCCACGCAATCTACACCGACTTCTCAAAAGCCTTCGACAAAGTTGATCACTGCCTACTCGTTTCGAAGCTTCACGCCATAGGCATCTCTGGCGATCTTCTGAGTTGGATACGTGATTACCTCCATGATCGCTATAGTATTGTAAATATAAAATCTGCTCACTCGGAACCTTTTCTCGTAAAATCAGGAGTACCACAAGGATCGCATTTAGGGCCTCTGCTCTTTCTTGTTTTTATTAACGATATATCCAACATATTCGTAAACGTAAATTTTTCGTTATTCGCGGATGATCTTAAAATCTATAAAATTATAAACACTGTAAACGATTGTACAATTGTTCAAAATAATCTTAATTACCTGTATGATTGGTGTATCACAAATCGTCTTCCATTGAATATTTCAAAGTGTAATTACATTGCGTTCAGCAGACGTCGTGAGCGGGTCAATATTAACTATTACCTTAATACTTGCGATTTACCAGTGGTTGATGTTATCAATGACTTGGGTCTATTACTTGACTCTAAATTGACATTCGTGCCTCACTACAACAAAATTTGTAGATCAGCTCGGAGAATGCTGGGTTTCGCTATACGCAATAGTCAAGATTTCAAAAATATTTATTCCCTGAAAACTCTTTACTGCTCATTGGTGCGTCCACATCTGGAATATTTATCTGTCATTTGGAACCCCTTTTTCCATATTCACTCCGCCCATATTGAAACTGTTCAACACAAATTCCTGCGGTACATTGCCTTTAAACTTCGCATACCTGTCGAAACAATTGACTATGACTGTTTGCTCACTACCTTGAATCTGGAGCCACTGTCTAAACGACGTGAACGATATGAGCTAATAGCTTTATTTAAAATTGTTAATGATAAGTTGGATTGCTCTGAATTTCTTGAAGTTTTAAACTTTCGGGTTCCAAGTCATGCATCACGCTCTACCGATAGTTTTTATGTCACGCGTCATGTTACTAGTTATGCTAACAATAGTCCGGCCACTCGCTTGATGAGAACTGCTAACAAGCACTCAGCTATGTTGGACATATTCTCTACTAATATCGACTGCCTTAAGGCAATACAATTATTATGATTTTCTTTGTTATTTCGTTTTTAAAATATTATTTACTTTTGTCTTACTTTTCATTTCCTTTTTTACTCTTTTTTTTTCATATATTTATGTTATTACCTTTATATTATTATTATGTCCTCTTTTACATTTACATTTATATTTTTATTATGTTCTCTTTTACATTTATATTTATAAGTTTGTAACTTTCATTTGAGGGTTTGGTACCCGTAAATAAATAAATAAATGATGATAAGTAGTTTTAAAATCATCTTAAACGCTCCACTTCCTCTGCCACCTCCCATACAAATGCCTCAATTTCAGGAAAACTATGTCCAATTGAAAATAATGAAAGCTACAAACCTTAAATTCAGCAGGAAATATTTTGCATACCACATTAGGTGTCATATCCAAAAATTATAAACCTTCCTCGTCTGCTTCTACCACCTCTCATACAAAAATCACTATTAATTATTCTAAAGAATTGGAGTTGACATATTTTCCGGTACATTCAACTCTTTCTCATTTCATCTAGAGTATCATATGATTGGGCTTTACGAGTATCATATGATTGGGTTTTGGCAATATTTTCTTGGGTATATTCTATTTGACAATGGCACTACAGCCCAAACCGGGCCTTGGCCTTCTGACCTTCAGGTTGCTTAATATTTCATTACTTATAGTGGAAGACTTGTTAGCCCTTCGCTCAACCCTTCACCTACGAAGTTTCCATTTTTGTAAACTGAGGTGACCCAAGCAAGTAGAGTGCTGAAATTATACGTCGATCGTGATTTGAACTAATATTACCTAGCTATACTTTGGCTTTACCACATTTAAATAATTCGTGATTATACTCTACGTGAAATCTGAGAGTACATTTTGTTTGTCTTACCGTTTATAAAGCTACGGAATAATGCTCGCACAAGGGTACATAGATATTTGTTGTCATTCAAAAACCTCGATTCCGAGTGACCGTGTGTCCGTCTATCTACAACATAACTCTCCAACGCTTTGAGCTATCGTGCTGAAATTTGTTTTATTCCATTTGTTAGCAAGAAATAAATTTTTATTTCGAGAACGCGCTATATTCCCACACTTCCTCTCATTCAAATTTTATCAAACTTCAAAATTTAAAGAAATTGATTTTTACCCGATACTGTTCAAGCTATCGACTTGAAAATTAGATCAAATTATATTGATATAAATACCAATAACGCCAATAAATATTGTTCCGAGCCCCTTAATCCTTCTACCTCCTCCCATGCGAATATACAATTTAAAAAAAAATCCATTTTTTCGTTTTTCATTGTAAAGCCAAAAGAACAAAATTTTGTCAGAATTATGTTTATTATAATTAAAAATAGTTTTGAAAAAACTATCAACTTCACCTCACTCCCTCTACCCCTTTCCATTAAAATCTCACGAAATTTCGTCATTTCAATTAAAGGATTTTTCTTCAAAATTGTCAGTACTATCAACTTGAAATTTTGAACCAAGTACAGTAGTGCATTTATCTTCATTATCAAAAAATTTTGTTTTGATCCGTATACTCCTTCTAGCCCTCCCATGCAAATGCATAATTTTGGTAAGTGCATTACATCGAATTTCATTAAAACTAGAAAAACTAGAAACTTCAACATTTACTAAAAATTTTTTCTTAATAATTGCAATAAAAGCTAAAAACTTATCAACTTCACATCACTCCTTCTACCCCTTTCCATACAAATTTCTATTTAAGAAATTCAGGAAAAGCATTTGCCCTTCGAACAAATGCGAGCTATCGATGTTAAAATTGGAACGAAGCATCGTGATGAAGATGCCGTAGTTAAGTAGTAGTTTTAAGATCTACCAAAACCTTCCACTTTCTCTACCACCTCTCATACAAATCCCCAGATTTCAGAAAAACAATGTCCAATTTCCTTCAAAATTATAAAAGCAACAAACTTCAAAATCAGCGCAAGACATTTTGCATACAATATTCGGTGGCATGTACAAGAATTACAAATCTACCACCTCTACTTCTACCATCTCCCATACAAAGTCCCTATTTACTATTCGAACGAATATGAGACGACATTATAGTTTCCGGTACATTAAACTATTTCTCAAATCATCTAGAGTATTGCATGATTAGTCTTCACGCCTAATCATAACTCTGTTATGTTTCTTATACTATTTTGCAAATTGTTAATGGATAAGTAGCATGATTTGATTAATGAATAATTTTTCAAGTGCCAAAAATTGTTCAATCGCCAAAATTGTTAAATCTTCACATATAATGAAATTTTTCGGTGCAAAAATTCAATTATTGAATTATGAATTGTTTAGTGGCTGAATTGACCAATGATGAATTTACGTAATGCGCCCAATTAACATTTTATCTGATCCGTCATTCCAGGGTTTATGCAATTAATAAATATCTCGTTTGAAACCAAATTTATAGACTAATTCACAACTGAATTTCTAGTTCAGGATGTTCAAACTACAATTAATCTAGATATGTCATTCCTCTAAAGTTCAACGTACTTCAATTGTATGCGCTAATTTTTTTTTAATATTTAGTTATTACGTTCCTCGTCAGAAATAAATAATTTTTTTTTTTTAATATCCCATCAACATTTTGATTAAATTTTGATTTGATACCTATTACATGATGTGTTCATTTGAGATAGAAGGCGATTGGTTGCACACTAATTACTGCAACAATAATATCTCTGGCACATTCGGTAAATTTGGCCTAGAGTGGTTGCTGCAACAAAATATGATGATATGGTATTTATGTTGCTGGACTAGGGGCAACTTGTACTTTTTGTCCATGATTTAATAGCGGATTTTTGGAAGCCTTCGACTATACGCGATTAAGTAACTGCCGTGTGCCAAGTTAGTTAGTCTATAACCGCTGGAATTACCTGTATACAAATGAAACGATAGATGGCTAGGAACGATAATAAATCATGGAAAAATGTTATGAATACAAATGGCAACTGACTTGGCATATACGAGCAAACCAGGGAGCTAAAACCATTATTATACCCTTCAGTCGAATACAAATTACTTTTAAATTTTTTGAACATTTTCAATGATATTTCTCGGTTAGGATGATGATGATGGCGATGATAGAAAAGATAGGAAAAATAAGAAAGTAATCGACGATTTACGTAATTTATATTTACACAATGTAATAATTTGTTATAGAGTGCTGTAATAAGATCTGCTGTACATCTACATTGTAGATTTTAATTATTGGAATTGAATTCGTTGCAAATTTTCGCGTTGGAGCTTTCAAGTAGATAATTGTGATAGTGAATGAATTGGCAGTTTTCATTAAGGTAAAGGGTTTATAATTTTGGGTCGAGCCTACAGTGACGAGAGCGTTTCTTAATAATCTCGTGATTGATGCATGATTTCAGTACAGGAATGGAAGATATAGGTGAGCGGCTAAGACTCCACCTTAATAACCAAATGCTTCGAGATTAGCAGAATTCGAGGTAGTTACAAAATGTTTCTCATTTTTCTCTGCATAATAAGGATTAGTTTCAATTTATTATCTTAAAAATCCATGAAAATATTTCATTTCACAAGTAAAAAAATAGATTAAGCTCTTCTAGAATTTCGTCATACAAAGTTTATCGATTATGTTTTTATTATTATATTCCTCCGTCTACTTCTAGCGAAAAATATGCAAGCCACTGCAAAGATGTCGAAAATATTGTGAATAGCCTTCCATTCTCCGATATAATAATTACTGGCGATTATAACTTGCCGCTAGTTAACTGGGACAACTGAAGTGCTCCAACCACCTACCTATCCGGGTAACATCGTTGTCGATGTGTTCTGTGATCTCGATTTTCATCAGCACAATACGATTTTAAATCAGCAAGGTAGACTGCTCGATCTAGTTTTCTCCAAGTCATCTTCAGCACCTGATGTTCTTCGAGCTAATTTTGAACTACTCCCTCTGGACGCTATATATCATCCTGCTCTAATTATCAGCAGAAAAGTGTCATTAGATTGAAGTCAAGTTCAAACTTTCAACTCACTCAATTTTAAAATTGCGGATTATGATGCTATCTGTGAGCGGCTTTCTCATATTGACTGGCATGACTTGTTGGAAGGGTTGGAACTTAACGACGCTATTGCGGCATTCAACGCTCGTATTTATAATATTATTGATGATCTCATTCCAACTCAAATAATTTCAAACTCTTTCTTCCCCCGCTGGTACAACAGTGATCTTAAACAAATAATTAAAGCTAAAAAAATTGCACACATAAAGTATAAAATGTCTGGCCATTACCATGACTACATTGAATTTTCTCGACTAAGAGCTTTATTTAAAATTAAAGCTCGGTCATGTTATTTAGATTATATTAATCATGTAGAAAGCAATATTTCTAATAATGCCAAGACATTCTGGAATTACGTCAATTCCGATAATGTTCTTCTGTCAGTTATGTTCCTTAACGATGAAGTTGCCTCAGATCCTCTTAGTGTTGCTGAGCTGTTTGCTAAATTCTTCTCGTCAGTTTATTCTGAATCTGTTCCGAGTAACTCTAATGTTGCGTTATCCATCAGTTCTGACTTGAATTTTTCTTCTATTGACATTAATATTACCGATGTTAAATCATTATTGAATGATCTAGATCCTAGTAAAGGAATGGAACCTGACGGAATACCTCCATTGTTTCTTTGGTTTTATCGAATGTTTGTAGCTCAACCATTAATGCTATTATTTAATCTTTCAATTCGATCTGGTATTTTTCCAGACTTATGGAAAATTAGCTTCACAGTCCCGATTTATAAGTCAGGAGATAAAAGTAATGTCAAAAATTATAAACCCATATGTATTCAATCGTGTATTTCTAAATTGTTTGATAAGATTTTAGCGTCCAAGCTAACAACTCTATTTCGTCCAATTATCACTCCCAATCAACATGGCTTTCTTAAGGGTAGATCTACGTTAACGAACCTGTTACCTTATATCGAAACAATCTATGAGACTATGCAGCAGGGCCAACAAATCCATGCTGTTTATATAGATTTTTCGAAAGCGTTTGATAAAGTTAATCACTGCCTACTCATCTCGAAGCTCAGTGCCTATGGAATTGCTGGCAATTTATTGCTCTGGTTACGAGATTATCTGCACTATCGTACGTGTATCGTTAGCACCAAATGTTCTAAGTCGGAACCGTTTTTGGTGACACCAGGAGTTCCACAAGGTTCTCATTTAGGACCGCTGCTATTTTTTTTGTTTGTTAATGATATTTCTTTGGTGTTTCGGGATGTTAAATTTTTGTTATTTGCCGATGATCTAAAAATCCTTAAAGCAATTAAATCGACAAACAATTGCCAAACAATCCAACATAATATTGACTTGATTTTTGAATGGTGTAGGTCCAATAGCTTAATGTTATTAAGTGTAATTATATCATCTTCAAAAGATCTCGCAAATGCATTTCATATGATTATCACATTGATAATGTTTGTATACCCAAGGTTTCCACTGTAAAGGACTTAGGTCTTCTCCTTGATAGCTTTTTATCATTTGTTCCACATTATAGTTCAATATGTAATTCAGCCCGTAGAATGCTTGGATTTATTACTCGGAACACTAAAGACTTTTCCAGCATCCATTCCATTAGAACGCTTTATTGTTCGTTAGTTCGTCCGAACCTCGAATATCTGTCAGTTATTCGGAATCCACATTATGAAATACACAGCAATAATATTGAGACTAATAATATAGAGAACTTTTCAATGCGTCAAGAAATGCCTGCAATTTCATACTTAACAGAGTTAAATTTGAGCATGACCAAAAACTTCGACGGAAGATCCTCCAGTGCCCTAAGGGCTCGAGGTCTTACTGGTCATTTGTCAAAACGGTCAACAACAATTTCATTTCTTCTTCTATACCACCTCTAGTTGTTGAGGTTCTTCGCAATCTTTTCAATCTTTCTTACTCTTCTGGGTGCTTTTCACGTATGTGGAAAGTTGCGAATGTTCAGCCCATTCCCAAGAAAGGAAGCAAAGCGAACCCCGCTAATTACCGGTCATTGTATATCATGCGGACAAAATACTCCCGCAGTAAGAATGATGAGAGTTGCTAACAGAGCTGATCTAATTGATATTTTCAACACTGATATCTCTCAATTAAAAAAAGTACAGTATTTGTGATTTTTTTTTTTTTTTTATTACTTTAATTTTTAATTATTTCGTATTATTGATTTATTGTTATTTAAATAACTGTTTTTTTTTATTTTTTTATTTTTTTGAATTATTATTTTATTGTTATTTTTATTTGATTATTATTTTGTTGTCACTTTTTTTTTGTTTTTACATACTTATATGTTTACATTAATTTTACTTTATTATTTTAATAATTAAATATTGTGATCGACTTGGAAAAAAAAAATTTGCTACCCTGAAATTTAGTTTTTTCGCGTTTCATGACTAAATTAGCCGTACGCCGTCCGCCGTCCACAGTCCGCCGTCCGCCGTACGCCGGTGTGTACGCTCAGCGCACATTAGCTCCCAAACCCTTCAAGATAGAAAGTTTAATTTTGGGGGATTGTAGATAGTTGCGGATCTCAGGCGGATACCCATTTTGCGGGGTGTACGGGTTCAGGGGAAGGCGGGGGGAGCGCTTAAACCGAAAATTACGAATTCAAATATCTCAACCATTACTTCAATGCTCTCGAAAGCAATGGAAACTGTTGTCAATCGTAAAATCGTCAAATATCTGGAGGATAAACAGCTCATCCATGATCGTCAGTATGGGTTCCGTTCTGGACGGTCGACGGGGGATCTTTTAGTCTACTTAACAGAACGTTGGAACTCATGCTTACATAAATATGGCGAAGTTCAAGTTCTCGCACTTGACATTGCAAAAGGTTTTGACAAAGTTTGGCACGATTGTCTCTTAGTTAAGCTTAGGGCCATCGGCCTTAATGATACCCTTATTCAATGGATTGAGAGTTATCTCTCAGAACGCGCTATACGAGTAGTATTAGATGGCGTTACTTCTTCCTCCTACCCAGTTGATTCCGGCGTCCCTCAAGGTTCTGTTTTATCTCCAACTATTTTCTTAATTTTCATAAACGACCTTCTGTCGTCCACTCTCAATCCAATCCATAGTTTTGCAGATGACAGTACCTTAGACAACACCTGTGAATTTAACGCTGCTGCTGAATCAAACCATCATACTATTGCCTCCAATCGCAGGGAGCTATTTAATTCGCTGAACTCGGATCTCAGCTTAATCCTGGAATGGGGCAGGAATAATAGAGTGGAGTTCAACGCATCCAAAACACAGGCCTGTCATCTATCCCTCAAACATGATGTTCCAATATTGTCTCACAATGTAACCTTTGATGGTGCACAGCTTACCACTTCGGAGAATTTCACACTGTTAGGCGTCAAAATTAATGAACACATGAATTGGGCTCAGCATATCTTTGATATTGCCCTTGACGCCTCTAAACGCCTAGGTGTTCTCCGAAAATGCAAAAAATATTTCACACCTATGGACATAGCAACCATCTATAAGGCTTACATTAGACCACGATTAGAGTACAACTCGCATGTTTGGGCTGGGGCACCTCGCGTTGCTCGATCGTATTCAAAAACATACATTCTGACTGATTGGAGACGAAACCATCATGTCTTTTATAGATTGTTTTGAGCATCGCAGATATGTCGGAGTACTCAGCATTTACTATCGTTACTTCCATGGTAGATGCAGTACTGAGCTAAGCGCACTCATTCCTCCACTGCATACTTTTCCCCGAAATACTCGTCAAGCTGAACGCGTACACGAGTACACAGTTAAGTCCTTGCCTTCCCGTACAGTGAAATATAGGCAGTCTTTCATTTCCCGAACGGCAAGACTTTGGAACGATTTACCAGCTAGTTTGTTTGCCAACAAGTACAACCTGCAGTGCTTCAAGAACAATGTACATCGTCTTTTTCGTCTCTCTCCACCTTAATACCTCCACTTCCTATACCGACATAACTGTGCATCGCATTAAAGGATGACCCCCTAAGTTATACTCGGTGCCATAAAAAAAAACAACATAAATTCCTCAGATATATTGCGTATAAGATGCACATTCCGCTAGAGCAACTTGACTATGATTCTCTGCTCGTTGACCTCAATCTTCATCATCAATGGCGCGACAGCCCAAATCGGAGCCTTGGACTCCTGAAGTCGTGGCCTCCTGAAGTCGTCGCCTCCAATCGTCTCGATCCAAAGACCGCGTCCTCCAGCTGCTAATTATTAAAATGGCTTTGCTGTCTTCATCAACCGAGTCTTCCCATCACTTGCGTGGTTTGCCTACTGGCCGGTTACCACTCGCTTTGCCTTTAAGAGTACGTTTGGGGATTCTCCTCAATCTTGCCACCCTATAAAGCGTCGAGATCTTATAGCTCTTTTTCGAATTCTCCATAATGAAATGGATTGTCCGCAATTTCTTGAGGCTATAAACTTTTGTATTCCAAACCGCTCAACAAGGTCAACCGATTTATTTTATATTGGTAATCATTGTACATCATACGGACAAAATACTCTCGCAGTAAGAATGATGAGAGCTGCTAACAGAGCTGATCTAATTGATATTTTCAACACTGATATCTCTCAATTAAAAAGAGTATAGTATTTGTAATTTTTTTTTTTTTTATTACTTTAATTTTTAATTATTTCGTATTATTGCTTTATTGTTATTTAAATAACTGTTTCTTTTGAACTATTATTTTATTGTTATTTTTATTTGATTATTATTTTGTTGTCACTTTTTTTTTAAAGTAAAATTAATGTAAACATATAAGTATGTAAAAAACTTATATGTTTACATTAATTTTACTTTATTATTTTGATAATAAAGTATTGTGATCGACTTGGAAAAAAAAAAATTTGTCTCCCCTGAAATTTGGTTTTTTTCGCGTTTCATGACTAAATTAGCCGTACGCCGTCCGCTCAGCGCACATTAGCTCCCAAACCCTTCAAGATAGAAAGTTTATTTTTGGGGGATTGTAGATAGTTGCGGATCTCAGGCGGATACCCATTTTGGGGAGTGTACGGGTTCAGGGGGAGGCGGGGGGAGCGCTGAAACCGAAAGATACGAATTCAAATATCTCAACCATGGTAACAGCTAGGAAGCTAAGACTCAACATACATTTGTGGGACAACTTTTAAAAATAATTTAATTTTTTTATCCATTGGGGTACGAAAGGGGGGGCTAAGAACCAATTGTCAGCCGATTTTACTTTATTATTTTAATAATAAAGTATTGTGATCGACATGGGAAAAAAAAATTTGCTACCCTGAAATTTTGTTTTTTCGCGTTTCATGACTAAATTAGCCTAAAAATGCAAAAAAAAAAAATTCGTCTGTCTGTACGCTGTCCGCCGTACGCCGACGTGTACGCTCAGCGCACATTAACTCCCAAACCCTTCAAGATAGAAAGTTCATTTTTGGGGGGATTGTAGATAGTTGTGGATCTCAGGCGGATACCCATTTTGGGGATGTGGGGATCCAGGGGGAGGCGGGGGGAGCGTTTAAGCCGAAAAATACGAATTCAAATATCTCAACCATGGTAACAGCAAGGAAACTAAAACTCAACACACATATAGAAGGGTTTGTGGGACAACTTTTAAAAATAATTTAATTTTTTTATCCATTGGCGTCCGAAAAGGGGGGGCTAAAAACAAATTGTCGGCCGAATTATTTTTTCAAATGATTATATCTTCGAAATTACTTATTGTAAAAAATTCATATTTTGAGACCGTCAAGGTGGCATACAGTTCCATTGGAATCAGCTTAGAAAATGGCTAACTATTGTAAAGGGGAGGGTCACGGGGGTGCAAAGAAAAACACTTAAAAATGAATATCTCAACTATCTCTTAAGCTATGTAATTGAAACTTAAAACGTACATTAAGCTATACTAGGCAAATACAAAAAAAAATATAAGATCTTGAAATAATAGTAGTGGGGGGAAATGGGGAGCATTTCAAAAATGGCGCACTTCTCAAAATTACGAATCCTTATATCTCAAAAAAGAGTACAGATATCAAATCAAAAATTTGTCAGATTGTAGAACTACATAATGGTTAATTTTGGTAAATTTTAAGTTGGGAGGTGTAAGGGGAGGGAGGTGATAAGCAAAAATGTCGAAAATTTTGAGTGATTTTTTTAGGGCTCTGGTAAGAGATACAAAGTTTAAATTTTGCATGTGGATACGTCTATTTAATGTTCATAGAAAAATAATAATAACTTGATCCATAATTGTTATAAACCGACCCCCCCGGTCTAACGTGCACAAAGTGTTTCGTGTGCAATGAGAAAAACACATAAACTGAAAATTTTTGAGTGAAATTTTAAGTTAGAAACTTGAAAATTTGCAAAATGCATTTAAAAAAAATCCCTAAATATACGAAATATTAACTGGTCGAAACCTTTAAAACTTCTACCCCCTCCCATACAAAATTATTTTTTCGACCATTTTTAAGAAATCAATTATCACCTAACTATTAAAAGCTATCGATTTGCAATTTTGCATAAAAACTTACAAAAATAATTGAAATGAAATCAAGTTAAAAGTTTTGAAATCGCATTTGCCCTTCTACCCCCTTCCAAACAAAAGTATGATTTCGACCAATTTCATTAAATCAACTAATAATCAACAAATTAAAAGCTACGAACTTGAAATTTTTTACAAACATCTTACAAGAGAAAAGAAAGAAAATTGCATCACAAGTCTTACGATTCCCCTTCCTCCTCTACCCCCTCCCATACAAAATAATTTTTTCGAGCATTTTTAAGAAATAATTTGTCAGCTAACTCCTAAAAGCTATCAATGTCAAATTTTGCAGAAAAACTTATAAAAATAATTCAAATGAAGTTGCTTTAAAAGTTTTGAAATCACGCTTGCCCTTCTACCCCTTCCCATACAAAACTATGAATTCGACCATTTTCGTTAAATCAACTAATAACCAACAAACTAAAAGTTACGAACTTGAAATTTTATACAAGCACCTTACAAGAGAAGCAAAATAAAACTACATATCAAATTTTACGATTCCCCTACCTTTTCTACTCCCTCCCATACAAATGTTCGGTTTCGTGAATGTAAAATACACCGAATTTTATGAAAATTCTATGCGACTTCGTCTATGAAACACATTCTATACAGAGAATATTGGACGTGATTCAAGCAATTAATTAAAAAGCTAATAACATCCACCCACCCTTACTATTACCCCTGCTCCTACCCTCATAAAAACCCAAACTTGCAGAAACGAATAAAATATTGTTAAATCGACAACAGCCCTGCCCAAGAACTCCCTTTCACTTAGCCTTCCCTAACCACTCTAGCCTGCATATTGACTTTCCACTCATTCGCAACTTGTCCCAAGAATAATAAAGTTTCGCCCGACTTGTTGGCAGTTTATTTTTTTTTCAAATGATTATATCTTCGAAATTACTTACCATAAAAAATTTATATTTTGAGACAATTAAGGTGGCATATAGGTCCACTAGAATCAATTTAGATAGAAGCTAATTATTGTAAGGGGGAGGGTCAGGGGGGGTGCAAAGAAAACCACTTAAAAATCAATATCTCGGCTATTTATTAAGCTATGTAATTGAATCTTAGAACTTATATTAAGCTATACTAGTGAAATACGAGAAAAATATAACATTGGTTTGGTGAATGTTTTCACAGTGCATTTCGAAATGAAAGAAAATATTTCTTAATTACCCTTCCTTCTAAATAATAATAGTATTTTGTAATTGTCGATCAGTTTGATAAAGGTCTCAGCAGAGACCGAAACGTCACGAATAATAAAGCGTAGCAGTGTAGAATCCGGAAATCTTTTCTTTCATTTAAAAAATATAACATTTTGACATAATAGTAGTGGCGGGAAATGGGGAGCATTTCAAAAATGATGCATTATCCAAAATTTCAAAAAGTTATAATTCAAAATTGAATGCAGATATCAAATTCAAATTTTGTCAAATTGTAGAACTAGGTAGTTTTAAAATTTTGGGAAAAATTTTACGTCGGGAGGTGTAAGGGGAGGGAGGTGGTAACCAAAAATGTCGAAAATTTTGAGTGATTTTTTAAGGGCTCTGGTGAAAGATACAAAATTTAAATTTTCCATGTGGATACTTCTATTTATTGTATATACAGAAAAAATAATAAAAATTCCACAATTGTTATGTACCGACCCCCCTGATCTACAGTGCACAAGGTGGTTCATGTGCAATGAAAAAACTACATAAACTGAAAATTTTTGGTAGACACTTGAAAATTTGCGAAATGCATTTAAAAATTTTTTTAAAGAGAATAAAATATTAACTGGTCGAATACCTTGAAAGCGTCTACTCCCTCCCATACAAAATTATTTTTTCGACCATTTTTAAGAAATTAATTATCACCTGATTAGTAAAAGCTTTCAATTTGAAATTTTGGACAAAATCATTTGAAAATAGTTGAAATGGAACTGCGTCAAAATGTTTGAGATCACACTTGCCGTTCTACCTCCTCCCATACACAAGTATGATTTCGACCAATTTCAATAAAACAACTGCTAACCAACATATTAAAAGCTACGAACTTGAAATTTTGTATGAACATCTTAAAAGAGAAAAAAAAAGAAAATTGCGTTACAAATTTTGCGATTCCCCTACCTCTTCTACCCCACCCATACAAAATTATTTTTTCGAGCATTTTTAAGAAATCAGTTATTAGCTAATTCTTAAAAGCTATCAATTTCAAATTTTGCACAAAAACTTATAAAAATAATTGAAATGATATTACTTTAAAAGTTTTGCAATCGCGCTTGTACCCCCTCCCATACAAAAGTATCATTTCGACCTATTTCATTGAATCAACTAATAACCAACAAATTAAAAGTTACGAACTTGAAATTTTGTACGAGCAATCAATTGAGAAACTATTAACATCCACCAAATCTTACTATCACCCCTCATCCCTCCCCTCATAGAAACTAAAACTTGTATAAATAAACGAACGAAATATTGATTACTGGAGCTGAACGTTTCCGCAAAGTGTTAAATTGACAATTGCCCTGCTCAAGAACCCCCTTTCACTTAGTCTTCCCTAACCATTCTAATCTGCATATTGACTTTCCACACATCCGTAACTTTTCCCACGAATAATAAAGTTTCGCCCGACTTTTAGGCAGTTTATTTTATATTATATATATACTTGGCTGATACGTATTCATACATCTTTGAGGGTTTCACCCGTAAATAAATAAATAAATTCATACATCTTTGAGGGCTTGACCCGTAAATAAATAAATAAATTAGGTAAAAACAAAAATTGTTTGTGGTATTTTGTGATCAATGCTCAGAGCATCCGTTTCCGGTGGTGATTATACCCAACAATAATACCGGTCTGTCCGGCCATGTGCCCGATCTTTTCAATAAATTCATTTCTTCTCTGTTAAGGTTTTCTCAAATTTTCGTTAAGACACACAGACGCAACGGAACCTATTTTTCTGGAATCCTGAGATCTTAGTGAAAATCCGTCAAAAGTTGGAATTTTCCACAATACAGTCAGTTAAGCGATCCCATACTGGACCAAAACTTTGAAAAGCTTTTTTTTTTTTAATAATATTGACGTGGTTGTAAGATATCCAACACTCTTGAGAATCTATTAAAATATTTTAAAAGTGAAATAACTTAGCAGGTGATTCCTCAAGAAATATTTTGATCGTTTTAATCACTTGATCTTGCGTAAGTGATATCGAAAAAAGAAACGACATTGTGCAGAACATTATCGAAATGCACAGCGGTCATGTTTATTATCGACTTACGTATAACCCGAATGACGGGTAATTTCGCAAAAAAAAAACCCACAACCAGGTGATCCAGAGAGGTACAAATTGAACGAACCTTGGTGGACCATAGCTGTGTGGAGTACGCGAGTACTGTAATCAAAGGAAAGTAAAAGTGAATTCTGCCGTGGACTCTAATTAGAGAATCACCGGAGAGAAACATGGTAACTTCCAAGGCGGCAGTCGTTGTTGTCGTCGAATCACGACCTTTCACCCGTTCCATCTTCCTCCCTTGCAGCCCCTTCGACATTACCGGAAATCGGTTGAAAATTCGTAACGTGAAGTACTTTCTCTGTCAGAGTGGACCCATAATTAGTGACATCATATCATCCACAGGTGATGCATCAATTAGGTCCGATATGCTAAACTCGTTTGCACGATCCTATCAGCGGTTGCGACTTTTCATGATTCGACTATCGATCTTCAAATTCTGGAAAAATTGCCATAAATTTCCATCGGGCAATTGCAAGGCTTCTGCATTTCCGTGCCACTGGATTTGGTGTTATCGGTTTTTTCGGACTTTTTGACCGGATAAAATGGAAATCGCTTACGATGATCGCCATACTGATCAGGCCCGCACATATATGTTCGATGGAGTTTCTTGAAGATCTGGTTGGCGGCATAACTAACTTCTCCTCGTTATTTTCTCGGATCGGAGGAATCCGCGTTGTTGAAAGCGAAAGTTTGTTAATTTTCCTGAAATCCAGTTGCCTGCTGGGCAGCAGCAGCTACGTAATACCGGCCGCATCTTCTTCACTACTTTGTGTTTTTGCTGCACGCTGCTGACCATTGCCATACGGAGCATTGATCATCGCGATGCAGTGCAATGTCGGACTGCCTGTCGCTTCACAACAATTACAATCCGTCTTGGATTTATTGTCGGCGGCGGACGAAAGTACCTACCTACCTGTTTAATTTTTTTTTTTTAAATTTTTTTTTGCCGCTAAAATGTCGAAAACTTTAAGATCATGTAGCTCTGATCTCGGGGTTTTTTTCTTCTCGCAAAATTTCATAAGAAGCACGAGCACATATACACTTTATGAACATAACAATAGTAAGCCAAGGTCGAATTTCTGATCGGTTTGTTCCGCACAGTTTTGGCGCTTTGGCTTTGGTCTATCGTCGATTCAAATCGGACATGCAAATGCCAAAATCGTAGGTTGCTGAAACGAAGAAGAAGCAGAAAACGATGAAGAAGAAGAAGGTATGCATGTTGCTGTTTAATTGGAAAAATGGAACCATGACCGTCGCGTAGGTCGAGTGCAATTGCGATTATTGCTAAAATATTGGAGTAGTTAGAGATATCTTAATGTTAAATACCATTTATGCAGCTATTTGATCTGGGCACTTGTGTGGCGTGTTTTTATTAGCAACGAGTCGAGTCCTTGAGGAGGAACATGGGGCGAGTCAGTGTGCTTCACAATTAACCGAAAATGGCCAGGCCAGAAGAGGTTGGTCTATGCCCGTAATACATATTCGTAATAAAAGTTGTAGAGTGCAAAAATGATTAATTTTTATTTTATTGCATTATGACTTTTTTCTAAAGGTCATAATTTTTGAAGTAATTGATTTTTTTTTGATAATCATTAACTTTAAATGGAACTAAGGTAAAAGTGTTGATAGATAATGTTGGAGAGTGTTTCAAATTTCATTTTCATTTCATATCAACCAAGTTCCTGCACATGGGCTCGAACACAAGCACACCGATCGATCTTATTATCATTATTTATATTAGGAGAACACTTGAGAGCACTGCGTCCTTTCCGGCCTATTGTGCGATTATTGCCCCTTTACCTTACCATAACTCAATAGCTTTGGCCAATCTGAGTATCTGTAAGGGAGGCATGTTGGCTAGTTCCTCGGTAGAAAGGAAACCTTTCCCATAGGATATGTATTGGTGGTGGCATAGGATATGTATTGTCGTTTCTGAGTCTTCGAGAAAGAGGCGGCAGATGTCGGTTTCAGCTAAGCCCATATTGAGGTGGTGGTTCAATCCACTATGCCCCGTCATTAGGCCGATTAGAGTACTAATATCGCTCTCGTTGAATCTCAGGATATCCTCCACTTTGTTTTTTTGTTGTAGGATTCGTTTTTTTTGAGGTTGATAAGCCTGGAAGTCTATTCCAGTAGATTTTGTGTTCTTGTTCAACCCACTTCTTAAGTATAGAGTTATGATGCCCTTTTGATTTTTCGCAGAATGGCTCTGGACCAATAAAGTTTTTTTCCGCGCCGGTTTGTGCAAAGCAATCAGCCTCAATTCCCATATGTCCTGGTACCCACATTAAGGTTACGTCGTTCCTTTTCTCCAGGATGATTAGGTCTTGAAGACAGTCCCAAACTAACCTCGATCCGTGTTTATTGGACGCTAGGGCTTTGAGAACCGCCTGACTATCCGATAGGATATACATTGATTTGTTGCGATGAGCTCTCCTTGTATTCTCTTGGATACATAGCTCCATTGCAATTAGTTCAGCCTGGAAGATTATAGCTTCTTTGCCGAGTAGTTTTGAAACCGAGAAGTTAGGACCTTTGACTCCGGCTCCTGTTCCCTCAGAGGTGCGCGATCTGTATACCAGATGGTTGATCCCTATTCCATTTCCGCTTAGGACAGGTTTTCAAAGCTCCTGTGATACCAAGACAAGCTAGCCTTTGGATTTTTTGTAGCGTAAGCTGTGTTTTTCTTTGTAAAGTCTTAGTCCAACATAACATTGATCCGTATGTGACTTTTGAAAGAATGATTATTCTGTAACACCAGTAAATCATTTCGGGCTTTAGTCTCCATTTTCTGCCAAATAAGCTTTTACAGGCCCAAAATGCCTTTAGTGCTTTGGCATGAGTCCATTCTATATGTTTGTTCCAGTTGAGTTTGCTATCCAGTATGACGCCTAGATATTTTACCTCATCTGAAAAGGGTACTATTGTTCCATTTATTGAAGGGGGTATGATGAACATTTTCCTTCTATTTGTAAGTGGTACTAACTCATTCTTACTTGGGTTGATGTTCAAGTTCTTAGACTGACACCAGTTCATTATCACTTCTAAGGCTGATTGTATTCTTTCCGATATAATTAAATCATGTTTGCCTCTAATGATAATGACGAGGTCATCGGCATATCCTATAGCCTCGTATCCCTGTTCTGTTAGACGGTCCAGGAGTTCATCTACTACAATTGACCAAAGAAGTGGAGATAGTACCCCACCTTGGAGACATGTCATTCGGCTCCTTAGCATGGCATGTATCTGTCTAATGGTGGCCGTTTCTAAACCCTTTTTCCTAGCCGCCGCTATTATGACTTCATGGGGAGTATTGTCAAATGCTCCTTCTATATCTAGGAATGCGCAAAGTGCAATTTCTTTATAGCGTTTTGCCTTTTCGATTAGTCTTACCAAACCGTGAAAAGCTGACCCTGTTGATTTGCCCTTTGGTAGGTATTAAGACGAATATTGCTAGGTCCTGTTCTTATATGTATGTCCACTAACTTCTACATCGTTTTGACGAAGAAGAAGGTAAGGCTTACAGGACGATATGACTTAGGCTGATCAATGGGACGATTCCCTGCCTTCGGTACAAATACCGCCCTCGCTTTCCTTCAAATTTTTGGGATGTATCCCCAAATAAAGCTGGCTTTAAAGATCCTTATCATTATTGGCATTAAGATCTCTAACCCCTTCTGCAGTAATGCGGGGAATATTTTATCTACTCCGGCTGAATTTAAGGCTTAAAGGTGTTGATCGCCTATCTGATCTTGTCCGGAGTGAAGATTTTACCAGCAATGCTTTTGCTGTACGGAGTTTGACGATATGTCCTTTGCTCCGCCTCTAAATCCCCATTGTTGTTTATTATTTTGCAGCCTGGGAAATGTGTTGCCAATAACACCTCAAGGGTTTCCATACTGCTTTTAGTAGAGGACCCATCCGGTTTCTCCAAAAGTCCGATATTTATCGGGGTGTCTTGTGGTAACACCTTTTGGAGTCTTGAGGCCATTGGGAGATCATCTATCTCTTCACAGAATCTTCTCCAAGACTCTTTTTTCAACTTTTTTAGAAGATTGTTATATTCTGTTAGAGACTCTCTGTATTCGTCCCCGTTCCAGAAAGTCTTTGCTCTGTTGAACAATTTCCTAGTTTGTTTGCGTTTTGCCGCTAGTTCCTCGTTCCACCAAGGTGTTTGTTTGGCCCTTTTTTTTGTAGAACAGGACAACTTTGTTCGTAAGCATTAATAATATTGTTTACGAGTTTGTTCGTGATTTTATCAATGCAGTCTGGGCTGCTTATTGATTCTTTTTCGATACCTAGTTCAAATTCTAGGACTGACTGGTACAGATTCTAGTTGGGGCGTTTAGGGTTTCTGTATTGCACGATATATTCAAATGAAGTCTTAATATCAAAACAGATATGCCTATGATCTGATAATGAGGCTTCCTTTGATACGTGCTAATTTTCGCACTTGTCAGCCAGGCAGGGGCTTGTTATGGTTAGGTCAAGTACTTCCTGCCTAACTAAGAAAGTCGGTGTGTTACCTTTATTTATTACGTCTAGGTTGTTAGTAGTAAGTAGAGATACTCGATACACACTAACACTTCTGTCCTAATAGAGTTTGGACAATGCCCTTATACCAACAGTTAAGACTGCGTTTAGAAGCACAAGAAGGCAACATAAGAAATACGAAATTCGGCCAAACTTGAGTTTGGCCGATTTCAAATTTACGGATACGAGCGAAAACTTGCGTTAAACTACAAGTTTTTGAATGGAATTCTCATTAAAACCGAAAATAAATATGACTTTCATAAATAACAATTCAATTTGATTGTGTTTACTTGATAAAAGAAAAAGAATTGAGAAAATTCAAATTTCGGACGAAATTTCAAGCGCAATCGGGGTACACCCAATGTCCAAACTCTATTAGGACAGAAGTGTTAGTGTGTATCGAGTATCTCTAGTAGTAAGATACTCCAAAAGTGACTCACCTCTTTTGTTGATATCACTACTTCCCCAGATAGTGTGATGAGCGTTAGCGTCACAGCCCAGAATGACTGGTACTCTGTAGATTCTTCTGTATTTCACCAGCTTCATGACGCCTTGAGGTGGCGGCTCTTGCTCCTCCCCCGGAAAGTAGGCCGAGGCAATTATTACCTCTTGGCTTCCTCCTACCATTGGTATTTTCACCAGTACCGCTACTAAATCTGTTCGGATGAAAATAGGCATATTTAGGTAATTAATTTCTGATGATATTAGGATTGCAGCTCTTGGCCTGTCGCTTCTTTTATCATCACCCATTTTTTTAGGAATACCAATAATTTTGCCCATAGCGGCTCTCGGTTCCTGAATTAGGGCTATGTGGAATTCCTCTTTTGCGAACCTCCATGTTATTGTGTCCATGGCCGCTGCTGCACGTTGGAGATTCGCTTGTATAACTCTAATTTTATTTAGAGCTAAGGCCATCTTTGTTCAGCTGCGGCTCGCTTCTTTTGAACTCTTTGACCTTAGGGCGGAGAGTTACGCTAAAGAATTTAAAGCAGACTCTGTGCCCCCTTTGTTTAAGCTTTTCCATCGATTGGCCGTCGATGGAGAAGGTTATAATGGTGTTTGTGCCCTCTACTCTTCTGCTAAGTACCTTCCAGTTAGAGGCGCACAAACCAGCATTTTGCGCATCAATGAGGGTGGTACTTTCCTCTGATGTTTCATGAGGAAAATATCCCGTAATTATTTCTAATCGCGGGATATTCTCCTCACTGACTGCTCTGATGTTCGTGGACTCGTCCGGCTTGATGCCTTCTGCTGTTTTTTCTAACCCTGCTGCGGTTCGCTCATCAAGGCAAATGATCAGCATCCATCCCGGCTTAAGGCTGAGTCCACCAAATTGTGGAATTATCTCCTCTTTTGCCGCTTTGGGAATCTCTTTTAATATAATTTCTTGAATTGTAGCTAGCTGCTCCGATGTAAGGATCTTATGAGGATGTTCGGTATGTATAATACCGATCCTGATCCCTTTAACTGCGTCTCTGTAGTTAGTACCCGACGTGGAGGGCTGAGCCTCTACTGCAGGTTTATGCACTACGCTTTTGCTTACGGTTTTGGGCCTTTTGTTACCACTTCCCACAGATGGCGGTGTTGTAGAAGAGGTTCTGCCTCTTTTCATTGCCTTTTTTTGTCCTGGCGAAAAAGTATGAACTTAAAATTTTTCCAGAATTTGTTTTTTAATAATTTCAATAAATGTTGAAAAAAATTATCAGCTCTGCTTCACTCCTTCTACCCCCTCCCATATAAATATCTGTATTACAAATTCAAGAAAAGTATTTCTCCTTCGAATATATGAGAGCTATCGACTTTGAAATTGAATCAAAGCATGTTGATAAGGATGATAATAATCAGTTTCAAAATCATCTTAAAAGTTCCACTTCCTCTGCCACCTCCCATACAAATGCCCCAGTTTCAGGAAAATTATGTCCAATTTCATTAAAAATAATGAAAATAAATACTCTAAATTCAGCAAAAAACATTTTGCATTCCATGTTCGGTGTCATATACGAAAAATACAAACCTCCCGCTCTACTTCTACCACTTCCCATGCAAGAGCCTCTATTCACTATTCGAAAGAGTTTGAGATGACATATTTTCCGGTATATTAAAGTTCATTTCATTTAGAGTATCATATGATTGGGCTTTACGCCCAATAATAATTCTGTTATGTTTTCCTTTTATTTCTGTTTGGTTTAAATATTTTAATAATTTTAGCCGGTAAATTTTAAATTTTTAGAATAATATTTGTTGATTATATAAGCCTGAACCTCTGATGAAGAGTATAGTTTTTCTACCCAAATTCAAATTGGTTTCAATTAAAAAAAAAAAAAACAATTAAAATGAAATCCTACTCCATAAAAAACTTTAAAGGTACGACAATTTGTTGCCACTTATAAATCTGGCGAAGAAAAAATCTGTAATACAACTTAAATTAACCGCATAATCTTGGTTAATCTATTAATTAAGAGTAATGGATGCGTCTATGAGACAACCACTTAAAAAAAGAGGCCTCTACACTGTGCAGGTGCCATTGAATTGCCATTATACATTTGATGTCAAAGAAGAGTGAGATCGGCAAGACACGCAAAAACCCCTTAAGTCACATTGTGGGAACTAATTAATTCGAGAGGATTCGAGGCCTTGTACTGAATCAGAAATAAGAAACAGCGTGTGTTGATGTAGTTTGATCCACGGGATATTAAGCCATATGCGCTGTCCAAACGATCGTACACGCACATGCTCGTATGCATTATAGTGTACTGAGTGTTGTACCTACGCTAAAGTTTGCTATAGCGCGCCAATTGAAAGCGAAAATCAGCCGCGAAATCAGGTGATGACCAGAAGATGGTAGCAAGTGAAAGGCCAATTATATTTGTGGCATCGTGTACATCTCTTGGAGCTTATGAGATACGGATTTGTTGTATAGATACCGAATCGGGCAAGCTTCTATGATTCAGACATAAAAAATCTATTGGTAAATATTTGATGGTTAGGTAGGCATTTTCTATGGTATTTTACGCGATGCAAATCAATTTAGAAATGACGTTTGCAAGTGTCGATGTTTGCATGCCGCAACGCACTTACATACTAAATAATGCAATAAATTTCGTTTGAATTTTTTTTTAGTTTTCATGTTAGTTTTTGTTGCTAACATATCCATTGAATTTAACACAATTATATTGTATGATAAGTGATGATCTAACATATCTTACTTAGCGATCAAACGGAAAGTTTTAATTTTCTTCTTCTTCAATGGCACTACAGCCCGAATCGGGCCTTGGCCTCCTAACCAGGATCGGGAGTTCATTTTTATTTGTTACTGTGGAAAGATTTTTAGCACTTCGCAAAATCCCCTGTCTACGAATTCTCTCTTTCGCAGTTTGAGGTGACCCAGATATACCCACGTGGGCAGTGTACTGAAATTAAACGTGAACTTACTACCTTCGCAATGTAGATCAACACGCTACCCACTAGGCTAAGCCCAGTTCTGTTTTAATCTACTCCGTTCGAAAAAGAGATGGATGCAACTATTAATGTTAGTGTAGACTAGAGATTAGATTAGACGAGGAAAATGGTTTTAGTGGAGTGAGTGTTATCTTGATTTGCAATGCGAAGGTATCGAGTACACATTTTCAATAGACAATCTGCATCGTTACGTCTGGACTGTCTGCAAAGTTTTGGTAAGCATTACTTGTAATACCAGAGCAACTTTAAGGTAATGTGTTCTTATGTATTGAATACTTTTGAAATATTATTTTACTTAGAATGAGCGAATGAAGGGAAATGTGATACATACTAATATGTACAAAGTCGCACTTTGTTCAAATTTTTGAAAACAATATAGAACGCAGCATATTTTAAATATTCAATTCGAAGTTAGAAAATTGAAGCATTTGGCAAAGTGGACTCAATTTTTTTTGTACTACTAAAAAGTAATACAATGTTCTTAATCACAAGACAAATAACAAAATCAAATAATAAATAAGTAGTCGCAAACAGGAATGGAGAAGCATTGTTTTCTCATGTTCACTTGATTCTATCTGAAATCTGAGAGTATTATAAGTTTGTAACGCTAAGAAATAAGGCTTGGAGACAAAAAAATTAATTATACAGAAGCTTATATTAATGCTCAAAAATCTCAAAATCGGATGATCGTCTGTCCGTCCGTCCGTGTCCTCTCTAGCTCGAAAACGTGTTAAGCTAGAAAGTTCGAATTTTGTACATGTTGCTTTTCATGAAAAAGTATGGATAAGATCGTAAACAGGCCAAGCCATACAAAATGAATCAATTTCAGAATTTTATATTAAACGGATTTTCTCAAAAAGAATGAAACCTATATATACATATGTGAAACTTAAGACACATTATTTTTATGATAGCATCAATTCACAGTATAAAAATTATTTGAACCGCTCTACTCCTTCTACCACCTTCCATACAAACTGTACTTTTTGTTGAAATACTATATGCGAATTTAATCAGTACGTATACAATTCGATATGAAATTGTCCGCTAAATATTTGCTTAGAATTATTAGTAAAATAGAAAAAAATTAACTGATTAGCTTCACTCCTTCTACCCCTCACATTCAAAGTGATATATTTCCAGAATTTTACATAAAATCGATTTCCTTGTAAAGTTTGCATGTTATTGGCCTGAAATTTTAGAGATGTCAATTAAATAATCTTACTAGTTATTACTGAAAAAAAAAAAACACTTAAAACCGCCCCGCTCCTTCTGCCACCTCCCATACAAACAGCACAATTTCATTAAATTTAATACACTAATTTTCTCAAAACTTACCAAATTTGTGAAACTTAAATTTTACATAAAATATTTTGATAGCATCTCTATCATGATGTGAAAAAATTACTACCACTCCCCATAAAAAATTTCATAAAATCAACAAATTTATCTTTCATTTACAGTTTCGCATGAATCGTAGTCCTGTTGTGTTTTATCATTCCCAGCGAACAATTTGGTGAAATTTCAATAAGTGAAGTCTATATGAAATCATTTGCTGAGATTTCGTTTCACTTCGGTTTCAAAAACTGATTAACTTGTGAATAAATCAGGTTCTTTCCTTCGTATGAATCACTACTGAACATGCTTTTAAGCCTTTCATTCTTTTGTCACTTAGTAAAAATGAAATGAATTCACGATCTGAATATGGATAATATGGATATCAGTTCTTAACCAGTTACTGATAACGTTGTGGGTCCATTCTATGACATCTTTCCGATGTCGTTTTTATACTCTAGATGAAATCTGAGAGTATATTGTGTTTGCCTTACCGTTTGTAACGCTAAGAAATAATACTCGTACAGAGCCGCCAAGGGTACAGAAATATTTGTTGTCGCTCAAAAACTTCGATTCCGAGTTGCTGTCCGTCCGTCTGTCCGTCTGTCTACAGCATAACTCTCGAACGCTTTGAGCTATCGTGCTGAAATTTGTTGTGTGTCATTTTTAGCAAAAAAGTAACTTTGAGTTCGTGAACGGGCCACATCCCCCCACTCCTTCTACCACCTCCCATACAAATTTCACGAAATTCCGAAATTTTCAGAAATTCATTTTTCTTTGAAACTGTTTAGGCTATCGATTTGAAATTTGGGTCAAAGTATTATGGTATAGATGTCATTAATATGACTGAATATTGATCCGATCGCGTCACTCCTTCTACCCCCTCCCATACAAATGCATAATTTTGAAAAAGGCAGTTTTTCGATTTTCATTGAAACTAGCAAAGTTATAAAAACGAATTTTTTCAGAATTAATTTTATTATAATTGTAATCAGTATTGAAAAAATTATCAACTTCACCCCACTCCTTCTACCCCCTCCTATACGAATTTCACGAAATTTTGAAATTTAAATTAAATTATTTTTCTTCGAAAATGTTAAAGCTATCAACTTGATATTTTGCATAAAGTATAAAAACAGAAATATCAATAACGAGTAAAAAATTTGTTTTGATCCGTACACTCCTTCTACCCCCTCCCATACAAATGTATAATTTTTGTTAAGTGCGTTATATCGATTTCCATTAAAACTAGAAAAAGTATAAACTTAAAATTCTGCCAGAATTTGTTTTTTAATAATTGCAATAAGTACTAAAAAAAAATTTTCAGCTTCTCTTCACTCCTTCTACCCCCTCCCATACAAATATCTGTATTATAAATTCAAGAAAAGCATTTGTTTTTCGAATATATTAGAACTATCGAATTTGAAATTGAATCAAAGCGTGGTGATAAGGATGATGATAAACAGTTTCAAAATGGTCTTAAATGCTCCACTTCCTCTGCCACCTCCCATACAAATGCCTTAATTTCAGGAAAACTATGTCCAATTGAAAATAATGAAAGCTGCAAATCTTAAATTCAATACGAAATATTTCGCATACCACATTAGGTGCCATATCCAAAAATTACAAACCTTCCTCCTTTACTTCTACCACCTCCCATATAAAAGTCACTATTAATTATTTAAAAGAATTGGAGGTGACATATTTTCCGGTACATTGAACTCTTTCTCATTTCATCTAGAGTATCATATGATTGGGCTTTACGCCCAATCATAATTCTTTTATGTTTTGAGTTTAGTTCTGCATCACCTACGTAAGCTTTTCTGAATTCATATACTGATTTCAGTCTGGGGTAAAGTTTTTAGTACGATAGTGGATTCGACGTG
Organism: Chorisops tibialis; assembly: GCA_963669355.1. Classification (NCBI taxonomy): domain Eukaryota; kingdom Metazoa; phylum Arthropoda; class Insecta; order Diptera; family Stratiomyidae; genus Chorisops; species Chorisops tibialis. The sequence goes on along the minus strand of OY770264.1, from coordinate 38,382,590 downwards.
ACTTCAAAAAGAAGCCAAAATGAACCTTAAGTGATTTCACATTCATATAAAGATTTCATTATGAGTTCACTGTGATTTCTCATTGTTTGCTGGGATTGATTTTTTGTACTGATAACGCCCATATACATGAAAAGACAATAAATACTAAGGAACCTGAAGATAGGGCCCAAATATAGTTTGAGCTTTAGGTCTTTAGAAGACAGAGTTGAATTTAGTATTTTTCAATTGGGTGGAACAAATGAAACTCAGAGGGGTCAAGTCGTCAAGCATTTGTATCTAATGAAAATTGCGCGTTATTTTTTTTTTTATAAAACGGAAGTGAATTCAGCAGTAGCAGCTTGTCAGGTGTCAACCCAATTATCCAAGACGTTATTGATGGTTTCGGCGTCTATCTGACGAATGCCTCGGTCAGTATTCAAATTAAGGGCCTGAGTCGTTTGTGGATCATCCGCATAACATCGATTTTTAATGGCACCCCATAAAAAGATATCCAACGGGTTCAAATCGCATCTTCGAGCCAACCAATAGACATCGCCAAGACGGCTGGTTACACGATTGGTGCGCAAAAGATCAATTGTATGGTATATCGCACCATCCTGTTGAAACTAAAGGTTGTTCAAGTCAATGTATTCAATTTCTGGCCATAAAAAAACAGTTATCATGCTTTCCGTTGTCCGAAACGGCATTTCCACCAAAATTTTAAAAAAAATGGGCCAGTGATGCCACCACTCCATAATCCATACTAAACTGTCATTTCAGAAGGATGCATTGGCTTCTCGACGAGGTTTGCTTGTTTATATGGCCGCCGAGATGGAAATGCGCCCCATAAGAAAAGTTTTTAAAATTTTCCAAATTGATTCATTTCGTTCATCGGAGGTATAACACTAACTTTCTGACAATATGTCGAGCAGGAAAAAGCTTTCAGTGTGGAAAAAACCTATGATTTAAAAAGAAACCACTAAATGGCCCACCCTATTTATCCGGGCAGTCGTAACCCTAGTTTTACTATTGCTGATTTTTCAAAAGTCTTTAATGCGCCCCTAGCGGTGAATGGGAAACTAAATTTTTTTTTCATATTCAGCAGAGTATCTCTCTTATATATACGATTCTTAAAATGAGAGGGATAAAATAAAATTAAACCGAACTCAATACCGACAGGTACATGATGATGCCAAAGCTTGTTGTATCCTTAAGATTGGTTGCGCTGAAAAATTGATCCCACCTTTCTTTCAAATGCTCCAAAGTTAAATTTTAATTTAATTCAGTTTTTATTCATTGAAATTTTGGTTGGACACAATGTGTGTATTCTACCACTAAGCCGCTGACGCTGATAAACTTATGTCGCCAAAAAGTAGTCATCCAGTTAATGCACACAGTTTTTTTAAGCGGGGAACCCAAGGAGGATATATAAAATGGAGTGCCTGATAGACTGATTCATGTAGGTATACTTTTTGATTCAGAAATTTTCGAAAATTGTGTCCAAGTTTAACTTGGCTTCAAACTTTTACAAAAAAAATACTATAATTTATATTCTTTCTTGGTTGCTAATATTCAGTCAGCAATAAAGTAATTTTCAAGCTAGGGTGTAGCCTAGTGGGTAGCGTGCTGGTCTTGTAATGCGAAGGTCGTGAGTTCAAATCTCGGTCGGCGCAATACATAATTCCAGCACATTGCCTGCTTGGATATACCATGGTCACCTGATTCTACGAAAAAGAAAAATTCGTAGAAGGAGGGTTGTGCGAAGGGCTAACAACCCTTCCACAATAAGTAATGAAAAATGTTAAGGAACATGCATGTCAGGAGGCCAAGGTCCGATTTGGGCTGTAGCGCCATTGATGTAGAGATGGAGATGAATAAAGTAATTTTCAGTACGATGGAGTTGCTGTTTTATTTCAGAAATGATTTTTTTTTCAATTTTTATTAGTTTTTGGGTTGTGTCTAAGCTAAGCACTTTAGCAACGGACAATTTAACGCGGGACAGAGATAGTTGCATTAGGTTTAAGCATGTCAAACAAGGATAGCGAAACAATTCTTTTGAAAATTTGTTTCGGACAATTTAACGTGGGACAAAGTTAGTTGCAATATGCTTAAGTGTCCCAGACAAAGATAGCAAATCGATTGTTTCGAAAAATTTCGAGCATGCCGCCAGTAAGCGAGGAAAATACTTTCATTCCCATTTTCTTACATGGCAAAGCATGCTCATAGTCACTCGTTATTATATATCTTCCTTGGGGAAACCCTTTAAAAGCTTTTCCGAATGCTCAGGGTGTAGTATGTTTTGGATTTGAAAGTTTTTGTAGCACTTTCATGATTAAAAGAATTTAACAGAAAAACATAGTAGAACTACTATTGGGCTTTAAGCCGATACTTTAGATATAAATTTTATGATTTTAAGGAATTTTGTAGGGGAAGTGGTAGGGGGGAGGGGGTAAGGGTGACGATATTGAACTAATATCACCACATCACGCTGGAGTTGGTATCAAAATGTTTTATATAGAGTATAGGTACTGAGAAAATGTGAAATCGTGCAGTTTGTATGGGAGGTGGTAAAAGGAGGGGCTAGTTCTTAATATTTTTTAAGAAATATAAAAATATAACTATAAACATCATGTCTTTGACATGTCTTAAGTAGCATTCTTACTTTTCAGAAAAATCGTCTTTTTGTGAAATTGTGTCAGATTGTATGGGAGGAGGTAGAAAGAGTAAAGAAAATCATCTAATTTGTTTGGGCTTACTAATAATTCAAAATAAATATTTAGTGCACAATTTTAGCTCGATAAATTTTATATGTACTGAGTAAATTTGTTTATAGTTTTTCATGAAAAAGTGCAGTTTGTATCGGAGGTGCTGGAAGGAGGGGAGGACTAGAACCATTTTTATACGACAGATAGAAATCGTCATAACTTCCGTTTCCGGTTAGCAGACATAGTCGAAAGCAATAGCGTTTTGTCCGAAGCAGAGCAAATTTTTCCGACCACACGCATCCTTTTCTGTTGAGTTATCGTCGAGATACATACACATAAGATTATCACGATTACCAAAGTTCTCTATTATTATTTCATATGGGGAACTAAAAATAGCTTTTCAAGGGTCCTTTTGTAAATTTTTTCGATTCAATTATTATCACTACTAGGTATTATGGCCACTCAAAACTCTCGTTTGCCAAATGGTGTAGAAACGAATGGCGAGTTTTGCCAGATAAAGCACACTTGTTATTTCGGAATACCTACAATCTAAGCACAACTTGTTTTTTCATCCGATTGGAAATACGTCGAATTCAGGTTTAATATATGTAGCTCAAATCATTCATTTATCTCGGCAGTAGTACGTCGTAGCAAAAAATTGTTCAGAAAAAAAAATGTTTGCCCACTCTACAACTTGGTCATACAACATTTGTCGATCCGATTATACATAGAGTTTTCGTGATTTTTTTTCCTGGTTCTATGCTTATAGCTTCAGTTTTCGGTTAGCTGACATATTCATTAACAATAGCGTTCTGTCCGAAGTGGAGCCCAATTTTTCCGACCACTCGTACCGATTTCTGTTGAGATGCACTCGAGTTATCTGTGAGATGCACACATATAAAATTATCATGATTACCAAATTTCCCTATTATTATTTCATATTTTGGGCAACTCAAAAAACTTTTAAGCGCCTGATTAGAAAGGCGCAAACCTGCGAACGAGGCATTTTCCCTGCTTTAAGACTGAGGTTGCTGAAAAATCGCTTCACACTTGTTGACGATATAAAGCCGGTCTACATTTGGCGCAGAAGCTTCGTCTTCGACTGCGACTTTATCTTCAAAGCCCAATGTATTACGTTCGTTAACGCATTCAATACAGTAAAATTTATGTGTCAAATTTGGCCGTTAGCCTTTCAGATTCAAATAAATTTTGAAATATTTGTTTGGTTATTTCGTGTAATTTTATGGATATATGGATGAAAATGCATTATTAATGATTTACGAAATATTACCGGCTTACTTTCAATATTAAGCCACCAGAATAATAACATTTACACAACGAAGTAGTGATGTCGAAAAAGTAACTATTCGTTACATGAGTACTAGTTACCAACTGAAATCCGAAGTAACGAATACCAACGCAGACATGTATTCGCTACTTAAGTAACGAAATGAGTCACAAGCAACCCATAATACGCGAAAAATTAACTGAACTGTTAAAACATTTTGTTATTGTTTCGTTACTCGAGTTTTCGTATCAATCCCACATGACACACATAAAGTGTGTACACTGAATGTTATGCCATTAGAAAGCAAGAACGAGAACAAATACATATGTTAACCTTTCGGCTGTTTTCTTTTTCTCGTTTTCTTCAACACCTATAATTTCGTCGTAGGGCAGAGCTGTGGCGGTTGGCTCGAGTGTACACATTAGACCAACGAAATCGATAGCGATCATGAGTACCGTGTAACTAGTAACGAATAAAATGTAACAATTACTTTTCTAAAAGTAACGAATAGTTATTGGTACTGAAAAGTCACGAAACTTGACATCACTACAAGGAAGGCAATGCCGATTATACTGAGTTTAAATAAACTGCCAACTAGTCGGTTGCAACTTTATTATTCTTGGACAAGTTGAGGATGTGTGGAAAGTCAATATGCAAATTAGAGTGGTTAGGGAAAACTAAGTGAAAGGGGGTTCTCGAGCAGGGTTGTTATTGATTTAACACTTAATTGCGGATACGATAAATGACTCCAGTACATATAATCAATATTTTATTCGTTTATTTATGCAAGTTTGGGCTTTTATGAGAGGAGGGGTGAGGAGTGATAGTAAGGGTGGATGGATGTTAATAGTCCAATACTCTCTGTATAGAATGTCAGTTTCATAGGCGAAGTTTTATAGAATTTTCATAGAATTCGGTATATTTTAAATTCCCGAAAACAAACATTTATATGGGAGGAGGTAGAGGGGGTAAAGGAATGGTAAAATTTATGATGCAATTTTATTACGTTTTTATTGTACGGCACTCTTACAAAATTTCAAGTTCGCAGCTTTTAATTTGTTGTTTATTAGTTGATTTATTGAAATTGGTCAAAATTATACTTTTGTATGGGAGAGGGTAGAAGGGCAACGAGAATCTAAAACTTTTGACGCAATTACATTTCGAATATTTTTTAAAGTTTTTCCGCGAAATTTCAAATTGATAGTTTTTAATAGTTAGGTGACAATTGATTTTTTCGAAATGATCGAAAAAATAATTTTGTATAGGTGGGGGTAGAAGTTTTAAAGGTATTCAACCAGTTAATATTTCATACATTTAGATCAAATCAAATTCCTGTTAAGACCCCCTATAGGGGCATAGGACAGAAACAACTCTCTTCCACAAGGCGCGATCCTGAGCATCGGCTTTAAGCTGTTGCCAGGACTTGTTTATTCCTCTGGCCTCCTGCTCAACTGCTCGCTTCCATGTGTTACATGGTCGACCAACCCGACGTCTTCCTTGAGGGTTATAATCAAGAGCCTGTTTTGCGATGTTTCGCTCTGGTTTCCTCAAAGTATGACCGATCCACTGCCACTTCCGCCGTTGAATCTCAATACCTATTTTAGTCTGGCGAGTTGTACTCCAAAGTTCGTCGTTGGAGATTACTTCTGGCCAGAATATTCCTAAAATGCGCCGGAGGCATTGGTTTACGAAAGTCTGTAGTTTCTTGGTAAGTCGAACGGTCACTTTCCACGTAGTACAACCATATAACAACACGGATTTGATGCTTGCGTCAAAAACTTGCAGCTTCGTGCTTAGGGAAATCTCTCTTAACCTCCAGAAAGGGGAAAGGATACCGAAGGCCTGACGAGCTTTATTTAGCCGAGCCTCAACATCCTTTTCGGCTCCGCCGTCCATGCTGACAATGCTTCCAAGATAGCAAAAATCTTGCACCTCTTCCACATCCTGTCCGTTAAGAACAATCGGTGTGCTTGCATTCGAACCCATGTGCATGTACTTGGTTTTACGCACATTTATTTTCAATCTAGCCTCTTTGCATTTAGAATGCAACGAGCGAACATCTAACTCTAAGTCCGAACGGTTATGTGCAAGCAAACACACGTCATTAGCACAATCAAGGTGACTTAAGATGTTAAATAGTCTCCATTGAAGATCTTCACCTTCCCCACCTTCCAGTGCAGCTTTCAAGATGTCATTTTTTACCACCAGAAACAGGGCTAGTGATAATATGCAACCTTGTCTGACACCCGTTCGCACAGGGCAGCTCTCGGTCAGCTCTCCTCTATGCAAGACGCGACACCTTGGATCTTCGTAGGATTCTTTAATCATAGCTATGACCTTATCTGGAATACCTCTCCTACGCAAAGCATTCCATTTGTAATTTCGCATAACGCTGTCGAACGCCTTCTTGAAGTCCACAAACATGAGATGTAGTGGGCGAACCCATTTCGGCTGACTGCTCTAATATTATCCGTAGGGTATTTGTGTGGTCGGTACAAGACGACCTCTTACGGAATCCAGCCTGATAAACTTCGAGAGTGCTCCCGACGACATCACTAATCCTATGAGAATTACCTTAGCCATAATTTTTGATACGGCAGTAAGTAGACATATCCCATGCCAATTGCCACAATCCCGAAGGTCGCCCTTCTTCGGAATTTTCACAATGACGCCCTCATTCCATTCAGTCGGATATCTTCCATCATTCCACACCTTAGTGAAGAGTGGGAGGAGTATATCGGCTGTTATATCCGGGTCCGCTTTGAGGAGTTCGGTTGGTAGTCCGTCTATACCTGGAGCTTTCCTTCCTGCCATTGACCGAATGGCGGAAACTATCTCTTCCTTATCTGGGAGATCGTCCCTAATAGAGGATTGTTGCGGTTGGATGTTTAGAAGTTGTTCTGTTTCCGGAATATCTTCCTCTGACAAAATGTTTAAAGTATCAGAAAAGTATTCCTTCCATCGTCGCAACTGGTGGTCACTTATATTAAGGAGAGTTCCGTTGACATCTCTCACCAGGTGGTTGGCGGTGAAATTCCTGTTCGTCAGCTGTTTCATGATTTTGAATAGTGAACCCATATCCCCAAGGTAAGCCGCAGATTCTAGCTTGTTTGCCAGATCTTCAATGGCCTTTCTCTTGTCGCGTCTAACAGCCTTTTTAAGCTGTATATCAGCATCGCGGTAGTTCTGCCTCAAGTCGGGCCTTCGTTGGTTGACATCGAGTTGAGAGATGATTGCCAATTTGGCTTTTTTCCGATTGCTAACCTTGTCCCATGTGTCTTGCGACATCCAGGGTTTCTCACCGCTTTGCACATATCCCACAGATTCTTCAGCACTAGTTAGAAAAGTGTTTCTGGTTGCCTCCCAATTGGCGTCCAGTGTGCGCATTTCATATTCACCCAATGTGGATGACTTTTCGCGTAGAATAGTGGTGTATTCGCGTTTTTTGTTGGGATGTCTGAGTTTATCCACATTAAGCTTGCGCTTCATTTGAAGAATTTGTGGTCGTCGGATAGCTGCTGTACACAATCTCAAGCAGGCAACCATCAAGTGGTGATCGCTCCCCACGTTTCGCTCGCACATCGAGGAGAGGTTTTCTTTAAATGCATTTTGCGAATTTTCAAGTTTCTATGTTAAAATTTCATTCAAAAATTTTTATTTTTTTTTCAATGCATATGATGGGGGGGGGGGCCTAAAACAATTGTGGAACAAATTGTTATTTTTTTTTCTATGTATATCAAAAAGATGTATCTACATGCAAAATTTAAACTTTGTATCTTTTACGAAAGCCCTAAATGAATCGCTCAAAATTTTCAACATTTTTGCTTACCACCTCCCTCCCCTTACACTTTCCAACTTAAAATTTTCACCAAAATGAATACTATAATCTGGCGAATTTTCGATTTGATATCTGTACTTAGTTTTGAGATATAATGGTTTGAAATTTCGGAAAGTGCACCATTTTCGAAATGCTCCCCATTTCCCCACACTACTGCTATGACCAAATTCTATATTTTTCTTGTATATGTCTAGTATAGTTCAATAAACGTTTTAAGTTACTATTATATAGCTTAAGAGATAGTTGAGATATTCATTTTTGAATCTTTTTCTTTGCAGCTCTCCCTGACCCTCCCCCTTACAATAATTAGCACTCTTCTAAGCTGATTTGGGTGGATCTATATGCCGCCTTAATGGTCTCAAAATATGAATTCATTATGGTGAACGATTTCAAAGATATAATCATTTAAAAAAAAATTCGGCTTACAATTTATTTTTATCCCCCCCACTTTCTCGGACGCCTATGGATAAAAAAAATTTAATTATTTTTAATTTTTTTTCCACAAGCCTCTCTATATCTGTGCTAATTTTCAGCTTCCTATCTGCATTCCTAATGGAATATTAGCAAGTGTAGTTTTTTACTCTTTCCCGCCTCCCCTTCCACCTGACACTTCACAAAATTTAGATAATGGAGCTCGTTTACGCAATTAACAATCCACCCGCCCTAAAACGAGCATTCTACCTTTTGACGGTCTTGGAGATAGGAGTTCATATGTACGGCGTACAGCGGGACGGATTTTTTTTGCATTTTTAGGCTAATTTAGTCATGAAACGCGAAAAAACAAAATTTCAGGGTAGACAATTTTTTTTTGTGTCAATCACAATACTTTATTATTCGAATAATAAAGTAAAAACTGAACGCTAAAATTTTATATATACGTAATGATTTTCCGCATAGCCCTTTCACCCTTTTACATCGAAATGATTTCTGATATTTACGAGCCACACTGTAAACATGAAATCCAATATACAAACATGAAAACAACCCAACAAATTTAATTGCCTGGTTCTGGTCACATTATTAGTAGTTTTGATTACCGCACAGAACTGCAGAGCCTCAAGCAAATAGATGACTCAAATCTAAACATATAATTATAGTTGTAGTTTTTGTATGTTATTTATTTATAAATGACTATAAGCTAGCGTTTTGCTTTATTTAGGCAATAACTAAGCAGAAACACACGTTTTTAAAATTCATCTCTATTCGCTTGTCTGTCCGGCTTTCACATAAAAACGGCTGAACCGATTATAATGAAACAATTTATTAGGTATGCTTCGAGATGTAATCTGCGTTTGGTCTTATTTCAATAACCCCACCGCCTTCAAAAATACATAATAATCAAATTTTCTTGAAAACCATAGGAGCGAATATTATGAAATTCAAAATATATTATTTTAAGCATAAATATGTTTTATGGTATATAAATTATTTGAACCCCTCGCCACTCTTTCCACCACCTCCCATACAAACTGTACTTTTTCATGAAATACTATAAACCAATTTGCTCAGTACGTTTAACATTTACCGAGCTCAAAATTTGTACTAAATCCTTAATTAGTATTATAATTAATATCGAGGAAAAGTAAATCTATTAGCTTCTCCCCTTCCACCTCCTCTCATACAATGTGACACAATATCACATCTTTCCAAAAATTCGATTTTCTTGAAAAGTATGAAAGTTACTGATCTGAAATTTAAAATATATCAATTGCATGATGATTATAGTTGTTTCTCAATAAATCACTAAAACCCCCCCACTTCTTCTACCGCCTCCCATACAAACGACACAATTTCACGAAAACTAATTTTCTGAGTATCTATTAAATTTTTGAAGCTTCAATTTGGTACAAAAAATTTTTATAGCTACACTAGCATGATGTGAATGAAATTTGTTCAATGCTGTCACCCCTTTCACCACTCCCCATGCAAAATTTCTTAAGAAACATAACAGAATTATGATTGGGCATAACGCCCAATCATATGAAACTCTAGATGAAATAGGAAATAGTTTATTGTACCGGAAAATATGTCATCTTAAATTCTTTCGAATAGTGAATTGTGACTTTTGTACGGGAGGTGGTAAAAGCAGAGGTGGAAGGTTTGTAATTTTTGTATATAAGACCGAACGTAGTATACAAAGTGTTTCATGCTGAATTTAAAGTTTGTAGCTTTAATAATTTTCGAGGAAATTGAACAATTTTTGTCTGAATTTATGCATTTTGATGGGAGGTGGCAGGTGGCGTCTTTTCAACATCCTAATCATATCGCTTTGTTACTCATATGCTCGAAGAAGAAATACTTTTCTTGAGTTTTCAATACAAAAATTTGTATGGGAGGTGGTAGAAGGAGTGAAGCGAAGTTAAAATTTTTCTTAGCATTTATTACAATTATTAAGGGACAAATTGTGGCAAAATTTTAAGCTTGTACTTTTTCTAGCTTAAAAAAAATCGATTAAATGCATTTTATCAAAATTGTGCATTTGTATGGGACGGGGTAGAAGGAGTATTCAAATCAAAACCAAATTTTTTGGCATCAATGATACTTGTAATAGTATACTTTCCTCAAAATTTAAAGTTGATAGATTAGACGATTTTGTAGAAAAATAATTTTGTTCAAATTCCGAAATTTCGTTAAATTTGTATGGGAGGGGGTAGAAAGGATGAGGTGAAGTTGACAGTTATTACAAAATTGGTTGCAATTGCAAGAATATTAATTTTGACAAAAATTGGTTCTTTTAGCTTGGCTAGTTGCGATGCAAACCAAATAAATGCTTTTTTGAAAATTGTTCATTTGTATGGGAGGGGGTAGAAGGAGTAATGAGTTCAGAGCAATATTTTTTTACAGTAATGGTATTCTCATTATAATACTATTACCCAATTTTCAAGTCATTAGCTGAAACGGTTTCGGAGAAAAATCAATTTCTTTAAATTTCCAAATTTCATGAAATTTGTATGGGAGGGGGTAGAAGGAGTGTGGGGATGTGGCCCGTTCACGAACTTAAAGTTACTTTTTTCCTAAAAATTATATATGAAAAATGTCAGCGCGATAGGTCAAAGCTTTCGAAAGTTATGTTGTAGACAGAAGGACAGACGGACAGACGGACAGACGGACAGACGGACAGACGGACAGACGGACAGACAGACGGACAGACGGTCACTCGGAATCGAGATTTTTGAGCAACAACAAATATTTCTGTACCCTTGACGACTCTGTACGAGCATTATTTCTTAGCGTTACAAACGGTAAGGCAAACACAATATACTCTCAGATTTCATCTAGAGTATAAAAATTTCGCTTTCATTTATAATATCGTTTTATTGGGCTTTACGAATCGTAGTCCTGTTATGTTTTTAAGCTTAATGTTATTTTATTTGGTCTTTTTTTTAAATTAACACAAGCTACAACTATTCACATGTCCCTAACGTCTGTCTTCAATATCACGGAATTGATTTGATCAGGAGCTTGTCCCATACAAATGCGAGTATCATGGTTTAATTCTTAATAATTTATGGCTCTGATTCCAACAAAATACGAAGCATTGTGTTTAAAGAGCCATTAATGTAAGCAGATTATATATCTCACATAATGTATTACTAACTATATTCTCAAAAATCGCTTATTATTGCGATTCTTATATGGGCAAAGTCGCGGGCGATCGTTAGTCTTATATAATAAGCGATAAATTAATTATAGGCTATCGAGTTAATATCTGAAATCTCTAAAATCAGAAAGTCGCCCAGAATCCTCATGATGGTGTTATGGCATTAAGTTATTGTAAGTGCTATAACTAAAGCTAATTGCAACATATTTGTGCGCAATGATTTAGCTCGGTCGAATACAAAAGCGACGGTTTAATGTATTACGAATGTGCTAATAAATTAACGTATGTACCTCCATACCTATCCGAAGACTTGATAATTTTCCTGCACTCAATGCCACAGTTTTATCGACATGTACAATATAAGGAGTAAGTCATTTAACGACACAGGAATGTAACGTTCACCTGTTCAAATCGCTTGCAAGAAGATTTGAAATATCGCACTAAGGTGACCGAAGATGCGCGTAATCCATCAAATTGCCCTCGGAAAAGAGTCAAGTGAATGTTTGGCGCGGTATTTAAGAATTTGAAATTTCAAAAAAATTACCCAATCGAGCGATGAGTAGTGCCTGCCGATCATTGATGCGGTATACGGTGCGGTACGATGCGACGACATCTATGCCATACGAAATCAAAAGCGTTTACATTTGCGAGAAAATCGCGTAAAGTAAAAGGTAGTTACTGTCTTTACCCACGTATGCGAAGAAGAAGAAGAAAAAAGTCCCGAGTCTTTGAGAAACTTTTTCGCGGTGGAGTCTCAGGCGGCACACGGGTACAAGTGCTACATGTAAATCTTTTGAAGATGGCAACCGGAAGAGAATTTATGGTGTTTGCTGTTTCACCCGGCATTTGTTCCACTTCCTTGTTTTTCAGTAGAGATCCGATTACTTCATCACTATCGCCGCTAGATGAAACAGTTCGTGCAAAGTCAATAAACAAGCGATAAACATGCTATGTCCATTGTATTGTGGTCATTTCACGCTGAACAGTTTAGCGAATTCGCACTATCTTGTCAGTGTGACAAGGTTTTTTAATCAATTATTTTAATATTTCTCTACTTTAAGATTGATAACCTTAAAGACGTGTCGAGATGTTTACAAAGCTTCAAATATGTCTTAAGGCTTCAGGATTGCAGCGTGATGCAATCGATACCTCTTCGTTCATGTTGGTCTCACTTGTTTTTCTACTATTTATTAAGATATTTGCGTAAAGGTACTTGTCTCAGTTTTTTATTAAAGATATCTTATTACTTTTTTTCTAAATTTTTTAAAGGTTATTAAATTGATATTAACCCAAATTTTAAGTGATTAGGAAAGAGGTAGTCTGATAGCCGATACAAAAAATTGATGGAGCGAAAGTTATGATAAAATGATAAATAATTGATATTAAAAAAAAAACGTTTTCTTCAAAATTAGTCAAAGTTATAGCGCATTTAGGCAGAAACCTTTCCTATTGTTTTTGTAAATATTCAATGAAATTGTAGCCCCAGCAGCAGCAAAACACTAGGATGGTGAATCAAGTAAATTTTCATTGAAAGTTTTGTACAATGGCATTATGAACTTTACAGAATATTAAGAATTACTTTAATTTTCTACAATTTATATTATATTACTATGTATATAACGGTAAATATGCGAAACTATAAATATTACACAATTTCTATTTTGCTAAAAATAAACTAGTGGCAACAAAGTTAAGAAACATATTACAAATTTTCTTAACTGTTGTAAAAACGAAACGAAACAAAATATCAACAATAGTAAGCTCTTGGTAAAAGTTTCCAACAACTCCGTATAATTTAAATAAATTTTTCCGATTTTCCATCCGGTCTCGTTATCAAGTAGTTTCAGTGGAATAATAACACAACTTTCAAAAGCCTTGAGCTATCGAAATTTAGAATTTTAAAGATATTATATATAAATAAACGGCCAACAAGTCGGGCGAAACTTTATTATTCTTGGGACGAGTTGCGGATGAGTGGAAAGTCAATATGCAGGTTAGAGTGGTCAGGGAAGGCTAAGTGAAAGGGAGTTCATGGGCAGGGCTGTTGTCAATATAACAATATTTCATTCGTTTCTGCAAGTTTGGGTTTTTATGAGGGGAGGAGGAAGTGGAGGTGGATGTCAATAGCTTTTTAATTGATTGCATAAATCACGTCCAATATTCTCTGTATAGAATGTGTTTCATAGACGAAGTTGCATAGAGTTTTTATAAAATTCGCTGTATTTTATATTCACGAAACCGAACATTTGTATGGGAGGGGGTAGAGCGGGTAAGGGAATCATAAAACTTGTCATCCAGTTTTATTTCATTTCTCTTGTAAGGTTCTTGTACAAAATTCCAAGTTCGTAGCTTTTAATTTGTTGGTTATTAGTTGATTTACTAAAATTGGTCGAAATCATACTTTTGTATGGGAGGGGGTAGAAGGGCAAGCGCGATTTCAAAACTTTTAACGTAATTTCATTTCAATTATTTTTGTAAGTTTTTATGTAAAATTTCAAATTGATAGCTTTTAATAGTTAGGTGATAGTTGATTTCTTGAAAATGGTCGAAAAAATTAATTTGGTATGGGAGGGGGTGGAAGTTTTAAAAGTTTTCGACCAGTTAATATTTCGTATATTTAGGGATTTTTTTTAAATGAAACACATTAGACCTGGGGGTCGGTTTATAACAAATATGGACCAAGTTATTATTAGTTTTCTATGTATCAAATAGATGTTTAAACTTTGTATCTTTCGCCAGAGCCCAAAAAAAAATCATTTAAAATTTTCGACATTTGTGCTTACCAACTCCCTCCCCCTACACGCCAACTTAAAATTTTTACCAAAATTAACGACTATCTAGTTCTACAATCTGCAAATTTTCGATTTGATATTTGTACTTAATTTTGAGATATAATAATTTGTAATTTTGAAAAGTGCGCCATTTTTGAAATGTTTTCCATTTATTATTTCAACATGTTCTATTTTTTTCGTATTTTCCTAGTATAGCTTAATATATGTTTTAAGTTTCTACTACACAGCTTAAGAGATAGTTGAGATATTAATTTTTAAGTGTTTTTTTTGCACCCCCTGACCCTCCCCCTTACAATAATTAGTCATTCTCTAAGCTGATTCCAGTGGAGCTATATGCCACCTTAATGGTCCCAAAATATGAATAAGAATATTAGTTACAATAAGAAATTTCGAAGATATAATAATTTGAAAAAAAAAAATTCTAACGACAATTTGTTTTTAGCCCCCCTTTTCGGATGCCAATGGATAAAAAAATTAAATTATTTTTAAAGTTTGTTCCACAACCCTCTCTATATCTCTACTGATTTTAAACCTCATATCTGCATTCGTGGTGGAGATATTAGCAAGTGTAGTGTTTGACTCTTTTCCTCCCTCTTTCACCTAACACCCCACAACATATAGAAAATAGAGCTCACTTACCCAATCAACAATCCAACCAAAAACAAACATTCTACCTTTAACGGTCTCGGAGATATGAGTCCATATGTACGGCGGACGGCAGGACGGATTTTTTTTTTGCATTTTTAGGCTAAATTAGTGATGAAACGCGAAAAAACAAAATTTCAGGTTATCGAATTTTTTTTTCCGTTTCGATCACAATACTTTATTATTAGAAAAATAAAGTAATATGCTACCCTGAGATTTTGTTATTTTCGCGTTTTATGACTAAATTAACCTAAATAAGCTGCCAACAAGTCGAGCGTAATTTTATTATTCTTGGGACAAGTTGAGGATGTTATATTTGTGAATCGTACATTATGAACAACGTATACAAGTAACAATAGCATAATGTCATAATATATTGTCAAATGTCAAATTTGGATATAATGAATTAAATCACTCCATTTTGGACCTCTAAAGTGAGCAGTCGTGTTTCGACTCCGCTCTAGACTTACAACATATACAACAGAGGATAAAACCGAAAATTAAGAATTCAAATATCTCAACCATAGTTCTAGCTAGGAAGCTGAAAATCAACATGTACATAAAGTAGTGTGTGCGACAAACTTGAAAAATAATTTAATTTTTTTAACCATTGGTGTTCGAAAAGGAGACGGGGAGGGGGGGGGGGGCTAAAAACAAATTGTCGGCCGCATTTTTTTTTTAAATGATTATATCTTCGGAATTACTTACTTAATTACTACCTATAAAATATTTTAGAAAAGTAAGGGGGCATATAGATCCACCAGAATCAGCTTCGAGGGAGCGTAATTATTGTAAGGGGAAGGGTCACGAAAAGTGCAAAGAAAAGCACTTAAAATTAATATCTCGACTATCTCTTAAGCTATGTAACTGAAACTTGGAACATAAGTTAAGCTATACTACTACAATAAATAAGTAGGACTGACCCTCAAGGTTCGGGAGTTGGGCAAGGCGCCTATAACGCATCACCGAAAGAAAAACACTGGCCAGAAACCTGAAGAGCAGCCTCGGAATGGATGGACTAAACGGCAACGACCCCGCAAACGAAAAATGGACTACTCTATTGGATCTTGGAATGTTCGATCCTTATTTAGGACAGGAGCTCTGAAAGAGTTCCTCGAAGAAGTGGCAAAACACAACATCAACATAACTGCCATCCAAGAAATGAAATGGCTCGGTAACGAAATCATAGACATGAGATCACACACAATCTATCCAAGTGGAAAATTATCGGGAAGCAAAGAGTTCGGAGTCGCTTTTGTCGTTGACAAAAAATTTAAACAGCAGATCATGAGCTTCAAACCAGTAAGTGGAAGACTGTGTGCAAGCCCAATAAAGACTAAATTTTTCAACACTTGGTTGATCAACGTTCACGCACCAATAGAAGACAAGGACGATATAACTAAAGACGAATTTTATGCCACCCTAGACACAACCTATGATTCACTGCCCTCGAATGATCTAAAAACCGGGGATTTTAATGCAAAAGCCGCCCTCGAATGACCTAAAACGGGGGGGATTTTAATGCAAAAGCCGGAAAGGAGGCGGCTCGTAGAGGAACAACAGGAGGGCACAGTCTCCATGACATAACCAACGACAATGGCCAACGTCTTATTGATTTCGTAAGCAGCAAAAATATCATAGTAAGCTCTATTCGAAAACGAGTAGAGCTCGCAAATTCAATGTCGACAAGCTTAATGACGAAACGGTGGCGCAGGCTTACATGGTAGCATGTAATAAACACCAGACACCAATATTTGAAATTATCCAAAATATGCCAGTGGAGAGTATGTGGATTAAAGTACGACACTGCATCAGATCCTCCACAGAAGAGATATTAGGATATCAAGCACGGCGAAAAAACAGTTATTGATTCGACCAAGAATGTCGCGATGCAACAGATAGAAAGAACGAGGCTTACAAAATATTTACTGAACGACCAACACGAGCCAAAAAAAGATAAAAATGACGAGCTTAGGCGATATGTGAAAAAGACCTGCAGGCGAAAACAAAGGACATAATGACAAGATACAAAAAATGAAGGACGATATGAGACAAAATAAAACGCGATATGCATACGCAATAGTAAAAGACCTCAAAAAGGGATATAAGCCAAAAACTAGTCTCTGCAAATACTCAGAGGGCAACATCATTAGTGACACGCAAGAAATCAAAAGAAGATGGGCTTCCTACTTTGAACATCTCTCAACCTCACCCCATTAGCACCGATCACGACAGACAACATCTCAATTGTGGCCTCAACTGATGAAGAAGAACCATCATCGACACTCCGCTTGCTGAAATCAAAGCAGCCCTATGTGACCAAAAACTAAACAAAGCGCCGGGAATTGACGAAATACCAGTTGAAATTCCGAAAAACGGTGGGAATTGTGTCGCTGAAATACTGCACAACATGATATGCAAAATTTGGACAGAGGAAATCATACCCGACGATTGGCGAAAAAGCATTATATGTCCAATTTGCAAGAAAGGAGACAAACTATGCTGTGAGAACTATAAAGGAATATCATTGTTGTTTACGTCCTATAAAATATTGACATAAATTATTGAATGTCGTCTTAAGATGTATACCAACAAAATAATTGGCGAACACCAAGGTGGACTCAGAACCGGGCAATCTACAACAGTCAAGATATTCTCGATGAAGCAGGTGCTGGAGAAATGCTGGGAATATAACACAGCCGTGCACCAAATCTTCGTAGCGTACGACAGTATTAACAGGAGCGTACTGTGCCAAATAATACTGGACTTTGGAATTCCCCCAAAACTAGTCCGACTAACAAGACTTACAATGACGAACACTGAATCCCAAGTGAGAATACAAACCGATTCCACAACCAGCTTTCGAACGGAATGTGGTTTGAAGCAGGGAGATGGTCTAGCCCCTATGCTTTTCAACTTGGTACTAGAGTATGTCGTCCGAAAAATCCCAGTCGACACCAACGGGACACTACTATTCAAGTCCACCCAACTAGTAGCATACGCTGACGATATTAACATCCTAGCCAGATCCTTCCTTAGAGGTATTTGTCAATCTTGACTCCACAGCAAAAGAAGTCAGGTGGCGCATTAACGAAAGCAAAACAAAGTAATGACGCAAACAAGAAGGACAACGCCAATCTGACAAAACATAACAATGGCGTAATATAATTTGGAGAGTGTGGATAACTTCATATATCTGGGGCTAATCAAGCAGAAGACAGTAATGAAACGGACGAAATTAATCGACAGAGAACGAAATGGCGAATAAGATAAAACCATGAGTTGTATGAACTCTACGACAAGCCAGACGCTTTAACGTTCATCAAGCTACGCAAACTGCAGTGGGCTGGACAAGTAAATTGTATGGAAAACAGAAGAATTCCCAAAAGCGCTCTTAAAGGCAAAGCGAGTGGTAACCGGCCAGTAGGCAAACCATGCGAGCGGTGGGAAGACTCGGTTGATAAAGACAACGAAGCCATCTTAAAAAACATTTTCCATTAAAACTAGAATAAATGCTGGAAACAATTGTCAGCTCCGCTTCACTCCTTATACCCCCTCCCATATAAATACCTCTATTATAAATTCAAAGAAAGCATTTCTCCTTCGAATATATGTATGTGAGCTATCGACTTTGTGAGCTATCGACTTTGGCGTTAAGCCCGATCATATGATACTCTAGATGAAGTGAACATTAATATGCCGGAAAATATGTCATCTCAAATTCCTTCGAATAGTGAATAGAGACTTTTGTTTGGGAGGAGGTAGAAGTAGAGGGGGAGGTTCGTATTTTTCGTATATTACACCGAACATGGTATGCAAAATGTTTTTTGCTGAATTTAAAGTTTTTAGTTTTGATTATTTTTAAAGAAATTGGACACAGTTTCCCTGAAATTGGAGCATTTGTATGGGAGGTGGCAGAGGAAGTGGAGCGTTTTAGATGATTTTGAAACTGTTTATCATCATCCCTATCACCATGCTTTGATTCAACTTCAAAGTCGATAGCTCTCATATATTCGAAGGAGAAATGCTTTTTTTTGAATTAATAAAACAGATATTTACATGGGAGGGGGTAGAAGGAGTGAAGCGGAGCTGATGATTTTTTATAGCATTTATTGCAATTATTAAAAAAAAAATTCTGGCAAAATTTTAAGTTTGTACTTTTTCTACTTTTGATGGAAATCGATATAATGCATTTAACAAAAATTATGCATTTGTATGGGAGGGGGTAGAAGGAGTGTACCGATCAAAACATTTTTTTTTTCGCATTATAGATATTTCTCTTTTGTACTTTGTACAAAATATAAAGTTGATAGCTTTAACAGTTTCGAAGAAAAATAGTTTAATCTAAATTTCAACATTTCGTGAAATTTGTATGGGAGGGAGTAGAAAGAGTGAGGTGAAGTTAACCATTCATTTTAAAACTAATTGCAATTATAGTAGAATTACTTCTGGCAAAATTTCGTCTTTTCAGCTTCACTAGTTTCAAGGGAAAACGGAAATTTGTATTTTTCAAAATTGTCCATTTGAATGGGAGGGGGTAGAAGGAGTGAGGGGATCGGATCAATATTCCGTGATATTAATGACATCTATATCATAATACTGTGACCTAAATTTCAAGTCGATAGCTTAAATAGTTTCAAAGAAAAATCAATTTCTTAATATTACGAAATTTCATCAAATTTGTATGGGAGGGGGTAAAAGAAGTGGTGGTATGTACGAGTAGCTCTTTCACGAACCTAAAGTTACACAAAAATATTTAGCACTGTAGCTCAAAGCTTTCGAGAGTTATGCTGTAGACAGACGCACAGACGGACAGACGGTCACTCGGAATCGAGGTTTTTTAGCGACAACAAATATTTCTGCACCCTTGGCGGCTCTGTGCGAGCGTTATTTCTTAGCGTAACAAGCTGTAAGGCAAACACAATGTACTCTCAGATTTCATTTAGAGTATAAAAAAATTTCCTTCTGTTCAAGATATTTCGATTCTATTTCGTTCCAATTTTTTCACTTTTATCTCAGCTCGCCGCACTGCTAGGTTTTTAATGGAAACGCAATCTCGCAGTTGCATACATCGAAAACAAGTGGTCTCCATTACGAACTCTAACAAAGAGGATGCCTAATGTCTTTGCAAAACAAGCTACATATATCCATTATTCTGATTGCTATCATTAGCTTTAGTCCAATAGTAGTGCTGCGATCGTTTAAGATAATTGAAAAAATTCAAAGTACAATCAGTAAGCATAATAGAGTCATCAAAGCAAAGAAATGCATTCAAATAACTGGAAGCATTTTGATACTTGCAATACGTGGCAATTGAAAGGTG
Source organism: Chorisops tibialis (assembly GCA_963669355.1). NCBI lineage: Eukaryota > Metazoa > Arthropoda > Insecta > Diptera > Stratiomyidae > Chorisops > Chorisops tibialis. The sequence continues at coordinate 38,362,419 of OY770264.1, read as the reverse complement.
TTTTCCTTTTTCATTTAACGTCCCTTGTATTTACTCAACTACCATTTTTCCAGGGGCATTTAGTTTCCATCCTGCACTACCATCTGTCCTAAAGTTTGCCAGATTAAGCCAATTTCGTTCATTCCTTTTATGGAAATGGAAACCATCAGAATTGTTTCTTTTTTTGTAAGGAAAACTAGCAATTTGTTCAATATGTCCTTTAGTAAATGGTTATCTGAAGACCAATTACTGTTTACTTCTGTATCGATAAAAACAAAAGGCAAAACTTGAACAGCGAAATACTGCATTGAACAATTCAATTTTACAATATGTTCTTAAAGTGATAGTGTAAATGGAAATAGCAAACGAAAATTTGCTTCCCTGAAATTTTGTTTTTTCGCGTTTCATGACTAAATTAGCCTAAATTTGCAAAAAAAATCCGTCCCGCCGTACGCCGTCCATATGGACTCTTATCTCCAGAGATCGTTAAAGGTAGAATGTTCGTTTTTGGGTGAATTGTTGACTAGGTAAGTGAGCTCTCTTATCTAAATTTTGGGGAGTGTCATGTGGAAGGGTGAGGCGGGGGTGGGAAAGGGTCAAAAATTACACTTGCTAATATCTCCACCACGAATGCAGCTAGGAAGCTCAACATCAGCAGAAATATAGAGAGGGATGTGGGACAAACTTTACAAATAATTTATTTTTTTTATCCAGTGGCGTCCGAAAAATGGGGGCTAAAAACAAATTGTTGGCGGCGCTTTTTTTCAAATGATTATATCTTCGAAATTACCTATCATAGAAAACTCATATTTTGGAATCATTTAGGCGGCATACAGATCCACCAAAATCAGCTTAGAAGGAGGCTTATAATTAAAAGGGGAAGGGTCATGGGGGGTGCAAAGAAAAACACTTAAAATTGAATATCTCAACTATCTCTTAAGCTATGTAATTGAAACTTAAAACATATATTAAGCTTTACTAGCAAAATACAAGAAAAATATAAAATTTGGTCATAGTAGTAGTAAGGGAAAATGGGGAGCATTTCAAAAATTGTGCACTTTTCAAAATTTCAAACCGTTATATCTAAAAACTGAGTAGAGATACCAAAAATTCGTCAGTTTATAGAACCATATAGTTTCTAGTTTGTGTAAAAATTTTAAGTTGGGGCGTGTAAGGGGAGGGAGGTGGTAAGCAAAAATGTCGAAAATTTTGATTGATTTTTTCGGGCTCTGGTGAAAGATACAAATTGTAAATTTTGCATATCGATACATCTATTTAATATGCATAGAAAAAAAGTAATAATTTGTTCCACAGTTGTTATAAACCGAAGTGGGGGTCTACCGTGCATAAGGTGTTTCATGCGCATTGAAAAAATGACTTAAACTGAAAATTTTTGAATGAAATTTTAAGGTAAAAACTTGAAAATTTGCGAAATGCTTTTAAAAAAATCTCTATGAAATATAAATAGGTTGAATATTTTTAAGACTGCTACTCCCTCCCATACAAAAGTATTTTTTCGACCATTTTTAAGAAATCAATTATCACCTAAATATTAAAAGCTATTTGAAATTTTGCTCCAAAACTTTTCAAAGTAGTTCAAACAAAATTGCGTCAAAAGTCTTGACATCGCGCCTGCCCTTCTACCCCCTCCCATACAAAAGCATGATTTCGATCAATTTCAATAAATCAACTAAAAACAAACAAATTAAAAGGTACGAACTTGAAGTTTTGTACAAGCACCTTTCAAAGGAAATGCAATAAAATTTCACTACAAATTTTACGATTCCCTTACCTCCTCTACTCACTCCCATACAAATGTATGGTTTCGTGAATGTAAAATACAACGGATCTTATGAAAATTCTGTGTAACTTCGGCTATGAAACTGACATTCTATACAGAGAATATTGGACGTGATTCAAGCAACCAATTAAAAAGTATTAACATCCACCCATCCTTCCTATCACCCCCACTCCTCCCCTCATAAAAACTAAAACTTACATAAATAAACGACTGAAATATTGATTATATGTTCCCGCAATTACATGTTAAATTGACAACAGCCCTGCCCAAGAGCCCACTTTCATTTAGTCTTCCCTAACCACTCTAACCTGCATATTGACTTTCCACGCACCCGCAACTTGTCCCAAGAATAGTAAAGTTTCGCCCGACTTGTTGGTATGCTGTTTTAGTCAGGTAACGCGAATTTCTTCTTATTATTAGAATAATGTATGTATTTATTTGTAAAAAATATACACAGCTCGCTATCCGAAAAGCCTATTAATTTAATCGTGAAGTACATCGCTATGTATCATCAAAATCTATCGTACTAGCGCCAAAAGTTTACTATAAAGTATTCCACCGAGCGTATAAATTGATCGACGTCTTCGTATTTAAAATGAATCAATTTATTGCTGCTTTCTATTCGCGGATGTTTCCCCGAAATTTCAATCGTCTTTAAAATGTTTAACAAGTTCGGTAATTATTTAGTCAGGTTTCCAGGGGCCATAAAGTCCCGGGCGACGAGTCCATTAAACGAGCAACTAATCCGCTTCGCTTGGCAAACAGAAGCGCTCGCTACCTGTCGTTAAAATGAGTCCACGGTAGCACGGGCCCGGTAATGTTTAACAAGACGTTTCTTCGTCGTCGAAGAAGAAAAGTGCAAGTGAGTACGTGAGACTCATAATAATAATTAGAATATCGTACGAGTTTACCACTCAAATATGCGATAATAATCCACGAGTGCATAAGATTAAAATCTCGTTTGTAGGATGTAATTCGGTACCTGCCTTCATTCCATTAGCAATTTCCTTGATACCTATTTTACCTTACGATAGCGAGGCGCATATCTGAGAGTAATAATTGCGAGTTAGTGTTGTAAATTTCTGCTTATATGCGTATAAAATTTACTGCCAAAGTTACGGGCAGAACAATGCATCATACCGCCGCCGCGCTAAGACCTTACAACAAATTTACATAACAAAATGATGTGTGAGAACCGGAGCACTTTGCTGAAGACGCTACTATGAGATCACTTGGCGCGATGTCTGCTGCAGTCTCCGTGGCCTGAATTAAGAGACACACGTAATCCGAAGCTTACTTTAAATTATCGTAATTCCGGACGATCAATTTTAAAGACAATGCTCGGTTATATATTACAAGTAAAGGTGAAAGTGGAGGGCGGCAGATTGCACATCTTGCAAGATCTGGGATTCTTAAAGCGGGCCTCCCAATTTATTGTCCATTAAGTTGAATTTTTTCCCAATAAAATGCCGGCTGTCCGGCATTTAAGGTAGTGATTAAAATCAAAGTGAAATATTTATTCATAAATCTGGCTGTAAGTTGAATATTTACATAATAAAAGTAATATGCCCGGCAAGTGATATTCTGTTGGCTTCCCCTTATGACTTTAGCCCACACATTGTTTGAGTTTGGTGCGCTCATTTCATAATGGCATGGGTTATTTTTTTGGTAAAAACGCTCAATTGAGCGCCACGTTTATTGTTATTTATAATTGCAATAATTGAGCATTTCTTCTTCAATGGTACTACAGCCCGAATCGGGCCTTGACATCATGACCTTCAGGTTCCTTAACGTTTTTTATTTGTTATTGTGGAAGGGTTGTTAGCTCTTCGCACAGCCGTCTATCTACGATTTTTTCATTTTCGTAGATTCAGGTGACCAAGGTATCCCAAGCAGGCAGTGTGCTGGAATCATGCGTCGACCGAGATTTGAACTCACGACCTTCGCATTGTAGACCAACACGCTACCCACTAGGCTAAACCCAGGTTAATAATTAAGCATTTGTTATGGACTAGCGATACCCGCGACATTGTCTGCGTAAAAATCGTAATAATAAGCAATTTTTGAGAATATAGTTAGTAATACATTGGGTGGGATATATAATCTGCTCAGTTTAATGGCTATTTGAACACAATGCTTTGTATTTTGTTGGAATCAGAACCATAAATTAAAAGAATGAAACCATGATACTCGCATTTGTGTGGAACAGCAATCAGTTTCGTGATTTGAGATCATAGACCGTTAATGAAATGTGAATAGTTGTGGCTTCTGTCAATTAAAAAAAAAGGCCAAATAAAATAACATCAAGCTTAAAAACAAAATAGAACTACGAATGTGCGTAAAGCCCAATCTATAGATGAAATCGAAATTTTCGTGATCTTACGATATTGTGTATAGGGAGTGGTAGAAGGGGTGACCGCATTGAACTAATTTCTTTCACATCATGCTAGAGTACCTACAAAAATGTTTTCTGCAAAATTTAAGCTTCAAAAATTGAAAAGATACTGAGCAAATTAGTGCATTGGATTTAGTGAAATTGTGCAGTGTGTATGGGAGGTGGTAGAAAGAGTGGGGGGTTCTTAGGGATTTTTTGAGAAAAAAGTATAATTATCATGCAATTAATATATTTTAAATTTCAAAGCAGTAACTTTTATACCATTTGAGAAAATCTAATTTTAGAAAAGATGTGATATTGTGTGACATTTTATATGAGGTAGGGAAGGGGGTACAAGTGGAGAAGCCAATCGGTTTACTTTTCCCCCGATATTAATTATAAAACTAATTAAGGATTTGGTACAAAATTAGAGCTCGATAAATGTTATACGTATTGAAAAAATTGGTTTATAATATTTCATGAAAAAGTGCAGTTTCATTACAATCGGTTCAGCCATTTTTGCGTGAAAGCCGGAAAGACAGACAGAGAAGAATTTCTGTGAGCTAGGGCGTAGCCTTGTGGGTATAGCGTATTGGTCTACAATGCGAAGGTCGTGAGTTCAAATCCCGGTCGACGCATGACTCCAGCACACTGCCTGCTTGGATAAACCTTGACCACCTCAATCTACGAAAATGAAAAAATCGTAGATAGAGGGTTGTGCGAAGGTCTCCTAATTATGACACGCTGGCCTCAGAGCTCTCTTCTAAGTCCCGGGTTGCGTATGAGTGTTATATAAAAAATAAACTGCCAACAAGTCGGGCGAAACTTTATTATTCTTGGGACATGTTGCGGATGTGTGGAAAGTCAATATGCAGGTAAGAGTGGTTAGGGAAGACTAAGTGAAAGGGAGTTCTTGAGCAAGGCTGTTGTCTATTTAACAATATTTCATTCGTTTCTACAAGTTTGGGTTTTTATGGAGGGGAGGAGGAGGGGTAATAGTAAGGGTGGGTGGATGTTAATAGCTTTTTAATTAATTGCTTGAATCACGTCCAATATTCTCTGTGTAGAATGTGTTTCATAGACGAAGTTGCATAGAATTTTCATTCACAAAACCAAACATTTGTATGGGAGGGGGTAGAGTAGGTAGGGGAATCGTAAATTTTGATATGCAGTTTTATTTCGCTTCTCTTTTAAGGTGCTTTTATAAAATTTCAAGTTCATAGCTTTTAGTTTGTTGGTTATTCGTTGATTTATGAAATTGGTCGAAATCATAGTTTTGTATGGGAGGGGGTAGAAGGGCAAGCGCGATTTGAAAATTTTTAAAACAATTTCATTTGAATTATTTTTATAAGTTTCAATGCAAAATTTGAAATTGATAGCTTTTAAGAGTTAGCTGATAACTTATTTTATAAAAATGCTCGAAAAAATAATTTTGTATGGGAGGGGGTAGAGGAGGTAGGGGAATCGTAAGACTTGTGATGCAATTTTCTTTCTTTTTAGTTGTTAGGTGCTCGTACAAAATTTCAAGTTCGTAGCTTGCAATTTGTTTGTTATAAGTTGATTTAATAAAATTGGTCGAAATCATACTTTTGTATTGGAGGGGGTAGAAGGGTAAGCGCGATTTCAAAACTTTTAACGTAATTTCATTTCAATTATTTTTGTAAGTTCTTATGCAAAATTTCAAATTGATAGCTTTTAATAGTTAGGTGGTAATTGATTTCTTGAAAATGGTCGAAAAAATAATTTTGTATGGGAGGGGGTAGAAGTTTTAAAGATTTTCGACCAGTTAATAATTCATTCTTTTATGGATTTTTTTTAAATGCATTTCGCAAATTTTCAAGTTTCTACCTTAAAATTTCATTCAAAAATTTTCAGCTTATGTGTTTTTTCATTTCACATGAAACACCTTGTGCACGTTAGACCAGGGGGGTCGGTGCATAACAATTGTAGAATTTCTATTATTTTTTATGTATGTACAATAAATTGATATATTGATCTGCAAAATTTAAACTCTGTATCTTTTACCAGAGCCCAAAAAAAATTACTCAAAATTTTCAACATTTTTGCTTTCCACCTCCCTCCTCTTACACCCCCCCACTTAATTTTTTTACCAAAATTAAAAATTATATAGTTCTACGATCTGACAAATTTTTGATGTGATATCTGCCCTCAGTTTTGAGATATAATGGTTTGAAATTTTGGAAAGTTCAATGCTCCCCATTTTCCCCCACTACTATTTTCTCCAAATATTATATTTTTTTCATATTTCTTTAGTATAGCTTAATATAAATATCAAGTTTCAATTGCATAGCTTAACAAATAGCCGAGATATTGATTTTTAAGTGTTTTTCTTTGCACCCCCCCTGACTCTCCCCCTTACAATAATTAGCCTCTATGTAAGCTGATTCCAGTGAATCTGTATGCCATCTTGATGGTCTAAAATTATAAATTTTTTATGCTAAGTAATTTCGAAGATATAACCATTTGAAAAAAAAATTCGGCCGACAATTGGTTTTTAGCCCCCCCTTTTTGCACCCCAATGGATAAAAAAATTAGATTAATTTTAAAAGTTGTCCCACAAAGCCTTTTATATGTACATTGATTTTTAGTTTCCTAGCTGTAACCATGGTTGAGATATTTGAATTCTTAGTTTTCGGTTTAAGTGCTCCCCCCGCCTCCCCCTGAACCCTTACACCCCCAAAAATGAGTGTCCTCCTGAGATCCGCAACTACCTACAATCCCTCCAAAAATGAGCTTTCTATCTCGAATGGTTTGGGAGTTAATGTGCTCTGAGCGTACACACCGGCGTACGGCGGACGGCGGACGGCGTACGGCGGACGGCGGACGGCGGACGGCGGACGGCGTACAGACAGACGGATTTTTTTTTTTTGCATTTTTAGGCTAATTTAGTCACGAAACGCGAAAAAACAAAATTTCAGGGTAGCAAATTTTTTTTTTTTCCCAAGTCGATCACAATACTTTATTATTAAAATAATAAAGTAAAATTGGTGAAGATATCATAACAGAACCAAAAAGATTTTTCGAATTTGTTAATACAAAACGAAAAAGTTCGGGTTATCCCATGACCATGTCTAATGGGATCACGCAATCTTCCTGCCGGCGTAATATCTGCGATATGTTTGCTGACCGTTTTCAAGAAGTTTTTGGTGCCCAGTCAGATTCAACCCGCAGTGAACCCAACATTTCGGTTTCTACACTTGTTGACAATATCTCATTGTCTATTGAGGAGGTGCTCTATGCCCTCCAAACTATTGATATCAAAAAAGGTCCAGGTCCTGATCTTATTCCTCCCCTATTTTTATCAAAGTGTGCCCATCAACTTTTAACACCTTTACATTTTCTCTTCAACAAGTCACTGTCATTAGGAACTTTCCCCTCTGCTTGGAAATCGTCGCATCTCACACCCATCCACAAGAATGGAGACAAACGAAAAGTTGAGAACTACACAGGCATAGCAATTTTATCTGCTATACCGAAATTATTCGAAAAAATGATCTGCGATAAATTGACCAATATGATAAACCCTATTCTTAATGACGAGCAGCATGGTTTTAGAAAAAGTCGCTCGACCACAACGAATCTCATGATTCTTGTATCTGATACGCTCTGCGCACTTGAAAGTGGGCATCAAATCGACCGAGTTGATCACAATGTCCTGATTTTAAAATTAAAAAAAATCGGTGTGACAGGATCCTTACTTGACTGGCTTAATTCCTATCTTAGTGATAGAACTCAATTTGTTAAGTTTCAAGGTTTTATTTCCAAGGAAATATTAGTGTCCTCTGGGGTAACTCAAGGTAGTCACTTGGGACATCTCTTATTTAATGTCTTCATCTCAGATCTATTAGAAGTATTGGATAATGTTTCACATCTGATGTACGCTGATGATCTAAAAATATATCATGCCATAAGCTCACCCGCAGATGCCGAATTCCTGCAATCCAAGCTTATTGCGCTAGATCATTGGTGTAGTCAGAACAAATTAGAGCTTAATGTCAGTAAATGCCACGTGATAAGCTTCTCACGTAAATCATCCTCATATCACCATGACTATATCCTAAGTGGAACTCAACTACACCGTGTTGATCAAATTGAGGACCTCGGCTTATTACTGGACAATAAACTGTGCATCAAATCTCACTATAATCGAATAATTTCAAAAGCCAATAAACTTCTTGGGCTTATTAAGAGAAGAGCCAAATAGTTTAAGAATGTATGGGTCACCAAATCTTTATTCTGTTCTCTTGTCCGCCCTATTCTGGAATATCTATGTCCCATTTGGGACCCCTTCTTCCAATTATACAGCAACAGAACAGAGTCAATCCAGAAGCAATTCCTTCTTTTTGCTCTTAGGGACTTGTATGATCCTAGAGACTTTGAAAACCTTCCACCCTACACAGTTAGGCTCCAATTATTAAATCTCTTACCTCTTGATTCTAGAAGAACTATGCTCACATCCTGTTTTACCTTAGATGTTTTGAATGGCGATATTAATGTTAACCACATCTCAAATAAATTCAGACTCAATGACAATGTCAGGCTGACAAGACATTCAAAACCACTTAAGGAATATCCACATCGTACAGATTACGGACATAATGAACCTATTAACAGATGCTGTAGAGTATTTAACAAATTCAGCGCACACTATACACCCCCAATAAATAAGCTGACATATAAACTGAGTCTACGCTCCGTTTTATAAGATCCCCACACCCGCTTGACCCTTCCACCAGTGCCTATCATATATCATATAAATATATCAAATTGTGTTAATTAATTAGGGTAAATTTAACTATACTAGGTTATACTAAATTAAATTAAATTAAGCAATTTATTACTATTATATGAACTGTCTTGTTATGATAAATAAATAAATAAATAAAACTGTAATTTTACCTTTGATGATCATGTGAATCACATTGCTGGTAAAGCAAACGCTATCCTCGGTTTTTTTTAGAAGACAATCGGAAGAATTCAATGATTTCTTTACAACGAAAATGTTATATTGTGCATTCGTTCGATCTATCCTAGAATATGCTAGCCCTATCTTCTACTTCTACCATGGCGCTACAGCCCAAATCGGATCTTGGCCTCCTGACATTCAGGTTCCTTAGCATTTTTCCTTACTTATTGTGTAAGGCTTGTTAGCCCTTCGCACAACCCTCTTTCTACGAATTTATCATTTTCGTAGATTGAAGTGACCATGATATCATGGTTCAAGCAGGCAATGTGCTGGAATTATATATTACGTCGATCGGGATTTGTGCTCACGACCTTCGCATTACAATACCAACACGCCACCCACTAGGCTACACCCTCGCTAGTCCTATCTGGTAGCCATTTTATTCCATTCACATAGATAGAATCGAAGCAGTTCTTAAGGTTTGTCCTTTAGCGCCTTCCCCGATTTAATCAGGTTACCGCCCTTTAAATCTGCTGTCTATGGATTTCCTTGAGAAAAGACGGACACATGCCAGAGTTGTTTTTGGTTTTAAAGTTATTTCAGGTATAATTGACTCTGACAAATTTCTGTCTATGATTAAATTCAACGTTCCATGTCGTCCTTTGCGAAAATATGAGCTTGGCAGAATTCCGCAGCATCGGACGAACTATAGGATTTATGAACCGATTTCTGTGTTTGAAAAAGATTTCAATAACTACATCTCGCAATTGGATTTTCACATGAGCGTTCCAGAAGTAAAATAAACTTCCAACAAGTCGGGCGAAACTTTATTATTTTTGGGACAAGTTACGGATGAGTGGAAAGTCAATATGCAGGTTAGAGTGGTTTGGGAGACTAAGTGAAAGAGAATTCTTGGGCAGGGCTGTTATTAATTTAACAATATTTCATTCGTTTATGCAAGTTTGGGTTTTTATGAGGGGAGAGGGAGGGGTGATAGTAAGGTTGGGCGGATGTTAATAGCTTCTTAATTGATTGCTTGAATCATGACCAATATTCTCTGTATAGAATGTGTTTCATAAACGAAGCTGCATAGAATTTTCATAAGATTCGGTGTATTCTACAGTCACGAAACCGAACATTTGTATGGGAGGAGGTAGAGCGGGTCAGGCAATTGTAAAATTTGTGATGCAATTTTATTTTATTTCTCTTGTAAGGTGCTGGTACAAAATTTCGATTTCGTAGCTTTTAACTTGTTTGTTATTAGTTGATTTAATGAAATTGGTCCATATCATACTTTTGTATGGGAGGTGGTAGAAGGGCATGCGCGATTTCAAAACTTTTGAAGCAATTTTGTTTCAACTATTTTAAGAAGTTCGTATGCAAAATTTTAAATTGATAGCTTTTAATAGTTAGGTGATAATTGATTTCTTGAAAATGGTCGAAAAAAATAATTCTGTATGGGAGGGGGTAGAAGTTTTAAAGGTATTCGACCAGTTAATATTTCATATATTTAAGGATTTTTTTTTAAATGCATTTTGCAAATTTTCAAGTTCCTACCTTAAAATTTCACTCAAAAATTTTAAGTTTATGTGTTTTTTTCAATGCACGTGAAACACCTTGTGCACGTTAGACCCTCCCGGTCGGTTTATAACAATTGTGGAACAAAATTATTATTTTTTATTACAGGGTTAGACGATTGAACTGTTACCTATTCAAACGGCCATATTTTTTTTGAGTGAAATTATTTTTTATTGATTCAAATTACAAACATAACAGGGCTACGATTGCGCGTAAAGCGCAATCTTACGATACTCTAGATGAAATATAGTTTTTTGTGATCCCAAGAAATTTCGCATGGGAAGTGTTAGATGGGATGATAGCATTGAACTAATTTTTTCCCCATCATGTTAAAGTAGCTATAAAAATATTTTATACGAAATGCTTACTCAAAAAATTGAATGGGAACTGAAAAAATTAGTGAGTTAGATTTAGTGAAAATGTGCAGTTTGTATGGGAGGTGGTAGAAAGAGTAGGGGGATTTTAGTGATTTTTTCAGAAATAACTAGGAATATTACAAAATTGACATCCCTGAAATTTCAGACTAGTGCTATTCATACTTTCCAAGAAAATCGATTTTTTGTGAAGTTGTGAAACTGTGTCATATTGTATGGGAGGGGGTAGAAGCAGTGAAGCTAATCAAATATTTTTTTCTGATCTTAGTGATAATACTAATTAAGTATTTATTACAAAATATGAGCTCAATAAATGTTATATGTTCTGAGAAAATCGTCTTAAAGCATTTCATGAAAAAGTGTAGTTTGTATGAGAGGGGGTGGAAGGAGAGGGAGGACGCAAATAATTTTTCTACTGTAGATTAAGATTATTATGAAAGTAATATATCTCAAAATTCAGACCAATAGCTCTTATACTTTTCGAGTAAATTAATTTATTGTTAAATTGCGAATTTGCGTCATTTTGTATGGGAGGGGGTAGAAGGGATGAAGCCAATCGTCTAATTTTTTTTGGCCTTACTAAAAATTTTAAATAAATATTTGGTGTACAATTTCAGCCCGCTAAATTGTATACGCACTGAGTAATTTGGCTTAGAGTAATTCATGACAAGTACAGTTTGTATGGGAGGTGGTAGAAGGAGGGGGAGGACACGCATAATTTTTATACGGTAGATTAATATTATCATAAAAGTAATATATTCCAAATTTCAGACCAATAGCTTTTATACTTTTTGAGCAAATCCTTTAATTGTCAAATTGCGCTATTGTGTCATTTTGTATGGGAGGGGGTAGAAGGGGTGGAGCGATTTGGCCCGTTCACGAACTTGACCTTACTTTTTTGTCAAAAACGATATGTACAAAATTTGAATAATCTAGCTCAACGCGTTCTCAAGCTAGAGAGCGAACAGACGGACGGACGGACGGACAGACGGACAGACGGACGGACGGACAGACGGACATCCAGTTTTGAGATTTTTGAGTGATAACATTAACTTCTGTATCATTCATTTTTTTCTCCAAGCCTTATTTCTTAGCGTTACAAACCTTAGAACAAACTTATAATACTCTCAGATTACATCTAGAGTATAAAAATGTCTTATGTACATAAATGTAGTAATCAATTTCTTGATAAAAAATAAATTATTATTATTTGGTGAATAGAGGCTTTAGTGCTTAGGCCGGAGTACAAGCTTTAAAGCATGGTTCCTCCAACATTACGTGAAAATATTTATTGTCTGGAAAATACAATAACATCGAAATTATGAAAGGTGGATTTTAGCACTATAGTTTAATCCGAGCAGGATGTAAAGAAAAAAACACAAAACCACACACGTTTTTATTTGCCTTATTGATTTTTGTCAGGCCAAATTTTATAGTCAGATATTCAATTTAATAGATAGATGCAACGCAGTTTTTTCCTAAATATACCGAAAAAATCCAACAAAAGTGGATTGTTAATTTTCCATTAAATAAAATTTCCAACAGGAACTTGTCTATCACGGATTTATCAGTATTCTTGTAAAATTTAAATGACCGTTATACAAAAAAAATTACATCGATGAAAAAAGTATAAATTCAAAGGCATCTGTTGTGGACATTTTATGCCATAAAATAAAATTAATAGTGGACAATTCCAGCAACCACAATACTAAGTAATTTTATAACATTTTAAAAGGGTAACACAAGAAATTTGAGCCAACCATGATTCAATATTTAAATACTTTGCAATGCTTTAGTACAAAGCAAATACCTTTATTAACATTGTGAATTTGAGCGATCAAATCAAATATTGCTGAGCATAAAAAATAACACAATTTGTTTCTCTGCAACTGTTAAGCCTGCACTTTATAAAATTAGTTTATCCATCCAATTTTCTGATAATTGCCATTAAAGTTGAAACGAGAAATTTATTTCGCCCCTTCTACTATCATTCCACGAAAATCATTTCATTTCGTTTATGGTTGCGTCAGTCTTGATTTCAAATTAAAAATGAAAATCCATAAATATAATTACACTAAAAAGTAATTCATTATGTATTATAGTTCAATCATAAGATTTGAATTTGTTACTATTTATATATGCACTTTATAATAATAAGATAAACATTTTTGTACCGTCATTTAAATCATGTAATTTGATATGTTGTAAGAAAATGAAATGGAATTAAGGTACTAGAGTACGGCTCCGCCTTACTTAAATTATGACTTCAATTATTCATATGGTCGAAGCGATTGCAATATTTCGCCCATCAGCAGTTATACATTTGCATTCGGTGATTGATCAGCAGTGAAATTAAAGCCAATCAACTCTGCCAAATAAATCAAATATTTTGATTATCTTCGAAATTCATAGTGATCGAAAGTTTTAGTTATTTGCTTCAGTGTAATGATATGGCTGAGCAAACATAGATAGAAGGAATTAGATAGTCTACAAGGCTGTCGTCCAGACCCACACAGAAGGAGTTCTCCCAGAATTGTAATCGACGAAAAGTTTGAAATTACTTGTTGAAACGTCGTCCCAACCCAACCGATTGAACAAAAGTTTTAATTTTTAAACGATGATACGATAAACGCAAAGAAAGCCTTTTCAAAGCGATGAGTTAACTGAATTAAAGTTGTTTGTTCAGCTCCATTTCTCCTGAAAGCAATGGAAAGGTAAATAAATGAAAAGTAAATGCTACCGACGATCGAGGATGGTCCACGAACAATGTTCGAACAAAGTTTATGGAAATATGCGATGGGTTTAAGGTGAATGGATTTAAAAGCAATCGATATACAAGCACTTTAAGTACAAGTACATCTTACGATAAGAACAGGTACTGATTAAATTGAAGCGAATTAAGTTGGAATTCAACCTGTTGTACCGATAAAGTTCTGAATTTAATTTAAATATAATTGAACTTCGGAAATATTCTTCGAGTCAATTTTAATAGTTTGAGGTTGAAATCTTAAGTACCGGAAGATATTAATTTTTGAACTATTACCTTGAGAAATTCATCTAATGTAAAAAAAATAGATTTTGTTTTGCAATCTACTTAAAATATCTGCCAATTTGGTCGTAACTTTATGTTCTCGGAACAAGTTAATAATAAGTGGTGGTAAATTAGGGTACGAAAGGGTTGCAGGTTCTACGGACTGGTTATTGTTATTTATTTAACACTTAACTGGAAATATTGACAATTGCTCCATTACCACATACATTTAAGATTTAATTCGTTTAATCGGAGATGTTTGAATTTGTATGTAGGTGTGGGTAAAACGAGTGATGTAAATAATTTTTGATTTGAAAGAAAAGTTTTATTTTGCTTACCTTGAAAGCTGTTCGTACAAAATTACAAGTTCGTAGCTTTTAATTGGTTGGTTATTAATTGATTTATTGAAATTGGTCGAAATCATACTTTTGTATGGGAGGGGATAGAAGTTTAGAAGGTAATCGACCAGCTAATATTTTAAACTTTTAAGCATTTTTTGTAAATGAGTTTCACAAATTTTCACGCTTGTAGCTTCAAATTTCAATCATAAATTCTAAATTATTGTGTTTTTTCTATTCACATGAAACACGTCGTGCAGGTTAAGACCCCTTTTCGGCACATAAGAGTTCTGGTTGAAAATGTTATTTTTTCCTTGTGTATATCAAATGTATGTATGCACGTAACTACAGAGCAATTCTCAAAGAATATGATTGGCAGCCTAAAAACCAATTTTTACGAGTAAAAATAACATAATTACTTAAAAGTATTAAAATCTGAAAGAAAAGGATCAATATCTCAGCTCAGGATGAGTCAAATTGACTTTCAAACCCTGCAAATTCTTTGTCAGGATATCTACAATGTAACCTGACTATAGAAGTTAGTCAGAGATTTAATTTAGATCATCTATTTTTGAAAAAGATATTAAGGAAAAATTTACTCGAAAAGATATTTTGCAATAACTTCACCAGATGAAATTCCTATGAAACCAGCTAAATTAAGACTGAACTTTGTATCACTTACTTAAAGTACATTTAATAAGAGGCAATGCCGCAAATTATGTTATAATATCTTCTTTACAGTTTGTGAGATACTCATTTCCTTCCAAAAACACGAATTCTTTGAAAATTGCCAAAAACGTCTTAAATAACAGTCTATATCTCAGGTTTAGATAAACCAAATTTAACTATGTACCACTTAAATAAGAGGTTTTAATGTTTGCAAACGAACCTCATTTTTAGTTTTTCAATATAGTTTATTGGAACGTCATAAATTTCAAAAAACCTCTAAAACAGGCGAAAATTGGCAAATTTTGCTATTTTTCGGGTCCTTCCCCCAGTGTCCGCAATATTTTTATCGTAATCTACGCAAAAAAACAATGAGGTTTAAAAAAAAAAACATCGAGATCGCAACATTTCGCTCCGAAATTCTAATCCGACTGGACTAGTACGCCGTCCGACGTCCGCCGTCCGCCGTACGCCGACGTGTACGCTCAGCGCACATTAACTCCCAAACCCTTCAAGATAGCAAGTTCATTTTTGGGGGGATTGTAGATAGTTGCGGATCTCAGGCGAATACCTATTTTGGGGGGTATACGGGTACAGGGGGAGGCGGGGGGAGCGCTTAAACCGCAAAATACGAATTCAAATATCTCAACCATGGTAACAGCTAGGAAGCTTAAACTCAACATACGTGTAGAGGGGTTTGTGGGACAACTTTTAAAAATAACTTAATTTTTTTATCCATTGGGGTGCGAAAAGGGGGGGCTAAGAACCAATTCTCGGCCGAATTTTTTTTTCAAATGATTATATCTTCGAAATTACTTACCATAAAAAATTAATATTTTGAGACCATTAAGGTAGTATATAGGTCCACTAGAATCAGTTTAGATAAAAGCTAATTATTGTAATGTAGAGGGTCAGGGGGGGTGCAAAGAAAAACACATAAGAATTAATATCTCGGCTATTTATTAAGTTATGGAATTGAATCTTAAAATCTATATTAAGCTATACTAGAGAAATACAAGAAAAATATAACATTTGGACGAAATAGTAGTGGGGGAAATGGGGAGCATTTCAAAAATGATGCACTTTCCAAAATTTCAAACCGTTATGGTGGTGTAAGGGAAGGGAGGTGGTAATCAAAAATGTCGAAAATTTTGAGTGATTTTTTGAGGGCTCTGGTGAAAGATACAAAATTTAAATTTTCCATGTGGATACATCTATTTGTTGTACATACAGAAAAAATAATGAAAATTCCACAATTGTTATGCACCGACCCCCCTGGTCTACCGTGCACAAGGTGTTTCATGTGCAATGAAAAAACCACATAAACTGAAAATTTTTAAATGAAATTTAAAGGTAGAAACTTGAAAACTTGCGAAATGCATTTAAAAAAAATTTTTAAAAGAATGAAATATTAACTGGTCGAAAAATTTCAAAACTTCTACCCCCTCTCATACAAAATTATTTTTTCGACCATTTTTAAGAAATTAACTATCACCTAACTATTAGAAGCTATCAATTTAAAATTTTGCATGAAAACTTACAAAAGGAATTGAAATGAAATTCCTTTAAAAGTTTTGCAATCGCGTTTGCTCTTCTACCCCCTCCCATACAAAAGTATGATTTCGACCAATTTCATTGAACCAACTAATAACCAACAAATTAAAAGCTACGAACTTGATATTTTGTACGAGCACACTACATGAGAAAGGAAATAAAATTGCGTCACAATTTTTACGATTCCCCTCCCTCCTCTACCCCCTCCTATACAAATGTTTGGTTTCGTGCCTGTAAAATACACAGAATCTCATGAAAATTCTATACAACTTCGTCTATGAAACTGACATTCTATACAGAGAATATTGGATGTGATTCAAGCAATCAATTAAAAAACTATTAACATCCACCCACCCTTACTATCAACCTTCACCCCTCCCCTCAAAAAACTCAAACTTGCATAAATAAACGAACGAAATATTGATTATATATACTGAAGCTTTTGAATGTTTCTGTCCGGCCCAAGAACATCCTTTCACTTAGTCTTCCCTAACCACTCTAACCTGCATATTGACTTTCCACGCATCCGCAACTTGTCCCAAGAATAATAAAGTTTCGCCCGACTTGTTGGCAGTTTATTTATTATTATATTCTACTTTCCAGAAAACTTCAAGTCGATAGTTGTGATAGTATCACAGAAAAATAATTTAATTGAAATTTTGGCTTTACGTTCAATCATAGTCCTGTTATGTTTATACTCTAGATGAAATCTGAGAGTATATTATGTTTGCCTTACCGTTTGTAACGCTATGAAATAATGCTCGCACAGAGCCGCCAAGGGTACAGAAATATTTGTTGTCGCTCAAAAACTTCGATTCCGAGTTGCTGTCTGTCCGTCTCTCTACAGCATAACTCTCGAACGTTTTGAGGTATCGTGCTAAAATTTGTTGTGTGTGATTTTTAGCAAAAAGTAAACTTTAAGTTTGTGAACGGGCTACATCCCTCCTTCCCCCTCCCCACATCCTTCTACCCCCTCCCAAACAAATTTCACGAAAATCCGAAATTTTCAGAAATAGATTTTTCTTTGAAACTATTTGATCTATCGATTTGAAATTTGGGTTAATGTATTATGATAAAGATGTTATTAATATGACTGAATATTGATCCGATCCCATTACTCCTTCTACCCCCTCCCATACAAATGCATAATTTTGAAAAATGCAGTTTTTCGATTTTCATTGAAACTAGCAAAGTTATTTAAACGAATTTTTGGCAGGATTAATTTTATTATAATTTCAATCAGTATTCGAAAAATGTTCAACTTCACCTCACTCCTTCTACCCCCTCCCATACAAATTTTTAAATTTAAATTAAATTATTTTTCTTCGAAACTGTTAAAGCTATCAACTTGATATTTTGTATATAGTATACAAATAGAAATATTAATAATGCTAAAAAAATTTGTTTTGATCCGTACACTCATTCTACCCCCTCCCATACAAATGCATAATTTTTGTTAAATGCATTTTATAGATTTCCATTCAAACTAGAAAAAGTACAAACTTACAATTTTGCCAGAATTTGTTTCTTAATAATTGAAATAAGTGTTAGGAAAAATTATCAGCTCCGCTTCACTCCTTCTACCACCTCCCATACAAATATCTGTATTATAAATTCAAGAAAAACATTTCTCCTTCAAGTATATGAGAGCTATCGACTTTGAAATTTAATAAAAGCATGGTGATAAGGATGATGATAAGCAGTTTCAAAATTATCTTAAACGCTCCACTTAATCTGCCACCAAATTTCAGGAAAACTGTGTCCAATTTCTTTAAAAATAATGAAAACTAAAAACTTTAAATTCAGCAAAAAACATTTTGCATGCCATGTTCGGTGTCATATACGAAAAATACAAACCTCCCCCTCTACTTCTACCGCCTCCCATGCAAAAGTCTCTATTCACTATTCGAAAGAATTTGAGATGACATATTTTCCGACATATTAAAGTCATTTCCATCTCATCTAGAGTATCATATGATTGGGCTTTAAGCCCCGTCATAATTCTGTTATGTTTTTAATATTACAATAGTTTCTGTGTTATTATTCGGGGTTTCGTATTTGAGTTTGATGCATTACCCTTGACTGTTATTCCGTATGATGCTTAGATGCCATGGGGTATAAGTGGCAAATTCCTGAAAATGGAGTTAGGTGTGCTGTTTGTTAGATGAATGGTAGTTTTAGTTGGGGGCCAATGGATATGATTGTCTGGGAATTCTAAAAGCGACACTATCGGTCAGAAAATGTACCATTGAATGAACAGCTGAATGTTTCGATTGACAGGGGGCACTTATACCCTTACGCGATATCACACTTGATATGACCCATCACACTTGAGATGTTGGTCGATTGTCATATCCAGGTAATTCATGCATTTAACATTTTGCAATTGCACACATCACCAATTTAGCAAGCAATCCTTTATATTAATAGACAATCTAAGATATGCCATATATGAAAAAGATATTGTGGAAGTCCTATGGCTATTGGGTGTAAATTTTCATTATAATAATAATGTTAAATGGATTGCAAATAAAATGTACTCTCTAACATAAAAATAATTTAATATACGAGTATCACATCTACATAAACGATTTTGATGATGATTTTTCGTTTATTATTATGTTTTCATTTAATTTAGTTTTCCTTTATTTGATTGTCTAGTGGTCCTTAGGTTACTCATAATAAAGGAGGATTCAGAAAAAAGCATAATTTTAACTTTATCTAAATGTATATTACAATACAATTACTTTTCATTATCTAAATGTTTTTTTTTTAATTATGCGGTCCTTTCTAATGAACCAATTACCAAAAGGTAAATTAGTAAATCTTTTTATTATTTTTTTGTTCAGCTTAGAATTTGTCTACATTTGGCTAATTTACTAATTTTTTTTCATTACTGAATGTGCTCTAGTCAGATATTGTTGGTTAACAAGCAGAGGTGTCTAAGTCATAAAATTGAAATTCTACATATAAGAGCGTTTTGAAACTGAAATTCGCTGGAAAAAAAATATATGTCGATATTTTTCACACTGTTAGTAATTTTAAGCCGGAATACATGAACTTTTCATTTTTGAAGATATACATAAGTATCAAAGGAATTCATTAGTTGGGTGGCTTTAGCCACGTTAGTAATACTACAGATTATTGCAAGTAACTTTTACGTAGTCGGATATCTCATAAAAATTTATTTGATATTACATTTCCTTATAATAAACTTACCTACTTAGTTTAATTATATTGGAATACTCGGAGAAATGAGTTAGAGTTCATTGCTTTTATCTTAATTTCGTATCAAAGAATTCTAATTAAGTCAGAAGAAGGTTCGTCATTGAAGTCGTGACAAGAAAGGTTGTGAAAGTCTTAGAGATTTCCGAAATATTTCGAAAATAGATTATAACACAAAATGAATTTCGAGAGCTTGACAAGTCCACAAACAGCTTGCTCCTTATGCAGATAAGTATTTGCCGTCTGACTGAAACACAAGCATTATTGCTGTATTAATGTATATACATATCTTACTGATGTATATTTCAGAAACAACTGTGTCATCAGATCTTACTGTCCATAATAAATCCGAAATGCTGACGTCAGCAACATTTTCGTAGTATTTTTCTGCAAATGGTAACAATTTTCTATTTATGAAATAAAAAGCGTTATTATTTATTTACATTCAAAAAAGAAATAAGAATAGGAGAAATGTATTGATTTTCATAATAATATATTTTTACTAGAGTAACGTGGGCGTTTTTCCAGTCAAAGTAATACTAACATAACTTTGACTGGAAGAAGTCCCCCATAACATCTTCAAATATTTCTCAGTAAGCAGCCAGTACAACTGAGCAATATACCAGCTTCGCCCCTCGCTACGGTCGTTCTCACTCCCCTTCCCCAACTTTCCCAATCCCATTCCTTCCCTCCATGACTGTGTTTGTGCATAGCACATAAAGGCCGAAATTGCCTATAACACAGGTCATTCTGAAAAAAAAAACATGCCATGCTAAGGAGCCGAATGACAACCATGGATCTAGGTGATAGCACATTGACTGCACAGACCTATAGAGGCTGTCCCCAAGGTGGGGTACTATCTCCACTTCTTTGATCAATTGTAGTAGATGAACTCCTAGATCGTCTAACAGAACAGGGATACGAGGCTATAGGATATGCCGATGACCTCGTCATTATCATTAGAGGCAAACATAATTTAATTATATCGGAATGAATACAATCAGCCTTAGCTGTGATAAGTAAGACTGAGTTACTACCATTTACAAATAGAAGAAAAATGTATATCTTACCCCCTTCAATAAATGGTACAATAATACCCTTTTCAGACGAGGTAAAATATCTGGGTGTTATAATAAATAGCAAACTCAACTGGAATAAATATATAGAATGGACTCATGCCAATGCACTAAAGGCATTTTGGGCCTGTAAAAGCTTATTTGGCAGGAAATGGGGACTAAGGCCCAAAATGATTTACTGGTGCTACAGAACAATCATTCTTCCAATAGTCACATACGGATCAACGATATGGTGGACTAAAACTTTACAAAGAAAAGCACAGCTTACGCTACAAAAAATCCAAAGGCTAGCTTGTCTTGGTATCACAGGAGCTATGAAAAACTGTCCCACAGCGGCAATGGAAATGTTCCTTAACATCCCTCCGATACATCTACAAATAAAAAAGGAAGCTATCAAAGGGGTGTTACGCATACAGAGGGAAAGCAAGTACAAACCAGGGGATTTTAGAGGCCACCTCAAAATCCTAAGAAACCCAAAATTGGAGGTTCTAACCTCCACATTATCGGACGCTATGCCGACAAAATTTAACTTTGAAACTCCCTTCAAAGTTATAATCAGAGATCGCAAGGACTGGCAATCCACGCTATCTGAAATGGAAGAGGGATCAACCATCTGGTATACAAATGGTTCGCGCACCTTTGAGGGGACTGGAGCCAGAGTCAAAGGTCCTAACTTCTCGGTTTCAAAACCACTCGGCAAAGAAGCCACAATGTTCCAGGCTGAACTAATTGCAATGGAGCTATGTATTCCAGAGAATATAAGGAGAGCTCATCGGAACAAGTCAATTTATATCCTATCGGATAGTCAGGCGGTTCTCAAAGCCCTAGCATTCAATAAACACGGATCGAGGTTAGTTTGGGACTGTCTTCAAGACCCAATCATCCTGGGGAAAAGGAATGACGTAACCTTAATGTGGGTACCAGGACATATGGGAATTGAGGGAAATGAAGAGGCTGATCACCAATGGCGCGGAAAAAAAATTTTTGGTCCAGAGCCATTCTGCGGAAAATCAAAAGGGCATCAAAGCTCGATACTTAAGAAGTGGGTTGAACAAGAACACAAAATCTACTGGAATAGACTTCCAGGCTTATCAACCCCAAAAAAACTAATCATACCACAAAAAAACAAAGTGGAGGATATCCTGAAATTCAGAAAGAGCGATATTAGTACTCTAATCGGCCTAATGACGGGGCATAGTAGAGCGAACCACCACCTCAATAATATGGGCTTAGCTGAAACCGACATCTGCCGCCTCTGTCTCGAAGACTCAGAAACGACAATACATATCCTATGCCACTGTGAAGCAGTGGCAAGGAAAAGGCATAATCTTCTTGGAAAAGGTTTCATTTCCACCGAGGAACTAGCCAACATGGCTCCCTTACAGATACTCAGATTAGCTAAAGCTATTGAGTTATGGTAGGTTATAGGGGCAATAATCGCACAATAGGCCAAAAAGGCCGCAGTGCTCTCACGTGTTCCCCTAACATAAACAAATATTGTCGTAGCGGGATTTCAATAAATCTAACGCTTGCGGATAATTTTTATCCGTTACTTCAAATCGATCTAGCAAATCACGTGATTGACCTTCGAGACATCTCAATAAGTGTTGAAAATTATACACGTTGCTCAAATCCTCGCAATTATCAACCAGAGTTTCAAAATTATTCATGAAACTCAAATACTCGGTGTAATTCCCGGAAAATTTGTGTTCACCGATGAGGGATTGGAGTCGAATTTTGGATTTAAAAGGTTCATTAATTTTAAGATCTTGGATTTCGTGGAGCAAAAATTGTGCTTGATCTCTTCCCGTTGAGACGGCTGGGATGGATTTTCGATTTCCAAAATTTCTTGATGGACCAAAATCTGTTCAAAATACCTTTCTAAGACGCTAAGTCGGCACGCCAATTCCTCGCTGGTGATCGTTGTCTTGTTTTGATCGACGAAATTTTTGATTTTTGTCAAGCATACCTTGATGATTGACCTGTGCGATTTTACCTTCGCAATTTCTGCTGGATCCTATGACCTATGTCATCAATACATATAAATATAATTGTAGTGTCTTCCTTTTATTTGTTTATAAATGATTATAATTTAGTGTTTTACTTTATTTGGACAATAACTAAGCAGAAATACACGTTTTTAAAATTCTTTTTTGTCTGTCTGTCTGTCCTGCTTTCACACAAAAACAGCTGAGCCGACTATAATGAAACTTTCACAATTTATTACGTATGCTTCGAGATGTAATCTGCGTTTAGTCGTATTTCAATAACCAGATGCCTTCTACCCCCTCCCATACAAAATGACTGATTTTCATTAATATTGTTATAGATCTGGCAACCACGCAATATTGATCTTTCCCGAATATGCCAGAATTTTCTAGGACAGTTCCCCAATATATAAAAAGCCATAATCAAAGATCTAGAACCTTCCAGTATAGTCGAGACACACATACACCCGACTAATACACCAAAGAAGGTTCGAGAATTGGGAAAATGGTATAAAAGTACGAAGCTTTCAGACCAGAGGATTAGTCATTCAGCGACATCTATCGGTAGACGCGAACCGGTGCAAGGACACGATAGAACAATATCGGTGGTGCCATATAGTGCGAATTAAGTTAAAGTGCGAATAAATAAATTATCACTTATTTCAATCGTTTATTGTGTTTTACTTGAAATCCCGGCGAACCCCTAGCTCGCAACAATATATATTAATCGAATTTTCTTGAAAATCATAGGAGCGAATAATTTGAAATTTAGAATCTTTTATTTTATCATAAGCCTAATCTATTGTATACAAATTATTTGAATCCTCCCACTCCTTCTACCACCTCCCAAACAAAAAATGACCAAAATAGAAAACTGTCGTGCGGTAAAATATCGAATACCGCTAGCGGTTATGCTCGATTGCTTTAAAGCACCAGGACCGTATTCCAGATTTTAAGTTAATTTTAATTTAATGAAAATTGAATTTAAATGATTTATGAGATTTTACACAAGGATAATTTAAAAATTAAATTTATTTCAAAAGTAATAATCAACGCAAAAAATAATATGTTCAGGAACTTTAACAATCACATTTTGTACTAAATCCTTAATTAGTATTGTAATTAATATCGAGATAAGTAAGCAATATTAGAAAAAGAAGAGGTCCTAAATGGGAACATTGAGGAATTTCAGAAGTAGCTGTAAAGCTATTGGAACAAAAAGATGAAAATTTCACAATTAGTTGTCTATTGCTTAGATAATCAGAAAATCAATTTAGAACTGATAAATGGTTAAAACTTTCAACAGAATCTTTTAAAGTATTCACCAGAATATTTTTGAGTGCCATATTGCAACTTCAAACTATTCAGATATTTATGCTAACAGATGAATTTTCACGACGATTGCATCACAAAATCAAATTATCACTGATACTAAACATCAAATAAAAATAATAAACTGGCAGCGAAAGAAAAATTTTAAATTTTCTGTATCAAACTTGACCTTGATGTGGGTCGAACTTCTACACCAAGGAGGATATATAATAAGGAGTGACTATGAGCATGCTTTGCCTTGTAAGCAAAATGGGAATGAATCAAGGAGGATATATAAAAAGGAGTGACTATGAGCATGCTTTGCCTTGTAAGCAAAATGGGAATGAATGTATTTCCCTCCCTTACTACCGAAATGCTCGAAATTTTTCGAAAAAAATCGTTTCACTATCTTTGTCTGCCACACTTAAAAATATTGCAACTAACTCTTTCCCACGATAAATTGTTCGAAACAGTTGTCAAATTTTCGAAAAAAATTGTTTCGCTATCCTTGTTTGACATACTTAAACCCAAAGTAACTATCTCTGTTCCGCGTTAAATTGTCCGTTGCTAAAGTGCTTAACTTAAACACAAACCAAAACTAATAAAAATTTAAAAAATAAAATTTTCTGAAATGAAACAGCAACCTTCATTGCACTAAAAATTAGTTTATTGCTGACTGAATATTAGCAACTAAGAGAGAATACAAATTATGGTTTTTTTTTTTGTAAAAGTTTGAAGCCAAGTTAAGCTTGGACACAATTTTCGAAAATTTCCGAATCAAAAAATATTCCCACATGAGACAGACTATCAGGTACTCCTTTTATATATCCTCCTTGGAATGAATGTATTTCCCTCCCATACTACCGAAATGCTCGAAATTTTTCGAAAAATATCGTTTCGCTATCTTAGTCTGCCACACTTAAAAATATTGCAACTAACTCTTTCCCACGATAAATTGTTCGAAACAGTTGTCAAATTTTCGAAAAAATTGTTTCGCTATCCTTGTTTGACATACTTAAACCCAAAGTAACTATCTCTGTCCCGCGTTAAATTGTCCGTTGCTAAAGTGCTTAGCATAAACACAAACCAAAACTAATAAAAATTGAAAAAATAAAAATTTCTGAAATGAAACAGCAAACTCCATTGTACTGAAAATTACTTTATATCTGACTGAATATTAGCAACCAATAAAGAATACAAATTATTGTATTTTTTTTGTAAAAGTTTGAAGCCAAGTTAAGCTAGGACACAAATTTCGAAAATTTCCGAATCAAAAAGCATTCCCACATGAGATAGCCTATCAGGTACTCCGTTTTATATATCCTCCTTGTTCTACACATATAACAAACATTTCGCACTCGTATGCGATGAAGAATACGGAACCGTGCTCATTGTATTTTACTGGAGCGATTATATGTATTTTGAATTAAACGTGTGCGCATTTGCACTGGTTTTATTTCGACCTTTAGCAGCTTTAATGCTGGGTGCTAGGACAAAAATTAGTTTCTACTTATCATTGTGAGAAAAAAAAATCGAATGGTAGTAATCCAAGCTTTAGTGATCAATTTCCGAAAAAAATGTATTTTGTCCCTTAGCAAAACGGCGTAAACAGTATAAAATCACGAGTTTTTTTTTTAATACTTTTCCAAAATGGCGGCGATAATATCGACCTATCGTCACGATTACATTCCACCAGCCACGAATCGTTACAGTTTCGTGAAGAAAGTTGAATTCACAACAGATCCGTGCAAGGAAATATGTCCTTGCGTCGAAGAGCTACCAAAACCCAATTTGTCCGCATTGGGTGAAATATGTGAAACGAAAACATGGACAGGACCTGCTCCGCCCGGAAAAATGGTGGATCCGCAAATCATTCCACAGGCACCTCTACTGCCGCAACAGGATAATAACGCTTGTTGGATGGACCAACCGAATCGATTTCTCAAGACCATCGTCAATACCTATCCAGATTTATACGCTCGGCTGAAAAACATGCCACCGGATGAACTACGGCGCAGTATTGAAAATAGCCGTTTTCGAACAACCTACCAAGTCGACTACTGTCATTTGGATGAACATCCGGCCGGGTCATACGATCAAACGAAGGAAGAAGCCGACGAGGAGCAGTATCGAATATCAAAATTGAACGAACCGTGTGAGCTGTTCCAGCAAAATAACGACTTCCAAATGAAAGCGGTGGGCAACGTGAACTTTAATATGGAAGATGGATTCGGCAAGGAATTGGATGCGGAAGAGACGAAACTTTATAAGCCAATGAAAACAAATTTCGCGGAAGAAAAAAGCCGCGGTCCCAGTGGACACTACGACTCTGGACCGTTTACAAAGCAGCTGGCACTTACCGAGTATATGGACAAGCTCGGTCGAACCGGCCTTATCATTTTGGAGAATAATTTACACGATCACACGAATTGTCGTCACGGTAGGAATTGTAATCACACGATTAGGAATAAAGATCCGAAAGGAATAAAGGAATTGGTACATTCGCATCACTAAGAACTATTTATAGATAAGCAGATGTATAGAAAAACTATTGGGTTTTTTAACTGTAGAAAATCAAATCTTTCTAAAATTCTGAAATAAATTGAGAGAGTGAATATTTTAAAGTGCATATAACAGTCTTTGGCATTTTTTCGGACCAAGGTATAAACTCTGAAATTATACACCGACCGGGATTTTAAGATAGATAAGATATATAATATATATTCAGTAGTACTACAAGATAATATAAACTGCCAACAAGTCGGGCGCAACTTTATTATTTTTGGGACAAGTTAATGATGCATGGAAAGTCAATATGCAAGTTACGGACGACTAAGTGGAACCCCCTTTCACAAGTGGAACCCCATTTCACAAGTGGAACCCCCTTTCACAAGTGAAACCCCCTTTCACAAGTGGAACCCCCTTTCACAAGTGAAACCCCCTTTCAGAAGTGGAACCCCCTTCAGGGCAGGGATGATGTCAACTAAACACTTAGTTGCGCATACGATCAATAGCTCCACTACATGCATAATATTTCATTCGTTTATGCACGTTTGGATTTTTATGAGGAAGGGGGAGGGGTGATATAAAGGGTGGGTGAATGTCAATAATTTTTCATTTGATTGCTTCAATTATGTCCAATATTTTCTGCATAGAATGTCAGTTTCATAGACGAAGTTGCATAGAATTTTCATAAAATTTGGTGCATTTTACATTCACGAAACCAATCATTTGTATGGGAGGGGGTAGAGGAGGTAAAGGAAATGTAAAATTTGTGATGCAGTTTTATTTCATTTCTTTTGTAAAGTGCTCGTACAAAATTTCAAGTTCATAGTTTTTAATTTGTTGGTTAGCAGTTGATTTAATGAAATTGGTCGAAATCATACTTTTGTATGGGAGGGGGTAGAAGGGAAAATGCGATCTCAAAACTTTTGACGCAGTTCTGTTTTTAGTTTTTAGGTGATAATTGATTTTTTTAAAATAGTCGAAAAAATAATTTTGTATGGGAGGTTGAAAGGTATTCGACCAGTTAATAATTCATTCTTTTAATGATTTTTTTCAAATGCATTTTGCAAATTTTCAAGTTTCTACCTTAAAATTTCATTCAAAAATGTTCAGCTTATGTGTTTTTTCATTGCACATGAAACACCTTGTGCACGTTAGACCAGGGGGTCGGCATAACAATTGCAGAATTTTTATTATATTTTCTGTATGCACAATAAATAGATGTATCGATCTGAAAAATTTAAACTTTGTATCTTTTACCAGAGCTCTAAAAAAATTACTCCAAATTTTCAACATTTTTGCTTTCCACCTTCCTCCCCTTACACCCCTCAACTTAAATTTTTCACCAAAACTAAAAATTATATAGTTCTACAGTCTGACAAATTTTTGATTTGATATATGTACTCAGTTTTGAGATATAATGGTTTAAAATTTTGGAAAGTTCAATGCTCCCCATTTTCCCCTACTAATATTTTGTTCAAATGTTATAATTTTTTCGTATTTCTCTAGTATAGTTTAATATAAGTACCAAGTTTAAATTACATAGCTCAACAAATAGCCGAGCTATTGAATTTTAAGTGTACAAGTTACAAAAATTAGCCTCTATGTAAGCTGATGCCAGTGAACCTGTATGCCACCTTGATGGTCTAAATATATAAATTTTTATGCTAAGTAATTTCTAAGATATAATTATTTGAAAAAAAAATTCGGCCGACAATTATTGGTTTTTAGCCCCCCCTTTTTTGCACCCCAATGGATAAAAAAATTAAATTAATTTTAGAAGTTGTCTCACAAACCCTTTTTTGTGTATATTGATTTTTAGCTTCCTAGCTGTAACCATGTTTGAGATATTTGAATTCTTCGTTTTCGGTTTAAGTGCTTCCCTCGCCTCCCCCTGAACCCTTATACCCCCGAAAGTGGGTGTCCGCCTGAGATCCCCAACTATCTGCAATCCCTCCAAAAATGAACTTTCTATCTTGAAGGGTTTGGGAGTTAATGTGCGCTGAGCGTACACACCGGCGTACGGCGTACAGACAGACGGATTTTTTTTGTTTGCATTTTTAGGCTAAGAAACGCGAAAAAACAAAATTTCAGGATAGCAAATTTTTTTTTTTCAAGCCGATCACAATACTTTATTATTAAAATAATAAAGTAAAATTCTTATTCAAAAGTACAGCGAATTACAGGATTAAGTTAAACGGAAAGTAATAATAAAAAAAAAAAATTAACTCGTAGTATCAAAACAATAATAATAAAAACTAAAATAAAATAGTAAATAGGATTTAAACCCCCGACTTTCGCATTGTAGACCAGCATATATACATTAATAATTCCACGTTCGTAGAATCGATCTTCATCGCCAAAAAACTGAACAAGTGCGATGTCACACCGTCATCGTCATTGACAGTTTTACCATCCAAGGAGTTTTGCAAAGATTGAAATAAAGGGTAATCTGATGGAGCAAGATCAAGGCTATATGGTGGATGTAACATCGATTCCCAACCAAGCTCCAATAATTTCTGGCGAGTGACCAAAGATGTATGTAGCCAAGCATTGTCCTGGTGAAAAATGCCACTTTTTTGATGGACCAATTCTGACCGTTTTTGGTTGATCGCTGTATTTAATTTGTCCAGTTGTTGACAGTATATATCCGAATTGATGGTTTGGTTCCTTGGAAGCAGCTCAAAATATACCACACCTTTCAAATCCCACCAAATTGAGAGCGAAATCTTCTTCTTGGTGGATATCAGCTTTCGAAGTGGATTGTGCTGGATCATCAAGCCTGAACCATGATCGTTTTCGATTGACGTTATTGTAAACAATCCATTTTTCATCACCAGTTATGATTCGTTTCAAAAAAAGCCCCCATTTTTGTGCCACCCTAGATAAAAAAATAATTTCTGCGGATTTTCCATATAAACCAATATATCTGAATGTCGAGTTTCAGCGTCCTATCTGCATTCATAATGTAGAACCTTCCGTGGCATAGTGGGCAGCGTGCTTGTTTCACATTCAATTGGTCGTGGCTTCGATTCCCACTCGAAACAGTGAGATTTTTTCAAGCACGAATTTTCAGCTGCTACTAGCGATGAAAATTTATTCGAAATAAAGTGGGCGGACGGTGTAAAAGTGAAACAGTTCCGCTTTAAGAAGGTTTGAATACTCTGTAGATGGTTTCTGTTCGCTTTCTATCGTTCAGTCCCCCATAACATCGGCAAATATTTGTCAGTAGCAGCCAGTACAACTGAAAAATGTACCAGCTTCTCCACTCGTCATAGTCGTTCACACTTCCCTTTCCCTACCTTCCCAATCCCATTCCTTCCCTCGACTGTGTTTGTGCATTGCACATAAAGGCCGAAATTGCCTACAACACAGATCATTCTGAAAAAAAAAAATTAAAAAGGATGTTATTAAGTATAGTTTTCTACTCTAGGCCTCTCGCCGCCTCCCCGTTTCCACCATCACTGCCCAGAATTTAGGTAATGAAACTTCCCCACATCTACAATCTACCCAAGAATTAACTTTCTACCTGAATGAATTTTCTATTTATATGGGTTTTGAAGATATGAGTCCTTGAAATTTAAAAGGTGTACTCGTACGGCGGACGGCGTACAGATTTAGATGAAAACTATGGATACGCTGAGACCATGTCAAGGAGGATATATAAAACGGAGTGCCTGATAAGCTGTCTCATGTGGGAATGCTTTTTGATTCGGAAATTTTCGAAAATTGTGTCCAAGCTTAACTTGGCTTTAAACTTTTACAAAAAAATACCATAATTTGTATTCTTTCTTGGTTGCTAATATTCAGTCAGCAATAAAATAATTTTCAGTAGAATGGAGTTTGCTGTTTATTTCAGAAATCTTTATTTTTTTAATTTTTATTAGTTTTTGGTTCATATCTAACTAAACACTTTAGCAACGGACAATTTAACGCGGGACAGAGATAGTTACTTTGGGTTTAAGTATGCCAAACAAAGATAGCGAAAAAAATCTTTCGAAAATTTGACAATTGTTTCGAACAATTTAACGTGGGAAAGAGTTAGTTGCAATACTTTTAAGTGTGCCAAACAAAGATAGCGAAACGATTTTTTTCGAAAAATTTCGAGCATTTCGCTAGTAAAGGAGGTAAATACTTTCACTCCAATTTTTTTACAAGGCAAAGCATGCTCATAGTCACTCCTTGTTATACCTAGTCTAGCCATAAATACTGTTGCAAACTTTTTGAAGCACTGTTCAATAAAAGAGGTGTTATATGTTAAGAAATCATTGTTTATTTATTAAATGCATTGTCAACAACGGAAATTGCAACAAGTTATTCGAAGTGATTGCCTTTTGCCTTTACACAAGCCTTTAATCGAGCTGGCCACTTATCTATGGAAGCACGCACGACTTCAATCGGAAAGTTGGCGACTGCATGTGTAAGAGACTTCTTTAAGGATTCGATATTAGGATGTCTTTTAGAGGACGTCATTTGCTCTAAGACAGACCATAATTCGTAATCCAGCGGATTCAGGTCTGGGCTAGAGGAAGGCCAATGTTCAGCTTTAATAAAATCAGGAACATTTTCTTCAAGCCATTTTTGGGTTGACTTCGCCTTATGACCTGGTGCAGAATCTTGCTGGAAACTCCAAGGCTGATTTTTGAATAATGACGTGTTGAGAGGTTTCACTACACTTTCAAGGGCACTTTCTTGATAAATTTTGGCGGACGTTTTGACGCCCTTCTCACAAAAATGCAACTTTGTCACCCCGTTGTAGCTACCACCCCACCAAATCATTACTGAGGCTGGATGATGACCTCTTTGAACCTTTTGGGCAACTTGAGAAGCTTCTCTGGCACTGCGAGCATAAACCCTATCGTTTTGTTTATTAAATGTTTCTTCGACAGTAAACATTTTTTCGTCCGTAAACAAAATTTTACGGTGTTCTTGGTTTGCGTACCGGCAAAGTAATCGTTTTAATTTTTCCACTCTATTTTTTTTTAACGAATCTGTTAGTAAATGCCCGGTAGATCTACGATAAGCACCCAACCCCAAGTCACTTTTGATAATACGTGAAATTGTTCTTTGGGGTATTTTCATCTCACGCGATAAAATTTTTTGTTTCCGAAGAGGATTACGGCGAATTCTCTCGCGCACGTCTTTAACCGCTTGAGGTGTTCGAGTAGTTCGCGGACGGCCACTTCTTTCACGGTCACTTACTCCAGACGTATCATTAAATCTTTCAATAGCCCGATATACAAACATTCGGCTTATACCAAGGGTATGCAGAGTCTTAAAAATATCACTTGGTTGCATTCCTACTCTATGAAGTGCAATCACAGCAATTCTATTTTCTTTGTCACCCCAATCCATGTTCACTACACTAAAAATTAAACTCAAATGATGACAAATGCATCAAGCACAAGCGTACTATAGCGATTAGCTCAATTTTTAAGAAATGCAATATAACGGTTCCTTTCTGCAGGGTTGCCAAACCTTGTAACAATATTTATGGCTAGACTAGGTATATCCTCCTTCGGATACCTTCATGAACGCTATACTACTTGATCTGAGTGTTCAAGGTCGGGCAACAAGGGAATGACTCGGCCGAGAAAGAAATGCTTAATAGGTCTCAGCAAATAGTGATGAAAGAACACCTGCACCTTAGAATACGCGATTATCGAATGTTCAAGGTCTGAAAACCTTGAACATTCAACCAACGAGCAACAATTACACGAACGATGTAGAGAAGCGGTCGAAAGCGGTTGAAGGATGAGGGAATATTCCGGATGAGAAACCAATAATTTTGAACACCTGCGAGGTCTTTCCTAAGAAAGCAACAACAACCACAGGTCGACAAGTAAAAGACTCGTACAACGAGAAAATGCTTGATTAAAAGAACTAATTGCGCTCGTGCGAGAAGTGTGACATAAAAACGCGAGCGTTTTGGATGAACAGTCAGTCTAGTTTGCAGCAGTCGACGAGTCAATCAATGTTCTGGTAGCGAAAGAGTATAGATTGGCAACCGATAATTTCTTCTCCTTCAATAGCGCTATATCCCAAATCGGGCCTTGGCCTCCCGATTTTTAGGTTCCTTAAAATTTTCATTACTTATTGTGGAAGAATTGTTAGCTCTTCGCACAATCCTCTATCTGCGAATTTTTCATTTTCGTAAATTGAGGTACCCAAGGTATATCCAGGCAGGTAGTGTGCTAGAATTATGCGTTAACCGGGATTTGAACTCACGACTTTCGCATTGTAAACCAACACACTACCCACTAGACTACACCCTAGCTCCGAAAATTTGCTAGCAAAAAACTCAAGAGATAAGTGTACAGCGAAAAGTTAGTAAGATAAAGTCTTGCGGTTACATTGAACTGGGCTTATTCCACTGGTAGTTTTATTTTTAATTGAAATCCAGCGACCCATTGCGCGCTTCCATATATAGTAGGCTAAGACCATTTTACTTTATTGTCAAAATCAGCTGTGATTCATATTGAAAAATACAATGGCGTGGCATGAAATTGAGTCTCATTTGGTAACCCGCGAAAAAAATTGTAAGCCTCTACCAACAGAAAGTGAGTAGTCATATTTTGAAATAAAGGTTATAAATTTGATTAAAAATGATAAATTTTTTCAATTCTTAAAAACTGTTAGCGAATTTTTGGTCATATTTCATTTTCGAAAAAAAAATTTTTCAAATTTGATCAATACAAATCCTTGTAAATTAATGAAAGGTTAAAAATAAAAATGTAAGGTTTCATTATATAGAACCATTAATAAGGAATATTCGTTCGGAAATAGGCTATTTTCGAAGAAAATTGCTTTCACCAACACACGGCACCTTAATTCGCATAGTCACGATAGGGAAACTTTACAGAGAATGTTATGCGAACTGTGCGTAAAATGCAGCGCAAAGCGAAGTCAAACATTATTTTTACTTACTCCTTTTCTTGAAAATGTACAATAGTGCTTTTATCTCTTTATACCCGTCGAACCATCCTCATTTCGTAAGCAACGTCTTCATTGCTACTTTCAATGAAAATCAGATTTGATGATTGCGCTGTGAATGCCAAGAAGCATCTAGGTTTGCGCGTTGTTCACAAAGTATTTAAGTACGATCGGTGATTCCAAATTGAATTAGTAATAAGTTGAGTTCAATTCGAGAGGAGAAAATGGAATGGAGATGCATAGCACCACCTCAGAAACTAGAGTATAAGATGACATACGAAAATTTTTCCGAAATTTACAATTGGAAACTGAACAGGGTCTTCCATAATCATAGCTTAGTAACAAATGAAAAATATTGTTAAACTTCTTCAATCACATCTAATGTAATTCCTTATTAGCTACTCCGAAAATTCTGGGTATCCACTTTTACCACATACTCGTTTGCTTTCTAACATTCATCGACTTTCAAAATGATCAGAGCTCCAAACATTTTTATTCATGAAACAAGTGAATCTGTTAGAAAAACATAACTGAAATTTTATTTCTAGATCATCTTGACATGTCGGCCTAATCATGCGATACTTTAGGTGACATGGGAACGGGTTTAATGAACTAGAAAGTGTATCATATCAATACTTAAGAGTAGAGAATAGTGACTTTTGTATGGGAGGTGATCGAAGGGTAAGAGGAAAGTTTGTAATTTTAGATTATAACACCGAACCTGGTATGCAAATGTTTCGTGCTGAATTTAATGATTGTAGCTTTCATAATTTTCAAGGAATTTACACATTGTATATATGAGATTATGGCATTTGTATGTGAGGTGTTGGAAGGAGTGGATGGCCTTAGATGATCTTGAAGCCAGGCAGATTGTTTGATCCAAACTATTTCGTTTGGATAGTTTTTAGCTGGGTTGAGCCTTAGTGTTACACCAAGATCCCTTGTAGGTGTGTAAAGGTCTTGGACCAAAAAAACAATTTGTTCGGGTACAAATGGTGTTTTAGCGTTTCCAGCTCGTGAAGATGTCGTGTTCTCTGGTTTGAGCACGCAATGATGTGGTAGGAAGAAGTATGATTCTTGGATCCTCGTGAAGCATACTTCCTCCATGTTGCCAAGGTCGAGGCACTCCTTCATAAATTGCACGTATTGTTTCTTGACAGCTGGGTCTCGCGATAATTTTCGTTCAAGCGAGTGAAAGCGCCGGAGTGCCGTTTCGCTTGACTCTTCTAATTTGCTAGGTTTGACCTTGAATGGCAATTTGATCACAAAACGTCCATTTTGGTCTCTTCTAGTGGAAGAGATTATCACAGCGAATTTCAGCCATAGTATAGTTCCTTGATTGTTCACCTGCTTCTTTTAGCTGCCAGAATTTTTCGATATGTTTGTCGAGTGATTCATCGTCGCTGCATATGCCACAATATGCAGTATTTTGCGTAGGGTTGCTATTTTGGGTTATCCCAGAACCTGTCCAACTGAACACTGTATTTTGTGGTATGGGCAAGCAATCTCCCAAATTGATTTGGCCTATCGCTAATGTGGTATAAAACAATTCAGCACCAATTAAAATGTCGATGGGGCCTAGTTGATAAAATAGTGGGTCAGCTAGTTTTATATTATTAGGAATCGACCAGGATGATATGTCGATTTGTTGTGACGGTTGCGGCGATACAATTTTTGTCAGTACTTGGGCTTCAATGTTGGCCTTGAACCCAGTTGTTTTTGAATGGATTTGCACATTCACACGTTTTTGGGTCTCTCCTTTACTTTGACCAATGCCCTCAATGCTCATGGAGTATTTGGTACCACGAAGTCCCAGTTTTTTCAGCAACCTTTCGAAAATGAAATTCAATTGAGAGCCAGAATCTAATATTGCTCTCGATTTTATTTGATTTCCTGACGCATCCGTTAACTTGATAATGGCTGTGCTCAGTAAAACATAGGCGCGAATCTTCAAGGAAGTATTTGTACTGAGAGACGTTGTCTGGTCGACCAATACTGTCTGACCAGATGCTGCTGCGGTTGCCTCGGACCTTGTGCCTGCTCCGCAACTGGATGGCCGTAGAGTGGCTTGGGTTGCTCCTGATTATTATTGATTTCCAAGTGAAGTAATGTGTTGTGCTTCTTGGAGCACTTAGAACAATGCCTGGACTTACATTCGCTGGAGCGATGACCGGGTTTTAGGCAGTTTACGCAGTGCTTGGCTTGTTGGATGACTCGCAGTCTTTTGTCAGTACTCATTTGCAAGAACATCCGACAAGAAAACAGCGGATGATCTGCCTTGCAGAGAATGCAGCAAGGTCTTTGCGTGGATGCAGCTACGACCTTGGATGGTGAATGTTTCGTTGATCGTCGTTCCTCAGAGCCATTTTTAACCGTTGTGTTCGACAATGACTCTAGCGAATGGTGATTTTCCATGAATTTCAGGAAATCTTCTACTGATTGAAGATTCCTTGGGTTTTTTAAATCTTGCTCGTAGAGCATGTGAGTTCCGGTATCGAGTTTCCGAATGAGTATATGCAGTAATAACGGATCACAATTTTCGGTTGACACATTGATATTCTGAAGGCCAAATAAACATTCCCTAGTTGTGTCGTGAAGAGCTTTTATTGATTTTGCCGACCCTGCTTGCGTTGAGGGTAATGCTAGGAGTTTGTTTAACAAGGCCGTGACCAAAAGCCTGGTATTGGTGAATCTTTCTTTCAGCATATTCCAGGCGGACTGATAGTTGTCGTCAGCCAATGTTAGATGGTGTATGAGCCTCTCTGCTTCGCCGCTTAGGCTGGTTTTTAAATACCACATCTTTTGTGCATTTCCCAAATTTTGTTGGTGGACCATTTGGTCGAAGAAATCGTGAAATCGGGTCCAATTGAGGTAGTTGCCATCAAACGTTGGAATAGATATTGATGGTAACTTAATCTGTGGTTCGATGATTGTCGCCTTGTGTGGTTTAGTAGTTGCATTCAATGCTTCTTGCAGCAGAATAATTGCTTCTCGTGCCTTAATTTCTAGGTCGTAATATTCTTCCTCATCAAAGCCTGAGGTTACTGGGTCGTCCAAGTCTGCCCATAATTTCTATTGAAGCTGCTCGACATTTAGCCATAGTCGTTCGATAATTCGTAGATTGACCTGACAAGATGTGAAGGTTTCACTCATTTGCGGCTGATGGTAAGAGTTCTCTGTAATGCCTTCATTGCTGCCTTAATTTGGCGTATAGAAGGATGCGTTTGTGCCAGAGAAGTAGATGACGAATTTCCGGTGATGCCAGGAGGCTTAGGATCTGGATTCTGTAGCTGAAGACGTCTCTGTGCAACATCCTGCATGAACCAGTTGTATCGCTTTCCGATGTTAGCAAAGTATCCCTTTGAGAAATACAAATGTTGACCTTGATCATCGTATTTGCAGTTGATATCGTAATCAGCTGCATGAAACCTTTTCCAAAGTTTGGCTAGTTTCGATGCCTTCTCATCTAAGTACTCCAGCGTTTTCCGGTCTGGTGAATTCTTCTTATAATGTCGGATCAGCCTTTCGATCTCTGATCCGGTCTCGCCCTGTTGTTTCGTTAGATCATCTAAATTCATATTAAATTTTGTCGATCGCTGATATTGATTAAAATCAGGAACTGTTGATCACGCACTAAAATATGTTCCGCTAACTGTTTGACCACGTTAAAGCTGTATCGATCGCGTAAACGATTTGACCGCGTTTTATTATCGATCGTGTTAAAAAACTACCGATCGTGTTTGTATTATTCGAGTGAACTTAACTATGTCGATCGCGAATACTTCGTAATATCACGTCGGGGTCACCAATGTTTGATCCAAACTATTTTGTTTGGATATTTTTTAGTTGGGTTGAACCTTATTGTTACACCAAGATCCCTTGTAGGTGTGTAAAGGTCTTGGACCAGTACACAATTTGTTCGGGTACAAGGAATGGAATTAAAACGCGCTCGAGAGTTAATGGATAACTAAACTTTATTCTACTTATCTATCTTATTTATACAAATATTTACATCGTGAGAAACAATAAAGAATTTTTGGTTCGCAAGTCTTTCCATGCATAGTTCTAGCGATAAGAAACCAGACGCAATATGATGCCTCGATTTAGCTAGCGAACTGGCAGATGCAATATGATGCGACTTACGCGACAGGTGCACGAAAAGGCTTATGAGAAATTAATTTCGTGAATTTGCATGAATTGCATATTTGTAATTAGATATTATCTACGTGAAATTTTATTTTATATTAAATGATAGGTAATTTTAATTGAGATAAGCGAATTGAAATTATTAGTGTATTTATTTGATATTGATAGATATTAAACACAGATAGTTTCAGTACCACTGAACTCAGAGACCATAGCAGAGAATTTTCACTGAAAGCGAAACTACTCCGCCTCACACTGCCATATTTTCGGCTATCTCATCTCAACTGATATGCCTCTATTTGAAAAATGGCTATCTTTGTCATAGCTATCACTAAATCGAATTTAATAAATGTAAAAATTAATTTAAGCTCACGGCAGAGACACAGACAAATGGCTGATTTTATTTTACACTAGCGATCGCCCGCGACTTTGTCCGCGTAAGAATCGCAAAATAAGCAATTTTTGAGAATGTAGTTAATAATATATTACGTCGGATATACAATCTGCTTAGTTTAAAGGCTCTTTAAATACAATGCATTGTATTTTATTGAAATCAGAACCGTAAATTATTAAGAAAGAAACCATGATACTCGCACTCAGACAGGCTCATGATCAAATCAATCCCGTGATCTGAGATCATATACCTAACATTAAGCTTAAAAACATAACAGGACTACGATTGTGCGTAAATCCCAATCATATGATACTACAAATGAAATCGAAATCTTTGTGATCTTAAGAAATTTTATATGGAGAGTGGTAGAAGGGTGACAGCACTGAACTTATTTGTTTCACATCATGCTAAATTAGCTATATACCTAAATTTAACCTTCAACAATTAAGTAGCCACTGAGAAACTTAGTGCATTGGATTTAGTAAAATTATACAATTTGCATGGGAGGTGGAAGAAGTGAGGGGTTTTTAGTGATTTTTTGAGAAACAACTATTATCATCATGCAATTGATAAATTTCAGATCAGTAACATTCACACTTTTCAAGAAAATCGAATTTTTGAAAAGTGGTGGAATTGTCTTACATTGTAAGGGAGGGGGTAGAAGAAGCAAAGCTAATCGGTTAATTTTTTCCCGATATTAATAATAATGAAATGTAAGGACTTAGCACAAAATTTTAGCTCGATGAATGTTATATGTACTGAGAAAATTGGTTCATAGTATTTCATGAAAAAATAATTATGGAAGGTGGTGGAAGGAGTGGGGTTTTTTAATGATTTTTCGAGAAACAACTGTTATCATCATGCAATTGGTATCCTTTAGATTTCATATCTGTAACATTCACTTTAAGAAAATCGCATTTTTGGAAGTTGTGGAATTGTGTCACATTGTTTGCTAATCGGTTAATTTTTTTTTTAATAATTCTTATTATGGATTACTACAAAATTTTAGCTCGATGAATCACTATCACTATCACTATCACACTAGGAGTGGGGGATTCAAAAAAATTTGTATAGTTAAAGATCGCATTTATAATAGAAATAATATATTTTAAATTTCAAATTAATAGCTCTTATAGTTTCCAGGAAAATTTGATTATTATATGTACATTTTTGAAAATAATTCACTTTGTATGGGAGAGGGTAGAAGGTGTGAGTGGAGTGAAATACAACAAAAAGCAGATTACATCTTGAAGCATACCTAAAAACCTCTGCACGTTTCTTTACACCGGACAGATAGACAGAAAGACAACAATTTTAAAAACGTGTTTTTATGCGTAGCTTTTGTTAAAATAAAGCAAGAAACTATCTTGTAGCCATTAATAAGCAAATAACAGACAGACACTACAATCACATTTATATGAATAGATAAGATATATAGCTATGTCGACAAAGTATAAAGTGGTAATAATTTTCACTTTTTGTATATTTTTAGTTATCACAAATTCGATCATTCCTCAACTAAAATAAAAGTAGTATCCTTTGATGAAGAATTCTACCTGCGAGATTTGTGCTACGTTTCTCCTTTTACAATTTTCCGGATAAGACCTCTGCTTTTGATGCATCATATTCGATGTCGGAACATGACATTCCATTAAAAAATATTCGATTCCTTTTGATGTAATTTATCTTTTTCATTGAACCGTACATTCCATTGCATCTAAAACGGGTTTTCAGCGAAAGCTTGGAATTAAAAGGACAACATCAACAACAAATTTAATTTTTTTTTACACGAGTATATTTCAAAATTCTATAGAGTCCTTCCTCTATGATGTAGTGTACGAGTAAATGCATGTTGCAATAATTGTTCGATGTAACATTAACATGCCTGCTACAGAATACCGTGTTGAGTCAGAATTTGTAATTGTTGTACAGCAAAAGGATTCCAAAAAGAATATAGCAATGTTTGCACAGGGAGAAAGCAATTTACCAATACGTATTGTTGGTGATAGCCTTATTGTATTCAAATGAATGGGAAGAAAAGAAATGGAATGTCTGTGAAACAATTTTTTCGCAGTGTTATTCTGTTCTTGATTGTTTTTGGAAAATACATTTTCGATTTTCAAAAGTTGTGAACGTTTTTTCCATAAATATTCTCACATGATTTATGAGCACAGAAATTTTTGTGGTGCTAAGAAGCGACTATGAAGCTTTCGATATCTTAAGTAGTAAATGTACTATTTACGCTAGGGTATAGCCTAGTGGGTAGCGTGTTGGTTTCTAATGCGAAGGTCGTGAGTTCAAATCCCGGTCGACTCATAATTCCAGCAGACTACTTGCTTGGTTATACCTTGGTTACCTCAATCTCCGAAAATGATTCATATATAGAGGGTTGTGGTAAGGGCTAACAACCCTTCCGCAATAAATAATGAAAATGTTAAGGAACCTGAAGGTCAGGAGGCCAAGGCCCGATTTGGGCTGTAGTGCTATTGAAGAAGAAGAAATGTACTATTTGTAATTCGAAATAATCGCTTAGTGTCGAAAATAATAAAAATGCTGTCTAGCACTGGAATTGAAACATAAATCTTTTACCTATTTCTCACAAATAACCAAGTGTTTTCCAGAAACAAAAAAGAAAAATCGCGTTCTCTATTCTCTACAGAATTAAAGAATTAGCCAAATGGACGAAAACATCACCATGGGATTTGCCAAATGCTACATCCGGTAAAAACCAAGCTACTCATGAAATGAAAAAAAAATCCTCTTTTTGGGATAAGCAAACATCCCATTCCCAAGACGAATTCGGATTAAAACAAAGAAAGAAATATCACCAGGAAAATGTCCTTTCACTTACCTTTCTTTTCGAGCGAGCCATTCTCTGGTCTCTGGAGTTTTCCGCCTCACCTGGCGGTCGCTTCCCCCAAACAGCAATGGCAATTCGAGTGTAGGTAAATACCAGGACCAGAAGCGGTATCACAAACTGGAGAGTTAACAATGCTAATGTGTAGTAGTAGTTCTGGGATGTGGACGGCCAATCTTCCCGGCAGATGTATCTGGAAAAAAAATTAGTTCAATTTTAGCTATTCATGATCCTTGAAAGAAAAATTCTGATGAAAATATTGTGATGTTTTGTATTGTTGCATGGAACGGACCCAAGTTGGAGACAGCCCATCAAGGAACAAACAACAAGGAATTTCTTAGAAAAACATCATCGGTGCGATTTCTTTAATGACGTCATCGAGGACATCCGTTTCAGATAATGGAAATCTAATACACTTTCGTGCAAGTACGGAGCGGAAAAACGTTGATGCATGATGGCTCAAAGGTAGTAAATTGAACGGAAAGTGATGGATATTGACTGGAAAAGGAAGCTTAGTTCGACGGCAAGGGCACTTTGCGCGGGAAATGTGTGAAATGGCAACGATTTGCTCTAATGGACTACAGAAAATGTGGAAAATGTCTCAGTGCCCCGTCATCCAGCTGATACGTTCCAAAGGGAAAGAGAAATGCTTCTTTAACTGACACATACGTCGATAAATAACAATACCGTCGCATTGTACTTTTATGAATTAGATATAAAATTCACTCGTATGTTAGCATTTAGAAGAGAAGGCATTTGCACGATACCGGGTAAAAGTCAACACTCGACGAATACATAAATAAATGAATGCTTTTAAGATGTTCTCGTTCAGTTCGGATCAGATGAAAGGGTTATAAGAAATAGGATGGTGGTTGTCGCGAAAGGTAGTCGAAGATAATACTCTTAATGTTCGAGTAGGTTAGAAATAGATGTTTTTTTTTTCTAACCTAGCATTTTATTCTGCTGGAATGTCACTATCAGTACAGAGAAAAGGAAAGATTTATTGTCAGTCTCTACCATTCTGCTGGTGCGAAATTGTTCCTTAAGGACATCGCATGAGGCACTTTATCTTTTCTGGCCAGACGAACGATTTTACTTTCAAGGGGCTGATGATAATGTGTTATTCTCTTAACTACAGAAGCACGTTACCCTAGTATTTTATAATAAATTTTCAACAAAAAAAAATACAAGGGGTTATCTTTAAATAACAACACGAGTGCGTAAACCTAATTTCAGATTTAAGTTAATCTAATATTCCTAGATTATGTCTGATACGCTCAGTGTTCAAGCGATTAATTTGCATAGCGTCGACCGAAAAAGAGGAAAGTTTCACAAAAAAAAAAAAAAAATTATGATTAAAGGGGATTAGCACATAACATTTTGCTTTAATAAGTTTTTCTTAGCATGGTTCGATCCAGTGTTATTTTAATTAAGAGCAATTTTTTGCTCATACTCGTTTGGTTGGGTATGATACTATTCGGTCCTGCTCTAGTCCTTAAAAATTGCTTCACTCTCTTGCTAAACCTCTGTGCAGGCTTTACCGTCTTTCTTTATCGTCCTGCACTGTACCATTTTCATGGAAGTCTCTAAATATTCAACCTCTTCTAAAAAAAGGAGATCACACTAATCTCGCTAATTACCGCCCAATAGCAATCATCTCGCTTCTGTCGAAGATTGTAGATGGTTCTTTCCATGACAATAATCATCAACCACAGAATTATAGAATACTCGTATCTCAAAAACAACGATATTTTGATTACAAACAGTATCGATTCCAGAAAAAAACTATTTCACAGGGTTAAACACCCACACCGAAGGATGCAAGAAAAGCGTTCACCAGCGTGTTGAATCTTATATTGTTCCTCTATTCTATAAATCCAAGACTTCATAATAATAATAATAATTAGTTCATCAAAAAAATTGATTACTACATTTAAAAACAGTTATAATAATATAAATTAATAATATAATTAATTAATAACAATTAAACAGAATTAGGTACACAGAAATTTAAACTTTATACAAAATCAAACATTATGAACATCAAGAAAGCTGACTTTTTACTTGTGGGACACTTATGTGAAAATCCAATTGCGAGAAGAAGTTATTGAAATCTCTTAACATGAATGAAACTGGTTCATAAAACCCGTAGTTTGTGCGATGCTGCGGAATTCTACAAAGCTCATAATTTCGTAAAGGGCGATATGGAACATTGAAATTAATCATAGACAACAATTTGTCAGAGTCAATTATACCTGTAATTACTTTAAAACCAAAAACAACTCTGGCATGTATACGCCGTTTCTCAAGGGAATCCATAGACAGCAGATTTAAACGATCAACATATGGCGGTAACCTGAGTGGATCGGACCAGGGAAGGCCCTGAAGGACAAACCTTAAGAACCGACGCTGAACTGCTTCGATCCTATCTATGTGAATGGAATAAAATGGTGACCAGATAGGACTAGCATATTCTAGGATAGATCGGACAAATGCACAATACAACATTTTCGTTGTAAAGAAATCATTGAATTCTTTCGATTGTCTCCTAACAAAACCGAGGATAGCGTTCGCTTTACCAGCAATGTGATTCACGTGATCATCAAAGGTAAAATTACAGTTGAATAGTACGCCCAAATCACGTACTTTGTCAGAACGAAGTAAAGAGCATCCATCTACAACATAGTCAAAATTCATTGATATTCTCTTCTTAGAATACGAAACAGCAGTGCACTTATTAATGTTGAGATGTAAATTGTTAAGTAAGCACCAGTCATGAAAACGCGAGATATCACTTTGCAATAATAGACAATCATTGCTGCTGGAGATAATCTTAAAGATTTTCGCATCATCGGCATAGAGAAGAATGTTCGAGTTAGAGATAAACGAACTCACGTCATTAATAAAGAGAAGGAATAGTAGTGGACCCAGATGGCTACCTTGCGGAACGCCAGAAGTATTAAATATTTCAGAAGATAAGGCTCCACGAAAGTGTACTTTCTGAATGCGATCACTAAGATACGACTTAATCCAAAGGACGAAAATATCAGGAAAACCAAGCAGGCGGAGTTTATGCACAAGAATGTTATGGTCAATTTTGTCAAAGGCTTTACTGAAGTCAGTGTATATGCAATCGACCTGCTGCCCGTTTTCGATAGCAGAAAGACAGAAGTTCGAAAATTCCATAAGATTAGTTACAGTAGATCTGCCTTTGACAAAGCCATGCTGGAATGATCCAATAATCGACTTGGAATGAAAATACATTACATCACACACAATGGATTCAAATAGCTTAGCAACACATGGAAGATTCGCTATAGGCCTATAATTAGTTACATTGTCTCTTTTACCAGACTTAAGTAAGGGCATTATAGTTGAGTATTTCCATGACATAGGAAAAACTCCACTACGAAGCGATG
Source organism: Chorisops tibialis (assembly GCA_963669355.1). Taxonomy (NCBI): domain Eukaryota; kingdom Metazoa; phylum Arthropoda; class Insecta; order Diptera; family Stratiomyidae; genus Chorisops; species Chorisops tibialis. The sequence continues at coordinate 38,317,943 of OY770264.1, read as the reverse complement.
TATTAAAAAGATACCCAAGGATAGGTAAAAGGGATAAACTGCACTTTTTAATCACAGAAGAAGGAACACCATCTGGTCCTCTGGAGAAATTAATAGCAAGTTTATCAATGTATTTCAAAATAGTGGAGTCGTCAATGAAAAGATCTTTAGGAACCAAGGACGAAGAAGGAAACTTTGACATGTATTCAAAGTTACCAACGGATGTTAGCGGCGTACTGCAATTGAAGGCGGTGCGGAAATGGTTGGAAAATAAGTTGCTAATTGTAGTAGGATCAGCACTGACTACATCATTAAAAAACATACTGGAAGGATAACCATCAGAGTTTTTCTTAGAGTTGACAAAATTCCAGAATTGTTTCGGTTTATCTTTAAAAGAGTTTTTAATTCTAAAAAGGTATTGGTTATATGCAGCTCGAGACTGACTTATAAAACAATTACATAGGTTTATGTAAATTATGTAGTCCGTATCACTCCTTGAGAGCGAGTAAGTTTTCCAAGCTTTCGTTTTCCGATTTTTCAAATTGATTAAATCATCGTCAAACCAGGGAAACCTCCTAGTAGGTTTCGAACAAACTACAGGGACACAACGCAGAAAGCAGCCATTTAAAATCGTGTAAAAATTAGAAGTGGCTTTGTCAACATCAGATTCATTCAACACAGACGACCAATCGCAATTGGATATGTCAAGATTTAAAGTTTCAAAATCAGCTTTGGCGAAATTAAAATAATTACTAGCAATGCATTTCGAGTTCGTAAATTCTGTGTGAGAGTTGAATGTTGCGTGAAGCGCAGGATGAATAGGCAAGTCAGGCAGCAAAGGGCTGTGACATTTATCAATCGTCGTAAGGCTGGCATCAGATGAGAAGATCAGATCCAAAAATCTACCATGATCATTCGAAATCGGACACACTTGGAAAAGTCCTGTAGCAAGCATGTTGTCCACAAATTGTATTTCGTGTCGGGCACAGGAGGAATACGAAGGCGTCATACAAACCTCATTATCATCAGAGCGTAGCCACTGAATTTGCGGTAAATTAAAGTCGCCCAGAATTAAAATATCGTCTGATGGATGAAGAAGACCAAGCAATATTTCAAACGCATTATAAACCGCATCGTAAACTGATGAAGGTGAAGGCGATGTGATGTATACAGTCACAACGTATAGTTTACGGTTCCCAAGTGTTACAGCTACACACAAGAACTCTAGATTCTCGGTTCCTGGGACATCGATTATCGTAGAAGCAAACTGGCGACGAACGGCGCAGAGGACTCCACCCCCAACCGGTGGATCAAGTAAGTTGGGGTGGCGGTCACGACAAAAAACTTCAAAGTCGGAATCGAAAAGCTCAGAATCCCTGAACTGACAGGACAACCATGTCTCACAAATGCACACGATATCAAAGGAACAAACAGCAGCAGCGAGATACAGATCCTTAGTTTTCTTACGCATCCCGCTTACGTTGCTGTAAGATATCGAGATAGAGCTTGCCCGTTTTTTGACGATGGGTTTTGAGATGATAACCGCGAAAGACGATTTCGGGGTAAAAATTCACGGACGATAGCAGATTTCGGCCATAGTTTCGAAGACACAACATGGGCAAAGCATGCGTCCGGCAGAACAACCTTGAATGAAGACACTCTCGCGCCACCATCGCGGGATATAGGAGTAATCTTTTTACAAGATACTAAGTCCGGTGATAAGTCAACTCTTGCACAGCGTAAGATACCAAGAACGTTGTCAGTAATTTCCTTCTCCGTTGTGTCAGATGCTAAGCGCGATACAAAAAGTAGCTTTGGCTGTTCAGCGGCTCGCAAAGTGCAGCGAAAGTCTATTGACGTAGTCGAAGATTCATGCACAATATCCGTTTTGTTGTTGACGCAATCAACCGCAGTAGCTCTACGTTGTGGCGCATTACCAGATTCAGGAACACTCTCTAGGTTCGATATATCGCATGGTGGGAAGGTACCGTTGTCATCAACGTATAGATTCGGCCGTGGGTGAACGACATTAGGAGATTTAGCAGCTTTCCGTTGAGTATCCTTATTTTTTTTCGTGCTCTTTCTGCGTTTCATGTTTACTGCTTGCGGCTGTGATTTGAATGCACCAGAAGGCAATGTGTTGGAATCCGTCTGGCAGCCAATAGAGCAGGATGAGGTATTCGGATCGGTTTGGACGCCAAAGTTACTTCTGGCAACTGGCACATGCTCTTTGCAAATTTTTAAATTAGATGATAGTGATTTCACGCTATCATTTAACACATCTAATTTGTGTAGTGTTTGCACGTTGCCCACAACAGGTCCAATCTCACTGCAGCCAGTGAAGCTAGAACAAAGATCGGTGATGTTGTTGGATAAGGATGTCAATTTAATGTCCGAGTTAGAAACTTTTTTAGACATTTTCGAAACATCATGTTGCATGAGAGAGCAACACGACTCAACCTTATCAATCTGAGTACCATGTTCACGGATGTCGTCAAAGCAGTTATTCAGAATGGTTAAAGTATTACAGATTTCACCGACTTTATTAGTCAAGAACTCAGAATCGTTATTCAACGATATAATAGCTGTGCTCATTGAATCTAACCGTGTAGTGATGACGTGAAGCAGTTTAAGGACGTGACACGGTTTAATATTACAGCATTCGAAACATGTAAAGCCGGATGTGGATTGGAAACTTGAGGCAGAGTCCGTGCATAAGAGATGGAAGGAACGTCCACATATTCCATCACATTCGATAATCTTGGCATAGTTAACGGTATTCATTTCCCTATCCAGGGGAAGAGAACACTTTCCACAGCTCATTATAAAATTGCAAATAAAAATATCAAAACACAACCAAACAAAATTGAAAACAAATCGGCACCGCGCTGGCAGAGGACCAGGTCGACCCTTCGGAGTCCTGCGTCAGGTGAGACCGGTATGTAAAAGATTTTAATTTAATTTAAGATACACGGAATTTTTATACACAACAAAAACAGTTTTTTAAAACAAAGTAAAAATATAGAAAAATGAATAGTGACTATTGGCAATACTAAATCACTACAAGTTTGCAATCTATCCAAGACACAAACCGATTATCGCAGTTGACAACAATGGGAAGTATTTTTAAACTCTGACAGAAGACAGCTGATAATTTTACAGAGGGAAAATATACTCACTCACACTCCCAAAAGAATTTTGGCGGGAAGAAAATGACTGATTATTTTTATTTTTATTTTCTTTTGTTTTTAAATTGTGATATTAAATTTCTTCCGAGAGAGTATGGCACAAAAGCTATTAGTTTGGGTCCCTTCCGGGATTGAAATTTTTTTAACAAATTGTTTAGTACGAGAGGTTTCCTCTTTGTATTAAATTAACGCTGGTATCCCTCAAGATTCGGTTCTTTCTCACATCCTCATTGACTTGCTATCTGACCTTTGACTTGCTAGCTTCGAATTCGATCCATGGTTGGATCATTGAATGATGACTTGTCTAAAATTCTTAGTTTGGAGCAAAGAGAATCAAACTGAATTTAAGACTTCGAAAACCTAGTACTGTTTTGTGTCCCACAAACGAGACTCTAGATCATATCCAATCATTTTCGGAGGTATTAATACGATAGGTAACCGATTCACAGAAAACTTATCTGGGAACGATCATACGTTTAACATCGCTAAGGACTAATCTAAACGTATGGGCTATCTAGAGCGCTGTAAAAACTCCTTCGCCGCTTTTGGATTACTGAGAATTTATAAGGCAATATTATAACACGCCTTTAATTTCATTCCCGCTTAGCTCCAAAAAGCACTTTCTCCTAATAATTTAGTCAAATTAGATCAAAAAAAGTCTGTTTGGCGAAATGATGCGATCTCGATGTTTATACTCTAGATGAAATCTGAGAGTATATTGTGTTTGCCTTACTGTTTGTAACGCCAGGAAATAGTGCTCGCAAGGGTACAGAAATATTTGTTGTCGCTCAAAAACCTCAAACCGAAATGACCATCTGTCTGTCCGTCTATCTGTCCGTCTGTCTACAACATAACTCTAGAAAGCTTTGACCTATCGTAAAACTTTAATTTATCATATGTCATTCTTAGCTTAAAAGTAACTTTAAGTTCGTAAATGGGCCACATCCCCCCACTCCTTTTATCTCATCTCATACAAATTTCATGAATTTTAGAAAATTAAAGAAATTAATTTTTCTCCCAAATCATTTCAGCTATCGACTTGAAAATTAGGTCATAGCATAATGATGTAAATATCCTTAATATGAACAAATATTGATCGGGTCTCTTTACTCATTCTTCCACCTCCCATACAAATGCACAATTTTTAAAAATGCATTTATTCGGTTTGCACTGCAGCCAGCAAAACTAAATAAACCAATTTTGGTCATAATAAATTTTATAACAATTGCAGTTGATAGTTGAACTTCACCTCACTCTTTCTACCCCCTCCATTCAAATTTCTATTTCGGAATTTCAATTAAATTATTTTTCTCCAAAATCGTCAAAGTTATCAACTTTGAACTTTGAGAAAAGCATACTATTATACATATTATTGATATCGAAAAATTTAGTTTTGATTCGAATACTCCTTCTACCCTCTCCCCCTCCCCAAACGAATACAATTTGACCCATTCAGAGCCGAGATATCGATCTTTTTCATCAAGACGTTAAGAGTTTTTTTAAAATTTTGTCATTTTTACTAATAAAAATTGCTTTTTAGCCTGCCAATCATATTCTTTGAAAATGCCATGTAGATATTACATCCATTATTAGCTAATTTACTAAAATTGGTTGAAATCATACTTTTGTATGGGAGGGGATAGAAGAGCAAGAGAAATTTCAATACTTGTGATGCAACTTTGTTTTAAACATTTTTATCAGTGTTAGTATAAAATTTCAAGTTCATAGCTTTTAATAGTTAGGTGATAATTAATTTCTTAATAATGGTTAAAAAAAAACTTTTGTATGAGAGGAAGTAAAAGCTTTGGAGGTATTCGATCAGTTAATAAGTACCTTGAACTATTGAAAATTTCTTTAAAATAAATTTCAAAAATGATGTTTTTTTTTCGTAATGCATGAAACACCTCATGCAGGTTGGCCCCCCCCTTCGGTACTACTAAACAATTCAGGTTGAAATTATTATGTTTTATTTGTGTGTATATTAAATGGATGTATGCAAGTATTTAACTTCATGGCAATTTTCAAAGCTAAAAGCCTAAAAATTAATTTTACTTTATTATTTTCTAATAATAAAGTATTGTGATCGACACAGAAAAAAAAAAAAAATTTGCTACCCTGAAATTTTGTTTTTTCGCGTTTCATGACTAAATTAGCCTAAAAAAGCAAAAAAAAAAAAAATCCGTCCCGCCGTACGCCGTACGCCGTACATATGGACTCGTACCTCCAAGACCGTTAAAGGTAGAATGTTGGTTTTCGGGTGGATTGTTAATTTGGTAAGTGAGCTCCATTATCCAAATTTTGGGAAGTGTGGGGTGGAAGGGGGAGGCGGGGGGAGGGAAAAAGTCGAAAAATACACTTGCTAATATCTTCACCATGAATGCAGATAGAAAGATGAAAATTGGCACACATATAGAGAAGGTTGTGGGACATACTTCAAAAATAATTTAATTTTTTTATCCATTGGCGTCCGAAAAGGGGGGGCTAAGAACAAATTGTCGGCCGAATTTTTTTTTGAAATGGTTATATCTTCGAAACTACTTACCATAAAAAATTCATATTTTGAGACAATTAAGATGGCGTATAGATCCATCAGAATAAACTTAGAAATAGGCTAATTATTGTAAGGGGGAGGGTCAGGGGGGGTGCAAAGAAAAACACTTAAGAATTAATATCTCAACTATCTCTTAAGCTATGTAATTGAAATTTAAAACATATACTAAGCTATACTAGCGAAATATAGAAAAAATATAAAATTTGGTCATAATAGTAGTGGGGGGAAATGGGGAGCATTTCAAAAATGGTGCACTTTTCAAAATTAGAAATCGTTATATCTCAAAATTGAGTGCAGATATCGAATCAAAAATTCTTCAGATTATAGAACTATATAATTTGTAATTTTGATAAAAATTTTAAGTTAGGGGGTTTAAAGGGAGGGAGGTGGTAAACAAAAATGTCGAAAATTTTGAGTGATTTTTTTAGGACTCTGGTCAAAGATAGAAACTTTAAATTTTGCATGTGGATACATCTATTTGATATACATAGAAAAAAAATAATAATTTGATCCACAATTGTTACGAACCGACCACCACGGTCTAAGGGGCACAAGGTGTTTCATGTGCAGCGAAAAAAACACGAAAACTGAAAATTTTTGGATGTATTTTTAAGGTAGAAACTTGAAAATTTGGGAAATACATTTAAAAAAAATTCCCAAACGTATAAAATATTAACTGATCGAATACCTTTGAAACTTCTACCCCCTCCCATACAAAATTATTTTTTCGACCATTTTTAAGAAATTAGTTATCACCTAACTATTAAAAGCTAGCAATTTGAAATTTTGCATAAGAACTTATAAAAATATTTAAAATGAAATTATTTTAAAAGTTTCAAAATAGCACTTGCCCTTCTACCCCCTCCCATACAAAAGTATGATTTCGACCAATTTCATTAAATCAACTAATAAACATCAAATTAAAAGCTACGAACTTGAAATTTTGTACGAGCACCTTACTAGAAAAAAAAAAGAAAAGTGCATCACAAATTTTGCAATTCCCCTTCCTCTTATACCCCCTCCCATACAAAATTATTTTTTCGAGCATTGTTAAGAAATCGGTTATCAGCTAACTCTTAAAAGCTATCCATTTCAATTTTTGCCGGAAAACTTATAAAAATAATTGAAATGAAATTTTGTTAAAAGTTTTGCAATCACGCTTGCCCTTCTACCCCCTCCCATACAAAAGTATCATTTCGACCTATTTCATTGAACCAACTAATAACCAACAAGTTAAAAGCTACGAACTTGAAATTTTGTACGAGAAAACTACAACAGAAAGGAAATAAAATTGCGTCACAATCTTTACGATTCCCCTACCTCCTCTACCCCCTCCCATACAAATGTTGGTTTCTGAATGTAAAATACACAGGATCTTATGAAAATTCTATGCAACTTCGTCTATGAAACTGACATTCTATACAGAGAATATTGGACGTGATTCAAGCAATCAATTAAAAAACTATTAACATCCACCGACCCTTACTATCAACCCTCATCCCTCCCCTCACAAAACTCAAACTTGCATAAATAAACGAACGAAATATTGGTTATATGTACTGAAGCTTTTGAACGTTTCCGCAAAGTGTTGACAACTGTCCTGCCCAAGAACCCTCTTTCACTTAGTCTTCCCTAACCACTCTAACCTGCATATTGACTTTCCACGCATCCGCAACTTGTCCCAAGAATAATAAAGTTTCGCCCGACTTGTTGGCAGTTTATTTATTAGTAAAAATAACAAAATTATAAAAAAATCTTAAAATCTTGAAGAAAAAGATCAATATCTCAAATTGAACTTGAGTCCACGCAAATTCTTTTTCACGATGTCGAAAATAGAACTTCACAATGGAGGTCACTACCTAAACCAGGCAGAGCCTCCCACAACATCCCGAAGGCTTTTCGACCCATCAGCCTGACTTCGTTCCTTCTTAAAGGCCTAGAAAGACTGGTGGACAGCTACCTGCGGACAAATCTGAACCTCTCGGTTAGATGCTCCCACCAACACGCCTATCTGAAAGGTAGATCCACTGACACCGCATTGCATGTGACGGTAGCCGCCACAGAGAAAGCTTTCCATCGAAAAGAAGTTGCACTCGGGGCCTTCCTAGACGTGGAATGCGCGTTCAACCACGTCAACATTGATGTTATACTTGAGGTCTTGCACGGCCATAATGTGGAACCTCTCCTGACTGCATGGATAGCAAAGCTTCTTCGTTCACGGAAAATCGTAGCACGGATGGGTGACGAGACAAGAAAAAGGCTCTGTTCACAACGGAACGCCACAGGGCGGTATAATATCGCCTCTCCTGTGGGTCCTAACTGTGAATGAACTCTTTTCCATTTTAAATCAGAACGGCTACCACACAATAGCATATGCAGACGATCTTGTCATCATACTAACTGGTAAGTTTGAGCAAGTTCTAGGAGACCTCATGCAATCCGCTTTAGAGCTGTTAGACAGCTGGGCACTAGATAAACGTCTTACTATTAACCCTCCAGAAGAAGAAGACCATATGCTTCCAATCCACCAAACATTCGAGGTATCAATATGGTTCTCTCGAATCAAGTTAAATATTTAGGTCTGATTCTTGATAGCAAATTATCCTGGAAGGCCAATATTCAAGAACGAGCAAAACAGGCTACGGTAGCCTTCTTCGCTTGCAAGAAGACATTCGGTTTGAGATGGGGCCTTAAGTCGCACCTCATACACTGGCTGCATACCAGTATAGTTAGACCAATTATTTGCTATGGCGCGCTGGTGTGGTGGCCAGCGGTGGTACTAAAAACCAACCTGGCACCCTTACAGCTAATCCAACGGATGGCATGTCTGTGCATAACAGGTGCCCTTAGAACCACACCGACTGCACCCCTGGAGGTAATTCTCTCACTACCTCAACTTGATCTTTTTATAAAACAAGCAGCGGGTCTAGCAGCCATTAGATTAAAAACCACTAAATCGTGATCAGCGCCACAAATTGGTCATGGAAAAATTCTAAACGTCATTAGAAACGCAAACTGCCTTTTAGACCGCGAGTATGATTGCATGAACCAACCGCAGGTTGAGAAACGGAAGTTTCACATTAAGTTTCCTGAACGAAACGAATGGGCAACAAATACGATACTCAGTACCTGTATAGGTTCTCATCTCTATACGGACGGATCTAAAACTAGCCAAGAGACAGGTGCATGGATTTATTCCCAGGACCTCGACATCCAAACTTCATTTCATCTTCCAGAACATGCGACAGGGTTCCAAGCAAAAGTATTAGCCATTAACGAGTGTACAAAAATTATTCTTGATATGCAGAACAGTCTCGGAAATTGTTACATTTTCTCGGACAGCAGGGCTGCGCTTCAGGCACTCCAATCCAGGACTACGTCCAAACTGGTGTCCATTTGTAGACAAAATTTAAATCGCCTAGCGGCCACAACGGAAGTTTTTCTAATTTGAATACCGGGCCATAGCGACCTGCTAGGTAACGAGGCGGCAGACACGCTTGCACGGCAAGGATCTGCAAACATCAATTCCACTAGGAAGTCAGTCGATGTAGCACCAACAGTGCTGAAGACTAGCTTCAAACAGATTATTTTGGATTCTTTCTTGGTGGGGTGGCGGCAGCTGGGAAGCTATAAAACTATAAAACGGCCAAATCCTTTTGGGAAGAACCGAACAAAAATATTACAGCTCACCTGTTACAACGTAGTCGCTATAGTATCCGAACTATTGTCGGCCTGACCACAGGCCATTGCTTGCTAAGGCTGCACGTATTTAGGATGCGGATCACGAGCAACAGCTTGTGCAGAGGTTGCGAGGAAGACGAAGAATCTATCGAACATTATCTTTGTCACTGTCCGCAAATCTCCAACAGTCGTCACCTTTGATTAGGCTCTAGATTCTTCTCAGAACTGGACGACCTCAGAGGCGTCCAACATTTAAGCCTGCTAAGGTTCGCAAACTGAACCAAGTGGTTAGAGCAAGAGGAGTGACTTCCATCTTATAACAATAGGGGGAGTACAATGGGTCCAACTAGATGGCCTCAGTGCTTGTGGTTTCTGTGGAACCACCCTCCTACAACCTAAACCTAAACCATGGAGGTCACTAAGAGATTTGTTTTAGACATTTTTATTTTGATAAAGTAATTGAGAAAAAAACTTACTCGAAGAGATGTTTTGCAATAATTTCATCAGATGAAATTTCAATGAAATTTGCTTGGGTTGAGCTTCGATTCACTCACATTTCAAGTGCATTTATTGAGAGGTAATGCCGCCAGTTTTGTTAGAATATTTTTTTACAGTTTGGGAGATACTCATTTCTTTCTAAAAACATCAATTCTTTGAAAATTGCCGAAAACGTTTTTAAACATAACAGAATTATATATGAAAGTTTATTATACCGGAAAATATGTCATCTCAAATTTTTTCGAATAGTGAATAGTGACTTTTGTATGGGAGGTGGTAGAAGCAGAGGGGAAAAGTTTATAATTTTTGTATATAACACCGAAAGTAGTACACACAATGTTTCATGTTGAATTTAAAATTTGTTGCTTTCATAATTTTCTAGGAAATTCAACAATTTTTGTCTGAATTTATGGCATTTATATGAGAGGTGGCAGAGAAAGTGGGAAATTTTGAATGATTTTGAATCTGCTTATCAACATCCTAATCACATTGCAATTGTTACACTTTTAAAGTCGATAGCTCTCAAATGTTCTAAGGAATTCATGAATTTCCATTACGAAAATTCGTAAGGGAGGTGGTAGAAGGAGTGAAGCGATGTTCATATTGCTTTTAGCATTTATTACAATTGTTAGGTGATAAATTCTGGCCAAATTTTAAGTTTGTACTTTTTCTGGTTTCAATGAAAATAGATTAAGTGCATTTAACAAGGGAGCGGTGGGAGGGAGAGGGTGGGGTAGAAGGCGTATTCGAATCACAACCAATGTTTTGCAATATTATACTTTTCTCAAAAACTAAAGTTGATAGCTTTGACGGTTTTGGAGAAAAATAATTTAATTGAAACTCCGAAATTTCGTGAAATTTGTATGGGAGGGGGTAGAAATAGTTAGTTGAAGTTGACAGTTTTTCCAAAATTCGTTGCAATTATAATAAAATTAATTATGACGAAAATTGGATCTTTCAGCTTTCCTAGTTGCAATGAAAACCGAATAAATGCATTTTTGAAAATTGTGCATTTGTATGGGAGGTGGTAGAAGGAGCAAAAGGATCAGATCAATATTTTTTGACGTTGTTGATATTCACATTCTTATATTATGACCTAATTTTCAAGTCAATAGCTGAAATGGTTTTGGAGGAAAATCAATTTCTTTAAATTTTGAATTTTCATGAAATTTGTATGCGAGGGATAGAAGGAGTGGGGGTATGTGGCCCGTTCACGAGCGTTCAGTTACATTTTTGCTAAAAATAACATATGACAAATATACTCTCAGATTTCATCTCGAGTATAAAATCCGTCTATATCTCAGGTTTAGATAAAACAAATTTAGCTATGTACAACTCAAATAAAAGGTCTAAATATCTGCAATCGTTGTTTTTAGTTTTTCAATTTAGTTTAATGGAACGCCAAAAATTATAAAAAAAACTCATACATAAGCGAAAACTTACAGATTTTGCTAGTTTTCGAGCGAATCCTTCTCCCACACCCCCAGTGACTGCAATATTTTTATCGTAATCTACGCAAAAAACAATGAGGTCAATAACAACAACATCGAAACTGCAACATGTCGCTTTCTAATTCGACTGGAATATACTTGGACAGTATCCAATTTTGAACCATTAAAAACCCAAACCCAAAATTACAGGAAATTTTGAGATCTTTTCATCGCTTTATGTTCACGCATAGACGAACTGTTAGCTCCTTAACACTTTTTTATCGCTACTACAATGGACTTTACCACTATGCCTGACTTTGGCCAGTAATACACGAGATACTTCACTCTCGCAAAAGTATTTCTTTAAACCAACCTTCGGTTGCACTGACAAATTTCGTGTTTCGATTTTACCATAAATCGGACTGCGTAATTATGGAATTTGGAATTATATCATTCTTAGACTTAGGGGCAGTAGATTATAAAATCAAGTCAATTGTAATATGAAAACACTTTGACTGCTGCAGAACAAGTGTGATTTATTTGCTAAAAATTCGAGATGTCGTATTTAGTAAAATTCTTCTTCTAAATTTACAGTCACTCCGCACCACTTAAATAGCAAACCCTAAAAAAAATTGTTAAAGCTCAATATACCCCTAACCTAAGCTTTGTTTTTAAAGTTAAGCTTTTTTAATTTTAAATCCAATGCAGCTCTAGAAGTTCTTACATATATCTGTAACAGTTGATTTTATATGAATTTTTATGTAAATCGACTCAAAAAGCTTACCTTGAATTTTGCGCCACTTGAATAGAACACCCCCCAAAAAAATCATTTATGAAAACGTTTGTGTCTCAAATATTATTATTAATTTAATTTCACGTTAATTCTAACATTTTAAGTGAAAAAAAAATACATTAGTAGTGGGTTGCACCGCCTTTGTTGACCAGAACTTCATAAATCCTATTTGAGATTGATTTATACAATTTTCCAATATAATTAAGTCGAATGGAGCTCCAAGCAAGTTTAATGGCTTGGGTAAGTTCAGGAATCGAGGAATATCCAGAACCATAAACTTTCCGGGCTAACCATCCTCAAACATTTTCGATAATGTTTAGGTCCGGTGAGTATGGGGCCAGTTTAACAGAGTTACGTTTTGGCTCTCTATAAACGGTTTCACGAGTCGGGCAGCGTAGATGGGTGCATTGTCCTGTTGAAATGTCCACGACAAAGGTCCAAAAAGGTTGTTAAAGAATGGGAAAAGCCATTTGCAGTACGCCACAGTATGCCGTTGCATTCATTATTGAGTTCAAAAACTGCAGCTCGCAAGTGCCATAATACGAGATCGCTCCCCACACCATTATACCTCCCAGTCGGCTATGTAAGTGGTCCAAATGATGGTTCTCCTTTCGTAAATTGTAAAAATAATAGCTGTAGCCATCGGGGCCTTCCAAATTGAATATTTTTCATCTGAAAAGACAACATGTTAGTGCGACAAAAACTGAGGCGTTGCGCTTTACGTACAGGATTGAGTGGTAGTTTTTTCTTTAATTTTAATCTGCTTATGTGTTCAGCTTTCGAAATAACACGACAGACAGTGGTTACACTTGCTTTAACATCAGCTTTATTCCTAAATTTCGCTATTGAATCGCGTGAATTTGAAGCTTTTCTCAAAATATGTGGCCTGTCCGCAAGCACACTATGTGTACGGCCTTTCATGTTTGTACATAATAGAAGTAAGTCTAGGGTATCTAAACATTGAGAATGTGGTTGCTCTGTTCAATTCTTGTTATTAACAGGCATACCTCCATCAATCTCCTGTTAAAATATAGGGGCTTTGGACAAAAACGGTTTATTTTATCCCTTAAAATGAAACATGGGATTCTTCGAATCTTGATATTTACCGGCTTCCGGTGGTTGTGCGACGTCCTTCAACCCTCCAAGACGTTATGTTTGCAATAAAAAGATGAAACGAACGACGGGTCCTGGAAATCGACTTAAAAGAGGTTGACGAATGAATCCAACATGTAGATTTTTTAAGAATCATTGAGCTAGGAAAACGAAGTTGAAAATATGCGCTTCATGAGAAGGAAATCTATTCCAAACAGCGCACGTGGAAAAGATTTTAAAAAGGGTTGCTGAAACGTAGCACTTGATTATTTAGTTTAAAATTTGTAAAGTTTATGATAATTTATGAAAACGTAGAATTTTTGTTATTACTTTATGTAGGCTATCCCAGAAGTACTCAGCCCTGACGTATAAATGGCGAAAAAATGTCTGTGGTAGAAAGTACTAACCTTAAAAAGCTTCAGTTTGATGACGTTACGATATTTAGTATTTGTTTGACAGCCATGAATATTGAATGCCCTCATTGAATATGGAAAAATTTGTTACCCTCAAATCATTGAAGTAGTGTAACCTGATCATCAAACGACAGAGATTGTGAACGGACCCCTGAAACCGGTTTGTCATTGCTCTTCACCAAGTTTTCATTTTGAATTCATATATCTATTGTGTTAGTAGAAAAAAATTAGCCAAGGAGGCAAGACATAAGCCCGCGTTTTTTTCTTATATAATTTCTTATCACCCCATCCCTTCGATTCAGTTTAAATCACTCCTGCGGACCTGACTATTTTTCGATAACTTCCATTTGAAAGGTTTCAGAGTTTAAACAAAACCGTAGGAGCAGCCAAGGCGAATATCGACTCCGACAGAAATGGTGAAAAAAAATCCAGAAAATGGTATCGGATTACCGTCAACCAAAAGTTCGTGGGATAGCAGACATGGTAGGCATTTCAAAAGATGCTGTACATCGCATTTTAACTGAAAATTGGACATGAAAGAGCTGTTCGCAAGATGGCTGCCGCGATTACTCAAAATGGAAGAAAAACAGCGTCGTACTGATGGATGTTTCAATAGAGTGTTTGGTGAAATTCACAGCAATAAGCCCAAGGTTTCGCGTCGATTCATGACCATTGACAAAACATTAGTCATGGCGTCGCGCCTTGTAGAAGAGAATTGTTTCTGTCCTATGCCCCTTCAGGGGGCTTAACAGGAATTTGATTGATTGAGTTGTTCATAGCGTCAGTTTTTTTGGGTTGCGCTTGGGAGAATTTTCATTGATTAAAGGACAACAGCAAGTATTATGAGAACTTATTGTAGCGTTTTAGTAATCAAAGCTCGAAAAAAACAGCCGCATTTTGGCGAAAATGAAGTTTTGTTTCATCAAGACAATTCATCAGTTCACACATCCGTAATCGCAATGCCCAAAATCGAAGAGTTAATGTTCGAATTGCTTCCTTCGCCAGATTTAGACTTCTCGGACTATTTTCTGTTTCTAAACATGAAAAATGCCTCGATGGTAAAAGATTTGCCAACAATGAAGATGTGGAGTTTGCGTTTAATGGCTTTTTCGAGAAACTGGAGGATTCTCACTACAAATAAGGCGTCGAAGCAATTGAACATCGCTCGAAAAAGTGTATCGAGCTAAAAGGAGACTATGCAGAGAACTAAAGATATTCTTTCCCAAATTTTTTGTGTTTCCTTAAACTAAGCAGTTCATAATACACCATTGTAAGGATAAAATGCTCAAGAAAACAAACAGCTCAACACGCACATTTAGATTTGGAAGGATCGAGCTCAACACGCAAACTTGATGGGGAGGAAATCTTATCCTAAACTGCTTGGATGCATGCGTCTGCACACTTGGAACATGTTACAATTAGGGATGCTGCAAAATTAGAATGAAATCGAGTGCGATTCTACTTACATGTTACTTTAAAAAGTGAACTTGTAAAGGGTTTTCAAATAGGGACTTCACAACTTTTTTTCAAAGTAAATTTTTAATAATTTGCAGACGTTGTTCCTTCGTGTACTTTACCATGATAAAAATATTAAGTTTACTGAATAGATTGACAGTGACAGTTTGATGATTAATGAAAGGGTGCGTTCACAAATTGAATTCAAAGTTGTCAAGTCCCTTTTTCAAATAAGGACTTGACAACTTTTTTTCAAAGTAAATTTTTAATAATTTGCAGACGTTGTTCCTTCGTGTTCTTTACCATGATAAAAATGTTAAGTTTACTGAATAAATTGACAGTGACAGTTTGATGATTAGTGAAAGGGTGCGTTCACAAATTGTCAAGTCCCTATTGGAAAACCCGATAGTTCTGTTTAAGATCGCATAAAAATTTTTATAGTTAAATTTGAGGTTTACTTTATTGCATTTAATGGGGTATCCTGGGTTGGCATGAACAAGCACACTAAATATAACTTTTTAATAAGTTAATGATTCTGTTACAGTATTTGAAACGTTGAATGGATTTCATTTGTAATTTCATTTTGTCCGGTGAAAGAAGTTTCTAAATAGTTTATCATAAGTTAATTATATTTTGCAAATAATTTTAAAACAATTACGATGGCTGTATGATAAGTACCCGTGTTTACCGACTGATGGCAACACTGACGCAAAATGTTTATTGTGGCAATACTGACGAATAATCCCAGTTTTTTCCATCCTTGCACACACACACAGAAGAGAACTAACGACTTGCGGCTGTCAGAGACACGAGTTCGATAGCGGCGCGGATCAATTTAATTTACAAATAAATATCAGTTAAAACTTAATTACGGACTTTTATTCACAACGACAAGTTATTCATTAAAATAAACAATTTAGTTTTTGTAGACAACTACAAAGTGGTGACCCCGATCAAAACAGATCGCAACCTAACCAAAAAACATTACGTGTATATCGAAACGACAACATGCCGGATACGCCACCGCCGTCTCGGCCGCAATCACCTGCAGCGACGTCCGATAGCAATCGAGATAACACAATTGCAACAGTCAGCGATATAAGACTGCCAGCATTCTGGAAGGCACAGCCAGATCTGTGGTTTCTTCAAATTGAAGCGAAATTTAGATCCAAAGGGATTAAAAATGAGAACACCAAGTTTGACATAATTATAGGCGCCTTGTACTCTGAAGCGTTGCAATACGTTTCCGATGTAGTACGTGCACCTCCTGCGCACAACAGATACGAATTTCTTAAGGAAGATTTGATTAAACGCTTGTGTGATTCTCGTGAAAAACAATTACATAAATTGTTGACGGATTTAGAGCTTGGAAACAGAAAACCTACCCAACTGCTCAGGGAAATGAGAGAGCTAGCCACCGATCAAGTGAAGGACGAATTTTTGTATTCTTTATGGATCAATCGCATGCCAACAAGTGTTCGTGGATTACTAACAGTGTCCGGTAAGTCCGATTTGAATACTTTGGCAGAAGTAGCCGATAAAATAATGGAAAACAGCTCCAATGGATATGTTATGGCGACTAGTACTATGCCAACATTATTCTCTACTTCTTTGGAAGAAAGAGTAGACAAACTAGAGAAGTCTTTGACAACTTTCATGCAAGATATTAGAAATTCACTCAATGACGCTCGAGTCAATACGCAACACAACAATCGTTCGCGCTCTCGTACCAAAACATCAGGAGAGCCACGAGCTTGCTTTTATCATCACAAATATGAACCAACAGCTCGTCGATGCGTTCCTCCTTGTACTTATATCACTACAAATAAGGAAAACTAAGTCAGCTGTCGTCGGTACAGACGGCGGACGATAGCTGCAACAACACAACACACACTCAGGAAGTCCGTCTTTACATATACTATGACAAAAAAACAAACATAAAATTTTTGATTGATTCTGGATCCGTACTATCAGTTTTACCGCGGACATATGTCTCAAATAAACTTCAACACAGTACACTCAAACTATTTGCTGCCAACGAGTCAACAATTAACACATATGGAAACCATATCATGCATATCGATCTTGGACTTCGTCGCGCTTTCAATTGGTCATTTCTTGTTGCTGACGTCACATCACCTACAATTGGAGCCGATCTTCTCGTTCATTATGGACTGATAATCGACTTGAAAAATAAAAGGCTTGTAGATTCAACAACATCAAGGACGACTCAAGGGAAGCTCCAACCTGCAAATGTATTCAGTATACCAACAATAAACGCACAAATGGATTACTATGGCATACTCAACGAATTCATCAACATTACTAAGCCACAATCTCATCCACGCACCATAGCAGATTGCCCAATATCACATCACATTCTCACCACGGGAAAACCAGTAGCTCAACGCGCCCGGAAACTATCAGGTGAAAAATTAGTAGCAGCAAAAGCTGAAATAGATTTTATGTTACAGCGTGGATGCATTCGGCCTTCTAGCAGCCAATGGGTCAGTCCAATACATCTGGTTCAGGAAAAGACCGGTAGTTGAAGAACTTGTGGCGATTTTAGAAAACTAAACGCCCAAACCGTGCCGGATCGATACACACCACCACTGATACAGGACTTGTTCGAAAAACTACATGGAAAGGTAATTTTTTCCACACTTGATCTCTCACGAGCCTATCACCAAATACCCATGAACCCAGATGATATTAAAAAAACAGCGGTAGCGACGTCATTTGGCCTATACGAATATGTTGTCATGCCATTTGGTCTTAGAAATGCCACCCAGAGATGTCAGCGCTATATAGATTCTATTTTTCGCGATTTGGATTACGTGTACTGTTATATCGACGATATCATCATAATGTCTGAATCACCGGAACAACATCAAGCACATCTCAGAACAGTTTTTCAGATAATCGACAGCAACAAGCTTACCCTCAACACCGCTAAGTGCAAACTAGGTCAAACAGAGATCGAATTCCTTGGTTGTCACATCAACTCAAAGGGTTATCAACCACCGGAGGAACGTGTAGAAGCTATCAAGAAATTCACAAAGCCAGAGGCAGTCTTAGAGCTACGTCGTTTTTTTGGGTATGGTTAATTATTATCGGCGCTGTATTCCACACCTAGCCGATATACAAATTCCACTCACTACATACCTAAAAAAATCTATCAAAAATGATAAAACAAAAGTCATTTGGACAAAGGAGGCTACGCAGGCTTTCACCGATTGCAAAAACAACATAGCCGCTGCAGCACTTACAGCTTTCATTTCACCGTCCGTACCATTGTCCTTGACAACCGACGCTTCAGATACTGCTATAGGAGCAGCCCTAGAACAACTAGAAGACAACGTTAGGAAACCAATCGGATTCTTTTCTAGGAAACTCAGCTCGACG
The DNA here is from genome assembly GCA_963669355.1 of Chorisops tibialis. NCBI lineage: Eukaryota > Metazoa > Arthropoda > Insecta > Diptera > Stratiomyidae > Chorisops > Chorisops tibialis. The sequence continues at coordinate 38,299,458 of OY770264.1, read as the reverse complement.
GAAAGAAACTACAGCACATACGACAGGGAGCTTTTGGCAACATTTGCTGCTGCCAAACGCTTCCAGCACATTGTAGAAACCCGTCAGTTTGTCATCAAAACTGACCACAAGCCTCTCGTTTATGCATTTGCACAACGTCCCGAAAAAGCAACGTCTAGACAACTCAGACAACTTGATTTTTTATCACAGCTATCTACGGAAATCATTTATGTCAAAGGAGCCGACAACGGTGTCGCGGATGCACTGTCGAGAATTTATTCCATCGACATGCCAACAGTGCTCAGCTCGCAGAAGATCAACGACGCACAGCAAATAGACGATGAACTAAAGGCGATCCTAAAAGGTGAAACGTCGCTAAAGCTACAACAAATAGTTTTTGACAGTAATATCAAGCTATACTTCGATACATAAACAGGACACGTTCGTCCATATATTCCTAAATCGCTTCGACGTACAGCATTCGATACAGTACATGGTCTGTCTCATCCAAGTGGCAGAGTAACTTGCCGACATCTTAAAGAAAAATTCATCTGGCCAAGCATTAGCACAAATGCTCTACAATGGTCTCGCGAATGCGTCCCTTTCCGAAAAGCAAAAATTCATAGACACAACAAAATGAAATGAAATGAAAAAAAATTAACGTACCAAACAACAGATTTAATCACATACATTTGGACATAATACATATGCCCGAGGTAAGAGGATTCAAATACTATCTCACAATTATAGACAGATTTTCTAGATTTCCAATGGCCATACCATTAAAAGATATAACAGCGGCTACTGTAGCGTCAGCGTTTTTCAACAATTGGATTTGTCTCTTCGGCACGCCTCTCACAATAACTACAGACCAAGGCTCTCAATTTGAAAGTGCCTTATTCACCGCTCTCGCAAACACCGTGAGTGCCCAGCGCATATATACGACACCATATCATCCAGCATCAAATGGTATTATAGAAAGGCACAGAACTCTCAAGGCTGCATTAACTTAACAATTCCGTGGATAGACCTACTGCCGACAGTTTTACTGTGACTTCGCACTGCTTATAAAGAGGATATCAAGGCTTCTCCTGCTGAAATGTTATTCGGCAGCACACTTCGCATTCCGGGAGAATTCTTCACAAGTCAAGAGCCTTCCGCGGACCCAGAAATCTTCATCGAAAAACATCGAGAGTACATGCGTGCAATACGACCAACTCCGACTGCACATCACATTAAGGCAAGGATATTTATTCAAAAGAACTTGTATGACTGCAGTCACGTTTTCCTCAGACTCGACGAAGTCAAACCACCACTCAAGCCGCCCTATTCTGGCCCACACCAAATCAAGCGAAGATTGGATGATCGTAGATTCGTAATTTCGGTAGACGGTGAAGATAAAACAATCTCAGTTGAAAGACTCAAGCCAGCCTTGATCGCGAAACACGATACGAACCAAGAAATACATATCACGCAGGATGACATCATTCAACCGCATCATCGAGGAGGTATGGACAGACCTCTTAAAACATATCCTGGAAAAAAGAAAGTTTCATTTGTATCCGAGACTTGCGAAGTCTCTAGGGGGGAGTATTGTGGCAACACTGACGAATAATCCCAGTTTTTTCCATGCTGTCACACACACACACAGAAGAGAACTAACGATTTTCGGCTGTCAGTGACACGAGCTCGATAGCGGCGCGGATCAGCTTAATTTACAAATAAATATCAGTTAAAACTTAATTACGGACTTTTATTCACAACGACAAGTTATTCATTAAAATAAACAATTTGGTTTTTGTAGACAACTACATTATGCCATCATGTAGCGCCATCTTTACAATGACGACTGTGAAAATTTCAGACAGATTTATCGAGTAGTTTTGTTTTGACAGCTGTTCGTGTTTATTTGCAATCACGGAGAAAGAGCAATATCGATCAGTGATTCGATTTCTTTTTTTGGATGGGAAGACGTGTGAAAAAATCAAAGTGAAGTTACATGCCGTTTATACGGACCATGCACCTTCGATGACTACCATCAGATATTGGTTTAATGAATTCAAGCGTGGCCGAACATCCGTTTTTGATGAAGAGCGCCCAGGCCGTCCGATTGAGGTGACTACGGAGGATATGGTTAATAAAATCCATGATATTGGGTTAGTAGATCGGCGGATGAAGGTCAGAGAGATTGCTGACATTGTACACATCTCAATTGAATGCATACAAAATATCCTACACGAAAAATTGGGCATGAGAAAGCTATTGGCAAGATGGGTGCCGCGTTTGCTAACAGTGGAGCAAAAACAGAATCGCATGACAACTTCGGAGCACTGTTTGGACATGTTTAAACGCAATCCGAAAGAATTTCCACAGCGTTTCGTGACTGTTGACGAAACATGGATCCATCACTATACGCCAGAAACGAAAGAACAGTTAAAACAGTGGATTTCACCGGGCGAAACTGCTCCAAAGAAGGCGAAAACGGTTTCATCGGCCGAAAAAGTCATGGCCACCGTTTTTTGGGATTCGCAAGGCATTATCTTCACCGACTATTTGGAGAAAGGAAGGACAATCACGGGGCAGTACTATGCTGATTTATTGGATCGATTCAATGCTAAATTGATAAAAAACGGCCTCATTTGACGAAAAAAAAAGTCCTTTTTCATCATGACAACGCACCTGCTCACTCGTCCGCAATCGCCACAGCAAAACTGGCCGAATTGCGCTACGAATTGCTGCCTCACCCACCATACTCCCCAGATTTGGCCCCCTGTGACTTTTTCCTCATTCCAAACTTGAAGAAATCGTTGGCAGGAAAGAAATTCGGCTCGAATGAGGAGGCCTATTTTGCGGAGTTCGACAAATCATATTTTTTGGATGGCTTGAAAAAGTTAGAATATCGCTGGACTAAATGTGTCGAGCTGAAAGGAGATTATATTGGGAAATAAATAAGAAAAATTTTTTTTTTTAATTTTTTCTTGGCTAACACGGGTACTTATCATACACCCCTCGTATTAAGGATTTGCTTATATCATGCCCAAATGAGTTCGCCACTAGATCTCATGTTTGTAGACTTCGAGAAGGCTTATCCAAAAGAAGAGTCCATTTTCCGTTGCCGTAGTCGTTACCGTTTGATCCGTCCAATGCAAGGCAGTAATCCGGGTTACTGGATACGCGAGTTTTTTCCGGGGAGATGTTGTGAACGTTTTGTCTAACCCCCAACATGGAGGGCCAGTCTGGATGGCAGTTCCAATTAGAGGCCCGGAACACTCGCCTTCACCCTTCTCCGTCTGCTTTTTTGCACAAAAAACCCGGGAAGTCAATTATTGGGTAGTTAACCCAGATATGCCTAATGGACTGTATATAGGCCACCCAAGCTATATCATATTCTGCTACAACTCTTAGCCTGCATACAAGTTGCGATATTCTAAATAGTTCATAACGCATTTAGCTGTCGTGGCAAAACATTCCAAACTAACTGTGCTTGTGATTTGGTAGTTTTTTTTCGTTTGAATTCCAAGAATATTTACAAATGGAAAATTTTAGGATCCGCTTTGAAAGGTAGGCTCATAATTTTTTCCATATACTATATAAATAATAGAAACTAAGTAAATTTGAAAGATAAATGTGTAGTGAAGAGTAAATCGTAGCTCTTTCGGGTTTTTTTCGACTTTTAGTGGTAGTTTTGAAACTTTTTTTCATGGTGTCCTACATATAGGACATTAGGCATATCCATATGCATAACTGTAATTTTTTTGTAGGGGATTTTCCCTTGAACAAGCGCTTGCTATATTGGATGATGACCAGGAACTCGCTGAGAATGTAGCTGAAATTATAATTTTTCCACCGGATAATGCTACGAATGACGTAACCGATGAAGATTCTGGGGACGAGAATATTGTCTGTATATATAATTTACTTGGATCACAATTACGAGCGCCAGCTGAATTTTCTTTTCACACGAATGATAATTTGGAATATTCGTCAGATGACAATCTCCCTTTGAGTGAGTTGATACCTTCACAACAACCAACAAATAAGAAAAAGCCTGGAGCAAAAAGAGTAAAACAATATCATTGGGTAAAAGAAGATCTGCCATTACTTTCGGAAGAAATGGACTTCCCCCATAATGATGAAAATACAGAATCTCCTTTAGATACCTTCGGAAAGTTTTTCGATGAGGAAGTGTTGAATCTCTTTTTGAAAGAGACCAATAATTATGCTCAGCAAAAAAAATAAGAGACCTAACATCGAAAGTTCTGTAATCAAAGCTTTCGTTGGTGTACTATTGCTCAGCGGGTATATTCAAGTACCACGAAGAAGAATTTTTTGGGAACGTGAAAGAGATGGGCACAATGCAATTGTGTCTGAGGCTATTTCTAGGGACAGGTTCGAATACATTTTTTCAAATTTACACGTGTCCAACAATCAAAACTTGGACCAATGTGATAAGTTTGCAAAAGTCAGACCTCTTTTTAAATTATTGAATAAAAAATTTATTGCAAACGCATATGTTCATGAAATGCATTCTATTGATGAAGCTATGGTCCCATATTATGGACGTCACGGATGCAAACAATTCATTCGGGGCAAACCCATTAGATATGGATATAAGCTATGGGTTGGTAGTACCAAAGATGGTTACCTGAATTGGTGTGAACCCTATCAAGGCTCTGCTACTAGTATTAGTGAAAAGTTTGCTGATCTTGGAGTAGGTGCCGGTGTTGTGTTAGAATATGCACAAATTTTACGCGAAACGTGGCCTAATTACAAATTTCATCTTTTCTTCGATAATTTTTTCACTTCTCTTCCTCTAATGGAAGAGTTAACACAACAAAAAATTTTTGCAACTGGTACAGTTAGAGAAAATAGACTAAAGGGACATTCTCTAAAAGACAGCAAAACTATGAAAAAAGAAGACCGAGGATCCGTTGATTATTCAAAAATCATTGATCAAAATATAATAGCAGTTAAATGGCATGACAACAGTATTGTAAATATTTGTTCAAACTTTTTTCCGGAATCCAGCCCATTCACATCGTCAAACGATATTCACAGGAGAAAAAGAAAAACATTCAGGTATTGTAGTATATCAACGAACTGCAATATATAACGCTTCAATTCCAGGTTGAACAACCTCATATCGTGAATACGTACAATAAATATATGGGAGGAGTTGATCGGTCAGATCAAAACATAAGTTTATACCGTACCTCAATCAGGGGAAAAAAGTGGTATTTTTCTTTGATAGTCCTTTGCATTAACATGTGCGTTCAAAATGCAATACCATCGCAAAACAGGAGGCGAACTGGACCAGATTAGTTTCAGAAGGCGACTGGTAACTACCATGCTATTGCAGAATAGAAAATCAACTTCATTTCAGAGAGGGCATTTAAGTATGACAAACGAAATTGAATTGCGGTATGATAGATTAGACCATTTGGTAGTACCGCAAGAAAAACAAACAAGATGTGGTTTTTGTCATACCAAAACAACAACAAGGTGCTTTAAATGCAATGTTGGGCTTCATGTAAAGTGTTTTGTCGCTTATCACACAAAGGACTAAGCATTTTACATTATTTTCCATCATATTTTATATCATTTATATTAAACCGAATATTGTATCTAATTGCTACCTATATGCCTAATGTCCTACATATAGGACACCTCCAAATTCCTAGTTTTCCTAAAATAAAATTTTTGAAACTAGGAAATATGTTTTTCTTATGACCATATTAGTACTATAATTATTAAGATACACGCCAAACTCAACCTCAGGTTGCATAGGCATATCTGGGTTAAATCTGCAAAAAATATCTTCTTAAACCTCTAAAATATAAGCTAATCTGGGGCCATTTTATTATACTCTAGATGAAATCTGAGAGTATATTGTGTTTGCCTTACCGTTTGTAACGCTAAGAAATAATGCTCGCACAGAGTCGCCAAGGGTACAGAAATATTTGTTGTCGATCAAAAACTTCGATTCTGAGTTGCTGTCTGTCCGTCTGTCTACAGCATAAGTCTCGAACGCTTTGAGCTATCGTGCTGAAATTTGTTGTGTATCATTTTTAACAAAAAAGAAACTTTAAGTTCGTGAACAGGCCACATCCCCCACTCCTTCTACCCCCTCCCATACAAATTTCACGAAATTCCGAAATTTTCAGAAATTGATTTTTCTGTGAAACTGTTTAAGCTATCGATTTGAAATTTGGGTCAAAGTATTATGATATAGATGTCATTAGTATGACGGAACATTGATCCGATCCCGTCACTCCTTCTACCCCCTCCCATACAAATGCATAATTTTGAAAAATTCATTTTTTCGATTTTCATTGAAACTAGCAAAGTTAAAAAAACGAATTTTTGCCAGAATTAATTTTATTATAATTTCAATCAGAATTGAAAAAATTATCAACTTCACCTCACTCCTTCTACCCCCTCCCATACAAATTTCACGAAATTTTGAAATTTAATTTAAATTATTTTTCTTCGAAACTGTGAAAGCTATCAACTTGATATTTTGCACAAAGTATACAAATAGAAATATCAATAACGAGAAAAAAATGTGTTTTTATCCGTACACTCCTTCTACCCCCTCCCATACAAATGTATAATTTTTGTTAAGTGCATTATATCGATTTCCATTAAAACTAGAAAAAGTATAAACTTCAAATTTTGCCAGAATTTGGTTTTTAGTAATTGCAATAAACGCTAAAAAAATTATCAGCTCCTCTTCACTCCTTCTACCCCCTCCCATACAAATATCTGTATTATAAATTCAAGAAAAGCATTTCTCCTTCGAATATATTAGAACTATCGAATTTGAAACTGAATCAAAGCGTGGTGATAAGGATGATGATAAGCAGTTTCAAAATTATCGCTCCACTTCCTCTGCCACCTCCCATACAAATACCTCAATTTCAGGAAAACTATGTCCAATTGAAAATAATGAAAGCTACAAACCTTAAATTCAGCACGAAATATTTTGCATGCCACATTAGGTGTCATATCCAAAAATTACAAACCTTCCCCCTCTCCTTCTACCACCTCCCATACAAAAGTCACTATTAATTATTTAATAGAATTGGAGGTGACATATTTTCCGGTACATTGAACTCTTTCTCATTTCATCTAGAGTATCATATGATTGGGCTTTACTTACTTACTTACGATGGCGCTACAGCCCAAATCGGACTTTGGCCTCCCGAATGCTTTGCCTCCATCCATCTCGGTTCAGTGACCGCGTCCTCCAGTTTGAAAATCTTAGCAGTGATTTGCTGTCTGCGTCAATCGAATCCTCCCAGCGCTTTCGTGGTTTTCCGACCGGTCTTTGTCCGTTGACTTTCCCTTTTAGTGTGCGTTTGGGAATTCTTCCGTCATCCATCCGCTCCACATGACCAGCCCATTGTAATTTTTTAAATTTTATGAGGGTTGACACTTCTGGATTGTCGAAGATGGCATACAATTCTCTATTGTATCGTATTCTCCAGATCGAGTCTTCCCTCACAGGTCCGAGGATTCTTCTGAGGACCTTCCTTTCAAAGGCGTTAAGTCGTTTTTCGGACGACTGAGTTAATGTCCACGTTTCGCTGCCACAGCATAGCACAGGTCTTATGATTGTTTTGTATAGCTTAAGTTTTGTTTTCCTGTGCACGTTCTTGTTTTTGATTATTGGAAGTACCGAATAATAAGTCTTGTTTGCCATCATTATCCTTCTTTTAATTTCGATGGGTTCGCTTCCATCCTTCGATAGATTTGCCCCTAGATATATGAAGTTGTCTACGTTTTCTAGGTTATAGTTTCCTACTGTAATATTTTGTCTAATTGGCGTCTTTTTCCTAGTTTGCGTCATAATTTTAGTTTTGTTTTCATTAATGCGTAGTCCAACTTCCCTTGCTACCGAGTCAAGGTTTACAAATACTTCCTTAGCACTCTCCAGAGATCTTGCAAGGATATCTATGTCGTCGGCATATGCTACGAGTTGTGTGGATTTGAAGCATAGTGTTCCCTTGGTGTTAACGGGAAGTTTCCGAACAACATATTCGAGTGTTAAGTTGAAAAGCATTGGTGCGAGGCCGTCACCTTGTTTAAGGCCGTTGTCTGTTTTAAAACTAGAAGTCAGATCGTTTTCTACTCTGACTTGTGACAAAGACTCAGTCATTGTCATTCTTGTCAGTCGAACCAGTTTCGGTGGGACTCCAAACTCCAACATGATTTTATACAGTACGCGCCTGTCGATACTGTCGTATGCTTGTTTGAAGTCAACAAATATCTGGTGCACATCAATATTATATTCCCAGCACTTTTCCAGCACCTGTTTAACTGAGAATATCTGGTCCGTGGTTGAGCGTCCAGCTCTAAATCCGCCTTGGTATTCACCAATTACTTTATCAGCATAGGGCTTAATTCTCTTTTCTAGAATTTTCGTCAAAATCTTATAAGACGTACACAACAGAGATATTCCTCGGTAGTTTTCGCAGCAGAGTTTGTCACCTTTTTTATAAATTGGACATATGATGCTCTTGCGCCAATCTTCAGGAAGTATTTCCTGCGTCCATATGTCCGCGACTAATCCATGTAGGAGATGCGCTATGCAGGTGTCGCCGGCTTTCAGAAGTTCAGCTGGGATTTGATCAGTGCGCGGCGCTTTGTTGTTTGGGTGGTTCCTTAGGGCTGTTTTTACTTCTTCAAGTGTGGGAGGACTCAAAGCGGATCCTTCATCAGCTGTTACATCAGTTATACCTGCTATTGTATCTGCTGCTGCTGTTCGTGTAGGTGATGGGCTCGGGTTAAGAAGGTGTTCAAAATATTGTGCCCATCTTAGTTTTATATCTTCCGCGTTACTTATAATGTTCCCTTCCGCATCCTTGCATAGGGTCGTTTTCGGTTTGTAACCTTCTTTCATCCTTTTGACAAGGGAATACGCGGCTCTTGTGTTGTGTAATTTAAATTGTTCGTCCATGTTTTTAATTTCGTCATTATTGTACTTCCGTCTTTTTTGTCTGCATATTTTGTTTGCAAATCGTCTAAGATCCTTGTACTTGTCTTGTTTGGCTCGTGTCGGCCGTTCCGTTAATATTTTGTAAGCTTCATTTTTTCGTTCTAAGGCATCTTGGCATTCTTTGTCGAACCAATCATTTCTTTTGCGCCGGGGTTGTTGTCCTATCACCTCCTCTGCGACAGATGTAATGCCATCTTTGATTTTTTGCCACATTTCTTCTATTGGCATGCTGACAGTGGTATTCAGCATTGTCGCGAAGTGCCTCTCCAAGGCTAACGCATATTTCGCAACTATTTTCTCGTTTTTGTGTTTCCCTATGTCGAATTTAGGAACCGGTTGTATTTTTGAGTGTCCTCGGTTTGCGATTCGACATCGAAACTTGGTCTTTACCAAATAGTGGTCTGTGTAGCAATTAGCCCCTCGACATGTACGCACGTCGAGAATGCAGGAGGCCGTCCTTTTCTCTATTAGAACATGGTCTATTTGATTGAATGTTCTTCCGTCGGGTGAAGCCCACGTTCTCTTATGAATGTCACGATGCGGGAAGCATGTCGAGCTTACAATAAGGTTTTTGCTGCTGGCGAAATCAGTCAGCCTCTGGCCGTTGTCGTTACTAATATCATGGAGACTATGCCTTCCAATTGTCCCTATGTATGCTTCTTCTTTGCCCACTTTCGCGTTAAAGTCACCTAGTACTATTTTAATATCATTCGACGGAAGGGAGTCGAATGTTGATTCTAAGGTGCTGTAGAAATCGTCTTTAACTTCGTCGTCTTTGTCTTCCGTTGGGGCGTGGACATTAATATGGGCTTTACGCCCAATCATAATTCTTTTATGTTTTTTTCTTTCAGTTAAGTCGAAATAGACATCTCAAAATAGTTAATCACATAAATTTTGCAAACCTAGAGCAGTTCAACTTAAAATGTACCAAAAATGTATTAATTTACTGTCCCAATATGTTTTTTTCATACTCCCTATGAAATCTGATAGTATTAGAAGTTTGCCAGAAAGTTTTACTGCTAAGAAATACAAACAAAACTAAAATAAATGAATGATTTTTTTTTTCCTGTGGCGATCACAATACTTTATTATTAGAATAATAAAGTTAAACCGCAAACTGACACAATGAGAGAATTTACAGAGTCGAAACCGAACCTGAATCGATTCTAGAGCGGTACTTATTCACAAATTCAGAAAATAACTAATTATTCAAATGTTTACGCAATTTTCTCACGTCTACTTTCTTCTGCTAATGCCTAAATATAGTCTCTCATGATAGCACTCCATCATGTTCATGTTCATGGATAGCGAAGGGTTGACAGGATAATAAATTTCACCATTAAAGTTGAGGACTACATCTATAATCAAGTTTACCTTTATGTCTTTATTAATTCAAGACATATCACTGGGATAATTTGCTTTCCTACGGAAGATTCACCTTTTATCACTCCTGCCTCCAACTAAATACACTGTTCAGAATAATCTTCAGTAATGAAAAATGCGACTTTAAGCATCTTGATTTCGAGGTACTCATTGAAAATAAATTGAAATAAGTAATTTCTTTTTTTAGCTGAAAAAAACCCCCCATCAAATCCGACGCTGATTTTCTTAATTGGCTTCCTTCATTTGAATAAATCAAGTGCACTTGTACAATAATTAAGTGTTTTCATTTCATTCTAAAGTATCACGATATGTGCTATCTCAGTATTATAATTTTTTTCCTCTCTGAAATCTCTATCTAAATGAAACTTTCCGTAAATCTGATACTTGAAAGCTAATAAAGTTGCGCCCTCACTTAGCTAAATCAAGAAAATGAAAAAAAAGCAAGGCAACCACTAGAACGAGAAGAACGAGCCCATTTTAATCTCTTTTCGTGTAATTAAATAAATTTCGGCGTGTCGTTAATTTTCAGCTAATTAACAATTTCAATTTATCTACAACAGTAGTAAGAGGCGTTTTTGTTTTCCAAACATAGAAAATTGAGATTCACTAATTGCCTGCGAAGAAAATTCAGCGAGCCCGTACCACACTATCATATTTTAAGGACAAAGCGAATCTAGGATTATGCAAATTGCCGTTATGGTTTTATGCGATATTTATTTAGTCGTTAACATAATGGGCTTGATGGAGCATCATTTAATTGAGTGGTTGTTGGAAAAATTTTACACAAAAGTCTTGGATCTTAAAGTAGTGTTGACATGAATATAATTTAATTTTTAGGTTTTACGACTCTATTTCAGTCCAGGTTCGGAGAAATTTCGCTTATTTTTAGTCTGAAAAGGAAATTTTAAAATTTATGTGTCACTCACCTTCCACAGGATACGTGCCATGCGTCCGGCTGCACAAGTTTGGAAACTATTGGTATAGGCACGGCTGTTATCAGAGCTATTGCCCATACCGCTCCTATTATACACTTTGCATATCTGTAAAAGAATGTCTGAGAAATTAAGAGGAATTCAACATTAACACATATACAGCACAAACAAAATTTGCTTTTTTGAAATGATAAAATTGTTAAAAAAGCCTTTCTACATTAAAATTTTTCTGATTTATTTTTCTATAAATTTAGCTTATATGCGTAGCCGAATGGCAATTTTTTAGCTCTACTTGAAATCTTAGAGTATATTGAGCTTAAGCAAACGTTTATAACGAGTATTTTAAGCCGTACCGAACCTGATCCCTGAAATATAAATTTACATAAATTTAATTTTTAAAGTTGTAGGATGAGGTTTTACCTGTTCCTGCAACTATCTTTGGAGACTAGCGACTCCACGGACCTGAGCTAACTATCCCCCTGTGGGATGGAGACTGTAGAATTCACCCAGTCCTGCTTCCCCTAAAATTGGCAAATGGACACTCACTGGATCATGGGCTTATCACCCGTGATCTTAAGACCTAACTGATACGAGAAACGGATACAGCGCCTCGGATACGGACTGATTCTACGGTAACGACTTTTGGCATTCGAAAACGGACTATGATTGGCTTCTGAAACGTTCGAACATTGAATTACGGGGGAAGAGCTGGGGTTACTCTGTCCTTGCACCGCCAATCAGTGATCCACCGTGAAATAGTGCACTATAACATCCAAATCTTGGGCTTGAGCGAGGTCAGGGGAACCGGATCAGGAGAAGAACGAACCCCTAGCGGAAACACTATTTTGAAAATTGACCCTGAAAGTGAAGCCAAAAATGGCGTGGCGTTCGTCCTTACACCGAGAGCGAGAAATAGTCTCATTAGCTGGGAAACAATCTCGGATAGGATTGTCGTCGTCAGGCTCAGGACCAGTGTCAGAAACGTCACAATTCTGCAGTGTTACGCACCAACTAATACCGCAACATCTGGTGACAAAGAGGAGTTTTATAGCCAACTGAGTGCCACCTTCGAACGTGTTCATTAGGTGATATTATTATCATCTCAGGAGATATGAACGCCCAGGTTGGATCAGACAACACTGGACTAGAACACGTCATGGGGAAGCATGGGAAGGCTTGGTGACCCTTGGGTCGACGCGCCACGATTAGATTAAGAGACCCAAAAACGGCGAATTATTTGTGGAGTTTTGTAGTACTCGGCAAATGGTCATCGGAGGGACCCTTTTTCCACACAAGAGTCATCATAAAACATCTTGGGTTTCCCCTGATGGTGTTACTCAGAACCAGATCGACCATTTGGCTATAAGTCACCGATGGAGAAGATGTCTCCTCGATGTGCGAGCGAAACGTGGAGCTGACGTGGGGAGCGATCACCACTTGATGGTTGCCTGCTTGAGATTGTGTACAGCAGCTATCCGACGACCACAAATTCTTCAAATGCGCAAGCTTAATGTGGGTAAACTTAAAGATCCCAACAAAAAACGCGAATACACCACTATTTTACGCGAAAAGTCATCCACATTGGGTGAATATGAAATGCGCACACTGGATGCCAATTGGGAGGCAACCAGAAACACTTTTCTAACTAGTGCTGAAGAATCTGTAGGATATGCGCAAAGCGGTGAGAAACCCTTGATGTCGCAAGACACATGGGTCAAGGTTGGCAATCGGAAAAAAGCCAAATTGGCAATCATCTCTCAACCCGATGTCAACCAACGAACGCCCGACTTGAGGCAGAACTACCGCGATTCTCATATACAGCTTAAAAAGGTTGTTAGACGCGACAAGAGAAAGGCTATTGAAGATCTGGCAAACAAAGCAGAATCTGCGGCTTACCCTGGGGATATGGGTTCACTATTTAAAATCATGAAACAGTTGATGAACAGGAATTTCACCGCCAACCACCTGGTGAGAGATGTCAACCGAACTCTCTTTAATATGAGTGAACACCAGTTGCGGCGATGGAAGGAATATGTACTTCTCTAAACATCTTGTCAGTGGAAGATATTCCTGAAACAGAACAACTACCGAACATCCAACCGCAACAATCTTCTACTAGGGACGATCCCCCAGATAAGGAAGAGATAGTTTCCGCCATTCGGTCAATGGCGGGAAGGAAAGCTCCAGGTATAGACGGACTTCCAACCGAACTTCTCAAAGCGGACCCGGAAATAACAGCCGATATAATCCTTCCATTTTTCACTAAGGTGTGGAATGGGGTAAGATATCCGACTGAGTGGAAGGAGGGCGTCATTGTGAGAATTCCGAAGAAGGGCGACCTTCGGGATTGTGGCAATTAGCGTGGTATATGTCTACTTACTGCCGTTTCAAAAATTACGGCTAAGGTAATTCTGAATAGGATTAGTGATGTCGTCGAGAGCACTCTCGAAGTTTATCAGGCTGGATTCCGTAAAGGGTCGTCTTGTACCGACCACACAAATACCCTACCGATAATATTAGAGCAGTCAGCCGAAATGGGTTCGCCACTACATCTCATGTTTGTGGACTTCGAGAAGGCTTTCGACAGCGTTAAGCGAGATTACATATGGAATGCTTTGCGTAGGAGAGGTTTTCCAGATAAGATCATAGCTATGATTAAAGAATCCTACGAAGATGCAAGGTGTTGCGATTTGCATAGAGGAGAGCTGTCTGAGAGCTTCGCTGTACGAACGGGTGTCAGACAAGGCTGCATATCACCAGCCCTGTTTCTGGTGGTAATAAACGACATCTTGAAAGCTGCACTGGAAGGTGGGAAAGGTAAGAGTCTTCAATGGAGACTATTTAAAATCCTAAGTCACCTTAATTATGCTGATGACATGTGTTTGCTTGCACATAACCGTTCGGACTTAGAGTCAAATGTTCGCTCGTTGCATTCTAAATGCAAAGAGGCGGGACTGAAAATAAATGTGCGTAAAACCAAGTACATGCACATGGGTTCGAAGGCAAGCACACCAATTGTTCTTAACGGACATGATGTGGAAGAGGTGCAAGATTTTTGCTATCTCGGAAGCATTGTCAGCATGGACGGCGGAGCCGAAAAGGATGTTGAGGTTCGGCTAAATAAAACTCGTCAGGCCTTCGGTATCCTTTCCCCTTCTGGAAGTTAAGAGAGATCTCTTTTCGGACGAAGCTGCGAGTTTTTGACGCATGCGTCAAATCCGTTTTGTTATATGGTTGTACTACATGGAAAGTGACCGTTCGACTTACCAAGAAACTACAGACTTTCGTGAACCAATACCTCTGACGCATTTTAGGAATATTCTGACCAGAAGTGATCTCCAACGACGAACTTTGGAGTACGACTGGCCAGACTAAAATAGGTATTGAGATTCAAAAGCGGAAGTGGCAGTGGATCGGTCATACTCTGAGGAAACTAGAGCGAAACATCGCCAAACAGGCTCTGGATTCTAATCCTTAAGGAAGACGTCGGGTTGGTCGACCATGTGGAAGCGAGCAGTTGAGCAGGAGGCCAGAGGAATAAACAAGTCCTGGCAACAGCTTAAGGCCGATGCTCAGGATCGCGTCTTGTGGAAGAGAGTTGTTTCTGTCCTATGCCCCTATAGTGGGTCTTAATAGAAATTTGATTGATTTTGATTGATTGATTGAAGGAAATTAGGGTGGGGAGAGACGGAAATGACGGTGAAGATTATTCTTAAAGGACTGGAGTTTATACATACTTGGAAAAAGGTAAGCCGGTAATGCATTCCAAAGTCTGAACGTTCGGGAGATGAATGACTGTCTATATTTCACTGTACGAGTAGGAATAGGGTTCACGGTATACTCGTGTCTGCGTTTAGCTTGACGAGTGCTTCGGGAAAAGGTTTAAAGTGAAGGAATGAGTGATCTAAGTTCCGTACTACATTTACCATGAAAGTAGCGATAATAAATGCTGAGTACTCCGACGCTTCTGCGATGCTCGAGGGACTCAATAGAAACGGTAACAGTCTCATCTCCAATTAGTCGGAACCCATGTTTTTGGATTCGATCGAGCAGGGCAAGGTGAATTTTGGGAGCTCCAGCCCATAAATGCGAATTGTACTCTAAACGAGGTCGAATATAATCCTTGTAAATGGTAGCTAAGTCGCGATGCGTAAAATATTTTTTACATTTGCGAAGAATACCTAGGCGTTTGGAGGTATCAAGGGTAACATCAAAGATATGTTTCATCCAATCAAGATGGTTATTTACGCCTAATACGATAAACTCATCTACAAAGCAAATTAGTACGCCATTGAAGTCTAAATTGGACGACGTCGCTGGAACATCATGTTTATGGGAAAGGTGACGGGCCTGTGTTTTAGCAGCGTTGAACTCTACTCTATTTTGCCTGCCCAATTCCAGGATTAAGTTGAGGTCGGAGTTCAACGAACCGAATAACTACCTGCGTTTGGAAGCAACAGATTGCTTGTGAGAATCCGTAGCAGAGTTAAATGCAAAGGTGCTATCTAGAGTACTGTCATCAGCAAAACTATAGATTGAATTGAGAGTAGAAGACAAAAGGTCATTGATAAATACCAAGAACAGAGTAGACGATAGGACAGAACCCTGAGGGACACCGGAGTTGATTGGGAAGGAGGCGGAAATAACGCCATCTAATACGACTCGTATAGTGCGATTGGACAAGAAACTTTCAATCCATTGAATAAAGAAAGCATCGAGGCAAATGGCCTCGAGCTTAACAAGAAGACATTCGTGCCAAACTCTGTCAAAAGTTTTTACAATGTTAAGTGCAAGAACTTGACCTTCGCCAAATTTGTGCAAGCAGGAGTTCCAACGTTCCATCAGGTAGACCAAGAGATCTCCCGTCGACCTTCCTGAACGGAAATCGTATTGGCGATCATGGATGAGCTGTTTATCCTCGAGATAATGAACGATTTTGCGATTGACAGCAGTTTCCATTACTTTCGAGAGCACTGAAGTATTGGCTATTGGGCGGTAGTTAGGGGGGTTCGCTTTGCTTCCTTTCTTGGGAGCTGGCTGAACAATCGCAACTTTCCACAATTGTGAGAGAGTAAGATAGATGGAAAAGATTGCGAAGTGGCTTAGCCAGAGGAGAGGAGCACATTTTAAGAGTAATGGGGGGAATGCCATCAGGGCCAGCGGACTTGTGAATATCGAGCTGTTGCAGAATCCTGGAAATGAGACGTGTGCGAAAATGTAACGAAGGCAGCGAAAAAATAGAAAGATTAGCGATAAGAGGGCTTTGGTTTGAAGGTGGTAGTGTGGAGTTTCTCGCAAAGCTTGCTGCCAATAGGTTAGCTTTCTCAACAGGATCGACTACGGTACGGTCACCATCTACGAGTGGCGGTGTTGATGAAGAGATGAAATTATTGTTGACTGTTTTTACAAAAGACCAGAAAGATCTTGAGCCTTTTGGACTCTGGAGGATCTTCCGTCGAAGTTTTCGGTCGTAATCAAATTTAACACGCTTGAGGATAGAATTGCAATTAATTTAATATAGAGCTTTCTGTAACCTGAGGTTGGATGATTTTTGAAAGTTTGAAACGACTATTTCTTCGTCTGAATTGCAACAAGACATTCGTTTGAAAACCAAGAATCCTTCGACGGTCGGACTCTCTTAAGACTGAAAGGTATGTAGAGCTTCATACCTTTTAGGATGGTCTCGGTGACAAGTTTACAGGCTACATCACAGTCGTTGAAATCAAAGCACAATCTCCAATTAAAGGCATTGAAGAACTCGTTTAGCGCCTCCCATTTGGCTCTTTTAAAATGCCAAACAATTCTTCGGGGTGCCTTAGCTGGCAGCGGTTTTAGTGTTGCAACTGGAAATTGGGCATGAGTCAAGAAGTAATCCGTATTACCAATTGGCGAAGGCGATATTACAGAGAAGGAATATTTCTCAGGTTGGTTGGTAAGAAATAAATCAAGAAGATTAGAGAATTGTTCTGCAATTTCAGGTAAACGAGTAGGAATATTTAAGCCAGGCAGTGTTGAGCGATTCTGTTTAAACGAAAGACAGACTAGTCATTCGTTCCGAATTATAACAACAATTAGAAAAATCAAAAATTTCTATAGATACGAGATTCCTTTCATACTAACACATCGAAATTAAGCAATTCCAAACCACTTCACTCGATCTAAAATATCCTTAATCCACACTCGGAAGTAACAGCCGTGACCATTTAAGCATATACTCACCTCTTTGTAATCCTCGGCCTTAGAGGCCACATAATCGCGATATAGCGATCCACGCTAATCGCCACCAGAGTGTACGCACTGACCAGCACCGAAACCGCTTGCGAGTAATTAACCAGGTGACACAAGGCGGCTCCGAACGGCCAATACCGAAAAATAAATATCGAAACGAACGAGAACGGAACGCAAAATACCGACATTAAAATATCACCAATCGCTAAATTCGAAATAAAGTAGTTTGTAACCGTCCGCATGCGGGGCGTCGATTGCACTATGTAGCAAACTAAACCGTTTCCGAGGAACGCGAAAACGAATATCGAGATGTACATAATGTAGACGACCGTTTTGAAATACGCACTGGACAGGGCATCGCCTTCGTCGTCCACGTCCTCCTCCTCATCACAAAACTGCCCGTAGACGGAAACATTGCTCCCATTCAGGTGCACATATCCGCCTGTCGACGTATCGAAAAACGTCCAGTTCGCAGCTACGATGTTGTCGTTGTTACGATGCAGCGTGTAGTTCAGGCGAATATCATTATCGAGGGCTGCGGCAACGGTCAGACCCATTTTCAATAATTATGCACGGGAATTTGCACGCATTCGCCAAAAATGTCCTCACCTCAGAGAGATTTTCGCTTCATAGTCTCATGCACATCAAATTAGTTCGATTCGATTAAAGTCACTTCCAATGGCGATGATTTCAAATCTGACGAGCGATGGCCTTCCGCGAAACATTTTGGAACAATAAGCTTCGGTTAATATGTCGTTAGTCCTGTTTTTGACCGAGCTGTTTACCTGCAAATAAAAATTGAGATACGCACATTAGATCTGGAAATTCAGTAAAATTTTCGCATATGCAATAAGGATTTTCTCCATCGAACCGAAACCTTTTTGTGAAATAGTACGAAATATGTTTCATAGTTTAAGGATGATGTGTAGGTGGTTGGGGATCTCAGGCGGACACCTACTTTGGGGGGTGTACGGGTTCAGGGGGAGGCGGGGGAGCGCTTAAGCCGAAAATAAGAATTCAAATATCTCAACCATGGTACAAGCTAGGAAGTTGAAAATCAACATGCACATAGTTTGTGGGACAAACTTTAAAAATAATTTAATTTTTTTATACATTGGGCTCCGAAAAGGGGAAGGCGCTTAAAACAAATTCTCCGCCGATTTTTTATTATTTTTTTCAAATGATTATATCTTTGAAATTACTTACCATAAAAAATTTATATTGAGAGACCATTAAGGTGAAACATATACCAACCAGAATCGGCTTTAAAAGAGGTCAATTGTTGTAAGGGGGATGGTGGGGGAGAGGGGGGTTTGTGCAAAGAAAAACACTTAGAAATTAATATCTCGACTGTTTCTTAAGCTACGTAATTGAAACTTAGAGCTCTACTAGCAAAATATAAGAAACATATAAATATATTTAACTTGTTGCTGAAATAACTCGATTCCGAGTGGTCGTATGCCCGTACGTCTGTCTGTCTGTCTGTATATAACATAGCACTCGAACGCTTTGAGCTATCGAACTGAAATTTTTTCTGTGTCATTTTCAGCAAAAAAAATCGTAAAATTCGGACACATTACCCCACTCTTTCTACTATCTCCCGTACAAATTTAGAATTTTTAAGAAATTGGTTTTCTCCGAAACTATTTATGCGATTAACTTGAAACTTTGGCCAATCTGCTTATTCCTTTTACTATCTTTGATTAAAACGCATAATTTAAAAAAAAATAATTTTCTCGATTTTCATTGAAACTAAAAAAATAGCAACGTGAACTTTTACCTGAATTTGGTTTTTAGTAATTGCAATAATTTCTGAAAAAAATCATTAAATTCAACACAGTCCTTGCATACCCTCCCTTATACATTTCATGAAATTTCTAAATTTAAATTAATTAATTTTTCTATAAAACTGTATATCAATGTGAAATTTTGAGCAAACTATAATAATGTAATAATGTCAATATTACTATTATTGCAAAATTCGGTTCTGATCCGCTCACTCCTCTTACCCCCTCACATACAAATGGGCAATATTTGGTAAATGCATTATATCGACTTTCATTGAAGCTAGAAAAGGTAAAGACTTCATATTTTACCTGAATTTGTCTTTAGTAATTAAAACAAATGCTTAAATAATTACGAAGTTCACCTCTCTCTTTGTAACCCCTTTTTCACAAATGCTCAATTTTGTCAAAAGAAGTACAGATATCTACTTTCATTGAAACTAGCAAAATTTTAACTTGAAATATTGCCAGAATTATTTTTGTACTCTAGATGAAATCTGAGAGTATATTGTATTTGCCTTACCGTTTGTAACGCTAAGAAATAACGCTCGCACAGAGCCGCCAAGGGTACAGAAATATTTGTTGTCGCTCAAAAACTTCGATTCCGAGTTGCTGTCTGTCCGTCTGTCTACAGCATAACTCTCGAAAGCTTTGAGCTATAATGCCAAAAATTTTCGTGTCATTTTTAGCAAAAAAGTAACTTTAAGCTCGTGAATGGGCTACATCCCCCCACTCCTTCTACCACCTCCCATACAAATTTCATGAAATTTCGAAATAATATGAAATTGATTTTTCTTTGAAACTATTTAAGCTTTCGACTTGAAATTATGCGTCAAAGTATTATAATACAGATGTCATTAATATCACGGAGTATTGACCCGATCCCTTTACTCCTTCTACCCCCTCCCATACAAATGGACAATTTTGAAAAATACATATTTTCGATTTTCATTGAAAGTAGTAAAGCTGAAAGAACGAGATTTCGCCAGAATTAATTTTACTACAATTGCAATTTATTTTAATAATAATTATCAACTTCACCTCACTCCTTCTACCCCCTCCCATTCAAATTTCACGAAATTTCGAAATTTAAATTAAATTATTTTCCTGCGAAACCGTTAAAGCTGTCAACTTGATATTTTGTATAAAGTATACAAATGAAAATATTAATAATAAAAAAAAAATTTGTTTTGATCTGAACACTCCTTCTACCTCCTCCCATAACAATGCATAATTTTTGTTAAATGCATTTTATCGATTTCCATTCAAACTATAAAAAGTACAAACTTGAAATTTTGCCGGAATTTGTTTCTTAATAATTGAATTAAGTGTTAGAAAAATTATCAGCTCCGCTTCACTCCTTCTACCACCTCTCATACAAATATCTGTATTATAAATTCAAGAAAAGCATTTCTCCTTCAAGTATATGAGAGCTATCGACTTTGAAATTGAATCAAAGCATGGTGATAAGGAGGATGATAAGCAGTTTCAAAATCATCTTAAACGCTCCACTTCCTCTGCCACCTCCCATACAAATGTTCCAATTTCAGGAAAACTATGACCAACTTCTTTAAAAATAATGAAAACAAAAACTTTGAATTCGGCAAAAAACATTATACATGCCATGTTCGATGTCATATATGAAAAACAAAAACCTCCCCCTCTACTTCTATCACCTCCTATGCAAAAGTCTCTAATCACTATTCGAAAAAATTTGATATGACATATTTTCTGGTATATTAAAGTCATTTCCATCTAATCTAGATCATCATATGATTGGGGCCCAATCATAATTCTATTATGTTTTAAAGTAATTACAATACTCTTAAAAAAAAGTTATCAACTTAGCTAGTCTCCTTGTACCCCCACCCATGCGAATTTCAATATTAAAAATTCAAGAGCATTTTCTCTTTGAAATTGGAGATAAGCATGCCGGTTGGGATGGGGATAAGCAGTTTGAAAATCATCTAAAACATTTCACTTCCTTAAAAAATGGCACAATTTCTATAAGACTATGTACAATTTCATGATTGGACGTAAAAACAACAACAAATAGCAAATTTGTAGTGCGCGACATTTAATTATAGCACAGATTAAAAAAAAAACTAATAAAAAACTCGAATTCATTTGGGGTTGCACTTCTGTAAATCTTGTTGGCGCCAAAAATAACTGACGTGAATGGAAAAAATAATTTTTTTTTTCGCAAAAATGAAAGAAGGGAATTTTTTTTCCGGGGAGTGTAGTTTTGGGACTGCCAGCAAGCAGAGGACGAGATTGTGGTAATTCCGGATTTAATATAGATGTGGCGACCATCTGCATCGTCAGCCAATCCCGACAAATATAACTGTATTTGTTTTCGACAAATTTCACTGTATTTGTTTTCGTTTTCTATCACATCATCATTTTCAAAAAAAAAAAAAATCATAGGATGATCCTAAAAAAATTAGTCAATTCACAATTTTTAAATCGTTAACAATTTTTTCTCGTTCAACGGTGGAATTACTTTAAAACTAGTTTTTGTTTCACGTTCGATGTTTAGAAATAAGATTTTGTGTAACGATCAATTCAACGCAGTACTCATGATGCCATTGCACTGTTGAGTAAGCATATCGCCTTGGCTTTAGACAAAGGGTTGAAATCTTGAGCTGTTTTTTTGGATCTAGCCAAAGCATTTGATTCGATTCCACACACTAAAATTATTTCCAAGCTTCATAAAATGAACGTAAATAAATCATTAATAGATTGGATATCAAGCTATCTTACAAAAAGACCACAAGTAGTTAAAATAAATAATGTTCTAAGCAACGAGCTGACTTTTGATTTTGGTGTACCACAGGGGACTGTTATGGGGCCTATATTATTTTTGCTATACGTTGACGATCTACATTCACAAAACATAGAGGGCCAACTTATCTCATATGCTGATGACACAGTTCTTTTCATTGAGGATAATACCTGGGAAGGCGTAAGTGTCAAAACTAATTACAGTCTTTTAATATTAAAAGATTGGATGAATTTTAATATACTGACATTGAATGCCCAAAAGACTAACTACATCACCTTTTCTCCTAACAAATTAGGACAACCAACGAATTTAGGTTTGTGCATTCATTCAAGTAACTGTTCTTCAAACTGTCACTGTCAGCAGATTTAGGGGTAGTTTTCGATCAACATCTCAAATGGGATATTCAGGTACAAAATGTGATAGCGAGATTAAAAAAACTGATACCAATATGTTTCGAAGTAAGAAATTTTTTAACCAGAGTTGCAATAAGATCTTTTTACTTCGCTATCATCCATTCGGTAATTCAGTATGATATTATAGCCTGGAGGTCAGCCTCACCTTCAGTAATAAAACCATTAGATATAGTACGGAAATTACTTATAAAAATCCTATTGCACAAACCGGTAAGATTTCCAACAAATAGTTTATTTCCCTTGTTGTCTGTTCTCTGCATTAAGACTGTTTTCAAACTCATAACAAATATCCAAATTTTCAAAGAATATACGAAAGGAGTAATTGAAGTTAATTCAAACTATACTAGAGGTGGTGCTCGTGCTGAATTACTGTTGCCAAAGAGGAAATCATATATAGGGCAATGCCACTATACTTACATTGGGATCAAATTTTTTAATGATCTGCCAAGTACAATTAAAGAGAGTAGGAATCTGGCCATTTTTAAATCACATGTTAAGAAATTATATTATTCGGTTTAATCAAAGCGATTTTTTCTTATAATTTCGAGTGTTGTTTTGTTCTTTTATTCTTTTATTTTTTATTTTTCTTTCCTTTACTTACATTTGTTATTTTACTTAAATTTTTTTTTTTTGTTTTTAGATATACCTACTATGTCTTTTTATTTACATACTTATATTTTGTTTGACATAATAATTGTATATCTATATAGCGCCATAATTTTTAATCTGCAAGCCATTACTCCTCACCCCTACCACAAGAATTGTTCTTACAAGGGGGAGTAGTTCAATGTTTAAAATGTTAAAAAAAAAAAAAATGTGTTAAAAAAAAAATAAATAAAAACTTGAATTATAATAAAAAAAAAATTTTAAAACTAAAATTCGAATTAAAATTTATTTAGCTGCAGGATTATTATTTTTTCGATTCGCACGCTGATGGTTATTTTGGCACCAAAACCATTTCAAATGAAAGGTAAAGCCAAATATATTTCCCTTCTTCATGAAATGAATAATATTGAAAATAAACTGCTAACAAATCGGGCGAAACTTTATTATTCTTGGGACAAGTTGCGGATGAGTGGAAAGTCAATATGCAGGTTAGAGTGGTTAGGGAAGATTAAGTGAAGGGAGTTCTTGGGTAGGGCTGTTGTCAATTTAACAATATTTCATTCGTTTCTGCAAGTTTGGGTTTCTATGAGGGGGGGAAAAGCATTGAAAGTCTTAAAGTGCGGGACTTGAACTCACTAAAAACCCCTCGCCTAACCCACTACCCCCGGGACAACCGTCAAGTATTTCGTCAGGAGGAGGGAGGAGCATAAAGCTCAAACGTCAATTTACTGTCAAAGTGTCTTATGTCACCCTGTATATGTCACTGCCTATCTTATTCAACTACCAACTGTTCTAGCTGTT
The DNA here is from genome assembly GCA_963669355.1 of Chorisops tibialis. Classification (NCBI taxonomy): domain Eukaryota; kingdom Metazoa; phylum Arthropoda; class Insecta; order Diptera; family Stratiomyidae; genus Chorisops; species Chorisops tibialis. The sequence goes on along the minus strand of OY770264.1, from coordinate 38,275,546 downwards.
ATAAGCACTTCTATCTCAGATGATTCCCTACGTAGTCTTTCGAGTCTCCTCAGCTCGGAGAGAAATTTCACGCACATTTGAGTCACCGCATTCCAGCTTTCGCTGCTGCTCAGCATATGTGGAACTATGTTACCGGGGTTAATATTTTCTCCAACGATGTCCTCGACTCTCCTTCTGTACATTTCGTAGACTGGGCAGTGAAAGAATATATGCTCAGCATTTTCTATTGCATCTGTACAACTTGGACATGACGCAGAGGAATCATGGCCATATTTGTGCAAATAGCTTCTATAACAGCCATGCCCTGACAGAAATTGGGTCATGTAGTAATCTACTTCACCATGCTTCCGTCCGACCCACTTATCTACGTCTCTTATGAGTCTATACGTCCAGCAGCCTTTGTTTACGGTGTTCCAATGCAGTTGCCAGGCATTGGTACTTATCCGTTGCTCTTCTTTTTTCTCTTCCACTGTTAAGCATCGGTTTAATGTATTCTTTTTGTGATATAATCGTTGTGCTTCAGTAGCTAGTATGTCTAGAGCCAGTAAGCCAGCTCTCCTTTCGCGGCGTCATATGAAATTGTGCGAAGTCCAATGCATACCCTTAACTCACTTACTCTATGGGTTTTTTTTTAACATATTCGCGTAAGATTTGTATCGTAGTGCTTCGCTCCATATCGGTGCAGCATACATTATGATACTTCGCGTCATTCTTGAAAGAAGTATCCTCCTGTTTTGGCCGGGTCCTCCAATGTTCGCCATTGTTCTGCACAGGCCGGAGTTCACTCGTCCTGCTTTTGCGCAGACTGTTTTGATGTTCGTCTTGAAGGATAATCTTGCGTCAATAATAAAACCCAAGTATTTAATGGAGGGTTGGGATACGATTTCAAGTCCATCTGTATTTAACGTTATACGCTCTCTTTGTTTTCTGCTTGTAATAAGAACTACTTCTATTTTTTGTGCAGCTAGCTGCCACAGTGATTGCTATATCATCCGCGTAGCCAATTATTTGTACGCCTCTTGGTACTGGAAGTCGTAAGATGTCATCATATTGTATATACCATAACACGGGTCCTAGTACTGAGCCCTGTGGGACTCCACATGTTATGCTATACTTCTTCGATGTCATACAGTAATACTCTATCTGCGAGATAGCTCCTGACCATTCGTAGGACGTATGGTGGAGTTTCCAATTTTAATAGAGCATTAATTATGTGAGGCCACGTCACCGAATTGAATGCATTTTTGACGTCTAGTGTTATTATAACGCAGTATTCTTTGGAACCATTCTTCCATCTACTGCTTTCAATGGCCTTTTCAGCAATCTCTATCACTCTTTTTATTGCGTCGACTGTAGAGCGCCCTTTGCGGAATCCATATTGATTTTCTGAAATGTTTCCATTCTCTTGTATATGTTGTTCTAATCTGTTAAGAATTAACCGTTCCAGGATTTTCTCCAGTGAGTCAAGCATGCATAGCGGCCTGTACGAACTCGGCTCTCCGGGTGGTTTGTTTGGTTTCGGGAGTAGAACCAAACCATATTTAGCGAAAAATACCATCCTTTAGGCATTTCGTGTACATTTTTGCGTAGACGTCTGCATTCAGTTTAATAGCTAGTTTAAGCGCTATATTTGGAATGCCATCTAATCCTGGTGATTTATTTTTCTCAAGCCGCTTAGCTGCTTGGAGTACCTCCTCCGCAGTCACCACCGCTGGTTCGTTCGTCACTTCAGTTAGGCTTTCTATTATCACCGGAGCTTTACTATCCGAGCGTTTCGGGAATAGCGATTCGACCCTTTCTCCATAAGTATAGGACACGTTGATGCTTGTCCCTTTGGTCCCTTCAGTTTCGACATCACTACCCTATATGCTCCATCCCATAAGTTACCGTTCGTGGGGGGAGAAGGGGTAATAGTAAGGGTGGGTGGATATTAATAGCTTTTTAATTCTTTGCTTGTATCACGTCCAATATTCTCTGTATAGAATGTGTTTCATAGACGAAGTTGCATAGAATTTTCACAAAATTCAGTGTATTTTACATTCACAAAACCGAACATTTGTATGGGAGGGGGTAGAGAAGGTAGGGAAATCGTAAAATTTGATATGCAGTTTTATTTCCTTTCTCTTGTCAGATGCTTGTACAAAATTTCAAGTTCGTAGCTTTTATTTTGTTGGTTATTAGTTGACTTAATAAAATTGGTCGAAATCATAGTTTTGTATGGGAGAGGGTAGAAATGCAAGCGTGTTTTCAAAACTTTTAACGTAATTTCATTTCAACAATTTTTTTAAGTTTTTATGCAAAATTTGAAAATGATAGCTTTAAATAGTTAGGTGATAATTGATTTCTTGAAAATGGTCGAAAAATAATTTTGTATGGGAGGGGGTAGAAGTTTTAAAGGTTTTCGACCAGTTAATATTTCGTTTACTTAGGGATTTTTTTTAAATGCATTTCGCAAATTTTTAAGTTTCCACCTTAAAATTTCACTCAAAAATTTTCAGTTTTTTTCAATGCACATGAAACACCTTGTGCACGTTAGACAGAAGGGGTCAGTTTATAATAATTATAGATCAAGTTATTATTATTTTTCTATGTACATCAAATAGATGTATCCACATTCAAGATTTAAACTTTGTATCTTTCACCACAGCCCTAAAAAAATCACTCAAAATTTACGACATTTTTGCTTATCACCTCCCTCACCTTACACCTCGCAACTTAAAATTTTAACAAAATTAACCACTATATGTAGGTAGTTCTACAATCTGACAAATTTCCGATTTTATATCTGTACTCTTTTTTGAGATATAAGGATTTGTAATTTTGAAAAGTGCGCCATTTTTGAAATGCTTCCCATTTCCCCCACTACTATTATTTCAACATGTTATATTTTTGATTGTATTTTCCTAGTACAGTTTAATATATGTTTCAAGTTTCAATTGCATAGCTTAAGAGATGGTTGAGATATTCATTTTTAAGTGTGACCCTCCCCCTTACAATAATTAGCCACTCACTAAGCTGGTTCCAGTGGAACTATATGCCACCTTAATGGTCACAGAATTTGAATTTTGTATGATAAGTAATTTCGAAGATATAATCATTTGAAAAACAATTCGGCCGACAATTTGTTTTTAGCCCCCCCCCCCTTTTCGGACGCCACTGGATAAAAAAATTAAATTATTTTTAAAGTTTGTCCCACAACCCTCTTTATATCTCTACTGATTTTCAACTCCTTAACTGCATTCGTGGTAGAGATATTAGATATTATTTGTATTCTGTGCCATGTTTTAGGAGCCAGTATAAATTATTGCAGAAATGTATTTATATATTTCGAAAATTTCCTTCCTTTTTATTTAGAGAAGATGAGTAGAGAGTAGATCCTAATATATAGGACCTCATGGGCTGCTGCTGGAGTTCACTCTTCTTAGTCTTACGATGGCGCTACAGCCCAAATCGGACTTTGGCCTCCTGAATGCTTTGCCTCCATCCATCTCGGTTCAGTGACCGCGTCCTCCAGTTTGAAAATCTTAGCAGTGATTTGCTGTCTGCGTCAATCGAATCCTCCCAGCGCTTTCGTGGTTTTCCGACCGGTCTTTGTCCGTTGACTTTCCCTTTTAGTGTGCGTTTGGGAATTCTTCCGTCATCCATCCGCTCCACATGACCAGCCCATTGTAATTTTTTAAATTTTATGAGGGTTGACACTTCTGGATTGTCGAAGATGGCATACAATTCTCTATTGTATCGTATTCTCCAGATCGAGTCTTCCCTCACAGGTCCGAGGATTCTTCTGAGGACCTTCCTTTCAAAGGCGTTAAGTCGTTTTTCGGACGCCTGAGTTAATGTCCACGTTTCGCTGCCATAGCATAGCACAGGTCTTATGATTGTTTTGTATAGCTTAAGTTTTGTTTTCCTGTGCACGTTCTTGTTTTTGATTATTGGAAGTACCGAATAATAAGTCTTGTTTGCCATCATTATCCTTCTTTTAATTTCGATGGGTTCGCTTCCATCCTTCGATAGATTTGCCCCTAGATATATGAAGTTGTCTACGTTTTCTAGGTTATAGTCTCCTACTGTAATATTTTGTCTGATTGGCGTCTTTTTCCTAGTTTGCGTCATAATTTTTGTTTTGTTTTCATTAATGCGTAGTCCAACTTCCCTTGCTACCGAGTCAAGGTTTACAAATACTTCCTTAGCACTCTCCAGAGATCTTGCAAGGATATCTATGTCGTCGGCATATGCTACGAGTTGTGTGGATTTGAAGCATAGTGTTCCCTTGGTGTCAACGGGAAGTTTCCGAACAACATATTCGAGTGTTAAGTTGAAAAGCATTGGTGCGAGGCCGTCACCTTGTTTAAGGCCGTTGTCTGTTTTAAAACTGGAAGTCAGATCGTTTTCTACTCTGACTTGTGACAAAGACTCAGTCATTGTCATTCTTGTCAGTCGAACCAGTTTCGGTGGGACTCCAAACTCCAACATGATTTTATACAGTACGCGCCTGTCGATACTGTCGTATGCTTGTTTGAAGTCAACAAATATCTGGTGCACATCAATATTATATTCCCAGCACTTTTCCAGCACCTGTTTAACTGAGAATATCTGGTCCGTGGTTGAGCGTCCAGCTCTAAATCCGCCTTGGTATTCACCAATTACTTTATCAGCATAGGGCTTAATTCTCTTTTCTAGAATTTTCGTCAAAATCTTATAAGACGTACACAACAGAGATATTCCTCGGTAGTTTTCGCAGCAGAGTTTGTCACCTTTTTTATAAATTGGACATATGATGCTCTTGCGCCAATCTTCAGGAAGTATTTCCTGCGTCCATATGTCCGCGACTAATCTATGTAGGAGATGCGCTATGCAGGTGTCGCCGGCTTTCAGAAGTTCAGCTGGGATTTGATCAGTGCCCGGCGCTTTGTTGTTTGGGTGGTTTCTTAGGGCTGTTTTTACTTCTTCGAGTGTGGGAGGACTCAAAGCGGATCCTTCATCAGCTGTTACATCAGTTATACCTGCTATTGTATCTGCTGCTGCTGTTCGTGTAGGTGATGGGCTCGGGTTAAGAAGGTGTTCAAAATATTGTGCCCATCTTAGTTTTATATCTTCCGCGTTACTTATAATGTTCCCTTCCGCATCCTTGCATAGGGTCGTTTTCGGTTTGTAACCTTCTTTCATCCTTTTGACAAGGGAATACGCGGCTCTTGTGTTGTGTAATTTAAATTGTTCGTCCATGTTTTTAATTTCGTCATTATTGTACTTCCGTTTTTTTTGTCTGCATATTTTGTTTGCAAATCGTCTAAGATCCTTGTACTTGTCTTGTTTGGCTCGTGTCGGCCGTTCCGTTAATATTTTTTAAGCTTCATTTTTTCGTTCTAAGGCATCTTGGCATTCTTTGTCGAACCAATCATTTCTTTTGCGCCGGGGTTGTTGTCCTATCACCTCCTCTGCGACAGATGTAATGCCATCTTTGATTTTTTGCCACATTTCTTCTATTGGCATGCTGACAGTGGTATTCAGCATTGTCGTGAAGTGCCTCTCCAAGGCTAACGCATATTTCGCAACTATTTTCTCGTTTTTGAGTTTCCCTATGTCGAATTTAGGAACCGGTTGTATTTTTGAGTGTCCTCGGTTTGCGATTCGACATCGAAACTTGGTCTTTACCAAATAGTGGTCTGTGTCGCAATTAGCCCCTCGACATGTACGCACGTCGAGAATGCAGGAGGCCGTCCTTTTCTCTATTAGAACATGGTCTATTTGATTGAATGTTCTTCCGTCGGGTGAAGCCCACGTTCTCTTATGAATATCACGATGCGGGAAGCATGTCGAGCTTACAATAAGGTTTTTGCTGCTGGCGAAATCAGTCAGCCTCTGGCCGTTGTCGTTACTAATATCATGGAGACTATGCCTTCCAATTGTCCCTATGTATGCTTCTTCTTTGCCCACTTTCGCGTTAAAGTCACCTAATACTATTTTAATATCATTCGACGGAAGGGAGTCGAATGTTGATTCTAAGGTGCTGTAGAAATCGTCTTTAACTTCGTCGTCTTTGTCTTCCGTTGGGGCGTGGACATTAATAAGCCAAACATTAAAAAAACTTGTTTTGATGCGGATTGCACACAATCGTTCATTGACGGATTTGAAGTTGGTAACTTGGTGTTTAAACTTCTTGTCGACGATAAACGCAACTCCAAATTCCCGGCTTCCCGATGATTTCCCACTTTTGAAAATTGTGTGCGATCTTAAGTCATTAATCTCGTTACCTAATAATTTAGTTTCTTGGAGTGCAATTATGTTTATATTGTATTTGACTGCCTGTTCCAGAAGCTCTCTCACTGCTCCTGCTCTGTACAGGGATCGCACGTTCCAAGATCCGAAGGAATAGTCCATTTTTCGTTTGCATGGTCGTTGCCGTTGAATCAATCCAGTCCGAGGCGTTGCTTCAGGTTTCGAAACGGGTGTGTTTTTTCCGAGGATGAGTTGTTAACACATCGCCCAACCCCCAACTTGGAGGGCCATATTATTATAGTGCTAGAATTTTTCTGTTTCATTAGCACTCGCGCCCATCAGTTCAGCAAGTCAAGTCCGGATGGACAAGACCAGGATCCGGTGGCTACCACGAGGAGGTATGATGAGCACAATTGATGTGTATATGACAGTTACAACACTGGGCGTCGCCTAATGACGCCGATCAGATGCCTACCCTGTCTATACCCATCCAACCACCTGCTGGAGTTCACTCCTTTCCCATAATCCTCAGGGTCGTTTCTTGTAGCACTAAGTAAGGATGGGTACTTATTCTGGTCTTATTGTTAAACAGCTCCTAAGCAGCCAGGATGAGGCAGAATCTGTGACGAAAGTGCGGCTCCGTAGTCGGAATTTCGTTACAAAGTGGAACAAAAAATGCATAAGATTATTCTTTCAGAAGAATCACAAAATAAAACGCTTTGTTTCTGGGTAAAAGATTCTTCCGCTTATTAAGAACGAACCGCGCTCTTAAAGTTCGAGTATGGCATGCTTTCAACTTACTTTAGGCGCCCCTAAACGCCCCACCGCAACGCGGGACCAACGAGAGTGATATTTACGCCACTGTCAGTATGGTCTCAAATATCCGTCTCTTCGGATAACAGAACCATATTGATTTTGGAAATAATTTTCAAACAGAAACAGAAATTATACATAATGACATAAAAAATCTGCCAACAAGTCGGGTGCAACTTTATTATTCTTGGAACAAGTTAAGGATACGTGGGAAGTTAATATACAGGTTTGGGTGGATAAGAAAGAGTTTGAGAATGCGTGTTTTAAGGTAGGGCTGTTGTCAATTATTTAATACTTAACTGCGATTATCATCAACAGCTCCAGTACATAGAAACAATATTTCATTCGATTATACATAAATGCAAGTTTCGGTTACTATGAGGAGTTAAGTCCGCGATAGAAGGGCGAGTAACATGACATTAAATTATAACTGATTGCTCGAATCGTGCTCAAAATTCGTTGTGTAGAATGTTAGTTTCAGAGACGAAGTAAGTTCTGTGAAATTCTAGTTGTATTTTATATTCTTAACACCATACATTTCTATGGAAGGGGATATAGGAGGTGATGGAATAGCAAAGTTTTGCAGATTTGTTAAATTTCTTTTGAAATATTTTTAGAAGTATTTGAGCAATGCTTCTAATGGTTTGGTGATAATTGATTTCTTAAAAATGGTCGAAAAAATACTTTTGTATCGGACGGGTAGAAGTAAAGTAAAGTTATTCAACTAATGGTTTGGTGAATGTTTTCACAGTTCGAAATGAAAGAAAAGATTTCCGAATTCTACACTGTTACGCTTTATTATTCGTGACGATTCGGTCTCTGCTGAGACCTTTATCAATGATAATGATGATCAATTAAAATGATGATCAATGATAAAGGTCTCAGCAGAGACCGAAACGTCACGAATAATAAAGCGTAACAGTGTAGAATTCGGAAATCTTTCCTTTCATTTCGTTATTCAACTAGTTAATATTTTCAAACTTTTAAGCGTTTTTTTAAATGAATTTTACAAATTTTCAAGCTTGTAGCTTAAAATTTCACTCAAAAAATTTTGAGTTTTTGTGTTTTTTTTCAATACACGTGAAACACCTAGTACAAGTTGGGGCCTTCTTTGATGGATAGCAGTTTTAGGCCAAATTAATATTTTTTCTGTATGTAAAACAAATGGATCTATGACCGTGCAAAATTTTAACTTTGTATCTTTTACCAGAGTCCTAAAAAACATTACAGGACTACGATTGGACGTAAAGCATTTCAATTTTTACGATTCCCTTACCTCCTCTAAACCCCTTCCCTTCCCTCATACAAATGTTGGGTTTCCTGATTGTAAAATACGTCGAATCTTATGAAAATTATATGCAACTTCGTCCATGAAATTGACATTCTATGCAGAAAATATTGAACGTGATTCAAGCAATCAATTAAAAAATTAATACCCATCCTTATTATCACCCCTCCCCAGCCCTTCATAAAAACCTAAACTTGCATAAATAAACGAATGAAATATTGATTACATGTACTGAAGCTATTAATCGTATCCGCAATTAAGTGTTAAATTGACAACAGCCCGGCCCAAATACCCCTTTCACTTAGTCTTCCGTTACCACTCATATAGACTTTCCGCGCATCTTCAACTTGTCCCAAGAATAATAATGTTGCACCCGATTTGTTGACAGTTTATTTAGGCTAATTTAGTCGGAAAAAAAAATTTCTCAGTGTAGCAATTTTTTTTTCGGTGTCAATAACAGTAATTTATTATTAGATGCTGATGCACTTCACTCCTTCTTTAAATTGCTCGGCTCCCCACAACACAAGTTTCCTGAACTCCTCAAAGAATTCTCTTTATCAGATCCTGATATTTTTCGAGTCGAACTCAAAAGCTCCAATAAACTTTTGTATATAAAGTGAAAGATCTGTAGCCATAAAATTATCTTCAAGTACTTTCTGCACAAAAAAGTTGATCTACGCCTCGAATCGAAAAATATAAGATATTTCGAAAATTATAATGAAAATTCTGATATTAGTTGAGTCCATGGTTCGTAGCTAAATTTCACCAAACACTTGCATCAAAATATCAAAATTAACTGCATAAGGAGATGCTGGATGAATTTACTTGAACATGTATGGCCATTGTACAATCATTCCATGTTCAAGTTTTTCTCTACGATTTTTAGTGATATGGTAATATATGATCCCGTTTATTATACGATACCTTCATAATAGTAAAAAGCATCCAATTGCTGTAATCGAAGGATTTTCCATCAATAAAATTCAAATCGCTCAGCCTTTCTGTAGGAAGGAACTGGCCTACATACGACTTTGTTGTTACGTAAAGCTGCAAAGGTAATGGCAGCGTGGAGTATGCAAATTCCTGGCATATTATACTTGTATGGATTTGTACTTTATGCCGAAGGGCTGGGCTATGTCGTCCTCGTCGTTTACGGCATGCATAAATTGTAAATGGGCGCACACACACCCTGACAGTTCACATAAATTAGAGCCCACTCTGGAATAGCGCTGCGAATTTTCGCATTATGTGCAATTTCGAAGAGGCGGCTAAAACTGCAATCTATTGAAAATGAAGCATTCTCGATGTATATTATTTGTGGTTACTAAACTTCCGATATAGCATTATCACTTTCGATTAACTAAAAGCATTCAATCCAAACAAGATTTAGTAATCACATCAAATTAATTGCACCTTGAAATTAATTCCATTGTTGGCGAGAGAATGATGTCAGGTGCATTGCTTCCTTGAAAATCGTTGTATTCCATCAGATTTCGTTTAAAGTACAATACGTACGGCTTAGCCATTCAAACAAGAGCAACAAAAACCGGAAATTCTTAAAGAATTAACTTGTCGTAGACCAAAAATATTGTCAAGAACATACACAAATTAATAAATGCGAATCCTTACGAAAAGATTGCGTAAATACTGATAAAACGATTTTTGTGCCGGTAAAATGCGATCAAAAATCCTTTATAGTGACAAATCCTGCATAAATATTCGAGTAGATGAAAATTCCATGTTACCAGATATCTAGGAACAATGTTCGCCAGGAACAATAACTTTGAATAGCTTACGGACTTTTTTGAATGACAAACGCCGTTTTTCTGAACTCATGCATAAACGCAAATTACGCTTGCAGTAAAGAAGTTTACGTTGGGGGTAGGTAAGGCACCGACTTTTTGAATATGTACGTAGCTAGAAGCACTTTAGATTTAAGTATTATTTTCCAGAATATTTTCGGAGTGTTTTCGGTAGACGGCTCATTGTTATTTATCCATAAAGAATATGCGCAAAATTATCAAACAATGATTTAAGAGGATTTGAATTAAGACTTATGCACTGATATTCGATGAGAATGGTTTTTTCAATTGTGTATTTAATTCTTTGGAAATGGAAATTATAATGTGTCATGAATCGAGCAATAGACGTAGTTCTCAGTAAATCTTAAGATGAGATCTTATTAGAATTTCGATTTCAATCCAGGGATTCGTGTGTTGAGAACTTTAGTCTGTGAATTATCGGGAGTACAAATTGAAACCCGCCGTTTCTCAATAGATGGCGCTAGCAGTAAATGCTGATCGACAATGGCAGATCAGAAGCGTCACATGGTAAACTTAGGCGCCTGTCAACAACTCCTCATCATTAGATTAGTGAAGTTCTATCGGCGCCATTTACTTTTTCTTGCGCGAATATGTCGAAGTTTGAGCCAAATAAGCGTCATTTGCGGGAAGTTTTGCTTTTTACCTTCAATTGAAAAAAATCTGCTGCTGAGACGCGTGAAATGATTGTTGAAACTTATAGTTAGGGTGTTATTAGTGCAAGAACGTGTCGTGAGTGGTGTTCAAGAGCGGTGATTTTCACCTCGAGGACCAGCATGACGGTGGAACAGAGAAAATTTTTGTGGTATATTATGAGCTGTTGAAACCGAGTGAGACCATCACGAGAGACCGACTACAATTGATGCGTTTGAGTCAAGCATTGCAGGAGAGACGGACACAGTACCAAGAGAGACACAATAAAGTGATTTTGTTGGACGACAACTTTCTGTAATGAACACCTACTTGGAAACACTGAAATGGGACGTCTTTTCCCACTCGCCGTATTTTGCAGACATCGCACCTGTGATGACATGAAATCTGATCATCCATCAATATCTCCATTATTCCAGAGTAATATATTCAGAAAGCAAAATCAAACCTTAACCTGCCTTAAACTGAAATTCAATGCCAAGAAACGAGTACAAATATCTACCACATGTTATTGTAAACAATAACAAATGATATGAATGTACATCGGCATAAGAACTCTGCACTCACAAGCTATGCAATTATCCAGTACTAGCAAGAGGTAAACAAAAAAAATAATAAGTCCACATGTGCGTACTGATATATATGTAACCAGGTGTGACTAATACCTCGAGTAATTGGAGTCATTGTACGATGAAAATTATGATTTCTTGCTATCATACTTAATCAGCATTTTCCTAAGAGAAAAAAAATAAATAATCGAAAGGGAAATATTATTAAAATTCAAAGATTGGACTAAATCAATAAGCGAATTAATGACCTAAATTTCAGAGTTCAGCTCAAAAACAATTTGAGCTCATGCATTTTAGTTACACTAAAATTTATGTACAGATCAGCTAAAATATGATATAAAGGTTAAGCACCAAGTTAGGAACGGGGTTGTCTAGTACATAACTTGAAAGCTACGCTGACTTCTCCAGCAAAAAATAAGTAAGAAACAAGTACCAGGAAAGCTTGGAAGAAAGATACACAACATCAAAGGAAAATAACTCAGTAATTCGAAGGAAGACAGGAGATAATTATTCTGCACGACATTCACATCAGGCAACCAACTCAGCAATTCGAAGGAAGACAGGAGTCCACCATTCCGCACTACATCAGCATCATGAAAATAACTTGCGCCTTCTTCCCATCCGAGGAAATTTTAACAGGAGTTTCATCCATTCTTCCTCCTTTGGCCTTAGGGCCAGGTGTGCGTCCGGCCTTTGGGCTGAAATCCCCAAACCATCTAAACCAGTCAGGTAGACGGGGGATTGCCTTTGTCCTTAGGGTCAGGTGTGTGTTCGGCCTTGGGGCTAGGTGAGTCTCCGGCCTTAGGACCAGGTGTATGTCCGGCCTTTGGGCTGAAATCCCCAAAATACCAAACCCATGTGGACGGGGAATCGTCTTTGGCCTTAAGGCCAAAAGAGCGTCCTGACTTTGGGCTGAAATCCCCTTCCCCGACATTAGTGTTATCTTAGTCATTTCGGAACTAGAGCCTAACTTTCCCGGCTAGAACGCCGTTCTGAAGATATTCCTGGTATGAGAACCAGGAAGTACACTTAACCACAAGACCTCCTATGTATTTACTTTGGGTAGATACATAAGCTAGGGTGTAGCCTAGTGAGTAGCGTGTTGGTCTTTTAATGCGAAGGTCGTAAGTTCAAATCTCAGTCGACGCAATATATGATTCCAGCACATTGCCTGCTTGGATATACCTTGGTCATCTCAATCTACGAAAATAAAAAATTCGTAGATAGAGGGTTGTGAGAAGGGCTAACAACCCTTCCACAATAAGTAACGAAAAATGTTAAGGAACCTGAATGTCAGGAGGCCAAGGTCCGATTAGGGCTGTAGCGCCATTGTAGAAGAGATACATAGGCGAGTAGTTATGCGAGGTGTTTGAAGTGTTATTCTGGCACAAGAGCCGAATTCTCTCTAAAATATCCCTAGTATGAGAACCAGGAAGGACAAATAACCAGTTTTCACCACCTATGTATTTACATTGGATAAATACATAGGGGAAGAAAATTAAAGCGTTACACCCTTTCCGACTACTACCTATTCTGATAGGTGACGCATGGCCTGGCTGAGCAGTACTTTCAATCTTCCGAAGAAATCAAAAATTGGGTCGATTCGTGGATCGGCTCAAAAGAAGAGCAGTTTATTCAACGCAGAATCCTTATGTGAATTAAGAAAACCGAAAACGGTGAATTATTGATGGAATTTTGTAGTACTCGGCAAATGGTCATCCAAGGGACCCTTTTTCCACACAAGAATCATCATAAAACATCTTGGGTTTCCCCTGATGGTGTTACTCAGAACCAAATCGACCATTTAGCCATAAGCTGCCGATAGAGAAGAAGTCTCCTCGATATGCGAGCGAATCGTGGAGCTGACGTGGGGAGCGATCACCACTTGATGGTTGCCTGCTTGCGATTGTACACTTATCAAGCGACGAAAAATTCTTAAGATGAAGCACCAGCTTGATGTAGATAAACTTTGATACCACAACAAATAACTGGAGTATACCACCATTCTACGCAAAAACTCATCCATATTCGGCGGGTTTGAATACGCACACTGGATGTCACGTGGGTGGCAACCAGAAATATATTTTCAACAAGTGCTGAAGAATTTATGTGATGTGACACAGCTTTGAGAAACCTTGAATGTTGCAAGACTCACGAGATAAGTTTAACGATAAAAAAAGGCAAATTGCCAATCATATCTCAACTGGATATCAACCAAAGAACTCCCGACTTGAGGTAAAGCTTCTGTGATGCTCGTATAGAGCTTAGGAAGACTGTTAGAAGATCTCGCCAATCAAGCACAATCTGCAGGTTTTCTTGTGTAATTCAAAATTATAACACAGTTGACGAACACATTTTTCACCGCCAAGTGAACGGAACTCTCCTTAATACGAGTGAAGACCAGTTGCAGCAATGGTCCTTCCAGTTCTCTGATATTTAAAACATCTTGTCAGAAGCCGATGTTTCAGAAATATTAAGTTGTTGCAGATTAGATGGCGACTTTGCTAGTGAAATTCCAAACAACCTTAATTCTTATAAAACTTAATTTTATTAACCAAAATTCTCCGCCAAAAAATGATCCAAATGTTTAAAAAAGTGGTAACCGGTTGGCGAGAGGTCTGGTGAATATGGTGGATGAGGAAGAGTCTCATACTGCAACTCGTTTAATTTTTTGACCATTATTCTTATTATTCGCGTCATGTTTTGCTCAGTAAGGTCATGCAGAACGCACTTATCAAGCTTTTTAACTTTTCCAAGCTGTTGCCAAGTGCCGGGAATACTGTCGAATAGTGTATGCTCAGTTTCTCTGCAATGTTCCTTACAGTTTGGCGTGAGTCAGACTCCACTAGTAAACGCAGCTCGTCGTAGTCTATCGATGGTCCTGGCTCACTTTAAAGGGTCATATCTCCTAATCGAAATTTTTCGAACCATCGCTGTGTGGTTCGTTAGCTTACAGTGCCCGCTCTAAATGCCCTGTTGATGTTTTTGGTTGCCTCCCTTGCCTTGTGGCCAAGTTTGAACTCGTACGGAAAAAGTAACCATTTTTGACTCGATTCCATGTTTTGTTTTTATTTTTTTTTTCTCTCCGATCTCAATGAATTCCAAAACTGAAATGATTCCATGACTAAATGTAGGATTATTTATACTTCAATATTCATTACTACCAAAGCCACCTGGCGGCAGTATGAGACATGAAAATCGCGACTAACTTTACTTCATCGCGAAAGTCGCCATTTCATCTGGAATAGAACAATTACCAAACATCTATCCACAACGATTCTCTGTTAGGAACGATCCCCCAGATAAGGAAGAAAAATTTAGTCCTGCCACAAGTTCTGTTTCAAGGAAAATTTTCAATAGAAAACGAAGGCATTCACTTATATTTTCAAAAAATATTTCGAACAGTATTAAAAATGGTAAAAAAAAAAAATTATTCAAAATGACCTCATTTTGCCTCAAAGCAAGCCCGAAGTCTGCGTGGCCAGCCGTCAATTGTAGTACGCACTTTTTCCAGCGGGAGTTCGGCTTCCAAAGGACTAATCTGATGCCCTTATAAACTCAGGAATGTTTTCCTCAAGTAACAGCTGAGTTGATCTGGCCTTATACGGGTGCATAGTCCTGCTGGAACACCCAGTGTCATTTCCCGAACATGGTATCGCTCAAAGGCATCACAACACGCTCGAAAATATCTCCTTGATAATTACTGCCCCGAGTTTTGGTGCCTTTTTCACAACAATGGAGCCTTGTGGTGCCTTCGTAGCTGACTCCCCACCAGGCTATCAGTGGCGAGGGATGATGACCTCTTTGTATCCGCGTAACTTTTTCTCGTGCTTCCGACAGATGGTAGCATAGACACTATCATCTGGATTTCTCTTCGATCGTGAAAATTTTCGCGCTAAAAATCAAGAGGGTGTGATACTGACCATGCGCGTAAAGAGCAAACACCGCCTTTGACCTTTCTACTCGTATGGCTACAAGAGATGGTATAATCATCATACCAGTTGCTTCCCACCTCTCTGGCTAAAATCATCTGTTTTCGGAGTGCATTTCTGCTGATCCGAGCACCCACAGTACGCACAGCATTCTTCGTCCTCATGCTGCGGGGACGACATGACCGAGCTCTGTCACGCACACATAATGTTTTGTTGAAGTGATCTATTGTACGCCAAACGAACATCCTGTTTATTTCTGGCTTTTTAGTGTTTGAAAAATTTCCGACTTTGGACAACGGGCCCGGTGAAAAGCGATTATGGCAGTGCGGTTTTCTTCAACTGTTCCATCCATTTAGATAGTGCGTGATTAAAAATTGATTTGGGGTACTCTGTAAGCTCCATATGTTAAGTAAACAACCAGGGAAAGGACAGGTCTTTGCCTTGTTGCTCAAAGAGAATTAGTAATGCCCAAACATTGCAACAGAACATATGGCAGTAGTTGGTAGTTTCCTCCATTCAGTTAATATCGGTAAGGAATAAACGGACTACAGACCGAAATTTCCAAAGTGGAGCCGGAAATTACAGCCGATATACATACTCCTTCCACTAATTTCCATGTTGGTGGCTCTCGACAGCGTTAAGCGAGGTTACATATGGAATGTTTTGCGTAGGAGAGGTATACTAGACAAGATTGTAGCAATGATTGAAGAATCCTACGAAGATGCAAGATGTCGCATCCGAGATCTTTCCTGTGCGAGCGCGTGCCAGCCAAGGGTGCATATTATCACCAGTAGTGGCACTAAATGAAGGTGGGGAGGATAAAGGTCTCCAATGGGACGTTTTAACATCTTTATTATGCTGATGGCGAACACAATTACTCTTAACGAGATGTGGAAGAGGTGCAAGATTTTTGTTAGTTCGGAAGCATTTTCAGCATGGACGGCGGAGCCGAAAATTATATTAAGGCTCGTCTAAATAAAGCTCGTCAGGCCTTCGGTATCCTCTTCCATTTCTGTTGATTAAGAGAGATCTCATTTCGCACGGAGCTGCAAGTGTTTTTTGCATATGTGCACTACAAAAAAAGTGACTTCCCAGGAAACTGCAAACTTTCGTGAAGCAATGCCTCTGACAAATCTTAGGGATATTCTGTACAGATGTGTTCTCCAACAACGAATTTTGGAGAACAACTAGACTTTAGTCTGTAGGCACTGAGATTTAAAGGCGGAGATTGAAGTGGATCGGTCACACTTTGAGGAAACTAGAGTGAAACATGGTAAGAGAAGCTCTTAGTTATAATCGTCGAGAGAGACATTGGGTTGGTCCACCAAATAGCACATGGAAGCGAGCAGTTGAACGGGCCGATGCTCGGGATCACGTCTTGTGGAATAGAACTGTTTCCGTCCCATGCACGTATACGGGGTCTTAACAAGAAAATTAATTGTTTGATTGAGCCTTGATTGAGTTGAAAACAAATAACATATTACACGCTGTCAGAAATCACCCAATACCTTTTTTTCCCATTAGTTTCCTTTCTGAATTGAAATGATGCGTAGATAGCAATAATTTTAAACTGGAACAAGTAAAATGATATATCGAAACGAGATAAATGTAACAAAATTCTACCCCGCGAAGAAAGCAAGAACAATTTTCGAAATGAAACCAACTCTTAAATATTAGGGTTTAGGTTGTAGGAGGGTGGTTTCGTAGAACCACAATGCATTGGGGCCATCTAGTTAGGCCCGTTGCACTCCCCCATTCATCGAGATGGTTTTTATACCTCCTATGCTAGCCACTTGTTTCGATTTGTGAACCGAAATACATTGGCTCGAATGTTTAATGCCTCTGACGTCGTCAAGTTCTGAGAAGAATTTAGAGTCTCAACAAAGGACACGACTGTTTGAGCTTTGCGGACAGTGACAAAGATAATGTTCGATAGATTCTTCGTCTTCCTCGCGAACTCTGCAAAGGCTGTCGCTTGCGATCCGCAGCCTGAATACATGCAGCTTTAGCAAGCAATGACCTGTGAACAGGCCGACAATAGTTCGGACGCTATAGCGACTACGTTGTAATGGCTGAGTAGTAATATTTTTATTCGGTTCTTCCCAAAAGGATTTAGCTGTTCTGCAGATGTCCAGCTGCCGCCTCCCCGACAAGAAAGAATCCAGAATAGTTTGTTTGAAGCTCGTCTTCAGCACTGTTGGTGCTACAACGACTGACTTCCTAGTGGAATCAATGTTTGCAGATTATTACCGCGAAAGCGTATCTGCTGTGTCGTTTCCTAACAGGTATCCAAAGAAGAAAAACTTCGGTTATAGCCGCTAGGCGATTCAAATTGTGTCTACAAATGGACACTAGTTTGGACGTTTTCCTGTAGGATTAGAGTGCCAGAAGTACAGCCCTGATGTCCGAGAAAATGTAACAATTTCCGAGACTGTTCTGCATAACTAAAATAATTTTTGTGCACACGTTAATAGCTGATATTTCCTCTTGGAATACTGTCGCGTGTTCTGGAAGATGAAACGAAGTGTGGATGTCGAAGTCATGGGAATAAATCCGTCATAAGTATTCAATTTTGTACGTAAATAGCTTTACGATCAAAGACATATAAGACGAAAAATTCAAGTATACACTTTTCTTCTAAAATATCCGGTCATCAAATATCTGAATCCCTGTTCGTTTCCTTGATATGAAATGAGAATGTAACTTCTTTCTACGTTATACAAATAGGGATACAGGTGATTTACTACAGGTAAACTAGTTATAACTTGGAATATATTCCGAAATAAGTTCTTAAGAACTGACAATGCAAAATCCAATTTCCTGCAGCATTCACTCTGACATCCTAGACAAGAGAAAAGAAAGCTTAGACTGATAATTAAAATAAGTCCCCACAAATGGTCAGGCAAAAAGCCGAATTCGACTCTACGTTCGGTCATATCGAAAGACAGATAACTTGCGACTATCCGTACAAGTGATGTTAGTCAACTTATACTGATGGAATAAATGCTACTGCAAGGGGCTTAGTCGCAGATAAGAAACTGCTAGGGTGGATAGAAAAAGACAAATTTAAGACGGTAATGTTGTTACTATCCCAATTTGTCCGAATAATATTATACTTCTGCTGTATGCTGCACTAAACTATCGCAGATTACTTGCAATAGAAAGATTAGGTAGCTATCGAGAAAAATTAAATCTGTTGAAAAAATCTTGAAGAAAGTTTCTTTTTTTTTAAGATAAATAAAAAAGGGTGGCACAAACGATTCGACACACTTCAGCGATTTTCAAAGCTGCAAAATCTTCTTTTCATTAAGAAGTATCATGAAAAGTTAAATTTTCCTATCTTTTAAAATGATTTCCCAATTTGAAATTATTGAAAAATCGTCGGTACTTTTTAGAGAGAATCTAAAGGAGATCGAAGAATCAATTAGAAATATTCAAAATATAAAACGGCGCACTTTCAAATGGTATATAAAAGAAATCATTAAAATTTTTGAAGATAATCGTTTATCAAACATTTCAAGAAGCTACCATACAATGGGCGTATCATGTTGAGGGGATGTATGACGGAAGAATTTCCAAACGTACACTATAAGGAAAGTCAATGAACAAAGGCCAATGGGAAAACCAGGGACGCACTGGTAGCGAGGATTCTTCAGATAGCAAATCACTGCTAAGATTTTCAAACTGTACAACGCGGTCACTGAACTGAGAAGGATGGAAGCGGAATATACAGGAGGCAAAGACCCGATTTGGGCTATAGCGCCATTTTAAGTAAGTAAACATTTCCGTGTAAATTTATTAATAACAAGTAATATAGTAACTCCAATCATAGCACAATTTCTTGACTTTTAATTGAACATGGTTTATTTAAAAAAACGATAAATTGTAACGCACTTATTCTGAGGTCTTCATAATTTTTATCCTTATTCTTTCAGGACTTATCTGTATTAAAGCTGTCTGTAAATAAAAAAAAGTTAAAAATATTTTCTTCAATATTGTTTGTAGCTTCGTGTTACTCAATCCTTGAAATTAAGGTGACTGGCTTTAGGCTTTAAAATGACATCTTGATTCGAAAGTTAGATAATATTAACGTGGGAGCTTCAAAGGAATACAATCCTTTGGAAATGAATACCCTAAAGCAACAATAATGAGATAAAATACCTATAATATGTTTTCATATCCATAATGGTAATTAGTTATAAATGTTTGTACGATTTTCGAATAGCAATCATTATACACTTTACACATATTATATCCTTGTTTAATTTGAGTTTAAATTATTAACTTTGTTTTCAAGTACATTTTCCAATTAATGAATTATAGAACAGGCGGCTCCATTAAGTTTGCTGATGGGCAATTAAATGAAATTTGTAAATTTGAAAGATTAAACAATTAACAATCAGAAGCAATTCCTTTTCTTTGCTCTTAGAGACTTGTATGATCCTAGAGACTTTGAGAACCTTCCACCGTACGCAACTAGGCTCTAAATATTAAATCTTCTACCTCTTAGTTCTAGAAGAACTATGCTCACATCCTGTTTCATCTTAGATGTTTTGAATAGCGATATTATCGTAGATCACATCTCAAATAAATTCAGACTCAATGACAATGTCAAGCTGACGAGACATTCAGTTTAGTACAGTTTACGGACAAAATGAGCCTATTAACAGATGCTAGGGTATAGCCTAGTAGGTAGTGTGTTGGTCTTGTAATGCGAAGGTCGTGAGTTCAAATCCCGGTCGGCGCAATATATAATTCCGGCACATTGCCTGCTTGGATATAGCTTGGTCACCTCAATTTAAGAAAATGAAAAATTCGTAGAAAGAGGGTTGTGCGAAGGGCTAACAACCCTTCTACAATAAGTAATGAAAAATGTTAAGGAGCCTGAATATTAGGAGGCCAAGGTCCAATTTGGGCTGTAGCGCCATTGTAGAAGAACAGATGTTGTAAAGTATTTAACAAATTCAGTGTACACTAAATACCTCCAATGAGTAAATTGACATACAAACTAAGACTGCGCTCTGTTTTATAAAGTATCCCAAACCCTGTATGACCATCCTTCTACCAGTGCCCATCTTACTAGTTTAGATTAAGTTACGTAAGTTAAATTGTTTTAAGTTACATTAAATTAAATTAAATTAAATTAAAATATAAGTTAATTATTATATAACTAAATATCTTGTTATGATAAATAAAAAAATAATTTTTAAGTGAAACAAATTAATTTTATGTATTTAGGGTCATTGTACACTTCAAATGATGTTCGTACCAACGTGATGTAGACTATTGAAAACTATCGTAAAGTGGAGAAAAATCGTGTTTTGTTAATTTTACTTTATTATTCTAATGTTATACGGAAAAAAAATTGCTACCCTTTAATTTCGTTTTCTTTTTTGCATTGCATGACTAGCCTAAAAATGCATAAAAAAATCCGTCCCGCAGTACGCCGTACATTTGGACTCATATTTCCGAGACCGTTAAAGACGTTTTCGGGAGGGATTGTTAATTGAGTAAATGAGCTCCATTATCTAGATTTTAGGGAGTGTCAGATGGAAGGGGCAGACGGGGAGAGGGAAAGAGTCAAAAATTACGCTTGCTAATATTTCCACTAGGACCGCAGATAGAAAGCTGAAAATTAGCACAGGTATAGAGAGGGTTGTGGGACAAACTTTAAAAATAAGTTTTTTATCCATTGGCTTCCGAAAAAGGGGGGGGGGAGGGGCTAAAAACCAATTGTCAACCAAATTTTTTTTTTTTTCAAACAATTACATCTTTGAAGCCACTTACCATAACAAATCATATTTTGAGAACATTAAGGTGGCATATAGATCCACCCAAATCAGCTTAGAAAAAGGCTGATTATTGTAAGGGGGAGTGTTGGGTGAAGGAGGGGGGGGGGGGTAGGGCTCAAAGAAAAACACTTAAGAATGGATATCTCAACTATTTCATAAGATATGTAATTAAAACTAAAAACAAATTAGCGAAATATAAGAAAAAGTGGGGAGAAATGGCGCACTCTAAAAGAGAAAGTCAACGGACAAAGACTGGTCGGAAAACCACAGAAGCGCTGGGAGGATTCGATTGACGCAGACAGCAAATCACTGCTAAGATTTTCAAACCGGAGGACGCGGTCACTGAACCGAGATGGATGGAGGCAAAGTATTCAGGAGGCTAAAGTCCGATTCGGGCTGTAGCGCCAGCGTAAGTAAGTAAGTAAGTATAGTTTTTCAATCAATTAATCAAATTCCTGTTAAGACCCCCTATAGGGGCACAGGACAGAAACAACTCGTTCCACAAAGTGCGATCCTGAGCATCGGCCTTAAGGTGTTGCCAGGACTTGTTTATTCCTCTGGCCTCCTGCTCAACTGCTCGCTTCCATGTATTACACGGGCGACTAACCCAACGTCTTCCTTGATGATTATAATCCAGAGCCTGTTTGGCGATGTTTCGCTCTGGTTTCCTCCCAGTATGACCGATCCACTGCCACTTCCGCCTTTGAATCTCAATACCTATTTTAGTCTGGATAGTTGTACTCCAAAGTTCGTCGTTGGAGATCACTTCTGGCCAGATTATTCCTAAAATGCGTAGGAGGGATTGGTTCACGAAAGTCTGTAGTTTCTTGTTAAGTGGTCAATTTCCACTTAATACAACCATATAACAACACGGATTTGAAGCATGCATCAAAAAGTCGGAGCTTCGTGCGAAGAGAGATCTCTCTTAACCTCCAGAAAGGGGGAAGGATACTGAAGGCCTGACGAGCTTTGTTTAGACGAGCCTCAATATCCTTTGCCCATATTGACAATGCCTCCGAGATAACAAAAATCTTTCACCTCTTCAACATCTTATCCGTTAAGAACAATCGGTGTGCTTGCGTTCGAACCCATGTCCATGTACTTGGTTTTACGCACATTTATTTTCAGTCCCACCTCTGTGCATTTAAAATGCAACGAGCGAATATTTGACTCTAAGTTCGAACGGTTATGTGCAAGCAAACAAACGTCATAAGCAATTCATTTATTACCACCAGAAACAGGGCTGGTGATAATATACAGCCTTGTTGGACACCCGTTCGCACAGGGAAGCTCTCGGACAGCTCTCCTCTATGCAAGACGCGACACCTTACATCTACGTAGGACTCTTTCATCATGCCCTTATCTGGAATACCTCTCCTACATAAAGGATTCTATATGTAATCTCGCTTAACGCTGTCGAAGTCCACAAACATGAGATGTAGTGGCGAATCCATTTCGGCTGACTGCTACATTATTCTCCGTAGGTTACTTGTATGGTCGGTACAAGACGACCGTTTACGGAATTCAGCCTGATAGACTTCGAGGGTGCTCTCCCCAACACCACTAATCTTATTGAGTATAACCATAGCCATGATTTTTGATACGGCAGTAAGTAGACAAATACCACGCCAATTGCCACAATCCCGAAGGTCGCCCTTTTTCGGAATTTTCACAATGACGCCCTCCTTCCATTCAGTCGGATATCTTCCTTCATTCCATACCTCAGTAAAGAGTGGGAGGAGTATATCGGCTGTATTTCCGGGTTGGCTTTGAGGAATTCGGTTGGTAGTCCGTCTATACCTGGGGCTTTCCTTCCCGCCATTGACCGAATGACGGAAACTACCTCTTCCTTATCTAGGGACCGTAATAGAGGATTGTTGCGGTTGGATGTTTGGTAGTTGTTCTGTTTCTGGAATATCTTCCTCTGACAAGATGTTTAAAATATCAGAGAAGTACATATTCCTTCCATCGCCGCAACTGATGTTCACTCATATTAAAGAGAGTTCGGTTGACATCTCGCAGAAGTTGGTTGGCGGTGAAATCCTGATCTTCAACTATTTCATGATTTTAAATAGTGAGCCCATGTTCCCAAGGTAAGCCGCAGATTCTGCCATGTTGGCCAGATCTTCAATGGCCTTTCTGTTGTCGCGTCTAACAGCCTTTTTACTCTGTATATGAGCATCACGGTAGTTCTGCCTCAGGTCGTGCGTTCTTCTGTTGACATCGGGTTGAGAGATGATTGCCAATTTGACTTTTTTTCGATCGCCAACCTTGTCCCATGTGTTTTGCGACATCCAGAGCTTCTCACTGCTTTGCACTTATCCCACAAATTTTTCAGCACTAGTTAGAAAAGTGTTTCTGGCTGCCTGCCAAATGGCGTCCGATGTGCGCATTTCATATTCACCCAATGTGGATAACTTTTTGCGTAGAATTGTGGTGTACACGAGCTTTTTGTTGAAGTCTCTGAGCTTATCCACATTAAGTTTGCGCTTCATTTAAAGAATTTGTGGAGATCGGACAGCAGCTGTGCAAAATCTTAGCAGGCAACCATCAAGTGGTGATCGCTCCCCACGTCAGCTCCGTGTTTCGCTCGCACATCGATCTGGTTCTGAGTAACACCATCAGGGAAAACCCAAGATGTTTTATGAGGACTCTTGTGTGGAAAAAGGGTCCCTCCGATGACCACTTGCCGAGTACTACAAAACACAAATAATTCGCCGTTTTCGGGTCTGTTAATCCAAGGTCGTGATGCGTCGACCCAAGGGTCACCATGCTTTCGCATAATGTGCTCTAGTCTAGTGTTGTCAGAGCCAACCTGGGCGTTCATTTCTCCTGAGATGATAATAATATCACATCGTGGAACACGCTTGAAAGTGGCACTCAGTTGGCTATAAAACTCTTCTTTGTCACCAGATGTTGCGGTATTAGTTGGTTCGTAGCACTGCAGAATTGTGACGTTTCTGACACTGGTCCTGAGCCTAACGACGATAATCCTATCCGAGATTAGTTCCCAGCTGGGGAGACTATTTCTCGCTCTATTTCTCGCTCTATTTCTCGCTCTATTTCTCGCTCTCGCCACGCCATTTTTGGCTTCACTCTCAGGATCAACGTACAGAATGGTGTTTCCGCTAGGAGTTCGTTCTTCTCCTAATCCTGTCCACCTGACCTCGCTTAAGCCCATGATTTGGATGTTATAGTGCTCTATTTCTCGGTCGATCACTGATTGATGGTGCAAGGACCGAGTGACTCCAGCCTGTCCCCCGTATTTCAGTGTTCGAACGTTCCAGAAGCAAATCATAGTCCGTTTACGAATGGCAAAAGTGATTACCGTAGAATCCGTTCGTATCCGAGGCACTGTGTCCGTTTCTCGTATCAGTTAGGATTTAAGATTAAGGGTGATAAGCCCATGATCCAGTGAGTGTCCATTAGCCATTTTTAGGGCAAGCAAGACTGGCTATGGGTGAATTCTATTGCTCTCATTCCACTGGGGGATAGCTCAGGTCCGTGTAGTCGCTAGTCTCCAAAGATAGTTGCAGGAATTGATAAAAACCGCATCCTATAACTACTTCCTTGCGGGGACGATTTTATTTATAATATAATACTGACCCTATTTCCTAAAAGTAATGAAAATAATAGCAAGGAAGTAGGACATTTCGTACGTAACTCATAAGACGATAAGTGAACAAAAAATGTTTGTATTTACATAAAATAACTCTTCTACATTTTAATAAAACTCTTATTACAAACTCAAGTATTTCAATAAAACGAAATATTTCGTATAAATAAACTGAGATATTCTGTTAACGAAAAGTTCTGAATATATGATAATTTTTGATTATAAGCACTATTGAAGAAACTTCATCGAAACTAGAACCAAATCGAATAAATTTCCAGTGTAGTGACAAGGAAATAGAAGTAGCTATCGTTCATTTTGTCCTCAATTCCGTCAATTCAAGCGTGTTTACTCAGACTCCATATCGAAATTCGCTTGTGCTTAGTCCTGGACTTAACTTGTCCTTGCATAGTAATCTATTACACAACACAAGTCGTTTTGTTGGTTTGTCCGGCTGTTATTTCAACAGAACAAACATATTTGCATAAAGAAATAGAAATTTTGCATAGTTATTTGATAATCAAAAACTCAGAACAAGTTCAATCTCCCTCATAGCGTTTGAGTTCTGTAAGTTTTTTTTTGATTGTATTATATTCTCTCCAATGAAACAATTTGCAGTCAGAAATGAAATTGAATAGTCCTAGAATCAAAGGGCATATCAATTTCTAATAAATCTATAAACACAAAATAATAATGTTTATGCTATTAAATGGAACCCATTCGAAATATGTAGCTATCCGATATTCTAAACAATCACTCGATTTCAAACAGATATTTGCGAATCGACACGTGCTGTAAACTCAATTCAATATCCTTTATCCCTTTCCCAATTTCAACTTTATGCTTGATACCAAAATTTCGTGTTTAAGTTATAGGGTTGCCTAGCAAGCTCGGCCTGGTGATGTGTAAAAACCGAAACTTTATATCTTTGCTAAGATGCTAAAAAAAGATATGAGTTACATACCACACTCATACCTGTACAATAAATTAATCTACATTAGGTATAGGTATCGTGTTTTCAAAAAAAAATAAAGAAAAAAACATTTACGGATGGACACTCCTTTTAAAATAAATTTTCCCAGGCTATATCTGGGATCACCCAATTTCGTATTCTTTTGAATTTTTCATCATATACACAGTGGAGTCAGAGTCTACTTTTGGATTTTAACCAACCCATAATGTATGTAAAATATTTTGTGAAAGAAGTCAACTAGTTAAATTACCGATATGCATGTAAAAGCTTATCGAACTGAAAAGAGTAATCCTTCTACGGGATAATCTCGCAAATAAGGGTTTCTTCCTCTATGGTTCTGAAAGGTTTCGATAACTTCAGCTGCTATTAACCGGAAAATTAAAATTACTCCAATACGTGAGAATAAGATATGATATTTAAAAAAGAAAAGGTCACTACACTGAAAAAACTACATAAAATCTGAGAATAGGTTACGCCAAATCTGTGAAATATTACTCCAATTGGGCAAAATATTGTCTACATTGTTACAAAAAAGTCTCGATAATCTATACATATAAATATAATTGTAGTGTATGACTGTTGTTTCTTTATAAATATCTTTATGTTAGTTTTTTGCTTTATTTGGACAATAACTAAGCAGAAACACAAAATTTTCTCTGTCTGTCTTTCCGGCTTTCACGTAAAAATTGCTGCACCTATTGCAATGAAACTTTAACAGATTATTAGGCCTGCCTCGAGAAGTAATCTGCCTTAGATTTTATTTTACTCCCCTCACGCTTTCTACCCCCTCCCATTCAAAGTGACTCATTTTCAAAAAAATTTTTTTCATGGAAACCATAAAAGCTATTAATTTGAAATTTAAAATATATTATTTCTATTATAAATGCAATCTTTAAATATATACATAATAAATCATTTGAATCCTCCTACTCCTTCCACCACCTCCTACACTTTTTCATGAAATACTATACTCAAAGTTTGTGTTGTCGGATCGTTTTATTTGAATGTGTGTTGATAGTATTTTCGATGATGATTTGGCTGTGAGAATTAGATTTTCCAATGTACCACCTTGATCAAAAAGTTCCCGGAATTTATTGAGAAAATTAAAAATACAAAGTAATCCCCATCGACTGCAACATACTTATGTCAGCGCCTGATCTAATCCTCGAAACATTTTTTATATTCGGTTTTCGGTATGACCATCAGTGCTCCCTGCGATTTTTCCCATACTTCCTTTCGGCTGCTAAAACGCGTTCCCCGTAGTGGTTTTTTAACTCGATTGAACAGAAAAAAGTCACAGGGAGCTATATCAGGTGAATTCGGAGGCTGTTGGATGGTATTTGTTGCTTTTTTCGTCAAAAAATTGCGAATAATGATGGCACTGTGCGACGGTGCGTTATCATGGTGCAAAATCCACGAGTTTTCTGCCCACAATTCTGGTTTCTTTTGGCAAATTGCTTCACGCAAATGTCTCATAACGCCCAAATAATACTCTTTGTTTACTGTCTGGCCTTCTGGCAAAAATTCATGATGCACTACACCGTTGTAATCCATGAAAACCGTGACCATTGCCTTCTTTATTGATTGAAAACCACGTGGTTTTTTTGGTTTTTTTGCGGTTATTGACCAACATTTCTTTTACTTCATGAATGTTTTCGTCGGTTTTCGATGTCGATGGTCTGCTACTGCGTTCATCATCTTCGATTGACTCACGACCACTTTTGAACCGCTCGTGCCACTGGTAAACGACCGTGTTTTTAGAGAAACAGTGTGCCGAAACACTTTTCCAATATTTCCAACGTTCGCGCACCATTAATTCCGTTTTTTACGCAAAATTTAATACAAGTTCGTTGTTGCAAATTTAAATCCATTTCTAAAATTGTAAAAAATCGGCAACACACACGGAGGTAGATGTACTCTTGGCTACGTAACTTTTGCAAATGTCAAGCTATGTTGCTGAGATTTAGAGAGAATGTGAACAACAGATTTACAAACTTAACAAAAAAAAAAGAACTCAAATCGGAACAATAAAAGCGCCACACGGTGGTTATTCCGGGAACTTTTTGATCAAGGTGGTATATGTTGATGGACGATTGTGTTGCATACTTTTAATTGATTTGTAACTGTGTTCATTTCTTTTTGACATGCACATTTTAGCATAGTGACCTTTCTTTTGGCAAGTTCTGCATATTGCTATTTTTGCAGGGCACTCTGATAGCGTTTTATGGTATTTGTTTGCGCAAAACTTACATTTTTGTTCGTGTTCGTGAAATTGACGGTGCTGGTATTTGTGTATATTGGTGTTTTTTAAATTGTATACTCTATTTATTGTGTTCATATTATCATTGCTCTGATGTTGTACGTGTTGTTCTTTAAGACCACTGAGTTGCTTTGCTGTTGTCTCATTTGATCTGCAAATTTCGATTGCTTTATTTAACGAAATAGTAGAGTCTGACCATAGTTTCTCTCTTAAAATATGATCTTTTATTGAGCAAATGATATTGCCTAATAAGATTTCGTCTGTTAGTTCGTCATATTGTGTATTTTTTATTAATTCCCGTAGCCTAGCAAAATATTCATCATATGATTCGTTTTCATATTGAGTTGCCATGCCAAATACAGCTCGTTCATATCGCTTATTTACTTCAGGAGTTTTGTTACGCTCTATGGCATTTAGCAAGGATGATACTGTTGCTGTATCGTCGTCACTTAGAGGCAAATTTGTATATAGGTTGAATACGTCACTCCCAATTGCGGTTAATAAAACGGCTTTTTGGATTTCTGGCAGCTTCGTATCGAGATTTGTAGCTATGACGTAATTTTCCCAACGCTGCTTGAAATTTTTAAAATTTTGAGCAATATCACCTATCTTAATGTTTAGGGGATCTGGAACGGGAATAGTAATTGTGTTGACAATTGTTTCTGTTTTCGTTGGTTGTATTTTGGTACGAGATAATTTGTCCTCCAATGAACGAATTTGCGCTGTCAACAGTTCAATATTTCTTTTCGTTTTTCTTCGTCGGCCATTTTCTTTGCTTCTTGCATGCTTTCTGTGTTATTATTATTTTTTTTTTATTAAAACACCTTTTCGTTTCTTTTTACACCTTCCACGCACCTGACACCATGTTATATTTTATAGTTAAAACTACTTTTGTTATTAATATAATTCAAATATATTTCAGTATATGTCTTACTTGCTGGAGTACACAAGAGCAACTGCTTTGTTAATAAATTGAAGTACAATGTCTTGACCGCTAGTATAAGTGTTAGAGTGAATACAACATATAACACGACGACCTCGCAAAAACTCGATTTTCTTGAAAAGTGTGAATCTGAAATTTAAAACATATCAATTGCATGGTGAATATATTTATTTCTATGAAATTACCAAAAACCCCCCACTCCTTCTACCACCTCCCATACAAATTGAAAAATTTCACTAATCCAATGCACTAAGTTTCTCAGTACCTATTCAGTTTTTCAAGCTTAAATTTGGTGCAAAATATTTTTATAGCTACTCTAGCATGATGTGAAATAAATTAATTTACATAATACTGTCACCCCTTCTATCACTCCCCACACAAAAATTCTTAAGATTACAAAAATTTCGATTTCATCGGTAGTATCATATGATTGGGCTTTACGTACAATCGAAGTCCTGTTATGTTTTTAAGCTTAATGTCATTTTATTTGGGCTTTTTTTAATTAGCTCAAGCTACAACTATTCACATGTCCTTAACGCTTTCAACACGTATATGATCTCGAATCACGGGTTTGATTTGATAACGAGCCTGTCCCATATAAATGCGAGTATCATGCTTTCATTCGTAATAATTTATGGTTCTGATTCAAACAGCCATCAAACTAAGCAGATTATTTATCCGACATAAAGTACTACTAACTACATTTTCAAAAAATGTTATTATTGCGATTCTTACGCGGACAAAGTCGCGGGCGATCGCTAGTTTGTAAATAAAATTACTCTGGAGAATGATATTTCAAATTTTTTTTTTAGAATGCAACGAGCGAACATTTGACTCTAATTCCAAACGTTCTGTGTTCTGCAAGCAACACACGTCATCAGCATAATCAAGGCGACTTAAGATGCTAAATAGTCTCCATTGAAGACCTTTACCTTCCTCACTTTCATCATGCAATTGATATATTTTGAATTGCAGATCAGTAACATCTACACTTCTCAAGAAAAGCTAATTACTTTATTATTCTAATAATAAAGTATTGTGATCGACACAAGAAAAAAAAAAACTTTGCTACCCTGAAATTTTTTTTTTTCGCGTTTCATGACTAAATTAGCCTAAAAATGCACAAAAAAAAAATACGTCTGTCTGTACGCCGTCCGCCGTACGCCGACGTGTACGCTCAGCGCACATTAACTCCCAAACCCTCCAAGATAGAAAGTTCATTTTTGGAGGGATTATAGGTAGTTGCGGATCTCAGGCGGATACCCATTTTGGGGGGTGTACAAGTTCAGGGGGAGGCGGGGGGAGCGCTTAAACCGAAAAATACGAATTCAAATATCTCAACCATGGTTACAGCTAGGAAACTAAAAATCAACATACATATAGAAGACTTTGAAGGACAACTTTTAAAAATAATTTAATTTTTTTATCCATTGGGGTGCGAAAAGAGGGGGCTAAGAACCAATTGTCGGCCGAATTTTTTTTTCAAATGATTATATCTTCGAAATTACTTTCCATAATAAAGTATTGTGATCGACACAAGAAAAAAAAAAGTTTGCTACCCCGAAATTTTTTTTTTTCGCGTTTCATGACTAAATTAGCCTAAAAATGCAAAAAAAAAAAATCCGTCTGTCTGTACGCCGTACGCCGACGTGTACGCTTAGCGCACATTAACTCCCAAACCCTTCAAGATAGAAAGTTCATTTTTGGGGGGATTGTAGATAGTTGCGGATCTCAGGCGGATACCCATTTTCGGGGGTATACGGGTTCAGGGGGAGGCGAAGGGAGCGCTTAAACCGAAAAATACGAATTCAAATATCTCAACCATGGTAACAGCTAGGAAGCTAAGACTCAACATTAATATAGAAGAGTTTGTGGGACAACTTTTAAAAATAATTTAATTTTTTTATCCATTGGGTTGCGAAAAGGGGGGGCTTAGAACCAATTGTCGGCCGAATTTTTTTTTCAAATAATTATATCTTCGAAATTACTTATCGTACAAAAATCATATTTAGAGACCGTCAAGGTGGCATATAGTTTCATCTGAACCAGCTTAGAAAGCGGCTAATTATTGTAAGGGGGAGGGTCAGGGGGGTGCAAAGAAAAACACTTAAAAATTAATATCTCAACTATCTCTTAAGCTATGTAATTGAAACTTAAAACTTATATTAAGCTATACAAGGCAAATACAAAAAAAATATAACATGTTGAAATAAAAGTAGTGTGGGGAAATGGGGAGCATTTCAAAAATGGTGCACTTTTC
This sequence comes from Chorisops tibialis, assembly GCA_963669355.1. Taxonomy (NCBI): domain Eukaryota; kingdom Metazoa; phylum Arthropoda; class Insecta; order Diptera; family Stratiomyidae; genus Chorisops; species Chorisops tibialis. Next base: position 38,244,416 of record OY770264.1, on the reverse strand, counting down.
AAAATTACAAATCCTTATATCTCCAAAAATAGTACAGATATCAAATCAAAAATTTGTCAGATTGTAGAACTACATAATGTTTAATTTTGATAAAAGTTTTAAGTTGGGAGGTGAAAGGGGAGGGAGGTAATAAGCAAAAATATCGAAAACTTTGAGTGATTTTTTTAGGGCTCTGGTAAAAGATACAAAGTTAAAATTTTGCATGTGAATACCTATATTTAATCCACATAGAAAAATAATAATAACTTGGTCCATATTTGTTATAAACCGACCCCCCCGGTCTAACGTGCACAATGTGTTTCATGTGCATTGAAAGAAACACATAAACTGAAAATTTTTGAGTGAAATTTTAAGGTAGAAGTTTGAGAATTTGCAAAATGCATTTAAAAAAAATCCCTAAACATACGAAATATTAACTGGTCGAAAACCCTTGACACTTCTACCCCCTCCCATACAAAATTATTTTTTCGACCATTTTCAAGAAATCAATTATCACCTAACTATTAAAAGCTATCAATTTGAAATTTTGCATAACAACTAACAAAAATAATTAAAATGAAATTGCGTTAAAAGTTTTAAAATCGCGCTTGACCTTCTACCCCCTCCCATACAAAAGTATGATTTCGACTAATTTCATTAAATCAACTAATAACCAACAAATTAAAAGCTACGAACTTGAAATTTCGTACGAGCACCTTACAATAAAAATGAAAGAAAATTGCATCACAAGTTTTACGATTCCCTTACCTCCAATACAAAATTATTTTTTCGAACATTTTTAAGAAATCAGTTATCAGCTAACTCTTAAAAGCTATCAATTTCAAATTTTGCAGAAAAACTTATAAAAAAATTCAAATGAAGTTGCTTTAAAAGTTTTGAAATCGCGCTTGCGCTTCTACCCCCTCCCATACAAAAGTATGATTTCGACCAATTTCATTAAATCAACTAATAACCAACAAACTAAAAGCTACGAACTTGAAATTCTATACAAGCACCTTACAAGAGACGCGAAACAAAACTGCGTATCAAATTTTACGATTCCCCTATATTCTCTACCCCCTCCCATACAAATGTTCGGTTTCATGAATGTAAAATACACCGAATTTTATGAAAATTCTATGCAACTTCGTTTATGAAATACATTCTATACAGAGAATATTGGACGTGATTCAAGCAATTAACTAAAAAGCTATTAACATCCACCCACCCTTACTATTACCCCTACTCCTCCCCTCATAAAAACCAAACTTACAGAAACGAATGAAATATTGTTAACAGTCCTGCCCAAGAACTCCCTTTCACTTAGCCTTCCCTAACCTCTCTAACCAGCATATTGACTTTCCACTCATCCGCAACTTGTCCCAAGAATAATAAAGTTTCGCCCGACTTGTTGGCAGTTTATTTGACTAGTTGTGAAATTGTGTCACATTGTATGAGAGGAGGTTGAATGAAGGAAGGTTATTGGTTTAATCTTTCCCGATATTAATAATAATGCTAAGTAAGCATATAGTACAAAATTTGAGCTCGATAAATATTATAAGTGCTGAGAAAATTGGTTAAAAGTATTTCATGAAAAGTAGAGTTTATACGGGAGGTGGTGGAAGGAGTGAGGGAGTTCAAATAAAACTCTGTATACCATGGATCTCATTTATGATAAAAATATAGTGTTCAAAATTTCAATTGGTCAGCTCTTATAGTTTTTCAGCAAATTTAATTATTATATATTTTGGAAAATGAGTCATTTTGTATGCAAGGGGGTAGAAAGCATGAGGGAATGGGAACGAAAACAAAAGCAGATTACATCTCGGATCATACCTAACAAACTCCGCAAGTTTCATTACAATCGGTTCAGCCGTTTGTGCGTGAAAGACGGCTGGACCGACAGACAGACAACAATTTCAAAAACGTGTTTTATGCTTCTACTTCTACAATGGCGCTACAGCCCAAATCGGACCTTGGCCTCCTGATATTCAGGTTCCTTAACATTTTTCATTACTTATTGTGGAAGGGTTGTTAGCCCTTCGCACAACCCTCTTTCTACGAATTTTTCATTTTCTTAGATTGAGGTGACCAAGGTATACCCAAGAAGGCAATGTGGCGGAATTATATTTTGCGCCGGCCGGGATTTGAACTCACGACCTTCGCATTACAAGACCAACACACTACCTACTAAGCTATACCCTAGCTTGTGTTTTATGCTTAGTTATTGTTAAAATTAAGCAAAAAACGAACTTATAAGCAAATGACAAACATCCACTACAATTATGTTTATATGTATAGATTTCTAATATTCTTTAGAGATTAGCCTAATCATGAGAGCGAGAAAATTGTAATTTCTGTGGAAATTTTCGAAAAGACTTTAAGAAATTTTGATTGGCTTACGTATGTATATATTATAAGTAAATTACACTGTAGTATTGTTATTAAGATGACTAACATTAATGTAGAAATGATACGATTAAAATTTAGATCAGTAACGTTTATACTTTCTAAAAAAATGAGCTTCTAATAAAGTTTTTAAATTGTTTAGCTTGTCCTTCCTTCTTCGTTGAAAATAACGTGTAGAAAATTTTAACTTATCTTGCTCAACGCGTTCCATTTCTTCCTCCAAGCCCTTCTTAGCATTACAAACTTTATTGCAAACTTACATTACGCTCAAATTTCATCTAGGGTATAAAAGTAGCTAATGGGCCATACTTTTTTTTTCGCATGCGATGGCAAACCTGTAATAAATCCAATTAGCACTATTGTAGCTTTCAAAGTGAGAAACAAGAAAGAAACTTAGTCTTCGCATGCGTGACATCCAGTAAAACAACACCGCATTTGATACGAATCAAACAAACAACTGTAATTGTGCCATGCATGATATCCTTGCACGAGATATTCTCTCAGAGCAAAGGGAATTGATTGTAGCGGAGGTCTCTTTGATTTCAAGACTTCTCAGTAATTGTCACAGACGAAAAACCAAGCAATTTAAAGACGAATAAGTAGACGTATATAGTAGTTTACTTTTGTATCAAATTTCTATTTTGATAAAATTGTTAGTACTTGAGTAAATTAGATTTTCTAAGTAATTTTACCATCTCACTTGGAATTCTACTTTATTATTATATCGGGAGTAGCAGTAAATGCTGGTCGAAAATGGCGGCTCGGAAACGTCACACGTTAAGGTTAGGTATCTGTCAACAACTCTTCATCATTCGATTTGTCAACTTTTATCAGCGTTTTATACTTTTTTATGAGCGAATATGTCGAAGTTTGAGCTCCAAAAAAACCTACGGTTGAGGCGCGTCGAATGATGAGGTGAGGGTAATTTTAGTGAAAGAACGTGTCGAGAATGGTTTCAACGCTACAATACGAGTGATTTCGGCATGGAAGACAAGGAGCGCCCCGGAACGGTGAAAAAGTTTAAAGACGCGGAATTGGAGGCTTCACTGGACGAAGATTCAAGCCAAACACAACAAGAACTTACAGATTCATTGTGCGTGACACAACGAGCCATTTTGCATCGTTTGAGAACCTTTGAAATGATACAAAAGTAAAGATATTGGGTGCCATACGAGTTGAACAGCTGCTTTAACGGCTAAAAAGGAATGGTTTCTTGCATCGCATTGTCACTGGGGATGAGAAGTGGATCCATTACGATAATCCAAAGCGAAAAAAATCGTGGGAATACCACAGCCAAGCATCAACGGCCAAGCCCAATATCCATGGCTCGAAAATCATGCTGTGTATTTGGTGGGACCAGCTTGGCGCGGTATACGGTGAGCTACTGCAACCGGGTGAATCCAACAAAAAAGCTCTCTACGAATACATCGAATGCATTTGCGCCGAGCATTGAAGGAAAAACGGCCGCAATACAAGGAGAGACACGACAAAGTGAATTTGATGTACAACTACGCTCTTTCACATGTCGCTTACGTTGTGAAAACTTACCTGGAAACACTAAAATGGAACGTCGGCTTAATCGCTTTCTTTATAGATAATATATCGACTCAGTTGAATCAAAGATTAAACGTAATAGTAAATCCTTTTAGATCTTCTTCAACTCCAAACGTAATTCCTCATTACTGCCTAATTCAATGGAGTTTCTAGGAGAGGTTTCGAACTCTGCTGAAGGGTCCTGTGAACTGTTCGCATCATTTTTCAAGCCTGTTTACAACTCAACCACAACAGACGATTCAAATTTTTCAGAAAGGTTCGATGGTTTGGTCCCCATTGTTGATCTTGGCAGTTTAACTCTTACTGAAGATGATGTATTATTTGCTCTATGCAATTTAGACATTCAAGAAGGATCTGGTTTCGATCATTCTGTTCTTAAAAGGTTGCGCTTCATCGTTTTATGAAGTGTTAACTATTATTTTCAACAAGTCGCTGGAGTCCGGTTCATTTTTGGATACTTGGAAACTGTCGTTCATAACTCCAATATTTAAGTCTGGTCCAGACATATGGTTGAAAATTATAGACCTACAGTATGTCAACTAATTCTTTGCAAAATGAAAAAAAGTCATAAAAATTCATTTGGAAGTGAAAATTGATTAACAAAAACGAGTTATCTTTCTTTTTTTCTTTCAATATATTATTAAGGTAAGTATTAGTTATTAAAATGAATTACAAAAAAATTAGATTTCGACATAAAACATATAAAAAAAAACAAAAACCTAAAACCCTCCAATATTGAACTGTCAATTAATTCTTTGCAAAATGTAAATGTACGTGAAAAACATAACAGGAGTACGATTGGGCATAAAGCCCAATCGTGCGATACTCTAGATGAAAGAGAAATTTTTGTATCTTAAGAAATTTTGTAGGGGAAGTGGTAGAGGGGGTGACGACATTGAACTAATTTTTTGACATGACGCTAAGGTTGCTATCAAAATGTTTTATGCAAAATTTATGATTTAAAAATTTAATAGGTACTGAGAAAATTAGTGTATTGGATGTAGTGAAGTAGTGCAGTTTGTATGGGAGGTGATAGAAGGAGGGGCGAGTTTTTAATGAATTCTCAGAAATAACTATAAACATCATGCTTTGAAATGTTTTAAATTGCAGATGAGTAGCATTCATACTTTTCAGGAAAATCGACTTTTTATAAAGTTGTGAAATTGTGTCATTTTGTATGGGAGGGGGTAGAAGGGGTAAAGCTAATCGTCTAAAAATTTTTGGTCTTATTAATAATTATAAATAAATAGTTACTGCACAATTTCAGCTCAATCAATTTTATACGCACTGAGTAAATTGGTTTAAAGCATTTCATGAAAAAGTGCAGTTTGTATGAGAGGTGGTGGAAGGAGGGGGAGGATACATGTAATTTTTATACAGTAGAATGAAATCATTATACAAGTATTATATTCCAAATTTCATATCAATAGCATTTATACTTTTCGAGAAAAGCCGTTTATTGATAAATTGCGTAATTGTGTCATTTTGTATGGGAGAGGGTAGAAGGGGTAAGGCTATTCATCTAATTTTTTTTGGTCTTATTAATAATTATAAATAAATAGTTACTACACAATTTCAGCTCAATCAATTGTATACGTACTGAGTAAATTGGTTTAAAGCATTTCATGAAAAAGTGCAGTTTGTATGGGAGGTGGTGGAAGGAGGAGGAGGACACATGTAATTTTTATACAGTGGAATGATATCATTATAAAAGTATTATATTCTAAATTTCATATCAATAGCGTGTATACTTTTCGAGAAAAACCGTTTATTGATAAATTGCGTAATTGTGTCATTTTGTATGGGAGGGGGTAGAAGGGGTGGAGCGATTTGGCTCGTTCACGAACTTGACCTTACTTTTTTGTTAAAAACGACGTATACAAAATTTGAAGTTTCTAGCTCAACGCGTTCTCAAGCTAGAGAGGACACGGACGGACAGACGGACAGACGGACAGACGGACAGACAGACGGACAGACGGACGGACGGACGGACGGACATCCGGTTTTGAGATTTTTGAGTGATTATATGAACTTCTGTATCATTCATTTTTTTCTCCGAGCCTTATTTCTTGGCGTTACAAACTTTGTGGCAAACTTATAATACTCTCAGATTTCATCTAGAGTATAAAGAGACACGAAACTAACTAACGGTAGATCAAATTCGAGAAAAATTAACACGTGCTGCTTTAGTATGCGTTCCTTTATTGCTTTCATTGTAATTTATGCCTTGGGCAAACGCACATATCGGCAAAATCGAAGTTTCAAAAATGCCCGGCAAACGAGTTGATGAAAATTTAATTCAGTTAGTTTATTACAACCACTATAAAGGAAAAACGGCTAAAGAATTGGTGGAAATGTTTGGTATTAAATTAAGGACCGTATATAATATCATTAAGCGTGCCGAGAAAGAAAATCGTCTGCACCTAAACAATTCTGGAGGCAGACCACCAAAGCTCACAAAACGCGATCATCTAAAATATTAAAAACGATTGGCGATAATCCGCACACAACACTGAGGCAGTTAGCATTGGACATGAAAAAGGATTGCGGTAAGGAAGTGAGCTATGAGACGGTAAGAAAAGTTCTTAGAATATATAATTACTCAGCACATGTAGCCAGAAAGAAGCCATTGCTTTCTGCTATTAACATTGAAAGGCGGTTGAACTTTGCTATTACTCACGTAAACAAGCCCGCAGAGTACTGGAACGACGTTATTTTTTGTGATGAGACTAAAATAATGTTATATTGTCATGAGACAGTTGGAGACAGTCAAATACAGCCTTGCAGCAGAAGAACATCATACCAACAGTAAAGTTTGGCAAGCTTTCGGTAATGGTGTGGGGCTGTATCTCATCCAAAGGCGCTGGTGAGCTGCGGATTTTCAATGACATTATGACGAAGGAGTACTACTTAGACATTCTGAAAAATGAATTGTCACGGAGCGCGATGAATTTTGGGTTTGTTGATCCTCGCAACGCAAATAAACTAAAGTACAAGCTGTACCAGGATAATGACCCCAAACATAAATCGTTGCTGTGCAGGACCTGGCTGCTGTACTCTTGCAGTAAAGTTTTCGATGCACCTGCCCAGAGTCCAGACCTCAATCCGATAGAGAATTTGTGGGCTTTGCTGAAGAAGAAAGTGGCTAAACGCAGACCTACCAATAAAAATGTTTTAATTAAAGCAATTCAAGAAGAATGGCAGAATATTCCGTTATATTACGACTTAAATGGCCTTATACAGTCAATGTCGCGTCGTCTGAAGGCAGTCATGGATGCTAATGGCCACCATACCAAATATTAATATTATTAGTATCATAGTTTTTTCACATTTAGTTATAAATCGAACATGTGTTTACATTTTGCAAAGAATTAATTGACAGTTCAATATTGGAGGCTTTTTGGTTTTTTTTTTTTTAAATATGTTTTATGTCGAAATTTATTTTTTTTGTAATTCATGTTGATAACTAATACTTATCTTAATAATATATTGAAAGAAAAACAGAAAGAAAACTGGTTTTTGTTAATCAATTTTCACTTCCAAATGAATTTTTATGACTTTTTTTCAGTTTGCAAAGAATTAGTTGACATACTGTATATCCAAACTATCCTCCATCCCTAAGTTATTTGAAAGCATAGTTAAGGAAAAGCTATTTTTTCATATTAAAGAGGTTATTTCAAACTGTCAGCATGGTTTTGTTTGCGGTCGTTCTACGTCTACAAATTTAACGACTTTCACTAAATATTGTATAGATGCAATGGAACAAGGCTTTCAAGTTGACGTCTTCTATTCAGATTTCAAAAAGGCATTTGATCGGGTTCATCATGGTCTTTTGATTGAAAAATTGAAGGCACTAGGGTTTCATTCTAATCTGTTGAACTGGTTTTTATCTTACGTGACGAATAGAACACAAGTTGTGCGAATAAATGGAATTTCTTCATCGTGTTTTGATGTTATATCTGGCGTTCCCCAAGGAAGCCATTTAGGGCCTTTACTTTTTGTTTTATCTGTAAACGACATTTCGTCAATATTTAAATTTTCTATCTCTCTTTTGTACGCTGATGATGTTAAACTCTTTTCTAAGATTTCAAGCTTGGGTGATTGTCTTGAACTTCAGGCTAATATTTCTGAGCTCTATAATTGGTGTGATGTTAACTTGTTAGAATTTAATTATGATAAATGCAAAATATTTTCTGCCTACAGAAAATCTTTTCCCATTTTATTTGACTACAACTTAAATAACAGATCTCTTCATAGATCCTCGGAGGTAATGGATCTTGGCGTGTTGATCGATTCTAATTTTAACTTTAATTCTCATATCGACTACATAATCTGCAAAGCTAATTCAAATCTGGGTTTTGTAAAACGTAATGCTAAAGATTTCATTGGCCCATACACTGTCAAAGCATTCTTTATTTCTCTTGTGAGACCTCTTTTGGAATATTGCTGTGTGGTTTGGGATCCTGTATATCAGATTCATGTGTTGCGGATTGAACGAATTCAACGTAATTTCTCTAGATATGCTCTTCGTAAGTTTAACTGGAGCGCTGACATTCCCACGTATGAAACCAGATGGCAATTAATTGGCTTGCAATCTTTGGCTCATCGAAGGAAGTTATTATGTGTGATGTTTATGGTATCTCCTATCGCATTAAAAGCCCTGAATTGCTTAGCTATCTACCAATTTATGCTCCAGAAAGGCCATTGAGGCAGAATATATAGAATAAATAAAAAATAAATAAACAGCCGTATTCAACAGACATTGTCCTTTCCGAGTACTACCTATCCCGATCGATGATGCATGTCCTGGCGGAGCAGCACTTTCCTATTTACGAAGAAGCCAAAAAATGGATCGGTTCGTGGACCAACTCAAAAGAAGAGCAGATTTTCCGACGTTGAATCCGTATTCTGTCAAAAAGATGGGAAAAAAGTGGTGGCTAGCGACGGACAATTCTCTAAAGAATAAATATCTAACCATTTGTGCTCAATACAGTTTCAAATTATGGAAAAAAACTGCGTTTTTCAATTTATACTCCCAATACTAAAAAAAAGTCTTGTGATCGACACAGAAAAAAAAAATTAGCTACCCTGAAATTTTGTTTTTTCGCGTTTGAGGACTAAATTAACCTCAAAATACAAACAACAAAATCCGTCCCGCCGTACGCCATACATATAGACTCATATCTCCGAGACCCTTAAAGATAGAATGTTCGTTTTTTGGTGAATTGTTAATTGAGTAAGGGAGCTCCATTATCATTTTTGTTTATTGTATCGAAGCCCTAATATGTATATTGGAAGGGGACACAATCAATGAATTTGAAAATATTTCAGAATCAATTGATCGGATTCTCTCCAAACACCATGAATTAGAAATCGCAGTAGCGGGCGATTTTAATGTCCATAATATAAATTGGCTTCGATACTCCCGTAACGCATCTCCAGCTGGCCGATTTGTTCAACTATTCGTATCATCGAATAACCTATCCCAAATTGTAGATAGGGCTACTCGCATCCCTAACGTTGTAGGTCAAGGATCTTATCTTCTTGGTCTTTTCTTAACTTCAGACCAAGCTAAATACTCGACTTCTGTTAATTCTCCACTTGGAAGCTCAGACCATTGCTTAATTTTCGCCTGTTTCCCAGTTTCCATCTCGTCGCCAATCACACCAACTCTAAAAAAGTTGGTATGTCATTATGGAAGTACCGATTGGTTGAGTCTTAAGCCATTTTATCATTAATTTAATTGGTCAATATGCTTCAGCAGAGGTGTTGAGTATGCTCCTTCCGCAGTAAATGAGACCATCTTCTTGGGCGTGAAACTTTTCATCCCCCAAAAGCTACAAGCCAATCATGCCCAGTCCTAAGGCTTGGTTTCATGAAAACTGTAGTACTGCGATACGGGCTAAAGAGGCAGCTTACGGTGCTTATAAGCAGCTACCATCTGAAGTCAATTGAATTAATTTCAAAAAAGAAAGGAATCTCTGTAAATTCAGCTTACAACTAGGAAAATATTTGCATGACCAGAAACTCAGGGAAAAAATTTTTAGATGTCCCAAGGGCAGCAAAAGTTTCTGGTCTCTCGCTAGTTCCATCAAAGGTAGTTCCACATCATCAATTCCATCTTTAATATACAACAATGAGGTTATTACGGGCCTAACATGAAGGCAAACATCTTAGCGGCTCAATTTGCTGCCAACTCTTCTTTACCACCAACGAACTGTACCCTCCCAATATATTCTGCCCTAAATTCGTCCTTTGAAGAAATTAACATTCGTCCGAGTAACATATACCGAGTTCTTAAGAATCTAGATGCTAACAAATCGTCCGGTCCAGATCGAATCCCTGCCCTTGTCTTTAAAAATTGCTGCGCTTATTTTGCTAAGCCTCTATGCAAACTTTACTGTCTCTCCTTATCGTCCTCCACTGTCCCATCTTCATGGAAGTTTGCAAATGTTCAGCCAGTTCTGAAAAATGGAGAACGCATCAATCCGGCTAATTATCGCCCAATAGCCATGACCTCACTTTTGTCGAAGATCATGGAAACAATCATCACCAATAGGGTAATAGAATATTTCAACATCAATGATATTAATGACGACAAATAGTATGGATTCCGCAAAAAACTTTCCACAGGAGACCTTTTAACCAGCCTCACTGAACGTTGGAACAGCAGCATTTACCAGTTTGGTGAATCTTGTATTATCGCCCCTGGGGTGATGGGCCAAAATGTCGAAAATTTTCACTAATTTTTTTTTAGGGCTCTAGTAAAAGATACAAAGTAAAAGACATACAGAAAGAAAAAACATAACAGAATTAAAAATATGATACTCTAGATGAAATGAGAAAGAGTTCAATGTACTGGAAAATATGTCACCACTTATTCTTTTGAAAAATTAATAGTGACTTTTGTATCGGAGGTGGTAGAAGCAGAGGAGGAAGGTTTATAATTTTTGGATATGACACTTAATGTGGTATGTAAAATATTATATTATATGTTGAATTTAAGGTTTGTAGCCTTCATTATTTTCAATTGGACATAGTTTTACTGAAATTGGGGCATTTGTATGGGAGGTGGCAGAGGAAGTGGAGGGGCTTAGAAGATTTTGAAACTGCTTATCGACATCCTTAGCACCACGCTTTGTTTCTTCAAAGTCGATAGCTCTCATATGTTCGCAGAAGAAATGCTATAATACAGATATTTATATGGGAGGGGGTAGAAGGAGTGAAGAGGAGCTGATAATTTTTAGCATTTATTGCAATTATTAAAAAACAAATTCTGGCAAAATTTTAAGTTTATACTTTTTCTAGTTTTAATGGAAATCAATATAATGCATTTAACAAAAATTATGCATTTGTATGGGAGGGGGTAGAAGGAGTATACGGATGAAAACACATTTTTTCCTCGTTATTGATATTTCTATTTGTATACTTTACGCAAAATATCAAGCTGATAGCTTTAATGGTTTCGAAGAAAAATAATTTAATGTAAATTTCAAAATTTCGTGAAATTTGTATGGGAGGGGGTAGAAGGAGTAAGGTGAAGTTGATAATTTTTTTAATATTGATTGGACTTATAATAAAACTAATTCTGGCAAAAATTGGTTTTTATAACTTTGCTAGTTTCAATGAAAACCGAAAAAATTTATTTTTCAAAATTATGCATTTGTATGGGAGGGGGTAGAAGGAGTGAACAGGAGCTGATAATTTTTTGAGAATTTATTGCAATTAACAAAAACAAATTATGACAAAGTTTTAAGTTTATACGTGTTCTAGTTTTAATGGAAATCGATATAATGCATTTAACAAAAATTATGCATTTGTATGGGAGGGGGTAGAAGGAGTGTACGGATGGAAACACATTTTTCCCTCGTTATTGATATTTATATTTTTATACTTTATGCAAAATATCAAGTTGATAGCTTTAATGATTTCGAAGAAAAATAATTTAATGTAAAATTCAAAATTTCGTGAAATTTGTATGGGAGGGGGTAGAAGGGGTAAGGTGAAGTTGATAATTTTTTCAATATTGATTGCCCTTATAATAAAATTAATTCTGGCAAAAATTTGGTTTTATAACTTTGCTAGTTTCAATGAAAACCGAAAAAATGCATTTTACAAAATTATGCATTTGTATGGGAGGGGGTAGAAGGAGAGATGGGATCGGATCAATATTCAGTCATATTTATGAAATCTATACCATAATACTTTGACCTAAATTTCAAGTTAATAGCTTAAATAGTTTCAAAGAAAAATCAATTTCTGAAAATTTCGAAATTTCGTGAAATTTGTATGGGAAGGAGTGGGGGGATGTGGCCCGTTCACGAACTTAAAGTTTCTTTTTTGCTAAAAATGACACACAAAAATTTTTAGCACTATAGCTCAAAGCTTTCGAGAGTTATGCTGTAGACAGACGGACAGACGGACAGACAGACAGACAGACAGACGGACAGACGGATAGACAGCAACTCGGAATCGAAGTTTTTGAGCGACAACAAATATTTCTGTACCCTTGGCGGCTCTGTGTGAGCATTATTTCTTAGCGTTACAAACGGTAAGGCAAACACAATATACTCTCAGATTTCATCTAGAGTATAAATATTAATTTGAACCAAAACGTTTACGTGTATTGAACAAATTATGAAAACTAAAAATTTTTGGGTGAAATTTTAAGCTACAAACTTTAAAATTTGTGAAATTTATTTAAAAAGTTTAAATTATTAACTAGTCGAATACCTTCAATACTTCTACCCCCTACCATACAAAAGTATTTTTTCGACTATTTCCAAGAAATCAATTATCACATTTCAAAAAATATTTTAATTCAATATGCATCAAAAGTCTTGGAATCCCCTCTGCTCTTACACCCTCTCCCGTACAGAGGTATGATTTCGACCAATTTCAATAAATCAACTAATAACCGACAAATTAGAAGCTACGAACTTAAATTTATGTACGGGCACCTTACAAGAGAAAAGAAATAAAACTGCATCACAAGTTTTACGATTCCCTTACCTCCTCTACCCCATACAAATGTTTGGTTTCGTGAATTTAAAATACACCGAATTTTATGAAAATTCTATGCAACTTCGTCTATGCAACACATATTCTGTACAGCAAATATTGGACGTGATTCAAGCAATCAATTTAAAAAATATTAACATCCACTCACCCTTACTATCACTCCTCCCTCCTCCCCTCAAAAAAACCCAAACTTGAACAAATAAATGAATGAAATATTGATTATATGTACAGGAGCTATTTATCGTATTAAATTGACAACAGCCCTGCCTTAGAACCTCCTTTCACTTAGTCCTCCCTAACCACTCTAACCTGCATATTAACTTTCCACGCATCCACAACTTGTTCCAAGAATAATAAAGTTGCGCCGGCTTATTGGTAGTTTATTTCTAAATTCAATGGCTACTTTCTTTCGCCAATTCTAAGTCATAGTCGCCAACTTCGTAGTCTTTCTATATGATTAACATTGATTCCGTCCAACTGCTTCCATTTCTAGTTAGCACAGTAGTTATTATAGATATCGTCTCCTTATGAGTTCCATTAAATAACTAGGAAAAATGTGGAAGAATTGAAAAAAAAATGTGTTTAATTATAATCTATAAAACACTAACACCCAAAAGTAATTGCTCTTTTTCTGAGTCCTTAAATTTAGTGATTTTCAAATTAGACCATGAAAAAAAAAATTTAAAAACACAAACCAAAAGAATTCCTTCCATAGAACCCTAAAAAAGGTTAAGCCTACAAGAAGATCGCTGATAATTGTGCCGAACTTGAAAAAATCGTTGTTCTAAATGAAAGAAAAATGTCGAAGAGTTCGTCAATCAATCTTACAGCAATGCTTTTGGTCCACAACAAAGAAAAATCCCTCACCAAACATTCAAAGCAATTTAGTTTTTCCGGAATTGCCAGAAGATACACGGAACCCTATCCATTGCTTTTGATCGACTGAAAAATTACCTTTGACAAGGAGCATCACATTTTCATAGCATCTATCGGCAGACCCTACCCAGACGAGAAAATCCCTTCAATTTCATCACCTTCATCTTTTTCTCTAAACAATTTCAACAAATTTTCTTTGTAATAATGCCATTGATTTTTTTAACGCAATACAGACTTCTCTGTATTTTTTGTTTTTACGCAGGGAGAGCACAAAAAAAAAACATCGTCAACATTCCGCGTTATTAAAGAAGAAAATTTTGAAGAAAAAAAAACTGTTTATTTTAATTAGAGAACTTTACGATTGCCAAAGGAAAAATCCTTTTCTAACCATCATTAAACTCACTCACCCTGGGTGAATTCAATTTAGTTTGGCGAATTGATTAAAATACCCACAGAACGAAGTCTTTAATATTAAGAAATATGTTTATTAAAAGAACTAAACTGGATTCGTTCACAATATCCAAGCGGAGAAGGGAGGGAAAACTGTTTTATTAATTTTAAACAAGGATTTTTTTATTTTTTCATTAAATTGTGTAAAACCTGAATAGCACAGGTAACAAATATTTTAAACATCGTACTATCATAATTTCAAATTAATTTTTTTAACGATTTTTTTTTCAAATTAGTGCTCCATAAAAATTACATTAAGTACCACATCCAATCTTCATGCAACTGGGGTACGTGGTTCAGTTTGTTTCGAACCGGATTCTCTTGAGCATTGGATGTACAGTCAAATTGGTAAAGGGTAGGCGAGCGATGGGGTTACAAGGGAGTTTCTGGAGGGGAAATTTTAAACTGTCGGTGGATGTTAATCTTGAAACACTAAATGTTGTACGAGGGGCGACAATGCATTCCAAAGCCTTGGTGTTCGGGTGATGAAGGGCTGATGACACTTCACTGTACGCGACGATAAAGGATTAACAGTGAACGCATGGGCGCGGGTGGGTTGCAGAGTATTCCTGAGATAGTTGAAAAGAGAAGGGATGATGTTGAAAACTTCTTCGCTGCATTTACCGTTTAATCTCAATAGTAAACGCTGAATAGCGCGACTTTCTGCGAAGTTCGAGGGAATCCATAGAAGCTGTTTCATCTACAACTAGACGGATCGCGTGCTTTTGGATTCGATCGAGTACCGAAAGTTGTGTTTTAGGTGCCCCAGTCTATAAGTGTGAGTTGTACTCGAGACGGGGACGAATGTAGGTCTTGTACATATTAGCTAGACCGTGAGGCGTAAGATACTTTTACTTTATTATTTTAATAATAAAGTATTGTGATCGACACAAGAAAAAAAAAACTTTGCTACCCTGAATTTTTTTTTTTCGCGTTTCATGACTAAATTAGCCTAAAAATGCAAAAAAAAAATCCGTCCCGCCGTACGCCGTCCGCCGTACATATGGACTCATATCTCCGAGACCGCTAAAGGTAGAATGTCCGTTTTTAGGTGGATTGTTGATTGGATAAGTGAGCTCTAATTTTTTAAATTTTGGGGGGTGTTAGGTGGAAGGGGGAGGCGGGGGGAGGGAAAAAGTAGGAAACTACACTTGCTAATATCTCCACCACGAATGCAGATAGAAAGTTGAAAATCAGTACAGCTATAGAGAAGGCTGTGGGACAAACTTTAAAAATAATTTAATTTTTTTATCCATTGGCGTCCGAAAAGGGGGGACTAAGAACAAATTGTCGGCCGAACTATTTTTTGAAATGACTATATCTT
Organism: Chorisops tibialis; assembly: GCA_963669355.1. Taxonomy (NCBI): domain Eukaryota; kingdom Metazoa; phylum Arthropoda; class Insecta; order Diptera; family Stratiomyidae; genus Chorisops; species Chorisops tibialis. The sequence goes on along the minus strand of OY770264.1, from coordinate 38,228,803 downwards.
CGAAATTACTTATTGCGAAAAATTCATATTTTGGGACCATTAAGCTGATATATAGTTCCATTAGAATCAGCTTAGACAGTGGCTAATTATTGTAAGGGGGATGGTCAGGAGGGGTGCAAAGAAAAACACTTAAAAATGAATATCTCAACTATCTCTTAAGCTATGTAATTCAAACTTAAAACATATATTAAGTTATATTAGGAAAATACAAAAAAAAATATAATATGTTGAAATAATAGTAGTGGGGGGAAATGGGAAGCATTTCAAAAATGGCACACTTTTAAAAATTACAAATCCTTATATCTCAAAAAATAGTACAGATATCAAATCGAAAATTTGTCAGATTGTAGAACTACACAATAATTAATTTTGATAAAAATTTTAAGTTAGGGGGTATAAAGGGAGGGAGGTGGTAAGCGAAAATGTCGAAAATTTTGAGTGATTTTTTTAGGACTCTGGTCAAAGATAGAAACTTTCAATTTGGCATGTGGATACATCTGTTTGATATACATAGAAAAAAATAACAATTTGATCCACAATTGTTACGAACCGACCACCCCGGTCTAACGTGCACAAGGTGTTTCATGTGCAGCGAAAAAAACACGAAAACTGAAAATTTTTGAGTGAAATTTTTAAGTAGAAACTTGAAAATTTGCGAAATGCATTTAAAAAAAATCCATAAAAATATGAAATATTAACTGATTGAATACTTTTAAAACTTCTACCCCCTCCCATACAAAATTATTTTTTCGACCATTTTTAAGAAATCAATTATCACCTAACTATTAAAAGCTATCAATTTGAAATTTTGCACAAGAACTTATAAAAATATTTGAAATGAAATTATTTCAAAAGTTTTGAAATCGCGATTGCCCTTCTACCCCCTCCCATACAAAAGTTTGATTTCGACCAATTTCACTAAATCAACTAACAACCGCAAGGGGGTAGTTGTAGTATGAGGTTTTACCAATTCCTGCAACTATCTTTGGAGTTAGCGACTCCACGGACCTGAGCTAACTATCCCCCTCTGGGATGGGGGCTGTAGAATTCACCCACAGCCAGTCCTGCTTGCCCTAAAAATGGCAAATGGACACTCACTGGATCATGGGCTTATCACCCGTGATCTTAAGACCTAAATGATACGAGAAACGGATACATCGCCTCGGATACGGACTGATTCTACGGTAACGACTTTTGGCATTCGAAAACGGACTATGATTGGCTTCTGGAACGTTCGAACATTGAATGACGGGGGAAGAGCTGGGGTTACTCGGTCCTTGCACCGCCAATCAGTGATCGACCGTGAAATGGAGCACTATAACATCCAAATCTTGGGCTTGAGCGAGGTCAGGTGGACAGGATCAGGAGAAGAACGAACCCCTAGCGGAAACACTATTCTGTACATTGGCCCTGAAAGTGAAGCCAGAAATGGCGTGGCGTTCGTCCTTACGCCGAGAGCGAGAAACAGTCTCATTAGCTGGGAACCAATCTCGGATAGGATTATCGTCGTCAGGCTCAGGACCAGTGTCAGAAACGTCACAATTCTGCAGTGCTACGCACCAACTAATACCGCAACATCTGGTGACAAAGAGGAGTTTTATAGCCAACTGAGTGCCACCTTCGAACGTGTTCCAAGAGGTGATATTATTATCATCTCGGGAGATATGAACGCCCAGGTTGGATCAGACAACACTGGACTAGAACACGTCATGGGGAGGCATGGTGACCCTTGGGTCGACCCTTCACGACCTTGGATTAAGAGACCCGAAAACGGCGAATTATTTGTGGAGTTCTGTAGTACTCGGCAAATGGTCATCGGAGGGACCCTTTTTCCACACAAGAGTCATCATAAAACATCTTGGGTTTCCCCTGATGGTGTTACTCAGAACCAGATCGACCATTTGGCTATAAGTCGCCGATGGAGAAGATGTCTCCTCGATGTGCGAGCGAAACGTGGAGCTGACGTGGGGAGCGATCACCACTTGATGGCTGCCTGCTTGAGATTGTGTACAGCAGCTATCCGACGACCACAAATTCTTCAAATGAAGCGCAAGCTTAATGTGGATAAACTCAGAGATCCCAACAAAAAACTCGAATACACCACCATTCTACGCGAAAAGTCATCCACATTGGGTGAACATGAAATGCGCACACTGGACGCCAATTGGGAGGCAACCAGAAACACTTTTCTAACTAGTGCTGAAGAATCTGTGGGATATGCGCAAAGCGGTGAGAAACCCTGGATGTCGCAAGACACATGGGACAAGGTTGACAATCGGAAAAAAGCCAAATTGGCAATCATCTCTCAACCCGATGTCAACCAACGAACGCCCGACTTGAGGCAGAACTACCGCGATGCTCATATACAGCTTAAAAAGGCTGTTAGACGCGACAAGAGAAAGGCCATTGAAGATCTGGCAAACAAGGCAGAATCTGCGGCTTACCTTGGGGATATGGGTTCACTATTTAAAATCATGAAACAGTTGACGAACAGGAATTTCACCGCCAACCACCTGGTGAGAGATGTCAACGGAACTCTCCTTAATATGAGTGAACACCAGTTGCGACGATGGAAGGAATACTTCTCTGATATTTTAAACATCTTGTCAGATGAAGATATTCCGGAAACAGAACAACTTCCAAACATCCAACCGCAACAATCCTCTATTAGGGACGATCCCCCAGATAAGGAAGAGATAGTTTCCGCCATTCGGTCAATGGCGGGAAGGAAAGCTCCAGGTATAGACGGACTACCAACCGAACTCCTCAAAGCGGACCCGGAAATAACAGCCGATATACTCCTCCCACTCTTCACTAAGGTGTGGAATGATGGAAGATATCCGACTGAATGGAAGGAGGGCGTCATTGTGAAAATTCCGAAGAAGGGCGACCTTCGGGATTGTGGCAATTGGCGTGGTATATGTCTACTTACTGCCGTATCAAAAATTATGGCTAAGGTAATTCTCAATAGGATTAGTGATGTCGTCGAGAGCACTCTCGAAGTTTATCAGGCTGGATTCCGTAAAGGGTCGTCTTGTACCGACCACATAAATACCCTACGGATAATATTAGAGCAGTCAGCCGAAATGGGTTCGCCACTACATCTCATGTTTGTGGACTTCGAGAAGGCTTTCGACAGCGTTAAGCGAGATTACATATGGAATGCTTTGCGTAGGAGAGGTATTCCAAATAAGGTCATAGCTATGATTAAAGAATCCTACGAAGATGCAAGGTGTCGCGTCTTGCATAGAGGAGAGCTGTCCGAGAGCTTTCCTGTGCGAACGGGTGTCAGACAAGGCTGCATATTATCACCAGCCCTGTTTCTGGTGGTAATAAATGACATCTTGAAAGCTGCACTGGAAGGTGGGGAAGGTAAAGGTCTTCAATGGAGACTATTTAACATCTTAAGTCACCTTGATTATGCTGATGACGTGTGTTTGCTTGCACATACCCGTTCGGACTTAGAGTCAAATGTTCGCTCGTTGCATTCTAAATGCAAAGAGGCGGGACTGAAAATAAATGTGCGTAAAACCAAGTACATGCACATGGGTTCGAACGCAAGCACACCGATTGTTCTTAATGGACAGGATGTAGAAGAGGTGCAAGATTTTTGCTATCTCGGAAGCATTGTCAGCATGGACGGCGGAGCCGAAAAGGATGTTGAGGCTCGGCTAAATAAAGCTCGTCAGGCCTTCGGTATCCTTTCCCCCTTCTGGAGGTTAAGAGAGATCTCCCTTCGCACGAAGCTGCGAGTTTTTGACGCATGCGTCAAATCCGTGTTGTTATATGGTTGTACTACGTGGAAAGTGACCGTTCGACTTACCAAGAAACTACAGACTTTCGTAAACCAATGCCTCCGACGCATTTTAGGAATATTCTGGCCAGAAGTGATCTCCAACGACGAACTTTGGAGTACAACTCGCCAGACTAAAATAGGTATTGAGATTCAACGGCGAAAGTGGCAGTGGATCGGTCATACTTTGAGGAAACCAGAGCAAAACATCGCAAAACAGGCTCTGGATTATAACCCTCAAGGAAGACGTCGGGTTGGTCGACCATGTAACACATGGAAGCGAGCAGTTGAGCAGGAGGCCAGAGGAATAAACAAGTCCTGGCAACAGCTTAAAGCCGACGCTCAGGATCGCGCCTTGTGGAAGAGAGTTGTTTCTGTCCTATGCCCCTATAGGGGGTCTTAACAGGAATTTGATTTTGATTTGAACTAACAACCAACAAATTAGAAGCTACGAACTTGAAATTTTGTACGAGCAGAAAATTACACCACAAGTTTTACGATTCCCCTACCTCCTCTACCCCCTCTCATACAAAATTATTTTTTCGAGCATTTTTAAGAAATCAGTTATCAGCTAACTCTTAAAAGCTATCAATTTCAAATTTTGCACAAAAACTTGTAAAAATAATTCAAATGAAGTTGCTTTACAAGTTTTGAAATCGCGCTTGCCCTTCTACCCCCTCCAGTACAAAACTATTATTTCGAACAATTTCATTAAATCAACTAATAACCAACAAACTAAATGCTACGAACTTGAAATTTTATACAAGCACCTTACAAGAGAATCGAAATAAAACTAGATATCAAATTTTACGATTCCCCTACCTTCTACCCCTCCCATACAAATGTTCAGTTTCGTGAATGTAAAATACACCGAATTTTATAAAAATTCTATGCAACTTCGTCTATGATACACATTCTATACAGAGAATATTGGACGTGATTCAAGCAATTAATTAAAAAGCTATTAACATCCACACACCCTTACCCCTCCTCCTCCCCTCATAAAAACCCAAACCACTCTAACCTGCATATTGACTTTCCACTCATCCACAACTTGTCCCAAGAATAATAAAGTTTCGCCCGACTTGTTGGCAGTTTATTTATATATCTTCAAAGAACATCAAGGCGTTTAGAGGCATCAAGTGTAATATCAAAAAATCTGCCAACAAGTCGGGCACAATTGTATATTATATATTTTTTTTTCAATACACGTCAAACACCTCGTTCAAGTTAGGGCCTCCCTTTGTTGGATAACAGTTAAGGTTCAAATTAATATTTTTTCTTTATGTATATTAAATAGATGTATGCACTACAAAATTTTAACTTTGTATCTTTTACCAGAGACCTAAAAGAATTATTGACAGTTTCCGACATTATGGCCCACCACCTCGTTCCCCTTACACCCTCGTCTTAAAAATTTTCACAAAAATTATAGATTATATAGCTCTGCAATTTGACAGAATTTCAACTTAATATCTGATTTAAATTTTGAGATATAACGGTTTAAGATTTTGAAAAATGCACCATTTTTGAAATGCTCCTTCCCCATTTCAATTTATCAATTCAAACTGCATTCGCGAGTTCGCGACTTAAAAATATTAAAAATAAACAGATTTTCGAAAATTTTGAAGCTCCCAAAAACCTGTATTAAAAGTGGAAAAAGGAGTATGGTAGTGGTGCAGCTGCAAATAGAGAAGAGATACCAGCTTCACCACTCGATACGGTCATTTTCAGTACCCTTCCCATACCTTCCCAATCCCATTCTTTCCCTCCATGACTGTGTTTGTGCATTGCACATAAAGGTCGAAATTGCCTATAACATAGGTGATAATGTAATATATATATTTATATTTTTTTTTTTTTTAATTTTAATTTTTGCTTGCATATATCCTTTCTTATTTAGTACCATATTATCATTATTTTCAGATAATGCTATCAAAAAAAATTAGTATATGCCCTGAGCCGGAGCAATGTGGCCGTTCACGAGCTTTAAGCTTAAAAGAAATATGAGAGTACTACAAGTTTGCTCTAAAGTTCTTAAGGCTAAGTAATAAGGTTAGGAGAAAACAATGAATGAAGCAGAAGTTCATACAATCACTCAAAAAACTCAAAACCGGATGTCCGTCCGTCTGTGCGCTCTCTAGCTGGATAGATCGCGTAATTTTTGGCAAAAAAGTAAGGTTATGTTTGTAAACGGGCCAAATCGCTCCACCCCTTCTACTCCCTCCCATACAAAATGACACAATGTCGCAATTTAATAATAAACGGATTTGCTTGATAAGTATAAAAGCTATTGTTCTGAAATTTGGAATATATTACTTTTATGATGATTTCAATCTATCGTATAAAAATTATGCGTGTTCTCCCCCACTAACTGTACTTTTTCATGAAACGCTCTAAACCAATTTACTCAGTGCGTATAAAATGTAGCAAGCTAAAATTGTGCACTAAATATTTATTTAGAATTATAAGTAAGACTAAAAAAAATTAGAAGATTAGCTTCACCCCCTCTGCTCCTTCCCACACAAAATGATGCATAAACGGATTCCCTCGAAACGTATAAAGGCTATTGATCTTAAATTTGGAATATATTACTTATAAGATTATTTCAATCTACTGTAAAAACATTTACTTGTTTCCTCCACCACCTCCCATATAAACTGCACTTTTTCATGAAATGCTCTAAACCAATTTACTCAGTGTGTTTAAAATTTATCGATCTGAAATTGTACACTTAATATTTATTTAGAATTATAAGTAAGGCCAAAAAAGAAAATTATAATATTGTTGTATTTAAAAAGGGTTCATTATCCAGCTGCACCAATTGTTGTATTTAAAAACACTTTAGATAATTTATTTTTATAAAGAAAACAAGTTTATTAATTCTTGATCCACACATATGTATATTAAACATCCAATGCACTTATTTTGTATCTCTCTAAACAACTTTATTTTACAATCATTAAATTTTTGAAGCCATGTCGATGTCTCCCGGTCAACTATTGTGCTTTTTTCTTTCACTCCATCGAAACCCTTGAAATTGCTTGTATTTCATATTTCGCATGGCCTACATTAAAGGTTGCTCACCTCACAGGTCACGTAAATAAAAAATACAATTATGCACAATCATATTGGCAATATTCTCAAGTTTTTGCTTTGTGCACTTGCAATTTCAAAGTCCAACTCAATTTTGTTTTACGACTCATCATATATTATAATTTCTTACAACATATGTTAGATCGCATAAACAAAATCGGTTGTTTGGATGGATTCACACCTTCGTCACCTCGCACTATGAAAGCATATCAGGTCATTACACTGAAAGTTCTATGCACCTGTATGTTGCAATTTCACAGGGCGAGATGCGCCGAAAGTCACTCTCAACACTATTAGCTTTACCCCTTCTACCCCCTCTCATACAATCTGACACAATTTCACAACTTTACAAAAAGGCGATTTTCCTGAAATGTAAGTTAAAACATGTCAAGAACATGATTTTATAGTTATCTCTGAAAAATTCTTTAAGAACTCACTCCTCCTTACACCACCTCCCATACAAACTGCACGATTTCACTAAATCTAATACACTAATTTTCTCATTACCTATTAAATTTTTGAATCCTAAATTTTGTATAAAACATTTTGATAGCGTGATGAGAAAAAATTAGTTCAATGTCGTCAACCCCTGTACAAAATTTCTTGAAATCAAAAAATTTTTTTTTCATCTAGAGTGTCGCATGATTGGGCTTTATGCCCAATCATAGTCCTGTTGCGTTCGACTTCGAGAACTGTTTCATAAGAATTTGCGCAAAAATATTTTTCTTGGGTTAAGCGCACTATACATTGCAATTCTCAGATTTCATCTATAAAATATAAAAATTTGGTATTTACATCAACACACTATTATCTCGTGTCCTTACCAAATTCATAGAATCATTTTTGATCAATAGCGAAATGTATACAAAGAATTTAATTATTACTTTTTTTGCTATTTTTAGCTTGGCCAAAAATTATAATGGAAATCTTTAACATTTTCTGAAAAGAAAAACTCGTGAGCATTAAAGTCTAAATATTGAAATTATATTCTCGAGTGATAAACGAAGGGACAGCCTTATTGATTGATTTCGGAAAAAAATTCCCTTATGATGAATTTGTGTACTCGTCCATAATTCACAATAATTTCACGTTCGACATAATTGATTCCTGTCTGAGCTGAATTCTCAAATCAATCAAATTCCAATCTCAGAAAATATTCAAATCGTCGATTCTGTCACAGTTGTATATACGAGTACCTACGTAAAAAAGCACTTAAGAGAGATCTATCACGAATATTTTGAAAATAAAAATTAATTATGCCATTTAGACGTGTTATTAAATTATAGGTGTACAGAAATAAAATGAAATTGATATCTCTCGTTTAATATTAAGATAAATATCGTTTGCGTTTTATGTATATCTGAATCCCTACGGTATACGAGCTCATTTATACATATGGTAGTTAAGAACGCAGTACTAGAGAATTTCAATTGGCTCCGTTAAAATTTAGAGCATTTAATTCAGTCGTAAGGGAATTTCGATGATTCACTTACTATATGTAAAGTTTCTCCACAATAAACGAGTATTAAGGGAATTCGTAGAGATAAGATATTATGAGAGATTACTACTCGTCTGCTTATTGTGAGATTTTCAATTTAGTAAATTGGTTTAATTCAATTGTGGTTGGCTTTATCTCTTATGAAATGATTTCGGTGAACCTCTATGGAATTTAGTAGTCCACAAGAGATTGTTTTTCATTGACGCCTACTATTTAATCAGGCTACCAAAGTATTTAAGACTAAATTTGCGGTCAAAAATATTAATGTGTTTTTAACAAATTGATTTACTGTATTTCAAGAAATTTCAGTTTATATTGAAGATTCTTGCAGGTACTGTACATCCATAGTAAGGCCCATTCTAATTTCTTCAGCAGGTGGGGAAAAGTGGCTCAAACATACAAAAATCTTAAGATCCCTGACTTAGAAATCCGCATACACAGTGAACTCGAAAGGTGAAGAGAATGCTGTATGAAAATGAAGTGTATCTCTTCTAACGTTAATTGTTGAAACTGCAAACAAACTCGCATCGCTTCTCGCGATCACCTAGGTATACAAGCAAAGTGATCGCAATGAAGCAAATTAACTTGAGTTGAGAAGCAAAATTCAAACGAGAAAGCGAATGGACGTTTTATCACTTCTCGCTTCAAATATCAATTTTGAGCCTTATCGAGTTTTACTCGCTCATAATTTTTGAGAGCCCAAAAAATTGCAGTGTATAGGCAGTTCTACTTCTATACAATGACACTACAGCCCAAATCGGGCCTTGGCCTCCAGACCTTCAGGTCCCTGAACATTTTTCATAAGTTATCGTAGAAGGGTTGTTAGACCTTCGCACAGCCTTCTATCTTCGAATTTTTCATTTTCATAGATTGAGGTTACTAAGGTATACCAAAGCAAGCAGTGTGCTGGAATTATGCGTCGACCAGGATTTCAAGACGACTTTCGCATTGTAGACCAACACGTTACCCACTAGGCTACACCCTTGTGTCTCGGCAGTTGCGTCTTCTAATTGTATGAGAAAAATCGACAGCGCACAGCAGCCTCAATGGAAACGTTAGGGCAGTATCAATCCTTCAACCGGCTTAACCTTGGAGACTAGGTAGCTCAGAGATCCATCTGCTTTGTAATTTTAGATCTTCAGGCTCCCAACTAACTACCTAAACGGCGTACTCTTAGCGCCTAAGGCTGAGCATGCATTCACAAATAAGGTGCAGTTTACATCAAACACCTACTAAGGATTTTACAAAACGTATTATGCGGAATATTTTTAAACTACTGTTTTTTTACACAGCATAATCGTTTTATTTTTATACTTTAGATGAAATCTGAGAGTATTATAAGCTTGCTCTAAAGTTTGTAACGCCAAGAAATAAGGCTCGGAGAAAAAAATGAATGATACAGAAGTTAATATTATCACTCAAAAATCTCAAAACCGGATGTCCGTCCGTCCGTCCGTCTTTCCGTCCGTCCGTCCGTTCGCTCTCTAGCTTGAGTACGCGTTGAGCTAGAAAGCTCAAATTTCTTACACGTCGTTTTTGACAAAAAAGTAAGGTCAAGTTCGTGAACGGGCCAAATCGCTCCACCCCTTCTACCCCCTCCCATACAAAATGACACAATTGCGCAATTTGACATTAAACGGATTTACTCAAAAAGTATAAAAGCTATTGGCCTGAAATTTGGAATATATTACTTTTATGATAATATCAATCTACCGTATTAAAATTATACCTGTCCTCTCCCTCCTTCTACCACCTCCCATACAAACTGTACTTGTCATGAATTACTCTAAGCCAATTTACTCACTGCGTATAAAACTTAACGGGCTGAAATTATGTACCAAATATTTATTTAAAATTGTTAGTAAGACCAAAAAAAAAATTAGACGATTAGCTTCACCCGTTCTACCCCCTCCCATACAAAATGACACAATTTCGCAATTTGATATTAAATGGATTTACTCGAAAAGTATAAAAGCTATTAATCTGAATTTTGGGATATATTGCTTTCATAATAATCCTAATCTACAGTAGAAAAATAATTTGCGTCCTCCCTCTCCTTCCACCCCCTCCCATACAAACATCACTTTTTCATGATATGCTCTAAGACGATTTTCTCAGAACATATAACATTTATTGAGCTCATATTTTGTAATAAGTACTTAATTAGTATTATCACTAAGATCAAAAAAAAGTATTTCATTAGCTTCACTGCTTCTACCCCCTCCCATACAATATGACTCAGTTTCACAACCTTACAAAAAATCGATTTTCTTGAAAAGTATGAATGGCATTAGTCTGAAATTTAAGGAATGTCAATTTTATAATATTTCTAGTTATTTCTGAAAAATTCATTAGAATTCCCCCACCATTTCTACCACCTCCCATACAAACCGCACATTTTCACTAAATCTAACACACTAATTTTCTCAGCTCCTATTCAATTTTTGGAGTAAGCATTTAGTATAAAACATTTTTATAGCTACTTTAGCATGATGGGGAAAAAATTAGTTCAATGCTATCACACCTTCTAACATTCCCCATACAAAATTTCTTGGGATCACAGAAAATTCTATTTCATCTAGAGTATCGTAAGATTGCGCTTTACGCGAAATCGTAGCCCTGTTATGTTTTTTTTTAAATTTCTTCAATATATATGCGAACCATTTTATTATTAGTGAGAACAAATAAAATACGATATTGAGATTCAAAGGATCAAGGAGTACAGTAGCCGCCACTTAAGTGCCAAAATATAATTAGCTACAGTTATCGTAGGGGTCACCATTCACAGCATACTTGTATCTTTTACTTTAATCAACTACGATGACTTACTTGTACTTACCTACTTACGATGGCGCTACAACTCAAATCGGGCCTTGGCCTCTTGAATACTTTGCCGCCATCCATCTTGGTTCATTGACCGCGTCCTTCAGCTTAAGAATGTACTACGACGGCGTTGAAGGAAATATTACGGACAAGCAACAACAACAAGTACGATGCGATCGCATTGAATGCTGTTTTGATACTGAGCACATGTATGAGAGTATGACATGCCGCCACACTAACTGTCCTACATGTCGCCGCACTTCAGGCTCCGCCCCAAGTAATCAAAATGTTTGAAACCCTTCACACAGTTATGATAACACTTAGGGCTGCACTATACCTAGGCATACATATATGAACACATGGAAAATATGTTCCCAAGTAGCACCGTGTATTCGGCGCTTTAGTCCTTCTTACGCAGAATTCGATTACATCCCACTAAAGAAAAGAGTTCGATCATAGTTCCAAGTGATTCAGGAGAGAAATAAAACATAAAAGAATTATGATTGAGCGTAAAGTGACTTTTGTATGGGAGGTGATAGAAGGAGAGGAGGAAGGTTTGTAATTTTTGGATATGACACCTAATGTGGTATGCAAAATATTTCGTGCTGAATTTAAGGTTTGTAGCTTTCATTATTTTCAATTGGACATAGTTTTCCTGACATTGAGGCATTTGTATGGGAGGTGGCAGAGGAAGTGGAAGGGCTTAAAAGATTTTGAAACTGCTTATCGACATCATTAACGCCAGGCTTTGTTTCAATTTCAAAGTCGATAGCTCTCATATGTTCGAAGAAGAAATGCTTTCCTTGAATTTATAATACAGGAGGTAGGGGTAGAAGGAGTGAAGAGGAGTTGATAATTTTTTTAGCATTTATTGCAATTATAAAAAACCAATTCTGGAAAAATTTTAAGTTTTTTCTAGTTTTAATGGAAATCGATATAATGCAATTAACAAAAATTATGCATTTGTATGGGAGGGGGTAGAACGAGTGTACGGATCAAAACAAATTTTTTTCTCTTTATTGATATTTCTATTTTAATACTTTATGCGAAATATCAAATTGATAACTTTAACAGTTTCGAAGAAAAATAATTTAATGTAAATTTCAAAATTTCGTGAAATTTGTATGGGAGAGAGTAGAAGAGGTGAGGTGAACTTGATAATTTTTTCAAAGTTGATTGGAATTCTAATAAAATTAATCCTGGCAAAAATTCGTTTTTATAACTTTACTAGTTTCGATGAAAATCGAAAAACTGCATTTTTCAAAATTATGCATTTGTATGGGAGGGGGTAGAAGGAGTGATGGGATCAGACCAATATTCCGTCATATTGATGACATCTATATCATAATACTTTGACTCAAATTTCAAATTGATAGCTTAAATAGTTTCAAAGAAAAATCAATTTCTGAAAATTTTGGAATTTCGTGAAATTTGTATGGGAGGTGGTAGAAGGAGTGGGGGGATGTTGCCTGTTCACGAACTTAAGGTTTCTTTTTTGCTAAAAATGACACACAACCAATTTCAGCACGATAGCTCAAAGTGTTCGAGAGTTATGCTGTAGACAGACGGACAAACAGCAACTCGGAATCGAAGTTTTTGTGCGACAACAAATATTTCTGTACCCTTGGTGGCTCTGTGCGAGCATTATTTCTTAGCGTTACAAACGCTAAGGCAAACACAATATACTCTCAGATTTTATCTAGAGTATACAAATTACATAATTAAATAGTTTCAACAAAAAGAAAAATTTCTACGTCTAGTATTGGTCTAGCAAACTACACTCAGTTTCATATTTATAGCCCACCCACCAATTGGAAATTTTTTTCAACTTACAATAATTTTGCTCCAAATTAAATACAAGGAAAGATTGAGATACTCTGTGGAATGGTTTTTCTGCGTTCTTTTTGCTGCAGTTCTTGGAAATTCGTCATTTTTGTGCGTTTCATATTTATAACCCACATGGTGATTAGTGCAATTAGAAATGGACACACTGAATTAGTTTATTTGTTGTTTACAAGAGGGCTTCGTAATAATCTTGTTATTTAAAATGCCGCGCGGTGTGTCTTTAAATGATGTCGAAAATGGTGAAATTTTAGCGTACAAAGATGATGGTTTGAACATAAGTGAAATTTCGAGAAAAGTTGCTCGCAGTCGCCGTGTAATTCGAAACTTTTTAAAAGATCCGGAGTTAATGGGAAAACGAAGCGAAAGAGAAGAAAAAGAAAACTATCTCCGCGGGGAGAGAGGAAAATTGTACGGGCAGCAAGCAATTCGACACTAAGTTGCAATAAATTGGCAGCTCTTGTCCCAACAAAGGTTTCAAAAACAACGGTTTGGAGAACGATTCAACGTAATCCTAACATTTCTAGAGGTAGAATGAAAAGTGCTTCACGACTATTAGATCGCCATAAGAAAGTTCGGATGGAATTCTCAGAAATCCACATGGCTACAGATTGGTCTTCTGTAAGACATACTGGCTTTCGTACTTCTTCATTGTTTAAGCTCTAAATTTCATTTTCAGGTGATATTTTCCGATGAAAAGAAATGTAACTTAGATGGACCCGACGGATTTAATTCTTACTGGCGCGATCTGAGGAAGGAACCTCTCTATTTCTCGAAGAGGAAATTTGGTGGCAGTTCTGTGATGTTGTGGAAAGCATTTTCTGCAGCAAGTCGTTTGGATATACAATTTATTTTACCGCGGATGAACCGTAGAGATTACATCCAAGTACTCGAAAACAGTTTACTGCCATTTCTGGTAGAACAGGGCGAAAAGAACTGGATTTTCCAACAAGATAATGCCAGAATTCATCTACTTCTACTTCTAAACAATAGGTTGGATGGAGACAAATTCCGTTAGGGTGATGAACTCGCCGTTATGTTCTCCCAATCTAAATACCATTGAAAACATTTGGAGAGTTCTTGTCAGACGGGTATATGCTGAAAATTGCCAGTATGAATCACTGACGGAATTGAAAGCTGCAATCCTTAATGAATGGTAGAAACTTGACCCTGAAATGTTAAATAAATTAATCCAATCGATGAAAAAAAGGATTTTTGAAGTCATAAAAGTCCAAAGGAGGCCCTATTAACTATTAAGTTTTTGTATAAAATTTTTTATTTAAAATTTATATGAAATAAACATTTTATTTTGTTGTTCAACTGGGTTATATATATGAAACGAGCAAAAAACGTATAATATCTGGAACTGTTGCAAAAATAAAGAATCCTTGCAATAATTTGCCTACAAATAATTTCAGATCCAGGCTTTCTACATTTAGCTATCAAATACAAAAGCATAATAATTTTCCTACAATTTCTACGTGGGTTATAAATATGAAACAGAGTGTATTATAACATCTTATATATACATATATAGATGACAGCACCTTAGATATTATATACCATGTGCAATATTTGATTGGGCTTTACGCCCAATAATAATTCTGTTATGTTAGGTTGTTGCACATGAAATGGCAACTTTCGCGATGAAGTGAAGTTAGTTGCGATTTTCATGCCTCAAACTGCCGACAGATGGCTCTGGTAGCAATGAATATCGAAGTATAAATACTCCTATATTTGGTCATGGAATCATTTCAGTTTTGGAATTCATTGAGATCGGAGAGAAAAAAATATAAAAGAAACATAAAATCGAGTCAAAAACGGTTACTTTTTCTTTACAAGTTCAAACTTGGCCACAACCAAGCAAAAAAAAACATCAACAGAGCATTTAGAGCTGACACAGTAAGTGAACGAACCATACAGCGATGGTTTGAAAAATTTCTATCAGGAGAAATGCCTTCGATGAATTTCTTCAGTCTAGAAAGTCGGACTTCTACGAAACTGGCATAAATGCACTTGTATATCGTTGGGAGAGTGTTTTCCATCTACTGGCACCTATTTTGATTAATAAAATTAAGTTATATAAGAGTCAATGTAGTTTGAAATTTCATTAGCAAAATCGCCATTTCATCTGCAACAACCTAATATTTGAATGATCTTATTGGAGTAAAAATATCATAATTACAGCAAAGTACGACAGTAGAACGTGCCCGTGCGACTACAGGCCAACATCGTCCTCTCTTTTTTCTTCTCTCTTTTCTGTATATGTATATACACTTGGATGTACCTAGTCGTGCCATAAGTTCTGTCACACGTATATGGGCAATTTTTGTATAAATGAAAAAGAGTTTTTGACAAAGGAAAATATATTTTATTTTGGCATACTAATGGAAGTAAAATAAGCAACAAATTATTCAAAGTGGCCGCCTTTAGCCTTAACACAGCTCTTTAATCTGTTGGGCCAGTCATCGATAGCAGTACGCACTGTTTCTAGCGGAAAATTAGCTACTGCTTCTGTCAAAGATCGCTTAAGGCTCTCGATATTTGGGTGTCGTCTCGTGCACACCATGGACTCTAACTCCGCCCACAGTTTGTAGTCCAGGGGATTCAAATCTGGGCTCCCAGAAGGCCATTCCGTCGCCCTTATAAACTGTGGAATATTGGTTTCCAACCACGCTTGTGTGGTTCGAGCTTTGTGGGCTGGCGCAGAATCTTGCTAGAAAACCCAATGTCGATTGTTGAATAGCGTAGAGTTCAGCGGCTTCACACATCTCTCCAGGATGTCCGTTTGATAACTTTTCGCTGCAGTTTTTACGCCTTTTTCGCAAAAATGAAGCTCGGTGACCCCTTCGTAGCTGACACCCCACCATACCATGACTGATGCTGGATGATGTCCTCGCTGTACCCTAGTGGCAACTTCTCAGGCTTCTGCGGAGCTGTGGGCATACACCTTATCATTTTGGCGGTTGAAATGTTCCTCCACCGTAAAAATTTTTTCATCGGTAAATAAAATTTCTCGATGTTTGTTGTTGCCGTACCGCCGAAGGAGCTCTTTCGATCTGGTGCTCCTAATTTGCTTCAACTGCTCAGTCAGCAAATGTCCCGTTGATCGTCGAAAGGCACTCATCCCGAGGTCAGATTTTATGATGCGAGACATACTTCGGGTGGAGATGTTCATCTCTCGAGCCATGATTCGTTGTTTACGAAGCGGATTTCGACGAATTCGACTCTCGACCGCTTTGATGGCAGCAGAAGAACGTACATCACGCGGACGTCCAGAACGAGGTCGATCTTCAATAGTCTGGATCGCGTTATATCTCTGGATCGCACGATACACAAATCTTTGCGTTATTTTTAACGGGCACAACAACTTGAAAATTTCACTCGCGGATTTTCCACACTTATGTAGTGCAATCACTGCAGTTCGGTTTTCTATTACACCCCATTCCATCTTCACACGTTAACGAATACACTTTAAATGACCATCAACTGTCAACAACATTATGACGTTTATAAAACTGGCCGATATTGAAATGTCACTCATAAGATAAAGTTGTTGCCAATGTGAGAAATTATGTGACAGAACTTATGGCAGGACTAGGTATATGACTGATAGAAATTCCCAGGCCAAACAGTAGCACCTACAAGCTTGCGGTTTCTTTTTTAAGTTTTTTTTGTAACATACGAAAATTTGAAAACTTTCAGATCCAAAATAATAATACACCCTAAATAAAACTGTGCACATTAAGTAGACGGGGATATTTTAGTAAAATAACTTTATCAGCATCGGTGCCATAGTGGTAAAATTCTTGAATGATATCCGGGCAGCCCGTGTTCGAATTTTTTTTTAAATTAATTTTTTGAGATTTAACTAGAGTAAAAATATCATAATTTCGGGAAAGCATGGCAGCAGATTTGCCCGTGCGATTCAGGGCCAACAATAATTATTGGTAATTAAGCACGACCACTATGAGTTTGATACATTCGCCTTATCGGAGAACGGCTAGTTAAGAAATTATTGCTGATTAAATGACGAGTGGTGATAGTCTTCACTATCGCATGCTTATAATGTAAGCTGTACTAACTTCCTAACTTCGAAGCACATAGAAAAATTGAAATATCTAGAATGCGAGATATGAGGATGATTCGAGGAAAACAATACATGACTATAAAAGGTCTGGCGAGATTGGAAGCTGTACATTAGTGTTCGTCGTTGATAATAATAAAATGTATGCAACTGATTTTGAAAGCGATTAATTTGTCTAACTGGAAATTTTTCCTGACCTATTTTCTACATTATATCTTATTTTCTATTTTCATAATATTTACATAAGAATCATAATTTTCGTTGTCCTTAACATCATTTTGGAAAACCACCCTATGCAGCCGTTTGTGTGATATAACTTCATTCGTCTTAGGTCTCGTAAGTTTTGTCATTAGAGAATGTTCAAGTGTAATTATGAAAATAAGTATAATAAAATGTTTATCTTTAAAGCACGTTCTGAGGCGTTCTTTAGTACGTTTAACATGCACGAGTCTCTTTTTCTTTCTAATTATTCCGATGCTATACTTTAATCTCTTTAACGACATAAGGCAACCTTTTCTTGCTAGAAACAGGACTATATCCGCTTATAATGTGCAGATTTATTCATTTTTATGATGATAGCCATCAATTGTCCTCGCTACAAAAGTCAATGAACTGTGGGACTATAGGACTTTACCTTTTCGAGATGGTCATATAACAAGTTTTGCTCCTTTCGCCCCACAGTTTGGCAGTTTGAATGGGATATTTGGCAGTTTAATAATGCTCCTTGACTTTCAGTGAAAACATGAATACACGGCTGCGAGTGATGTAAATATGAGCCATAAGCTTGAAGGCAGTACACAGCGTGCAGGTATAATAAGGTATTACGTGTAATGTTCCGTTCATATGGTTGATTTTTTTCGTATAGGTTAACGATATTTGAGACATATGATAATGTGTCTAGGACATGAAATATGAAATACACGAAGTGAATAATTCAGCAGCAATTTGACTTGCGAAGGTCGATATATACTGTCGTGAATCTCATTAGTATCAACAGTACTGCGAAGCAAAATAGGATGATAAGTGAGAAGCATGCAAATTAGGCGATTCGAATATAATTTTTCAGAAAATATCGGCAGTTGATTAATTGTTGCACCTGGTGAATAAACACAGAGTTGATGCTAGTTAGAATTATTGTAGTAATATTTCTGTTGTTGGAGAGACCGAGATTCAAATGAACCAATTTAAATTTGTATGTCTAGCTACGCGTATTGTAATGAAAAATAAATAATGCATTACAATTATACAACTTAAGATGCTCCCGTTGATACAGAATGAAAGATCAAAATATGATTGTACGTTCATACTTCGCGTTCATACTCCGGCCGGCTTGACTACTGTAAAGTTTACCGAAATCAGGCTGGAAAGATATATGTAATCGGTAACTATCCGTTATGTAAAAGGTTGTCCGTAAATGATAACAACAAAAAACTAAACGAGAATACAATAATCAATTTAACGATATTTTATACTTCTTCTTCTACAATGGCGCTACAGCCCAAACCGAACCTTGACCTCCTGATATTCAGGGTCCTTAACATTTTTCATTACTTATTGTGGAAGGGTTGTTAGCCCTTCGGACAACCCTCTTTCTACGAATTTTTCATTTTCTTAGATTGAGGTGACCAAGGTATATCCAAGCAGGCCGACCAGGATTTGAACTCACGACCTTCGCATTACAAAACCAACACACTACCTACTAGGCTATACCCTAGCTGATATTTTATACTAACTAAATACTTGCAAAATTCGATCTACTCTTATTAGAAATCATAAATATTACTGAAACCTGACTAAATGAGAAAATCAGCGAAATTATCATAAATATTCCCAGTTATTCATTATGTAGAAAAGACGAAGACGAGGTGGTGGTGTCGCCATTTATTTCCCAAAATCAGTACTTTACCCAATTTCATTCCCAAAAATCACTGAATATAATTTGGCTTCAAACATTGGCTCGCTTTGACATGATTTTTTCACAGGATCTTTTCATTTAATTTTTGGATGTATGCATAATACCCTAACTAAAGAAGACAACATTGCACTACATGAACTCATTAAAGCAGCTTCTAGAAGAAAAAACCCGCTGTTACTGGCTGGCGACTTTAGCTATTCGGAAATCATATGGCCTACAAGCAATAATAGTAATGGTAGTAGATCGGCAAAAGATTTTGAAGAATTGTTTTTGAATAGCCACCTAGCACAATTTGTTAATGGACTAACGAGATATCGCGAGGGGAATATACCATCATTGCTCGATGTAATATTGTCGAATAATTCCGACTTAATATCAAATGTAGAGTATCACCCATCGATAGGGAAAAGCGATCACATTGTACTAATTTGTTCATTACAATTTCAAATAGCTCACAAACAAACAACAAGTAGTGAACTTGATAACTTCAAAGCAAATTTCGAAGCTATAAACAATGCACTTGCAACCAACTTACTACAGATTGAAATGGGCGGTTCAATTGAAAAACAATGGAGTTGATTTAATAATATGCTTTTAGATACAAATAAAGCCTTGAGTCCGGTAAAAAGGGAAAAGAAAAGGAGTAACAAGCCATGGATTACCAAAGCATTAAGGGATGAGATATTGGCAAAAGCTAAATTATGAAGGAAAAATAGGCAAACACGAAATATAAATGATTACAAGAATTATATGGATCTTAATAATTTAGTTAATACAGCAAAAAGACACGCCAGACTACTATTTAAAACAAATATAGCTAACAGTGGTAGCATTCGGTATTCGAAACAATATATCTACCACTATACCCACTATCACAAATCTAATGAACAAATTATTTCTATCGAGACAGCTACCGGAAGATTGGAAAACTGCTGGTGTAATACCCATTTTCAAGCATGACAAGATTAACTGCTGTAGTATGCAAAACTATAGAAAGAATTATTACCACGAAAATGAGAGAATTCATCGCAGAGCAACAAATTCTTCCAGCGAATCAGCATGGTTTCAAACCGAGGCGATCTGTAGTTTCTAATCTGCTAGATTTATTGAACTATTGAATCCGGAATTTCGATGGAAATCAATCAACTGACGTTGTATGTCTTGACTTTGAGAAGGCTTTTGATTACGTTCCATTTAAACGGCTTTTTGCCATTTCAGAACACTTGGGATTTCAAGGATCATTACTAACTTGGATCAAATCATTTATCACCGGTAGACAATTTAGTGTTAGATTCGAGGAATTATTCTCAAAGACTTATCAAGTGTTAAGTAGAGTGCCACAAGGATCGGTGTTGAGCCCACTTTTCTATGTTCTTTACATCACAGACCTACATTTGTACTATGAATCGTGGTTGAAAACATTCCCAGATAATACAAACATTTTTAGCAACCTTATGTTGACTAGTGCGAACTTACAAGCAAGCTTAAACAAAATAATCGAAAGGTCTTTTAAATGGTGTATTAAGTTGAAGGTTTCCAAGTCAACTGAAATATAAACTAAGCAATGTTGAGCTAATATCGGTCAGTAGTGGAAATAATCTGGGTATAAAAGTTAGTAGTAATTTAAACTGGGAAGCACGTATTATTAGCATAACGAAAAAGGTCAACCCCTGAATATATCTAATCCGACAATATTTCAAATTTAAAGCAGCGGAACTCTTCGTTAAAATTTTGAAACATAGGTGCGATCCATAATTGAATTCGGTTTTCAAATTTGGAACCCACATTAAGAAAAAAACCTAACAGGACTACGATTGGGCGTAAAGCCGTGACATGTTTTAAATTGCAGATCAGTAGCATTCATACTTTTCAGGAAAATCGACTTTTTGTGAAATTGTTAAATTATGTCAGATTGTATGGGAGGGGGTAGAAGGAGTGAATCTAATCGTCTAATATTTTTTGGTCTTACTTATTTATAATTCTAAATAAATATTTAGTGCACAATTTGAGCTCGATCAATTTTATACGTACTGAGAAAATTTGTTTGTAATATTTCATGAAAAAGTGCAGTTTGTATGGGAGGTGGTGGAAGGAAGAAGAGGACTCAAATAACTTGTATACAGTAGATTGGAATCATTATAAGAGTAATATATTCCAAATTTCAGATCAATAGCATTTATACTTTTCGACAAAATTCGCTTATTGTCAAATTACGAAATTATTTCATTTTGTGTGGGCGGGGGTGGAAGGGGTAAAGCTAATCTTTTTTTTTGTTTTTACTAATAATTCTAAATAAATATTTGGTGCACGATAAATTTTATACTCACTGGGTAAATTGGTCTAGAGCATTTTATGAAAAACTGCAGTTTGTATGGGAGGTAGTGGAAGGAGGATGAGGATGGAAATAATTTTTATACAGTAGATCGAAACTATCATAAAAGTATTACGTTTCAAATTTCAGATCAATAACATTTATTTTCAAGTGAATCCGTTTGTTGTCAAATTACGAAATTGTTGTTGTTTAATTTTGTATGGGAGCGGGTAAAAGGGGTGGAGCGATTTGGCCCGTTCACGAACTTGACCCTACTTTTTTGTCAAAAACGACGTGTCCAAAATTTGAACTATCTAGCTCAACGCGTTCTCAAGCTAGAGAGGACACGGACGGACGGACGAACAGACAGACAGATGGACGGACGGACGGACATTCGGTGTTGAGATTTTTGAGTGATTATATGAACTTCTGTATCATTCGTTTTTTTCTCCGAGCCTTATTTCTTGGCGTTACAAACTTTGTGGCAAACTTATAATACTCTCAGATTTCATCTAGAGTATAAACAAAACAGAACCACGCTTGAGCGTAAAGCCCAATCGTCCGATACTCTAGATGAAAGAGAATATTTTTTAATTTAAGAAATTTTTCTAAGGTTGCTATCAAAATGTTGTATACAAAATTTAGGATTCAAAAATTTAATAGGTGCTGAGAAAGTTAGTGTATTGGATTTAGTGAAATTGTGCAGTTTATATGGGAGATGGAAGAAGGAGGGGTAAGTTCTTAATGACTTTTTCAGAAATATCTATACACATCATGCTTTCGAGATTTTTTAAATTACAGATCAGTAGCATTCATACTTTTCAGAGAAAACGACTTTTTGTGATATTATTGAATTGTGTCAGATTGTATGGGAGGGGCTGGAAGGAGTTAAGCTAATCGTCTAGTTTTCTTTTAGTCTTACTGACAACTCTAAATAAGTATTTAGTGCACAATTTCTCGATAAATTTTATACGCACTGAGTAAATTGGATTAGAGCATTTCATGAAAAAGTGCTGTTTGTATGGGAGGTGGTGGAAGGAGGGGGATGACACAAATAAGTTTTGTACAGAAAAATGGAATCATTATAAAAGAGTTATATTCCAAATTTCAGATCTAAAACATTTTTACTTTTTAAGAAAATCCGTTCATTGTGAAATCGCTAAATTGTGTCATTTTGTATGGGAGGGGGTAGAAGGGTTAAAGCTAATCGTCTAATTTTTTTGATCTTACTAATAATTATAAATAAATACTTAGTCACAATTTCAGCTTGATAAATTTTATACGCACTGAGTAAATTGGTTTAGAGCATTTCAGTAAAAAGTGTAGTTTGTATGGAAGGTAGTGGAAGTAGGGAGATAACACAAATAATTTTTATACAGTAGAATTAAATCATCATAAAAGTGTTATATTCGAAATATCAGATCAATATCATTTTTACTTTTCGAGAAAATCCGTTTATTGTTAAACCGCTACATTGTGTCATTTTGTATGGGAGGGGGTAGAAGGGGTGGAGCGATTTGGCCCGTTCACGAACTTATCCTTATTTTTTTCTTAAAAACGACGTGTACAAAATTTGAGCTCTCTAGCTCAATGCGTTCTCAAGCTAGAGAGGACACGGACGGACAGACGGACGGACAGACGGACGGACAGACGGACGTCCGGTATGAGATTTTTGAGAGATAATATTAACTTCTGTATCATTAATTTTTTTCTCCAAGCCTTATTTGTTGGCGTTACAAACTTTGTGGCAAACTTATAATACTCTCAGATTTCATCTAGAGTATAAACATAACAGGACTACGATTGGGCGTAAGGGCCAACCATGCGATAGCTAAAAGAGAAAAGCGTTGAACTAATTTTTTCACATCAGGCTAGAGTTGCTATCAGAATGTTTTGTACAAAAGTTAAGCTTCAGAAATTCAATTGGTACTGAGAGAATTCGTGTATTCTACAATTCGTGTATTGGATTTAGTAAAATTGTGCAGTTTGTATAGGAGGTGGTGGAAGGAGTGGGGGTCTTTAGCATTTTTACAGAAATAACTATAAATATCATTCAATTAGCATATTTTAAATTACAGATTAGTAGCATTCATACCTTGCGCGAAAATTTTTGTACTGTTGTCAAATTGTGTCATATCTGTATGGGAGGGGGTAGAAGGAGTGGAGGTTATCGTCTAATTTTTTTCGGTCTTACTAGAAATTTAAAATAAATATTTAGTGCACAATTTAGGCTCGGTGAATTTTATACGTACTGAGTAAATTGGTTCAGAGTATTTCATGAAAAAGTGCAGTTCTTATGGGAGGTGATAGAAGGAATGGGGAGATTCAAATAGCTTTAAATATAGCTTTAAATTTTTTCGAGAAATCTGTTTATTGTCAATTTCCGAAATTGTGTCATTTTGTGTGGGAGGAGGTAGAAGGAGTGGAGTGATTCAACCCGTTCACGAACTTGTCCTTACTTTTTTTTTTATCAAAAATGATGTCTACAAAATTAGAACTTTCTATCGGGAGTACAAATTGAAACCCGCCGTTTTCCAATAGATGGCACCAGCAGTAAATACTGGTCAAAAAGGGCGGATCGGAAACGTCTTATGGTAAGGTTAGGCATCATCATTAGTTTTGTCAACTTTTATCAGCGTTAAAAACCATTTTTGTGGACGAATATGTCGGAGTTTGAGTCATTTGACGGAAGTTTTGAGGAGCGTCGAATGATTGTTGAAAGGTATGGTGAGGGTGCTTTTAGTGAAAGAATGTATTACGAATGGTTTCAACGCTACGAGATGGGTGATTTTGGCCTGGAGGGCAAGGAGCGTCCCGAAACGGTGAAAAAGTTGAAAGATGCAGGATTGGAGGCATTACTCAACGAGATTCATTCCAAACGCAACAAAAACTTGCAGATTTGCAGTAACGTATTGTGACTCAAGCATCCATTTTACATCGTTTAAAAGCCTTGGAAATGATTCAACAGTAAGAATATTGGGTGCCGTACGAGTTGAGTCCAAGCTACATCGAACGGCTTCTTGTCACATGCGAACAGCTGCTTCAACAGCTAGAAGGAAAGATTTTTTTTTTTCATCACATTGTCACTGGGGATCCATTACGATTCATAGCGAAAAAAAAACCGTGGGAGTACCACAGATATGCATCAACATCGACGGCCAAGCCCAACATCTATGGCTCAAAAATCATGCTGTGTATTTGGTGGGACCAGCTAGGTGTGATGTACGGTAATCTACTGCAATTGGGCGAAACCAAAACACTACGAACACAGCGAACGCGTTTAAGCCCAGCATTGAAAGAAAAACTGCCGCATTACGAGGAGAAACACGACAAAGTGTTTTTGCTGCACAACAACCCTCATCCACGTGTTGATTATGTTGTGAAAACCTACTTGGAAACATTTAAATGGGACGTCCTACTCCACCCGCCGTTATCAACAGACATTGCTGCTTCCAACTTCCACCTATTCCAATCGATGACGCATGGCCTGGCTGAGCAGCACTTCCATTCTTACGAAGAAGCCAATCGGCGTTCAACGTCACTGGTGATGGAAAACGGATCCACTATGATAACCCAAAGAAGAGACCGAATATTCATGGAAAAAAAACTCATGCTTTGTATTTGGTGGGATCAGCTTGGCTTCGTGTATTATGAGTTGCTCAAATTATGCGCAACCGTTATTGTAGTTCTCTACCGAACACAATTAATGAGATTGAGCCGAGCACTCAAGGAAAAATGCGCCCATTTTTACCCCAAACACGACAAAATTACAAAATTATTGTTCTACATGATAATGCTCGTCTGCACGTTGCGGCGCCGCCAAAAACCTATTTGAAAACACTTAATTGGGAAGTTGGCTAAGAAGTGATCTCATTGAGACGTTCAATATCGTTTGGTGAATGTTTTCACAGTGCATTTCGAATTGAAAGAAAAGATTTCCGGATTCTACACTGTTACGCTTTATTATTCGTGACGTTTCGGTCTCTGCAGTTTGATAAAGGTTTCAGCAGAGACCGAAACGTCACGAATAATAAAGCGTAACAGTGTAGAATCCGGAAATCTTTTCTTTCACGTTCAATATCCTTAATAGCCATTATGATTGTGAAGATGTAACCAACTTATGTGCGAGGAATACCAATTATCAGTTAAGAGATCACAAGGATAAAATCAAGAAAACGTTTAAAAACTCAAGTAAAAATCCTCTCTGCAACTTTTTACCAAAGCTCTATCAAGCCTTCAGCGCAACATCAACCATCTCCTTCAAGAACAGATTAGACAATTACTTTGTCTCATTCACTTCTACTTAGCTTTAGTTTTTATTTAATTCTTCTTTTACATTTTAATAATATGTTATGATATATTTAGCTTTAGTTTTGCACTATTGCTATATTACTTTTAATTCCTGAACTTATGAAATTCTTATTATAAAATTAATTTTAAATGATGTACTTAATATTAGGCGTATCAGCTTGCTGCCTACCTAATTATTTGATAATAATAATAATTTCTATGACTTGTTAAGGGTTCTCCTTACTTCAGAAAGCCTCAATTTCGATTTCTTTTCATTTTTGAAAATTTTCAAAGAAATAATGAATCGAAATTTAGAACATAGAGTAGTGACATTTGTATACGGAGAAGCGGTAGGAAGACTCGAAACCACTAATCACTATTGTTATTATCATGCAATATCCCATTTTCAAGTTAATAGCTTCCACTTGTTTGAAAAGGAAAATTTCTAAGAAAAAATTTTTAATTTTCTATAGAAGGGGTGCAGAAAGAGTGTTGAAATGATTATAAAAGAAATTCTAGTAAAATTTAATTTTTCGACTTTTTCTAGTTTTTTGAGAAAATCAAAACAGCCTTTTTTCGAAAATTACCTAAATCATTCAGATGGTAGGAGGTGTGAGTTGGAAATAACACGTTCGAGAGTTCTGTTTGTCAGTGACGTTACATGCAAGCAAGTTATGTACTGTATACCTAGATTTTCCTAACTAAATTATTATGAGTAAAAGTTACACCAAATTTCTTGAAAGTTACTACTTCACATCGGTGTCTTCAATGAAACCAGTTCATTAAAAGTAATTTATTTGCATTTTAATATGAAATGTACTTTATTTTCGCTTCAAACTTAGCAAGTTAAGTAAAATGAAATAGGGTGTATATTTCACATTTCAAAAGAAACCCCTTTCTGTTTCAAACTTTCTCAAGCAGAACGAATCTTATAATTGCAAGAAACTAACTTCCACAGAACTTCCCAACTTTCGACAGATTCTGATGATCAGATGAAGCCACGCGAATCTTATATCTATTTCACTTTGAAATAAATATCTTGATTGACATTAATAAGAATTTTCGGAGAAAATGTGACAGAAATGAGAGAAAATCGATGAAAACAATTCCGACCAATCCATTCACAATCTGTCATTTCTTCTTCCGGCTTGGCTAATAAAAATCATAGGAATCAAAATATAATTAAGTTTTGTTCCTAACTTATCTTAATTTCTACTCATTAAATTCACTAATGAGATACTTTCTTGGATTTTAATTTATTGTAAATCCTCAACAACACATTTTAAAATGTCTTTTACTAAAAATCCATTAGTATCGTACAATCACTATTTCTCCTTTTTGCGGCTTAAAAGTTTTTAGTTAAACTCCTACATGGAGCATGTAAAACTTTTTCATAGTTGTATCCTCGTTCCGATGGAATTATACATGATAAAATATAATGTAAACTTATTTATTTTTTTTTTCAAACATAAAATATGCACCGTATTTTATTTTACCTATCGTAAAGTTTAAAACGGAAATGGAGAAATAAAATTCATTCCATATTAAAATAAAAAAAAAATTGCTTTTGACGAAAAGGTTTCAATAAAGACACAGATGTGAAATTTTTCAAGGAAAAGAAATTTCAAACGTATGAAATGCACAAATAATTTCATTTTGCCGTCAGCAAATTAATTTTGTTTTCATCATTACGGTAGGACCCTAAATTACATGTGAAAAAGATAAAGCGGAAAAAGTGTGTTTTCATTATCATTTTCGTATATAATAAAAATTCTCATAATGTATCGCACTATATTTCTCGGAGCAAAATAATGGTCACTTAAATTATTCTGCGAAATCATAACATAACTACTATTGTGAGTAAAGGTCACTCATGTGGTACTCTAGCTAGGGTGTAGCCTAGTGGGTAGCATGTTAATCTACACGATCGGTAGTTTAAATCCCAGTCGACTTATAATTTCAGCACACTTCTTGCGCTACCAGCTGAATCTGCGCAAATCAAGACTCGGAGATAGTTATCCGTAACCCATCGCACAACCCTTTCACAAATACCAGGGGTGTAAATATGAAACCGGAATTTGATCATAGAGGGCCTCACTGGTCAATGTGGTTATTGTGAACACGCGTCAGTGGCGCCATTTTCTTGTTTTGACATCGGACAAAGATTGTCAACTCATAACACTTCAAGTTTCATACGACAGAATAGTTTTTAATAACAGTGAACATGTCGAACTTTGTACCGCGAAACTACGATTTGCGGACAGCTTTAATTTTCTGTTGCCATTTGAAGAAAACTGCTGTTGAATCGCATCGAATGCTTTTCGATGCTTACGGTGATCATACTCTTGGTAAATCACAGTACTTTGAGTGGTTTAAAAAATTCAAAAGTGGAAATTTTGACGTGAGAAACGAAGAACGTGGAAAACCATCGAAAAAGTTTGAAGACAGCAGATTGCAAGCATTGTTGGATGAGGACGACGCGCAAACGCAGCAACAACTGGCAGATCAGTTAAACGTAAAACGAGCAACCGTCGCCATACGTTTGAAAGCCATGGGAAAGATCCACAAGATAGATCCCACATGATCTCAACGAAAGACAGCAGGCAAACAGAAAAACCACTTCCAAAATGCTGCTCGCCAGATACAAAAGAAAGTCATTTCTCCATCAAATTGTGAATGGCGATGAAAAGTGGATTTATTTTGAGAATCCGAAGCGGAAAAAATCATGGGTAACTCCAGGCCAACCACCGACATCAACTGCAAGACCAAATCGCTATGGCAGGAAAACAATGCTCTGCGTTTGGTGGGATCAGAAGGGTGTGATTTATTATGAGCTGCTGAAACCTGGTGAAACCGTTAACACTGAACGCTACCGACAACAAATGATTGCATTGAATTAAGCTTTGAGTAAAAACGCCCAGAATACCAGCAGAGAAAAAACAAAGTGATTTTGCTTCATGACAATGCACCATCACACACAGCAAGACTGGTCAAGGAAATTCAGTTGGGAAATTCTTTCCCATGCCGCTTACTCAACAGACTTGGCTCCATCTGATTACCATTTGTTTGCATCGATGGGACACGCACTTGCTGAGCAGCGCTTCACTTCCTACCAAAATGTACGAATATGGCTCGATGACTGGTTTTCATCAAAAGACCAACAGTTTTTTTGGCGAGGCATCCACACATTACCAGAGAGATGGGGAAAATGTATAGCTAGCGAAGGCCTATGCTTTGAATAAAATACTCCTTTTCATTTCCAACCAATAAGTGTTTTTTTTTTGCAAAAAAATTCCGGTTTCATATTTACACCCCTGGTACAAAGAAAATGTTATGGAAAGTGTAGGTCAGGAGGCCAAAACCCTGATTTGGGCTGTAGTGTCATTCAAGAAGAAGATGTAATACTCTTGATGAAATAGAAGTTGATAGGTACCGAGAAAATAGGTATATCGAATTTTTTTTGTGGAACGGTGAAGTTTGTGAAGGAGGTGGTTGAAGGAGTGGGGATTTTTTTTTTTGCGTAGAAAGAAAAATATTGTTGTAAGTCGCTAATAGACGCGTTAATCGCACATGGTGTAAATTCAATGCGCACTGAATGGATTCATTACATGTTGGTGGGAAGGAAAATTACTGACATAATTGAAAACGACTCTAGGACAAAACAAGTGAATAGAGGAACACCACAAGGAGGGGCTTTGTCATGGTAAGGTAGATGTGTATCAGTATCATACTACCAATAGCTACATACGGTGAGCTGATATGGTGGGAAAGTGCCGAACTGAAATATATCCAATCACAATTGTGAAACATTCAGAGATTATAGACATAACTGGGGCATTGCATACAATGCCCACAGCAGGACTGGAAACAATTTTGGGCCTTCTTTCGCTGAATGCTGTAGTTCTGGAGAAGGCACACATTACGGATATGAGACTTGCAATTTTCGATTCATAAAAATCTCATGCCACCATCCTGGAGCGCATGGAAAGAGAATCTTCTTTCTCAAGCTCTAGTAGTGATACTATGCTATCAAAGATACACTTTGTGAAGCACTATGAAGTCACTCTCCCTGGCAGACAGCATTAGATTGATAATTATGTCATGCAGCATGACGAGATTGCGATATTTACTGATGGTTCGAAAATGGATGAGGGAGTAAGTTATGGCATATTTTCTGAATGTTTTGATCTGCAAATCTCCAGGCAGCTACCAGAATATGCCAAGGTCTTCCAATCGTAGGTAATGGGTATTACGAAAGGGGCGGTACTGAGCTTGCGTGCGGGAGTAAATGATGAACGAGTTAGTTTCTATTCGGACTACCAAGCTGAAGGCCCTCTTCGCTTACAGATGCAATTGAAGACGCTTGAACCATTGTATAGACCTGTTGGAAGAATTGGGGAAAACCTACACTTTGCGACTTTGTTGTATTCCGGGTCATCGAGATATAACTGGAAGCGAAATGGCAGACAGGCTGGCCAGAAACGGATATACCGCTGCCACTGTTGAGCAAACGGACAAAGTTCACATTGCTTTGAGATTCATTGTTCACATACCCTTGAAATTTTCAAAAACTCGTTTTTTTTTTGTTTTGAACAGATTTTTTTTATACTTTTAAGAATTGATTAAAAAAATTGTAAAAAAAATTTCATATAAATGTGACCGGACATCGGGTTGGGACGGCTGTCTGTAAAGAGGGTATGCTATTTTACATGCCTGCGATTTTTCCAATGCTCTTTTAAAATAGCAATCGCATATTGAGATTGAAAATTTAAAATAGCTGCAATTAGAAGAGCAGTTCAATTCATACTGCTTACGGTCTATCGCTAATAAAAATGCCGCAATGATCATCGCCACAAATCCCAGAGTTTTTGTTCGCACTAGCAATTTAATCGTGCAACACACACATCCCGCCTCACTCCGATGAGATCGTAGCTCAAAACAAAGCTCGCCAAGCAAATCGCCTCTTACCCACAAATGCACACCACTTCGCACGTCTCACCTCATCGATCAGATCAAAGCTCGCGAAGCAGTTGCACTTCACCGAACGACCTGTTCGTAGAGCACCAATCAGCTCGCTTCAGCTCTGAGCTCACCGAACAAGCAACGAAAGAGCTTTCACATGAACGTCGTTCATATGGAAGCTCTTTCGTTTCTCGATTGCCGCTTGGGACATCTGATATATTCTATTGTCATTCTTTGTAGCTATTCACTGCTTGCGGTCATTGATATCTGCAAACTGTTCACTGCTCAGCTCAGTGATATCAGAGACTATCAATCATTTAAGATATCCCAAGACAGATTGATAGTATTTTGTGATATCTACACACTGCTCGTGCTCAGTATTGATGAACAGGTCGTAGGTGAAGTGCGACTGCGATTTACTTAGTGAGCTTTGATTTGATCGGTGGGTCTTATGATCTGATCGGTGAGGTGGGACGTGCTAAGTGGTCAATGAGGTGCGTTTTTCTGGGTAAGTGGCGATTTGTTTGGCGAGCTTTGTTCTGAGTTACGATCTTGTCGGAGTGAGGTGGGACATGTGAGTTGCGGCTATTGCAAGTTTTACCGATTTATGTTGCAGTCCACTGTGTTGATAACACCTTTACGTTCTTCATTGATGAAATTGCTTGTGTTTATAATATCGTGTGGAAAAAAAAAACAATAGATCCTTTTGGTTCGGTTTTCTATGACCGGGTGTTTTTTTTTTTGTATTTGGTTTGTATACATGCAATGCAATCGACATTTTTGCCATCCTGACTTGATTGTGCTCAATCGTTTTTTGGTACTTTGGATAGTAAAAGAAAACCTTTTCAATCTGGTGGTACTGAGCATAAGATTGGGTCTGCCTGATTGATAGAAGCAGGATTTTGCGGATAATGGTTGTTTTGTCTGTTTTTGTTTTTACTGAGATATTGTTATTTTAACCAATATGTAAATAAATACTTTGAATTTTTTAGATTTGATTTCATTTCAATTTTCTGTGCTTTCCCTTTAATTAATTTCGTTTTTCTGTTTCAATTTGAATCATTGCTAAATTGAAAATAAAATATAAAAAAAAAAAATTAAATAGCAGCTCTTTTCAAAGATATTTATCACTACAATAACAGTTTTTGCCATCTTTGCGCACTAGCATGGAGAATAGAAGTGAAAAAATCACTGCTATTAGAAGAGCTATTGAAAAAAAGCAATCGCAGTGGATCACTGCTATTGGAAAAAAGGAGATTTTGCGACCCCACCTATCTGTCTAACTACCGCGCCCCGCCCGACAGCTGCGTTGCGTGTTTGTTTTGTTCGCCGGACTTGGGTTTCTTTTGCAGAAAAAAACACGAAGATACAAGAAAAAGAAGGAGTACAGTACCGAGCTATATTTAATGTTGAATTCGAATCCGAATTTTATTATAAATTTTATTGTAGTTATCATAGTTTTATTCATTTTGTCCTTTGAAAATTATAATTTTTCTTAACAAAAACGTAAATATCTCTGAAATTTATTATGATAAACTTCAGAACTCTGAATGTACCTCGAAAATCATATAAAAATTCTACGACGTACTCTACGTCACATTAAATAAGAAACTCTTCCTTAGAGTTGGAAAATCACGTACGACTAAAATAAAAATACATGAGGCTCACTGTGTCACAGAGCATGATACTTCTTTAGTCATATTTAAATGGCATGTACCAAGTATGTGACTAAAATATGAAAAAAATAATTTTCTATAAAGATATTTTACATCGTACATTTATGACCCCTAACACAATGCAAATACTTATTATATTGAGATTATTGCGACGTTTGCTGGATGAACTTATTTTGATCGAAGCTGTAAAATTTTCTTCATAATCAAAAACTTAACTGAAATATAATTGAACGTAATACTATACTGATTACGATATATGTAGTAGTATATCGGGGTCTGTTGGGTAGATCGCCTCTACGTGGTGCAGACTGGGTAATGCTAAGAGATCTACAGATAGGGGGGAATAAGTCGAATAGCTTGCTATCGGCTCCATATCCTATCAAGATAGGGGGGAACATGTCGAACAGATAACTGTCGGCTCCGTATCCTATCTATGGTCTTTGGAGGATGTGATGGGGGGGATTGAAATCGTTCAGCTAGCTGTCGGTTCCGTTTCCTATCACAGCATGGAGCCTATTGAAATCTGGACTGGCCATGTTTCAGGCAGTTCTCAAGAATCTCTATGGTTACAAGGGGATATATCCCTGTAGTGATTCGCAGGTGTACGTATAACCTACATGGTGACCATTATAAAGTACGACGCTAGAGGAGTAAGCCTCATATATAAAAAAAACCCCTAATCAACGTGTAACGCAATGGGTCCGCATTGCTGCGACTCCCAAGACGTCAACAGAATAATGGGGCTCTTCCAGGTCTGGCAGCACAATTTGCCGGCAGTCAGGAGCGTGGGCGTGGGGAAAACGACCCAGAAGAGCACACCATCCTTGAGGGTGCTGCATAAATAGTGAATATGAAAAGAGGGAAAGGACCTGGGAATTGCGCAACTGTTGTTGACTCAGGTTCCGTAGTAGCTGTCAAAAATATCATTTCCGTACGGAACCTGGAATCGGCCTGTCAATACTTACATTCTCCTTCTCTCCCGGATCGAAGCTCACTCTACCTTCAGGAGTCGTTCCGGGATTCTCCTCTGCCCTCTCTACTCCATCTTCATGGGCAAAACAAACCTACTGAGAAGAAAAAAAAAACCGACTGCACCTGGGAAGATACTAATTATTACATGCATCGACAGAGAGAAAAAAAAAAAAAAAGGAATTTATTATTATTTTAAAATTTTTTATTCTATTCATGCACTAAAAAAAACAAAAAAAAATATATCCTCTTACGTTCCGCCGTGAGTCATGGGGCCCCCTCCGCTCAGCTTCGTTGTTTCCAATTTTCAATTTTCGGCTGTCCAGTTAATTCTTTACAGGAGCAGCCATCCAGTTAGTTATAGTCGTATGAATAACTGATTTTTTTTTTCTTTTACGTAACAAAAAAAAATTCTATTGGCTTCAATAACTCTGTCTTCTACACTTTTTTTTATATTTTTTTAATTCTTAGGTGTTCTTGAGATCAGGCTTCACGGGTTAATCCACACTTTAACCAAAAAATCATTTTTTTTGTATCCAACACTAACCGCACTTTCTTTCTCTTTTTTTTCTTTCTTCTCGAAAAGCACGTGTCCGTCGGTATTCCGTTTTTTATTCGAGTCACAAAAATGTTCCTTTTTTTTTGAGTCCAATATGGAATATATCAAATATATGAACACGATAATTGTTATTAAACTAAAAAAAATGTCTAATTCTCGTTTTTTTTTTTTTTTGTACATCTCCAAAACAAAAAAAAATAGTCCGGCGCTATCGGCGCGATAACGTTCCTCCTCGAGAGCTGATCCTCGACTCCCCGATTGCACTATCCGCTCTCGACGTCTATTTTTTTTTTATATAGCATAACCTTTTTTTTTCAAAATAATTCTATAAAGTCGGCGACCCGCTACTAGTACTCTTCTTGTTGTTGTTGGCAGCGCATTATATTTTTATATAGGTGACCGCTCGGCTAACTTGTTCGATATATTAGCCCTCGATGACGACCGCTAATCCTGAATTTGCAATTTCGTATGATGATGTTGTTGTTGTTTTTTTATTTATTACAAAATTACTAATCTAATTAAGTTTGTTAATTTGTGACTAATTTGAGATAGGAGAAGAGTGCCTTGTTTAACAATAATATTATAATTACATTTCTCTTCTGTATAAAAAAATTAATTATTTCTTCTCAGGTGTTTTTTTTTATTTATTTTTTTTATTTTTTTTTCGAACTCGATTGAATAAAACGATACCCGATGATATATTTTTATTTCCCTTTTTCTACGGTCAATTGGACCCCAGGCGTTCCGCCACACTCGTGGGGAAGACCCAGACCCTACAGAGGTCTCATAAGCCGGGCTATCTGCATAATAATCAATTAAATTTCACTATAATTAACTTCCGTGCCTTCCTTTCCACTTCAAATTCCTGGTTTAAAAAAAATTTGTACTTGCCCTAAACTTTTATGTCCTTGCAATGGTAGACCCCTAAAATTTTTCCATTTTCGTCGCATAGTTCATAAGCGACATTCCCCACTCGTCTGTGGACACAGGCTTTAATAAATTTTGGAGCCAATTTTGCTGAAAATTTGTTGGCGGCGTCGCTCTGGACGAAGTTTTTTACAAATACTGCTTGGCCTGGCTGATATGAATGGTCCCTGCTGCGCAAATTGTAGTATTTCGCAGATTTACGATATGCCTCTTCTAGATGAGTTTTTACTAGCGTTTGTGCTGTACGCAGGCGATCAAGGTGGGCGTTGAGTTGGACATCGCGATCGTGGAGTGAGTCCAGCATCCGCAGCAGTTTATAATCGGCTCCATGCTGAATTGCGTGTGATCCGAACATCAGAAAATGAGGCGAGAATCCCGTCGACTCATGTACGACATTTCGCAATGCGGCACATGTTTCGTCAAGACACTCGTCCCGCCTCCGATGATCTTCACCCACGTAAGCACGGATACCCGCCAGAATAGACCGATTAACCCTTTCGGATGCATTTGATTGTGGTGCGTAGTAGGGTGAAAGGGTATGTTGCACTCCGTATTCCTCCAGTAACTTGCCGAAAACTTTGGATACGAACTGTACCCCATTGTCGGAATGTAGGAACTCAGGAACTCCGAATGTGAGAAAGATGTCTTTCTCCAAGAACTGTACAACTTTTTCGGCGGTTGCTGACGCCATTGCTTTTAACCAAACAAACTTGGTAAAATGGTCCAACACAACGAATATAAATCGGTTTCCTGACCGTGACCTAGGGTATGGTCCAAGGAAATCGACATATAGTCGCTGAATCGGTCCATCAACCGGAACCTGTTTGCCCATTAGCGGTCGCATCGTAGTATTTGCTGGTTTTATTTGCTTGCAAATATCGCAACTGTTTACATATTGTGTAACGTCCTGTCGCAGTCCGGGCCAATGGTAGTAACGCTGGATTAGTTCGATAGTTTTCGCTATACCGCAATGTGAAGACATCGGGTCCGTGTGTAATTTATCAATCAAGGATTCAGTTAAAGGTTTAGGCACCCATAATTTCCAGGGTGGTACATCTGTTAAAGTCGATGATGATGATGGTTTGTAGATGTAAATTTTGTCATTCTGAACCTTGAGATTGGTGAAACGATCCGGTGTTTCCACGATTTTTGCGATATATGTGGTGTAGTCTTGGTCCGCAAAACCATCTGAGTCCAGATCCAAGTGAGGGGACAAGCTTTCGACAATGGCTACCTCTGAGCAAAATGCACGTGAGAGAGCATCAGGTACGACGTTCTGGGTACCTTTCCGATGTTCGATGCTAAAATTGAAGGCTTGAAGTTTAAGACTCCATCTAGCTAAGCGGCCTGAAAGGTCCTTTTGGTTCATTAACCATTTTAGACTAGCATGGTCTGTAATGATCGTAAACTCCAATCCCTCAATATAAGCTCGGAACCTCTTGACGCACTGCACTGCCGCCAAGCATTCTAATTCGGTCACGCTGTAATTCCGTTGAGCGGAATTTAATTTAGCGGACATGAATGTAATTGGATGCTCTTCACCTACATCTGACTTTTGGAAGAGCACGCTTCCGATCCCCGTTGCACTGGCATCGCATTGTATGTAGAACGGCTTGCTAAAGTCTGGGTTCATCAGAACTGGTGCCGTTGTTAAAAGATGTTTCATGCGTTCGAATGCGATACCAGCTGCATCGCTCCAAAGGAATGATCGGTTTCCTTTCAGCAAGTCTGTCAACGCTGATGCTACCGTCGCGAAGTTGGGAATGAACCTTCTGTACCAACCCGCCATGCCTAAAAATCTTCGCACGTCCCGCACAGATTTGGGAATCGGATATGCCGTGATGCCGGAGATTTTCTCGGGATCCGTCTTTAGAATCCCATCACTAACCACATACCCAAGATATTTTATCTCTCTCAAAAGGAATTTGCTTTTCTCGACATTAATCGTGAGATTGGCCTTTTTGAGAAGTAGCGCAACTTCACGAAGAAGATCGAGATGCTCATCGAGAGTGCTGGACGTTATAAGAAGATCGTCCAGATAGACAAATATCTTGTCATGCAATTGGTGAGGGATCACTTTATGCATCAGTCGGCACATAGTTTGGGGTGCATTGCAAAGACCAAAAGGCATGACGGTAAATTGATAGAGAGGACGGCCAGGTATTGCGAACGCCGTCTTATCCCTGGAGGCAGCGTCGAGCGGAATTTGCCAAAAGGCATCTTTCAGATCCAGGCTGGAAATAAACTTAGTGGATTGCAAGCGTGATAATAAGCCATCTATTAAAGGAAGTGGGTACGCATCTTTAATAGTGACCTCGTTGACGCGGCGTGCATCCAAACATAAGCGTACCTTTCCTGGTTTACGGACTAAGGTCACTGGTGAACTCCAGGCACTTGTACTCTCCTCTATTACCCCCAACGAGATCATGCGGTCCAGCTCATCGTATAGTAATTTCTGCACAACCGGTGAAACAGCATAGTGCCGTTGTTTTATCGGAGCAGTATTGCCTACATCGATGTGATGTACCAAAAGCGAGGTCTTTCCGAGTCCCAGACAATTGAATGATGGAAAAAGTTTTATGACGTCATTCAATTGCCCGCGCTCACCATCGGATAGCTGGTGCATGAGGTTGTCGGTATTAGAGGGCGTTGGAGCTTGTATCTCATTCACCTGTACCGGAGTCAAGCCAAACGCATCCCAAAAATCTATTCCTAGATATACCTGGTTAGTCAGAGTTGGAACAATGAGAAATCGCATTGTCCTCGTCTTTTCACCAAATGTGACGCGAGCGGAGATATAGCCAATTACACTGTTTTTATTGCCACACGCAGTCGCCACCTGTGTGTGCAATGTGTGTATTGGCAAACCTAATTTTTCAATGTTCTCTAGGGCATTCGCTCCTAATATACTCGCGCTCGCGCCACTATCCAGGAGTCCCTGAAAAGTGTGGGCACCTATAGAAATCTGGGCGTACGGTCGGTTATCTCCAGCAACATGTAATAGAGATGACAAGCTCGCTTGACGAAGTTGGCGCCTGATAGTCCAATAGCGCACAGATCGGGGCAAACTAGACGCATTGGATTTAGGGTATTTTTCGGTTTGTGTAGCTTGATCTACGACCGGCCGCTTTGCTGCAGTCGACGTAGCTCTGGGTCTGTGTTCGAGGCAGCTTCGGTGGTATTCCGGATAGGACCTCTCCAATTGGGAGTGTGAGTGGTCCCATTGTGACCCGCACTCCTTTGAGGGTTTCCCGAAGGACGTGATCTACATTGTCCACAATTTGGTTTAAGAGTATTCCGGGCTCCACATCCGAAACAAAAGACTCCGTTCACCGGTTTTGTACATTCTGTGAAGAAATGACCCAGGTCATGGCAATTCCAGCAAATCGTGAGGTTACTTGGCGAAGGCTTTAATGCCGATATTTCGACATATTGCTGAGAGTCGTGAAACGTTTGTACTTCGCTAACCTGTCGTCGACTGGAACATGCCATCTCCGCATCGTAACCAACTCGTTTCCAAGTATCCTCAACAACCGAACATTTTCTTCTCAGATTTTGTACAGAAGAAAATTCCATTCCAGCTAAATGAGCCTGTAAGCCTGGACGCATATTTCGCAGTAATATCTGCTGGAAATCCATATGGCATCACAAAAATCGCTGAACGACTCTCGCGATTTTTGGGTACGTCCATCAATCACTCGTCGAATGTCTAGGTCAGTATTATGATTGCCGAAACGTTCTCGAAGGCATGCACAAAATTCAGTCCAGGGTAAGTTTGGTTGTGACTCACGCAGAGTCCAAAACCATTCGGCAGCAGGGCCTTTCAATAGTAGGAAAATTTCAGAAATCAAATTTCTTTCTGTCAAACCGTTTGATGTTGCTAGAGCCTCAATTCTAAACAAAAATCGATCAACGTTCATGCTGGAGCTTGATCCATCAAATTGGATTCCCCATTTTGACAATGGAATAGACCGTCTATGATCCACTGTGTGAATGATTGGACGCTGGGGTGTTGGGTTCTCGTTTACCAACTCATGACGGGTACTCGAAGGATGCCAAGGTGAAGTTTGAGGGTGATAAAGAGGTTCTTGAAGTGGATGTGGATTCCGAAAGGTTTCCCCAAGCATGTTTGATGCCGATGGTCTAAAGGTATTATGAGGCCGGTCTGTTGTTGGGTTTTCTAGCATGTCTCTTTCGACCGTATTATTGGCAGATGTGGCGCTAAAGTCCAACTCCTCTATTTTCTGGAGGAAGGTATCTAGTTGGGCTTCTTCTGTTTTTCCAACCATTTCCACCACTGCCATATTCAATCTGGCAATAAGAGCTATGACTTCTTTCCCCACAGCCTTCAGGTCACCAGTAGCATTCTTTACGAGTCGCGTGACTCTGCCTGTGTAATGGGTTATGCGAGAACTACAGGCCAATAACATCTCGTCCTCACCGGACAGACAGCTTTTGAGCGCTGACGCAATACTTCCAAGTCCAGCCTGACATTCCTCAAGCTCACCTGGCAAATCCGCCAAAACTGTAGGAGGCAAAGCAGTTGGTCTTAAAATTGGCCTTGGCTTTTCCAACTCGAGTCTGGCCTCGAGTAAGTCGATTTGAGTTAGGGGGTCTCCCACAATGTTTCGCATTAAACATTCCATTTGGAACTCCTCCGGCTCCAAATGGTCTAAATTAAAGTTGTCCATCATTGCAAGAGATAGAAAAATGATGCTGAGAAGGATAAATTTTTTTTTCTCTAATTAAACTATACTAAAACTAACTATACTAAGACAAAAATAAAAAAATACAAAAATGAAGGAAAAAAAAAAATTATAATAAGAAAATCTAACCGAACTAATGAGTATACTAAAACTAACTATGCTAAAAGATTAAACGAAAAAAAAAAGAAAATAATATCATGCTAAAGCTAACCATGCTAAAAATAGAAATAAAAAAATAATAATGAAAACTAACCTAATAATTCACCATGCTAAAATAGAAATAAAAAAAAATTTAATAAGATAACCAACCTAACTAATCACCATGCAGAAAAATATAACTTCTAAAAAAAATTTAATAGAACTAACTACCATAGGAAGCGAGCAGTGAAAATTAAATATAGAAGAAAAAAAAATATATATATATAAAATAAATAGAAAAAATGATGAAAATAGTACTGAAGTAATTTAAAAGATGGAGAATTCCGAAACTTGAATCCATCCAGAAGAGTGATCCACATTTCCGAGAGAAAGGAGAGAAAGAAAACGCTTTGAATGCTTACACCGAAAATTACACAACAGTTGCACAATTACCACAGGATAGACAAGGAGGTAGATTCATGGAGTTTATCCTAATTTATACTTTATTTGACTTTAAGATATCGAATGCCTCATCGATGTGATCCCTATTACGAACAAAATTATTCGACTGGCCTTAACATTGTACGACCGACGGACCCGGTCCGGATAAAATTTTGCGAGAGACCATATCGCGAGCAGGAAAAAAATAAAAATCGCGATACTATGATGTATGTAGTTGAGATCTGTGTTCGAGTGGTATATCGACACCTACGCTAAATGCGGACAACAGTCTCCAACATACGATCATAGCAATACTACCTAAGGTTAAAATACTCGCAGGTTCTAGTAGAGTTCCAAATGAACTTTGCACGAAAGGTGCACCTGGCAACCAAAAAAAACAAAATTTTTCGCCCGGTAATAATTAGAATACCTCTTCCATGAACTGTGAGAAAGGTTATAGTTGGGAAGAAAATTTAAGAGATGAGAAAAATTGAACTAAGATGTGATTTTACTAACTATTGATAAAAGTTGATTTTTATATTTATTTAACAGACCGAAAATTTTAATGAAAAAAAACGAAAAATTGACCGAAATTCTAGAACTTTAATTTTAAGTGTTGAAGGAAAAAAAAAAGTGAAATTATGAAAGCCATACAAATAACGAAACTAACTTTGGCGCCACTGTAACGCAGTGGCTGAAATTCCGATAAAGAAAATTTTTAAGTATGAGTAAGGAAAATTAAATGTGTAAAAGCCGTACGAAAAAACATGTTTGGGCGCCACTGTAACGCAATGGGTCCGCATTGCTGCGACTCCCAAGACGTCAACAGAATAATGGGGCTCTTCCAGGTCTGGCAGCACAATTTGCCGGCAGTCAGGAGCGTGGGCGTGGGGAAAACGACCCAGAAGAGCACACCATCCTTGAGGGTGCTGCATAAATAGTGAATATGAAAAGAGGGAAAGGACCTGGGAATTGCGCAACTGTTGTTGACTCAGGTTCCGTAGTAGCTGTCAAAAATATCATTTCCGTACGGAACCTGGAATCGGCCTGTCAATACTTACATTCTCCTTCTCTCCCGGATCGAAGCTCACTCTA
Organism: Chorisops tibialis; assembly: GCA_963669355.1. Taxonomy (NCBI): domain Eukaryota; kingdom Metazoa; phylum Arthropoda; class Insecta; order Diptera; family Stratiomyidae; genus Chorisops; species Chorisops tibialis. The sequence continues at coordinate 38,187,675 of OY770264.1, read as the reverse complement.
CCTTCAGGAGTCGTTCCGGGATTCTCCTCTGCCCTCTCTACTCCATCTTCATGGGCAAAACAAACCTACTGAGAAGAAAAAAAAAACCGACTGCACCTGGGAAGATACTAATTATTACATGCATCGACAGAGAGAAAAAAAAAAAAAAAGGAATTTATTATTATTTTAAAATTTTTTATTCTATTCATGCACTAAAAAAAACAAAAAAAAATATATCCTCTTACGTTCCGCCGTGAGTCATGGGGCCCCCTCCGCTCAGCTTCGTTGTTTCCAATTTTCAATTTTCGGCTGTCCAGTTAATTCTTTACAGGAGCAGCCATCCAGTTAGTTATAGTCGTATGAATAACTGATTTTTTTTTTCTTTTACGTAACAAAAAAAAATTCTATTGGCTTCAATAACTCTGTCTTCTACACTTTTTTTTATATTTTTTTAATTCTTAGGTGTTCTTGAGATCAGGCTTCACGGGTTAATCCACACTTTAACCAAAAAATCATTTTTTTTGTATCCAACACTAACCGCACTTTCTTTCTCTTTTTTTTCTTTCTTCTCGAAAAGCACGTGTCCGTCGGTATTCCGTTTTTTATTCGAGTCACAAAAATGTTCCTTTTTTTTTGAGTCCAATATGGAATATATCAAATATATGAACACGATAATTGTTATTAAACTAAAAAAAATGTCTAATTCTCGTTTTTTTTTTTTTTTGTACATCTCCAAAACAAAAAAAAATAGTCCGGCGCTATCGGCGCGATAACGTTCCTCCTCGAGAGCTGATCCTCGACTCCCCGATTGCACTATCCGCTCTCGACGTCTATTTTTTTTTTATATAGCATAACCTTTTTTTTTCAAAATAATTCTATAAAGTCGGCGACCCGCTACTAGTACTCTTCTTGTTGTTGTTGGCAGCGCATTATATTTTTATATAGGTGACCGCTCGGCTAACTTGTTCGATATATTAGCCCTCGATGACGACCGCTAATCCTGAATTTGCAATTTCGTATGATGATGTTGTTGTTGTTTTTTTATTTATTACAAAATTACTAATCTAATTAAGTTTGTTAATTTGTGACTAATTTGAGATAGGAGAAGAGTGCCTTGTTTAACAATAATATTATAATTACATTTCTCTTCTATATAAAAAAATTAATTATTTCTTCTCAGGTGTTTTTTTTTATTTATTTTTTTTATTTTTTTTTCGAACTCGATTGAATAAAACGATACCCGATGATATATTTTTATTTCCCTTTTTCTACGGTCAATTGGACCCCAGGCGTTCCGCCACAAACGGTGGAACAGCAAATGCCAATGGATGAATGGTTAGCGGGTATCTAACGATTAATATGCGAACTCTGGATACTTGGTGACCTCCAGTTTTAATCAGCCTTCCCCTAGTAATGCGGAGCTCTGCTAGGGGTGACTCTATTTTCTCGCGCTACTCGTGGGAACATGAATAAAAATAATAACAAAAACAAACAAGAGGCTGATGCTTCCTCCAAGGCATCACAAACAGCGGTTAATAACGCAACGGAAGTGGGTAGTGGAACAAGCACCGCTCCAAACACTATGCTTAACTTGACTGTAGAGGGTAATCCTTCGGTCAATAAAAAGCACATAAGACCGCCGCTAAGAGCGGATAGCAAAACCGCAAAGAAACCACAAACGGACGAACAACTGCTATTAGCAGAGCTAAAGCTGTTGAGTCTGACAGAGAGTAAAAAGAGGTTAGGCGGGGCCGCTAGAAGAAGGTAGATGTACTACCCAAACGAGGCATACGACCTTGCCTGCATGCCAATGCAAAGCACATTGGAACCGGCACAGAGAATGGCGACAAAAAGATGTAGAACCTCATCAACAACACCGCCAGCTGCCGGAAATGAAAACAAAAGGCACAAGACCGCAAATAAAATAGCCATACATAGACCGGCAGAAGATGCTCAGCCATCCACGTCGGCAATTAGCTATAGGGACGCGGTCAAAGGAGTAAAGGTGGGAATTATAGACACTGCTCAAAATACTTACTCCAGAGCAGCTAACTGCAATCCAAAAATTCATCCTGGACAGCACTCCAACAGCAGCCATAGAAGGGATAAAGCCACAATTTTGTGGACTTAGTGTCAAGCTAGGATGGATGCTAATTGTGTGCGGGGACGAACTAACCGCATCGTGGCAAGAAACAACAGCCGAAAACATCAAGCCGGATGACTCCACCGCCATCAGGGCGGTCCGGGAGGAAAATATTCCGCGATTAGAAATAATCACGGGATATTTCCCACACGAAGAAGACTCGAGAGAGAAAATAACAACACTCATCGACTCTCAAAACGTAGGTTTGTGCACCTTAAACTGGAAAGTCCTTAATAAAAGGAAAGAGGGCACGAACACAATTATAGCCTTCTCCATCGACGGCCAATCGATGGAGGGGCTTAAACAGAAGGGGCACCGAGTCTGGCATAAGTTCTCAATTGTGACTCTACGCCCTAAGGCTAAGGAGATCAGAAGCGGCAAGCCGCAATCTACCGACAATGGCCAAAAGCCTGAATAGCATTAAAGTTATTCAGGCAAATCTTCATCGTGCAGCAGTGGCCATGGACGTACTGACGTGGAGATTTGAAAGAGAGGAATTCCATGTTGCCCTCCTACAAGAACCAAGGGCCGTACAGGGTAAAATTATTGGAATTCCATATAAAATTGGTAAGTTGATTTATGACAAAAGAAGCAAAAGGCCAAGGGCGGCACTTCTTGTATCATCTGAAATTAAATACCTAAATATTCCAAGTTTCATTAGAACAGATCTAGTAGCTGTATTGGTGAAAATACCAAAGGCAGGAGGGATTCAAGAGGTAATAATAGCCTCAACATACTTTCCTGGTGAGAAGTTAGAGGCTCCACCTCAAGGCGTCATGGAACTAGTGGAATACAGCACAAATTACAGGTAATACTGGGCTGTGACGCCATTTGGGGAAGTAGTGATATCAACAAAAGAGGAGAGTCACTTTTGGAGTTCCTTACTACTAACAACCTAGATATAATAAATAAAGGTAATACACCGACCTAGTTAGGGTGTAACCTAGTGGGTAGTGTGTTAGTCTTGTAATGCGAAGATCGTGAGTTCAAATACCGGTCGACGCAATATATAATTCTAGCACATTGCCTGCTTGGATACAACTTGGTCACTTCAATCTACGAAAATGAAAAATTCGTAGAAAGAGGGTTGTGCGAAGGGCTAACAACTCTTCCACAATAAGTAATGAAAAATGTGAAGGAACCTCAATATCAGGAGACCAAAGTCCGATTTGGGCTGTAGTACCATTGTAGTAGTAGTAGTAGAATACACCGACCTTCATAAATTCAGTAAGGCAGGATATACTTGACCTAACCATAACAAGCCCCTGCCTGGTTGACAAGTGTGAAAATTGACAAGTATCAAAATAAGCTTCATTATCGGACCACAGGCATATCTGTTTTGATATTAAGACTACATTTAGGTACATAGAACAATACAGAAACCCTGAACGTACCAACTGGAATCTTTACCAGTCAGCCCTTGAGTACGAAATAGGTATCGAGGAAGAAACAATAAGCAGTTCAGACTGCATTGATAGAATCACAAATAAACTCGTAAACAATATTATCAATGCTTACGAACAAAGTTGTCCTGTTGTACACAAAAAAAGAGCCAAACATACTCCTTGGTGGAATGAGAAACTAGCGTCAAAACGCAAACAAACAAGAAAAATGTTCAATAGAGCAAAAACCTTTGGTACCTTGGACGAATACAGAGAGCCCTTTAATGAATATAATAAACTTCTAGAAAAATTAAAAAAAGAGTCTTGGAGAAGATTCTGTGAAGAGATAGATGATCTCCCAACGGTCTCAAGACTCCAAAAAGTGTTGTCAAAAGACACCCCGACAGATATCGGACTATTAGAGAGACCAGATAGGTCCTTAACCAAAAGCAGCATGGAAACTCTTGAAATGCTAATGGCAACACATTTCCCAGGCTGCAAGATAATTAATAATAATGAAGATTTAGATGTAGAGGAAAGGATGTATCGTCAAACTCCGTTCAGCAGAAGTATTGCTGGTACAATCTTCACTCCGGAAAAGAGCAGATGGGCGATTAACACCTTTAAACCCTATAAATCAGCCGGAGTAGATATAATATTCCCCGCATTGTTGCAGAAGGGGTTAGAGATCCTCATGCCAATAATGACAAGGATTTTTATAGCTAGTTTTGTATGGGGATACATCCCAAAAATCTGAATGAAAGCGAGAGTGGTATTTATACCGAAGGCAGGGAACCGTGCCAGCGAACAGTCAAAGTCTTATCGCCCCATAAGTCTTACCTCCTTCTTTGTCAAAACGATGAAGAAATTAGTGGACATTCACATAAGAACGGGGCCTAACAAGGTCTGTCTCAGTACCAACCAACATGCCTACCAAAAAGGCAAATCAACCAAGTCAGCCCTTCATGATTTGGTAAAACGAATCGAAAAAGCAAAAGACTGTAAAGAAATTGCCCTTTGCGCAATCCTAGATACAGAAGGAGCATTTGACAATACTCCCCATGAAACCATAATAGCGGCAGCTAGGAAAAAGGGGTTGGAAATGGCCACGATAAAATGGATACACGCCATGCTGAAGAGCCAAATAACAACCACGGATCTAGGTGATAGCACATTGACTGCACAGACCTACAGAGGATGTCCCCAAGGTGGGGTACTATCCCCACTTCTTTGGTCAATTGTAGTAGATGAGTTTCTGGACCGTCTAACGGACCAGGGATACGAGGCAATAGGATATGCTGATGACCTCATCATTATCATTAGAGACAAATATGAGTTAATAATATCGGAAAGAATACAATCAGCCTTAGAGGTGATAATGAATTGGTGTCAGTCTAAAAACTTAAACATTAATCCAAGTAAGACTGAGATAGTACCTTTTACAAATAGAAAGAAAAACCACATTGTACCTCAATACCCTTTTCAGATGAGGTAAAATATCTAGGTGTTATACTGGATAGTAAACTCAACTGGAACAAACATATAGATTGGACTCATGCCAAAGCACTAAAGGCTTTTTGGGCCTGCAAAAGCTTATTCGGCAGAAAATGGGGATCAATGCCCAACATGATTTACTGGTGTTACAGAGCAGTCATTCTCTCAATAGTCACATACGGATCAACGGTATGGTGGACTAAAATGTTACAACGGAAAGCACAGCTTACGCTACAAAAAATTCAAAGGCTAGCTTGCCTTGGTATCACATGAGCAATGAAAACCTGTCCGACAGCGGCAATGGAAATGTTCCTCAACATCCCTCCGATACATATTCAAAGAAAAAAAGAAGCTATCAAAAGAGTGTTACACATTCAGGAGAAAAACAATTACAAATCAGGGGATTTTAGAGGTCACCTAAAAATCCTAAGGGACCCAAAAATATATAACTTCCACACTATCGGACGTGATGCCGACAAAATTCAACTTTGAAACCCCCTTCAAAGTTATAATCAGAGAACGCAAGGACTGGCAATCCATGCTACCAGAAATAGTAGAGGGATCAATCATCTGGTATACACATGGCTCTCGTACCTCTGAGGGGACAGGAGCCGGAGTGGGTAAAGAAGTCACAATCTTCCAGGCCGAACTAATTGCAATGAAGCTATGCATCCAAGAAAATACAAGGAGAGCTCATCGCAATAAATCCATTTATATCCTATCGGATAGTCAGGCGGTTCTCAAAGCTCTAGCATCCAATAAACACGGATCGAAAATAGTATGGGAATGCCTTCAAAACCTAATCATCCTAGAGAAAAGGAATGATGTAACCTTAATGTGGGTACCAGGACACATGGGAATTGAGGGAAATCAAGGCTGATCGCCTTGCAAAATACGGCGCCGAAACAAATGTTATTGGTCCAGAGCCATTCTTCGGAAAACCAAAAGGGTACTACAACCCTATACTCAAAAAGTGGGTAGAACAAGAACATAAAATCTACTGGAATAGACTTCCAGGCTTGTCAATTTCAAAAAAAATGATCCTACCACAAAAAAACAAAGTGGAGGATATTCTAAAATTCAGCAAGAAGGATATTAATACTCTAATCGGCTTAATGACTGGGAACAGTGGAGTAAACCACCACCTCAAAAATATGGGCTTAGCTGAAACCGACATTTGTCGCCTTTGTCTCGAAGACTCAGAAACGACAGTACACATCCTATGTCACTGTGAAGCAGTAGCTAGGAAAAGACACAGTCATTTGGGAAAGGGTTTCTTTTCTACGGAGGAACTAGCCAATACGGCTCCCGTACAGATTCTCAAATTAGCTAAAGCTATTGAATTATAATAGGGTGAAGGGGCTATAAACGCACAATAGGCCAAGAAGGTCGCAGTGCTCTCACGCGTTCCCCTAATAGTAATAAATAAATAAATAAATAATATCGTGCTATACTCGAATAAAGTAGTAAACAAGTTACAAGTCATACCGGAAAATATGGCATCTCAAATTCTTTAGAATAACGACTATTGTATGAGAGGTGCAGGAAGGAGTAGAGGGGTTTATAATTTTTACAGCTTTCATAGTTTTCAAGGATATTGATACACTATCTGATATTTGAAGGAGTCTATATTATTAATTTTCCCACAACTTTCTTGATGTTTTAGGGAAATTTAAGTTCTTACAAAAGAATCTGCACTTTTATGACTAAGGCCCTGTGCAGAGCTTTATCTGAATTTTGGTTATTCGTTGCAAAACATTATTTTATCCCCCACTTTTTAGGTAACAACGTTGCCAAAACATTGGTTGCCGTTTCCATTCCAGTCAAATTGTTATCCTATGATTTAGGAAAATGTTGTGGCGACCGAAATACAGAGATGTGTAACTGGGATTCCAGTCAGTTGACTGGAATTTATATCATTTTTTTTATATCATAGTTTAGTAAGCCATATTTTCCTTATATGTATAACTAATGACTAGTTATAGAAAGTTTTTAGTTTATAAATTGTAAATATGTATATTACGAAGAATAGTCACAATATAATCCCAGATTTCATCTGGAGTATAAGTTAGTGGTTTTGTAAAGTTACGTTTACATTTCTCAAACATAATAAAGGTCTTAGCGATTTTTCGATAACCACCTTTAATGAAAATACTGAAAACTGTTCCATAACACACACAATTCAAAAAAATATGAAGCGTACATGAGTTAATTAATCTAGAAGAGCAGACCGCAAATGAGAACGATTTCCTTATTTCAGCTCCAGACGAAAAACAAAGGTGGTGATTGAGTTGTCTTAGCACCCAATTAATTTACCGCCAAGCCACTTCTCTCTAATGCTGCCTTTCATTTCTTCTTTTAAATGTTCCCTTTTCTTTTCAATACTGAAGCCAATTACTTTCACAACTTGAATTTCGCATCTAATCAACATTTCTTTTCCGGAATCCTTGTAAGGTAAGTACACAAAGTATACACAAGCACTTTAGGGTTGATTATTTCGGTCTTTCTTCTTTTTATTCTTGGTAAGTAATTAACATCCCTGCTGTTTGGCATGCGGCAATTTCATCATTTCAAATACGACACATGGACAAGGGTTAATATCAAAATTACTCGTTAGCCCATTTCCATAAGGATAACACTGTGAAAATTATACGGACATGAACTAATTTCGAAATAATAACTACGACGAAACCAAAAGTTTTGACATGGTCGTAAATAAAATTAGTGCAAGTTTGTTTTTCCAGGTTATTATCAACAATCAGGTCTTTAACCTTAAGATAACTTTTTTAATATCTATGACAAAGTTATTTAGTTAATTGACGTGATCCAAAATTTCGTTATTACAATGAAGTTCTATTGATTTGAAATTGAAATACTAATTGAATGCGAAGTTTTCATGATTATTTTTTGTACCATTTCACACTCGAACATACTAGCTCCTGACCTAATAATATCCCAATCAATCACTCAATTAATTCGGAAACTTCTAATTTTCAACCAATCAGCTAGCATACATCCAAGCTTAATGGCATTGATCAAACCTGTCAATCTCCAGAAAACATTCCCTTCGATATTTTCACGCCGTTTCATCCGTGTCAAAGTTTCATCTAAATGTGAAAACTCTCCGCGAACAAAGTGTTTTTATTAATCACTTCTTAATTAACTTAGAGTAAGTTTAACGATGAAAGTTATCATTAAAATTTAAGATGTCAATGTTAATTTTCTTCGGGCGGGATTAAAGAAGAAACAAAATGCTGTTCTGCGATAATAAATTAGTAACAGATATTTTCTTATCTTATCCCGAAATAAGGCGGAAAAATTGGGACAGCCCCAAACTTTCTTCAGAGTAATTTGAGAAAGCGTCAAAAAAGGGTTTAAACTTTTGTATAAGCCGGAAAGCTATGGTGTTTTTTTTTGTGGATATAAAGGATACTTCTTTTCATATGCCTGACATAGACCATGTCAGATTCTCATTCTTACTTAGGGTAAGTGGTTCGATTTCGATGAGTTTCAAATTTAAGAAAGGTCAACAATAAAATAATACTAAAGAAATTCGACATCAGAATCGTCCCATATAACTCAGAATATAGATTGAGCCTTGAGGCTCAACACTTCATTTCTTAGGGAACTATTCAATTCGAATATCGTTGAATTCTGAAATTGTACCAAGTTTTATATTTGAAAAAAAAAAAAAATAAATTACGTATTTAAAAAAGGATTCAAGGGCTCGTGCAAAAACACTACTAAATATTGCGAAATCATTTGTTTTCAAACATATCCTCAGGGCTATGTGAACGGAGACCCTCTAAATTGAAATATAATTCTGAATACCATTATTTATTGGGAAAAAACATTATTAGCCGATATCCACACGGAAACCTAATTGAAACCAAACATATTTTCGGTATCCGTTCATAGAAAGAAACTTGGAGATTTGGTTTTGTCTGTCGATCTACACTGTTCCCATACATAGTAAATGCAAACACTAAACTATGTATACATAGAAGACGAATCGCCATAAAAAAAATTGCGCTTCAAGCGATCTACAATCGCAGGACGGTTGATAATTATGCAATGGCGCCACAGCCTTGTCCTCCCGGATGCACCTCCTCCAGTTGTCTCGGTCCAACGACCGCGTCCTCCAGGTTGAAAAATCAAGAAACGATCTGCAATCTGCGTCGACTGATTCTCATCGCTTTCGTAGATTCCGGTCGGTTGCCCTTGAGCACTCGTTTCGGAATTCGTTCCTCATGCATTTCCTCAACATGGCCAGCCCATTGTAGCTTGCGAAATATGATCACAATAGATGCTGGTGGGTCGTCTAATAGTTGATACAGCTCATGGTTATATCGAATTCGCCAAATACCTCCTTCCATAACTGCTCCGTAAACCTTCCGAAGAATTTTCCGATCAAACGTATCGATTAAATTCTCCGATACCCGCGTCAAGGTCTACATTTCACATCTATATAGCAGCCTAGGATGAATTAATATCTTGTAGATGTGTAGTTTGTTGTTTCGGCATAAATTCTTTGTTAGCTGCTGTGATCCATCTTTGGAATTCATCTCGTTCATTGCCGTCCTTTGTGAGAAGGGCTCCCAGGTATACGAGTTCATCCATCTGCTCGAAGTTATATTCGCTCATAGTAATATTCTGCCTCTCTGGGACAGTTTTTCATGTCTGGGTCATGCATTCCGTTTTCACTTCATTGACTCTGAGCTCTACTTCACCCGCTGCCGATTCCAACTCCTGGAAAACCTCCTTAACACAAAGCATTGGTAGGGCCAAAATATTCACGTCGTCCGCGTATGACACCAACTCTGCGGATCTTACGAGTAGCGTACCTCTAACTGAGGTTACTGAAGTTACTTTCCTGACGACATACTCGAGAGCAAAGTTGAAAATCATGGGGGCATGATCATTTAGGAGGAGAGAGCATGGAGTTAACCTGAATGGCCAGTAATATCTGTAGGCAAAACGTGTGACATAGATGGACTCGCAGCATAGGTGTAAAAACTCCAGGATGTCATATTTAGGTGAAACGTCCCACCCGTTTTCTACCAGGGTGTAATAAATAAGTAGGACTGGTCCTCCAGGTCAGGGGTTAGTCGAAGCTTCACCGAAAAAAAAAGTCCAGAAACCTGAAGAACAGCCTCGGAAAGGATGGACTCAATTGCAGCGCTCCGTAAACGAAAAATGGACTACTCTATTGGATCTTGGAATGTTCGATCCTTATTTAGGACAGGAGCTCTGAAAGAGTTCCTTGAAGAAGTGACAAAACACAACTTCAACATAACTGCCATCCAAGAAACGAAATGGCTCGGTAACGAAATCATGGACATAAGATCACACATATTCTATCCAAGAGAAAAATTGTCGGAAAGCAGAGAGTTTCGAGTCGCTTTTGTCGTTGGCAAAAAATTTAAACAGCAGGTGACGAACTTCAAACCAGTAAGTGAAAGATGTGCAATCCGAATAAAGACTAAATTTGTCAACACTTGGTTGATCAACGTTCACGCACCAATAGAAGACAAAAACGATTTTTATGCCACCCTAGAGACAACCTAAGATTCACTGCCCTCGAGTGACCGAAAAATTGTCTTAGGGGATTTCGTCGGAAAGGAAGAGGCTCATAGAGAAACAACAGGAGGGCACAGTCTCCATGACATAACCAATAACAATAGCCAACGTCTTATTAATTTCGCAAGCAGCAAAAATATCATAGTAAGCTCTGCATGCTTCCCACATCCATCGTGATATTCACAAACGAACGTGGGCATCACCAGATGGTAACACCTTCAACCAAATAGACCACGTTCTAATTAAGAAAAGAGCTGCTTCCAGCATACGGCATGTACGAACCGGTGGCGGAGGCTTACATGTCAGCATGTAATAAACACCTGACACCAATATATGAAAATATCCAAAATATGCCAGTGGAGAATGTGTTGATGAAAATACGAGACGGCATCAAATCTTCCGCAGAACAGGTGTTAGGATATCAAGCACGGCGAAAAAATAACGGTTGGTACAACCAAGAATGCCGCGATGCAACAGGTAGAAAGAACGGGGCTTACAAAATTTTGACTGAACTGGTCGTTCAGTAAAAATTTTGAGCCAAAAAAGATATATATGACGAACTATGATATGAAATGATGACCTGCAGGCGAAAACAAAGGAAGTACCATAATGAAAATATATAAAAAAATGGACAACGAAACAAAATAAAACACGGGACGCATACGCAATAGTAAAAGACGTAAAAGAGGGATATAAACCAAAAACCAGTCTGTTCAATTTATAAGAAAGGAGACAAACTCTGCTGTGAGAGTTACGGAGGAATATCATTGTTGTGTACGTCCTGTAAAATAATGACAAAAATAATTAAACGTCATCTTAAGCCCTACACTAATGAAATAATTGGTGAATACCAAGGTGGATTCAGAACCGGACGATCTACAACAGACCAGATATTCTCAGTGAAATAGGTGCGTGAGAAAAGCTGGGAATATAACACAGACGTGCATTAAATTTTCCTAGATTTTGAACAAGTATACGACAGTACCGACAGAAGTGTACTGTACCAAATTATGCTTAATTTTGGAACTGTCCCAAACCTAGTCCAACTAACAAGACTCACAATGTCGAACACTGAATCCCAAGTGAGAATACAAGCCGATTCCACAACCAGCTTTCGAACGGAATGTGGTTTAAAGCAGGGAGATGGTCTGACCCCGTGCTGTTCAACTTGGCACTAGAGTATGTCGTCCGAAAAATCCCAGTCGACTCCTACGGGATATTACTATTCAAATCCACTCAACTAGTAGCATACGCTAACGATATTAACATCCTAGCAAGATCCTTCCCAAGTGCTAAGGAGGTATTTGTCAATCTTGACTCCGCCGTAAAAGAAGTTGGGTTGCGCATTAACGAAAGCAAGACAAAACTAATGACGCAAACAAGAAGGAGAACGTCTATTAGACAAAACATAACAATTGCGGAATATAATGTTTAGAGTGTGGACAACTTCATATATCTTGGGACTAATCTAACAAAGGACTGCAATGAAACGGACAAAATTAATCGACGGATAATACTAGCAATTAAGACGTATTATTCGGTGTCTCCAATAATGAAACTCAAGAAAGTGCACAGAAACAATAAGCTGCGGATATGTAGAACCCTTTTTAACGACCTGTGGTCGGTTATGGCAACGAGACGTGGACATTAATGCGAACTTCCGAAAAAATAGTTAACGCATTTGAAAGAAAGGTTCTCCGAAGAATTGTGGGACCTGTGAAGGAAGAGATGGAATGGCGAAAAAGATACAATCATGAGTTGTATCAACTCTACGACGAGCCAGAAGCTTCAACGTTCATAAAGCTACGTAAACTGCAGTGGACTGGCCACGTAGAGCGAATGGAAGACAGAAGAATCCCCAAACGCGCTCTAAAGGCAAAGCGAGTGGAGTGGGTGTTGAAGCGCACGTTAGTTTTGTTGTAGACAGACGGTCACTCGAAATCGAGGTTTTTTAATGGTAGCAAGTATTTCTGAACCCTTTGCGACTCCTTGCAGACGTTATTTCTTAGCGTTACAAACATTAAGACAAACACAATACAAATTTCATCTAAAGTTTAATGAAGGAAATCAACTTTTCTTTGGATCACGTACAACTATTTTCAAGCTGTAATAGGATTAACGTAAGCAAATTCCATTTTTGAACAAAAGGCCGGGGGCATAAATATGTAAGTCCTGACTCAGACTAAAGGCCGATGATCAGGATCGTGCCTTGTGGAAGAGAACTGTTTCTGTCTTATGTTCCCCTTCACAGGAAATTGACTGAGTCGAAAATCGGAGATTCATTGAATCATATCGTTTTGTAATAAACGCATCAACCGCATCTTCTAGCGTTTTTTTGAGCGATTGTCAAAATTATGCGGAACCCAACGCGCACAGATCCTTTTCGCGACTAAATGCTCATGTATAATCTGGTGTATCCTTGTCATACTAATGCTCAACGATACTTCAATCTCACGGTATGTTACAAGACGATCTTGCTTTATCCCTTCACGCACGGCATCGATGGTTTCTGGTACGAAAAACGATTTTGGACCACTTTCTTTAAATCTCACCGTGAGCAAACGGCGACCACGATTGAATTCATTAAACTAGTGATATGCAGTGGTTTAAGATGGTGCTTCACTGTTGTTGAGATAATCCACGTGAAAAGTTGAAGTAAATAATCGCACGAAAAATCTAATGAGCTAATTCTACAAGATTATATTTTTGATTTACCAAAAAAGATATATATCCGTATGACAAAACATTCTAAGTGCATACGTAGTCAAAAATGTTAAGCTTTACGACGTATATGTATGTCAGATGTCGCCTAGCAACAACAGTATTACAAATTCATAAATAGCAAACTAGATAAGAACTCAATAACATAGTTCCATTCTTGGTTTTACTTCAAGCATTCAAGATTTTTGAATTATACTGAGCTTTGTAAAAAACTATTGAAAATGCGAACTTAAAGTCGCGTATAATCAGGGTCGTTTTAAGGGAAGATAACGTGATCAGAAGGACGTCAAATTATGCCCCGGGTGCCAATTTCACTCCGCACGGTCCTACCTTACATACTATTTAACTGGAAGTAATTCACATTTAAATTTGCATGCGCCTGAACTATTTTAAAAATTCTTCAATTACAATGAAATGTTAGCTTTATGGGCTTTATCTATAATGATTGAGTACAAATTAGTCAATTAACTGGGCCTCCTACGATATTGTAATAAATTATAATATGTACATTCATTATCAATAAAGAATAAGTATAACTGCAGAAAACACTTGTGAATTTGGAACATCGCTATTTTAAAATTCAAGCCATTTATCACTAAATTACTACGAATAGATTTTCGGTATTTGATTTAAGAAACTAATATTGGAAATTGTCGGTGTCAGGGAAATGCCACGTATCAGAAATGAATTTCAAAAAACATTTTAAGCTAAATATTTATGCAGAATTTAAAAGAATTTCTGCACTTTTGCAGTGCTTTTAAACTTCGAGTAACAAAAAAAATTCCCTTGGAATTTGACATATTGTTGCGTTTAAACCGATTTCTGAACGCTTTATTCATTTGTGGACGCGTGGTTCTCCGACGCGCACGATATGATCATTTCACAGAAATATATAACATATGTTTAATTTCTTTAATAGTTTAAAATCCTTAATCAAACATTACTTGTTTCGTAATTAATATCTAAACTAATACTTACAAATTAAAGAAAAAGATAAGTAGATACAGATAACAGAAAACCAAAATAATGGCTTACACTTTCTTTACGAAAATTTCATCACTGAACATAAAATTGGAGCTAAGGCCGAAATATTTGAAAAAAAAGAACAGTAATAGCAATAAATCTTAATTCAAATTTGTCAGTCCACATATTTTGATAAGATGCCGATGAATCAAAATTTAACAACCTTAAATAAATGCTTGCAAAGTTTAAATATTTACACAGTGATAAATGAAGTTAAGAAAAAGCATGCATTTAGGGGAATTGTTTAAAATATGAAAGTTTAACTATGAATTGTTAACGAATTTAATTTAAAAAAGTTTTCACAACGAATAGAAATACTATTATTATACTGGTGCACAAAATAAATAGTCAACATTAACATAAGTGTCGAGTGGCATGTTATGCTTTATTATTCTTATAATAAAATATTGTGATCGACTTGGAAAAAAAATTTCTTACAGACAAATTTTTTCCGCGGTTCTTGACTAAATTAGTCTTAAAATGTAAAAAAAACATGTCTGTCTGAGCGCTGTACGTATACGTGTACGCTCAGCTCAAATTAACTCCCAAGCCCTTCAAGATAGGAAGTACATTTTTGGGAGGCTTTTAGAGGAGTGCTGATTTCAGACGGATATTTATTTTGAAGATTATAGGTTTAATAGGGAGGGGAACGCTAGAGCCGAAAATTAAAAATTCGAATATCTCAACTATAGCTTTAGCTAGAAATCTAAAAATCGGTAAGCATATGGAGGTGTTTGTGGGACAAACTTTAAAAATAATTCAATTTTTGTATCCATTAGGATCCAAAATTGGAGGGCTAAGAACTAAAAGTTGTATGAATGTATTTTTTTTGTTTATCAACAGATTATATATTCGGAACTTCTCGACATAAAAAGTTAATATTTTGCAACCATTTAGGTGGCACATAAGTCCACCATAATCAGCTTAGAAGAAAGCCAATTCTTGGAAGGGGGAGGCTCAAGGGAGGTGCAAACAAGAACGCATGAAAATTAATATCTTGACTATCTCTTAAGCTACACGTTAAATAGTTAAAGCGAACTAGCATATCTCTGGTGTAGCGGAGTTGAGGAAATCGTAAAATTTGTGGTGCAGTATTTGTTACTGCACTACGAGTTTTACGATTTCCACAGCTTCGTTCGTCTCTGCTGAGACCCTAATCTCAGCAGAGATCGAAACGTCAATTACTTTATTATTATAATAATAAAGTATTGTGATCGACACAAGAAAAAAAAAAAGTTTGCTACCCTGAAATTTTTTTTTTTCACGTTTCATGACTAAATTAGCCTAAAAATGCAAAAAAAAAAAATCCGTCTGTCTGTACGCCGTCCGCCGTACGCCGTCCGCCGTACGCCGACGTGTACGCTCAGCGCACATTAACTCCCAAAGCCTTCAAGATAGAAAGTTCATTTTTGGGGGGATTGTAGATAGTTGCGGATCTCAGACGGATACCCATTTTCGGGGGTATACGGGTTCAGGGGGAGGCGGGGGGAGCGCTTAAACCGAAAAATACGAATTCAAATATCTCAACCATGGTAACAGCTAGAAAGCTAAAACTCAACATTAATATAGAAGGGTTTGTGGGACAACTTTTAAAAATAATTTAATTTTTTTATCCATTGGGGTGCGAAAAGGGTGGGCTTAGAACCAATTGTCGGCCGAATTTTTTTTTCAAATGATTATATCTTCGAAATTACTTATCGTAACAAAATCATATTTAGAGACCGTCAAGGTGGCATATAGTTTCATCGGAACCAGCTTAGAAAGCTGCTAATTATTGTAAGGGGGAGGGTCAGGGGGGGTGCAAAGAAAAACACTTAAAAATTAATATCTCAACTATTTCTTAAGCTATGTAATTGAAACTTAAAATTTATATTAAGCTATACTAGACAAATACAAAAAAATATAACATGTTGAAATAATAGTAGTGGGGGGAAATGGGGAGCATTTCAAAAATGGCGCACTTTTCAAAATTACAAATCCTTATATCTCCAAAAATAGTACAGATATCAAATCAAAAATTTGTCAGATTGTAGAACTACATAATGTTTAATTTTGGTAAAAATTTGAAGTTGGGAGGTGTAAGGGGAGGGAGGTAATAAGCAAAAATATCGAAAACTTTGAGTGATTTTTTTAGGGCTCTGGTAAAAGATACAAAATTAAAATTTTGCACGTGAATACCTATATTTAATCCACATAGAAAAATAATAATAACTTGGTCCATATTTGTTATCAACTGACCCCCCCGGTCTAACGTGCACAAGGTGTTTCATGTGCATTGAAAAAAACACATAAACTGAAAATTTTTGAGTGAAATTTTAAGGTAGAAATTTGAAAATTTGCGAAATGCATTTAAAAAAAATCCTCAAATAGTCGAAATATTAACTGGTCAAAAACCTTTAACACTTCTACCCCCTCCCATACAAAATTATTTTTTCGACCATTTTCAAGAAATCAATTATCACCTAACTATTAAAAGCTATCAATTTGAAATTTTGCATAACAACTAAAAAAAATAATTAAAATGAAATTGCGTTAAAACTTTTAAGATCGCGCTTGACCTTCTACCCTCTCCCATACAAAAGTATGGTTTCGACTAATTTCATTAAATCAACTAATAACCAACAAATTAAAAGCTACGAACTTGAATTTCGTACGAGCACCTTACAATAAAAATGAAAGAAAATTGCATCACAAGTTTTACGATTCCCTTACCTCCTCTACCCCCTCCCATACAAAATTATTTTTTCGAGCATTTTTAAGAAATCAGTTATCAGCTAACTCTTAAAAGCTATCAATTTCAAATTTGGCATAAAAACTTATAAAAATAATTCAAATGAAGTTGTTTTAAAAGTTTTGAAATCGCGCTTGCGCTTCTACCCCCTCCCATACAAAAGTATGATTTCGACCAATTTTATTAAATCAACTAATAACCAACAAACTACAAGCTACGAACTTGAAATTCTATACAAGCACCTTACAAGAGACGCGAAATAAAACTGCGTATCAAATTTTACGATTCCCCTATATTCTCTACCCCCTCCCATACAAATATTGGGTTTCATGAATGTAAAATACACCGAATTTTATGAAAATTCTATGCAACTTCGTCTATGAAACACATTCTATACAGAGAATATTGGACGTGATTCAAGTAATTAGTTAAAAAGCTATTAACATCCACCCACCCTTACTATTACCCCTACTCCTCCCCTCATAAAATCCCAAACTTACAGGCACGAATGAAATATTGTTAACAGTCCTGCCCAAGAACTCCCTTTCACTTAGCCTTCCCTAACCACTCTAACCTGCATATTGACTTTCCACTCATCCGCAACTTGTCCCAAGAATAATAAAGTTTCGCCCGACTTGTTGGCAGTTTATTTTAATATTGCATAACAGTGCGAAATCCGAAAATATTTCCTATCAATTCAAATGCACTGTGAAAAAAATCACAAAACTAATCAAACAATTATTAACTTTTACCCATTTCTTCTTTAGCGTCTCCCTCGCCCATACAATTCCTTGCATAAACAAACGAATGAAATATTGATTTTATTTAAAGTCTTCTCTAACAGCAACCGTCATATTCCGCATTTTAACTTTCCGCGCATCTTCACCTTGTCCATAGACTAATAGAGTTGCGCCCGATTTGTTCGGAGGTATTTAATATTTATAGCTATGACGAATCAATCCTTTGAATCAGGATCTCTACTTTGGATAAAATACTTTTGGGTGATACGAAATTAAAAAAACATAACAGGACTACGATTGGACGTAAAGCTCAATCGTGCGATACTCTAGATGAAAGAGAAATTTTTTTATTTTAAGATATTTTGTAGGGGAAGTGGTAGAAGGGGTGACAACATTGAACTAATTTTTTCACATAACGTTGCTATCATAATGTTTTATACAAAATTCAGGATTCAAAAACTTCATAGGTACTGAGAAAATTAGTGTATTGGATTTAGTGAAGCTGTGTAGTTTGTATGGGAGGTGGCAGAAGGAGTGAGAAGTTATTCATGACTTTTTTAGAAATAAGTGTGATCATCATTTAATTGACATATTTTAAATTGCAGATCAGTAGCATTCATACTTTTCAGGAAAATCAATTTTTTGTAAAGTTGTTGAATTGTGTCAAATTGTATAGGAGGGGTTAGAAGGAGTGAAGCTAATCACCTAATTTTTTTTGGTCTGACTAATAATTCTTAATAATATTTAGTGCATAATTTCAGCTCGATAAATTTCATGCGTACTGAGTAAATCGGTTTTTAGTATTTCATAAAAAAATGCAGTTTGTATGGGAGGTGGTGGAAAGAAAGGGTGGACTCAAAAAAAGTTTATACAGCAGATTTATTATAAAAGTAATATATTCAAAATTTCAGATCAATAGCTTTTATACTTTTAGAGCAAATTCGTTTAATGTCAAATTGCGAAATTGTGTCATTTTGTATGGGAGGCGGTAGTAGAAGTTAAGTTAATCGTCTAATTTTTTCTGACTTTACTAATAATTCTAAATAAATGTTCAGTGCACAATTTCAAATCGATAAATTGTATACGCACTGAGTAAATTGGTGGCATTTCATGAAAAGGTGCAGTTTGTATGGGATGGGGTGCAAGGATGGCGAGGACACAAATAATTCTTATACAGTAGAATGGAATCATCATAAAACTATTATGTTCCAAATTTCAGATCAATGGCATTTATACTTTTCGAGAAAAGCCGTTTATTGACAAATTGCGAAATTGTGTCATTTTGTATGGGAGGGGGTAGAAGGGGTGGAGCGATTTGGCCCGTTCACGAACTTGCCCTTACTTTTTTATCAAAAACGACGTGTAGAAAATTTGATTTTTCTAGATCAACGCGTTCTCAAGCTAGGCGGACAGACAGACGGACGGACAGACAGATGGACAGACATCCGGTATTGAGATTTTTGAGTGATTATATGAACTTCTATATCATTCATTTTTTTCTCCGAGCCTTATTTCTTGGCGTTACAAGCTTTGTGGCAAACGTGTAATACTCTTAGATTTCATCTAGAGTATAAACATAACAGGACTACGATTGGGCTTAAGCGTCAATCATGAGATACTCTAGATGGAGAGATATTTTTTGATTTTAAAAAATTTTCTATTTTGGGGTAACGGCATTGAACCAATTTGTTCACATTATGCTATAGTTGCTATCAGAATGTTTTATTGAAAATTTAAGCTTCAATAGGCACAGATGGTAAAAGGAGTGGGGGGACTCAAGCAATTTTTATGTCAAAGATTGAAATTGCTATAAAAATAAAATATTCCGAATTTCAGATCAATTGCTATTATACTTTTTGAGAAAATCGGTTTACTGTCAAATCTCGAAAATGCGCCATTTCGTATGTGAGGGGGTAGAAGGAGTGGAGCGATTTGGCCCATTCCCGAACTTGACCTTATTTTTTGTCAAAAACAACGTGTATAAAATCTGAACGTTCTAACTCAACATGTTCTCAAGCTAGAAAGCGAACAGACGGACGCACAGACGGACGGACATCCAGTTTTGAGATTTTTGTATTATTTATTTTTTCCCTGGACCTTATTTCTTAGCGTTAGAAGCTTTAGATACAACTTATAATACTTTCAGATTTCATCTAGAGTATACACATAACGGGTCAACGATTATACGTAAAGCCCAATCATGCGATGATGAAAGAGAATTTTTTTTGATTATACGGACGTTTATATGGGGAGTGGAAGAAGGGGTGATGGCATTTAAATAATCTTTTCTCATCATGCTATAATTAGTACCAAAATGATTTATACAAAATTTAGCTTCAACAATTCCATAAGTACTGAGAAAATTAATGTATTAGATTTAGTGAAATTGTGCAGTTTGTATGGGAGGTGGTAGAAGGAGTTTGGAGATCTTAATGACTTTTTAGAAATAACTATAAACATCATTCAATTGCCGTATTTTAAATTGCATTCATAATTATCAGGGAAATCATTTTTTTGTAAAGTTGTAAAATCGTGTCATATTGTATGGTAGGAGGAAGAAGGAGCGAAGCTAATCATCGATTTTTTTTTTTTTTTTTTGAATATTTAGTGCACAATTTCAGCTCGATAAATGTTATACGGACTTCTCATAGTATTTCATGAAAAAGTGCAGAGTGTATGGGAGATGGTTACACTGTAGATTGTTATCATAATAAAATATATATATTCCAAATTTCAGATCAATAGTATTTGTACTTTTTGCAAAAATCCGTTTATTGTCAAATTTTGAAATTGTGTCATTTTTTAAGGATGGGACTAGAAGGGGCCTAGCGAATCCGCCCGATCACGAACTTCACCTTAATTTTTCGTCACGAATCACGTGTGCGAAATTTAAAATTTCTAGCTCAACGTGATTTGGACATAGCGTGGACATGGGTGGACGGACGGATGGATGATCATCCAGTTTTGAGATCTTTGAGTGATATTATGAACTTCTTTATCATTAATTATTTTCTCCAAGCCTTATTTCTTAGCGTTACAAACTTTGTAGCAAACTTATAATATTCTCAGATTGAACCTGAAGTATACTTCCTTGGTATCGCTTGTTTTAGGTATGTTATGTTACTAAACACGACTGCCAAGTTTTAATATTAATCATTCTGCCTCTTATCCCAAGTTTCACGAAATTTCGAAATATGATTTTTCTGCTGAACTATCAAATCTTTCAACTTGAAAATTATGTAAAAGTAAAATCTAACGCCTCGATCGTTTTCAGAAACCTGCATTCCGACCGAATAGAGACACTAAGAAACGCAATCATTTCTCCAATCAATACTTTGGCTTGGTATACGCCGTCAGCATTCGTAGAATAAAGGATCAAAACCTTTTTTGATTACTTGTTTAGATAAGAAACGATCGTAAACAAGCGCATGAAAAGGACATCTTATCACCATCTGGATTTCGTCTACCTGAGATTCATTTTCGCACACGACTTATATCCAGAATTCTTCGTGAGCTCAACGCTCAGAAATCTGCAGGTCCCGATGGTATTACCCCCCTAGTCCTAGAAAATTGTTTTGCGTCCCTGGCTAAACCGCTGCGAGATTTATTCCATCTCTCTTACTCTTCTGGACATTTTCCGCGCACGTGGAAAATGGCGAATGTTCAGCCGATTCCCAAAAAAGGTAACAAAGCGTTGCCCGCCAACTATCGCCCCATCGCCATTACTTCCGTTCTGTCGAAAGTGATGGAAACGGCTGTGAATCGCAAAATAGTCCGCTATCTTGAAGATAACAAACTTATCAATGATCGACAATACGGATTCCGTGCTGGACGGTCTACTGGTGACCTCTTGGTTTATCTAACTGACCGTTGGAACTCTTGCATCCATAAATTTGGCGAAGGTCAAGTTCTGGCGCTCGACATCGCTAAAGCGTTCGACAGAGTTTGGCACAATTGTCTCCTAGAGAAGCTCAAAGCAGTCGGCTTTAATAATAACCTTGTAAAATGAATCGAGAGTTTCTTACATGAACGCTCCATACAAGTCGTATTGGATGGCGTGGCATCTGCTCCCTTTCCCATAGATTCCGGAGTTCCCCAAGGCTCTGTTTTATCACCCACACTCTTTCTTATTTTTATCAATGACTTTCTATCGTCAACGCTCAACCCGATTCATTGCTTTGCAGATGACAGTACCCTGGATAACATCTATGAATTCGACTCGATTACTAACGCTCACCGTGTCCCGGTAGCATCTAAACGTGCCGAACTATTTGGATCATTGAACTCTGACCTGAATCTAATCTTGGAATGGGGTAGGATAAATAGAGTAGAGTTCAACACTTCAAAAACGCAGGCCAGTCATCTTTCCCTTAAACGTGATGTCTCGGCGTCGGTTCCTAATGTAACCTTCGGTGGTGTCCCACTAAACTCCTCCGAATACTTCTCACTCCTTGGCATCAAAATAAATAACCACCTTAATTGGAACCAGCACATACTTGACGTAGCACTTGACGCTTCCAAACGCATAGGAGTTCTCCGAAGATGTAAAAAATATTTTACTCTCAGTGACTTAGCAAATATCTATAAGGCCTACATTAGACCACGCCTCGAGTACAACTCTCATTTATGGGCTGGGGCACCCAAAACGTAACTTGCAATGCTCGACCGAGTCCAGAGACAGGCGTTCCGACTAATTGGAGATGAAGCCATCTCGGTTTCTATAGACTCCCTTGAGCATCGCAGAAATGTTGGTGTACTAAGCATTTACTACCGCTACTTTCATGGTAAATGCAGTGAAGAACTTGCTAAACTTATTCCTCCTCTGTACTCATTTCCTAGAAACACACGCCTATCATCAACCGCGCACGACTTAACTGTTAAGCTTCCGACCTCCCGCACAGTGAAATATAGGCGGTCATTCATACTCCGAACTTCTAAGCTCTGGAATGCATTGCCTAAAGATGTATTCCCATTGTCATGCGACCTTCGACGTTTCAAACTCAACGTCCACCGGCATTTTAGGCTTTTCCCTCCTTTTAATCCCGACTAACCTCAACTCCTTACTCCTTTTTTTCCCTTACCGACATGACTGTGTAATTTACATTAAAGGGTGACCCCCTAAGTTGTGTTCGGCTTTAAAAAAAAAAAAAAAAAATCTTAAGAATCTTTTTGATTACTTCTTCAGATAAGAAATGATCATAACCAATTGCAAGAAAAAGATATCTTAAGAACCTATTTTTAACTACATGTTAAGATAAGAATTATATAATTTATATTCGAAACGTGGAGATGAAGTTATTTTTAAGATTAAGAATGTATACGTTCGAGCATTCAGACTTATTTCATCAGTCAGGCTAAGACGATCGTAATAAAACCGTTTAAACTGAAACTTAAGTTTTTTATTGACCTCGGTTTAAAACCAAAATTGAGAAAGATACTTATAGAGTATCTTCCTCTCATTAAAATTTTGATATATTGTCCGTGAACGAAATAAAACTAACTCGCACATAGAATAAAACAATACAATTTTGTGCCGTATGAGCTCAAAATTTATCTCAAATATAAATGACTATAACAATATGCCGATAAATTATTCATCGACTTTATTCCGCGTTTGATTTTCTTTTTAAATCTAAAAAAAATAAACAAGAAAAAAATTTCCAAATTCTGTAACATACTACTTAAACCTCGACATCAAAAGGAAAGCGTTTCGTAATACTTTATCCACGTATGAGAATATAGCTTGTGGTAGGCGAAACACGTATGTTATATACATTACGAGTATTCAGTTTAATGCCTATTCTTATAAGGGCTTACTCTATCAGAAGGTTTTATAAATGGAACTCAAGCATGCAATCCTTTACCTTCATATAAATATTTTTCCGAAAAAAGGCAGCAGGACCCATTCACAGAGAAAATAATCGTCAACGTACCGTCATAATTTTCGCACCGTTACTGGAAAATATTTAAATTATTCGGAAAACATTTCTGTTGTTGGTTTCGGAATATTTCGCAAATCATTTACCTACATACATACCCACTATGTGTAAAAATTTACATGAAAAATTTTCTCACTCGTTTCAACATTTCTTTATGGGGTAAAAATAATCTACATAGGGAATCGGTTTCAATCAGATTAATTTTAATCCTATTAAAAAATATGGTAATTATGAAAATACATAAAAAAAATCGAATTCGACAAAAATCGATCTCTTCTACATCACTAATTTTTTTTTAATACATACTTGAATGTCGAGGCACACAAACGTATCGGCTGAATCTTTAATTCCTGCGACCTCAAAATGCGCTATTCCGAAGGAGATTGATTTTGTTAATGAATTCGGAACCTAATAGTGACTACGGAGAATTGTTGTTGTTGCATTTTCCGTTTTTTGTTTCTTATAGTTTTTCCTTTGACTTTTTACATCCAGCTCGTGTTAAAGTAAACTAGAACACAATAAACTGCCAACAAGTCGGGCGAAACTTTATTATTCTTGGGACAAGTTGCAGATGAGTGGAAAGTCAATATGCAGGTTAGAGTGGTTAGGGAAAACTAAGTGAAAGGGAGTTCTTGGGCAGGGTTGTTGTTAATTTAACAATATTTCATTCGTTTCTGCAAGTTTCGGTTTTCATGAGGGGAGGAGTAGGGGTAATAGTATGGGTGGGTGGATGTTAATAGCTTTTTAATTAATTGCTTGAATCACGTCCAATATTCTCTGTATAAAATGTGTTTCATAGACGAAGCTGCATAGAATTTTCATAAAATCCGGTGTATTCTACATTCACGAAACCGAACATTTGTATGGGAGGGGGTAGAGAAGGTAGGGGAATCGTAAAATTTGATATGTAGTTTTATTTCGATTCTTGTGTAAGGTGCTTGTACAAAATTTCAAGTTCGTAGCTTTTAGTTTATTGGTTATTAGTTGATTTAATGAAATTGGTCGAAATCATAGTTTTGTATGGGAGGGGGTAGAAGCGCAAGCGTGATTTCAAAACTTTTAAAACAATTTCATTTGAATTATTTTTCTAAGTTTCTATGCAAAATTTGAAAGTGATAGCTTTTAAGAGTTAGCTGATAACTGATTTCTTAAAAATGCTCGAAAAAATAATTTCATATGGGAGGGGGTAGGGGAGATAGGGGAATCGTAAAACTTGTGATGCAATTTTCTTTCTTTTCTGTTGTAAGGTGGTCGTGCAAAATTTCAAGTTCGTAGCTTTTAAGTTGTTGGTTATTAGTTGATTTAATGAAATGGGTCGAAAACATACTTTTGTATGGGAGAGCTAGAAGGGTAAGCGCGACTGGGACAGCGTACTATTGTGAGCAAAGATGATGAAATTTCTAATTCAAACTTTCGCATTAGTATTTAAGATTTTCCTAAACTCTATTTATCAAGGCCTTCAAAATAGGCTGAAATTGTCACCTCTTCTACAACTTCTACTTCTACATCGGCATTACAGCCCAAATCGGGCCTTGGCCTTCTGACCTACAGGTTCTTTAAAAATTTTCGTTATTTATTGTGGAAGTATTGTTAGACCTTCGCACAACCCTCTAACTGTGAATTTTACATTTTTTAGATTGAGGTGACCATGGTATACCCAAGCAGGCAGTGTGATGGAATTATGCGTCGACCGGGATTTGAACTCACGACCTCCGCATTGTGGACCAACACGCTACCAACTAGGCTACATCCTAGCTGGATCTCTTCATCGTTGGTAAATTTCTCTGAAGTGCTTTCTTCAGTTTTTGGAACAAATATTAATCGAAAGGGACTAGATATGAATTATAAGCGGACTAGTTCAATATTTCGTAGCAGCATTTCTGTAGGGCAGCCATTACAACATGGCTCTTGTGAAGAGGTGCGTTGTCGTGCAAAAACAGCACACCTCTAGTCCACTTTCCTTTTCTTTTCTTTTTTAATGGCATTCATCATTCCATTTTTGTAGCAGGTTGGCATAGTACCTACCTGTGATATTTTGTCCTTTTGCTTTATAGTCGATCATCAAAACCTCCTCTGAATCTCAAAAAATAGTAGCCATGATTTTCCGGCGGATTGTGAGCCCTTGAAATTTTTGGAGGGTGAAGTGCCTTTACGGAGCCACTACATTGACTTCTGCTTTGATTCAGGCTCATAATGATGAACCCAAGATTCGTCGCCAGTAAGAATCCGGGTCAAAATTTCATCCCTGTTCTCGCTACAGAGATCAAAAATCTGTCATGAACACGCGACGCGATGCTTTTTCTGAACCGCTGAGAGCATTCTTTGTACCCATCTTGCGCTGACCTCAAACATACCGAGATGATCATGGAGGATATTCAAATTGGTTGTATCTGATACGCTCTAATCATTTTGGCGATTTGTTTCTTCTTTAAACAAGCATCTTCGAGAACAAATATCTATTATTTAACAAATAAAATGGAAATCATCGGCCAAAGCGTTTTAATAAATTTTTGATTAGAAATGTTTTAGTTTTTCCAAAATGTTATTGGTTTGCAAATTGGTACAAGGCTAGGAAAAAAATTCAACTATTTTTTCCCGCCATTCGAGTAAATTACTTTTTTAACAAATAAAGGAATTACACATTTTAAAGATTTCAAGAAAGATTTGATGGAAGTGAAGGAAATATATATATTTCTCTTCGATGTTAACTTAAATCCATTGAATTTGGATTCCATAGAATTACACCCAATTCACAATGTCAATTTTTCACTTCGAGATCTATCGCATAATATTTCGATTCCCAACTATTTCATCTGCAAAGAAAACGCCCTTCTTGTCATTCATGCATTCGCCTTAAAACTGTTTCCTCCATAACTTTTACTTCAAAAATTTAATCACTTTAACTTCGACTTTTATCACTTCTACCCACCTCTTAATACCATGTAAAAATTAATTATTTATAACTTCAGACGGTAGAAAATTTAATAAACCACCGAAACATGCAAGCTTTTACTTACCATACACGTGTGGCACAATATAAGGATCTTAGCTGTGATGTGCACGTGAGTTTTCATTAAAATATTTCTTGAACATTTAGTAAAACTAATTAGGTTTGTAAACTGTTTACAACTGACGTTAAAAAATAATCTTACGTTTTAATTTAACCAAACGCTTAACATTATTTTCTCCTTTATTAAAGCACCGAAGTAATTTTATGTCATATTCCCTTAGTGTATAAAACACTTAGTTGAAAGTTAGATAAAATCATTTGATGTGCTTAGTGTTGCGGTTTTGCAGATAATTATTTCCTAAAATTGTTAGCATTAAGGGGTCATGACTGCCAAATAACCGTTTTTAAAGTAGATAAAGTAATTTGTAACTGGAAAGTCAAGCAATGGAGACTAAATAGGACTTAATTTCTAGTCCTATTAAGTCTGCACCCAAACTCGCATTGAAAATAAATTTTGGAAAGCTGGGTAGCCAGGAATAACTCACAGCGACACGACAAGATAGAAACTTGACGTTAAGGACAAAATCATTTGCTTAAATATTTTCCTTAGATGGTCTTCAGAATTGAATATGAAAATGTACACCGTTTTAATAATCCATGCAATTGTTTATGAATAAGTGAAAATTATTAATTTTGTGTGTAAAATTGTTTGTAAGCAAAAAGTCTGATCGTGACCCAGTCTCTTTTGGGGGTGAACATATTTACACACTACGGTATAACCAACCCTTCGACCATATTCGGGATCCCTAAATGGAATCTGAGAGTATTTTAAGTTTGCCACAAAGTTTGTAACGCTAAGAAATTAGGCTCGGAGAAAAAATGAATGATACAGAAGTTCATATAATCACTCAAAAAGCTCAAAACCGAATGTCCATCTGGCCGTTCGTCTGGCTGTTCGTCCGTGTTCTCTCTAGCTTGAGAACTCGTTGGACTAAAAAGTTCAAATTTTGTACTCGCGGTCTCTGACATAAAAGTAAGGTCAAGTTCATAAACGGGCCAAATCACTAAGCCCCTTATTACACCTCCCATACAAAATGACGCGATTTCGCAGTTTAATAATAAACGGATTTGCTCGCACATTATAAAAGCTATTAATATGAAATTTGGAATGTTTCAGTTTTATGATTCCCCTCTATCCACCACCTCCCATACAAACTGCACTTTTTCATGAAATACTCTCAACCAATTTACTCAGTACGTATAAAATTTTTCGAGCTAAGATTGTCTATAAAATATTTATTTAGAATTATTAGTAAGACAAAAAAAATTACATCATTAACTTCACTCCTTCTACATCCTCCCACACAAAATGGCATAATTTTGCAATTTGACAATAAACGAATTTGCTCCAAAAGCATAACATCTATTGATCTGAAATTTAGAATATTTTACTTTTATGATGATTTCAATCTATCGAATAAAAATTATTTGTGTCCTCCCTTTCTTCCACCACCTCTCATACAAACTGCACTTTTTCGTGAAATACTCTAAAAACAAATTTACTTAGTACGTATAAAATTTATTGAGCTGAAATTTTGCACTAAATAGTAATTTAGGATTATTAGAAAGACAAAAAAAAAATAGACGATTAGCTTCACTACTTCTACCCCCTCCCATACTATCTGACACAAATTTACAACCTTACAAAAAGTCGATTTTCACACAATCATAGTTCTATTATGTCTTATACATATATGTTATTTCATTTATTTACTATTTTAAATAAACAAACGGCAAGAACAGGAAATGAATCCGATTTTATAAACTATCTGCTTTCAATTATTTTTCCAGTTCCTCCCTGGAGTCCTTTTCTAATCATTACCTGGCAACTAGATTTCATTTGTTTCTTTTTTCTTTTCTTTTCAATGGAAAATAGTTTCACTACAGTTCGGGCAACCTGACATATGATTGACCCGATCAATTCACTCCAAAGAACGTCGACTTTGCAGATCTATTATTTCTGAAATTCGGTTTATTTGCAGGCGGTCCGGAAGTTGTTGCGGAAGTCTGCAGCTCAGAAGGTCTTGCTGAAGTTGATGGGTCAGAAGTAATTATGGATGTAGGCTTCCCAAAAGTTGTTGCGGAGGTTGGCGGCCGAGAAATTATAATATTGCGGAAGTATTTGGCCCAGAAGCTCTTGAGGAAGTTGTGGCCCAGAAATTATTAAGGAAGTTGGCGGCCCAGAAGTTATTAAGGAAGTTGACGGCCCAAAAATTATTGCGGAAGTTGATCGCCCAGAAGTTCTTGCGGAAGTTAGCACTCCAGAAGTTATTACGAAAGTAAGTGGTCCAGGAGGAGGTGTCGTTTGCGGAATCGTCTGACTGTTGGGCATCGTGATGACAAATTCTTGTTACTTTCCATCGCTTGGATTTTCTACCTAAACAGGATCCACAGAGGCGGTCGATGGGTCATCTTCTTTATTTGAGCTGCTATCAGCTATGTTGATTGCTTGAGTGGCAAATAAACTTGATGCTTATTTGGACAATTTTATCCCGTATCAAAACAATGAAACCATCCTCCAGGTGGACACTTTTCTTGTGAATATGACGTGAAGATATGCCCCAACTGTGAGTAATTCTAACATCTTTCGTTTTGTTCGAAGGTTTCAGTTTATTCACTGGTGACCGAGTAGTTACTATGGAAGTTGGTCTTCTATGATGTCCACTTAGAAAACTGGAACCAAAAGCTGAATGGACGGAAGTGACCCCCTTCTGGCCAGAAGTAAATCTTGACAATGCAGCCTGCATGCGCCTGTATTTCTTATAATCGATAAGACGATTTTTGAGTTAAATTATGTTCTTAGAACCTCGCAACAAAATAATATCTCTCGTCGCATCTCGTAATCCCATAACTATAAAACCTATAATATCAGTTTCGGAAACATCCGCTAAACTTGCAATTTCTTGCAAGGTGCGGTTTCGCAGTAATTCACATACGTGATTTTGTGACAGCTTCCTTAGAAATTCCCCAAGGATGGCAGATCTGAACTCCAACCAAGTCTTAACAATCCTCACAGTGCGTAGTCATGTCTTAGCTGTGCCATTCAAAAACCGACAGGCGCACAAGTACCGGAGCTCCAAACTGGCGTTTAACAAATCCATGACCTCTTCAAGGTCATCGATCCACTTCTCGACGCTAAAATGATCGTCTCTGGTGAACTCTGGCACTGCGTTTTCGATACACTTTTAGTCGATCTGATGACCTCCACCCGGGCTTGCTAATGGCGCGGTCGCAGATTCCAACTCGTCAACCTGACGACGCAATTTTATAATATCTCTTTTTCGAATAAGTGCTATCAGAAGTGCGGTATCATGCTCGCAATCGTCACTTTCGACGTCTGAACAAAAAACATTCCTCTCACCAATATCTTCGGATTACGTCGGTGCACCATCGTCAACCTCAGGCACCTTTCTTTTTGTGGAATTAAAAAAAAAAAAATCCTAATTAATGGTTAGACATTCGTATGAACGCACCTGCCACTTATAAGTAAATAAAAAAAAAAAGGTCATATTTTTGGCACTTTTTTATTTAATACTTTGTATGGCCTCCTTTATTTTGGATGACACTAAAAATTCGGCTGGGCATTGAATTTGTTAGATTATTTAGACAATCCAGGCCAATTTCGGACCAGCACGTGCGGTATTGAGATTCAACGGCGGAAGTGGCAATGGATCGGTCATACTTTGAGAAAACCAGAGCAAAATATCGCAAAACAGGCTCTGGATTATAATCCTCAAGGAAGACGTCGGGTTGGTCGACCATGTAACACATGGAAGCGAGCAGTTGAGCAGGAG
Source organism: Chorisops tibialis (assembly GCA_963669355.1). Lineage (NCBI taxonomy): Eukaryota > Metazoa > Arthropoda > Insecta > Diptera > Stratiomyidae > Chorisops > Chorisops tibialis. Next base: position 38,157,139 of record OY770264.1, on the reverse strand, counting down.
GCCAGAGGAATAAACAAGTCCTGGCAACAGCTTAAGGCCGATGCTCAGGATCGCGCCTTGTGGAAGAGAGTTGTTTCTGTCCTATGCTCCTATAGGGGGTCTTAACAGGAATTTGACGTGCGAATGGCTGCTTTTAAGGCATTTATGCTATCAAACTGACGTCCATTTGCGAGAATCTCAATTGGATTACAGTCTGGACTACAAGCGGGCTAGTCAAGTGTGCGAATATTTTTGTCCGAAAGCCAATCCTAGGTTTGCCTCGAAGCATGAATGAATGCATTATCCTGCTGGGAAACTACATCTTCCTCGTCGCAAGTATCCAGATGACTGATTAAAACGTCTTCCAAGAGATCTATGTACATCTGGGAGTTCATTCTAGTAGTTATGAAACAGATCGGAAGCTTTTCTTTGCAGGAGAATGCACCCCAAACCATAACGCTTACACCGCTGAAATTACGTTTCGATCTGACCACGTTGTGTTTTTCAAATTATGCCAGTAGCAACTGTAATAGCCTGGACCATCCAAATTGAATTTTTTTTCACCAGAAAAAAATACTTTTTTCCATTTGGGTGTCAAAGGCATGTACTTTTTGGCGAATTGTAGTCTCTTCTCTCGGTGAACGGCAGTTAATCGAGATTTTCCTTTAAGTTTTGGTTATGCTATATTTGGCGAAGTCCTTAAAACACGCGAGTTAAATTTACTTTATTAATTTTGAATAAAAAAAAAAAACACAAATTTAACTTTGATAATTTTTATTAATTTTAGTAAATTTATATGAGTTAATTTTAATTAGCCTTCTTACTGAATTGAAGGTAAAACTTAAACTGAAACTCAACTTTAATTCTGAGTTCTTATATACTATTTCTTAACTCTATTCTTGCAAGTCTGCAATAAATCCAATTCTGATGACTTTGTTTATACGGGTCAGCATTTTAATGATGAGCCGTGCTTTTGTTTATATGAGGAGTCAGCTTTTTATTAGAGTTTTGTTTATGCAAGTCTGCAGTTTATTTAGGTTTGAGTATATTATTGGATATGCTTTATGATTTAATAACTGACTCTTAATTAAACTTTGTCGTCATGTCTTTGTTTACATTAGTGCATATGAGGTTCGAAATCTTTGTTTATATTAACATCTTGGGATTCATGTATAACTCCTCCCTCCTTAAGATTGCTATTGTCCAGACTTTGATGCTTTTCCCATAGAGCACCTTCTCCTCAAAATTAAAGTCACTCATAGTCGATACCTATATATGTATATGCAGTGTCTATATTCCTTATTGCTGTGCAGTTGAAATTATTGAAACGTTTTTTGACAGCCTTTCGAAAACTGTCAACTCAGCTGTTGCAACCTCGACATTTCTTATCTGTGGTAACTTCAACCTCCCCAACATACAATGGAAAGCAGACTGGTCACACCCTACATTGTCTTTATCTGGCATAGACTTGTGTGTTGATCACTTTATGAACCTGTGTTCACTTTCTCAACAAAATACTAACACAAATCATCGGGGGAAGATCCTCGACTTGATTCTTTCCAATGTCAGTGCTTCTCGGATCAATGATGACACCTTTAATGGATTAGTGCCACCCGACCCTTATCATCCCCCTCTTCAGATCAACCTGCAAATAGAGTTATGTAATCCACCTCTTATTTGTACGGATTTCTATAATTCTATAAGAGAAACTACGAGCAAATGAGTTGCGACCTCGGTAATGTTAACTGGTTTGAACTTTTTAGCAGCAAAAGCTCTAATGAATCATCGACGCAACTACACTCCATTCTTGGTGATCTAATTCATCGGAATGTTCCCTATCGTGTCATTTCTAGTCGCGACTACCCTGAATAGTTTCACCATTCAATTATTTGCGCTCTTCGTAAAAAAGCGCGCTTGCATAAAAAGTATAAGCGTTCGTCCCTTCTATCTGATTATCATAACTATTCCATTTAGCGTAAGCGGGTCAAATCGGACATCAAGATGGCTTTGTCTGCATATATTTCTCAGCTAGAGGCGTCACTGTTGCGCAATGAGACTAAACCGTTTTGGTTACATGTTAGAAAGCGTAGAAATAAACAATTTCTTCCTTCACAACTTAAGTTTGGTGATACTGCCACTACTTCTCCACAAGAAATATGTGAGCTTTTTGCCAAATACTTTTCCTCTGTGTTTAGCCAGTCGAGTAATGATCTGTCTTATGACTTCTTCATCCCACCCCAAGAGTTGATCTCTGAGATATCCATCAGTGAGAGGGACATTATATCAATCATTAATTCTCTAGATTCAAAAATCGGTGGCGGACCGGATGGGACCCCGAACCTTTTTGTGAAAGCTCTCTCCTCGGAGTTCTTATATACTATTTCTTATCTCTATTCTTGCAAGTCTGCAATAAATCCAATTCTGATGACTTTGTTTATACGGGCAGCCTTTTAATGATGAGCCGTGCTTTTGTTTATATGAGTCAGCTTTTTATTAGAATTTTGTTTATGCAAGTCTGCAGTTTATTTAGGTTTGAATGTATTATTGGATATGCTTTATGATTTAATAACTGACTCTTAATTAAACTTTGTCGTGATGTCTTTATTTACATTAGTGCCACTATGCATAGGAGGTTCGGTATCACTGTTTATATTAACATCTTGGGATTATTGTATAACTAACGCAATGTGACGAGGTTTTATATTAAGCTCTAATTTGTCCTTAATTTGTTTTGCAGATAGCCGATTTTTTGTTGCCTCGTGTCGAATTTTGCCTTTGTCAAGGATAATTTTGTATTGCCTTTTGTTGGAGCCTTAACGCCATAGCCATCGCTTTTCTTAAGAAATTCCTGATTGCACATTCAGATCGACCAAGTTTAGTAGCAATTTGCCTATTGAAGAAGTCTTTTTCTTTCAATAAATTGATGGCAACCTGCTCCGCCTCATTTAAGCGCTTCGCAGAAGGCATTGCTGCAAAAATAACGCTCATACTAAATAATATTTCAAAATATATTCTGCACAAACCTTCAATGAAAATTCTTTAATGATATTTAAAACAAAATTTGCAAAAAAAAACTTTAAATTTCGCGTTCAAAAATCAATAATTCCTCGATGCGCTCATACGAATGTCGCATCTCAAATTGAGCTCCATTCATATTTTTCGCTTTTTTTTTCAAAGTAGTACCGTTAGTTTCATCAGTTTCACTGTCGTGTATTACTCATCAATAGCAATCACAAAAATAGAGAGAAAAACTTTTTCTTAGAAATATTTTACAGTGGAGAACACAATATATGATACATTTTCAGATGCGCGCATACGAATGTCTACCACTGTAGTAGTCGAAGCAGAACAATTTGCATCTGCCCGTGTTAGCCAGTTCTCAGACTCTCAAATTGTTGCACAGTGTAATTAGTCATTAATTGGAATTTGTCAAGAGATGGCGGAAAATGCTATTTTGTTTAGTAGTGAAAGATCATATTCAAATTAGAAATTTAAAATTTTATCCTTCGTTAGGTCGCAATTTAATGCTTGAATATACAACAAGGTGATGCAAAACTGTACTTAGCATCACTGTGGTTAGTGATTCCATTTTGATTACTTCACGCACTTGGGCGTTGAATAAACCTTTTGGCCAAATCAAGTGGTATTGTTACAAATTGTATAAACGTAGGGACACCAAGCTATAACTCTGCTCCGGGCGCCAAAACTGAATGCGCCGCCCCTGCGCTCAATTTTATTTTTCGCAGGAGCTGTAGGACAAGTATAAATTTAAACCCCCAGTGAATTATGTCGTTTTGGTGAAGTCGCAAGCTTTTATCATGTTTTCAGTACTAGAGTTACTCCATGCATGAAAAAGAGAACACAATGCAGCATAGTTCGCCATATGTCACAATCGACCCCTGCGAATTCTTCGTCCCTAGTTCGCCATTCGTCGAGTGGTAAGTTTAGTGTTTTTTTTTTGCAAATTTCATCCACATTAAGATGAATTGTATCTTCAGAAGAAATTTTACCCATTGAGCTACGTTGTGATTGATGGAAAAGGTTTCAAACACCAAAAGTTCATAAATCCCGCTCATTGAGCGCTCGGGTAGCGGCCAACAGCCAAGCGATTCAATCAGTGATCGTCACTTTGGGTGTTTGAAATCTTTTCGACTTGGATCGCATAGAAATAAAAATGAAGAAAATTCCTTTTCGAGTCCAGTAATCAAAAATAAGGAAGAGTAGAGGTATTTTATACTTAAATTCGACACGTGGCTCTCAAAGATTTTATTTAGATTGAGTTTCACAACAGATTTTATCAGTATGGAAAAAAAGCAATTAGGTTTAGCATTCTTCACAATAGATAAAAATGCCAGCATAATTCATAACAGAATGGATGAATACTAACTACGGCAGCAGAATTCCATAAAAAAATTTCACTAGTATAAAGAGCTCATTAAAGATTTTACGACTAATTTCGTATGTTTTCATACCCTCGCATACAGTGCGGACAAGGCGACATTATTGCGAACTATGCGCTTTGAAACAATGTCGCCTGCTTGAGGGGTTAGTAAGACTCCTTGTTCAGAAATTAACGACCATTAAATTACCTTACAAGTTATACATGTTCCCGATTGGACGTTTGATTATGATAAACTCCCACTTTTATGAGATTGCTCTGCAATTTGTTGTCGAACTGGAATCATACGAGAATCATCAGACTGAAAAGGTCATATACTGCTTGGTAGCTATACGGGAGGTAATTGTACTTCTGACTAGCCGTATGTTGTTATACGCCCTGACCGACAAATCTGTTGCCGAGAACAGATTTATGGGCCCTTAGGATGGACTGGCCAGGAACATTCATTGATGCCAAAGACGAGAACTGTTTTCTGTGCATCCCGTCATAACGAAAATAGAATTATTCCGGTCGGAAATGACCGAGCAGCTCCCATTCGGAGTCCTAGAGTTGCAATGAAAATTGATGATGTTCAATTCAAGCACAATATATATGGAAATGTGAAAAATAGGTTGTGTTCAACTATATGGGTCAGCAGTTACGATTAATGGCACAAGGTACCGAATTATAGAGTCGTCATATAGCTACGTAATTATTAGTTACTAATGTGCCCAACGAAGCAGTTATATGAAAAGTTTACTGGAGTAATACCATATGTTGGATTATTATTAGGTGTAAATTGTGCACAAAAGATTAATGAGATAAAACATTATTCACCTTATGATGATATAAAACCCAATTAAAGCTATTAAAGTCGTAATTTGGAGAAAATGTTACTATTAATTCGATAAAAGTAGGGACCTAACAGAATCCCTTGCTTCTTCTTCCAATAATAATCATTAACGTACAATACTTTATAACCAATACATTAAGGTTATAAGACTTATACGAGTATAATAGCTTTTAAACGGTTTTTTTCACACAACAATTCAAGCAATTTAACAAAGTGGAATTACATAACCGAAATTCGGAGTCACGTCATGAAACATGCTTCGTATGCCTAATTATAATAATTAATACCACTAAATTTGTCGCATTTTCAACTGAAAAGGTTTCAAATTCTTCTCAATATACACAACTTCATTTTAATTTTTGCTAAAAAGATTCATTCGAAAGCAATTAACCTTTATCTTTGCAGCGAACTAATTTTAATTGCCTTTCAACACACTTTTCTGGATTTGCGTTTTTCCCTATGTAACGAAAACATAACAACAAGCTCTTTTTGAACTTACGGATCCGTATATAACTAAGGATCTATGCAAAGAAAAATTATGGCCCTTAACTTTTATATGGCTTCGCATGACATAACATTTTTTTCATATCTTTAGATCCAAAATATTTAATTCAAATTAAGCTTTTTATGCGCTAGATGAAATCTTAGAGTATATTGTGTTTGCCTTACCGTTTGTAACTCCAAGCAATATTGCTCGTGCAGAGTCGCCAAGGATACAGAAATATTAATTATTGATCAAAAACCTCGATTCCAAGTAACCGTTTGTTCGCCTGTCTATACATATAAATATAATTGTAGTGTCTGTCTGTTATTTGCTTATTAATGGCTACAAGTTAGTTTTTTGCTTTATTTTAACAATAACTAAGCATAAAAACACGTTTTTGAAATTTTCGTCGGTCTGTCCGGCCGTCTTTTACGTACAAACGAAACCGAACATGGCATGCAAAATGTTTTTTGCTGGATTTAAAGTTTTTAGTTTTCCTTATTTTTAAAGAAATTGGTCATAGTTTTCCTGAAATCGGGGCATTTGTATGGGAGGTGGCAGAGGAAATGGAGCGTTTAAGATGATTTTGAAACTGCTTATCATCACCCTTATCACCATGCTTTGATTCAATTTCAAAGTCTCTCATATACTTGAAGGAGAAATGCTTTTCTTGAATTTATAATACAGATATTTGTATTGGAGGTAGTAGAAGGAGTGAAGCGGGGCTGATAATTTTTTCTAACACTTATTTCAATTATTAAGAAACAAATTCAGGCAAAATTTGAAGTTTGTACTTTTTCTAGTTTGAATGGAAATCGATAAAATGCATTTAACAAAAATTATACATTTGTATGGGAGGGGGTAGAAGGAGTGTACGGATCGCATTATTAATATTTCTATTTGTATACTTTATGCAAAATATCAAGTTGATAGCTTTAACAGTTTCGAAGGAAAATAATTTAATTTAAATCTCAAAATTTCGTGAAATTTGTATGGGAGGGGGTAGAAGGAGTGAGGTGAAGTTGATAGTCATTTTTAAAATATATTGCTATTATGGTGGAATTAATTCTGACAAAATTTCGTCTTTTCAGCTTTACTAGTTGCAATAAAAATCGAAAATATGTATTTTTCAAAATTGTCATTTGTATGGGAGACGGTAGAAGGAGTAAGGGGATCGGGTCAATATTCCGTGGTATCAATGACATTTACACTAGGCAGAAAAAATATGCGTACACACACAACACATCCAACATATCTATAAAAAACATCGTTTTAAGTAATTTATTTCATAATAATTTTTTTCTTTTTTTTTCATGGCTTTATTACAAACATAAAACAAAACAAAAATGATGATTATTGTACTCCATAAAAATATTAAAATTAAAAAACGAAAATAAATCCTGAATCGCAACAATAAAAAGTCTGCGTACAAATATTTCTTTTCAAAATAAAACAATTGTTTTTCCTCGTTAATAGCTTGTGGGATATCCTCGTCTCTTTATTACTTCCCACAACCGTTTTTGCATGGAATCTACCAGCTTCTTAGTGAACTCTGGAGTTACTGAATTCCACTCCTGGATCAGGACTTCCTTGAGCATTACCTTCGACGTTATTGTGTGCGCTCGAATCCTTTGTTCCAAGTGATGCCACAAATGCTCTATTGGATTAAGGTCAGGAGATTGGGGTGTATGAAGCTGATTTTGGGCATTATACAGCAACCAGAGTCTTACTACCTCCACCGTGTGCTTAGTGTCGTTGTCTTGTTGAAAGTAAAAGTTGTCGCTTAAGCCTAAATGTTCTGTACTTTTCTTCAAATTTCGCTTGAGAATATTGAGGTAGTCTATTTTATTCATAATACTTTCAATAAACTCCATTTTTCCAACTCCTCCACTAGCCATACACCCTCATATCATCACCGCCACCACCGTGCTTTACTGTTGGACAGAGATTTTTTACGTCGAAGGCCGCGCCAGTTTTTCTCCATACAATCTTCCGACCTTTGATTCCAAAAATACAAAATTTACTTTAATCCGAGAAAATAACTTGTTTCCGAAATGCTTTTGGCTTATTTATGTGTTCCTTGAGCCGCTTAAGTCTGTTTACTGTTGATATAAATGGCTTTCTACGGGCAACGCGTCCGTGACACCCATATTTCCTAAGAATTTTACGAACACTATCATCAGAAATAGACTTGCGGTACTTTGCTTTGAAGTCCTTTGCCATATCAGCTGCAGTTAATCTAGGATTAGCCTTCATCGTTCGGAGCAAACTCCGAGTTTGCTGAGGGCTCAACTTTGGAGGACGGACAGATCTGGGTTTTGAAACCAAAACTCCTGTGTTTTTGAAGTTGTTTACGACTCGTTGGACAGATGAACGACTTCTGCTGACTATTACACCTATTTCCGATATGACGTACCTTTTTTTCACAAATCCGCGATAATTTTCCTTTCCCCAAATTGAATTTCCTTTCCTTTATTAGACATCTCTTACTTAACGTTTTTTAGCAATTATTTTTAACTCAAACCTAAAGGCAAAAACACATTTATCAACTTTCCTACACAAACTTTATTGTTATTAATGATTTAACTGCAACTCAGAGACTTTGACTTCCCTTTATACGCTTTGTACGCAGACTTTTTATACATTTGGTACAAAACATTTTTATAGCTACTCTAGCATGATGTGAAACAAATTAGTTCAGCGCTCCATACAAAATTTCTTAAGATCAAAAAAATTTCGATTTCATCTAAAGTATCGTTTTATTAGGCTTTACGCATAATCGTAGTCCTGTTGAGTTTTTAAGCCTAATATTATTTTATTTTAGCTTTTCTTTAATTAACCCAAACCACAACTATATACATTTCCTTAACGCTCTTCAATATGCACATGATCTCAAATCACGCCCGTGAGCATGGGCCTGCCCCATACAAATACGAGTATCGTGATTTCTTGCTTAATAGTTTATGGTTCTGATTCCAACAAAGTACAAAACATTGTGTTCAAAGAGCCATGCCAGTAAGCAGATTATATATCCCAAATAATGTATTACTAACTGCGAAACATTCTGAAAAATTGCTTATTATTCCGACCTTTACGCGAACGAAATCGCGGGTGATCGCTAGTCTACAATATAACTCTGTGATGCTTTGAGCTATCGAGCTGCAATTTGTATGATGTCATTTTTACCCAAAAAGAAATTTTAAGTTCGTTAATTACTTTTACCTATCCCCATACATCATGGAATTTCAAAATATTTAGAAATTATTAGATTGCAGATGAAATGGCGACATTCGCGATGAAGTGAGTATGACCGATCCAATACTACTTCTACTTTCAACACCATTTTCTATCTTGGTCTGTCCAGTTGTTCACCAAAGTATTAAACAGTGTTCAAAAGGTAGATCTCTCTTAAACTGCCTTTCCACTCTGCCGTTCATGCAACCAATTGTTCCGAGGTAACACAAATTTTCCACCAATTTCACGTGATATGAAAAATAGAAATCAATGCGATAATACTTTGAAACCAAAAAATAAAACTGCCATCTCCAATAAAATTATAATGATTACATAAAGTTACAAAATTTTCTAATTAATCTCGAGTATAATTGAGCTTTACGTGCAATCGGAATGCTGTAAAAATTTTGAATTATTAGAAAAATCCAATGATTTTGTAGTTATCGTTATTTTGAAAATTTTGATATCCGATTTCTATGTCAGGTCGCAGGAGTAAACAAAACTTCGTTTTCGGTTTTTTCTTTTGTAAACCTCAACAGATACGTTGTCGAAAAAGATTGGGAACATCGGTGGACAGATCTCTATTGTTTTTCGGAGATATTCGTTAGTTTGAAAATCTGATCGATAAATTTTGTATGAAAAAGTTAAGAAGATTTGTTTTCATTTAATGTGCTTTTTCGATTTGAATAACATTTTCAGTAATTTGAACCCCAGTGCCTCGTATTTTCAATCCTGCCTAAAAGTAATAGAATTTCTAATAATATTTTTTTTTAATATCCACTTTTTTCATAATTGAATTTTTTTCACGCAAACACACATTTTATTTAACGTCAAATAGTAGAAAACCTTTCTTCAACGCTCATCAAGACTATGAAAATGTGAATTTGACCGCAATAGAAACAATCATTTTGAGTACTAGCCGCAATCCAACACCGGCCCTCGGCCGATCTTTTTTTACGTCTATGAATAGAACTAATAGGGGCTGTGTTTACTTATCAATAATTATTGTTGGCCTTGAATCCCATGGGCACATCTGCTGCAGTGTTTCATTTTTTTACTCTAGTCAAATGTTAGCTAGGGTATAGCCTAGTAGGTAGTGTGTTGGTCTTGTAATGCGAAGGTCGTGAGTTCAAATTCCGGCAACATATAATTCCAGCACATTGACTGCTTGGTTATACCTTGGTCCCCTCAATCTAAGAAAATGAAAAATTCGTAGAAAGAGGGTTGTGCGAAGGGCTAACAACCCTTCCACAATAAGTAATGAAAAATGTTAAGGAACCTGAATATCAGGAGGCCAAGGTCCGATTTGGGCTGTAGCGCCATTGTAGATGTAGAAATCTTAAACTACTACTACTGTAAAACAATATTTGTAATAAAACGACCGCACGTCGGGCGAGTATTCTACCACTGGGCCACCGGCGCTGAGAAATTTATCTCGCCAACATGTAGTCATCGATGTTGACATTTGTTTCTATATGGTGACCCTTTAAGCCCCTTTTCGGGGGAAGGAATATTTTTTGAATCTGAAAGTTTTCATAATACATTCATGATTCAAAGAATTTAATAAAAAAAAGGGGCTATCGTTTGGTTTGGGAATTCCCATCAGCCACTTACATTCGAGCATATTTGTAAGTGATAAACAAGCTATTACGCTCTGTAGTCATGACATAAAAACTGAAGAATTTTGATCACAACATTATGTTAAAAAAATGTCTTGCTGAGAAATATTCATCTTATAATTTAGGTGCTCGTACTACTGTCACAAATTTCGGCGATGAAATTTTAGAAATTAAAAGAAAGCATTTTACTATCAAACATAAGAGAGCTATTGACTGGAAAATTACCACGGATCATGAAGATAATAATGCTTATTAGTATAGTTTCAAAATCGATTAAATCCTTTTACTCCTTCTACGATTTTCCTTTCAAATGTCACGATTTCAAAAACAGTCAATTTGACAATTTTTCATTTAATTATTTAAGCTTCAAACATTAAATTTGGTTCGAAAAGTTTACCTACCAGGAGCAATTTGCAAAAAATGCAATACAAAAACGAGCGCAACATACTTGAAAATAAGGCAAACTGTTTCCAACTAAAACAAAAGTGCTTGAAACTAAAAGCGAAGTAGTTGAAACTAGTATTATAGTTGTCCCATTCATATTTCATTATATGCTGGTAGCTTCACGAAAAGTTTGTTTGAAAATAGCAGAAAATTAAAAAAACAAAAAACTATCTCTCTACATGAATACGAGTACAAAGTTTTATCGTCATTTCAATTCACAAAATATTCTATTTATTATAGAATTTATTTTTATCATCGAAACTTTAATCATACCCTTTGCCTCATATTAAGTCATTTCATGAGATTCTTATTTTATCACCGCAATAGAAAGTATAAACATTACGTTTTAATTTGAAGAGTTTTCAATTGGAAAAAAAAAAAATTTTGTATGCTGTAAATTGCCACAAAGTTTGAAACGCTAAGAAACAAGGCTCGAAGAGAAAAAAAAAATTAATCATAAAGAATTTCACATTATCATCAAATCCGTCCGTCCACCCGTCCATATACTCTCTAGCTTAAAAACGCGTTGAGCTTGAAATTTCAAAACATATTTGTATACATCTACTTCTACTACCACCTCCCATAGAGACTGGACTATTTCAAGAAACACTATAAATCAATTTAATCAGTACGTTTATATAACATTTATCGAGCTGAAATTGTGCACTAAATATTTAATGAAGATTATAAGTAAAGCCGGTGGCCAAATGGTAGTAAAAGGTCTCGGGTCTGCATTGGTTTACTGGTTTCCAATAAAGTATTAAAAGCCGAGAAAAGCCTACTGTAAGAACATCGTCAGCTCTGCTACCGAATCCTACCTACACCTCCTCGTGGTGGCCGCTGGGAACTCTCACTTGAGAATTGCTAACGTAGGAGGGTGAAGGCGAGTTTTCCGCGCCTGATAACGGAAACAACAATAATAACCACTCCTCCAGAGCGGAGGTTGGGCGAAGGGTTAACTCCCCTGTCACCGTAAAAAATCTTCATTGTTTTGGAACCCAAGACGAAGCCTCGGATAGGATTGGACCAACGGAAACGACCGCGCAAACGTACAACGGACTATGCTTTTGGATCCTGGAATGTCAGATCATTAAACAAACCTGGTGCTGTTAAAGAATTACTACAACAGGCCAGTCAGTACAAATTAAATGTGTTGGCAGTCCAGGAAACGAAATGGACTGGTAGAGAGATTCAGGACATGAGATCGCACACAATTTTTAAAAGTGGGAAGCCCTCAGGAAGCCGTGAATTTGGAGTCGCCTTTATTGTGGATAGGGAATTTAAATCACACGTCATCGACTTCAAGCCAATTAACGAACGGATGTGTGCGATCCGCATCAAAGCGAAATTCTTCAAAATATGGCTAATAAATGTACATGCCCCGACGGAAGAAAAAGATGAGGAACGAAAGATGCCTTTTATACGAGCCTTGAAAGGCTATTCGACTCATTGCCCTCAAACGACGTTAAAATAATACTTGGCGACCTCAACGCTAAGGTCGGGAATGAAGAGACTCATCGTGGAACAACTGGAGGGCATAGCCTCCACGACGAAAGTAACGACAACGGCCAGCGCCTGATAGACTTTGCATGCAGCAGAGACATAGTTATAAGTTCGACATGCTTCCCACATCGACGCATCCATAAAAGAACATGGGCATCACCAGATGGCAATACCTTTAACCAAATAGACCATGTCCTTATACAGCGGAGATGGGCCTCCAGCATCATTGACGTTCGAACATTCAGAGGAGCAAATTGTGACTCGGACCACTACTTGGTCAAATCCAAATATCGATGTCGTATGTCAAAGGCGTATCAAACAAAGACCAGCCCTCTTCGTAAGTTCGACATCGAAAAGCTCCAAACGGCGTCAGTTGCGGAAAATTACGCAGCAGCACTTGAAAGAGAGCTCACTCCGATTCTGCAGGATGACATACCGAAGCCTGTGAACCAAGTTTGGATGGATATAAAGGCAACCATAAAGACCGTTGCGGAACAAGTGGTTGGGTATGAAGCTCGGCGCAAAAGAAATGACTGGTTCGACGACGAATGCCAGGATGCGTTAGATAAGAAAAATCAGGCGTACAGACAGTTTCTCGAAAGGAATACCAGAACGAAGAGAGAAAAATACGAAAATCTCCGACGAGTAGCAAATAAGGTCATTAGATGTAAGAAAAGAAAATATTATGACGACCAATTGAGAAATATCGATGACAATCTTGCGAGCAATAAAACAAGACAAGCCTACAAAGTAGTGAAAAGCCTAAGACGTGGATATCAGCCTAAGACAACCCTCTGTAAAGACAGAAATGGCACTATCATCGCCGAGGATAATCAGATTAAGGAAAGGTGGGCGTCATACTTTAAAGAACTCCTTAATCCCGCACACGGCTCCCGAACATCGGAGCTGATAGGTCTCCAAACCTCCGACGAATGTCCACTGGATCCTCCAACGTTGGAAGAAGTCGAATTTGCAATCAGAAGCCAGAAAAGCAATAAAGCGCCGGGCATCGACGAAATTCCAGCGGAATTAATTAAATATGGCGGAAGCTGCACCCGAAATGCCATCCATAAAGTGATTCAGTACATCTGGAATCAGGAGCAAATACCGGAGGAGTGGTGCCAATGCATTATTTGCCCTATCCACAAAAAGGGAGACAAACTGCAGTGCGAAAACTACAGAGGTATCTCACTACTTTGCACGTCATATAAGATACTGACAAAAATATTAGAAAATAAGATTAAAATTTACGCTGACAATGTGATTGGGGAGTACCAAGGCGGTTTTAGAGCTGGTCGATCAACGACTGATCAACTTTTTACGGTCAAGCAAGTGCTTGAAAAATGCTGGGAATTCAACATCGACGTTCACCAGGTTTTTGTGGACTTTAAACAAGCATACGACAGTATTGATCGAAACGTACTGTACAAAATAATGCTGCATTTTGGCATCCCAGCAAAACTAGTCCGACTGACCAAAATGACGATGACATCAACAACATCACAAGTCAGAGTCAACAACCAACTAACTGATGCCTTTGACACAAATGTCGGACTAAAACAGGGTGATGGGCTGGCCCCTCTGCTTTTTAACCTAGCTTTAGAATACGTCATCAGAAAGTTACCCGTTGACACAAGAGGTACGCTGCTTTATAAATCCAGCCAGATAGTGGGTTATGCGGACGATATCAACATATTATCACGCTCTTTCACATCCGCAAAAGAAATTCTACTAAGCCTCGATCAAGCAGCAAAAGAAGTTGGCTTGAAAATTAATGAAACAAAAACGAAAATAATGACACAAACAAGGAAAAGGACCCCCAATAGACAAAACATTACAATTGACGAATATAATTTGGAAAATGTGGACGAATTCATATATTTAGGCACAAAATTGACAAAGAGTGGAAATGAAACGAATGAAATAAAAAGACGAATCCAGCTCGCAAATAAAACGTATTATTCAGTCTTAGCTATTCTTAAGGCCAGCTGCGTACACAGGAAGACCAAACTCCAAGTTTACAAATCAATAGTAAGACCTGTGCTTTGCTACGGATGCGAAACATGGACCCTTACACAAGCATCCGCAAATATGTTGAACGCTTTCGAAAGACGGGTCCTGAGACGAATAATTGGAGCGAAACGTGATGGTGACCGATGGCGAATTAGATACAACAGTGAGCTGTATGATATATTCGACGAACCGGAGGTTTCCACTATCATCAGACTGCGGAAGCTGCAATGGGCTGGCCATGTACAAAGGATGGACGAAACTCGAATACCTAAAAAGGTATTCGAGGGAAAAACGGAGGGCCGGAGGCCAGTGGGAAAACCCAGGAAACGCTGGTCCGACTCTGTTGACGAAGACTGTTCATCGCTGCTCGGATTTCAAAATTGGAGGACGCGGTCACTGGACCGAGATCGATGGAGACTTCGGTTACGGGAAGCCAAGGCCCGAAAGGGGCTGTAGCGCTGCGACGACGACGACGATAAGTAAAGCCAAAAAGTTAACTAGTTAGCTTTACTCCGTCTACCCCCTCCCATATAATATGACACAACTTTACAACAACCAGTTTTTTTACATGATGCAAGAGTTGCTATCAGAATGTCTTATTAAAAATTCCAGCTTCCAAAATTTAATATGTACTGAGGAAATTAGTGTATTGGATTTAGTGAAATTGTGTAGTTTGTATGGGTGGTGGTAGAAGGAGTACGGAGTTCGTAGTGAGTTTTTCAGAAATAAGATCTGTAGCATTCAAACTTTTCAGGCAAATCGACTTTTTGAAGAGTTGTGAAATTGTGTCATATTGTATGGGAGGGGGTAAAAGGAGTGAAGCTAATCGTCTAATTTTACTTTCTTACTAATAATTTTAAATAAATACTTTGTTCAAAATTTCAGATCGATTAATTTTATATGTACTGAGTAAATTGGTTTAGAGTATTTCATGAAAAAGTGCAGTTTATATCAGAGGTGGTAGAAGGACTAAGGGGATTCAAATAATTTTTATACCGTAGACTTGAATTTGCATAAAAATAATATATTCCAAATTTCCGATCAATAGCATTTATACTTTTCGAGAAAATCGGCTTACTGTTAAATCTCGAAAATACGTCTTTTTGTATGGGAGGGGGTAGAATGGGTAGAGCGATTTGGCCCGTTCACGAACTCGACCTTGCTTTTTTGTCAAAAACAACGTGTACAAAATTTGAACGTTCTAACTAAATATATTCAGAAGCTAAAGAACGAACAGACGGATGGACAGACGGACGGACGGACAGACGGACATCCGGTTTTGAGATTTTTGAGTGATAATATTAACTTCTGTATCATTTTTTTTTTCTCCGAGCCTTATTTCTTAGCGTTACAAACCTTAGAGTAAGCTTAACTCTCAGATTTCATTTAGAGTATAAAAACTTACAAAAACTCCTAAATACCACAATTTCACTAAATCCAAAACAATAATATTCTCAGAACCTATTAAATTTTTGAAACATTAAATATTGCTATAGCAACTCTTGCATGATGTGAAGAAATTACTTCAAAGCTGTTACCGCTTCCCTCGAAAATTTCTATTTCATCTAGTCTATCGCATGATTGGGTCTTACGTGCAATCGTAATCCTATTATGTTTTTAATTAAACACAGATGGAACTTAAAAATTTATTTGTTATTTTTTATGAGAAATTTTACTTTGCACACCGTTAAGTCGACATGAGTAAGGGAAACAAGTGGATATAAGAAAACATAGCAGGGAAACACAGGAGGGAAGAGTTTGAAGTAGCGGTGAACGTTACTCCCAAACTGCTCGATGTTGTATTCCTTTGAAAAAAGATTGCCTGGTAATGAATACCACAACTCAGTCGTCCGAGGGATGAAGAATACCTAAATTTCACTGTTCTCCATGGTGGGAGTTTCACAGTGTACTGGTGTGAGCGTGCAGCGTGGCGAGTATTTCAAGGGGCATTAAATAGAGGTGGTATTAGGGCTTACAGATCTTTGCTGCATTTATCATAGAAGTATCTATAGTAAATGCAAAGTACTTCGATAGTTCGACGATGCTCGAGGCACTTAATTTAGGCCGATATAGCCTCATCTACTATTAATCGGAATACAGCTTTCTGGATACGGTCGAGTAGAAGCAGATGTGATTTTGGGGGCACCAGCCCAATCATGCGAGTTATAGTCAAGACGTGGTCGGATATAAGCCTTATAGATGGTAACTAGTTCGGAGGCAGAAAAGTATTTCTTACACTTCCGCAGAATACCTAGACGTTTCGAACCATCAACAGCAATTTCGAAATTTGCGAATTTGTGTCATTTCGTATAAGAGGAGGTTGAAGGGGTTGAGCGATTTGACCCGTTCATAAACTTGACCTTATTTTTTGTCAGGAACGACGTGTTCAAAAATGAACTTCTGTACCATTAATTTTGTGCTTCGAGCCTTATTTCTCAGCGTTAAAAACTTTGTGGCAAACTTATAATACTCACAGATTTCATTTAGAGTATAAAGATTTTTGAAAATAAGCAAGAACTACCGACATCTCCAACTCCAACTGCTTCCTAGGCACTAGTCTGACTCGTAGAAACATAATAAAAATTCAAAACTAGGTCTTCAAAACTAGGTCTTCTGCGAGTACATCAGGTGCTGTATACCAAGTTGAGGACGGTCCTTACATAAGTCGCCGATCGATTTGCAAAAGTGCAAAATTACAAAGATGCCCTGGCGCCATTTCATCTGTGCGGCAAAAGACAAAAAAAAACATAACAGGGCTACGATTGCGCGTAATGCGCAATCTTACGATACTCTAGATGAAATAGAATTTTTTTGTGACCCCAAGAAATTTTGTATGTGGAATGTTAGAAGGGATGATAGCATTGAACTAATTTTCTCCCCATCATGCTAAAGTAGCTATAAAAATGTTTTATTCAAAATGCTTACTCCAAAAATTGAATGGGAACTGAAAAAATTAGTGAGTTAATTTTAATGAAAATGTGCAGTTTGTATGGGAGGGGGTAGAAAGAGTGGGGGAATTTTAGTGATTTTTTCAGAAATAACTAGGAATATTATAAAATTGGCATACCTTAAATTTCAGACTAGTGCCATTCATACTTTTCAAGAAAATCGATTTTTTGTGAAGTTGTGAAACTGTGCCATATTGTAATAGAAGCAGTGAAGCTAATCAAATATTTTTTTCTGATCTTAGTGATAATACTAATTAAGAATTTATTACAAAATATGAGCTCGATAAATGTTATATGTTCTGAGAAAATCGTCTTAAAGCATTTCACGAAAAAGTGATGTTTGCATGGGAGGGGGTGGAAGGAGTGGGAGGACTCCAATAATTTTTCTACTGTAGATTTATATTATTATGAATGTAATATATCCAAAAATTCAGATTAATAGCTTTCACACTTTTCGAGTAAATCCATGTATTGTCAAATTGCGAAATTGTGTCATTTTGTATGGGAGGGGGTAGAAGGGGTGAAGCTAATCGTCTAATTTTTTTTTGGCCTTACTAACAATTTTAAATAAATACTTGGTGCAAAATTTCAGCTAGCTAAATTTTATACGAACTGAGTAAATTGGCTTAGAATAATTCATGAAAAGTACAGTTTGTATGGGAGGTGGTAGAAGGAGGGGTAGGACACACATAATTTTTATACGGTAGATTGGTATTATCATAATAATAATATATTCCAAATTTCAGGTTAATAGCTTATATACTTTTCGAGCAAGTCTCTTCATTGTCGAATTGCGCAATTGTGTCATTTTGTATGGGAGGGGGTAGAAGGGGTGGAGCGATTTGGCCCGTTCACGAACTTGACCTTACTTTTTTGTCAAAAACGACGTGTACAAAATTTGAACTATCTAGCTCAACGCGTTCTCAAGCTAGAGAGCGCACGGACGGACGGACGGACGGACGGACGGACGGACGGACAGACGGACGGACGGACGGACGGACGGACGGACGGACGGACGGACGGACATCCAGTTTTGAGATTTTTGAGTGATAATATTAACTTCTGTATTCATCATTTTTTTCTCCGAGCCTTATTTCTTGGCGTTACAAACCTTAGAGCAAACTTATAATACTCTCAGATTCCATCTAGAGTATAAACAACAACAGTGCAATATCATAGTCAAACGACTCGTTCTGTACATTTTTATGCTCCAATTAGCATTCACATAAATATCCCAGCAGATATTTGGGCCTCTAATAACTCTAACTTACCAAATGGTATAGAAATAAATGCAGATTTCGACCTCCTAAAATACCAATTGAGACGCTTAGATGCCAAGGGGTATAAGTGACCAATTCCTGAAAATGGAGTTAGGTGTGCTGTTTGTTAGATGAATGATAATTTTAGTTGGTGGCCAAGGGATATGACTGTCTGAGAATTCTAATAGCGACACTATCGGTCAGAAAATGTTCTATTGAAATTTTTGTAATCTTAAGAATTTTTGTGTGGGAGTGATAGAAGGGATGACAGTACTAAATTAATTTATTTCACATCATGCTAGAGTAGCTATAAAAATATTTTGCACCAAAGTTAAGCTTGAAAAATTGAATAGGTAACTTGAGAAACCTAGTGCATTGGATTTAGTGAAATTGTGCAATTTGTATGGCAGGTGGTAGAAGGAGTGGAGGGTTTCTGGTAGTTTTTCTAGAAACAACTATAATCACCAAGCAACTGATATCTTACAAATTTCAGATCAGTTGGATTCACACTTTCAAGAAAATCGAGTTTTCGCAAAGTCGTGGAAGTGTGCCACATTGTATGGGAGGGGGTAGAAGGAGTAAAGCTAATCGGTTAATTTTTACGCGATAATAAAAATGCTAATTAAAGATTTATTATAAAATTTTAGCTCGATAGAAGTTATACGTACTGAGAAAATTGGTTTAGAATATTTCATGAAAAAGTGAAGTTTGTATAGGAGGTGGTGGAAGGAGTGGAGAGTTTTTAGTTATTCTTTGAGGAGGAACTACAATTATCATTCAATTGATATATTTTAAATTTCAGAACAGTAACATTCATTCTTTTCAAGAAAATCAAATTTTCGCAAAGTCGTGGATTTGTGTCAGATGTATGGGAGGGGGTAGAAATAGTAAAGCTAATTACTTACTTTTTTCCTAATATTAATAAAAGTGCTAATTAAAAATTTAATACAAAATCTTAGCTTGATAAAAGTTATACGTACTGAGAAAATTGGAGTATAGTATTTCATGAAAAAGTTTAGTTTGTATGGGAGGTGGTGGAAGGAGTAAGGGCATTCAAATTCTTTATATATTTGAAGATCGCATTTATAATGGAAATAATATATTTTAAATTTCAAATTAATAGCTTTTATAGTTTCCATGAAAATTTGATTATTATAATTTTTTGAAAATGAGTCACTTTGTATGGGAGGGCGTAGAAGGAGTGAGGGAAGTAAAATAAAACCTAAGGCTCCCCGAGGTAGACTTAATAATCTTTGAAAGTTTCATTACAATCGGTTTAGCTGTTTTTGAGTGAAAATCGGAAAGACAGACAGAGAAAATTTTTAAAAACCTTTGTTTCTGCTTAGTTATTGCTAAAATAAAGCAAAAAACTTATTTATAGCCATTTATAAAGAAATAACAGACAGACACTACAATTATATTTATATAGATTTCTGCACCTATACCCCTAGGCATGTAAGCGCCTCAATTGGCATCAATTCCAAAAAATCAAAAATTCAACAAAACGTGAAAAAAATACTAAAATATCGAAAAAGTAGGTATGGTTGTTATTTCTGAAGGTCTACCAACCTCGCTCAGGTTTTTTTTTCATTTTTTCGAAAATATTACTAGTTCAGCTTCAACATAACTAAAATGACAAATATCTCGACAGTTGTACGTTGTTAAAGTGAAAAATAAATGGTTTTTGGCTGATCTATAACTTTATCATACAACATTTTTCGATCCGATAAAATAATAGTGTTTTCTTAGGTTATATGATCACAACTTGCGTTTTCGATTACACACATCACGGAGAAAACTTATTTTTGGACTCCTGGGATCTCAAACCACGTACATACCTGGGCGATGTGAAAAGTTCTCGGCCTAGTAGTGAAAAACTAAATTTTATTAAAAAAAAAAACAAAAACATTTATTTCTCAATGTAGTCTCCCATTAGTTGAATACACTTTGTCCAAATTTTTTTTCAATAACTAGATTCCGTCTCAGAAGTGGAATTCTGGAAAGTCTTCAAAATATCCATTTATCTCTGCTATCGCCTCTTCATTTGACCCAAAAAATTTTCCAGTCAGAAATTTTTTGGGATTTATGAATATGAAAGTCAGAGGGAGTCAAATCTGGCGAATAAGGAGGATATTCCAACAATTCGTAATTGAAATTCTCCAATTTTCCAAATCGCCCTTGTGAGCGGGTGCATTATTGTGGTGAAAGAGATTTTTTTCTTTTGCAAACCAGGCTTTTTCTTTCTACTGTTTTCATCCAGAACATGTGCGTGGTATTCCCCATTAATTGTACACTTTGGCAGGTAACTAATTAAAAGAATACGTTTGCAATCCCAAAAAACCTTTCCAGCTAATGTAATCTCTTTGCTTTTTTCGGTGCACATCAACCAGCTTCTAACCATTGCTTGGACTGTTGTTTTGGCTCAAGTGTGAAGTGGTGAGCCCATGCTTCATCCAACGTAACAAATCTGTTCAGAAAAGCACTTGGATTCTTCTTAAAACAGCACAAACATTGCTGAGAAAGTCGATTCCTTAAGAAATGCGGCACCCATCTTGCATAAAGCTGAGATCTTCGTATAAAATACTTAATTCTTCGTATAAAATGTGCTATACCCTTTCTTCTGGGATGCCTACAGCCTTAGCTACTGTGAATCTATCGATATTTTCTTCGATAGTTGCAGTTTTTGGGCGTCCTTCACGTGGATCATCTTCAACTGATGTACGACCACGTTTAAGTACAGGTCCCTTTTTTTTTATTGCAGGTCCCTTTTTTTATCGCAGGTCCCTTTTTTTATTGTCCCCTTTACTTTATTATTCTAATAAAAAAGTATTGTGATCGACACAGAAAAAAAAATTTGCTACCCTGAAATTTTGTTTTTTCGCGTTTCATGACTAAATTAGCCTAAAAATGCAAAAAAAAAAACATAACAGGGCTACGATTGCACGTAATGCGCAATCTTACGATACTCTAGATGAAATAAAATTTTTTTGTGACCCCAAGAAATTTTGTGTGTGGAGTGTTAGAAGAGATGATAGCATTGAACTAATTTTTTCCCCATCATGCTAAAGTAGCTATAAAAATGTTTTATGCTAAATGCTTACTCCAAAAATTGAATAGGAGCTGAGAAAATTAGTGTGTTAGATTTAGTGAAAATGTGCAGTTTGTATGGGAGGTGGTAGAAATGGTGAGGGGATTTTAGTGATTTTTTCAGAAATAACTAGGAATATTATAAAATTGACATCCCTTAAATTTCAGACTAGTGCCATTCATACTTTTCAAGAAAATCGATTTTTTGTGAATTGTGAAAATGTGCCATATTGTATGGGAGGGGGTAGAAGCAGTGAAGCTAATCAAATATTTTTTTCTGATCTTAGTGATAATGCTGATTAAGAATTTATTACAAAATATAAGCTCGATAAATTTTATATGTTCTGAGAAAATCATCTTAAAGCATTTCATGAAAAAGTGATGTTTGTATGGGAGGGGGTGGAAGGAGAGGGAGGACGCCAATAATTTTTCTACTGTAGATTTAAATCATTATGAAAGTGATATATCCCACAATTCAGCCTAATAGCTTTCACACTTTTCGAGTAAATCCATTTATTGTCAAATTGCGAAATTGTGTCATTTTGTATGGGAGGGGGTAGAAGGGGTGAAGCTAATCGTCTAATTTTTTTAGCCTTACTAATAATTTTAAATAAATATTTGGTGCATAATTTCAGCTAGCTAAATTTTATACGCACTGAGTAAATTGGCTTAGAATAATTCATGACAAGTATAGTTTGTATGGGAGGTGGTAGAAGGAGGGGGAGGACAGATTGATATTATCATAAAAATAACGTATTCCAAATTTCAGGCTAATAGCTTATATACGTTTCGAGCAAATCTCTTCATTGTCGAATTGCGCAATTGTGTCATTTTGTATGGGAGGGGGTAGAAGAGGTGGAGCGATTTGGCCCGTTCACGAACTTGACCTTACTTTTTTTGTCAAAAACGACGTGTACAAAATTTGAACTATCTAGCTCAACGCGTTCTCAAGCTAGAGAGCGCACGGACGGACGGACGGACGGACATCCGGTTTTGAGATTTTTGAGTGATAATATTAACTTCTGTATCATTCATTTTTTTCTCCGAGCCTAATTTCTTGGCCTTACAAACCTTAGAGCAAACTTAGAATACTCTCAGATTCCATCTAGAGTATAAAAATCCGTCCCGCCGTACGCCGTCCGCCGTACATATGGACTCATATCTCCGAGACCGTTAAAGGTAGAATGTTCGTTTTTGGGTGGATGGTTGATTGGGTAAGTGAACTCAATTTTCTAAATTTTAGGGGGTGTTAGATGAAAGGGGAGGCGGGGGGAGGGAGAGAGTCAAAAACTACACTTTCTAATATATCCGCCACGAATGCAGATAGGAGGTTGAAAATCAGTAGAGATAAAGAGACGGTTGTTGGACAAACATAAAAAACAATTTAATTTTTTTATCCATTGGCGTCCGAAAAGGGGGGCTAAAAACAAATTGTCGGCCGAATTGTTTCTTCAAATGATTATATCTTCGAAATCGTGAAGAATGCATATTTTGGGACCATTAAGGTGGAATATATTTCCACCGGAATCAGCTTAAAAAAAGACTAATTATTGTAAGGGGGAGGGTCAGGAAGGGGGGCTCAAAGAAAAACATTTAAAAATTAATATCTCATCATCTATTTAATATAAATAGAAAAATAATAATAACTTTTTCCATAATTGTTATAAACCGACTCCCCCGGTCTAACGTGCACAAGGTGTTTCATGTGCATTGAAAAAAACACATAAACTGAAAATGTTTGATTGAAATTTTAAGGTAGAAACTTGAAAATTTGGAAAATGCATTTTAAAAAAATTCCTAAATAATCGCAATATTAACTGGTCGAAAACATTTAAGACTTCTACCCCCTCCCATACAAAATAATTTTTTCGACCATTTTCAAGAAATCAATTATCACCTAACTATTAAGAGCTATCAATTTGAAATTTTGCTCAAAAGCTTTTAAATAGTTGAAATAAAATTGTGTCAAAAGTTTTGAGATCACGCTTGTCCTTCTACCCCCTCCCATACAAAAGTATGATTTCGACCAATTTCATTAAATCAACTAATAACCAACAAATTAAAAGCTACGAACCTGAAATTTTGTACAAGCACCTTACAAGAGAAATAAAATAAAACTGCATCACAAATTTTATGATTGCCTTACCCGCTCTACCATCTCCCATACAAATATTCAGTTTTGTGAATAAAAAAATAAAATACACCGAATTTTATGAAAATTCTATGCAACTTCGTCTATGAAACACATTCCATACAGAGAATATTGGACGTGATTCAACCAGTCAATTAAAATACTATTAACATTCACGCACCCTTACTATCACCCCTCACTCCTCCCCTCATAAAAACGCAAACTTGCATAAATAAATGAACGAAATATTGATTATATGTACTGGAGCTTTTGAACGTTTCCGCAAAGTGTTAAATTGACAACTGTCCTGCCCAAGAACCCCCTTTCAGTTATTCTTCCCTAACCACTCTAACCTGCATATTGACTTTCCCGACTTGTTGGCAGTTTATTTATTTTTTTACAGAATGAACTGTGTTATAGGCAATTTCAGCCTTTATGTGCAATGCACAAACACAGTCATGGAGGGAAGGGAATGGGATTAGGAAGGTAGGGGAAGAGGAGTGAGAACGACCGTAACGAGTGGAGAAGCTGGTAAATATTTTTTCAGCTGCTAGTGACAAATATTTGCAGATGTTATGGAGGACTGAATGATAGAAAGCGAACAGAATTCATCTACTGAGTATCTAGGCCTTCTTGAAGTAGAACTGTTTCACTTTTACACCGTTTGCCCATTTTATTTCGAATAATTTTTCATCGCCAGTAGCAATTGAAAAATTCGTGCTTAAAAAAATCCCGTCTGGATTGGGAATCGAACCCACGACCTATTGACTGAAAAGCAAGCACGCTGCCCACTACGCCACGGAAGCCTCAACACTGTACACTATTACCAACTTTGGATGAATTTTTGTTGGCGATAAACCATCCAAAGCGAAAACTGTATGACGGAATGGTATTCAAGTTTATTTATTTTGTCAAAAACACAAAACATGTTTACTTTAACCAGCTGTATGGAACAAACTATTTGTCAGATAAAATCCACATTTGGCATTTACTTTTGGAACAAGTGCGCCAATATAACAAAATATTAATTTCGTTTGTAGCAATGCTATCCATAGGCTGGGCTGAGAAATTTTCACCTCACCCCTATATCCATCAAAACCGGATGACAAAAATGATCATGCTTACCGAAGTTTCCTATTATTATTTCATAATATGGGGAACTAAAACATATAATTAACCCCGTCTACCTAGTCCCGTAGAAATTTGAAATAATTTCAAAATTTTTAAAGAAGTTATAAATGCTAAATGATCCGAAATTTAGAAAATCTCCCATTTTATAATGTTTATACACTAGTAATAGTTATTCTTTTGGAAATCACTAAAATTCAAGCCATCTCCCATATAAAGGGCACAATTCCATGAAATAATTCATTTATATTAGCAAAACCAATTAAATTTATGAAGCTCAACTTTAGTGCAAAATCTTCAATTTGACATATTCCATCTCCATATTTCAATAATGCGGAATTCAGTACTTTCACAACGAATCAAAAAGCTATCAACAATTCAAGGGTCTGCATTTTTTCGCTTACTACAAAAATATCAATAAATGCGGACCAAAGCTATTTGAAATTTTAAATGTAATCGGTAAAGTCGGTAAAATTTCACCATTATTTTTTAACGCAATTTATTTACCTATTCACATAAAATCTCTTTTTGCATACAAAAACTAGATTATGATTATAAATTGCAATTTAAGAAATTCTTCAACTTCGCGTGCAATACACTCCCTGAACTTTTTGCAAAGTAGTGCGGTTAAATGTAATCCAAGAAATTCTAACATTGCAACAACTGTTGAAGAGAATTCCTCTGACGTTTTTCCAACTTATTGCAACTACGAATTTGAATAAGAAATTACATTGGGAATGTAATACGAAAAGTGCCTCAATGAAATT
This sequence comes from Chorisops tibialis, assembly GCA_963669355.1. Classification (NCBI taxonomy): domain Eukaryota; kingdom Metazoa; phylum Arthropoda; class Insecta; order Diptera; family Stratiomyidae; genus Chorisops; species Chorisops tibialis. Next base: position 38,131,312 of record OY770264.1, on the reverse strand, counting down.
GTTTTATCTCGAGGGGGAAAGAAAGAAAATACCACCGAATCAACATAAGATGTAATTGGATTTATAATTAGCTCAGTTTACAGTGTTTTCGTCGGTAAATATTACGTACGATTCTTTGTGGACTAATTTTTGCTGTAATGTGAGCTCTTAGGAGTCAGGACAGTCAGGAGTCATTCTAGTGAGAGGACTTCATTTAAGCGAAAGTTCAAAGTTCTAGTTCATCGTCCTCTAGTTGTATTAATTAATCGTATTTATAGAAACTAAAAGCCAGTCATTAAGTACGAAAATGAATGCCAATTAGGACTATTTTGGATTTCTTTTTTGGTATTGATTCATAGAAAAGTGGTTTTCTTTGATAGAAGCAATATACAGGGATTTATTGTAATGAATTTTTGGTAGGAAAGTAGTGGAAATACATTTATTTAAAAGGAGTAAAAGTGTATAAATAGCACGATTCTTGACTATACTTATCTATCTGACATAGGCTCAGTTAATCCTTAATCGTATTCAGAATCTACTGTAGATATTTTCATGACATCGGTTTTCATAAAATTATATAAATTCCAAAATAAGACTTCCGCTTAAGGGAGGTTAAGCAAACCTGAAGTTACTCTATGGAGAAGAAAGAACAAAACATCTGGTAATAGAGTTTCTATACGAGCTAGGGTATAGCCTAGTAGGTAGTGTGTTGGCCTTGTAATGCGAAGGTCGTTCAGCCCAAATCGGACCTTGGCCTGATATTCAGGTTCCTTAACATTTTATATTACTTATTGTGGAAGGGTTGTTAGCCCTTCGCACAACCTTCTTTCTACGAATTTTTCATTTTCGTAGATTGAGGTGACCAAGGTATATCCAAGCAGGCAATGTGCTGGAATTATATATTGCGTCAACCGGGATTTGAACTCACGACCTTCGCATTACAAGACCAACACACTACCTGCTAGGCTACACCCTAGCTCGGACAGCTAATAATTGATAAAAACCCAACCAACCATTGTTTTATGTTTATTCTGTGTTATTTTGTGTTTAAAATGGAATTTTAAACTGGTATTTTGTGATTGTGAAAATGAAAGAAGAAGATGTTGAAATTATTATTTTAGACGAAGAATATCTACCATCTACATTATCCCAAGTTACTAAAGTGGACGAAGCTCAAATTAAGTACGTAAAGAACCTACTCACGTTACAGTTACAGTTTTGATGTAGACTGGGACAATCAAGCTCATGAATTTAATTTATTATTCTAAGTATTGTGATCGACACAAGAAAAAAAAACATAACGGAATTATGATTGGGCGTAAAGCCCAATCATATGATACTCTAGATGAAATACTTACTTACCTTTTGTTTGGGAGGTGGTAAAAGCAAAGGAGGGAGTTTTGTAATTTTCGTATATAGCACCGAACGTACTACACAAAATGTTTCGTGCTGAATTTAAAGTTTATTGCTTTCATAATTTTCGAAGAAATTGAACAATTTTTGTCTGAATTTATGGTATTTGTATGGGAGGTGGCAGAGAAAGTGGGAGATTGTGGATGATTTTGAAACTGCTTATCAACATTCTAATCACATTGCTTTGTTACAATTTTAATGTCCATAGCTCTCATATGTTCGAAGGAGAAAAACTTTTCTTGAACTCATAATATAAAAATTTGTATGGGAGGTGATAGAAGGAGTGGAGTGAAGGCGATAGTTTTTTTTTAAGCTTTTATTACAATTATTAAGGGACAAATTGTGGCAAAATTTCAAGTTTCTACTTCTTCTAGTTGCTATGAAAATCGGTTAAATGCATTTACCGAAATTCTGCATTTGTATGGGAGGGGATAGAAGGAATATACGAATCAAAACCAAATTTTTGATATCAATCATATTTAAAATAGTATACTTTTCTCAAATTTTAAAGTTGATAGCTTTGACGGTTTTGAAGAAAACTAATTTAATTGAAATTCCGAAATTTCGTAAAATTTGTATGGGAGGTGGTAGAAGGAGTGAGGTAAAGTTGATAGTTTTTCCAAAATTAGTTGCAATTATAATAAAATTAATTATGACAAAAATTTTTTCATTTGGCTTTGCTAGTTGCATTGCAAACCGAATAAATGCATTTTTGAAAATTGTGCATTTGTATGGCAGGTAGTAGAAGGAGTAAGGAGATCGAATCAATATTTCTTGAAATTGATGATATTTGTATCATTATACTATGACCTAATTTTCAAGTCAATAGCTAAAACAGTTTCGGAGAAAAATCAATTTCTTTAAATTTCGAAATTTCATGAAATCTGTATGGGAGGGGGTAGATGGAGTGCGGGGATGTGGCCCGTTCACGAACTTAAAGTTACTTTTTTGCTAAAAATGACATACAACAAATTTCAGCACGATAAGTCAAAGCTATCGAGAGTTATGTTGTAGACAGACGGACAGACAGACGGACAGACAGCAACTCGGAATCGAGGTTTTTGAGAGACAACAAATATTTCTGTACCCTTGGCGGCTCTGTGCGAGCATTATTTCTTAGTGTTACAAACGGTAAGGCAAACACAATATACTCTCAGGTTTCATCTAGAGTATAAAAAGCGGGTGAGTTCTGTGAGCAATAGGCGGAGATAGAAAAACGACAATTGGAGAACGAGTGGCGAACGAATAGCGAACGAACGATGAACTAATAGCGAACGGGTGGCGAACGAGAAGAGAACGAATGGCGAAGTTATTCCTTTCTTGTCTTATATTTCCTCTCATAAATGTTCTACCAGTGAACAAATAATTTAATATTACATCCTGTATTCATATTTTCAAGGAGCTTAAGGAAGGGCATATTGATGTAATTGGACAGCCCACCCGTGGTAAAACTAATGAAGAACTGCTCCTACTAGTATGTAGAACAAACCTAGGACGAAATCATTATATCCATTCAGGTGTCAAATCCTTTAACTCTCTTCCATGTTCTATAAAGCAGAGCGTCAATTTGAGCATTTTTAAAGAAAGATTGAAACAACATTTCTACAATAAAATATCGTAGATCTCTTAAAATTGTATTTTTAGTTTATTTTATATCTTTTTTTATTTAATTGCTAAGTTAAGCTAAAAATAAAGAGCTAATATTAAATACATAAAACTATATATATATAATCATTAAAATTCATGACTTCCCACCTTTACCAGTAGTTTAAAACAGGTTCTTGAAACTAAATGTAAAAAATAATTAATTTAATATATGTAGATTGCTGTATACCTAATTACTTTTAAGCATTATATTTAAAAACAAAAGTTTTGTGATCGACAGGCGAAGTTCATCAAGCGACTGTAAGCGGGTAAGTCCTACGATCGAGAGGCAGGAGTGATTCCTGTGATCGGCAGGTGGAGTTCAACTACCGATAGTAAGCGGGTAAGGCCTGTGATCGATAGGCAGGAGTAAGTCCTATGATCGACAGGCGGAGTTCAACAAAAGACAGTAAGCGAGTTAGTGACCAACAGGCGGAGAAAGAAAAACGAATGGCGAACGAACAGCGAACGAGTGGTGAACGAGTAGCGAACAAACAGCGAACGAATAGCGAGCGGTTAGCGGAAATATTAAAGGCGCAATAGTAATAACGAAGTGTAAAAGTAATTTAAATAAAACTTTCCGGTTGTTTTAAATTGAATTAAAGAAGTTTCATTTTTACTTGAAATCTAGCGACTTCTTGCATACTCCAGTATATTAATATGCTTTTCATTTTTGCAATAAAAGTTTTTGTTTCAGACATGTTATGTATTTTATTATCCTTCATTGTTTCTTGTTTATTAGCTAATTGTTAACAATAGCAAAAAAAAATTCCAAAGTATTACATTATTGTTATTTTGCTAGTATTGACAACAAAATTAAATAATAATAGGAGTACTCATTTAATGGCCGGTAGTTCTATAATGTAATAGCTCTGTATTTGAGTACAGATACTCGATACACACTAAACACTAATCCTACAATAGAGTTTGGCAAATACATGAGCGCGGAATTTCGTCCGGAATTTTAATTTTCTCTGTTCTTTTTCTATTATGTTGGAAATGCTATTTATGAAAGTCATATTTATTTTCGATAGTAATGAGTTCATTTATACAAAAACTTGTAGTTGAACGCAAGTTTGTGCTCGTGTCCATACATTTGAAAACAATCACACGGTCTATAGCAAACAACTCAGCTACAAAGTTATTACAGCATTACAGATTATTAAATGAGTACCCATATTGTTTGATATTATGTATTGCTAAAAAAAATATTTCTTACCAGAAATATTATTATTTTGGTTAAACATGAAAGTGGCAGGTTTTGCACATTAACTGAAAAAAGGTCCGGATTTGCATCCAAACATATTTTAAAGGAGGCTTCCGCTAGAGTTTGCATAACCTGCTATACTTCTCAACTAAAATTGCAAGACCTGGAACTACAAAAATAATAGGAACTTACTATTAAGGAGCCTTTGAAGCCACTCGTGCTGTCATCGTACTCCACATACATAACAATTGCAATAAATTATTAATGTATACTCCTACTGAAAAGTTTCATTACTTTTGTGACATTTCTCATAAAATCATTTCATTGTTTCCATTCCAAAGAATCGTGTTTCAATAAAGAACTTGCTACGCCTCCTACGATTCACCTTAGAACTAACCCCATACCGCGAAACGAGTAATTAATAAGTTGATACATGACAAGAAAATACTCCGTTTTGCACTACGTGAGCTCTGACAACCTCGATTAGCATTTCTTGATGAAACAATTGATTTAATCTACTGCATAGGAGACTACCAGATACGTATGAAAAATATAAGAAAAGAATTATATAATAGTTATGTTAATTTAACATAGAGATATCAAATGCACGGCAGAAATTAGCATTACCATAGCTCAGTTTAAATAAAATGCTATGAACTTGTTCTATGTGCTAAGAATACAGATATTTATTTAAGCTATTAAAATGTACTTTGCCAGCAAATACATAAATTCGTGTCATGTATCACTCCCTAAATTAGGGACTTCAAATTCCGTTTGCAACAAAAAGGCATTAATCTTAACATCAAACTACCATTACCTACCCCTACCTGATACCGATACTGCCCGATAAGACTTTTATATTGCTTCTACGCTTTTAAATCATAAGCCTCACCACATTTAACCTCAACCCTAATAACGATGATTGCGTATACCAACCACATATGTAGCTAGAATCAAAGCCAAATTATTTTCTGCAATACCATGAATTCTATAATGTTGCAGCAATTAGACTTATGTACGCTACACGCTAGAGCCATGTGTCCTTAGTAGAATTCGAATGCTTTCATTTAGGGTAGCGATTTCAGGCGAACAATGGAATTTTGAACTCTACAAAAAGCAACCACACATGGCTTCCAGAACTTTAGATGACAGAGAAATTGAAGTGCTTGTAACATCGTTTCAAACGATGTTATTAGTACGCAAATCTAAGCGATGTAGAACAGAAGCTAAAAAAAAACTACAGGACTGCAACATCGATATAATAAAGGATTGCAAAATAACGATAATAAATTTATTGAAAATTTTGACTCATAGCATTTTGGGCAGAAGTTATAGTCATGGATCATTTTAAAGGATAACATAAGCAGAAAGAATAAATATAGTGATTCTAAGACGTAATTAGCAGTGGATTGGTCATACCATAATGACCGCAGAGCAAAAATCGAAACTTAAGAGCATTACATTTGAAGGATTAGACGAGCTTTGTTGCTGATTGAGAAAGATATTCTCTGATTTAGAGTAACAATCTGAGTGGTATTACCTAGATAATATTTGTAACATGTGAATTTCAAGCTGCTACTAGTTTTTCTATATTCTTTAACAACTGAATTACTGCGCAATTCGGTTGGCCTTCTCACCTTCAAGTGCCTTAAAGTTTTATACTCTAGATGAAATCTGAGAGTATTATAACTTTGCTCTAAAGTTTGTAACGCTAAGAAATAAGGCGCGGAGAAAAAAATGAATGATACAGAAGTTAATATTATCACTCAAAAATCACAAAACCGGATGTCCGTCCGTGCGCTCTCTAGCTTGAGAACGCGTTGAGCTAGTAAGTTCAAATTTTGCGCACGTTGTTTTTGAAAAAAAAAATAAGGTCAAGTTCGTGAACGGTCCAAATCGCTCCCCTCTCCCATACAAAATGACGCAATTGCGCAATTTGACAATAAAAGTATTTTCTCGAAAAATTTAAAGGCTATTGGCCTGAAATTTAGACTATGTTACTTTTATGATAATATAAATCTACCGTATAAAAATTATGCGTGTCCTCCTGCTCCTTCTACCACCTCCCATACAAACTGTACTTGTCATGAATTACTCTAAGCCAATTTACTCAGTGCGTATAAAATTTAGCGGGCTGAAATTGTGCACCAAATATTTATTTAAAATCGTTAGTAAGGTCAAAAAGAATAGACGATTAGCTTCACCCCTTCTACTACCTCCCATACAAAATGACACAATTTCGCAATTCGACAATAAATGGATTTACTCGAAAAGTATAAAAGCTATTAGTCTGAATTTTGGGATATATTACTTCCATAATAATTTCAATCTATAGTAAAAAAAGTATTTGCGTCCTCCCTCTCCTTCCACCCCGTCCCATACGAACTACACTTTTTCATGAAATGCTCTAAGACGATTTTCTCAGAATATATAACATTCGTCGAGCTCACATTTTGTAATAAATATTTAATTAGTATTATAACTAAGATCAGAAAAAAAAATATTTGATTAGCTTCACTGCTTCTACCCCCTCCCATGACACAGTTTCACAACTTCACGAAAAATCGATTTTCTTGAAAAGTATGAATGGCACTAGTCTGAAATTTAAGGAATGTCAATTTTATAATATCCCTAGTTATTTCTGAAAAACTCACTAAAATCCCCCCACTCTTTCTACCACCTCCCATACAAACTGCACATTTTCACTAAATCCAACTCACTAATTTTCTCAGTTCTCATTCAATTTTTGGAGTAAGCATTTTGTATAAAAAACTTTTATAACTACTTTGGCATGATAGTTCAATGCTATCACCCCTTCTAACACTCCCCATACAAAATTTCTTGTCATAAAAAATTCTATTTCGTCGTAGCCCTGTTATGTTTAATTTTAGTTAGGATGCCCGAATTTTTTTATTTTCGCATACCGAGGTGACCCTGATAGTATTATAGTTACTAGTATCGCCTGTGATCAAAATTCAACCAATTATGTATGTAAAATAACGAAATTCATACTTTCAATATAAATTTGCCTAACATTAGGCATTCTTTAATTAGACACTTTTCCATTTCAACATTGAATCTCGTCCGATCACCGAAGTCAAGCAGCAAATAACACTTGTAGTACGGAGATGCGATCACGCTTGTATGTTCTCACTTTATTTTACCTGCCTTAACAACATTTCTGATACAACTAATTAAGAGTAATTAAAATACGACTGCCGTCATGTATAAATCAAAAGCAATTCGAAATCTATACGAACATCTTTAAATACGTCAACTTCTCGAATCAATTAATGTGCTCGTAAATAGATATTCTGGTAAATATTTGACATTATACTAAGTCATTAATTGGCTAAGGACATTCTTTTTCCTTTTCGTAATAAATTTTTTTTCTTTTTCTGGCTGTAGAGCATTCATTAAAGGTTAATTAGTACTAAAGCAAAAAGAATATAAAATCAGAACTGCAATGGGGAATCGTAGTAAAATAGAGCAGTAGTAAAATGGAATTAAAATACAATTAGGTTTCTTGTAATTTATAATCAATTAACTGCAAATTTCCAGCTCCTTAATTCCATGTGGACTCCTCAATTTCAGTTCCTGTAAAATGAAAGAACACCATTTTTGTAACATTAAATTCAATTTCGTTCCTTGCAAATGTGAATAAGAAACAAAAATTGATTTTCTGAAATATCACTTTAATTGATTTCAATTTCTTACTTAATATCAGCTTTAAGATTAAAGCAGTATTTAGTAGATAACTGTAATGCTATATTTAGTAGTTTTCAGCACCTACGCTTAATTGGGGAACTTATATTTAACCAGCTTCGTAGAAAATCTTAAGGGAGCTGACATACACATAAGCTTATAATAAGATTGCCTGACCTTGCACAGTTTATGAGCCCCAATGAACGAGCCGGTGTAAACGATGGATGTTTTTTTTTCATCCTTGGAATGAAGTAATTACATCGATCGTGTTGATGAAGTAATCAAGAGGTGAACTAAAATGGTCCTAATAACATTAATTTCCTTTTTGAGGTATATTATTCCATGCTAAGAGGCTCATCACCAAACGAGATGTGCGCTATTGAAGTAAGCTAGCAATTGCTACATTTCAAGTAAAATATAACTTGAAGTTCACTCTCTACTCTATAGATGAGATCTGAGAGTATTATAAGTTTGCTTTAAAGTATAACGCAAAGAAATAAGGCTTGCAAAAAAAAAATTAATCATACCAAAGTTAATATTATCATTCAAAAATCTCAAAGCCGGATGTCCGCTCGTCCGTCCATGTCCTCTCTAATTTGGGAACGCATTGAGTTTGAAAGTTCAAATTTCGTATACATCGTTTTTGACAAAAAAGTAAGGTCAAGATCGTGAACGGGTCAAATCGCACCACCCCTTCTACCGCGTCCAACACAAAATGCTCATTTTCAAATCATTTAATCTCCTTTTGCACAGGAGCATAGGACAAAAAGAGTGCTCTTCCATAAGGCGCGATCCTGAGCATCGGCCTTTAGTTGTCGCCAGGACTCGTATATTTCACTGGCCTCCTGCTCAACTGCTCGCTTCCGTGTGCTACAAGGTCGACCAACCCGAAGTGCAGTTTATTGGTTACCCGAACGGTCATTTTCATGTGGTACAACCACATAATAGCACAAATTTGACGCATGCGTCAATTCTCGCAGCGTCGGGCGAAGGGAGATCTCTCTCAGCCTCCAAATAGAAGAAAGAATACAGAAGGCCTGACGAGCTTTATTTAAGGGAGCCTCAATATCCTTTTCGGTTCTGCCATCCATGCAGACAATGCTTCCGAGATAACAAAAATCTTACACCTCTTTCACATCTTTTCCATTAAGAACAATCGGCGTGTTTGTGTTCGAACACATGTGCATGTACTTGGTTTTACACACATTTATTTTCAGTCTCGCCTCTTTGTATATCGAATGCAACGAGCGAACATTTGACTCTAAGCCCAAACGGTTATGTGCAAGAAAGCACACGTCATCAGCATAATCAAGGTGACTTCAGATGTTAAATAGTTCCCATTGAAGACCTTTATCTTTACCACCCTCCAATGCAGCTTTCAAGATATCATTCATTACCAACAGAAGCAGGGCTGGTGATAAATAGTATGCAGTCTTGTCTGACACCGTTCGCACAGGAAAGCTCTCGGGCAGCTCGCCTCTATGTAAGACACGACACCTTGCATCTTCGTAGGATTCTTAAAACCTAGCATTCCATATGTGATGTAGATTAACGCTGTCGAAAGCCTGCTTGAAGCACACAAATATGTAATGTAGTGGCGAACCCATTTCGGCCGGCCGCATGGTCTGTACATCCCTGTGATCGACCCTTTACGGAATCCAGTCTGATAAGCTTTGAAAGTACTCTCCACAGCATTAATAATCCTATAGAGAATTACCTCAGCCACGATTTTCAAAATTATTATAATAATTTTTAATAATAATTAGTATTAGATAATGGTTTGGTGAATGTTTTCACAGTGCATTTCTAATTGAAAGAAAAGGTTTCCGGATTCTACACTGTTACGCTTTATTATGATGATGTGATGTTTCGGTCTCTGCTCAAATTGATCGATAATTACAAGAGACTATTGTTTTATACAAAATGGGGTTAATTGGGTGTGGGAAGGGTAATTTAAGGTTAGATCAGGTAGTTAAATTAGTTAAGGATTTCTGGGTACGGACTTTGTTCTGACCAAATTTTAAGGCAGGTAGCCAAACTGCTGATATCCGGTTTCTTGGTTGAAGTTCTGTGGATGTTGTCCTTTAAATTTCAGTATTAGGTAAGTTTATAAGACTTTATAATGTACTGTATAATATTGGACTAGCAAATCCGGGCGGATACAGTCAGCAAAACGAATTGTTGTATCTACACGTATTAGAATAACTTATAAAGCGTCTGAGAATTATTATACCAGCTACAGAAACTTTAAGACATTTCACTCAGTGCACCTATCTTTATTTTCGTAGATTGAGGTAACCAAGGTATATCCACGCTGCCTTATGCTGGAATTATACGTCGATCGCAATTTGAACTCACGACCTTCGCATTTTCAACCAACACGCTACCTATTAGGCTACACTCTAGCTCATCACATTTTTTTTAACTCATTTTCTTAATTTACATTAAATTTTATAGATCCGTTGAAATATCAGAACTAAACTCCAAACATTTTTCCAAATGGCACTGAAACTTATTTCTACAAAACTGTAATCATCAAAAGATTCACTAACAAGGAAAGTGGATTGGCTAATATAATTAATTACCGAACATCAAAGTAATGATTTCGAGTTTAGTTAGCTATATTTCGTAATTCTAAATTTTAATCCAAACGTAAATTCAATCTAAATAACTATCTACCTATAAGGTTGTGAAGTTTGAATGGAAATTCATTTCTATTTATTGCTGTCAAGAATTAAGTCTAGCTACATAATTACTTACATAATTTCAATTATAGCGAATCGCAAGAGTATTTCATAATAAATTCCTTTGATCAAATTAAGTCGTTTTAATCCATTTAAATATTAAAGAATATACGAGTACAACTCTAATTCAAGATTGATATCAACAGCCATGCCATCAATCGTAATGTAGAGTAGCTTTGACACGAAACTAATTTACTTACAAAAAATTTTAAATGAAATAAATAAATGTTGAAAGATGTTTAAGTGCAATAGATAATTAGCGAAAAGTTCAAGTTAGTAGCTTATAGGACTAAGTAAGAGAGTATGGCCAACGTGCTACTAATGCATCCCCTAAATAAATGTTACGGAATCGTACGATGAGCCAGTAGACTAAGCCGCAAAAGATAAAGACAACACCACTGTAGACAGAAACTATGAATCTCATGGATATTCTCGAAGAATATTATTAATCTGAGAAGATCTATCGATTTAATACTCTGTAATTCTATGTCCTTAAATGCATGCATTATTCAAATGGGTTGCGAACAATACTGATAAAGATGCGAAACGTCTCTTCGAAAGCTATTTACCACAAAGTCTCTTCTTTCGTTTCTTTTGATGTCTTCAATATGGAGGACGAGAATTATACTTATGATGAAATAAACGAAATAAATTAGCCGATAAGTCTGATAATTGAAAAGCTTTCGAGAAAGTTTAATTTATACCAGAAGAAATGAGTTAAGTTTTTGTTAATTTGCTTTGGCAGAATCGCAATAAGAATGTTCTATCTACAATGGCGCTACAGCCCAAATCGGACCTTGGCCTCCTGATATTCAGGTTCCTTAACATTTTTAAGAATGTTAGCTAATCTTTATTATATGAGTATAATGGGATGGACTTCGGTATTACTTCAACAAACTGCTACTACTGTAGGTGGTTTTTTTTTTCAATCTAAAATATGATAATGAATGTTACCACATTAATAAATATCTATTGAAATCTGAATGTTAAGAGCAATTACAATAAATATGACTTTAAAGAGAGATAAGTCAAGAAGAACATAACTATACCGCATAGAAGAAAAAAGTTACACCAAGTAAAATTTATTTTACTATCCTCGCATCCAAGCGAATTCGATGCCAGCATCAGCACAGAGGGAAAACAAAGTTCAAAGCCAACAATGACGTAGTACGGCAATTTGAATATTCGATTTTAATAATGAACTGGTCAATCCATGAAAGAAGAAGAAGATGCACTGTAAATGAGCCTGGAAGACACATATGACACAATCCACAAACGCGAATTCATCTTTCCTAATTTCCCATTCATGGAGGGATGAGTTTAGTGGATTCCCTTCGCAAAATTATTTTTTATTTTGATTTTCATGGAAAAGGATCAATAATAGAGGATATTCTAGGAAATCATTTTATACTGGACGTGAGGTATCCAGATTGTTGTTTTACTATCCATTCCAGCTATATTAAATAGGTTCTGCAATCCGAAATTGTTAGAAGGGGTGAGAATGTTTATTTACTGCAGAGGAAAAAAATGTTCATACCCTGAAAAGATTTTGGGTACCAGGAATATTGAGAATCGCAGACAAATTTTTCAAGCAAAACTTACAATTTTTACTTTTACTTTATTATCTACTTTATTATGCTTATAATTAAGTATTGTGATCGAGACAGAAAAATTAAACTGCCAACAAGTTGGACTCAACTTTATTATTCTTGAGACAAGTTGAGGATGCGTGGAAAGTCAATATGCAGGTTAGAGTGGTTAGAGAAGACTAAGTGAAAGGGGGTTCTAGGGCAGGGCTATTGTCAATTTAATAATTAATTGCGAATACGATCAATAGCTCCAGAACATATAATCATTGTTTCATTCGTTTATTTTCATAAGTAGGGTGGGCGGAGGGGGAGGGGTTATATTAAGGGTGGGCGGAGGGGGAGGGGTTATATTAAGGGTGGGCGGATGGTAATAATTTTTTAATTGATTGCTTGAATCACGTCCAATATTCTCTGCATAGAATCTTAGTTTCATACACGAAGTTGAATAGAATTTTCATAACGTTGTTCATATGAAAGCTCTTTCGTTGCTCGATTGCCGCTTGGGACATCTGATATATTCTGTCTTTCTTCGTATCTGTTATATCGCTCGCGTTCAACGATATCTGCTCAACTCAGTGATATCAAAGACTATGTCAAACCTAGTCGATAGTCTTTGGTGATATCAACACCATCTACACACTGCTCGTGCTCTTAGTGCTATTGCTTTACACTGAGGGAGTTAGTAATGAATGAATAGGTCTTAGGTGAAGTGCAACTGCGATTTTTTTAGAGATATTTTAATCTGATCGGTGGGTTTTATAATCTTATCAGTGAGTTTTATTATCTGATCTATGGGTTTTGTGATCTGATAGGTGAGATGCGACGTGCGAAGTGGTCAATGGTGCGCTTGGCTGACAATTTGTTTGGCGGGCCTTGTTCTTAGTTCCGATCTCGTCGATGGTGAGAGATGTGAGTTGCGACTATTGCAAGTTCCGCCAATTTATGTGGCAGCCTACTGTGTCGATAAGAGCTTTACGTTCTTTATTGATAAAATTGCTTGTGTGAGTAATATCGTTTGAAAAAAAGAAAAGAATAGATCCTTTTGGTTCGGTTTTCTAAGACCGGGTGTTTTTTTTATTTGGCTTATGTACATGCGATGCGATTGACTTTTTTGACATCCTTACTCGATTACTCTCGATCGTTTTTTCGTACTTTGGATAGTAAAAGAAAACCTTTTCATTCCGTGGGGGAAATGTTCACTATGCGTACTGAGGTGGTGGTAATGAGCATAAGATTGAATCTGCCTGATTATTAGATGCAGAAAAATTGCTGTTTTTTCTGTTTTTTATTTAGTTGAGTTATTTTAATTAACATGTAAATAAATAGTTTGAATTTTTCGGATTTGATTTTATTTCAGTTTTCTGTGCTCTTCCATTTAATTCATTTGGTTTTTCTGTACCAATTTGAATCATTGCTAAATTAAAAAAAAATTAGCGTCTCTTTTCGAAGATATTTATCACTGCAAAAGCAGTTTTTGCCATCCTTGCGCACTAGCATAGAGAATAAAAAAAAATCACTGCAATTAGAAGAGCTGCTCTCTTTCATAGATATTGAAAAAGAGCAATCGCAGTTTATCACTGCTATTGGAAAAGAGCAGATTTTACCATCCCTACACATGAAACACCTTGTGCACTTTAGACCAGGGGGTCGGTGCATGACAATTGTGGACAAATTATTTTTTTTCTCTATTTATATCATAGTGTGGATGTGTCCACAGGGAAAATTTAAACTTTGTATCTTTTACCAGAGCTCTAAAAAAGTCACTCAAAATTTTCGATATTTTTGCTTACCACCTCCCTCCCCTTACACTCTCCAACTTAAAATTTTTACTAGAATTAAAAACTATGAAGTTTACAATCTGACAAAATTTTGAGTTGATATCTGTGCTCAGATTTGAGATATAACAGTTTGAAATTTTAGAAAGTGCACAATTTTTGAAATGCTCTCCATTTTTCTCCACTATTATCAAATCCAAATATTATATTTTTTCGTATTTCTTTAGTGTAGCTTAATATATGTTCCAAGTTTCAATTACATAGCTTAAGAGATAGTTGAGATATTAATTTTTAAGAAATTAGCCTCTCTCTAAGGCTGCCGACACACGATAGAGATAAAATCGTATTAACTCATTTTTCGATATTAACTCGCGTTAATATATATTAACTTCGATATTAAGTCCCGAGATTATATCGTTCTGTAATCTATATTAACTCGGCTAGCAAATACTCGATCCAAAAGAAACTTTCAACCGGGAAATATAAGGTAGAAGGAAATTTCGAGAAATTTACGTTACAATGACGTTTTATTTCGTTGACATTACAAAAAAGAGACAAAAAACTTTACAGAAAGGCACTTTTAAAGAATTTAACGGTGCGTCCATGATTTATTTGCGATGCAGAACTTTTCATGATTTCACAAGGCGTAATACAAAACAATTCTAAAATTTAAGTTTGACGTTTAAATTAAAGCTTCATTCTGATGTAATGCCTAGAGCTTTCTTAGATTGATATAACATGGTATTAAAAAAAAATGTCGTATGTCAAATACAAAAGCTGTAGTTGAAGCTTTCATTTTAATACGATTTTTTCTCTATTGTGTGTCGACAAGTTAAGCTGATTCTGGTGGATGTATATGCCACCTTAATTAAAGTTTGTCTCACAAACTCCTCTATATATACAGTGGCTCACAGCTCATTTCTCTTCAGTGATATTTTTAAACTATAGAACACTGTATCATAAAAACTAGTTAGAAAATCATGAAATTTTGAATGTAGATACAGAAAAACATGCTTATTGATTACAATAAATAAAAAAAAAATTTAAAAAATAAATTCTGACACTCTTAAGGCTGAAAAGACCGATGGTGCAGCAGAAACGCAGGCCACAGCTGTCCGATCGTGTCGCGCTGTTTAACGGGACTTTCTTTTCCTTTACTTTTTTGAAGAATTGGCAACTAGCTGTAGTCAATATTTAGTGTGATATTTTACGTGTAAAGAACAAGAAGTGTTTTTTGAAAAAATGGGTCGTCGCACGACAATTGAGCAGCGAGAATTAGTGATAAATCATATCAAGAACGGGCTATCCCAGCGGAAAATTGCTCAATTTGTTAATTTGAGTCCCACCACAGTGCAGAGTATCATTGAACGCTTCGTTCATGAAAATCGTATTCAAGATAAGGGCAGAAGCGCGCCAAACAAAATTTTCAACTAGTCTGACGAACAATTTATTGTACATAACATCAAAGCGAACCCAAAGCTAACGGCTCCAGAAATTGTCGCGAAGATACAGCAAGGACTAGGTAAGTCATGCAGTGCAGAAACTGTCCGCCGCATGCTCCGAGACCACAACTTCAATGGTCGAGTAGCTAGAAGAAAGCCATTTATAAGCAGAAAAAACCAGCTGAGTGGCCTTGCCTTTGCTAGAGAGCACGTCAACAAAAATTCGGGCATCTGGAACAGCGTCATATTCTCAGACGAGTCTAAATTTAATATCTTTGGATCTTATGGCATGGCATACGTACATATAACGGAAACCTAATACTGAGCTACAAAAAGAAAATTTAAAAGCTACAGTGAAGCATGGCGGCGGAAGCGTAATGGTTTGAGCCTGTAGTCGGCATCCGAGATTGGAAATTTGGAGTTTATTGAAGGTAACATGAACAAAACCATTTACCTCAACATTTTGAAAAAAAATTTGCTCCTGAGTGCTGCGAATCTTGAAATTCCAAACATACTCCGTTTCTACCAAGACAACGACTCTAAGCATAAGTCTGGTATTGTGCAATCTTGGCTGATTTGGAACTGCCCGCATGTTATGTCACCATCGGCACAGAGTCCAGATATGAATGTAATAGAAAATTTGTGGGCAATTTTGAAAAATAATATTCGCAAACATAGCATTTCCAACAAGGAACAATTGAAAAAAAAACTATTTTGGAGGAGTGGATGAAAATTACACCAGAAACTAACCAAAAACTTGAGGATTCTATGACAAAAAAAACTTAAAGATGTAATAAATGCAAAGGGCTACCACAAAAATACTGAATTTTGTATAAAATTTAAATTTTTTTCCCGTAAATTACGGCCTACGTTTAAGTGCATGAAATAAGCTGTGACATAGAATTAAGCAGTATTTTCATAATTTTTGTTAATTAAGTATTACAAACAACAACAAATAAACAATTGTGTTATTTTTGAAGTTCATAACTTAAATAATAAATATTTGTTTAAAACATGGCATTTAAATATTGTCAATATTTTACATAGTTTTCCAATAACAGCGTAACAAATTTCAAATTTGTAGCTGAACGAAATTAGCTGTGAGCCACTGTATTTTGCTTTCCAGCTTCCTAGCTAGAACTGAGATATTCGAATTCTTAGTTTTCGGTTTTAGCGCTACCCCGCCTACCCTTTAACGCTAACACCACCCAAAATAGGTATTCGCATGAAATCCGCAATCATCTACAATCCACCCAAAAATGAACTTTCTATCTTGAAGGATTTGGGAGTTAATGTGCGCTGAGTGAACGCGTTCGGCAAACTTTTTTTTTTTGCATTTTTAGGCTATTTTATTCATGAAACGTGAAAAAACTAAATTTCAGGGTAGCAAACTTTTTTTTCCAAGTCAACCACAATAGTTTATTAGTAAAAGTGCTACCGCAGAAGGTTGTTTTTTAACGTTTCATAGTTCAATCAAATTCCTGTTAAGACCCCCTATAGGGGCATAGGACAGAAACAACTCTCTTCCACAAGGCGCGATCCTGCGCATCGGCTTTAAGCTGTTGCCAGGACTTGTTCATTCCTCTGGCCTCCTGCTCAACTGCTCGCTTCCATGTGTTACATGGTCGACCAACCCAACGTCTTCCTTGAGGGTTATAATCCAGAGCCTGTTTTGCGATGTTTTGCTCTGGTTTCCTCAAAGTATGACCGATCCACTGCCACTTTCGCCGTTGAATCTCAATACCTATTTTAGTCTGGCGAGTTGTACTCCAAAGTTCGTCGTTGGAGATCACTTCTGGCCAGAATATTCCTAAAATGCGTCGGAGGCATTGGTTTACGAAAGTCTGTAGTTTCTTGGTAAGTCGAACGGTCACTTTCCACGTAGTACAACCATATAACAACACGGATTTGACGCATGCGTCAAAAACTCGCAGCTTCGTGCGAAGGGAGATCTCTCTTAACCTCCAGAAAGGGGAAAGGATACCGAAGGCCTGACGAGCTTTATTTAGCCGAGCCTCAACATCCTTTTCGGCTCCGCCGTCCATGCTGACAATGCTTCCGAGATAGCAAAAATCTTGCACCTCTTCCACATCCTGTCCATTAAGAACAATCGGTGTGCTTGCGTTCGAACCCATGTGCATGTACTTGGTTTTACGCACATTTATTTTCAGTCCCGCCGCTTTGCACTTAGAATGCAACGAGCGAACATTTGACTCTAAGTCCGAACGGGTATGTGCAAGCAAACACACGTCATCAGCATAATCAAGGTGACTTAAGATGTTAAATAGTCTCCATTGAAGACCTTTACCTTCCCCACCTTCCAGTGCAGCTTTCAAGATGTCATTTATTACCACCAGAAACAGGGCTGGTGATAATATGCAGCCTTGTCTGACACCCGTTCGCACAGGAAAGCTCTCGGACAGCTCTCCTCTATGCAAGACGCGACACCTTGCATCTTCGTAGGATTCTTTAATCATAGCTATGACCTTATTTGGAATACCTCTCCTACGCAAAGCATTCCATATGTAATCTCGCTTAACGCTGTCGAAAGCCTTCTCGAAGTCCACAAACATGAGATGTAGTGGCGAACCCATTTCGGCTGACTGCTCTAATATTATCCGTAGGGTATTTGTGTGGTCGGTACAAGACGACCCATTACGGAATCCAGCCTGATAAACTTCGAGAGTGCTCTCGACGACATCACTAATCCTATTGAGAATTACCTTAGCCATAATTTTTGATACGGCAGTAAGTAGACATATACCACGCCAATTGCCACAATCCCGAAGGTCGCCCTTCTTCGGAATTTTCACAATGACGCCCTCCTTCCATTCAGTCGGATATCTTCCATCATTCCAAACCTTAGTGAAGAGTGGGAGGAGTATATCGGCTGTTATTTCCGGGTCCGCTTTGAGGAGTTCGGTTGGTAGTCCGTCTATACCTGGAGCTTTCCTTCCCGCCATTGACCGAATGGCGGAAACTATCTCTTCCTTATCTGGGGGATCGTCCCTAATAGAGGATTGTTGCGGTTGGATGTTTGGAAGTTGTTCTGTTTCCGGAATATCTTCATCTGACAAGATGTTTAAAATATCAGAGAAGTATTCCTTCCATCGTCGCAACTGGTGTTCACTCATATTAAGGAGAGTTCCGTTGACATCTCTCACCAGGTGGTTGGCGGTGAAATTCCTGTTCGTCAATTGTTTCATGATTTTAAATAGTGAACCCATATCCCCAAGGTAAGCCGCAGATTCTGCCTTGTTTGCCAGATCTTCAATGGCCTTTCTCTTGTCGCGTCTAACAGCCTTTTTAAGCTGTATATGAGCATCGCGGTAGTTCTGCCTCAAGTCGGGCGTTCGTTGGTTGACATCGGGTTGAGAGATGATTGCCAATTTGGCTTTTTTCCGATTGTCAACCTTGTCCCATGTGTCTTGTGACATCCAGGGTTTCTCACCGCTTTGCGCATATCCCACAGATTCTTCAGCACTAGTTAGAAAAGTGTTTCTGGTTGCCTCCCAATTGGCGTCCAGTGTGCGCATTTCATGTTCACCCAATGTGGATGACTTTTCGCGTAGAATGGTGGTGTATTCGAGTTTTTTGTTGGGATCTCTGAGTTTATCCACATTAAGCTTGCGCTTCATTTGAAGAATTTGTGGTCGTCGAATAGCTGCTGTACACAATCTCAAGCAGGCAACCATCAAGTGGTGATCGCTCCCCACGTCAGCTCCACGTTTCGCTCGCACATCGAGGAGACATCTTTTCCATCGGCGACTTATAGCCAAATGGTCGATCTGGTTCTGAGTAACACCGTCAGGGGAAACCCAAGATGTTTTATGATGACTCTTGTGTGGAAAAAGGGTCCCTCCGATGACCATTTGCCGAGTACTACAGAACTCCACAAATAATTCGCCGTTTTCGGGTCTCTTAATCCAAGGTCGTGAAGGGTCGACCCAAGGGTCACCATGCCTCCCCATGACGTGTTCTAGTCCAGTGTTGTCTGATCCAACCTGGGCGTTCATATCTCCCGAGATGATAATAATATCACCTCTTGGAGCACGTTCGAAGGTGGCACTCAGTTGGCTATAAAACTCCTCTTTGTCACCAGATGTTGCGGTATTAGTTGGTGCGTAGCACTGCAGAATTGTGACGTTTCTGACACTGGTCCTGAGCCTGACGACGATAATCCTATCCGAGATTGGTTCCCAGCTAATGAGACTGTTTCTCGCTCTCGGCGTAAGGACGAACGCCACGCCATTTCTGGCTTCATTTTCAGGGCCAATGTACAGAATAGTGTTTCCGCTAGGGGTTCGTTCTTCTCCTGATCCTGTCCACCTGACCTCGCTCAAGCCCAAGATTTGGATGTTATAGTGCTCCATTTCACGGTCGATCACTGATTGGCGGTGCAAGGACCGAGAACCCCAACTCTTCCCCCGTCATTCAATGTTCGAACGTTCCAGGAGCCAATCATAGTCCGTTTTCGAATGCCAAAAGTCGTTACCGTAGAATCAGTCCGTGTTCGAGGCGCTGTATCCGTTTCTCGTATCATTTAGGTCTTAAGATCACGGGTGATAAGCCCATGATCCAGTGAGTGTCCATTTGCCATTTTTAGGGCAAGCAGGACTGGCTGTGGGTGAATTCTACAGCCCCCATCCCAGAGGGGGATAGTTAGCTCAGGTCCGTGGAGTCGCTAACTCCAAAGATAGTTGCAGGAATTGGTAAAACCTCATACTACAACTACCCCCTTGCGGGAATAGTTAAACATCTTAAAAAGTTATAAAGAAATCCATCAGTCTCTACGCCATACATATCGACACATATCTCCGAGAGATCCTTAGAGATAAGAATTTAATTTTTGGGTGGATTGTGGATTGAGTAAATCACTTTTATCACCTAAATTTTGGGAGTGTCAGATAGAAGAATAAGGCAGCGGAGACCTAGAGTCAGAAAATACACTTGCTAGTGTGCAGTGCAGTTTAAAAGGAGGGGAGATAAAAACAAATTATCGGCCGAATTTTTTTTTCGAATGATTACGTTTTCGAAATTACTGAACAAAGTACAATGAATGAAGATCATTTATGCAATGTACAAATCCGCTGTAAGCAACGTTAAGACGAGCAGATACGTGTAAGAGGGTGGATGAGAGGAGAGGCGGAGGTTTACAAAGAAAAACACTTCAAAACTTCTGGACTATCTCTCAAAATATATAGTTAAGATTTGGAACTTATATTGACATACACTAGCCGAATGTAAAAAAAATATAACATTTGGTGGAAATGGGTGGTCGTTCAGAACTGGTGCACTTTTCAAAATGTTAAACTCTTGTATCTCAAAGTTCAGTACAAATATCAAGCTCAAAATTTTCAGACGTAAGGTATAGCTTAATGGGTAGCCTGTTGGTGTATAATCAACCCAATCAAATACCTGTTAAGACCCCCTATAGGGGCATAGGACAGAAACAACTTTCTTCCACAAGGTGCGATCCTGGGCATCGGCCTTAAGCTGTTGCCAGGACTTGTTTATTCCTCTGGCATCCTGCTCAACTGCTGGTGTATAATGAGAATGTCGAATTCCTATCAATGTATAATTCTAGCAAACTGCCTGTTGGGGCATACCTTGGTCGCCTCAATCTGCGAAAGTGAAAAATTCGTAGATAGTTGTGCGAAGGGGTGACCCTTCCATAATAAGTAATGAAAAACAAGGTTAAGGGATCTGAAAAACTTCTACCTCCTCCCATACAAAACTATAACGACGATTATTTCTAAGAAGTCAATTATCTTTAGTTATCTTTGCTATTATTCATATATTTGGTTGTGTGAACTTTTTTGGCTCGTGTTGTAAGCAATTCTATCTTTATGTGCACGAAACCGTAATGGAGTGAAGGATCGACTTGAAATTGGCAAAAGAAAATTATGTAAAACTATAAAATTTGAAAAAAAAATTCCGACCTACTTATTCCTTCTACACCTACCCGTACGAATGCACAATTTCGGTAAACCGATTATCTTAAAAACTAGATAATATAGAAACTTATTCAAATAACAACTGCAAACAAACCTTCAAAAATTATCAACTTCCCTGCTTTTCTGAGCGTCAACCCTATTATGGTGGAGCAGATTGAAAATTTATTTAAAAAAATATTACCAAAATGATGTCTTTTGATTTTACGAATGTGCAATAGATTGGCTTACATTATTCGAGTTAATTAACTAGTGTCCATATATTATGATCGATTCGACGTTATATTTATTTGTCTTATTTAATTTTAGGATGTTTATTTTCAACTCTCTCACTTTTCAATGTGTCGAAAATTTTCAACATTAACCAATAGTCTTTACCATTTATAAACAAAAAAAAAATTTTCTTTCGTAAAACTCTTTTAATTGATAATTATACCGAATTTAATCAAATCGAAATCATTCCCGACATTTGATATTGGTAATCTCATTTCGCAAATTACCGGAAAATGTTTATAATTGAGTGAAAAGTTCGAAGTAATACTGAAGTTATGCGACCTCGAAAAATTGGAAAATTGATTTATTTCCGGATTGTAAACAATTTACAATATTAGACTAATTTATGAGAGAGAGAAATTGAATTGGGCATCGTCGTCGTCTTTATTTATCTACTAAACATAAAATTAGAATGGAGTCTAGTAAGACAAATTGAAAAATTCACAAGAACTTTTGCGGTGTGAGAATTGTTTCTGGGCTTTTTTGTCGGCTTTTTAAAAGCATTTTTCGATGGCATATGGAGCACAAATGGGCAAACATGCAATCGTGATGTATTCTTGACTTTTGTACGATTCGCACGTAGGAGTTGAGTATCTATAAGCACGAAATTCAACGAAATTTTGCGTAGATTAGGAAGAGTATATTTGCATAACGGATATTCCACGTGTCTAAAATGCAAAAGTCATAAAATAATTGGTTCAAGGTAAGATGCCGAGCCAATTAAATTATATGATTGACATAATTTTGGGTTGAACAGTTTGGAAAATGATGAAAGTTTAGTCATAGCGAATGACTTGCAGTAGTACCAAAAATAACTATTTATTGAACACGGAGTAATACAAAAGTAACGAGTTAGTATTATTGTAAATATCAATCAATTTCCCGTTCAGCAGGACAAACGGACATAAATTCCAATTTTTCGAGTTTTTCAAATCTTATTATTAGTTTAGATTGAAATATTTTATATCGGACTATTTATCGCAGTGCGATTCTGATATCCTTAAGCTAATGAATTAATTGCATTTGACCGCAATAAGATATCCTTGAACTTGTCAACATCCTTGCGCTTATAGTAATTCAATTTCGAGATAAGGTTCGTAAGAACCTTCGTTCACGTAAATATTCTCAATTAAAATATTTTGTGAGATTCTTGAATTGGACATAATACGAATATTTACACAATAAGGCATAAATAATTTTAAATCCAATCTAAACATTATCTAATAATAATAATAAAACAAAATAACCCAAACACACCGGCAAATTAAAGCTCTGAATTTTTAATTCCAAATTTTTACAGAGCTGTGAAGAAAGTATAGAATATTCCGGTTTTGTTGTGTTTGTGTATAAATTAAGGGCAAAGGCATTTTTTTGCACGTTTGCGTTCTAAACCCTTATACTTTCATTATTTGAATACCCATCAGCAGTAGCTACATAATCTGGTTACTTTCACTTAGTAAGAACGAAAAGGTGAATTAAAAAAATGTTCTTTTTAATACAATCGAACCGAGCCGTCACCATAACGCCAGCTATTTTTAATGCTTGAAATTTTAAAGCCAAAACAAGGATTCGGAAATTTGCATAAGGTTGGAACTCCTTTAATCTGACATTGTTTTCCTAACTCCGATATTGCCGGTAGATTGCGTGCATAAAACTAAAAAGAGATAACCAAATCAGTTTCATTAAATACGAAGGAGAGAACATGCTCGCCTTTATAGCAATATCATCATTAAAGTGGTCTTTAGCTGTATAGACTGTTCCGAAAGTTAAGTTTTGCTGCTTCCACCACGTAATCTTGTTCTAATCAACAAAAAAGCAGGCTGTACAAAATTTCATCTGAATCGGACAACTGCTAAGCGACCGTCAAACGCCTTGAAGTTTAAAAAATCCTTGAAATAACATGAAAAATTTAAAAATAATCCATTTTTTTTTAATAACATAACAATTTCTTTAAGGAAAACACATTTTTATTCTGAGAAATAAGTATTTTTTCCTAAAGCCTAGTACTGTGCTCTGCGGAACGAACTGCAGCGAAATATGCACCTTCGAACTGGAGCGGAAAAAATACCACTATTAAACACCAGATGTCTCACAAATTTAAGTTCTGACGTTACTTTTCGTGGTTAACGTTATTCGCGTAAAGAATTTGTGACAATGGTATTGACCAAAAAGCAGAAGATAACTGTCTTGGCATGTGCTACGAGCGCATTTATGCTCATCAATCGCAGAAAATCTAAAACGCGCTCAAAATTGCATGCGTATCTAAAAAATCGGCCAACCAACTGACGTAAGTCAATCCTGAACATACAAATTGAGAATCATTTTAAAAAAAGTGTTTTTAGTTTTCAGATATACGATCAAGTAAAAGACGATTTATTGAAAACTTTCGATTTGATAGCACCACGTTTGATGAGCTATGTAATTTAGTTGAACCTTTCCTGTTACCGAAACGGGAAACACATCCGGACAATGCGATAACACCGAAGCAGAAGCTTGCAGCTACTTTAGAGTGAGAATTTATAATACATTTCGTTTTTCGTTTTTGAACTGAATTGGCTCTTTAAATTCAATAGATATCTTGGAAGTGGGACGCTTCAAAGGCATGTAGCATCTGTTTACCGGATAAGTAAACAGCATTTCGGGACCATCTTGGCTGATGTGTGCGATGCTATAATTGCATCACTCAAAGAACAAATTCCAAAATTGGACAAAGTAAAAATGGTGGATGCTGCTAATGGTTTCCGGGATAAGTGGCAGTTTCCAAATTGCTTGGGAGCACTTGACGGAAAACTCGTGAGAATAAAGTGCCCCTACAATTCAGGAAGCCTGTTCTACAATTATGAGGTAAGATTCTGCTTCAATTTGGACGTTAACTTTTTCCTAATGTCAACAATTTAACAGGGATTCCACAGCATAGGACTGCTAGCTGTAGCCGATGCTGACTATCGCTTCACATTCCTTGATGTAGGAGCTTACGGAAGCGAAAGTGACGCCTCGGTTTTCGCAAATAGCAAACTAGGGAAAGCAGTTCTCACCGATCGGCTGGAGTTTCCTGCCGATGCAACAGTAAATGGAGAAAAGCTTCCCTTTTTCTTCGTGGGAGATGATGCGTTCCCCCTTCATAGACGTATTATGAAACCATACGTGCCAACACGAAGCGTTCCCCTTCCGGATACACAACGAATATTTAACTACAGGTTAAGCAGAGCTGTATCGAAAACGCTTTCGGGATATTGTGTTTACGTTTCTACTGCCTCGCGCGTATTATGCACTGCTCTCCAGAGAAAGCGTCAAAAATTGTCACCGCGTGTTGTTTCCTCCATAACTTTTTGATTTCAAAGAGTCGCAGCTCATACTGTCCACCGCAGTATGGCAATTATGTCGATCAGGAAGGTAATTTATTGGAAGGAGATTGGAGGCAACACATTCCTGATAATTCTATGTTCACCATCAGTATAAATTTTACTCAAGGTAGACCGAGCAACATGGCGAATATGATGAGACACAGTTTAGAAATACATGTAAACTCCTCTGTAGGCTCTGTGCCATGGCAACAACAATCTTGCAGATTAGAATGAATCAATAAACGCTATTTTGAAATAGGAAATTATTCTGTTTTATTTTTCGGTACACCACTACGAGCCTTCTTTCGACACTTTTTTGATGGCTTCTACAGCCATTGAAACGTATTTCACGTTCAGGTCGAGAATTTCATTCTCGGGAAGCTTCTGCAGTAAAGCGTCGAGGTTCGACCACATCCCGAGATACTTCAACGTTGGCTCCCCAGCCGATAGGGCGACGTCCGATATTATGGAGATCAACTGGTTCGTCTGGTCCTGGAGTTCATTTGGCTTCCTTTTCTTATTATTTATTCCATCCTACAAAATAAATGCCATCAATATTTACGGAAATAAAGTATCGTATATTGAGTTACATGAGAATATGAGCTCAGTCTGGAGCCCGAAGCGTCGCGAGCATCTTCGTCAGAAACGACGGTGGAAAAAGTTCTTTAAATTGCATTAAGATTACCGAATTATAAAAAGCGTTTCATGTGCGAGCAACTTACGTTCGTTGTGTTGACGTTTCGCCTAGAAACGACAACGAGTCCATCATTTCGCCCGCATTTGGTTCTTCCACGGTGTTGCTTTGAGTCTCCCATGGCGCTGACTCAGTATCGAGCCCGCTAACCAATTTCTGCTTGTTCACCTTTTTTTTTTAAAGTAGCGCTGGCTGTCTTTCAACGCCCTCCACGCATGTTTGCAATCATCTACTGTGAAATAAAACGAAATTAATATTGGATAATACAATCGTATAAAACATTTGTAACTGACTAACCCGATTTTCCCATTTCCACTGCAATGCGTTGCCAGCTTCAGCCAACCACATCAATATTACGTTGGTCAGCATTTTGAAGACTCCAAATAGCCGTTTCTGCTTCCACCAAACCCGCGAGCTTCTCTTTTTCCACCGCACTTGAACAAACTCTCCTGCGTTTCTTTCCTTCCATTTTAACTTTCTTAACTTTTAAATTGAACTGTCACTTCTCAAAACGTCAAACTTTTCGCTCTTGTTCAAAGGGTACCGCAGCTTGTAAAGTCGCGAAATTTATTTCGCAGCGCAAAGCGCCATCTATTGCGTACTGGAAAATCCGCGCTATTCCGCTTAAGAACACATTACTGCAAAGCGAAACGAAAATTTTCGCCGACGAAATGAAACGAAAAAAGTCATGCTTTTTATATGGGATTTGACAGTTCGTTTCGTTTCGCGACGAACACAGTACTAGGCTTAAGAGAGGACTTAGTAACAGTTTTTACGGTCTTTGGTAACGATCTATAAAACAAATTGCTTCTAATTTTCATCTTTTGTGAAAATGATATTGTGATCCTGAATTAGTTGGGAGGTGTCATTTCTGCAGCATTATTCACAACAACTGTCTTATCATTATATGTCGACGATATTCTAGAAAGAGTATTAATGTACGCGTTTAATAATAAGGATATTTATATCTTTTTGACATATATTCCTCCGTCGAGTCCTTGTATTTTATACGAAAGAACAGTTGACTGTATAACTTTTGTTCATAATAGTATGAATATCTCTGACGAACTCATTTTACTGGGTGATTTTAATATTCCAAGTCTTTCTTGGTCTCTTTCTGACGATGATTCTACTCTCTTAGTTTCTGATTCTTCGTCCTCGCTTGAATGTTTTTTTGTAAATAGTATAACTGCACTTGGTCTCCATCAACTTAGCCTTGTTCGGAATTCCTATGGAAGACAGCTTGACCTAATTTTTTATTCTGACTACTGTGCATGTTCCGTGGATGAGAGCTTAACTTCAATTACTACCATTGATGTCTTGCACCCTCCTATTAATATTTTTGTTATCGTTGACGAGGATCATATTGTTAGCCCTAGTGAGAAGGAGCTTTCTTTTGATTTTAATAAAGCAGATTTTTATCGGTTGGACTACCTTATATCTAACTTCAACTTTAATGAAATTCTTGACAATCCTGATTTTGAAGGTGATGTAGTTGAGTTTTATTATGTTCTGTATCAATTTGTTGTTGCTACAGTTCCTTTTACCTATCGCAGGAACATCTCATCGTCGTACCCTTGGTATAGCAGCGAGTTGCGCGTAATTCGCAATGCTTGTAATGCTGCCTGGAATAGGTATACTAAGACGAAGAATGATACTGATTTTTGTCTGTATGAGGAATATTATGACGTTTTTAAGGATTTATCTACTCGCTTATATTCTGAATATTTAATTAAATTGCAGTTGGATATTATTAGAGATCCCCTGAAGTTTTGGAAATTTGTTAATTGTAAGCGCAAATCAGATGGTTATCCAGCTTCTTTTCAATTCCTGGGGAACGATAGTAATGATCAAGTTACTATTTGTAATTTGGTAGTAGCTTTTCCCCTGATATGGCGTATTTTGATGACTTTAGAGAAACTACTTCGACTACTTTGTCTGATTTACCAATTTTCTATAATGATATAGTCAATCACATCTCCCGCCTTAAAGATGTGTCTTCTCCGGGCCCAGATGGTGTTCCTGCTGTTGTCCTTAAGCGTTGTTCTCTCTCTCTTGCTGAACCACTCTCTCACCTCTTTCAAAAATCCCTAATAACGGGGATTTTTTCAAATGTGTGAAAGTCGTCCTTCATCATACCTACTCATAAAAGCGGTGCAAAATCTGCTGTTGAAAATTATAGGCCATTAGCTAAACTGTCGGCTATTCCTAAACTTTTTGAGTCTATAGTGTATGAATGCATGTCGTTTCACTGTAAATCAATAATCTCGAGTAAACAACATGGTTTTGTTAGGAATAGATCCACTGTTACTAATCTGATGGAGTTTACGAATAAATCTATTTTGGCTATTGAGGATGGTAAGCAGGTGGATTGTGTTTACACTGATTTTAGTAAGGCCTTTGATAAATTGCCCCATTCAATAATTTTGTTAAAACTAAGATTGTTGGGTTTATAAATTGGATTAAGTCTTATCTATTTGATAGAACCTACCAGGTTATCTTTTATCATGATTGTACGTCTAAGCCATTTACTACGCTTTCTGGGGTCCCTCAAGAAATTCATTTGGGACCACTTCTGTTTATCCTGGCCATTAACGATGTAGCCTCTGTTTTTAATTATTCGGAAGTACTCATCTATGCTGATGACATTAAAATCTTTAGGTCTATTAGTTCTAACTCAGATAATCTTCTTCAGGAGGATTTGTTAAATTTTAGTAACTGGTGTCGCAATAATGGCCTTCGATTGAATTTGGATAAATGTCATGTAATGTCATTTACTCGGAAATTCTCACCGTTTGTAGTAACTTACAGTCTCAATGACTGTATTTTAGATCGTGTTAATTCAGTTATTGACTTAGGCATTACATTTGACCAAAAGATTGATTTTGGCTTGCATATAAATAAGATTGTGCAAAAGGGTAATTCTATGCTGGGTTTTACCACTCGCTTATACAAGGAATTTAACAATTCCTTTGTTAGGTTGAGTCTGTATAACACCTTTGTCAGATCTCATCTTGAGTATGCTTCTCAAGTTTGGTCTCCCTATTATGATGTACATATTGGCAGAATTGAATCTATTCAGCGCAAATTTGTGAGAATAGCATTATGTCACCTTAATTGGAATGACAGAGTTCGTCTTCCTCCTTATATTGACCGGCTTCAGTTGCTAAATATGTCATCACTCTCGAGACGACGTGAAGTTGCTGACGTAGTTTTTGCTCATCAACTTCTCACTGGGGTGGTTGATTCCTCTTCACTTTTGGGTTTGATGCAATTTGCTGTTGGTAAATTTTTACCGAGGCATCCTAGATTGTTGCAGATTTGCTTTCACCGGACTAACTATAGTATTAGTGAACCGATCTCGCGTCTTGCAAGAGAAGTTAACAAGAATATTGATGTATTTAACTTCTCTATAGATAAAGTATGTTTAAGACGCAGACTTAACGCTAGTTGACACTAATTTATGTTAGTTTTTGTATATTTACTGTGCTCTGTTTATTAATGTGTTGGTGTAGGGATATTGACGTTTGTTTTGTCCCTTCACTAAATGATGAGCCAAAGCATAGAATGATTTCCATCTTTTATACTTGGAATCGATTTTATGGCAATTCCTTGCATTAAGGAATCCTGATAGTGATTAGATGACTTAATATTGCTAGCAGACGATACATTAGTTCTGCAGAAAATGATAAATCGTCTACATGAATACTCAGTGCTTTGGAATTTGGAAATTAATTTGGAAAAATCCAAAATAATGATTTTCCGAAAAGGAGGCAAAA
Source organism: Chorisops tibialis (assembly GCA_963669355.1). NCBI lineage: Eukaryota > Metazoa > Arthropoda > Insecta > Diptera > Stratiomyidae > Chorisops > Chorisops tibialis. The sequence continues at coordinate 38,101,770 of OY770264.1, read as the reverse complement.
ATGCATTGAGGGAAAAATGGTTTATAAATGGTGCTGAAATAGAAATCGTAAATTCATATACATACTTAGAAGTTATTCTCAGCCCAGGGTTATTTTTTAAGCAGCATCTAATAGATAGGGAGAAGAAAGCCAAAACCAGCATGAACACTATTTGGAGTAGTCTCATAGCAAAAAAAGATATTAAGTTTTCTGACAAGTACGATTTATTTTTAGCTGTATCTAGATCCATATTTTGCTATACGGCTCAGGTTTGGGGATTCTCCCATTTCAGCGATACTGATAAAACTCAGAGGTATTTTCTAAAGCGGTTATTTGGCTTTCCAATTTCGACACCAGATTATATGTTAAATCTAGAAACCGGCGTGCCACAAATGCACTTATACTCTTTAGAACGACTCTTAAACTATATATGCAAAATTTTATTTCATTATTCTTCTAACCGACTTCCATTTATCCTTGCAAGAAAAGTTGTCGAAAAAAAGTATTTTGGTTTACAGAGCTATCTCAGTTATGCGAAACTCTTGGGTTCACGTTAAGAAATAATATTATAAATGCAGCTTATTGGAGGAATATTAAAAATAAAATTTTGGAGGGGTTGAGAAATGCGCAAGTACTAAATGATTTAGAAAGCGCCCGGGGAAGTTCGCATGGAATTTACAGTCATCTTAATCATAACATTGGTCATTTGTATTTTTCTGACACTATAAGCAAAAGTGATATAGCATGGCTTTTTAAAGCAAGATGTGGGTTAATCGTTCTAAATTCAGCAAGACACAGAAAAGGTTTAAGAAAAAATTGTACTCTTTGCAATTTAGAGGCAGAGGAAAATGTATTACACTTTCTAGGGACTTGTCCTATTTTAAAAGAAATTAGGAAAAAATATTTTGAAAAGACAGTAGTGGGCTTAGAGGAGTTATGTGCTATCTTAAATGGCTATCAAAAAACGGGATGGAAAAATCTAGTTCTGTATGTAAGAGCTGCCTGGTTCTACCGCTGGAGCCTAGTTCGGGAATTCAATTCATGAGCGTTGAAGACTAGTAAATTATGTAAAACTACTAATCCAATGCAAATTACTATTATTATTATTTTTTATTCATTTTTGTTTACTTTGTCTTTTCTTGTTTTTGTATTTTCTTTAATTTTGATGAAGTAAATTTTACGCAAACAGACGACGAAAGTCATTGTTTTAATCTTTTGTAAGTTTTTCCAAAATTTTTATCATTTTGTAAGAGTTCTACATTGTAAAAAATTTTTCAATAATTTGGTTAATAAACAAAATATCTATCTATCTAGATAGACTGTCTTATCAAATTTTTCAATGCTACTTTTGTAACCAGGATCCATGTTGATGGGTCTTTGCGGAAGAAATCGGTGCTGATTGAAAATCGCGTGAAGAAAATTTTCGTAAAGAGAGTTGCAAAAGACGAAAACTCGTTATATGTGAAGGAAGAAAAATCATTTTGGTGCAGAATGTACCACTTTATTTGATTTTTTTTTCTTCCTGTTCTTTACCTTTGCCTGTTTACAGCATAACTTCAACCATATTTGCCTTAAGCGTAGTTGAAACGTTGTCATCAAATAATGATAGAGCCACAGTTTCGGGAGCTAAGTACCAGAATTGGTTTGATATTTTTGTAGCAACACCAACTAAGTCTACGTTATTGTAATCAAATTGAATAATAGCAAATTTAACAAGTATTTAATAAAAAGGAAAATGAATTTATTTTGAATATCGAACAACTCCCAAAGATTAAGATTTTATACAAAACGAAGTTAATTGGGTGTATTAATTAGAGTTAAATTAGTTTACTAAAGTTATTAAATTAGCGCATATTAATAAATCTTATAAAATAATTCACACGGCAAATATTTCAAAAGCTTCTCTCGCCTCGCAGTTGTCCGATTGAGCTAAAATTTTGAACAAATCAGTTTTTTGTTGATTGAAACAAGATAAGGGGGTGGAAGCAAAACTTTTAGAAAGTTCAAAAATAGGAACCACATTAATGGACAGGTATGAAAGTGTGAGTTAGTCGAGCGAAATTTAGAAGATAGTTGCAGTTGTAGCTGGAACTTTTGCCATAACCTCCGTCCTACATTTGTGGTGCAAAATATAGAGTTCAATTTGCAGGACGAGAAAATTTCTTGTAAATGATTTGCAGATGATATTTCCTTTCTATCATATCTGTATCGTGTATACTTTCGTACAAGTTTCGCATATTATAAAATAAAGGGTTCCGGAAAAATTCGAAACCCAATTGTTGACCATTTGAGGTCGAAGGATTAAAAAAACACTGGTTTCGCTGTAACTTCTTACTGCGGGTCTCGACGATAACTCGAGTAAACCTCGGCAGAAAAAAGTAAAAATTGTCCCAAAAAATCGGTCACATTGCCGGACAGACCTGGTTTGTTTTATTTGATCGCCAACCAGAAGCGGACGCTATTAGCATTTAACCAAATTAGTAAGAAATCTTAATTTTTTAATTTTGTATGAAAAAATTATAGAAAAAGTGATAACAATTTTTTTTTTTTTTTTTGGTAATTAATGTGTTTTTTTTGTTTCGACGCATAGCAGTCGAGGTAAATGAGTTTTAATTTTAATATATTAAACTTTTATGCATTTCGCAAATTTTCAAGTTTCTACGGTACATTAAAATTTTCATCAAAAATTTTCAATCTTTGACTTTTTATACTATAGATTAAATCTGAGAGTATATGCCTCACCGTATTGCTAAAAGTCTCCCGCAGAGTCACTAAGGGTAAGGAACATTTAATGACTTCGATTCCAAGTGACCGTCTGTCTGTATACAACATAACTCTTGAGCGCTTTGAGCTGCATTCCTGAAATTTGGTATATTTTATTTTTAGCAAAAAAAAAACTTTCAGTTCGTGACCGCGTCACGTGCCCCACTCCTTCTACCCCTCCCATATAATTTCGAAATTGTGAAAAAATTATTTTTCTTCAATTTTCATTGAAACTGGCAATGCTAAAAAGACGAATTTTTGCCAAAATTACTTTTATTAGAATTGCAATCAGCTTTAAAGAAAATTATCAATTACACTTCACTCCTTCCACCCCCTCCCGTACATATATTACGAAATATCGAAATTTCAATTGAAGTACTTTTCTTCGAAACAGTCAAAGATATCGGCTTCGAAATTTCGAGCAACGTGTAATATTGTTAATATCAAATCAAATCAATCAAATTACTATTAAAACTCCGCCATAGACGGTCCCGAGCCCGGTTTGAGAAAGGAGGAGGGAACATGGAGTTAACCTGAATGGCCAGTAACACCAGTGCGTCTCGGGAAGTAGGCAAAAAGTATGACATACTTGGACTTGCAGCACAGCTGTGAGAACTCCAGCATGTCATATTTAGGTCAAAATTCCCACACTTTTTCTACTAGGGTGTAATAAATAAGTAGGACTAGTCCTCCAAGTCGGGGGTAGGGCGAGGCGCCAACAACGCATCACCGGAAAAAGGACACTGTCCAGAAACCTGAAGAACGGCCTCGGAAAGAATGGACTCAACGCCAACGACGCCGCAAACGAAAAATGGACTACTCTATTGGATCTTGGAATGTGTGATCCTTATTTAGGACAGGAGCTCTGAAAGAGTTCCTCGAAGAAGTGACAAAACACAACATCAACATATGTTACTGCCATCCAAGAAACGAAATGGCTCGGTAACAAAATCATGGACATGAGATCACACACAATCTATCCAAGTGGAAAACTGTCAGGAAGCAGAGAGTTTGGAGTCGCTTTTGTCGTTGACAAAAAATTTAAACAGCAGGTCACGGTCTTCAGACCAGTAAATGAAAGATTGTGTGCAATCCGAATAAAGACTAAATTTTTCAACACATGGTTCATCAACGTTCACGCACCAACACAAAACAAGGACGATATAACTAAAGACGAATTTTATGCCACCCTAGAGACAACCTATGATTCACTGCCCTCGAATGACCTATAAATTGTCTTAGGGGATTTTAATGCAAAAGTCGGAAATGAGGAGGCTCATAGAGGAACAACAGGAGGGCACAGTCTCCACGACATAACCAACGACAATGGCCAACGTCTTATTGATTTCGCAAGTAGCAAAAATATCATAGTAAGCTCTACGTGCTTCCCACATCGCGATATTCACAAATGAAAGTGGGCATCACCAGATGGTCACACCTTCAACCAAATAGACCACGTTCTAATTGAGAAAAGTGCTGCTTCCAGCATAATTGATGTACGCACCCTCCGCAGTGCGAATCGTGACTCTGATCACTATCTAGTCAGAGCTAAGTATCGATGCAGAATAACTTGTCGTGGATATTCGAAAACGAGTAGAGATCGCAAAATGCGTGGATGAAAATACGAGACGGCATTAAATCCTCCGCAGAAGAGGTATTAGGATATCAAGTACAGCGAAAAAACAACGATTGGTTCGACCAAGAATGTCACGATGCAATAGATAGAAAGAACGAGGCTTACAAAATTTTTAGTGAACGACCAACACGAGCCAAAAAAGAAAGATATGCCGAGCTTAGGCGATATGCGAAATAGGCCTGCAGACGAAAACAAAGGAAGTACCAGTAATGACAAAGTACAAAAAATGGACGACGACATGAGAAAAAATAAGACGCGGCACGCATACGCAATAGCAAGAGACTTAAAAAAGGAATATAAGCCAAAAACCAGTCTCTGCAAAGACGCAAAGGGCAACATCATCAGCGACACACAAGAAAACAAAAGGAGATGGGCTTCCTACTTTGAACATCTTTTCAATCCCACCCCATTAGCACCGATCACGACAGACAACATTTCAATTGAAGCCCCAACTGACGAAAATGAACCATCATCGACACTACCCACGCTTGCTGAAATCAAAGCAGCCCTATGTGACCAAAAACTAAACAAAGCGCCGGAAATTGACGAAATACCAGTTGAACTTCTGAAAAACGGTGGAAACTGTGTCGCTGAAATACTGCACAACACGATATGCAAAATTTGGACAGAGGAAATCATACCCGACGACTGGCGAAAAAGAATTATATGTCCAATTTACAAGAAAGGAGACAAACTCTGCTGTGAGAACTGCAGAGGCTTATCATTGTTGTGTACGTCCTATAAAATACTGACAAAAATAATTGAACGTCGTCTTAAGCCCTATACTAATCAAATAATTGGCGAATACCAAGGCGGATTCAGAACCGGACGATCTACAACAGACCAGATATTCTCGGTGAAACAGATGCTTGAGAAATGCTGGGAATATAGCACAGACGTGCACCAAATATTCGTAGATTTTAAACAAGCATACGACAGTATCGACAGGAGCGTACTGTACCAAATCATGCTTGACTTTGGAATTCCTCCAAAACTAGTCCGACTAACAAGACTCACAATGACGAACACTGAATCTCAAGTGAGAATACAAACCGATTCCACAACCAGCTTTCGAACGGAATGTGGTTTAAAGCAGGGAGATGGTCTAGCTCCTATGCTTTTCAACTTGGCACTAGAGTATGTCGTCCGAAAAATTCCAGTCGACACCAACGGGACACTACTATTCAAGTCCACCCAACTAGTAGCATACGCTGACGACATTAACATTCTAGCAAGATCCTTCCCTAGTGCTAAGGAAGTATTTGTCAATCTTGACTCCGCCGCAAAAGAAGTCGGGTTGCGCATTAACGAAAGCAAAACAAAAGTAATGACGCAAACAAGAAGGAGAGCGCCTATCAGACAAAACATAACAATTGCGGAATATAATTTGGAGAGTGTGGACAATTTCATATATCTTGGGGCTAATCTAGCAAAGGACGGTAATAAAACAGACGAAATCAAACGACGGATAATACTAGCAAATAAGACGTATTATTCGGTACTTCCAATAATGAAATCCAAGAAAGTGCACAGGAACAATAAGCGGCGGATATATAGGGTGTACAACTTAATAACCGGAATTTGACGCTAGATGTCCGTACTAACAAATATCGTGAAAGCTCGAACTTTATACATATGTATGTCATTTTGAAGGTACATTTGACAGCTATCAAAATCAGTCAACAAAACAATTTTATCTTGTGTGCATCATTATTATTTTTCACGATGAATAACTTCGAAAATTGGAGAAAAAGACAGCATTTGTGGGAGGTTCTGTTGGGTCATTTTTTTGCAAAGAAAACTGCTGCGGAAAGTCATCGTTTACTTGTAGAAGTTTATGGTGACGATGCTTTAGCGAAAACACAGGGTTTTGAATGGTTTCAATGCTTCAAAAGTGCCGATTTTGACATCAAAGACAAAGAACGCCCAGGACAGCCAAAAAAGTTTGAAGACGAAGAATTGGAGACGCTACTCGATGAGGATTCGTGTCAAATGCAAGGCGAACTTGCCAAATCGTTGGGAGTGACTCAGTAAGCCATTTCGAAACGTTTGAAAGCCGCCGGATACATTCAGAAGCAAGGTGATTGGGTCCCCTATGGGTTGAAGCCGAAAGACGTTGAACGGCGCTTCTGTATGTCTGAATTGTTGCTTGCGCGCCATAAAAACAAATCATTTTTGCATCGGATCGTGACTGGGGATGAAAAATGGATCCGTTATGACAATCCCAAGCGCAAAAAGTCATACGTGAAGCCCGGCCAACCAGCCGAATCAACGGCGAAGCCTAATATCCATGGCGCCAAGGTTATGCTGTGTATTTGGTGGGATCAGAAGGGGCCGTTATATTATGAGTTGTTGAAAGTGGGCCAGACAATCACAAGTGACCTGTACCGAACACAATTAATACGTTTGAAGAGTGCAATCATCGAAAAACGCCCGGAATATGCGACCAGACACGAGGCTATAGTTTTTCATCATGACAACGCTCGGCTGCATGTTGCAAGACCCGTGAAAAACTATTTGGAAAATAGTGGATGGGAAGTTTTGGCCCACCCGCCTTATAGTCCGGACCTTTCTCCGTCTAACTTTCATTTATTTCGCTCGATGCAAAACGCCCTAACCGGAATACGCTTCACTTCAGAGCAAGGCATCCCAAATTGGATAGATTCGTTTTTGGCCGCCAAGCCGGCGCAATTTTTTTTGGGAAGGAATTCATAAACTGCCTGAAAGATGGGGAAATGTTGTAGCTTCCGATGGACAATACTTTGAATGAAATATATTGTAAGATTTTTCCACAATAAAGCAACAAATTTCGCTAAAAAATTCCGGTTATTAAGTTGTACACCCTATATAAAACTGTTATACGACCTGTGCTCTGTTATGGCAGCGAGACGTGGACATTAACGCAAACTTCCGAAAAAGCAGTTAACGCATTTGAAAGAAAGGTCCTCCGAAGAATTTTGGGACCTGTGAAGGAAGAAACGGAATGGCGAATAAGATACAACCATGAGTTGTATCAACTCTACGACGAGCCAGAAGCTTCAACGTTCATCAAGCTACGTAAACTGCAGTGGGTTGGCCCTGTAGAGCGAATGGAAGACAGGAGAATCCCCAAACGTGCTCTGAAAGGCAAAGCGAGTGGTAACCGGCTAGTAGGCAAACCACGCAAGCGATGGGAAGACTCGGTTGATGAAGATAGCAAAGCCATCTTAAAAATTAACAGCTGGAGGACGCGGTCTTTGGATCGAGACGATTGGAGGCGACGACTTCAGGAGGCCAGGGCCCTATTTGGGCTGTCGCGCCATTGATTATGATGAAATTCCTGTTAAGACCCCCTATAGGGCATAGCACAGAAACAACTCTCTTCCACAAGGCACGATCCTGAATATCGGTCTTAAGCTGTTGTTAATATAATTAACGCCACATTTTGTTTTGGTCAGTATATTCCTTCTACCCATCATACATCTAACTATACAAATTCATAATTTTGGTGAAAACTTTATATCAGTTTCCTTTAAAACTAGATAGAGCAGAAACTTAAAATTTTACCAGAATTTGCACCTTAATAATTGCAATAATTACAGACAAAAGGATCAATTTCGCTTCACATCTTCTACCCCCTCCCTTACAAATTTTCTATGATAGATATTTAAGAAAAGCATTACTCCTTCGAACACATGACAAATATCGACTTTTAAATTGGAACAAAGCTTGGTGATAAGGATAATATAAGTAGTTTCAAAATCATCCAGAACCTTCCACTTTCCCTGCCACCTCCCATACAAATGCCCCAATTTCTGGAAAACAGTGTCCAATTTCTTCGTAAACTATGAAAGCAAGAAACTTTAATCGAAACTTATTGCATAACAACGTTCGGTTTCATAAACAAAAATTACAATCCTCCCCCTATTCCCCTTCTACCATCTTTCATAAAATAGTCATTATTTACTAAACCATTTCATCTTGAGTTTCACATTGTTGGGCTGTACGCCCAATTATTACTCTGTTATGTTAATACTCTAAATGGAAATTGAGCGTATTATAAGTTTGTTCTAAAGTTTGTAACGCCAAGAAATAATGCTTGTACAGAAGCACCAAGGGTACAGAAATATCTGTTGTCGGTCAAAAATCTCAAAACCGGATGTCCGTCCGTCCGTCCGTCCGTCCGTCTTTCCGTCAGTGCGGTCTCTAGCTTGAGAACGCGTTGAGCTAGAAAGTTCAAATTTCGTACACGTCGTTTTAGAGGACAAAGTAAGTTCAAGTTCGTGAACGGACCAAATCGCACCACCCCTTCTACACCCTCCCATACAAAATGACACAATTTAACAATAAACGGATTTACTCGAAAAGTATGAAAGATATTGGTTTGAAATTTGGAACATAATACTTTAATAGTGATTTCAATCTAGCGTATGGAAATTAGTAGTGTTCCCCTCTCCTTCCACCCCCAACCATACAAGAGAAATAAAATAAGACTGCATCACAAATTTTACGATTCCCTTACCTTCTCTATCCCATTCCATAAAAATTTTTGGTTTCATGAATGTAAAATACACCGAATTTTATGAAAATTCTATGCAACTTCGTCTATGAAACTGACATTCTATACAGAGGATATTGGGCGTGATTCAAGCAATAAATTAAAAAATTATTAACATCCACCCACCCTTAATATCCCCCTAACCCCTCTCCTCAAAAAACCCCAAACTTGCATAAATAAACGAATGAAATATTGATTATACATATATACTGGAGCTGTTGATCATATTTGCAGTTAAGTGTTAAATTGACAATAGCTCTGCCCAAAAACCCCCTTTCACTTTCACAATCTTCGCTAACCATTCTAACTTCCATACTGACTTTCCACGCATCTTCAACTTGTTCCAAGAATAATAAAGTTGCGCCCGACTTGTTAGCAATTTTTTTTTTCAATTAGAGGAAGTCGGGTACCGCCAGACACATTTAGATTATTTCTTGTGATAGGTAATACAAAATATAGAGCAGTGGCTTATTGATATCACTAATTCTCGGTATTAACAATTTTAGATTTATAATTCATAATGAATTTGAAAATAGCAATTTAACAGTAAAGTAAAGTAAATTTATTTAGGTTAATCCATGAGCTAAGCTCATGCGGAAAGTAATTATAGCGTAACTAATACTTATTGACAATATATTGTAATAAACTTTATAATCTCTTTTAGATTACTTCGAAAATAAAAACATCAATAAAAGTTTCTAAACCTTTCAATTGACATATTTCTAACGAACTTCCTACTCATTTCAGATGGATTAAATTTCAAGAGATATTTTCAAGTGATTTCAAATCAAATGAAGTATCTCAGTTTTAAAATAAAACTGGAAGAATTTCAAAAAAAATTAAGACTTTCACTCAGAGAAAATAAATTCTTTAAATATCTTTCACCAAAGACTTCAACTTTACTTCGATTTATTTTCACAAGAAAAAACGAAATCGAGTGTCTGTAAAAGAGAAGTTCTTCGGAAGATTTCTAAAATCCCTTTAAGCTCTCTTTTCTGTTCTACACCAACCAACATCAACAATTTATTTGTGATGAAATCCCTTTCTAAATCTTTCAGATTAAATTTCACTTAAAGAAAATGAACTGAGATAGCAAAATCTTATTAATAAGATATTACGAAAAGTTTGTTGTTTATTGTTGTAAATGACAAAAGCGGAAGTATTTTTTTTTCTGTATAGTCCAAGAATACAGTGACGCAAAAATAATAAATTTTGCTTCATTTCTAAAGTACGCATTGGGATTTAAATTTTACGTATCAAATTCAAATTTATCGCATTCGCAAATTATAAGAACGCGCTTAGAAACATTCGCAATGCCAAAAAGTTGTACATTTCGCATTTCTACAAAGGAAATTTTATCAAATTTATTTCATACCGATTGCGAATTTTAAACAACTTTGCTAACTATTTCGGAAAGAAATCTCCGATTTGTGCCAAACTAGTCACCACAGTTTGGCACAAATATGCTCACACATGTGTTGGAATTTACTAACGATTTTAACAATTATTTCGATTTTGTTAAAAATTTTAATTTATTGAAAGTTAGAGTTACTGAAAAATTAAATAGACTTTTATAGCTCAACTACTCATTGATTTAATTCCACCTGAAGTGATTAAGAGTCTCATATCAGTAACAGATAGCACACTAAATTATTAATTTACTAATTAGTAATTTAGCTTGTCTTCATCATTAATAAAGTGTTGACACATAGCTCTTTGCTAATTAAGAAGAGCCACTCACTCATTTGTCAAATTTCAAAAGTTATATTGAATAGTAAATAGGGAATAAAATTGTTCAAGGAAGGCCCCAAAAGAAAAAAGAAAAAAAGAACCCTTAGTCCTGCATTGGAGTCGTTTGCAAGCCTCCTTTCATAGCTGGGCTGCTTCAATAGTTTCATATAAGACATGTCAGAAAATGATTTTGCTTCTTTCTAATATGAAAACACAAGTATGAAATGGGCAGCTCTAGTATATTCTTCATCAGTATAGCCGAAATTATGTGATAAATGAGAACATTTAACTGAGATCATTTAAATAATATAATATATGATCACAATTTTAGTAATTTAGCGTTCATTTAGCTAAATTAGCGTATGACTCACAGCCTAATTAATAATTTAGCTGCGCTATGTGTCACTGGTATTGTTAATGCGAATAGATCACCGGTGATTTTTGAAGCAATACGACTAACAAAAATTATTTTGAAGTATTCGGGTTTGGAACAAATTTGCTTTTACTAATCGCACATAGTATACCATTTCCGGTTTATTATTCTCCAATATAATATCATATTTCCAAATGCTTTTAAGGAATTATAGTAGTAATCGTTAACAACTATATAAATCATCCTTTTTGATGCAATCAGCATTGGCGACCTGCGTAGCCCTAATTCAAAACAACTTTTATCGAATTATACGAAATTATTCAGTTTATAGCATTATACTACATAAATGATTTTGAAACACACATTTTAGCTCATTATTTTCGAACAATTTAAGCACTATATAAATCTGCGACACTGCCTCGATTAAGGCTAATGGATATAAATGATTAAAACCATGTTATTGAGTAATCTTTGAGAACTAACGTAATACTTGCTTAGAGTAAACATAAAGGATAATTCCGATTTAATTTTTGTAACTTTAATGCAGAATACAAATTAGTTAAACGAAGATAATAATAAATCAATTCATACTATCAAATAAAAACTGGAAATAATAATCCATAATCGGAATTCCTTTTGTTACGACCATACAATATTTTCAGAGAAATCGATAGAAAACTGTCTGTCCTAAGGCTCCAATTTACTGAAATGATTGAGATTTATTCTCTAAATTGCAACCAATTTTTACTGAATAGCACGTCTTCATCATCCTTTCTAAGAAAAGTCAATTGTGCCATTATACTTTCGATTTATCAAACCAACATTTTGTTATCTTAAGAAATTTCATTTTATTAAAGCCAGAACACTATGCCATATGTGGAGCAGGACAACTTAATAAATTATAACTGAAGGATTAAATGGTTGCTATTAGTGTTTGTGATTTGTCAAGCACAAGACTAAACCATTATAATTTTATTGCTCTGATTCCAGTAAGTTATTTCGTTCATCTACGCAACGACGAACATAAGTGAGCATAGATTGTAGGTATGTACAGGTATATCGAAATGTAGGGAGGTCAATGCCAGAGAAACTTTAGGTTTCTGCGTCTTCCAATCTAGGATAAGGTTAAGCATTCTAATAGAGTTTAAGCAGCAGATGATGTTGAACTGTTAAAACAGATACAGAAGTATTAATTCGAAATCATCTTTAGTCCAAAACCGCAATTTTTGCAGGACACCAAAAAGAAACCTTTCTGTTCACTTCAACCTTTATTTATTAGGAACTTGGAAATAATGCTTTTTTTATTTATAGTCCGTAGACACCGATGATATTGCAATAATTTTAATGCAAATGGAAATAAACACATTTAAGTGGTTATAGATTTTCAAGTAAAGTCTTCAAGCATGCTCTTATGACGTCATATTTTGGAAATACTCGCAGGTGTTATGAAAGCTACTGTTCGAGCCATCTGCTTTTCTGAAATCAGAATATTCGCTATATTTTTCGAAATATTCGAAAATCCTGATATTTTAGAGTCCATAAAAGGATGGAGCGCGAGATTCTTGACCATAAAATGCACATTGTGAATTTTTTTATTTCCTATTTAATTGAAAATTTGACCAAACGATAAAGATATGAATACTATTACATGCCGAAAAAGTAAGTCCCCTCAATTTACTCCTTCAATCTCTATCCATATAAACGCAAAATTTTCAAAAATAGATATATTAAATAGGTTTCTATTTAAACCGAAGAAGATGAAAACATGAATTTATTACAGAATTTATATTTTGATAAATGTTTAAAAAATATCGACTTCGTTTCCTCTCTACGACTGCCCTATCAAATATTAATTTTTTTTTTAATTTAAAAAAAGCATTTCCGTTGAAAATGTAAGAGCGTCTGTGAAATTGGAACACTGCATTAAGTTGAAAATGAGATAATTGGTTTTAAAATATTCCGAATACTTACATCCTTCTACCACCTTGCATACAAATCAGAAATAGATATTGAAAATTTTTAAAGGTACAAACATTGAATTTACCGTTAATGAATTACTTTTAACGATCCATTAATGAATTGTAAAACGCTTACAAGAAACGAGTACATAAGAAAGTGTATAATCGTTATCAATGAATCATTAATGTGTCGTTAATGATTTTTATTTTAATTCATTAATGAATATCGTTAACGATTCATAAAAAATATTATAAATGAAACATTAACGATTTATTAAAGAACTTGACTTTTAAAGCTAAGCAAGAGATCTTCGAAGAACACAATTGCTTCTTGTTCTATTTCTGTTCTTTATTATTATTGAACATTCCACGAACACACACATCCACAAGCACACGCGGATTTCTCTGCAAACTTCAGGTTTTTCACCATTTGCAAAATTTTGATATTTCGACACGAAATATTTTTTGGCTCTAATAATGCGCATGGTGAAATGAAAACTGCTTGTACATAACAAGATCGACGTTTAGTTTGCTTAAGATCATGATGCACTTCATGCTCGTTTTAAGATCATTATTTGCGAGCGGTCGTTAAATTGTTTGCTGGATAAACGGCGTTGGGCTCATGTATGCGGATGATGCAGCATTACAGTACAAATCTACAATTGATGGGCTTGAAAGTGAAATAGAACAAGATCTGGCTATTATTATTTCATTTTTTGTCTCGCAAGAGCAGCACATCTCAAGACCACTTTCCTCTTCTCTTATCTTTGATGACCTCCCTTGATTTTACTTTATTATTTTAATAATAAAGTATTGTGATCGACACAAGAAAAAAAAAAAACTTTGCTACCCTGAAATTTTTTTTTTCGCGTTTCATGACTAAATTAGCCTAAAAGTGCAAAAAAAAAAATCCGTCTGTCTGTACGCCGTCCGCCGTAAGCCGACGTGTACGCTCAGCGCACATTATCTCCCAAACCCTTCAAGATAGAAAGTTCATTTTTGGAGGGATTATAGGTAGTTGCGGATCTCAGGCGGATACCCATTTTGGGGGGTGTACAAGTTGAGGGGGAGGCAGGGCGAGCGCTTAAACCGAAAAATACGAGTTCAAATATCTCAACCATGGTTACAGCTAGGAAGCTACAAATCAACACACATATAGAGGAGTTTGTGGGACAACTTTTAAAAATAATTTAATTTTTTTATCCATTGGGGTGCGAAAAGGGGGGGCTAAGAATCAATTGTCGGCCGAATTTTTTTTTTCAAATGATTATATCTTCGAAATTACTTCCCATAAAAAATTGATATTTTGCGACCATTAAGATGGCATACGGATCTACTAGAATCAGTTTAGATAGAAGCTAGTTATTGTAAGGGGAAGGGTCAGGGGGGGTGCAAAGAAAAACACTTAAAAATTAATATCTCGACTATCTCTTAAGCTATGTAATTGAAACTTAAAACGTGTACTAAGTTTTACTAGCAAAACATGAAAAAAATACAACATGTGGACATAATAGTAGTGGGGGGAAATGGGGAGCATTTCAAAAATGGCGCACTTTCCAAAACTACAAATCACCAAATCTCAAAATTGAGTACAGATATCAAATCAAAAATCGAATTGTAGAGCTATACAGTCATTAATTTTGATAAAAAATTTAAGTTGGGGGGTGTAAGGGGAGGGAGGTGGAAAGCGAAAATGTTGAAAATTTTGAGTGATTCTTGTATGGCTCTCGTAAAAGATACAAAGTTTAAATTTTGCACGTCGACATATCTATTTAATGTTCATAGAAAAAAAATAATAATTTGTTCCAAAATTGTTATGCACCGTAGTGGGGGTCTAACGTGCACAAAGTGTTTCATGTGCAATGAAAAAAACACATAAACTGAAAATTTTTGAATGAAATTTTTAGGTAAAAACTTGAAAATTTGAGAAATACATTTAAAAAAAATATGTAAGAATTTGAAATATTAACTGGTTGAATATCTTTAAAACCTCTACCCCCTCCCATACAAAATTATTTTTTCGACCATTTTTAAGAAATCAATTATCACCTAACTTTTAAATGCTATCAATTTGAAATTTTGCACAAGAACTTACAAAAATTAATATATTAATAATTGAAATAAAATAACGTTAAAAGTTTTAAGATCGCACTTGCCCGTCTACCCCCTCCCACACAAAAGTATGATTTCGACCAATTTCATTAAATCAACTATTAACTAACAAATTAAAAGCTACAAACTTGAAATTTTGTACACGCACCTTACAAAAGAAACGAAATAAAACTGTATCACAAATTTTACGATTCCCCTACCTTCTTTACCCCCTCCCATACAAATGTTTGGTTTCGTGAATTTAAAATACACCGAATCCAATGAAAATTCTATGCAACTTCGTCTATGAAACTGACATTATATACAAAGAATATTGGATTTGGTTCAAGCAATCAATTAAAAAACTATTAACATCCACCCACCCTTACTATCACCCTTCCCTCTCCCTTCATGAAAACTCAAACTTGCATAAATAAAGGAATGAAATATGGAGCTTTTGAACGTTTCCGGAAAGTGTTAAATTGAGAACTGCCCTGCTCAAGAAGCTCCTTTCACTTAGTCTTCCCTAACCACTCTAACCTGCATATTGACTTTCTACGCATGCGCATTTTGTCCCAAAAATAATAAAGTTTCGCCCGACTTGTTGGCAGTTTATTTGTATTGGCATAGTATCCCCCTGTGATATGTTGTCCATTTTCTTTGTATTCGGTCACCAAAACCCCCTCTGATGCTCAAAAAAATAGTGGCCATGATTTTTCCGGCGAATAGTAAGACCTTGAATTTCTTGAGGGGTGAAGTGCCTTTACAGAGAGTATTCTCGGTACCCATTTTGTGGTGACTTTAGATATGCCAAGATGATCGTGGAGAATATTCAAAATGGTTGTACCTGACCATTTTTAAGATTTGTTACTAAACATGCATCTCCGAGAACAAGTTTCTTAATTTTTTCCACGATTTTTGAAGAAATGGCCTCAATCGGCCGGCCCAAGTGTCTATCATATTCAACTGATTTTCTGCCTTGCCTGAATAAACTATGCCACTTATAAATCATCGTTTTTCCAGGATAGATGAAATTTCTTCTAAAATGATTTGTACAATTTTTCGTGCTTGGTAAGGAACTTAATGACAGCACGAAACTCAATTTTGTCCAGAGTTAGCGTTTTGTTTCCCATTGACTTGTTGATTTGGCGATAACTAAAATATTAGTGATTCGATTTCACTGAAACATTGTATTTCTACCTGTTTTGAGTGTTAGAATATCTACAGGTGAAAATATTCCCCCGAACCCCTCCCTTGACCATCTCATTAATTCTGCATAATGTTTTCCTCTCCTCGTATTAAAGCTATTTTAAATAAGTACCACTGACAAAATTTTCTTTTTGCAATTCAATTTTAAAGTATTATAGTTTTTTTCTCTAAGGACAAAATACACAAGGTCCTTAGCACTAAGTAACCGCATTCATGTTCTTCCTCTATAAAATAAATATAGTATATATTTTTAAATTATTATTAAAGAAATTGCAGAATAATTCTGTTCCGAAAATGATCACACCACTCCTTGTCCTGAAAGGATGAAATCACAGAATATTTTATACATCAAAATAAATTTTAATTGAAATATTTGAACGAGAGAAAAGTAAGTCAAAATACATTGAGATTTTAGTCACGTGTTACTTGCTAAATATTATGTTGCGTAGTTCATTACATTATTTTTAATTATTATTTAATAGAAATTTATATTACGCTAAATTGAGCTATGGAAAACATAGAAATGATGTCGTCAAAACAAGTTTCCACAATTTACAAAGCTATTCACAAGGTTTATGTGAAAATCATTTTCAATTATGTTTTCAAACTTTCAGACAATTCGAATCGAAATTTTCTCGTCTGTAACCTCAATTTATTCGGGCAACAATACGCCAAATGAAAAGGACAAAAATTCTGTTGCGAATTATTGGAAATATACATCGTAACGCGATAGAAAAATTTTCTTTTTGTTTGCCTTTGGCAGCCGTTTACGGGTATTTGCTTAGAAGGTTAGTGAACAGAATTTATGATTATTGTTGTAAAATGGATCATTTACAAATATACATATTTGTCCTTTTTGTTAAACGATTAATTGTTTCATACTTTTACTAAAATTTATTTGATTTGAAACCAAGACATGATCAGTTAGTTTTTAACGTTTGAAAAATATGAGGTCAATGAAAACAAATTCGAAAATGTATGCCAATGAAAATTGAAATCATTGTCATTAAATTTTTGCAATGTTCATTCATTCTATACGTAAAAAGTATGACATACAAAATCGATAAAAGCATGTTTACTCCCGCTTTCGAAAGTATCTGAATTTAAATGGGAAGAATTAATTTTATTTGATGGGACTAAATTCTGAATTTTGTAACTTTATGCCGTGATATACATATGTATAAGTAGTCACTTTCGTCGAAATTAGTAACTTTCGTTCTATTAAAAATCAGATTACTTTCAGTGCATTTGCCTTCGTCTGATCGCTCTCTAGCTTTAGTCGCAAAAGTAAGCTTAATTCCGTTCACCCCTTCTAGCTGCTCCCATAAAAAAGACACATTTCGGGATGCACGATTTTTGAGGACAAATTTAGTCTTCGATATTAAAATCACTATCAGAATTCCTTAATGCAAAGAAATGCCATAAATCGGTTCCATATTCAAAAGATGGAAATCGAATTATCCTCTGGCTCATCATTTAGTGAAGGGACGAAACAAACAAGAACATCCATACACCAAGTACAACTAACCCCGTAAGAAGTCGATGAGCAAAAACTACATCAGCTACTTCACGTCGTTTTGAGAGTGATGACATATTTAATAGCTTAAGTCGATCGCTATAAGGGGGAAGACGAACACTGTCATTCCAATTAAGGCAATTCTCACAAATTAAGGCAATTTCTCACAAATTTACGCTGAATTGATTCAATTCTGTCAATGTGCTCATCATAATAAGGAGACCAAACTTGAAAAGCATATTCAAGGTGAGATCTAACGAAGGTGTTACAAAGGATCAATTTAACAAAGGGATTGTTAAATTCCTTGGATAAGCGTGTGGTGAATCCTAACATAGAATTACCCTTTTGCACAATCTTATTTATATGCAAGCTAAAATCAAGTTTATGGTCAAATGTAACACCTAAGTCAATTATTGATTTGACACGATCCAAAATACAGTCATTAAGACTATATATTATTACAAGCGGTGAGACTTTCCTAGTAAATGATATAACATGACATTTATCCACAATCAAACGAAGATCATTGTGGCGACACCAATTACTAAAATTAATCAAATCTTCTTGAAGAAAATTGTCGGAGTTGGAACTTAGAGCCCTAAAGATCTTAATGACGTCTGCATAAATAAGTACTTCCGAGTATTTAAGAACATATGCAACATCATTAATGGCCAGGAAAAACAAAAGTGGCCCCAAGTGACTTCCTTGAGGAACACCGGAATGCGCAGTAAATGGCATAGAAGTACAATCACGAAAGAGAATTTGATAAGCTCTATTAAATAGATATGACTTAATTCAATTAATAAGCCATGTAGGAAAACCCAACATGTCTAACTTCAACAAAATAATGGAATGGGGTAGTTTATCGAAAGCCTTACTAAAATCAGTATAAATACAGTCCACCTACTTACCCTCCTCAATATCCACAATGGATTTATTCGTAAACTCCATCAAATTAGTGACTGTTGACCTATTTTTGACAAAACCATGTTGCTTACTTGAAATCAGGGATTTACAGTGAAACGACAACAGCTGATAGCTTAGCCATTGGTCGATAGTTAACAACATCAGATTTTGCACCGCCCTTATGAGTCGGTATGATAAAGGAGGCATTCCATACGTTCGGGAAAATCCCAGTTTTTAGGGACCTTTGAAACAGGAGGGAGAGTGGTTCAGCAATAGAGAGACAGCAGCGTTTCAAGACAACTGCAGGAACTCCATCTGGGCCAGGAGAAGAAACATCCTGAAGGCGAGAGATATGGTTAACTATAATAAAATAGCTGGGTTATAGCCTAGTAGGTAGTGTGTTGGTCTTGTAATGCGAAGGTCGTGAGTTCAAATCCCGGTCGGCGCAATATATAATTCCGGCACTTTGCCTGCTTGGATATACCTTGGTCACCTCAATCTAAGAAAATGAAATATTCGTAGAAAGAGGGTTGTGCGAAGGGCTAACAACCCTTCCACAATAAGTAATAAAAAATGTTAAGGAACCTGAATATCAGGAGGCCAAGGTCCGATTTGGGCTGTAGCGCCATTGTAGAAGTAGATATCAAAATAATAAGAATCCTTCACTCATTCCAGCACCTCCCATGCAAACTCCGCGATTTCACCAAATATATTGTAATTAAACAATATACTTAAATTGTATTATTCGGAAGACGGAAGAAAACAACCCCTTCACTCATTCTACCACCTTCATTAGATAATCATACCATTTAAGAACCACATAATAAGAACGAGTAAATTTTATTTATTTATTACTAACAGTCCCGCACGGCGTTGCCTGTGACCCGCTGAGAGAGAATGAATTTATCTATACATAGTAATATAATTGTAGTGTCTGTCTGTTATTTGCCTATAAATGGCTATAAGTTAGTTTTTTGAGTTATTTTAGCATTAACTAAGCATAAAAACTGTCTGTCTGTCTGTCTGTCCGACCGCTTTTCACGCACAAACGGCTGAACCGATTGTAATGAAACTTGCACAGTTTGTTAGGTGTCCATCGGAATGAAATCTGCTTTTGGTTTCATTTCACTCCCCTCACGCCTTCTACCCCCTCCCATACAAAGTCACTCATTTTCAAAATATATATTAATCAAATTTTCTTGGAAACCAAGCTATCAGTTTGAAATTTGGAATATATTAATTCTATTATAAATGCAGTCTTTTGGTTTACAAATTGTTTGAGTTTCCTCATTCCTTTTACCACCTCCTATACTAACTACACTTTTTCATGAATTACTTTACACCAAATTTCTCAGTACGTGTAACTTCCATCAAGCTAAAATGTTGTATTAAATCCTTAATTAACATTATTATTAATATCGGGGAAAAATTAACCGATTAGCTTCACTCCTTCTACCCTCTCCCATACAATGTGACACAGTTCCACGGCTTCGCAAGAATTTGATTTTCTTGAGAAGTCTGAATGTTACTGATCTGAAATTAAAATACATCAATTGCATGATGATTATAGTTGTTTTTCAAAAAATCACCAGAAATCCCCTTCTCCTTCCACCACCTCCCATATAAACCGCACTTTTTCATGAAATACTCTAAACGAATTTTCTCAGTACATTTAAATTTCATCGAGGTAAAAATTTGAACTTAATTCTTAATTTGCATTATTATTAATATCGGGAAAAAAACTTAACCGAGTAGCTTCACTCCTTCTTCCCCCTCCCATACAATGAGACACATTCCACGACTATACAATAATTCGATTTTCTTGAAAAGTATGAATGATACAGATCTGAAATTTAAAGTATATCAATTGCATGATAGTTATAGTTGTTTCTTGAAAAATCACCAAAAAACCCCCCTCCTTTTACCACCTCCCATACAAATTAAATTGCACAATTTCATTAAATTCAATGCACTAAGTTTCTCAGTGCCTACTCAATTTTTTAACCTTAAATTTGGTACAAAACATTTTTATAGCTACTCTAGCATGATGTGAAACAAATTAGTTCAGTGCTGTCACCCCTTCTACCACTCCCCATACAAAATTTCTAAACACCGCAAAAATTTCGATTTCATCTATACATAGTATCGTATGGTTGGGCTTTACGCACAATCGTAGTCCTGTTATGTTTTTAAGCTTAATGTTATTTTATTTGTTTTTTTTTTTTAACACCAGCTACAATTATTCACATGTCCTTAACGCTTTTCAACACGTATATGATCTCGAATCACGGGTTTGATTTGATCACATAAAAATGGGAGTATCATGCTTTCATTCTTAATAATTTATGGTTTTGACTCCAATAATATATAAACTATTTTCTTCAAAGAGCCATTAAAGGAAGCAGATTATATATCCCACATAATGTATTACTAACTACATTCTCAAAAGTTGCTTATTATTGCTATTTTTACGCGAACGAAGTCGCGCGCGTTTGCTAGTATTAAACAAACTTGGTTTTAATAAGAAACACAGATTCCTCCTCCCCCTCCTCACACAGCGTATGATGCAGCAATGCCCAGAAGGACAACCAGTGAAAGAGGTGCACCGTGCTGCTAGTGGAACGAAGAATTAAAGACACTCAGGGAAAAGTGCTTACTGTCCCGACGCAGAGTCCAACGATCACGGGAAGAGTTGATTTTTAGGACACTTTCAAAGTGTTTCAAAAATCTCTGTACCGAAGCGGATATATGTAAATCCCTGGGGTATAGCGTACAGGATGGTGATGACAAGGCTGAAGGGTCATCAATCAATCAAATTCCAGTTGAATCAGTCAAATTCCTGTTCAATCAACCAAATTCCTGTTATGACCCCCTGTAGGGGCATCGGACAGAATCAACTCTCTTCCACAAAGCGCGATCTTGAGCATCGGCGTTAAGGGTCACAGGTCCCCACAAATAATTTGCCCGATACTGCTAAGATCAATAGTAGAGCACCTGTTCCCCCAAATGCCAACTACTATGTGTAGCATAACCAAAGAGATCAGCATAGAGTCCATTCCTGCAATTAAGTCGGAGGAACTATTTGAGGCATGCAGGAAGATATAAAACAACAAGGCACCTGGATCCGATGGCATCCCAAATATTGCAGTAAAATTTGCTGTTCAAAAGAGGCCCGACCTCTTTATAACAACGATGCAAAAGTGTTTCGAGGAAGGAGTCTTTCCTGAACCATGGAACATTTGGTACTGTTACCAAAAGAAAACAAGCCTCCTGGAGAACCATCGCCATATCGCCCAATATGTTTGCTTGACACGTTAGTAATGATCCTTGAGCGAATTATAAACAACAGAGTGCTTGTAATAGCAGAGGAAAAAGGAGCACTGTCACCAGTTTGGATTTAGGAAATCGCGTTCAACGATTGACGCCATAAAAGTGGTAGCCAATACTGCAGCTGAGGAGAGAGATGGTGATGAACAGTAATGACACTGGACGTTAAGAATGCCTTTGACTCAGCAGATTGGTCGCTTACTACTTGTTGAGAATAATTTCAAACTACTTCCCCAACAGGAAGTTGAGGTACCAAACTGAAGAAGGGGTAAGGTACTACAACGTCACAGCGGGGGTCCCACAAGGATCGGTACTGGGTCCTCTCATGTGAAATACAATTTACGAAGGAGCTATTCGATTATCGTTGCCGCAAGGAGTAACATTAATCGGGATCGCTGACCGTTGCCAAGCACATCCACAAAATAGAGTCAGCAACAAACGAAGTAGTATCAAAAATTAAAGACTGGCTAGAATTCGCTGGTTTAGAACAAGCCGACCCACAAAACGGAGGCTGTTCTAATAATAACAACACAAGTTGAAAGAAAATTGAATATGTGAACATTCAGGTCGGGAGTCAAACCATCAAATTCAAGGAAGCAATTAAATATCTAAGAGCTATGCTCGATAATAGATTAAAATTTAAAGTTCACGTGGACTTCACGAGCAAAAAGGCATCACAAATGCAGGCAGCCCTTTCCTGAATACTGCCAAACATCGGTGGACCTGGGTCTGCCAGAAGGATTCAACTTTTCAAAGTAGTCAGCTCAGTCCTCCTATACGCTGTTCCGATTTTGACGGCGTCGTTAGCGAAAAAGGAAATAAGGAAAAATATGTCATCAACGTATAGGCTACGCGCGATAAGAGCAGTCAGCGGTTTTCGAACAATATCGGACGAAGCAGTCTGTGTCATAGCTGGAAAGGTCCCCATTGACATTCTTGCGAATGAGATGCTAAGGATCTATGAATGAAGAGGCTCGATCCAAGAAGAGGCAGCTGTTGTCAGAAAAATAAAACAAGAGGAAAAGGTAACATCAATAGCTATGTGCTAAGCCAAATGGGACAACACTACAAAAGACAGATGGACCCATAAGCTTATCGCCGTAATTTAGGTCTGGACAAAGCGAGTGTGTGAGGACTGTAACTATCACCTCACGTAGTGAGTGCCGAGTCCACCATTGATCATAGGCTATATGATAAAATCAGAGAAAAATTGGATGGAAATTTGCACACTCGTAACGAATGTGCTATTGGTCTTACTAATAATTCTAAATAGGTATTTAGTACACAATTTCAGCTCGATAAATTATATACGTGCTGAGTAAATTGGTTTATATGAAAAAGTGCAGTTTATATGGGAGGTGGTAGAAGGAGTGTCAGAATTCGAATACTTTTACACTGCCGTTTGAAATCGTTATAGAAATAATACTACCTGAATTTCAGATCAGTAGCTTTTATACTTTTCGAGAAAATCCGTTTATTGTGAAATTGCAAAATTGAGTCATTTTGTATGGATGGGGGAAGAAGGTGTGGAGCGATTAGATCAGTTTACGAACTTGCATCAGTTCGAACTTATGGGCTTCCAGGTTCAAATTTTCAGGCCTTTGCGTGCTCTATATTTGTCTGGAGACCATTCATATATAAACACAGAAAGAATGACTTATAAACTTTGTATTTTAAATACTCTAGATGAAATGTGAGAGTATTATAAGTTTGACGCATAATTTGTAACGCTAAGAAATGAGGCTCATAGATAAATGAATGATACAGAAGTTCATAGTGTTATAAATCTGGCCACCACGCAATATTGATCTTCTCCAATATGCCAGAACAAACCACGCAATATGAACTTTCTCTACTTAAAAGAAAGTTCTCGAATAATCTTCTAATATTGTTATAGATCTGGCAATGATCTCTCTCAAATCTGCCAGAACTATATAGAATATTCTTCCAACATGTAGAGGGCGATAGTAAAAGCTTCTAGAAAACACAACCAATGACACCCGACGCCATCTAGTAACTTCTAGAATAGTCCAGACCCAGCAGAAAAACATACACCAGAGAAGGTTCGAGAATTGGGTAAATCAAGTATAAATAGCCAGAGTTTTGCGACAAATGAGTCAGTAACTCAGCGACAGTTTTATGGAAAACACCTATCGGTGTAAGTGAGCGAAAGCGATAGATCGGCGGTGTTACCGTGTTGTGCGAATTAAGTTTTTAGAGCGAATTAAGTGAAGTGATCGGGAAATTGTGTAAAAGTGCAATAAATAAATTATCCTTATATCTTAAACGAATTGTGTTTTTCTTGAAATCCGGCGAACCCCTAGCTCGCAGCAATTGGTGTCAGAAGTGGGATTTCAAGCATAAATTCGGTTTAAAAATCGCGTGTGAAATTAAAAATTCTCGGAACGGATAATTTTGTGAGAAATCGCGAAACTAAATTCTCGAACGGACAGTGAGAATTTCGTGAAATCGAATATTCTCGAGTGCTCTAGTAAACAGTGACTTTAATTAGCGAAGTAAAATCGCGGAACTAAAATTCTCGAACGGACAGTGAGAATTTTGTGAAAACGAATATTCTCGAGTGAGCAGTGACTTTAATTAGTGACGTAAATTTAAGTGAATTCGAATCGCGGAAAAACTTGGAATAATCGGTAGTGAAAATGCCGCGTTATTTGAAGGACTTAAAATTAACGGAGTTGATGGAAGAACTCAGTAGACGCGAGTTACCTACGACAGGGAGCAAGTCTGAACTTGTCAGCCGTATGATCGAGACACTTGAGGCTGAGTGTGAGAATGCAGATAGTTTTGAGTTCCAAATCGAAGAAGCTCGTAAAGAGGAGTGTTCTGGTGCAACGGATGCTCTAACACAGTTAATGCAGCAAATGATGAACAAATTAGAACAACAATCAGCGGACATGCATCAGAAATTTGAACAACAATCGGTGGACATTAAACAACAATCAACGGACATTAATCAGAAACTAGAGAAATTAGACCAGACTTCAAAGGACCTTAACCAAAAATAAACTGCCAACAAGTCGGGCGAAACTTTATTATTCTTGGGACATGTTGCGGATGTGTGGAAAGTCAATATGCAGGTAAGAGTGGTTAGGGAAGACTAAGTGAAAGGGAGTTCTTGAGCAGGGCTGTTGTCTATTTAACAATATTTCATTCGTTTCTGCAAGTTTGGGTTTTTATGAGGGGAGGAGGAGGGGTAATAGTAAGGGTGGGTGGATGTTAATAGCTTTTTAATTAATTGCTTGAATCACGTCCAATATTCTCTGTGTAGAATGTGTCTCATAGACGAAGTTCATAAAATTCGGTGTATTTTACATTCACGAAACCGAACATTTGTATGGGAGGGGGTAGAGTAGGTAAGGGAATCGTAAATTTTGATATGCAGTTTTATTTCGCTTCTCTTTTAAGGTGCTTTTATAAAATTTCAAGTTCATAGCTTTTAGTTTGTTGGTTATTAGTTGATTTATGAAATTGGTCGAAATCATAGTTTTGTATGGGAAGGGGTAGAAGGGCAAGCGCGATTTGAAAATTTTCAAAGCAATTTCATTTGAATTATTTTTATAAGTTTCAATGCAAAATTTGAATTTGATAACTTTTAAGAGTTAGCTGATAACTTATTTCATAAAAATGCTCGAAAAAAATAATTTTGTATGGGAGGGGGTAGAGGAGGTAAGGGAATCGTAAGACTTGTGATGCAATTTTCTTTCTTTTTAGTTGTAAGGTGCTCGTACAAAATTTCAAGTTCGCAGCTTGCAAATTGTTTGTTATTAGTTGATTTAATGAAATTGGTCGAAATCATACTTTTGTATGGGAGGGGGTAGAAGGGTAAGCGCGATTTCAAAACTTTTAACGTAATTTCATTTCAATTATTTTTTTAAGTTCTTATGCAAAATTTCAAATTGATAGCTTTTAATAGTTAGGTGGTAATTGATTTCTTGAAAATGGTCGAAAAAATAATTTTGTATGGGAGGGGGTAGAAGTTTTAAAGATTTTCGACCAGTTAATAATTCATTCTTTGAGGGATTTTTTTTAAATGCATTTTGCAAATTTTCAAGTTTCTACCTTAAAATTTCATTCAAAAATTTTCAGCTTATGTGTTTTTTCATTTCACATGAAACACCTTGTGCACGTTAGACCAGGGGGGTCGGTGCATAACAATTGTAGAATTTATATTATTTTTTATGTATGTACAATAAATTGATATATTGACCTGCAAAATTTAAACTCTGTATCTTTTACCAGAACCCTAAGAAAATTACTCAAAATTTTCAAAATTTTTGCTTTCCACCTCCCTCCCCTTACACCCCCCCACTTAATTTTTTTACCAAAATTGAAAACTATATAGTTCTATGATCTGATAAATTTTTGATGTGATATCTGCCCTCAATTTTGAGATATAATGGTTTGAAATTTTGGAAAGTTCAATGCTCCCCATTTTCCCCCACTACTATTTAGTCCAAATATTATATTTTTTTCGTATTTTTCTAGTATAGCTTAATATAAATACCAAGTTTCAATTGCAGAGCTCAACAAATAGTCGAGATATTGATTTTTAAGTGTTTTTCTTTGCACCCCCCCTGACTCTCCCCCTTACAATAATTAGCCTCTACGTAAGCTGATTCCAGTGAATCTGTATGCCACCTTGATGGTCTAAAATTATAAATTTTTTATGCTAAGTAATTTCGCAGATATAATCATTTGAAAAAAAAATTCGGCCGACAATTGGTTTTTAGCCCCCCCTTTTTGCACCCCAATGGATAAAAAAATTAGATTAATTTTAAAAGTTGTCCCATAAACCCTTTTATATGTATATTGATTTTTAGCTTCCTAGCTGTAACCATAGCTGAGATATTTGAATTCTTAGTTTTCGGCTTAAGTGCTCCCCCCGCCTCCCCCTGAACCCTTACACCGCCAAAAATGAGTGTCCTCCTGAGATCCGCGACTACCTACAATCCCTCCAAAAATGAGCTTTCTATCTCGAAGGGTTTGGGAGTTAATGTGCTCTGAGCGTACACACCGGCGTACGGCGGACGGCGTACGGCGGACACACCGGCGGACGGCGTACAGACAAACGGATTTTTTTTTTTTTGCATTTTTAGGCTAATTTAGTCACGAAACGCGAAAAAACAAAATTTCAGGGTAGCAAATTTTTTTTTTTCCCAAGTCGATCACAATACTTTATTATTAAAATAATAAAGTAATTGGAGCTGCAAAATAATAAAATAGACACCATGGGTAAGGCCATAGAAGAAAACGTTGAGAAGAAACTTCGAATCTTCGAAGAACAAATTATGGAAAGGATATCCGAGATTGTAGAGGAAGTCGAACGCCTAAAAAAGGACTTCGAGTCATCAAGGCAGAACACGCTACGCACAAGGGTTTCGAAGCTCCAATCTTCGATGGACAAACACCGTGGGCGATTTATGAGATCCAATTTGAAGCTGCCGCAAGAAACAATCATTGGAATGATCTGGAACGGGGAACGGCTCTTATATTGGCGCTAAGAGGTCCACCAGCAGAGGTTCTCCAAACGATTCCGCAGGAGCAGCGACAAGATTTTTCAACGTTAGTCCAGACATTGGATCTTCATTACGGTAGTGACCACATGCGAGAGATCTACAAAATACAGCTATACAACCGAACCCAAAAGAATGGTGAAACACTTCAAGAGCTGGCACGCGATATTGAACGACTCACACTATTATTGCTTCCTAATGCGCAAACAGAGCAACGCAACGATACAGCTGTTTTCGCATTTAACAATGCTGTACAGGACAGAGAGCTGCAACAGGCGTTGAAACTGGCAGGTAAGAAAACGATTGGCGAAGCCTTAGTATATGGGCTGACGTTCGAAGCTGCCAAGCAAAGCT
Source organism: Chorisops tibialis (assembly GCA_963669355.1). NCBI lineage: Eukaryota > Metazoa > Arthropoda > Insecta > Diptera > Stratiomyidae > Chorisops > Chorisops tibialis. The sequence continues at coordinate 38,073,856 of OY770264.1, read as the reverse complement.
CGCGGAGCAACTATCGAGTCCGGGAAATAGTAAAAGAGTGTGTGTGTCAGAAAGCAGAGTACACCAAGCGGAGCGAAAGATTTGGTGCTCCCCGATGCTGGAATTGTGGACAGGCAGGACACTTGAGACTCGACTGCCGAAAAGCGACCAACTATTGTTCCGGCTGCGCTGCTAACCAATGCGAAGATGGAGATCGGGCAGGTAGTTCGTGGTCAAGAACTAGTCGTCAGAGTTCAAATCCTTCACACGGTTTTGATAAAAGACGCCGGAGTCGATCGAAAACCCCGAGTCGGCAAGCTCGATTGCAACAAGAACAATATATCGGGAAAGTTCATGGAAACAAAGATAGACATTCGAATAAGGATCGCGAACGAACGGCTAGAAATCGTGACGGTCAAGTAACTCATGCGAATAATCGTGACAAGGCCGAACATGAGAAGCGATGTGATCGAGAAGATCGCGAAAGGAGGAATGCGGGACTTAGAAAAGAAAGTAAACGTACTGCCAAGGAGGAGAAGGAGCGCGAAAAGGGCATGGAGAAAGAACGTGAACGTGAGAAGGAAAGAAAAGCCAGAAAAATCATTCAGAGGATAACAACCGAACCAAAGGATGCATGGAATAAGCGAAAACCTCGTACCAAAATGAAAGTGGTACATCTCGACCGATTAACCAAGTACCATGGTGCCATTGAGGAAGTGAACTAAGGAGAGGGTAATGTTATAAATCTGGCCACCACGCAATATTGATCTTCTCCAATATGCCAGAACAAACCACGCAATATGAACTTTCTCTACTTAAAAGAAAGTTCTCGAATAATCTTCTAATATTGTTATAGATCTGGCAATGATCTCTCTCAAATCTGCCAGAACTATATAGAATATTCTTCCAACATGTAGAGGGCGATAGTAAAAGCTTCTAGAAAACACAACCAATGACACCCGACGCCATCTAGTAACTTCTAGAATAGTCCAGACCCAGCAGAAAAACATACACCAGAGAAGGTTCGAGAATTGGGTAAATCAAGATAAATAGCCAGAGTTTTGCGACAAATGAGTCAGTAACTCAGCGACAGTTTTATGGAAAACACCTATCGGTGTAAGTGAGCGAAAGCGATAGATCGGCGGTGTTACCGTGTTGTGCGAATTAAGTTTTTAGAGCGAATTAAGTGAAGTGATCGGGAAATTGTGTAAAAGTGCAATAAATAAATTATCCTTATATCTTAAACGAATTGTGTTTTTCTTGAAATCCGGCGAACCCCTAGCTCGCAACAATATTATCACTCGCAAATCTCAAAACCGGTAGTCCTTCCGTCCGTGTCCTGTATAGCTCGAGAACGTGTAAAGCGCGAAAGTTGAAATTTTGTACACGTCGTTTTTGAGAAAAAAGTAAGGACAAATTAGTGAACGGGTCAAATCGCTCCACCTCTTCTACCCCTTCCATTTAAGACCGAAAAAAATTAGACGATTAGCTACACTCCTTCTATATATATCCTGCCATACAATATGACACAATTTAACAACTTTACAAAAATTTCTTAAAATCAACAAATTTCTTTTTCATGTAAAATATCGCATGATTGGGCCTTACGCCCAATCGTAGTCCTGTTATGTTTTTTATTCATTTTTTAAAGAAAGTATTAAGGATAATATTGTGAAACATTTTTGTTATAATTACGGCTTCTTCTGTACAAATCAATAAAATCCTTGCACTTCTTCTGCTACCACCAATGCAAATTGCACTATTTGGCAAAATACCTACATTCAATGCTAATTTTTAACAGTACGCCTTGAATCTTAAATTTGGTACAAAATATTTTAGTAGCAACTGGCTGTAGCCAGAAGACAGCATAGTACATTACGATGAACATACATAATTTAAAACGTGTGTTACATTTGCATGTCAAAACTGAGAACCTTAAAAGTTTCAAACCAATTACAACGTATAAAATGCAAATAATACGAACGTGTAAAACTACCATTTGCTTTTCAAGTCTTCTGTATTTAAGCCGTATAAATGTACTGTAGATTGTGCTCCATATATACAAATGTCAGATTTTGTCCTTAAAGGATGCGACAAGACGCCAGGTAAATCCAATTGTTTTTTCATGCTCCACTTTCCGAGAGACTTCTGTACGCATAATGAAAGAGTCTTATGAGGAAACTCTAGTAGCATCATGCATGTTTATAAAAGGGCTTTACTTTTTGTTGATTTACATGAAAGCTACGATGAAATTTGCTTTCAGACAATTTCAGATTAATCTTTTTCTACTGTTCTCTTATTGCTCCTTTATAGAAGGAAGATAAAAGACTACACACAAAGATATATACAATTTTTTGTTCATTTACTGGTTTTTGTTTTCATTATTCAATTGAAGATAGTACCAGTTTGATTTATGTGAGCGAATGTCCCGACGAAAGCAGGCTTCATAAATTTTTAAGGACAACGTATATTTACATATCAGGTCTAGTCGCTCATCACATGTTCGCAATCTTCCACTGTTCTCGAAAGCAAAAGAGTGTACGCGTGCGAACACTAGGTTACTCAGCGATTGTTCAAAGTCTCCAATAACAATACTGTGCTAATAAAAAGAACGCCTGTGACCAACAACAAAATATCCAGTCACATACATTCCGATGCCGAAACACATTGGATTACTTAATAACATTCGGTAGCGAAAAGCAACAACAAACACACGCGCTCATCGACTCGGAGAAAGCCAATAATCAGAAAAACGTAATCGTATGGGCGGCGACAGTCAGGAACGTGAAGTCGCTAGGGACGTCGACGGTGTGGACGACGGTATGGACGATGGTCGGTTGCACTGGGTATTAAAAGGGCGAGCGTTCGTGAAAAGAGGCAGTTGAGATCGCACAGTCGACGGAGTTAGTCGACGTTTCAGGAAGCGGAAGATTAGAACGTTGTACTCCGAAGGAGCAAAAGTTTGGAAGTGTAAAACGAAGGTGAAAAAAGCCATCAAATAAAGTTTGTGGTGATTTTAAATGAATTGCGACTTATTTTTATTTCTACTTGGAAATCATCAACCCCTTGCGCACTTTAATACACATATTTATCAGCACGCACATGAGTGTCTTCCCTACAGTGAAGTGTAGAGAATCAATCATATCTTGAATATCTATACTATGAATTTTCCAGTTAGCATGCTGCCAATCAGGTAAAATCTACAGGATCCGAAAGGAGCTTAGAAGGGGAGAGACTAAAGTAAAGTTGATGTTCCAGTCTTACATTTCGCGATTCACTGTACGGAATGAAGAAGGTTCGACAGTTTACTCGTGGAAGGAAAAAAAATTCTCTCCTAGTATGGAACCTACATTTAAACTGAAATTGGCGATAATAAATGCCGAGTAGTCAAACATTGCAGGGTACAGGAAGGAGTGTATAGAAGTCTTCACCTTTTGAAAATCATAATTCTGGAAACAACCAAATAAGGCTAAGAGTGTTTTATCAAATGCTTTGTGCATGGTATCTAAAACAGAAGGCATATTTTTTTTGCCTTACAATCGGTTCAGCCGTTTGTGCGTGAGAAACGGTCGGAGGGACAGACAGAAAACAATTTCAAAAACGTGTTTTTATGCTTAGTTATTGTTAAAATAAAACAAAAAACTAGCTTATAGCCAATTATAAGCAAATTACAGATTATCTAGTGATACAAATTATTGCAGCATTTTGCATTTGCATAATTTGAAAACAGACATGAAAGAAAAGAGTTGATCACCTAAAAGTCAGTATTTAAATGTTTAATAATTGTCCCAGTCCCAATCCCTCAGAATGGAAAATATTCATAAAAAATTTTGGCCTCCTTCAGGTCTTTAACATAAACTTGTTATTGTGAAAGGGTTGTTAGCCCTTCGCACAACCCTCTAACTACGAATTTTTCGTAGATTGAGATGGCCCAAATATAGACATAGCTAGGGTGTAGCCTATTAGATAGAGTGTTGGTCTTGTAATGCGAAGGTCGTGAGTTCAAATCCTGGTCGGCGCAATACATAATTCCAGCACATTGCCTGCTTGGATATACCTTGGTCACCTCAATCTACGAAAATGAAAAAATTCGTAGAAAGAGGGTTGTGCGAAGGGCTAACAACCCTTCCACAATAAGTAATGAAAAATGTTAAGGAACCTGAATATCAGGAGGCCAAGGTCCGATTTGGGCTGTAGCTCCATTGTAAAAAAAAATATACACATGCACGCAGAGTGCTGGAACTATACGTCGACCAGGATTTAACCTCACGATCTTAGTGCTGTAGACCGACACGCTACGCACTAGACTACACCTAGAAATACTTTCCCTACCTACAATATCACACCACTGGTTAATGTAGACCAGGCATAAGACAATGGGAATCATGATTAAATTGTTCTATTGCACAAATTTGCAGCATTTAACTACCAATTATCAATCATCAAATCTCTTAACAAGGCTCACTTCAAGCAAGACAAGGCACTGTAGTTCGGTTGCAATGTCATATTCGACACTTTGCAAATTCATCTTGTGGCACCGAATTTACCTCGCGAATGGTTAATTGATAAGTTCGGTACCATTCTTTCAGAAATTATGTCCAGATTGGCTAAATTATTGCTTAAACATTTTTGTAGGTGATTTTCAATGAAAAAAAGTTGTAAATATGTTAAACTGCATACAAGCCTTTCCCTGAAAATCATTCCAAGAAAATATATACACTCAAAATTTCACTCCAAATGCAAGATATTATCTTCGCCAAACTATGATAACGATTAAAATTTGCATTTTCAAACCTAAAGAGTATTAAATCCAGCCCAGTGGTTAGCTCTCTCGTAATTTTAATTACAAAAGCAATTTATTACACTATCTTACAAAAGCCAGATTACGCATTACAAATTTCGGATTACAAATTTCACAAATTTTCGAATCAAAATTAACAGCATTGACCGAATAACTCAATTTAAATTTCATCTTTAAAATTATCTTGAAGAAAATGCAACGTTTTCCTCTCTCTCTCTCTCTCTCACTCTTTCTCCAAAATATTCGAAAAATGTATTTCAAAGCGTTTTAGAGCCACAGCTATATACCATAAAATTGTGTAATGAAATTGTTTCCTTTAAAAGGAGTATACGTTAAAAAGATTGTTCAACAACCACCTTTCACCTTTTGTTTACTTGAAATCTTTCGTATTCAGTTATAAAATTTTCGTAATAATAAGGAATCCTACTCGGTCTTTCACAGATTTTGTATTTGTATTATGAAATATTTATGTATTTTTGTTTTCACATAAACAACAACGTTAATACAATGTAATTCTAAAGATTTTCAAAGAATATAAAGGGGTGTTTATTCCGAAAAGAATTAAATATGAATATGTATGTATATTATTGGGGTTTAGTTGAATTTTTTTTAAAGCTTCTGTAAATAAAGCAGTACGTCTTTGTAATCTGTCTTAAATACATTTCAAATGAGCGACCCAGTGTAAGCATAACGAAATAAGGATTTCAATAAAATGAAACACACGTCTAGACATTTTTTTTAAATTGTTTGAAACATGAAATTTATTATGCCCAAAAGCATTGCTGAAATGGGCCAGTGGAATAATTGGTCCAAATGTTTTCAGAAATGATGATGGTGAGAACGATACAGTTAACGGTGAGCGGTACAGAGACATAATTACTAACTTTTTTGTACCTCAATTTGAAGGAATTGATGTCGCAAACTAGTGGTCTCAACAGAACGACGCCACATGCCACACAACGCGCGATACAATTTACTGAAAAATACATTTGATGATCTATTAATTTCTCGAAATGGACCTGTTAACTGGACACCTGTTTCGTGCGATTTGACGCCATTAAATTTTTTCTCTGAGGAAATGTAAAGTCTATTCCAAAAATACAAAAAACTATTGAGCACTTGGAAGCCAATATTCGACGCGTTGTTGCTGAAATACAGCTTGATATACTGCAAAAAGTGTGTAAGAATTAGACGCCATGTAGGCGCCAGCCGCGGTGACCACATGCCCGAAATTTTATTCAAACATTAATGCCAAAAAATGATCTTTCAAATAAAGCTAATTTCATGGATATTAAAAACATTTTTCTGTAATTTATTTCAATTTAAGGTTCTCCGCCTCTAAAACCTACCCTGTAGAGTAACATTCCTTAAGCCTTGTTTTATGTGGTGCATTACTCACAGATGAAATTGCCACACAGTTGCCTTACAACATGGATTGTTTCAGAAGACAATCATTAACGCTCCCTGAGGTACTAGTCTATACCAAATGCAAGTTTGGCATTCATACTGGTGGATGCGAGACCTATCTAAATCTCTGCCAGTCTGTCGGTCATGGCACCGGAAAAACGCAACTCCACGTCGAGCTCCGAGGAACTCTGCCCGCGATGTGGGCGGTAAACCACAGCCACCACGATTCTTCCCGAAGGGCCCCTGTAGGGTAACAGTATTTAAATTAATTTTTTTTCGCATCATCCTTGAGTAATATAATCCTTGACAAATTATCATCAAATTTTAATTTTACCCCTAGCGCCATAAACTTTTGCACAATTTCTTGTATGACCGCTGGCAGAAAGTGCGGGTCGGTGATGAAATCTCTTCTTCTCTACTTCTCTTGCGGGGCATACCACAAGGCTCTATACTGGGTCCGTTACTATTCAGCCTCTACATCAATAATTTGCCAGACATACTGCTAGACTGTAAATATGTAGGCTGACGATGGTCAGCTTTACTTGAGTAGACCAGTGGGTCTTATTGATGACTGTGTTCCGCGTATTAATGATGATACTGCCAGAGTTTTTGGTTGATCAACCTAAAATAGATTAAAACTTAATGAGAAGAAGTCACAATGTATCATCTATTATCCAGAAATTAAGAATCTTGAATCATTTAATTTGCCTAGTGTTATGATGAATGGTATGTTTTGAGTTCTGTTGTTAAGAATTTAAAAATTACGCTAAACTCCTATATGACCTGCTCCAATCATGTATCTACCATTTTAAGAAAGTGTACGATGATTTGCGTCAGTTATGGCTTTTTACTAGCATGTTGCCACTAAGCATTCGACTCCTAAACTCGACTCTATTTGCCAACGTAAATTAGACATTGCCTTTAATGATTGCACACGCTTTGTTTTTCTGTTGTGACGCCGTGATCACGTGACACTCTTCAAACAAGCTATACTCGGCTGTACGCTTTCGGTATATTTGAAACGTAAAAATCTCATATTTTAGTTTAGTGTTATTAGTGACTTCATTGTAGCCTTGAACTCAAATCGAAAGCTTAAACTTCTTGGCCCACGTTTTTTCAAAGCTGTACATGAGTGCTCTTATTTCGTTCAAGCAATCAGACATTGGAATAACCTTCCTGACAAATTTCGGCGTTCAGTTGATCCTGGTGCATTCTGAAAGATTGTATTGACAAGTGTATTGCAATTTTAATTTTTTATACTCTAGATGAAATCTGAGAGTATATTGTGTTTGCCTTACCGTTTGTAACGCTAAGAAATAATGCTCGCACAGAGCCGCCAAGGGTACAGTAATATTTGTTGTCGCTCAAAAACTTCGATTCCGAGTTGCTGTCTGTCCGTCTGTCCGTCTGTCTACAGCATAACTCTCGAACGCTTTGAGCTATCGTGCTGAAATTTGTTTTGTACCATTTTTAGCAAAAAAGAAACTTTAAGTTCGTGAATGGGTCACATCCCCCCACTCCTTCTACCCCCTCCCATACAAATTTCACGAAATTCCGAAATTTTCAGAAATTGATTTTTCTTTGAAACTATTTATGCTATCGATTTGAAATTTGGGTCAAAGTATTATTATTTAGATGTCATTAATATGACTAAATATTGATCCGATCCCGTCACTCCTTCTACCCCCTCCCATACAAATGCATAATTTTGAAAAATGCAGTTTTTCGATTTTCATTGAAACTAGCAAAGTTATAAAAACAAATTGTTGTCAAAATTAATTTTAATATAATTCCAATCAGAACTGAAAAAATTATCAACTTCACCTTACTCCTTCTACCCCCTCCCATACAAATTTTACGAAATTTTGAAATTTAAATTAAATTATTTTTCTTCGAAACTGTTACAGCTATCAACTTGATATTTTGCACAAAGTATACAAATAGAAATATCAATAATAACAAAAAAATGTGTTTTGATCCGTACACTCCTTCTACCCCCTCCCATACAAATGTATAATTTCTGTTAAGTGCATTATATCGATTTCCATTAAAACTAGAAAAATTATAAACTTAAAATTTTGCCAGAATTTGTTTTTTAATAATTGCAATAAATGTTAAAAAAAATTATCAGCTCATCTTCTCTCCTTCTACCCCCTCCCATACAAATGGATAATTTTGAAAAATGCAGTTTTTCGATTTTCATTGAAACTAGCAAAGTTATTAACATGAATTTTTGGCAGAATTAATTTTATTATAATTTCAATCAGAATTGAAAAAATTATTAACTTCACCTCACTCCTTCTACCCCCTCCCATACAAATTTCACGAAATTTTGAAATTGAAATTAAATTATTTTTCTTAGAAACTCTTAAAGCTATCAACTTGATATTTTGCATAAAGTATAAAAATAGAAATATCAATAACGAGAAAGAAATGTGTTTTGATCCATACACTCCTTCTACCCCCTCCCATACAAATGTATAATTTTTGTTGCATTATATCGATTTCCATTAAAACTAGCAAAAGTATAAATTTAAAATTTTGCCAGAACTTGTTTTTTAAAAATTGCAATAAATGTTAAAAAAAATTATCAGCTCCTCTTCACTCCTTCTACCCCCTCCCATACAAATTCTGTATTATAAATTCAAGAAAAGCATTTCTCCTTCGAATATATATATATTAGAACTATCGAATTTGAAATTGAATCAAAGCGTGGTGATAAGGATGATGATAAGCTGTTTCAAAATCATCTTTAACGCTCCACTTCCTCTGCCACCTCCCATACAAATGCCTCAATTTCTGGAAAACTATGTCCAATTGAAAATAATGAAAGCTACAAACCTTAAATTCAGCACGAAATATTTTGCATACCACATTAGGTGTCATATCCAATAATTACAAATCTTCCTCCTCTGCTTCTACCACCTCCCATACAAAAGTCACTATTAATTATTTAAAAGAATTGGAGGTAACATATTTTCCGGTACATTGAACTCTTTCGCATTTCATCTAGAGTATCATATGAATGGGCTTTACGCCCAATCATAATTCTTTTATGTTTTTTCTCTAAATTTTCACTATCTTTTTTGTTAATCTATGCTACTCGTGAACTATTTTGAACAATTTTGCTTTCCATTGACAATCTTTTATTTTGTTCAGTTTCTGTTATACTATTTTATTTTAGTTTTAATTGTTTGTTACTACAAATTAATTTTCTTTTCTTTTATTTCTTTCGATTAACTTAATCCTATAATTTCCTGTACTTTTATACAAGAATTTATAATATTGTAGTACTAATGAATAAATATTTATCTTATCTAGCTATTCATTCGAAATTTAGGATTCAAAAATTAAATAGGTACTAAGAAAATTAATGTATTCTCCACTCGCTACGGTCGTTCTCACTCCCCTTCCCCAACCTTCCCAATCCCATTCCTTTCCTCCATGACTGTGTTTGTGCATTGCACATAAAGGCCGAAATTGCCTATAACACAGGTCATTCTGCAAAAAAAAGATTTAGTGAAATTGAACAGTTTGCATGAGAGGTGGTAGAAGGAGTGCGGCTTCCCACTGATTTTTTCTGAAATAACTGCTAACATTATACAAATGACTACTTTTTAAATTTCGGGCCAATAACTTTCATACTTTTCAAGAAAATTTTAATATTTATAAGGTTTTGAAATTGTGTCACATTGCACGGGAGGGGGTACAAAAATAGAGAGAACGCGTTGAGCTGGAAAGTTCAAATCTTGAATACGTCGTTTTTAAAGAAAAAGTAAAGTCAAGCTCGTGAAGTGGCCAAGTCGCTAAGCCCCTTCTAGCCCCCCCCCCCCCACCCATGCAAAATTACACAATTTCACAATTTGATAATAAAAAGGTTTGGTCGAAAAGTATAAAAGCGTATCCACCAAAATCGAACGAACGGACTCACGAGAATTGTCGAGCTCTCCTGCCATGTCTCACTGGCATGACGATTATCGAGCACAATTTTCTTCACTTTTTGAATGTTTTCGTCAGCTTAAAAGGTCGGAGGTCGTCCAGAATGAGGCATGCCTTCAACGATCTCTCGACCATCCTTAGAGGCATTGTACCACTCATAGGCTCGTGTTTTTGATATTGCTTTATCACCGTAAGCCTTTTCCAACATTCGCAAAGATTCCGCACATGAAATTTGATTGGAAACACAAAATTGGAAACAAACTCTTGTTCCAAATTTTTATCCAATTTAAAAATCGCGGTGTACTGATTCAACCAATTAATTTTGGGGATAATAATTAAGGACAGTACTACCTGCTTACCAAACAAAAAATTTTAAATATAATTTACCCAGGATAATTTTAATGACAAATTCTCAAAACTTTATGGTCACAATGTATAATGATAGTAATATATTCCAAATCCCAAGTAATTATGTAGCTCTTACAGTTTACAAAAAAATTTGATTAATGTAAATTGTTGAAAATGAATGAGTCATTTTGTTTGGGAGGGGGTAGAAGGGTTGGAGCGATTTGGCCCGTTCATAAACTTGTAATGCTTTTCGGGACGGACATCCGGTTTTGAGATTTTTGAGTGATAATATTGTTATAAATCTGGCCACCACGCAATATTGATCTTCTCCAATATGCCAGAACAAACCACGCAATATGAACTTTCTCTACTTAAAAGAAAGTTCTCGAATAATCTTCTAATATTGTTATAGATCTGGCAATGATCTCTCTCAAATCTGCCAGAACTATATAGAATATTCTTCCAACATGTAGAGGGCCACAACCAATGACACCCGACGCCATCTAGTAACTTCTAGAATAGTCCAGACCCAGCAGGAAAACATACACCAGAGAAGGTTCGAGAATTGGATAAATCAAGTATAAATAGCCAGAGTTTTGCGACAAGTTAGTTAGTTACTCAGCGACAGTTTTATGGAAAACACCTATCGGTGTAAGTAAGCGAAAGCGATAGATAGATCGGCGGTGTTACCGTGTTGTGCGAATTAAATTTTAGAGCGAATTAAGTGAAGTGATCGGAAAATTGCGTAAAAGTGCAATAAATAAATTATCCTTATATTTTAAAACGAATTGTGTTTTTCTTGAAATCCGACGAACCCCTAGCTCGCAACAATTGGTGTCAGAAGTGGGATTTCAAGGATAAATTCGGGTTAAAAATCGCGAGTGAAATTAAAAATTCTCGGAACGGATAATTTTGTGAGAGCGGAAAAGTGAAACTAAAATTCTCGAACGGACAGTGAGAATTTGGTGAAACCGAATATTCTCGAGTGCTCTAGTGAACAGTGACTTTAATTAGCGAAGTAAAATCGCGGAACTAAAATTCTCGAACGGACAGTGAGAATTTTGTGAAATCGAATATTCCCGAGTGATTTAGTGAGCAGTGACGTAAATTTAAGTGAAAATGCCGCGTTATTTAAAGGACTTAAAATTAACGGAGCTGAAGGAAGAGCTCAGTAGACGAAAGTTACCTACGACAGGGAGCAAGTCTGAACTTGTCAGCCGTATGATCGAGACTCTGCAGGCTGAGGGCGAAGATGCAGATAGTTTTGAGCTCCAAATCGAAGAAGCTCGTAAAGAGGAGTGCTCTGGTACATCGGATGCCTTAACACAGTTAATGCAACATATGATGAACAAATTAGATCAACAATCTGCGAAGTTAGAGCAACAATCGGTGGACATTAAACAACAATCTGCGGACATTAATCAGAAATTAGACCAGACCTCAAAGGACCTCAACCAAAAATTGGAGCTACAAAATTATAAAATAGACACCATGGGTAAGGCAATAGAAGAAAACGTAGAGAAGAAACTTCGAATCTTCGAAGAACAAATTACGGAAAGGATATCCGGGATTGTACAAGAAGTCGAACGCCTAAAAAGGGACTTGAATAACGTGAAAGCAATCGGAGTCATGAAAGCAGAGCACGTTACGCATAAGGGTTTCAAAGCTCCAATCTTCGATGGACAGACACCGTGGGCTATTTATAAAATCCAATTTGAGGCTGCCACCAGAAACAACCATTGGAATGATCTCGAACGAGGAACGGCTCTTATATTGGCGCTAAGAGGTCCACCAGCGGAGGTTCTTCAAACGATTCCGCAAGAGCAACAACAAGATTTTTCAACGTTAGTCCAAACATTGGATCTTCATTACGGCAGTGACCGCATGAAAGAGATCTAAAAAATAGAGCTGTACAACCGAACTCAAAAGAATGGTGAAACACTTCAAGAGCTGGCACGCGATATTGAACGACTCACATTATTATCGCTGCCCAATGCGCAAACAGAGCAACGCAACGATACAGCTGTTTTCGCATTTAACAATGCTGTACAGGACAGAGAGCTGCAGCAGGCGTTGAAATTGGCAGGTAAGAAAACGATAGGCGAAGCCTTGATATATGGGCTGACGTTCGAAGCTGCCAAGCAAAGCTCACGGAGTAATTATCGAGTCCGAGAAAGAGCAAAAGAGTGTATGTGTCAGAAAGCAGAGTACACCAAACGGAGCGAAAGATTTGGTGCCTCCCGATGCTGGAATTGTGGACAGGCAGGACACTTGAGACTCGACTGCCGAAAAGCGACCAACCATTGTTCCGGCTGCGCTGCTAACCAATGCGAAGATGGAAATCGGGCAGGTAGTTCGTGGTCAAGAACTAGTCGTCAGAGTTCAAATCTTACACACGGTTTTGATAAAAGACGCCGGAGTCGATGGAAAACCCCGAGTCGGCAAGCTCGATTGCAACAAGGACAATACATCGGGAAAGATCATGGAAGCAAAGATGGACAATCGAATAAGGATCGCGAACGAACGGGTAGAAGTCGTGACGGTCAAGTACTTCATGCGAATAATCGTGACAAGACCAAACATGGGAAGCGATAGATCGCGAAAGGAAGAATGCGGAACGAGAAAGGGGAAGTAAACGTGCCGCTAAGGAGGAGAATGAGCGCAAAAAGGAAACGGAGAAAGAACGCGAACGTGAGAAGGAAGCCGGAAAAACCATTCGGAGGATAACGATCGAACCAGAGGATGGATGGAATCAGCGAAAACCTCGTACCAAAATGAAAGTGGTACATCTCGACCGATTAACCAAGTACCATGGTGCCATTGAGGAAGTGAACGACTCTGTTCGGGACGAACAGGGACTAAGGAGAGGGTAATGTTATAAATGGCCACCACGCAATATTGATCTTCTTCAATATGCCAGAACAAACCACGCAATATGAACTTTCTCTACTTAAAAGAAAGTTCTCGAATAATCTTCTAATATTGCTATAGATCTGGCAATGATCTCTCTAAAATCTGCCAGAACTATATAGAATATTCTTCCAACATGTAGAGGGCCACAACCAATGACACCCGACGCCATCTAGTAACTTCTAGAATAGTCCAGACCCAGCAGGAAAACATACACCAGAGAAGGTTCGAGAATTGGATAAATCAAGTGTAAATAGCCAGAGTTTTGCGACAAGTTAGTTAGTTACTCAGCGACAGTTTTATGGAAAACACCTATCGGTGTAAGTAAGCGAAAGCGATAGATAGATCGGCGGTGTTACCGTGTTGTGCGAATTAAGTTTTAGAGCGAATTAAGTGAAGTGATCGGAAAATTGTGTAAAAGTGCAATAAATAAATTATCCTTATATTTTAAAACGAATTGCGTTTTTCTTGAAATCCGGCGAACCCCTACCTCGCAACAATATGTATGAACCTCTGTATCATTCACTTTTTTCTCCGAGCATTATTTCTTAGCGTTACAAACTTTGTGGCAAACTTATAATACGCTCAGATTTCATCCAGAATATAAAAATGCTTGACCCCCTTGAGTTTCATTCGCCCTCCCTAGTGCAAAACTTTTCTTTAAAACTAATACTCATTTTGCATTTATCTTAAAACTCTGAATTTAATTAAACTTGTTGTAATTTATTTTTGGATTGAACTTAAGTTAATTAAATTGAATCGCTTTCTATCAACCAAAACGAAACTAATGATGATGCAATGGCGCCATAGGCCATATCGAGCCTTGGCCTACCGGATACACCTCCTCTAACTGTCTCGGTCCAACGACCGCGTCCTCCAGTTTGAAAAATCGAGAAGCGATCTACAATCTGCGTAGACTGAGTCCTCCCGTCGCTTTCGTGGCTTCTCATGCGGTCGGTTGCCTTGAGCTTTGCCCATAAGCACTTGTTTAGGAATTCGTTCCTCGTGCATTCGCCTCATGTGGCCAGCCCATTGAAGCTTGCGGAGTTTGATCACGGTAGATGATGGTGGGTCGTCCAATAGTTGATACAGCTCATGGTTGTATCGAATTCGCCAAGCATCTCCATACACCTTCCGAAGAATTTATCGCTCAAGCGCGTTGATTAAGTTCTTCGACATCCGCATCAAGGTCCACGTTTTGCATCCATATGGCAGCACAGAAAAAATTAATATCTTATAGATGCGTAGTTTATTGTTTCGATGGACCTTCCTTGATTTTATTATGGGGAGAACCGCATAAAATGCTTTGTTAGCTGTCGTGATTCTTTGAATTTCATGTCGTTTATTGCCATCCTCTTTGAGAAGGGTTTCCAGGTAAACGATTTCATCCACTTGCTCGAAATTGTATTCGTCCATAGTAATATTTTGCCTCTCTTGGACAGTCCTTCGTATTTGGGTCATGCATTTAGTTTTCGCTTCATTGATCCCTACTTCACCCGCTGCCGACTCCAATTCCTGAAATACCTCCTTAACACAAAGTATTGATCGAGCCAGAATATCCACGTCGTCTGCGTACGCCACAAGCTGTGCGGATTTTATGAGTAGCGTAGCTCTGGTGTCCAATGAGGTTACAGAAGTTGCCATCCTGATGACATGCTCGAGCACCAAGTTGAAGAGCATGGGAGTGAGACCATCTCCTTGTTTTCCATCATGGCTTTTATTAACCAAACTAGTTTCTGCGGGAGACCTAGTTCAATCGTTATTCTGTAAAGAGTATTACGATCGACACTATCGTATGCTTGACAAAAATCGACGAACATTTGATGCACATTAATATCATGTTGCCAGCATTTTGCTAGCACCTGTTTTACAGAGAATAACTTTTTCGTTGTCGATCGTCCGGATCTGAAGCTACCTTGATATTCTCCGATGATCTACATCTACAATGGCGCTACAGCTCAAATCGGAATTTGGCCTCCTGATATTCAGGTTCCTTAATATTTTTTATTACTTATTATGGAAGGGTTGTTAGCCCTTCGCACAACCCTCTTTCTACGAATTTTTCATTTTCATAGATTGATGTGACCAAGGTATATCCAAGCAGGCAATGTGCTGGAATTATATATTGCGTCGACCGGGATTTGAACTCACGACCTTCGCATTACAAGACCAACACGCTACCTACTAGGCTACACCCTAGGTAGGTTCTCCGATGATATTGTTAGCATATTCGATGAGTCTTCGTTCAATAATTTTTGTTAAAATTTTGTAACATAATGAAATTCCCATTTTGTATACAGGACATGTAATGCTTTTCCGCCAGTCGTCGGGTACTTTTTCAGTTTTCCAGATTTTTTAAATATTGAACTGATGAGCTCTGTTCCACCATCTTTCAAGAGCTCTGCAGGGCGCCTTGTTCGATCTTAAATTATGTAAGGCTGCCTCTATTTCATCATAGGTTGGATCAATGGGCAGTTGATCTCCATCTGGATCTCCATGAATTATAAAAGGTTCAGTCTATGATGTCGTACTTTTTAACAATGTTCGAAAGTACTGAACCCAGCGTGCATAGATTTCGGTAGCGTCGGTTATGATGTTGCATTCTTTGTCCTTATAGTGGGTAGATTGCGGCTTGTGACCTTGACTCATTTCTTTCACGGTATTAAATGCTGCGCACACGTCACTTATTTTCTTCAAGTTTTCGTCCAGTGATGAAATTTGGTCATTGTTCATTTTTCGTCAGCAGATCTTCTTGGCGTATCGCCTGAGCCGCAGATAGTTGTCCTCTCTCGTGTTCGTCTTTCGAAAAACAGTCGATAGGCTGCATTTTTCTTGGTGATCGCTTCTTTGCATTCCTCATCGAACCAGTCATTTCGTTTCCTCAGCTCTAAATATCCTAATGTGTCTTCAGGTGCGCGCTGAATGCAATCCCTAATGTTCTGCCACATTTGGTCAATAGTTTGCTCAGGCTCAGCCTTTGATTGTGGTCATATATTCCACTTCGTTATGTCCTCCTTTAGCTTTTGCACATTGAGCTTAGGAGCCCAGCTCCTTTTAGTATGATCCTTGTTAGCTATGCGACAGCAATAATTAGCTCGAACAAGAAAATGGTCCGAGTCACAGTTCGCGCCACGTAGAGTCCTGACATCTAGAATGTTGGAGGCAATCCTTTCTTCAATAAGAACGTGATCAATTTGATTGAAGGTGTGCCCATCTGGTGATGCCCACGTCATTTTGTGAATGTTTCTATTCGGGAAACAGCTTGAGCTTATGACTAGGTTCCTACTGCTGGCGAAGTCAATAAGTCTCTGGCCATAGTCGTTCGTTTCATTAATGAAACTATGCCCTCCTGTTACACCCCTATGAAACAGTTCGTTGCCAATTTTACCATTTAACCAAAACGAAACTGCTTTACATGAATGTTATCACCTCTCTGTTTTGGGTACGCACTTTTGTTTAAAAGAAAAAACCAAACATTTCTAAAACTCATTTTAATGTTTTAATCCTTTCAAGACCCAAGGTAATTCCCAATTTATTGTATTGATATAAGAATTCTGTACTCCTTTAGTTTTTTATTGCCACACTCTTTAGCAGAAATGCTTGAGGGTTTTTTTTTCAAACACCAACGAACTGTACAGCTTTCATAAAGGATAAAAATCGACTATTCTCAAAGGAAACATTATTGTATATGTTTATGGATAAAAGACCAACTTGATCTCAATAATGTTCAATTTCGGGATCTTTTCAACTTAATGTCACGACTATCTTTTCGCATTACGTCATTCCAATCTTGAACAACATCTTTGAAATTCTTACTCACACTCGATGGGTTCGTTAAAAGCATTTTTTTATTCACTGTATACTATTATATCGTATAAAACCGATTGACATAGAAAGAGAATGTATCTGTGGTGTAGGTCACTTTCTTGTGCCATTTTCCACTGATTTTATATTGGAAGTTTGTCGAGGAAATTTGCGTAAGAGCGTTAAAATATTCACGACATGAACCTTGGCAATGGGATCACGCACCAATATATTTCCGAGCAATAAATTCTCTAAGAAATCGTTGTGAGGGAATCGCAACTCCTGTTATAGGCTCTGATTCAATTGACCATTTTACCTTAGAAAAAAAGTTAACTTTAGCGATAGGATTTGCGCGTGATTACTTTGAGTTGACAACTTCAGGATCCGGTGATAAATTTAAGGTTTATTTGAAAGAAAGTATTTTTTTTTTCTTGCGTTTTTTTTTTAAATAATGTGAATTTAGCGTGTCACATGTTGAAAGTGTCTTGTGAAGTTAGTTAAAGTTATTTAAAGTTAGTTGGAAGGAAATAATAGTAGGAAAGTACTTCTGGGTTAGATAGCACCTGGCTGGGAATTATGTAAATCTCTAGAAAACATGCCATATGTACGAATCAACATTTTCGCTTATGTCCTGTATGCAATGTGGAATTAAGGGAATGAATAAATGAATGGAACATGTGTTTATATAACTATGTCAAGGTAAAATTATATGGAAAGATAAAGAGCAGCAGAATTAATGTGTCTCGGAATGCTAAATTAAATAGCGACCATTATGCAAGTAAACCTGAAATAAGAGGAAACGGAATGAAATTTGGAATAAATGTTGGAACAAGTCCTTATTGTTTTGTTTTTAGATAAGCCGTGCACAAAAATTTGTAATTTATTCATATAGTAAGGTTCATTCTGACTTGTAAATATTATTTAATTATTCTAATAATAAACAGAGTAAGAATAATTAGAAACTGTTGTTGGTGGTAAATGTAGAGGGGGAGTTTTGTCATTTTGGTATATGACATCGAACGTGTTATGCAAAATATTTCACGCAGAATTTACCTTTAAGTTTTTTAGTTTGTAGGTTTCATAATTTTGGAGGAAATTGTGGCACTTGTATGGGAGGTGGCAGAGTAAGTGAAAGATTTTGGATGATTTTCAAGCTGCTTATCAACATCCTAATCACATCGCTTTGTTACAATTTTAAAGTCGACAGCTCTCATATGTTCGAAAGAAAAATATTTACTTGAATTTCTAATACAAAAAATTGTATGGGAGGGGGTAGAAGGAGTGAAACGAAGTTGATATTTTTTTTTGCATTTATTGCAATTATTTAGGGGCTAATTCTGGTAAAATTATAAGTTTCCACTTTTTCTAGTTCAAATGTAAATCGATTAAATGCATTTACTCAAATTGTGCATTTGTATGGGAGTGGGAAGAATGAGTATTCGAATCAAAAACAAATTCCTTGACATCAATTATATTTACAACTAGCAAACGCCCGCGACTTCGTCCGCATAAAAATCGCAGTAATAAGTGATTTTTGAGAATGTAGTTAGTAATACATTATATGGGATATGTAATCCGCTAACTTTAATGGCTCTTTGAACACAATGTTTTGTATTTTGTTGGAATCAGATCCATAAATTATTAAGAATGATAGCATGATACTCGCATTTGAATGGGAGAGGCTCGTGATCAAATCAATCCCGTGATTGAGATAATATACGCATTGAAGAGCATTTAGGACATGTGAATAATTATAGCTTGTGTTAATTAAAAAAAAAAGCCCAAATAAAATAACATTAAGCTTGAAAACCTAACAGGACTACGATTGTGCGTAGAGCCCAATCATACGATACCATAGATGAAATCAAAATTTTTATGATATTATGAAATTTTGTATGGGAAGTGGCTGCACTGAACTAATTTGTTTCACATCATGCTAGAGTAGCTATAAAAATGTTTTGTATCAAATTTAAGCTTCAAAACTTGAGTAGGTACTGAGAAACTTAGTGCATTGAATTTAATGAAATTGTGCAATTTGTATGGGAGGTGGTAGAAGGAAAGGGGGGTTTTTGGTGATATTTCGAGAAACAACTGTAATCATCATGCAATTGATATAGTTTAAATTTCAGTCAGTATCATTCACACTTTTTAAGAAAATCGAATTTTTGTAAGGACGTGGAATTGTGTCACATTGTATGGGAGGGGGTAGAAGGAGTGAAGCTACTCGGTTAATTTTTTCCCGATATTAATAATGCTAATTCAGGATAGAGTACGAAATTTGAGATCAATGAAAGTTATATGTACTGAGGAAATTGGCTTAGAATATTTCATGAAAAAGTGCAATTTGTATGGGAGGTGGTGGAAGGAGTAGGGGATTCAAATAATTTGTATGCCATAGATCACATTTCTGATAAAAATAGTATGTTCTTAATTTCAAATGATTTGCTCCAATGCCAATGGTTTTGAAGAAAATTTGATAAGTATATATTTTTGAAAATGAGTCATTTTGTATGGGAGGGGCTGGAAGGCGTCGGGGTATTGAAATGAGACCACACGCAGATTACATCTCGTTGCACATCTAGCAAACTGTGAAAGTTACACTACAATCGGTTTAGCCGTTTTTGCGTGAAAACCGGAAAGACAGACAGACAGAGAAAATTTTTAAAAACGTTTTTTTCTGCTTAGTTATTGCTAAAATAAAGCAAAAAACTAACTTATAGCAATTTCTAAACAAATAACAGACAGGCACTACAATTATGTTTATATAGATAAAAAACTTTTCTAAAATTTAAAGTTAATAGCTTTAACGGTTTTGAAGAAAAATAATTTAATTGAAATTTCGAAATTTCATGAAATGCGTATGGGAGGGGATAGAAAGAGTGAGGTGAAGTTTATAGTTTTTTCAAAGTTGATTGCAATTATACAAAAATTTATTCTGGCATCGTCCTATATCCTATATATATAATATCATCAAATTGTCTCTTATACGCAGACGACCTCAAAATGTTCCGTGAAATTTCTTCTTATTCTGACTGCTTGGACCTCCAGACTGACTTGTCGACTTTGTCCAGTTGGTGTTATAACAATGATATTTGTCTGAACATTGAGAAGTGTTTTGCTATGGAGTTTTCGTATAAGGCTACCTCTCCTGTCCTCACTTATTCTATTAACGGAACCACCCTTGTAGCAGTATCTACAATAAAGGATCTAGGAGTGACTTTCGATCGCAAGCTTAAATCCGTTAATCATTATTCTGAAACTACAAAGAAGGCATACAGACTTGCTGGGTTCGTCCTCCGTACGACAGTCCAATTTAACCGTCCAAGAGCAGCAGCCTTGCTATTTTTCACTCTCGTCCGTGGTGTCTTAGAATACTGCTTTATTGTATGGAACCCTCACCATGCTTGCCATGTTACGGCCGTCGAATCCGTTCAGCGTAAATTTACTCGCACCCTTTTCGACAGACTAAAAAAGCCTCATATCAGCTACAATGACAGACTTATAGCACTTCAACTTCAACCTTTGCATCTACGACGGGCTTTTCTTGATGCTTGCTTCCTCTATAAACTTTACAACTACTTGCTTAATACCTACCTCTGTAACGACCTGAATTTCCGGCAGGGAACAGTCTCAACCAGGAATTCAGATATTTTCTATCTTCCTCGAGCCTCACTCGATATCTACTACCATTCCCTGATGTTGAGAATGCAAAGAAACCACGATCAACTTCAACTTGGATCTTTAACTACTTCTTTTGTTTTATTTAAAAATAGAGTAAAAACTATAATCTTTAATGTTTGAAATCTTATCATCACTGCTCTCGTATTTTTGCTTTTGTATAATTGAAAATGTTATCTTTTTGTTCAAAGCGTTTAATAAATAAATAAATATAATTAAATATTTAGTGCGCAATTTCAACTCGATAAATTTTATACGTACTGAGCAAATTGGTTTATAGTATTTCAGGAAATAGTGAAGTTTGGATAGTAATAGTAATTTTACTTTATTATTTTAATAATAAAGTATTGTGATCGAGTTGGAGAAAAAAATTTTCCTACTCTGAAATTATCTTTTTTCGAATTGTATGACTAAAATAGCTTAAAAATGAAAAAAAAATCCGTCTGTCTGTACGCCGTACGCCGGTGTGTACGCTCAGCACACATTAACTCCCAAATCCTTCAAGATAGAAAGTTCATTTTTGGAGGGATTGTAGATAGCTGCGGATCTCAGGCGGACACCCATTTTGGGGGGTGTAAGAGTTCACGAAGAGGCGGGGGGAGAGCTTAAACCGAAAAATAAGAATTCAACTATCTCAACCATGGTTATAGCCAGGAAGCTAAAAATCGATATACATGTCAAGAGGTATGTGGGACAACTTTTAAAAATAATTTAATTTTTTTATCCATTGGGGTGCAAAAAGACGGGGCTAAAAACCAATTGTCGGCCGAATTTTTTCTTTTTTCAAATAATTATATCTTCAAAATTACTTACCATAAAAAACTTATATTTTTAGATCAACAAGGTGGTATCTAGATCCACTGGAATCAGCTTACATAGAGGCTAATTATTGTAGGGTCAGAGGGGGTGCAAAACAAAACACTTAAAAATCAATATCTCGGCTATATGTTGAGCTACATATATAATTGAAACTTGGTAATTATATTAAGCTATACTAGAGAAATAAGAGAAAAATATAACATTTGGACAAAATAGTAGTGGGGGAAAATGGGGAGCATTAAACTTTTCAAAATTTCAAACCATTATATCTCAAAACTAAGTGCAGATATCAAATTCAAATTTTGTGAAAAAAATAATACAGAAAAAATAATAAAAATGCTACAATTGTTATGCACCGGGGGGTCGGTGCATAACAATTGTAGCATGGCTCTCACGGTCTTACATGCACAAGGTGTTTCATGTGCAATGAAAAAACATAACAGAATTATGATTGGACTTAAAGCCCAATCATATGATACTCTAGATGAGATGGAAAAGACTTTAATATACCGGAAAATATGTCATCTCAAATTCTTTCGAATAGTGAATAGAGGCTTTTGCATGGGAGGTGGTATAAGTAGAGGGGGAGGTTTGTATTTTTCGTATATGACACTGAACATGGCATGCAAAATGTTTTTTGCTGAATTTAAAGTTTTTAGTTTTCATTATTTTCAAAGGAATTCGTCATAGTTTTCCTGAAATTGGGGCACTTGTATGGGAGGTGGCAGAGGAAGTGTTGCATTTAAGATGATTTTTAAACTCCTTATTATCATCCTTATCACCATGCTTTGATTCAATTTCAAAGTCGATAGCTCTCATATACTTGAAGGAGAAATGCTTTTCTTGAATTTATAATACAGATATTTGTATGGGAGGTGGTAGAAGGAGTGAAGAGGAGCTGATAATTTTTTCTAACACTTATTTCAATTATTAAGAAATAAATTCTGGCAAAATTTGAAGTTTGTACTTTTTCTAGTTTGAATGGAAATCGGTAAAATGCATTTACCAAAAATTATGCATTTGTATGGGAGAGGGTAGAAGGAGTGCACGGATCAAAACAAATTTTTTTCGCATTATTAATATTTCTATTTGTATACTTTATACAAAATATCAAGTTGATAGCTTTAACAGTTTCGAGGACAAATAATTAAATTTAAATTTCAAAATTTCGTGAATTTTGTATGGGAGAGGGTAGAAGGAGTGAGGCGAAGCTAATAATTATTTTTAAAATAAATTTAAATTACAGTAGAATTCATTTTGACAAAATTTCGTTTTTCTAGCTTTTCTAGTTTCAATGAAAATCGAAAATATGTATTTTCCAAAATTGTCCATTTGTATGGGAGGGGGTAGAAGGAGTAAAGGGATCGGGTCAATATTCCGTGATATTATTATCATAATACTTTGACCTAAATTTCAAGTCGAAAGCTTAAATAGTTTCAAAGAAAAATCAATTTCTTAATATTTCGAAATTTCGTGAAATTTGTATGGGTGGGGGTAGAAGGAGTGGCGGGATGTAGCCCATTCACGAACTTTTGCTAAAAATGACACACACAAATTTTTAGCACTATAGCTCAAAGCTTTCGAGAGTTATGCTGTAGACAGGCGCACAGACGGACAGACGGTCACTCGGAATCGAGGTTTTTGAGCGACCACAAATATTTCTGTACCCTTGGCGGCTCTGTGCGAGCGTTATTTCTTAGCGTTACAAACGGTAAGGCAAACACAATATACTCTCAGATTTCATCTAAACTGAAAATTTTTGAATGAAATTTTAAGGTAGAAACTTGAAAGTTTGCAAAATGCATTTAAAAAAAAATTCTTAAAGAATGAAATATTAATTTGTTGAATACCTTCCAAACTTCTACCCCCTCCCATACAAAACTATTTTTTCGACCATTTTTAAAAAATCAATTATCAATTCAATTATGAATTAAAAGCTATCATTGTGAAATTTTGCACAAAAGCTTTCTAAAATAGTTGAAACGGAATTGCGTCAAAGGTTCCACTTAGTCTTCATTAACCACTCTAACTAGGATATTGACTTTCCATGCATCTTCAACTTGTCCCAAAAATAATAAAGTTGCGCCCGACTTGTTGGCAGTTTATTAATATCTTCGATGGCAATTAGCATAAAAATAATATGTTTCAAATTTCAAATCAATATGTCTCATAGCTTCCAAGAAAATCTGTTTATTGTAAATTTTTGAAAATGTATCGTTCCGTATGGGAGGGTGTAGAATAAGTGGAGCGATATGGCCTGTTCGCGAACTTAACCTCAATTTGTTAAAAACAATGTGTGAACAAACAATGTACACTTTCAATCTTAAAGCGTTCTCGAGCTAGAGAGGACACGAACGGACGGACGGTCATCCGGTTTTTAGATTTTGGATAATATAAACTTCGGTATAATTCATCTTTTCTCCTAGCCTTATTTCTTAGCGTGACAAGCATTGTAGCAAACTTATAATACTATCAGATTTCGTCTGGAGTATAACTATATTTTCATCTACCAACACCTTAAACTGCGTATTGAATTTTCAAGCATCCCTAACCACAAGAAATATTCGAAACCTCTGTTGGATTTAATAGAACCCCAGTCAAATGTTGCCAAAACAAACGTATTAAAGGAATTTAAGGAAAATTCACAAAATATATCGTAAACGATTTAAATCGGTCGCCTAAGCATCTGATAAGAAGATGACTTATTAAATGCCAATTATTTATTAATAAGCATTCTATCACACGGTTGATAAATTCTCGCAGTAATTCTTGTTAGAAATGGTTATTACTTTCATTAATTACATACAGGAGTATGTTATATTTCTGAGGAATGAATTTTGGCCAAAAATAAGCCGATTTCTTGGAGTTTAACTCAATTCGATCACATAACATTAAGTTTAGCTATCGAACAACTGTTCAAAATTTTGTGCCGAAAAAAAATAGTTTTAATTATAAGATTTTAAGCGTGTAAAGATATAAAAAATACAATTTTTCCGGCATTATTGCGGGCTCATTATTTCGTATTCTATATAATGTGTAGAGCTTATTCTGATAAATGTAAAATAAAAAAAATGAATTAATTATCAAAAAATAAAATTTCAAATTATCTAACACACTTAATTTTATAAAGTCGAGTTGAATTGATGAGATCCTAGATTAAAATCTCATTAAAACAGTTGGATTACCAGGAAATTACATTTTCTTCCTATGAAACTTAATTGTGTGATATTATACGTATACCTATACGACTACATTATCATCTCCTCACCGATAACTATGTATGTATACATGTATAGGGTACTTACCATATTTCTTACAAGAAACTCTTAGGGTATTATACAGCAAAAACAGCGTTAGTCCTGTTGCAATCTATTTTTTTTTTAACATTAATAACACTGTCATTCAATGACTACAAACTAACGAGTTTAAAAATCAGGTTCTCAACCGCAAGAGTATTTTTTTTTTTTTTCTTTATTCCACCGACACTAAGTAAGATACTTAAAAGCACTTCACGGCCCTGTCTTTTCTTTCATGGAAAGATCTAATTTTAAAGGGAATTTTCTAGCTGTGTATTTTCCTAGAAGTTTTTTTAGTTTACTTCATTTCTCGGTAGAAATGCAATACATAAGTGAATTACTTGCATGGTTTGTTCTGTATGAAAAATTCTATGTAGATTAAATATTTTTAATACAGAAAATAAATGAAGCTGTTTATTCTTGAATCTTATGTGTCAATCTTCTTTTATAAATCATATATTTATGTATAATTCATCATCAACATTTTACCAACCATTAACTAGTATGGCGTATGGTATTATGGCGCTGTAATTATTGCGTTGTCGCCTCAGTGTCTTTAGCGGATAAGATTGCAGAACTCTCAAGGCAAGTTTCTGAATTAAGGGCTCTCTTTTTCACTGATTCGGATGGAGTGAAGACTGGTTTAATGGCTTCTAGGACCAGTAATTCCTCAAAGAGTGTATCGAATGTGAATTTCACATTGAAGATGTTTAAATCGGTGCCCGTTGCCAACATCTCGTCTATTGCTGTACCTAAACCTAATATCCCGGTTATCGATATTCCCAATGACGACGGGATTGGAACTTGGAATCAAGTAACATCGAAAAAAGTTCGCCGGTCTCAAAGTCGTGGTAATGTCATGGGTACCGACACAACCACTGCGTTCAATGTAGTGCCGGCAGTTAAATGGTTGCATTTGTCTCGGTTTGATGTTCAGACTAAAACTGAGGCTATTAGGAAGTACACGGCCGAAAAGCTCCAAATTGCGGAGGAGCAGGTACTTTGCACCAGACTGCCGAAGAGAGATGCTAACATTAACTCGCTTCGTTATATTACTTTTAAGATTGCAGTTCCTGTTTCTCTTCTTGAGCGTGCCATGGATCCGTCAATATGGCCTATTTCCGTTCGCATTAGAGAATTTATTTATAGTCCAAAAAACGTGAATGCTGCTCTACCGACAGAAATCTCGTAACTGAAACCCAAATGCCTGCTTGTACTGCATATTCTAATGATTTCTCAGTGTACTACCAAAACGTTGGTGGTATGCGCACGAAAGTTCGCGACTTGTTTTTGGCTTCATCACTTCATGAATACGACGTTATGGTTTTAACGGAGACCTGGCTTAATGATAGTTTTCAGTCAACAGAACTTTTTGACTCTTATTACGTGGTTTATCGATGTGACCGACCAACATCTACTGGTATGAACCGTGATGGCGGTATACTAGTTGCAGTCCGCTCTACACTTAGAAGTAAGCAAATTGATTTTTGCCGGAACTTAGACATCATAGATCAACTTTGTATTTCGGTGGAGTTTTCCTCTAATCCAAAATAACATTTTTGGTGAGTTACATTCCGCCTAAGAGCCCTTTGGAACTTTATCGTCAGCATCTGATCAACATAGAGGACATCGTAAATAACCTGCATCAGTACGAGATCCCAATAGTGATGGGAGATTTCAACCTAGGCGATGTAATATGGACGTTTTCTGAAGAAGAGAAGTCACTCATAGCTTTCAACGTTCGAAAGGAAGTCGAGTATGCAGTAATCGATCTGCTATACTCTTTTGGATTGTTTCAGATTAATCATTTTAAAAATAGTCTTGGACGAATTTTGGATCTAATCTTCGTAAATAATGAGTTTAAGTATAATACCTTTTTAGTGGATTTTCCGCTCTTAAATAACTCTATTCATCATACTGCTTTTGGTTTTTTAATAGAATTCTATAATTTTGAACCTATGTATATCTTGTAATAGTTTAGACAATACGCGCTATGACTTCTCTAAAACCGATTTTGTTGCTCTTTCTATTGACTGGAATTCTAATTTCTCAAATTTAAATTTATCTTGTGCTTATTCAACTTTTATGTCTATCTTATGTGATGCATTTAAATTATATGTGCCTTCGCGGAATGAAAAGTCGTGCCCTAAACTTCCATGGTCCAACAAGAAATTGAGCAACCTAAAAAACGTAAAAAATAAAGCTTTTAAGTGTTTTAGGAAAACTGAGTCTTTGTACGACCGGAACAAATTCCTTCGTTTTAAATTTAAAGAAAAGATTTCCGGATTCTACACTGTTACGCTTTATTATTCGTGACGTTTCGGTCTCTGCTGAGACCTTTATCAAACTGATGTTGCGTATTGTCTGATGTTTGATAAAGGTCTCAGCAGAGACCGAAACGACACGAATAATAAAGCGTAACAGTGTAGAATCCGGAAATCTTTTCTTTTAATTCAAAATGCACTGTGAAAACATTCACCAAACCAAATTCTTTCGTCTCAGGAAGGAGTTTGATTGGCTTAATCGCTTTCTTTATAGACAATATATCGACTCAGTTGAATCAAAGATTAAACGTAATAGTAAATCCTTTTGGATCTTCTTCAACTCCAAACGTAATTCCTCATTACTGCCTAATTCAATGGAGTTTCTAGGAGAGGTATCGAACTCTGCTGAAGGGTCCTGTGAACTGTTCGCATCATTTTTCAAGTCTGTTTACAACTCAACCACAACAGTCGATTCAAATTTTTCAGGAAGGTTCGATGGTTTGGTCCCCATTGTTGATCTTGGCAGTTTAACTCGTACTGAAGATGATGTATTAGTTGCTCTATGCAATTTAGACATTCAAAAAGGATCTGGTTTCGACCAAATTCCGGCTATGTTCTTAAAAGGTTGCGCTTCATCGCTTTATGAAGTGTTAACTATTATTTTCAACAAGTCGCTGGAGTCCGATTCATTTTTGGATACTTGGAAACTGTCTTTCATAACTCCAATATTTAAGTCAGGTCGCAGACATATGGTTGAAAATTATAGACCTATAACCAAACTATCCTCCATCCCTAAGTTATTTGAAAGCATAGTTAAGGAAAAGGTATTTTTCCATATTAAAGAGGTTATTTCAAACTGTCAGCATGGTTTTGTTTGCGGTCGTTCTACGTCTACAAATTTAACGACTTTCACTAAATATTGTATAGATGCAATGGAACAAGGCTTTCAAGTTGACGTCTTCTATTCAGATTTCAAAAAGGCATTTGATCGGGTTCATCATGGTCTTTTGATTGAGAAATTGAAGGCACTGGGGTTTCATTCTAATCTGTTAAACTGGTTTTCATCTT
The DNA here is from genome assembly GCA_963669355.1 of Chorisops tibialis. Taxonomy (NCBI): domain Eukaryota; kingdom Metazoa; phylum Arthropoda; class Insecta; order Diptera; family Stratiomyidae; genus Chorisops; species Chorisops tibialis. Next base: position 38,045,543 of record OY770264.1, on the reverse strand, counting down.
ACGTGACGAATAGAAGACAAGTTGTGCGAATAAATGGAATTTCTTCATCGTGTTTTGATGTTAAATCTGGCGTTCTCCAAGGAAGCCATTTAGGGCCCATACTTTTTGTTTTATTTGTAAACTACATTCCGTCAATATTTAAATTTTCTAGCTCTCTTTTATACGCTGATGATGTTAAACTCTTTTCTAAGATTTCAAGCTTGGGTGACTGTCTTGAACTTCAGGCTGATATTTCTGAGCTCTATAATTGGTGTGACGTTAACTTGTTAGAACTTAATTATCAATCAATCAAATTCCTGTTAAGACCCCCTATAGGGGCATAGGACAGAAACAACTCTCTTCCACAAGGCGCGATCCTGAGCATCGGCTTTAAGCTGTTGCCAGGACTTGTTTATTCCTCTGGCCTCCTGCTCAACTGCTCGCTTCCATGTGTTACATGGTCGACCAACCCGACGTAATTATGATAAATGCAAAATATTTTCTGCCTACAGAAAATCTTTTCCCATTATATTTGACTACAACTTAAATAACAGATCTCTTCATAGATCCTCGGAGGTAATGGATCTTGGCGTGTTGATCGATTCTAATTTTAACTTTAATTCTCATATCGACTACATAATCTGCAATTCAAATCTTGGTTTTGTAAAACGTAATGCTAAAGATTTCATTGACCCATACACTGTCATAGCACTCTTTGTTTCTCTTGTGAGACCTATTTTGGAATATTACTGTGTGGTTTGGGATCCTGTATATCAGATTCATGTGTTGCGGATTGAACGAATTCAACGTGGTTTCTCTAGATATGCTCTTCGTAAGTTTAACTGGAGCGCTGCCATTCCCACGTATGAATCCAGATGCCAATTAATTGGCTTGCAATCTTTGGCTCATCGAAGGAAGTTATTATGTGTGATGTTTATAAAGGATGTTATGTCCTATCGCATTAAAGGCCCTGAATTGCTTAGTTATCTACCAATTTATGCTCCAGAAAGGCCATTGAGGCAGAGAGCGATTTTTCATCCCACCGCGCACCGCACAAATTATGGACTTAATGAATCTATTTCTAGATGCATCTCCTACTTTAATATGATATGCGACAAAATCGATTTTACTGACAGTCGATCGCAGTTCAAAGCCTATATTGTAGCAAATTTATAAATTTTTTTTTTTTAATGTTTCTTATTGTTTTGGTTTTTCTTAATTTTTAATGTGCACAGATTTTTAATTGTAATTCTTTAGTCTGTTGAGATATCCTCTATAGATGAATAAATGAATAAATAAATAAATAAATAAATTATTACAAGTTGACAATTACCCTTTTCTTATAATTTATCTTTTCTAGCAATTTAACGATCTTTCCATTGGAAATAATTTTGGTATAATCAAAATAAAACAACCATTCTTATTAGTTCTTACATTCTGATTATAACAACAATTTGAGAATCAATAACAACCTTTTCCATTTTATTTCGAGTGCCTACATTTAAATCCCGGTTGCCAGTACACTGCGGCGACCATAATATGCGATAAATAAAATTCACAGATATGTAGATGGTTGTGCGAGGAGCTATCAAACTTTCCACAATAACAAATAAAATAAAAAGAACCTGGAGGTCTGAAGGCCAAGGCCTGATTTTGACTACAATTCCATTGAAGAGAGAGCCCTTGAAAAAAACGTTAAATCCAGTGTGAATTCTGGTACCGCGAACCAGAACGACGCATCCTCAAAACGACGATATTGGCAATTTCGATGCAATATATGTACTATACGTATTTACGTAACAATCTTAAATCTTTCAGAAGAACGTCATTTTAAAACGTACGTCTTTCAAAATTATCTATCTTCCACGTCCTCTGCCACCTCCCATACAAATGCCAAAATTTCAGAAAATCAATGTCCAATTTTTTTGAAAATTATAGAAGCTACAAACTTTAAATTCAGCACGAAATATTTTGCATACAACATTCCGTGCTGTATACGAAAAATATCTGCCAACAAGTCGGACGCAACTTTATTATTCTTTGGATAAGTTTTGGATGTGTAGGAAGCCAATATTCATGTTAGGGTGTTTAGGGAAGACTACGTGAACGGGGGTACTAAGACAGGGCTGTTGTTAATTATTTAACACTTAAATGCGATTTCGATCAATTGCTCCAGTACATTGAATCAATATTTCATTCGTTTATGTATGCAAGTTTGGGTTTGTATGAGCGAGGGGAAGTGTTAAAATTGGTAGGTTGATGTTAATGAATTTTAAATTGATTGCTTAAATCAAGTTCACAATTCTCTGCATGGAATGTAAGCTTTATAGACGAAGTTGCATAGAATTTCTATGAAATTCGGGATATTTTATGCTCACGAAACCAAACTTTTGTAAGGGAGGAGGAAGTCAGGGAATCGTAAAATTTTGAATGTAATTTTATTTTGCTTCGCTTGAGACGTGCTCGTACAAAATTTCAAGTGCGTAGGTCTTAGTTTATTATTTTTTAGTTGATTTAATGAAAGCCCTAAAAAATTACTCAAAGTTCCCTACATTTTGGCTCACCAGCTCCCTGACCTACCAAAACAAAAGGTCATATAGCTCTACAACCTGATAATGTTTCAACTAAGTCTCTGCATTGAATTTTGAGATACTTATATGTTAACGGTTTGAAAATTTGAAATGTGCACTGTGGCGACACGACGTCGGATTACTGTGGCGATACGACGTCGTCGGCACATTCCAGCCGCATTGAAATCGGACGGATTTATGCTGACCACACACAAGCAAAACCGTCCTCATTTCCATACATCCAGATTTGCTGATCGCCAACGTCACCTTCTGCATATCGCCAGATATGCAACGGATCAAGTGGCATGTCCGACGATGCGCGCGATCAAGCAATGATAATACTTTGTTGCTTATCATACACAAAGTACGCCAGCCAGACACGCCGCAGCGTCAGCATAATGACGGAAATTAAAAGGCAGTTGCGCTGGCTTTTGAGACAGTCGTTATTCCACTCGCTATGGTCGTTCTCACTCCCCTTCCCCAACCTTCCCCATCCCATTCCTTCCTTCCATGACTGTGTTTGTGCATTGCACATAAAGGCCGAAATTGCCTATAACACAGGTCATTCTGTAAAAAAAAAAACAGTCGCCCATAGTCTTTCACAATCGTTCGCATTCTTCAGTAATAATAAAGTGTTATTTATTTATTTTACCTCTCGTGTTTTAATCACCACCTCGTCCACCCTCCTAGGCCCAAATGCACTATTGAGTATTTCTAGTACGCATTACAGATACTCGATACACACTTACACTTCTGTCCTAATAGAGTTTGGACAATGCATGTACAGCAATTGCTCGGGAAAATTTGTCCGAAATTTGAATTTTCTCAATTCTTTTTGTTTTATGAAGTAAACACAATCATAAAGAATTGTTATTTATGAAAGTCATATTTATTTTCGATTGTAATGAGTATGCCATACAAAAACTTGCAGTTAAACGCAAGTTTATGCTCGTGTCCGTACATTTGAAAACCGTCAAACTCAAGTTTGGCGGTTTTTCACATTTCTTATCTTGCCTTCTTGTGCTTCTAAACTCACGTTGAACTGTTCGTATTATAGCATTGTCCAAAGACTAATAAGACAGAAGTGTTAGTGTGTATCGAGTATCTCTAGTACGCATATACGCACGTAGATTGTCTATCTTCTTTCAAGTCTTGCTCCATTCAGTAGAGCAAGAGAGATTCACACAGTTGCATGCAAGCTTAGACAATGTTTATATAATATTTTTTCGAACAGCACACCTAATATGTAAAAATTCTTGTTATAAATGTCCCTCCTTCGTAAAATATTGTTCAGAAGAGCACGTGCAAATTTAACATGAATTTAATTTTAAAAGAAATTAATCATATATCGTGTAGACCCAAAATGGTTCTATTTAAATTGAATTTAGCTTGGTAATACTAGCTTCAAAATAATGAAATTGAAAAGGGTCAAGCGTATAGCTAATTTCGTAAAAGAAATGAGGTATATGGTAATTTAACATTTTATTTCGGGAAAAGGATACCTTTAGTAAACAGAGGCCATAAAGAATTGTAAAGAAATTCATAGGTTTAAGGTGTAGATAAGCAACCCAAGCTTCCTCAATAAAATAGATCGATAGCTTATGAAGTTCAATATTTATACTCTACATAAAACTTAGAGTAAATTGTGTTTGCCTTACTGCTTGTAACGCTATGAAATAATGCTTGCATAGGTCGCAAAGGGTACAGAAATATTTGTAGTAGCTCAAAAATCTCGATTCCGAGTAAGCATCTCTCCGTTTGTCTGTTTGTCTACAACATATCTCCTGCAGACTTTGCGCTATTGTGATGAAATTTTTTTATGTCATTTTCAGCAAAAAAAAATTTTTAATTTGTGAGCGGGCCACATCTCCCCACTCTTTATACACCCTCGCATTTCACGAAACTTTAACATTTCATTTCATTGCATCTATCAACTCGAAAATTTGATCAAATTATAATGATGTGAATACCATTAATTATATTATTTCGATCCGCATACCGATTGTACACCCTCCAACATAAATGCCCAATTTCGAAAACTGCATTTTATCGATTTTCGTTGAATCTAGAAAAGGTAGAAACTTGAAATTTTACCTGAATTTTTCTTTTATTATTTGCGATAAATGCTTGGAAAATTATAAATTCAAGAAAAATATTTCCGATTCGAACATATCGACTATAAAAGTGAAACAATGCATGGTGTTAAGAAAGTTATTAAACCATTCCCGTCCAAAAACCGTCCACTCTTTCTAACACCTCCCGTACAAAATGACAAAATTTCAAAAATTCATTTGAAAATTATGAAAACTGCAAACATTAAATTCAGCACGAAATGTTTGCATACCCAGATCAGTGTGATAATCAAAAATTTTAAACCTCCCCCACTCCTTTTCATTTTTTTTTATTCATTTTTATTCATATTAATCAACAGGCATAAGCCAACTGACATCAAAAGATTAACAATTATAGTAATCAGTTTAACATTATTAACAAAGAATTAAAATTTTTAGTCATTGTAGTCATTGGTTCCTGAGACCCAAAGTTTGTATGATGCGCGTCCAAATGCAAAAAGCTAATAAACCTAAGAGACCTAGAGCGCGAGTTAAAGTTAACTAGACTTAATAGATCAGGTGAGATAATGATACCTGAGACGATTTTATACATAAATACAGCCGACGCCAACTCCATTCGTTTTTCAAGTGATGACATCCCAATAAGTTGCAAACGATCACTGTACGGTGGCAGTCGAAGCGAATCAGCCCAAGGCAAATGATAGAGCGCAAAACGTAAAAATTTGCGTTGAACGGACTCGATACGTGCAACATGAATTTTATAAGACGGTGACCAGACAACAGAACAATATTTCAATATCGAACGAACTAAACAATAATACAGATTTAGAGCTACATGCGGGTCACGAAACTCTCTAGAGAATCTCTTAATAAAACCCAATACAGAGTTAGCACGGTTAACAATGTCATTTATATGAAGACGAAAATCAAGCTTAGAATCAAGTGTCGCACCTAAATCGCGAATATGGTTCACAGACATAAGAGAAATACCAAGCGCTTTAAAATCATACACAAGAGTGGACTTTTTACGAGAAAAATGAGCAACAAAACACTTATAAAACGAGTCACATCCTCCTGAAGAAGACACTGATCTGCGCTGGACTTAACAGTTCTAAAAATCTTAACATCATCTGCATAGGCAAGTGTTTCGGAGTTCTTAATTACACTAAATAGATCATTAATAAACAAAACAAAAAACAAAGGGCCAAGGTGACTACCCTGGGGAACACCTGATGAGGGATAAAAAGTATTGGACAGCTGGGAGTTGAACCTCACGTGGAGAGACCTTTTATCGAGATGGGATTTAATCCACATTAGAGTTTTCGAAGAGAACCCAATCTTGTCAAGTTTAAAAAGAAGCACTTTATGTGAAAGCTTGTCAAACGCTTTACTTGAATCAACTTGATTCCCTGCCTCAATAGAACGCAAACAGTAATTGGTGAATTGTACCAAATTTGTAGCAGTAGATTTGCCTGGAATAAAGCCATGCTGCTTGTCTGAAAGAATTGATCTACATTGAAAACTTAGTGAGTCACATACAATTTTTCAAAAAGTTTAGCAATAGGAGATATTTTAGCAATTGGTCGGTAGTTCGTCACAACATCTTTCTTCCCCTTTTTGAAAACTGGAACAATGAAAGATTTCTTCAATATAGTTGGAAATATGCTTGCATTTAAGGAGAAATTAAATAAATACGTGAAAGGCAACACTAAGCTAGGACAGTGGCGTAACACCAATCCAGGGACGCCGTCAGGACAGTCAGAGTAGTCATCATCAATTTTACATAAATAATCAGAGACGATAATATCAGTTACACAGTCAAAATTCACATTAGCACTTGACAAAGAAGAAATGTATTCAAAATATTCATAGTCAATATCACAAAAATCATTATCAACAAACGCTGAACGAAAGTACGACGCAAAAAAACCACATATAACATTGGAATCATGACTTGACTCACCGTTAAAAATAAAGGAAGATGGATATTTGTGAGATTTTCTTTTACCATTAGCAGTCCCAAAGTCCCAAAAACATTTAAGGTCAGATTTTATATTGAGCGCGATCTTGTCAATATAACATTTATAAAGCAAATTTGCTTAGCTATTAAATTTTCTACGAAGGTCTAAATATTTAGCGTAGTCTAAATCGTCACGGGTAGCAGTATACCTTTTCCACGCACGGTTGCGATCATTTCTAAACATTCTTAGCGTTTCATCAAACCACGGCTGGTGAGAAGATATATTTTTTGTTAATTTGTGTGGAACGAATTTAACGAATCCCGCATATAAAACGGAGTAAAATAACTGAATTAAAGTGTCGATCTCGGATGTCTTGGAAAACAATGAGGTCCAGTCAAATGAGATAAAGTAATTATTGAGTGAACAAAAGTTAGCTCTTTTAAAATCAAATTTGTATATTGGAGCGTAAGATTCTAATGATTGCACACAATAATTAAAGTTGAGAAAAAATGCTGGATGATCAGGAACTTCATTCAACAGAGGAACATCAACCCGGGCTGTGAATGTATTCGAACAGTCCGATGTAAATGCCAAGTCAAGCACACGACCACGATGGTTTTTGATCCCATTTACTTGTTGCAATCCCTGGCTCACGAGGTTGTCAAGAGTAAAGAATTCCACTTCGAAGCAAGCGTTGTTAGAGCAGAAGAATTCTTCACATACAGATGGTTCCCAGACAAGTCGCGGAAGATTAAAATCACCAAATACAATAATATCATCGTCCACTCGACAAAGTTCCAGCGTGTCGTTAATAGCGCGAACGTAATTTGCATATTCCGTCAACGGAGACTTTGGAACAACATAAAGAAGTACCAGATAGAGTTTCTTCTTCCCAAAGTTGATACTCACGGAAAAGAACTCCAGATTAGTTGCAGACGAAATAATAACTTCGGAGCAAATCAGACTGCGACGGATCCCAATAAGTAATCCACCACCCACAGGTGGATTAGACAAGGTTCCATGTCTATCACGCCGAAACAGTTGAAAATTGTTACTAATGATTTCGTGATCAAAAAAACCACCATGAAGCCAAGTCTCCGTCAGGCAAATAACGTAAAATTCGCGGCACATTGAAGATAAGTAAAATTGGAGTCTTGCACGCCGAAAATCCCTACTGACAAACTCTTTTACGAGTAAGTTAGCTGGCCAGAAAGTCGGAGAGGCGAGAGTTTTGAATAACTTAGACGGCACGGAAACTTTAAACGAGGCAATGTTACGATCCGCTCTGTTTTTCGGCGTTATATTTTTGCAGGAGACATTATACTTTGAAGGAGCACTGGGATGAACTTCGATTTCTCCTTTTGGGACTGGCGTGGCGAGTCACACGGCCAGTACTGACTGCAAGGGATGAGACAGCCGCTTTAGGCTTAGCAACCTCGCACGCAGATAGTGACCGCCGTTTGTCAACAAGTCTAACAGCTGGCACGGTGGTAAATGAACTTTGCCCGGTATGAGAAATATTTACCGGATTTTCTAATTCCGTTAGGCGTTGAAGTATTCATCGAGTTTATCGTGAACGGACTTTAAAGAACAATTACACATTGCTAAGCTTTAGAAAACCGAATAATAAAAAAAAAACGAGATAACAATTTTAAACGAAAATCGAAAATTAAACGAAAATCGAGTCACAATGCACAAATAATTAAATTTCGTGGGAAATGTGCTACTAGAAATGAAATGCGTCCGTACTCAATCGCGTACACTTGATGACTTTTACCACCACCCATACAAAAATTACTATTTACTATTCTGAAGAATTTGAAATGACATATTTTTCTGTTCAATATTCTCTCTCTTCTACTTGAGCTAGAGTATCTCATGATTGGGCATGACGCCCAATCATAACACTGTTATGTTTTATAGAAAAAAAGTTGAAAATCAATTTTATATCTTCAAAGAAAAATAAAGGACAACCAATACTGTCCGGGAAACGGCTCTTGTGCTTGGCATATTTAGACGATAAATGAAATGAATTAAAATTCAATTGAAATCTAAAACATCCCAGCTAAACCCGCATAGAAAACTATTTTACTTTGACAAACTTTAGCTAATTATCTCAAATATTTTCATTCGACATTAGCTAATACCGATTCCTTTTCAACTCTTTCTTATATTATTTTATGTATTCGGGAAATTAGAATAGAACTAATTTATCCTTTTTGCTGAATTCACAGAATGACACAGAATTTAATGCTGGTAGCCCATCCATTTCATAACTTCCGTGGTGCTGTGTTCACGCATTAATTTTCAACGAAAGCGTCATTACAATTTTTTTGTTCAGCTCCTAAGAAGATCTGGATTTGCCATAAACTCGAATTTGAAAAAACATGAAATTGACGAACTGTTGAAAGTAATAGATTAAGAGATTGGGCAAAAGTATATAAGAAACTTTCGTAATGGGCTCTATTCAGTCTTGAAAAGATTTCATCGAAAAATTTGAGGGAAATTTCATTTTCTCCATAGCCTTCAAAACAAGGTAAAGAATATTCGAAAGTATGAATCTTACTGATAAGTCTAATATCATAAAAATGAAATCTGATTTTATTTACGTCATTAATCAAGAAAAAAAATTTTTCCAGTTTAATTTGAGCAACTTTCGAGTAAATATATTAAGTGATCTGTGTTTTTGAAATGAAACTTTTTTCAGCCAATAAAAGAATCCATAGGATTGCCTCTGTCCGCTGTATAAAATTTGGTAGCTATCTAAAAGATTTAAGAGTTTCTAAGTCATATCTGATGTGAAAAAATAAAGTTAATTGAATCTACTGCAAGTATAATGCTAGAGACAACTAAATGTCAAAGATAACAAGTTTTCAGTTAGTTTCTTTATAACATGGTAATCATGATATACATATGAATGTAGTAGACTGTGAATGTACTTACTAAAAGTTGCAAATAAAACAAATTTATAGATAGAAAATTGTTGTAAGACGAAGTACTTAGAAAGTTTGTTGCTGTGTTAAAAGTTTTCAGAACCATTAAAGCAACATCGTGTAAATCTTTCTAAGTGATTTGAAATCTGAATTCTTATTTGAACTCTTAATTTGCATGATGTAGCAATTGAAACATCAATAAAATGTTTTTAAATGAAATCATCGACAATTCGGCACATTTTCCATTGCTTTTCAAAAAAAATAATGAATTAGATTCATATTCACTCAAAATGGTTGAGATAAGTATATTTTTTCTCGTTTAATTTAAATATTTCCTAATTTAGCCCAGGGCGTCAAATAAGGGCCGCTTATATCAGCATATAACTGGCAAGAAGAATGACAAAGTTGCACCCGACTTTTTTTCAGATTTTTTCTGCAATTTCTATACTCTAAGTAAAATCTGAGAGTATTATAAGTTTGTCACAAAGTTTGTAACGCTAAGAAATAAGGCTCGGAGAAAAATATATTTAAAAAATAAAAAATATAAAAAGTATTTTCACTCAAAAATTTCTAAACCTGATGTCCGTTCATTCGTACGTCCGTCCGTATCCTTTTTAGCACGAGAACTCATTGAGGTAGAAAGTTCAAACTTTGTACACGTCGTTTTTGACAAAAAAGTAAGGCCAAGTTCGTGAACGGTCCAAATTGCAGCACTCATTCTACCCTCTTCCATACAAAATAAACTTAATTTCGGAATTAAACAATAAACGAATTTTCTCGAAAATTATGAAAGCTATTGATCTGAAATTTAGAATATACTATTTTTATGATTTTTTAATCTATGGTATAAAAATTGTTCGAATCCCCTCACCATTTTTTGAAATACTATAAACCAATTTAATCAGTACGTATCAAATTTATCGAGCGATTAGCTGCACTCCTTCTACCTCTCCAAAACAATATGGCACAATATACAAACTTTACGAAAATTCGATTCTCTGGAAAAGTATGTTACTAGTTTGAAATTTAAAATATATCAATTGTATGATAGTTATAAATAATTGTTTCTCAAAAAAAACCCATACAAACTGCTCGATTTCAGTAAATCAAATAATCTAATTTTCTCAGTACCTATTCAATTTTTTGAGCTTAGATTTTGTATATAAACATTTTCTGCATTTTATAGCATAATATGAAAAAAATCAGTTCAATGCTGTCACCCCTTTTACCACTCCCCATACAAAATTTCTTGAAATCAATAAATTTCTCTTTCATCTAGAGTATCGCGAGATTGTCCTTTACGTTTTATGTTTTTTCTGAAATTTTAACCAAATTAAATAAAAGGAATATTTTTTGTGCTGCTAATAAACCTCCTAGTCGAATCAGAATCGGACATCGATAGATAAAACCAAATACTTTTTTTTTAACGCAGGAGGAGTTTGTGACTATGGCCCGCTCACAAACTTAATTCTCCGATTTCAGTATATTAATATTAACACTAGAAAAATAAATTTCATTTAAATCTAGGACAGCAGAATTTTCGAAAATATAAATTCAGAGATTGGGAGTAGTGCAAAGGGCTGACCACTTTTTTACAAAAATCAATGTTTTATAATCTGTATGTCAGGAGAGGAAGGCCCTATTTGGGATATAGCGCCATGAAATAAGAAGAAGGGCGAGAGGGAATGGTGATTAAATACTCAAACTTCCAAGATATATCAGTATTTCATTACCGGATATTCGTTAAATATGTTTCTATTTTCGCAATTAAACAAACAGTTAAACATATTTGATTAAGTCTATCTGTAACCTATATTTGATGTAAATATCACAAAACAAATTATTGTGTATTAATAACAACGATTGGATATGCCCAATAGGTATATTTAATAGGATTTTATTCAGTTACAATAAATTTATTTATGGACATTCTAAAATTATCCAGACAGTCCAATATTGCAGAATTAAACGAAATTAATAATTTATCTACAAGTAAATCAACTCAAAAAAAATCTCCCGACAATCTTCTGCCTACGCCCATAAAGTTACATATCTGTGTCATAAAAAAAAAAATAAATGTTATTCCGATACGACACAAATTAGAACAATCGAATCAATAGAACCATAACATTCCAATTTCTGGTATGAAATAAATTCTTGGGAGCTTTTCTTTATGTTGTTTCAAATAAAACAAGGATAACATATCGTGCTTGGAAGTAACTATTCGGTACCTAACCCAGCAGTAAGTACATATAAGTTCACGTAATTAAATAAATAAAACTCATTGTTATAGAATTTATTGTAAAAGTGAAGCATAACCTGAACATGGGCGTATACATATTCCTAGTCGTGCCATAAGTTCTGTCACACGTATATGGGCAATTTTTGTATAAATGAAAAAGAGTTTTTGACAAAGGAAAATATATTTTATTTTGGCATACTAATGGAAGTAAAATAAGCAACAAATTATTCAAAGTGGCCGCCTTTAGCCTTAACACAGCTCTTTAATCTGTTGGGCCAGTCATCGATAGCAGTACGCACTGTTTCTAGCGGAAAATTAGCTACTGCTTCTGTCAAAGATCGCTTAAGGCTCTCGATATTTGGGTGTCGTCTCGTGCACACCATGGACTCTAACTCCGCCCACAGTTTGTAGTCCAGGGGATTCAAATCTGGGCTCCCAGAAGGCCATTCCGTCGCCCTTATAAACTGTGGAATATTGGTTTCCAACCACGCTTGTGTGGTTCGAGCTTTGTGGGCTGGCGCAGAATCTTGCTGGAAAACCCAATGTCGATTGTTGAATAGCGTAGAGTTCAGCGGCTTCACACATCCCTCCAGGATGTCCATTTGATAATTTTTCGCTGCAGTTTTTACGCCTTTTTCGCAAAAATGAAGCTCGGTGACCCCTTCGTAGCTGACACCCCACCATACCATGACTGATGCTGGATGATGTCCTCGCTGTACCCTAGTGGCAACTTCTCGGGCTTCTATGGAGCTGTGGGCATACACCTTATCATTTTGGCGGTTGAAATGTTCCTCCACCGTAAAAATTTTTTCATCGGTAAATAAAATTTCTCGATGTTTGTTGTTGCCGTACCGCCGAAGGAGCTCTTTCGATCTGGTGCTCCTAATTTGCTTCAACTGCTCAGTCAGCAAATGTCCCGTTGATCGTCGAAAGGCACTCATCCCGAGGTCAGATTTTATGATGCGAGACATACTTCGGGTGGAAATGTTCATCTCTCGAGCCATGATTCGTTGTTTACGAAGCGGATTTCGACGAATTCGACTCTCGACCGCTTTGATGGCAGCAAAAGAACGTACATCACGCGGACGTCCAGAACGAGGTCGATCTTCAATAGTCTGGATCGCGTTATATCTCTGGATCGCACGATACACAAATCTTTGCGTTATTTTTAACGGGCACAACAACTTGAAAATTTCACTCGCGGATTTTCCACACTTATGTAGTGCAATCACTGCAGTTCGGTTTTCTATTACACCCCATTCCATCTTCACACGTTAACGAACACACTTTAAATGACCATCAACTGTCAACAACATTATGACGTTTATAAAACTGGCCGATATTGAAATGTCACTCATAAAATAAAGTTGTTGCCAATGTGAGAAATTATGTGACAGAACTTATGGCAGGACTAGGTATATGTATTGTACAATACATTAAATTTAATTAAATTCTAGTTATTCAGAGTTTAAGGTGTAATCTCGAAATTCAAAGCAAACCGAAATAATTTCAAACAGAAACTTTGCAGCCATTAGCAAGCCTGCAGTACATCGCCAATCATTATTCTTCTTTATTTTTCTAATGATCTTCCAAGTCGATCATTAGAAAAACAAAGAAAGAAAATTTGCTGCCCTGAAATATTGTTTTTTCGCGTTTAACGACTACATTATCCTGCAAATGCAAGAACAGCACAAATTAGCTCCCAAGCCCTTGAGGATAGAAAGTTCACATTTGGGCGAATTGTAAATGGTCGTTGAACTTCATTTTTGAATTTTCGAGGTTGTAGGGGTAAAGGGAGAGGCGCTGAAGCCGAAAACTATGAATTCGAACATCTCAACCATGGTTCTAGCTAGAAAGGTGAAAATCAACTCACATATAGAAGAGCTTATGGGCTAAAAACTAATTGTAGACCGAATTTTTTTTTGTGTTTATAGATGAAGTCTGAAAGTTTATATTTTGTTTGCCTTACCGTTTGTAACGCTAAAAAATAACACTCGCACAGAGTCGCCAAGGGTACAAAAATATTTATTGTCGCTCAAAAACCTTGATTCCGAGTGACTGTCTGTCTGTCCGTCTGTCTACAACATAATTCTCGAACGGTTTGAGCTATTGTACTGAATTTTGTTTTATATCGTTCTTAGCAAAAAGGTAACTTTGTGTTCGTGAACAAGCCACATCACCCCACTCCTTCTACCCCATAAAAATTTCATGAACTTCCGAAAATTCAAGGAATTGATTTTTCTCCGAAACTGTTTAAGGTATTAGTTTGAAAACCAGGTGAGAGTGTACTAACGTGAATGTCATCAATCAATCAAATTCCTGTTAAGACCCCCTATAGGGGCATAGGACATAAAAAACTCTCTTCCACAAGGCGCGATCCTGAGCATCGGCCTTAAGCTGTTGCCAGGACTTATTTATTCCTCTGGCCTCCTGCTCAACTGCTCGCTTCCATGTGTTACATGGTCGTCCAACCCGACGCCTTGCTTGAAGGTTATAATAAAAAATAATGTGAATGTTATAAACATCAAAAAATATTAATCTGAAACCTTAAGAGGGAGTACTACTCCCTTCCATAAAAGTGCAAAATTTTGGAAAATACTTTTCCTCGATTTTAATTGAAACTAGCAAAACTAAAGGAACGAATTTTGGCCAGGATAATTTCTTTAATAATTGGAATCAATTTTGAAAAAAAAAAATATCAACATCACTCCCCTTCTTCTACCCCCTTCCATACAAATTTCACGAAATATCGAGATTTCAATACACTTATTTTTCTTCGAAATCGTCAAAACTATCATCTTTAAATTTTGACAAAAGCATACTATTAAAAATATAATTTTTGTTAAAAATTTGGTTTTGGTTGGAATACTCCTTCTACTCCCTCCCATACAAATGCACAATTTCACTAAATATAATACACTAATTTTCTCAGTACCTATTAAATTTTTGAATGATAAATTTTATGTAAAATATTTTGATAGCAACTTTTGCGAGATGAGAAAAATTTAGTTCATCTGACCGAAACGTCACGAATAATAAAGCGAAACAGTGTAGAATTCGGAAATCTTTCCTTTTAAATCGAAATGCACTGTGAAAACATTCACCAAACCATGCTTGAATCACGTTCAAAATTCTCTGTATTGAATGTTAATTTCATAAACGGAGTTTCATAGAATTTCAATCAACAATCCACCCAAAAATGGACTTCCTATCTCTAAGTATCTCGGATATATGAGTCAATATGTGCGGCGGACGGCATACTGCATACGTACAGATAGAATTTTTATTTTTTTTTTTTTTGCATTTTTGGGCTAAACAAATAGTTTAATAAAGGTCTCAGCAGAGACCGAAACGTCACGAACAATAAACCGAAACAGTGTAGAATCCAGAAATCTTTCCGTTCAATTCGAAATGCACTGTGAAAATATTCACCAAACCATGCTTGAATAACGTTCAAAATTCTCTGCATTGAATGTTAATTTCATAAACGGAGTTTCATAGAATTTCAATCAACAATCCACCCAAAAATGGACTTCCTATCTCTAAGTATCTCGGATATATGAGTCAATATGTGCGGCGGACGGCATACTGCATACGTACAGATAGAATTTTTATTTTTTTTTTTTTTGCATTTTTGGGCTAAACAAATAGTTTAATAAAGGTCTCAGCAGAGACCGAAACGTCACGAACAATAAACCGAAACAGTGTAGAATCCAGAAATCTTTCCGTTCAATTCGAAATGCACTGTGAAAATATTCACCAAACCATGCTTGAATAACGTTCAAAATTCTCTGCATTGAATGTTTCATAAACGGAGTTTCATAGAATTTCTATAAAATAGAACCAACATTTTATTATTAGAATAATAACGTAAAATTTGCAGATGGAGAACGTGGTCTTTGGATCGAGACGATTGGAGGCAACAATTTCAGGAAGTTAAAGGAAACTCATAGAAACTCAAGGAAATTATATAGAGATTCCCTAAGCAAGATTCACAAACAAATCATAGAAATCTACAGAAAGAAAGAAAATGTTAAGGAAATACGTTGGGCGTAAATTGTACGCTCACGATGGATAAGGAAGGATATTCTCCAAATATATAAGTGAAGAGAAAACAAGAAAAATGGCAAGACTAAGTATAATACCTGTAACCATATCGACCATATCCCTATATTGCAGAAGATTGCAACTCGTTGCAAGCATCCGGATTGTCCTTGTCAATATTTTGCTGTTTTCCATAAGTTGTTCTCCATTTTTTTTTTTTTTTTGTTATTGTAGAGCTCCTTTGTTGTTGTAATAGATTTTTTAAGCATTTTTATGTACTGTAGAGCCTCGGATGCTTTGCACGTTTTTCATTTCGAAGTTATCCTAATTCGTTAAACTACTCCAGTATCGTATGCGTCACTCCAGTAGTTATAGATTTTGATTTATGAACTAAGACCCACGAAATAATATGAAAAGCTCTTATTAGGGAAAATTGGATGTTTAAATGGGGTGACTCGCGTAGGTATCTCCTTGAACTATTTCCCAGATCTTTAATCATCTTACGTTGCACTTATACATTTTGTACATTCGAAGTTTTTACTGATTTTTCTATGTATGGAAGACATAATTTGTACAAGCTGTGATAGAATTTCATGCGGTGTACTTTATAGTTGATTTATAGGTTCTTACTAAAATAGACTGAGATACCTTTATATGAAGCGTTTTGCTTTCAAAACTCGCTCACAGAATTTCTATCGAAATTTAATTAACGACACTATAATATTCATATGTACTAAGCTATGTAGCCACTAAATTCAAACAGTAAGTTGCTCGCATGTTCATTAAAAAAAAGGAAGTTACTCAATTCGACATGTTTGTATTTCTTATGTCTGTCAAGCCAAACTATATACCTGAAACTCCAATTTTGACGATTTTTTTTATTTGGTGCCTGTGTGTGGAGGTCGCGATATAAAACTATCTGTCAGCATGTCAGGCCCAACTTTATTATCCTTTGAACAAGTGCATGAGGATACGTGGGTAGTCATTCAATCAGTGATATTCGACCAGTTAATATCTTAAACTTTAATGAATTTTTTAAATGAATTTCGAAAATTTTCAAATTTCTAGCTTAAAATTCAATCAAAACTTTTTAGTTTCTGTGTTTTTTTCACACATGGAACACCTCGTGCATGTTAGGGTGGATAATAGTTTCGGTTGAAACTATTATTTTTTTCTTTATTTGTATCATATGGATGTGCGCACCTGCAAAATTTGAACTTTGTATCTTTTACCAGAATCCTAAAAAATTACTCAAAGTTATCCTCGCCTTACACCCCCAGCTAGAAAATTATATAAAAGACATAACAGAATTATGATTGGGCGTAAAGCCCAATCGTATGAGACTCTAGATAAAATAGGAAAAAGTTCATTGTACCGGAAAATTTTTCATCTCAAATTCTTTCGAATAGTGAATTGTGACTATGGGAGGTGGTAAAAGCAGAGGGGGGAGGTTTTTAATTTTTGCATATAACACCGAACGTAAAACACAAAATGTTTCATGTTTGTAGCTTTCATAATTTCGAAGAAATTGAACAATTTTTGTCGGAATTTATGGAATTTGTACGGGAGGTGGCAGAGAAAGTGGGAGATTTTGGATGGTTTTGAATCTGCTTATCAACATCCTAATCACATTGCTTTGTTAATCATATGTTCGAAGGAGAAATACTTTTCTTGAATTTTTAATAGAAAAATTTGTATGGGAGGTGGTAGAAGGAGTGAAGCGAAGCTCATATTTTATTTAGCATTTATTGCAATTATTAAGGGACAAATTTTGACAAAAATTTTAAGTTTTTACTTGTTCCAGTTTCAATGAAAATCCGTTAAATACATTTACCAAAATTGTGCATTTGTATGGGAGGGGGCAGAAGGAGTATTCGAATCAAAACCAAATATTTCAACATCAATGATATTTATAATAGAGTACTTTTCTCAAAATATCAAGTTGATAGCTTACACGGTTTTGGAGAAAAATCATTTAGTTAAAATTTCGAAATTTCGTGGGAGGGGGTGGAAAGAGTGAGGTTAAGTTGATAGTTTTTACAAAATTGGTTGGAATTCCAATAAAATTAATTATGACAAAAGTTGGTTATTTTAGCTTTGCTAGTTGCAATGCAAACCGAATAAATGCATTTTTGAAAATTGTCCATTTGTATGGGAGGGATCAGATTAATATTTTTTGACGCTAATGATATTTACGTCATTATAATATGATCTAATTTTCAAGTCAACAGCAGAAATGGTTTCGGAGATAAATGACCAATTCTCTTTAAATTTCGAAATTTCATGAAATTTGTATGGGTGAGGGTAGATGGAGTTGGGGGATGTGGCCCGTTCACGAGCTCAAAGTTACTTTATTGCTAAAAATGATATATGAAAATTTTCAGCGCGATATATCAAAGATTTCGAGAATTATGTTGTGGACAGACGGACAGATGGTCACTCGGAATCGAGGTTTTTGAGCGACAACAAATATTTCTGTACCCTTGGCGACTCTGTGCGATTATTATTTCTTAGCGTTACAAACGGTAAGGCAAACACAATATACTCTCAAATTTCATCTAATCTATTATTACAGATGATAAAGCTCTATAATCTGACAAATTTCAACTTAACATCTGTACGTTAATTTGAGATATAGGATGTACAACAAGAAGTGTAGGATATGTTTCCAAGACCCAATCAGAGAACGTACGGCACTGCTGATGGTCCGCCGGCTGCAGTTCTTGAGTCAATTTTTTTTTTTTTATGAGTCACTGGAACTAGAGGGGTTGCCCTTTTGCACTGAAGCACAGCATCGGTGAGGGGGGAAGGATATTGGTTTTTGGGAATTAAGGGGAAAGAGACGGAAGTGGCTATGAATATTTCCTTTAAATTGCTGAATGTTGTAGTCATGCGGGAACACCGAGATGGGCAGCGAGTTCCATATTCGAACAGTCCGGTTTAAAAACGAATCACGAAATTTGACAGTACGACCGAAGGTGGGGTTGAGAGAATACTTATGAGCGCGCGAAGCAGATCTAGTATTACGGGGTAAGGGCATACATGAGGGCAAGAGATTAGAGATTTCGTCCGAACAATCTCCATTGTAGTAGCGATACAAAAGGGTTAGGGAGCTTACAGTTCGTCTATGCTCAAGTGAATCGAGCGAAGAAGTGATGTCAGAATCTCCTATAATTTTAATAGTCCGAGACTGGATACTATCCAGATAGGAGAGAGAAGTTTTTGCAGCTCTTGCCCATAGGTGGGAATTAAATTCAAGACGTGGTCTAATATAGGCCTTATAAATTGCTAGTAACCCAGAAGGGGTCAAGGAGTTTTTACACCGTTTTAGGTAGCCCAGATACTTCCTTGGCGATGTTAAATATATGATCGTTCCAAGATAAGTTATCTGTGATTTGGATACCTAACATCTTAACGCTTGAAGAAGAAGTTAATGGCTGGCCTTCGAAGGTGATTGGGTCAAGGTTAGAGTCACGTTTGTGGGACACAAGACAGCACTGGGTTTTCAAAGCATTAAACTCAACTTGATTCTTATTGCCCCAACTAAGAATTTTAGCCAAGTCGTCATTCAATGACTGAACTATGTACCTACGTTGTTCTACTAATCTAGTACATCGGGCTAAGGATGCACTGTTCGGCGAAGCTATGTATAGCATTGAAAGTTGAAGATAGCAAGTCATTAATAAATATCAGAAAAAGGGTGGGAGAAAGAACCGAGCTCTGAAGGACACCAGCGTTAATTTTATAAGAAGAGGAAACCACACCATCCAATACCACACGCATTGAACGATTGGCTAAAAAACTTTCAATCCAGGAAATAAGAGAATCGCCCAAACCAATAGCTTTAAGTTTGATTAAAAGGGCGGTGTGCCATACTCTGTCAAAAGTCTTGGAAATATCAAGAGCGATAATACTAGATTCACCAAACTGGTGAATGCTCTTGTTCCAACGTTCAGTGAGGGTGGTTAAAAGGTCTCCTGTGGAACGTTTTTTGCGGAATCCATACTGTTTGTCGTCAATAATATCATTGATGTTGAGATATTCTATTACTCTATGGTTGATGATTGTTTCCATGACCTTGGACAGAATTGAGGTTATTGCTATTGGGCGATAATTAGCGGGATTGGTGCGTTCTCCTTTTTTTGGAACTGGCTGAACATTTGCAAGCTTCCATAAAGATGGGACAGTGGAGGACGATAAAGAGAGACGGTAAAGTTTACATAGAGGTTTAGCTAGAGAAGCGCAGCAATTTTTAAGGACAAGGGCAGGGATTCCATCTGGACCGGACGATTTGTTAGCATCTAGATTCCTTAGAACTCGGTATACATTTTGCGGACGAATACTAATCTGTCCTAAGGAGGAATTTAGCGTAGTATACGTTGGAAGGTTTGAGTTCGGTGGTGGTAAAGACGAGTTGGCAGCGAATTGATCCGCTAAGATGTTTGCCTTCATGTTAGGATCCGTAATAACCTCATTGTTGTAGATTAAAGATGGAATCGATGATGCAGAACTACCTCTGAAGGAACGAGCGAGAGCCTAGAAACTTTTGCTGCCCTCAGGACTTCTCAAAATTTTTGCCTCATTTTCTCGTCGTGCAAATATTTTTCTCGTTCTAAGCTGGATTTACAAAGGTTCCTTTCTTTTTTGAAATTAATCCAATTAACTTCGGATGGCAGCTGCTTATAAGCACGGTAAGCTGCCGCTTTAGCCCTTATCGCAGTACTACAATTTTCATTAAACCAAGCCTTAGAACTGGGCTTGATTGGTTTGTAGCTTTCTTCAATGGCACTACAGCCCAAATCGGGCCTTGGCCTCCTGAACTTCAGGTTCCTTAACATTTTCATTATTTATTGCAGACGAGTTGGTAGGTCTTCGCACAACCCTCTATCTACGAATTTTTCATTTTCGTAGATTGAGGTAACCAAGGTATATTCAAGCAGGTAATGTGCTTGGAATTATGCGTCGACCGGGATTTGAACTCACGACCTTCGCATTGTAAACCAAACACGCTACCCACTAGACTACACCCTAGCTTAGGCTTGTAGCTTTGGGGGATGAAAAGTCTCATGCCCAACAAGATGGTCTCATTTACTGCAGATGAAGCATACTCAACACCTCTGTTAAAGCAAATTGACCAATCAAATGTAAAATAAAATTGCTTAAGACTGTACCAATCGGCACTTCCGTAATGCCATATCAACTTTTTTAGAGCTAGTGTAATTGGCGTCGAGATGGAAACTGGGAAACAGGCGGAAATTAAGCAATGGTCTGAGCTTCCGAGTGGAGGAATTAACAGAAGTCGAGTATTTAGCTGGGTCTGAAGTTAAGAAAAGATCAAGAAGATAAGATCCTTGGCCTGCAACGTCTGGGATACGAGTATTCACTGCAGTGTGGACTTAGAGAGGCCGAGTTCTTGAACACGGTGACGAATAGAGGTGTTTGGGTCGTTTTCAACACTGTCCTTCACTGCGGCGATATTTTCGGTCGAGCGTCCGGGACAAAGTTGTTTCGGTGTCTTCACTTGCACTAAGCGATTATCTAGGATTTTTTTGGGAAGGTTGCGCACACATGTCTCAGGCATATGCTTACGATCAAAATTTGCTCGAACTTTGCGCATCGTGATTGCGATTGAACGCGACTTTTCGTAATAAATTTAACAAATGAATATAAATGTCCGTAAAACTAATTCGCATGCGTCAATTCCGTGTTGTTATGTGAATGTACTACATGGAAAGTGACCGTTCGACTTATTAAGGATCCGCAAAATTTCGAGAGCCAATGCCTCCAAAGCATTTTAGGGATATTTTGGGCAGAAAAGATCTCCTACGACGAGCTTTGGAGTAGATCTGGACAGAATTAAATAGGCATTCAGATTCAAAGGCGGGACTGGCAGTGGATCGGTCGCACTTTGAGGAAACCAGAGCGAAACATCGCCAAACACACTCTGGACTATAATCCTTAAGGAATACACTGGGTTTGTCGACCTTGTAGCACATGGAACCGAGCAATTCAGCAGGAGGCCAAAGGAATAAACAAGTCTTAATGACAAGTAAGGGCCGATGCTGAGGATTGCCCTTTTACGAGGTCTTAGCAGGAAATTGATTGATTCAAGCAAAAGCTTAATCTGAAGATTAAAGCAAAAGAACACATTTATTTTTATTCCGATGCAGCCATTCGGGAGTCATCTGTGTACATTAAAACGAATGCAATATGGATTGTGGAGCCAGTTAAGAGAGAAAAGTTTTAGCTCAAAGTGATCACATAAAGTTGCTTAGCAATACTTTACATCCACATTTGACCGAGTTTGAATTTTCTTTTTTTACAAAAATTGTATGGAGTACAAAGAACTCATCTTGAAATCCTTTTTACAAAACTTCAATTCCGCCTTTAGAATGAGAGGATTGAGAGCATATACCTTATCCCTATGTTATAGCACCATTCAACGATTCAACAAGTGGGTTCTTAAGAAAAATACCATTTCAACTATGCAAGTATTATATTTAAGGATCAATAAAGCGAGTACCAGCATCTCGAAACTCACATATCACAAAAGTCTACAAATACTCGTAGAATGAAATTTCAACGACATTGAACTCAATTCGCTTGATTTTCTTAAATTTTCTTCGTCTTACAGTTTTTCACACACCCGCTAGTATTTAAGATTATGGTTCATTGAGCAATTTTCAGATTTTCTTGAACACCCCATGTATCAAATTTCCAGTAAATTATGTTAAAATATGCATTACGATGAGAAATATTTGGTCATTCATTGTCTTCGTATGTAACATAAATTCAAATTTGCATATCACACTGAGATCAAATCTTCACTCTTATGTGTGTGCTAAATTTTCGAAGGTTCTTCTATTTGATTTTTGCAGATATGGGAAAGAAAATCAAGTTTAATGAACTGTGCTCGTACTATTTACTCCTTAAACTTAAAGAGACGTTTTTGAAATCATGAGAATGTGTTATAGACAGGATTTCTAAGGATTGTAGAATCCGATGACGTAGAAAATAAAAATATTCAAAGAGGCGACGCACTGTGTGACATTTTCGCAATATTGCGAGATTTAGTTCCTGCATTGAAAAGATCAATGGATTTTGAATGGAATTACATTCCTATAGCATTTTATTAATATTTTTTTAAGTATTGATGAAAAATTGAAATTAAACATTTTAATTTCTTCTTTTACTCTTAAATTTTTTTATTTAATATGCTTTGGAAATGATATTATACACTTTAGTTCTTTACCTAAATTATGCTAATTTTACAAATAACTTATCACTAAATTTTATTATTTTGGACATAACTTATCCTAGAAAAATAAATAACTGTCATTCTGAATCTGACATTTCCTGGCTGGAACCACTTTCTTTATCCTACATTATGGTCATACTTGGCTCTTCGAGCAACTGTAGAGCTTCATGGCTAATATTTGCTCGTTTGGTCTTAGGTTTATGTATGTCGAAAACTAGCATGGATTGGACGATATTAACAGTCGGTTCAGAAAGTCGGTATTTTTTTTATATAATCTGAGGAACACGTGAGAGTACTGCGACCTTCTCGGCCTATGGTGCGTTTATTGTCACCTTTACAAGAGCCCTAGCTTTGGATAATCTAAGTATCTTTAAGGGAGCCATGTTGGTTAGTTCCTCGGTGGAAAGGAAACCTTTTCCGATAAGATTGTGTCTTTCCTTGCTATTGCTTCATAGTGACATAGGATGTGTTCTCTCGTTTCTGAGTCTTCGAGACAGAGGCGGTAGATGTCGATTTCAGCCAAGCCAATATTTTGAGGTGGCGGTTTAGTCCACTTTGCTCCATCAATAGGCCGATTACAGTACTAATATCTCTCTTGATGAATTTTAGAGTATCCTCCACTTTTTTTTTTTTTTGTGGTATTAGGTCGGTATTAGTGTGAGATGTTTTTCTGAAGATCTTGAGCATTTTGGTGTTACGAGAATCTTTTTGGTTGTGTTGAAAAAAAATTCATTTAACAAAAAAATCGCCGAAAATTTCTCTTTACCCCCTTTTCGGACCCCAATGGATAAAAAAATTAAATTATTTTTAAAGTTTGTCCCATAACCCTCTCCTATACATGTGATAATTTTCAACTTCCTATCGGCATTCGTAATGGAGATATTAGCAAGTGTAGTTTTTGACTCTTTCCATCCCCACCTCCCCCCCCCCTACACCTGACACTCCCCATTGCCGCTCACTTACTTAATCAACAATCCACATAAAAACGAACATTCTACATTTATCGGTCTCGGAGATATGAGTCCATATATACGGCGTACAAACGGATGGATTTACTTTATTATTTTAATAATAAAGTATTGTGATCGACTTGGGAAAAAAAAAAAATTTGCTACCCTGAAATTTTTTTTTTTCGCGTTTCATGACTAAAATAGCCTAAAAATGCAAAAAAAAAAAATCCGTCTGTCTGTACGCCGTCCGCCGTACGCCGTACGCCGACGTGTACGCTCAGCGCACATTAACTCCCAAACCCTTCAAGATAGAAAGTTCATTTTTGGAGGGATTGTAGGTAGTTGCGGATCTCAGGCGGATACCAATTTCGGGGGGTGTACGAGTTCAGGGGGAGGCAGGGGGAGCGCTTAAACCGAAAAATACGAATTCAAATATCTCAACCATGGTTACAGCTAGGAAGCTAAAAATCAACATACATATACAAGAGTTTGTGGGACAACTTTTAAAAATAACTTAATTTTTTTATCCATTGGCGTGCGAAAAGGGGGGGCTAAGAACCAATTGTCGGCCGATTTTTTTTTTCAAATGATTATATCTTCGAAATTACTTCCCATAAAAAATTGATATTTTGAGACCATTAAGATAGTATATAGACCTACTAGAAGCACTTTAGATAGAAGCCAATTAGTGAAAGGGAGAGGGTCAGAGGGGGTGCAAAGAAAAACACTTAAAAATTAATATCTCGACTGTCTCTTATGCTATGTAATTGAAACTTAAAATGTATACTAAGCTTTACTAGCGACTTACGAAAAAAATATAATATGTGGACATTATAGTAGTGGGGGGAAATGGAGAGCATTTCAAAAATGACGCACTTTCCAAAACTACAAATCATCAAATCTCAAAATTGAGTACAGATATCAAATCGAAAATTTGTCAGATTGTAGAGCTATATAATTTTTAATTTTGGTAAAAAATTTGAGTTGGGGGGTGTAAGGGGAGGGAGGTGGAAAGCGAAAATGTTGAAAATTTTGAGTGATTTTTTTTTGGCTCTGGTGAAAGATACAAAGTTTAAATTTTGCATGTCGACCCATCTATTTGATATAGATAGAAAAAAAATAGTAATTTGTTCCAAAATTGTTATGCTCCGGAGTGGGGGTCTAACGTGCACAAGGTGTTTCATGTGGAATGAAAAAAACACATAAACTGAAAATTTTTGAATGAAATTTGAAAGTAGAAACTTGAAAATTTGGGAAATACATTTAAAAAAAATCTCTAAAAGTTTGAAATATTAACTGGTCGAATATTTTTAAGACTTCTACTCCCTCCCATACAAAATTATTTTTTCGACCATTTTTAAGAAATCAATTATCACCTAACTATCAAAAGCTATCAATTTGAAATTTTGCACAAAAACTTAGAAAAATAGTTAAAATAAAATTACGGTAAAAGTTTTGAAATCATGCTTGCCCTTCTACCCCCTCCCATACAAAAGCATGATTTCGACCAATTTCATTAAATCAACTAATAACCAACAAATTAAAAGCTATGAACTTGAAATTTTGTACGAGCACCTTGCAACAGAAAAGAAAGAAAATCCCATCACAAATTTTACGATTCCCCTACCTCCTCCTGGCAAACAAGACTTATTATTCGGTACTTCCAATAATCAAAAACAAGAACGTGCACAGGAAAACAAAACTTAAGCTATACAAAACAATCATAAGACCTGTGCTATGCTATGGCAGCGAAACGTGGACATTAACTCAGGCGTCCGAAAAACGACTTAACGCCTTTGAAAGGAAGGTCCTCAGAAGAATCCTCGGACCTGTGAGGGAAGACTCGATCTGGAGAATACGATACAATAGAGAATTGTATGCCATCTTCGACAATCCAGAAGTGTCAACCCTCATAAAATTTAAAAAATTACAATGGGCTGGTCATGTGGAGCGGATGGATGACGGAAGAATTCCCAAACGCACACTAAAAGGGAAAGTCAACGGGCAAAGACCGGTCGGAAAACCACGAAAGCGCTGGGAGGATTCGATTGACGCAGACAGCAAATCACTGCTAAGATTTTCAAACTGGAGGACGCGGTCACTGAACCGAGATGGATGGAGGCAAAGCATTCAGGAGGCCAAAGTCCGATTTGGGCTGTAGCGCCATCGTAAGTAAGTAAGTACCTCCTCTACCCCCTCCCATACAAAATTATTTTTTCGAGCATTTTTAAGAAATCAGTTATCAGCTATCTCTTAAAAGCTATCAATTTCAAATTTTGCATGAAAACTTATAAAAGTGATTCAAATGAAGTTGCTTTAAAAGTTTTGAAATTGCTCTAACCGTTCTACCCCTTCCCATACAAAACTATGATTTCGACCAATTTCATTAAATCAACTAATAACTAACAAACTAAAAGCTACGAACTTGAAATTTTATACAAGCACCTTACAAGAGAAGCGAAATAAAACTGCATATCAAATTTTACGATTCCCTTACCTTCTCTACCCCCTCCCATACAAATTTTCGGTTTCGTGAAAGTAAAATACACCGAACTTTATGAACATTTTATGCAATTTCGTCTATGAAACACATTCTATACAGAGAATATTGTACGTGATTCAAGCAATTATTAAAAAGCTGTTAACATCCACCCACCCTTGCTATTACCCCTCCTCCTCCCCTCATAAAAACCCAAACTTGCAGAAACGAATGAAGTATTGTTAAATTGACAACAGCCCTGCCCAAGAAACCCCTTTGCACTTAGCTTTCCATAACCACTTTAACCTGCATATTGACTTTCCACTCATCCGCAACTTGTCCCAAGAATAATAAAGTTTCGCCCGACTTGTTGGCAGTTTATTTTATACTCTAGATGAAATCTGAGAGTATATTGTGTTTGCCTTACCGTTTGTAACGCTAAGAAATAACGCTCGCACAGAGCCGCCAAGGGTACAGAAATATTTGTTGCCGCTCAAAAACCTCGATTCTGAGTGACCGTCTGTCTGTCTGTCTGTCTGTCCGTCTGTGCGTCTGTCTACAGCGTAACTCTCGAAAGCTTTGAGCTATAGTGCTAAAAAATTTTCTGTATCATTTTTAACAAAAAATTAACTTTAAGTTCGTGAATGGGCTACATCCCCCCCTCCTTCTACCCCTTCCCATACAAATTTCATGAAATTTCGAAATATTAAGTAATTGATTTTTCTTTGAAACTATTTAAGCTATCAACTTGAAATTAAGGTCAAATTATTATGATATGACCGTCTGTCCGTCTGTCTGTCTGTCCGTCTGTCCGTCTGTCCGTCTGTCCGTCTGTCCGTCTGTCCGTCTGTCCGTCTGTCCGTCTGTCCGTCTGTCCGTCTGTCCGTCTGTCCGTCTGTCCGTCTGTCCGTCTGTCCGTCTGTCCGTCTGTCCGTCTGTCCGTCTGTGCGTCTGTCTACAGCGTAACTCTCGAAAGCTTTGAGCTATAGTGCTAAAAAAATTTTCTGTGTCATTTTTAGCAAAAAATTAACTTTAAGTTCGTGAATGGGCTACATCCCCCACTCCTTCTACACCCTCCCATACAAATTTCATGAAATTTCGAAATATTAAGTAATTGATTTTTCTTTGAAACTATTTAAGCTATCAACTTGAAATTAAGGTCAAATTATTATGATATAGATGTCATTAATATCATAGAATATTAATCCGATCCACTCAATCTTTCTACCCCCTCCCACACAAATGGACAATTTTGAAAAGTACATATTTTCGATTTTCATTGAAACTAGTTAAGCTGAAAAAACGAAATTTTGCCAGAATTAATTTTACTATAATTGCAATTAGTTTTAAAAAGAATTATCAACTTCGCCTCATCCTTCCACCCCCTCCCATACAAATTTCACGAAATTTTGAAATTTAAATTAAATTATTTTTCTTCGAAACTGTTAAAGCTATCATCTTGATAATTTCTATAAAGTATACAAATAGAAATACCAATAACGTAAGAAAAAAATTTGTTTTGATCCGTACACTCTTTCTACCCCCTCCCATACAAATGCATAATTTTTGTTAAATGCATTATATCGATTTCCATTAAAACTAGAAAAAGTACAAGCTTAAAATTCTGCCAGAATTTGTTTTTTAATAATTGCAATGTTGTAAAAAATTATTAGCTCCGCTTCACTCCTTCTACCCCCTTCCATATAAATATCTGTATTATAAATTCAAGAAAAGCATTTCTCCTTCGAATATATGAGAGCTATCGACTTTGAAATTGAATCAGAGCATGGTGATAAGGATGATGATAAACAGTTTCAAAACCATCTTAAACGCTCCACTTCCTCTGCCACCTCCCATACAAATTCCCTAATTTCAGGAAAACTGTGTCCAATTTCTTTAAAAATAATGAAACCTAAAAACTTTAAATTCAGCAAAAAACATTTTGCATGCCATCTTCGGTGTCATATACGAAAAATACAAACTTCCCCCTCTACTTCTACCAACTCCCATGCAAAAGTCTCTATTCACAATTCGGAAGAATTTGAGATGACATATTTTCCGGTATTTTAAAGTCATTCCCATTTCATCTAGAGTATCATTGAACTTTACGCCCAGTCATAATTCAGTTATGTTTTTTTAGGATGTTTTAGACATGAAACGCGAAAAAACAAAATTTCAAGGTAGCAAATTTTTTTTCTGTGTCGATCACAATACTTTATTATTAGAATAATAAAGTAATTGCACAAAAGGTGTCCCTATCAAATTACAAGGAAAGTTTTTCATTAAAGAAATCCAAATATATTCCAGAGTTTAACCAAATTCTTCAATACTACGTCAGAAAATCTAAAATCCGAAGAAGGGAATGAAATCGATTTGACAGCAGAAAAAAAAATCAAATTTCTTAGCAAGATAATCTGACACACAAAATACAGACCCCATCAAATTAATATACGCAATGCGTAACATATAGGGCTTAATCCATTGAATTGCTATGTCTTTTCAAGTACATAAATTTCTTAATAGATACTTATAATCCCTAAGTGACATTTTGCAAAGCTTTACGAGAGATTGATGTGTCAATCTGAAATATTTCTGAAAAAGTTCATTAAATTCGCATATGCAGGAAAAAAAAAATGGTATCATTGGGGCTTTTTTTAAAAAATAGTTCAAAGGCTTCAAAATAGAAAATTATTTCCAATCAAATCACGAATTTCGTGAAGGACTTATCTCAGACTTATGTACATTATGTGAGATATATAGTCTGTTTAGTTTAATGACTCTTTAAGCACAATGGTTTGTATTTTGTTGGAATCAGAACCATAAATTATTAAGAATGAAACCACTTTACTCGCATTTGTAAGGGACAGGCTCGTGAACAAATTAATCCCGTAATTTGAGATCATATAAGTATGGAAGAGCGGTAAGGACATGTGAATAGTTGGAGCTTGTGCTAATTAAAAAAAATACCAAATTAAATAACGTTAAGCTTAAAACCATAACAGGACTATGATTGTGCGTAAAGCCCAATCATACGATACTATGTATAGATGAAAAAGAAATTTTTGCGATGTTAAGAAATTTTGTATGGGGAGTGGTAGAAAGGGTGACAGTACTGAACTAATTTATTTCAAATCATGCAAGAGTAGCTATAAAAATGTTTTGTACCAAATTTAAGCTTGAAACATAACAGAATTATGATTGGACTTAAAGCCCAATCATATGATACTCTAGATGAGATGGAAATGACTTTAATATACCGGCAAATATGTCATCTGAAATTCTTTCGAATAGTGGGAAGAGACTTTGCATGGGAGGTGGTA
Source organism: Chorisops tibialis (assembly GCA_963669355.1). Taxonomy (NCBI): domain Eukaryota; kingdom Metazoa; phylum Arthropoda; class Insecta; order Diptera; family Stratiomyidae; genus Chorisops; species Chorisops tibialis. The sequence goes on along the minus strand of OY770264.1, from coordinate 38,015,735 downwards.
GAAGTATAGGCGGAGGTTTGTATTTCTCCTATGTGACACCGAAAATGGCGTGTAAAATGTTTCGTGCTGAATTTAAAATTTTTAGTTTTCATTATTTTTAAAGAAATTGGTCATAGTTTTCCTTAAATTGAGGCATTTGTATGGGAGGTGGCAGAGGAAGTGGAACGTTTTAGATGATTTTGAAACTGCTTATCATCATCCTTCGCTATGCTTTGATTCAATTTCAAAGTCGACAGCTCTCATATATTCGAAGGAGAAATGCTTTTCTTGAATTTATAATACAGATATTTATATGGGAGGGGGTAGAAGGAGGGAAGCTGAGCTGATAATTTTTTCCAGCATTTATTGCAACTATTAAAAAACAAATTCTGGCAAAATTTTAAGTTTGTAATTTTTTAGTTTTAATGGAAATCGATATAATGCATTTAACAAAAATGATGCATTTGTATGGGAGGGGGTAGAAGGAGTGTAACGATGAAAACAATTTTTTTTCCTGTTATTGATATTTTTGTTTTTATACTTTGTGCGAAATATCAAATTGATACCTTTCACAGTTTCGAGGAAAAATAATTTAATTTAAATTTCAAAATTTCGTGAAATTTGTATGGGAGGGGGTAGAAGGAGTGAGGGGAAGTTGCTAATTTTTTCAGTGCTGATTGGAATTATAAAAAAATTAATTCTGGCAAAAATTCGTTTTTATAACTTTACTAGTTTCGATGAAAATCGAAAAACTGCATTTTTCAAAATTATGCATTTGTATGGGAGGGGGTAGAAGGAGTGATGGGATCGGATCAATATTCCGTCTATTAATGGTATCTATATCATAATACTTGAACCCAAATTTCAAATCGATAGCTTAAATAGTTTCTAAGAAAAATCAATTTCTGAAAATTTCGAAATTTCGTGAAATTTGTATGGGAGGGGGTAGAAGGAGTTGGGGGATGTGGCCCGTTCACGAACTTAAAGTTTATTTTTTGCTAAAAATGACACACAACAAATTTCAGCACGATAGCTCAAAGCGTTCGAGAGTTATGCTGTAGACAGACGGACAGACGGACAGACAGACAGACAGACAGACGGACAGACGGACAGACAGCAAATCGGAATCGAAGTTTTTGAGCGACAACAAATATTTCTGTACCCTTGGCGGCTCTGTGCGAGCATTATTTCTTAGCGTTACAAACGGTAAGGCAAACACAATATATAGGTACTCTCAGATTTCATCTAGAGTATAAAAATTGTATAGGTACTGAGAAACTTAGTGCATTGGATTTAATGAAATTGTGCAATTTGTCTGGGAGGTGGTAGAAGGAGTGGGGGGTTTTTGGTGATTTTTCGACAAACAACTATAATCATAATGAAATTGATGTATTTTAAATATTAGATCAGTAACGTTCACACTTTTGAAGAATGGAATCGTGTCATATTGTACGGGAGGAGGTAGAAGGAGTGAAGTTAATCGATTAATTTTTTCACGATATTTATGATAATGCAAATAAAGGATGTGGTACAAAATTTTAGCTAGATGGAACTTATACGTACTGAGATAATTGATCTATAGTATTTAATGATAAAGTGTAGTTTGTATGGGAGGTGGTGGAAGAAGTGGGGGGATTCAAATAATTTGTAATCTTAAAGATTGCATTTGTAATAGAATTAATATATTTTAAATTTCAAATTAATAGCTCTTATAGTTTAGAAAAAAAATCGATTATTACATATTTTTGAAAATGTGTCACTTTGTTTGGGATGGGGTAGAAGCCATGAGGGGAGTGACATAAAACCAAAAGCAGATTACATCTCGGAGCATACCTAATAAACTGGAAAAGTTTTGTTACAATCGGTTCAGCTGCTTTTCCGTGAAAGCCGTACAGGAAGACAGACAGACAGATAGACGGACAGACAGAGAAGAATTTAAAAAACGCTTGTTTCTGCTTAGTTATTGCTAAAATAAAGCAAAAAACTAACTTATAGCCATTTCTGAACAAATAACAGAGAGACACTACAATTATATTTATATGTATAGATTCAAATTATGTAGATGTCCGCAGCAGTTTCATTTATATCCAGGCTAGTCGACAACCAGAGTATGACCAAATAGATATGTTTGAGTACTAATTCCTCTAATTGCAATAATTTTAAAAGTGGAACAAAATATTCGTATATTGATAAATTAATAAATTGAAAAAACTCTCATGCGATTAAAAATACTCAGATTTTTCAATATAACCATAAAGTCATTTATATCAACTCCCATGTGTCAAAAAGAAAAATCTTAACATATAGAAAGGAAACATTTCAGGATTCTTCACTATTACGCTTTTATATTATAACTAACAAACCCCCGCGACTTCGTCCGCGTACAAATAGCAATAATAAGCAATTTTTGAGAGTGTAGTTAGTAATGCATTATGTGGGATATATAATCTGCTTACTTTAATGGCTCTTTGAACACAATGTTTTGTATTTTTTTGGACTCAGAACCATAAATTATTAACAATGATACCATGATACTCGCATTTGAATGGGAGAGGATTGTGATCAAATCAAACCCGTGATTCGAGATCATATACGTGTTGAAGAGCGTTAAGAACATGTGAATAATTGTAGCTGGTGTTAATTAAAAAAAAAAGCAAATAAAATAACATTAAGCATAAAAACATAACAGGACTACGATTGTGCGTAAAGTCAAATCATACGATATTATTAATAGATGAGATCGAAATTTTTGCGGTGTTAAGAAATTTTGTATGGGGAGTGGTAGAAGGGGTGACAGCACTGAACTAATTTGTTTCACATCATGCTAGAGTAGCTATAAAAATGTTTTGTACCACATTTAAGCTTCAAAAATTGAGTAGGTACTGAGAAAATTAGTGTACTGAATTTAATGAAATTGTGCAATTTGTATGGGAGGTGGTAGAAGGAGGGGGGGTTTTTGGTGATTTTTCGAAAAACAGCTATAACTATCATGCAATTGATACACTTTAAATTTCAGATCTGCATCATTCACACTTTTCAAGAAAATCGAATTGTTACATAGTCGTGTAATGTGCCTCATTGTATGGGAGGGGGTAGAAGGAGTGAAGCTACTCGGTTAATTTTCTTCCCGCTGTTAATAATAATGCTAATTAAGGATTAAGTTTAAATTTTTACCTCGATGAAATTTAAATGTACTGAGAAAATTCGTTTAGAGTATTTTATGAAAAAGTGCGGTTTATATGGGAGGTGGTGGAAGGAGAAGGGGGTTTTTGGTGATTTTTTGAGAAACAACTATAATCATCATGCAATTGATATATTTTAAATTTCAGATCAGTAAAATTCAGACTTTTCAAGAAAATCCAATTCTTGTGAAGGCGTGGAACTGTGTTACATTGTATGGGAGGGGGTAGAAGGAGTGAAGCTAATCGGTTAATTTTATCTCGATATTATTAATAATGTTAATTAAGGATTTAATAGAACATTTCAGCTCGATCAAAGTTACACGTACTGAGGAAATTGGTGTAAAGTGGTTCATGAAAAAGTGTAGTTTGTATGGGAGGTGGTAGAAGGTGTGACAGACCTTAAATAATTTGTATACCAAAAGACTGCATTTATAATAGAAATAATATAGTCCAAATTTCAAATTAATAGCTTTTATAGTTTTCAAGAAAATTTGATTAATATATGTTTTTGAAAATGAGTCACTTTGTATGGGAGGGGGTAGAAGGCGTGAGGAGAGTGAAATAAAACCAAAAGCAGATTTCATTCCGATGGACACCTAACAAACTGTGCAAGTTTCATTACAATCGGTTCAGCCGTTTGTGCGTGAAAAGCGGTCGTACAGACAGACAGACAGACAGACAAAAATTTCAAAAATGTGTTTATACTCTAGATGAAATCTGAGAGTATATTGTGTTTGCCTTACCGTTTGTAACGCTAAGAAATAATGATCGCACAGAGCCGCCAAGGGTACAGAAATATTTGTTGTCGCTCAAAAACTTCGATTCCGAGTTGCTGTCTGTCCGTCTGTCCGTCTGTCCGTCTGTCCGTCTGTCCGTCTGTCCGTCTGTCTACAGCATAACTTTCGAAGGCTTTGAGCTATCGTGCTGAAATTTGTTGTGTGTCATTTTTAGCAAAAAAGAAACTTTAAGTTCGTGAACGGGCCACATCCCCCCACTCCTTCTACCCCCTCCCATACAAATTTCACGAAATTCCGAAATTTTCACAAATTGAATTTTCTTTGAAACTATTTAAGCTATCGATTTGGAATTCGGGTCAAAGTATTATGTTATAGATGTCATTAATATGACGGAATATTGATCCGATCGTGTTACTCCTTCTACCCCCTCCCATACAAATGCATAATTTTGAAAAATGCATTTTTTCGATTTTCATTGAAACTAACAAAGTTATAAAAACGAATTTTTACCAGAATTAATATTATTATAATTCCAATTAGTATTGACAAAATTATCAACATAACCTCACCCCTTCTACCCCCTCCCATACAAATTTCACGAAATTTTGAAATTTAAACTAAATTATTTTTCTTCGAAACTGTTAAAGCTATCAACTTGATATTTTGCATAACGTATAAAAATAGAAATATCAATAACGAGAAAAAAATGTGTTTTGATCCGTACACTCCTTCTACCCCCTCCCATACAAATGCATAATTTTTGCTAAGTGCATTATATCGATTTCCTGTAAAACTAGAAAAAGTATAAATTTAAAATTTTGCCAGAATTTGTTTTTTAATAATTTTTTAATAAATGCTAAAAAAATTATCAGCTCCTCTTCACTCCTTCTACCCCCTGCCATACAAATATCTGTATTATAAATTCAAGAAAAGCATTTCTCCATCGAATATGTATATTAGAACTATCGAATTTGAAATTGAATCAAAGCGTGGTGATAAGGATGACGATAAACAGTTTCAAAATCATCTTAAACGCTCCACTTCCTCTGCCACCTTCCATACAAACGCCTCAATTTCAGGAAAACTATGTCCAATTGAAAGTAATGAAAGCGACAAACCTTAAATTCATCACGAAATATTTTGCATACCACATTAGGTGTCATATCCAAAAATTACAAACCTTCCTCCTCTCCTTCTACCACCTCCCATACAAAAGACACTATCAATTATTTAAAAGAATTGGAGGTGACATATTTTCCGGTACATTGAACTCTTTCTCATTTCATCTAGAGTACCATATGATTGGGCTTTACACCCAATCATAATTCTTTTATGTTTTTATGCTTAGTTAGTGCTAAAATAACTCAAAAAACTAACTCAAAGCCATTTATAAGCGAATAACAGACAGACACTACAATTATATTTATATGTATAGATTATTATTATCATAACAATAAAGCGTAACAGTGTACAATTTGGAAATTCTTCCTTTCAATTCGAAATGCTCTGTGAAAACATTCACCACACCAACCCTCACACAATAATTTTATGTTTTCTAGAGCTTTGTCATACAACAATAGATAAAAAAAATTAAAAAATTTATTTCAAAGCATCTAACTTCCGCTTCCGGTTGGCAACCATTCCCAAAAGCAAACCCGTTTCGTCCGTCAATGTGATCTATCTTTTGCGACCACTCGGACACTTTTCTGTCGAGGTTTAATCGATTTATCGTCGAAACATACAGACACACTTGCATCAGTTATCGTAAAACCTACTTTTTACGTGTTTATCGAAAGCACCACATATTTTTTTTCGAGAATTATAATTATACATTAAAAATTTCTTAAACTATTCAGTTTCGCACTATTTTTCGAGGCTTTTTATTTCATGATTGATCATCTCAGTGTGCTCATTCCTCAGGTCCTGCTGTGTTCGAAAAACACACATAGACCACATTCTGAAACACTGAAACGTAGATAACATTTAAGTCACCTCGTTTTAATCAAACAAATATTTCATTTTTGGGCGGCAAATCGCTAAAGAAATATACACACACAGTTGAAAGATTTAAGGAGAGTTTTTCTTTAAATCACTAACTAAATAATAACACTTGTAAGTAACCAGAAAATCTAATAATAAATTCACAGCATGATTTCGATTAAGACGAATTAATCTTTGTAATGTTTTTTCGTATAAAATGTGGGGAAAATGCGTTCTGTAGATGATCAAACGGCAGAAAAAGCTTGATTTTAAAAAAAAAAATAAAAATTAGAATCATTTCATTACTTTTTATTAGGTTTGTACGTCTAGCTAGACTACAGATGAGCACCGGATTAAGATATCGATTTGGAAATGGCTATTTTAAAGACAATGAAATTTATATTAGGAGATGATTTGGGAAAATTGTATCTAATTTATTATATGAATATATAAAATGTTATGGGGTGCTTGTAGCAGTATATTATCACATAAAGAATATCCTTGGATATTTTTTCAGGTTCTCTATGAGCCGAATAAGCATGGCAAGTTTTTTTCTAGTTTTCATCCATATGACAGTGGAGAGCGAAAAATGAGTAGAGATTTCTGACCAGAATAACCCTAAAATGCGTCGAAGGCATTAGTTCACGAAAGTTTGCAGTTTCTTGGTAAGTCAAACAGTCACTTTCCACATAGTATAACCATATAACATCACGGATTTGACGCATGCGTCAAAAACTCGCCGCTTCATGAAAACGGAGATCTCTCCTAACCTCCAGAAAAAAGAAAGGATATCGAATGCCTGACGAGCTTTATTTAGACGAGCCTCAATATCCTTTTCGTCCCTGCTGACAATGCTTCCCAAATAACAAAATCTTGCACCTCTTCAAGTCCGTGTATACCTCGGGCTTTCCTTCCCGCCATTGATCGAATGGCGGAAACTATCTCATCCATATCTGGGGGTTCGTCCCTAATAAAGGATTGTTGCGGTTGGATGTTTGGTAGGTTTTCTATTTCTGGAATATCTTCCTCTGACCAAATGTTCAAAATATCAGAGAAGTATTCCTTCCATCGCTGCAAATGATGTTCATTCATATTAAGGAGAGTTCTGTTGACATCTCTCACCAGGTGGTTGGCGGTGAAATTCCTGTTCGTCAACTGTTTCCTAATTTTAAATAGTGAACCCATATCCCCAAGATAAGCCGCAGATTCTGCCTTGTTGGTCAGATCTTCAATGGCCTTTCTCTTGTCGTGTCTAACGACTTTTTTAAGCTGTATATGCGAATCGCGGTAGCTCTGTTTTAAGTCGGGTGTTCGTTGGTCAGCAGCAGCTAGAAACATGTTTCTGGTTGCCTCACAATTGGCGTCTAGTGTGCGCATTTCATATCCGCCCAATGTGGAGAATGGTGGTGTACTCGCGCTTTTTGTTGGGGTCTCCAAGTATATCCACATTCAGCTTACGCTTCTTTTGAAGAATTTGTGGTCGTCGGATAGCTGCTGTGCATAATCTCAAACAGACAACAATCAAGTGGTGATCGCTCCCCACGTCAGCTCCACGCTTCGCTCGCACATCGAGGAGACATATTTTCCATCGGTGAATTATAGCCAAATGGTCGACCTGGATCTGAGTAACACCATCAGGGGAAACTCAAGATGTTTTGTGGTAACTCTTGTGTGGAAAAAGGGTCCCTCCGATGACCATTTGCCGAGTACTACAAAACTTCACAAATAGTTCGCCGTTTTCGGGTCACTTAATCCAAGGTCACGTCGACTCAAGGATCACCATGCTTCCCCATGACGTGTTCTAGTCCAGTATTGTTAGAGCCAACCTGGGCGTTCATATCTCCTGAGATGATAATAATACTTAGTAGTAATATACTTAGTTGGTTATAAAACTCCTCTTTGTCACCAGGAGTTGCGGTATTAGTTGGTGCGTAGCACTGCAGAATTGTGACGTTTCTGAAACTGGTCCTGAGTCTGACGACGATAATCCTATCCGAGATTGGTTCCCAGCTGATAAGACTGTTATCTTGTCCACCTGACCTCGATCAAGCCTAAAATTTTGAATATATAGTGCTACATTTCACGGTCGATCACTGATTGATGGCGCAACGACCGAGCTGTTCCTCCGTCATTCAATGTTCGATCGATCCAGAAGCTACTCATAGTCCGTTTTCGAATGCTACAAGTCGTTACCGTAGAACCCGTCCGTATCCGAGGCGCTGTATCCGTTTCTCGTATCAGTTAGATTTCAAGATCACGGGTGATAAGCCCATGTTCCAGTGAGTGTCCATTTGCCATTTTTAGGGCAAGCAGGAGGACTGGCTGTGGGGGAATTCTACTTCCCCCATCCCACAGGGGGATGGTTAGCTCATTTCCGTGGAGATCCTAGTCTCCAAAGATAGTTGCATGAAAACGTGATCCTATAGCTTGGCAAACCAATCAAAGCAGATTCGATCGATTTGTGAGCCATCCGTCTTGGGAAAGCTTTTCTTTTGCTGGAAATTGATACCGGATATCCATTTGCGACGAATGTTATCTCGATTCTTCACAATTTCTACGGCCTGAGTTTTCCCAATATGGAACCTTAAAAAAAAAGATTATATTCCAATTCATTTCACTAATCCACTATAAATCACCTCTTAGCTAATTCTCGAACAGACACCTTTTCTTTTTTAAACACATTAATTGTTTCATATTTTTCATTTAAGAAAATAACGTTTCTTCGTGGAGCCATTCTGATATCAACACAACATAAAAAACTATACTGAAACACAGAATTGAAACAACTAGATCACGAGCACGACTCTCACATAAAACAGAACCATTTCTAATACGGGGAATTTACCTATACACTACAATCAAAGACTGCTCAAATACATCTAATAAGGGGATCCCCAATTCAATATAAATTTTTCTATAAATATTTTTTTGACTAAACAAGCTTTGTGTCCGCTTGTGAGAGGTCATTTTAACCAATTGTACAGAAATAAGGTGTCCGCGCCCATTCATTGAAGGGTCCGGTTGTCGGAGATCATTTTGCTCGTAAAGCGAGTCCTAAAGCGAGTGTAGAGGAAATTTTTCCGGATATGGGAGGTGTCCGCTTATTGGAGGTGTCCGCGAGTGGAGGTTTCACTGTATAACGATTTATAATTTTGGAAATTGCGCTATTTTTGAAATGCTCGCCATTTCCCCCCACTACTATTATTTACACAGATTTTTTTCGTATTTCGCTAGCCTAGATTAATATATGTTTTAAGTTTCATTTACATAGCTTAAGAGATAGTTGAGATATTCATTTTTAAGTGCTTTTCTTTGAAACCCCCCCCCCCCTTCCTTGCAGTAATTAGCCTTTCTCCAAGCTGATTCTGGTGGAGCTATATGCCGCCTTAATAGTCCCAAAATATGAATTTTTTATGATAATTAATTTCGAAGATATAACCATTTGAAAAACAAAATCGGCCGACAATTTATTTTTAGCCCCCCCTTTTTGGACGCCAATGGATAAAAAAATTAAATTATTTTTGTAGTTTGTCCCACAACCCTTTCTATATCTCTGCTGATTTTCAACTTCCTATCTGCATTCCCGGTGGAAATATTAGCAAGTGTAGTTTTTGACTCTTTTCCTACCCCCGCCTTCCCCTTCCATCTAACACTCCAAAAAAATTTAGGAATTGGAGCTCACTTACCCAATCAACAATCTGCCCAAAAGCGAACATTGTACCCTTAGCGGTCTTAGAGATATGAGTCCATATGTACGGCGTACGGATTTTTTTTTTTTTGCATTTTTAGGCTAATTTAGTCATGAAACGCGAAAAAAACAAAATTTCAGGGTAGAAAATTTTTTTTTCTGTGTCGATCACAATATTTTATTATTAGAATAATAAAGTAATTGTCTTATGTAAAAGTAATACAATATAGTACAAATTGTATTTCATTAATTACAAAATTGGAAGAATTCCTTTTAATTTGTGGGTATCCTGAAGTAATAGTAACAGATAATGGTCCGCCTTTTGCATCCAATGCATTTAATCAATTTGATAGACTAAAGGGAATTTAGCTTTTACATTTTCTTCCATATCACCCTCAGTTAAATGGTCTAGCAGAACATGGTGTTCAAACAGTGAAAAACACGGTGAAAAAATTGTGTCTCCAACAAGGAAATCAATCCAACCTCGAGCAAAAAATATTAAAATTTTTATTTTCTTGTCGAAATACGCTATCCACGGTCACAAATAAAACACCTTTAGAATTGATACTTTCTTACAAACCTAGAATTGAATTAGATGTGATTAAAAGCGGAAGTAATATAAATACGAATAAATTTGAAAATAATAAGTCAAAAGAAAAAACTAAGCAAAATCAAACGTTTTTAAAAAATTTCTCTGTCTGTCTGTCTGTCTTTCCGGCTTTCACGCAAAAACGGCTGCACCGATTGCAATGAAACTTTCACAGATATTATTAGGTCTGCCTCTGGGAGTAATCTACTTTAGGTGTTATTTTTTTCCCCTCACGCCTTCTACCCCCTCCCATACAAAATGACTCATTTTCAAAAACTTATAATAATCAAATTTTCATGGAAACTATTAAAGCTATTAATTTGAAATTTAAAATATATTATTTCTATTATAAATTCAATCTTCAAGTATATAAATAGTTTGAATCCCCCAACTCCTTCCACCACCTCCCATACAAACTAAACTTTTTCATGAAATACTATACTCCAATTTTCTCAGTACGTATAACTTTGATCGAGCTAAGATTTTGTATTAAACCCTTAATTAGCATTGTTATTAATGTCAGAAAAAAACTAACCAATTAGGTTTACTCCTTCTATTCCCTCCCATACAATCTGACACAAATCCACGACTTTGCGAAAATTCGATTTTCTTGAAAAGTGTGAATGTTACTGTTCTGAAAAATAAAATATATCAATTCAATGATAATTGTAGTTGCTTCTCAAAAAATAACTAAAAACACTCCACTCCTTGCACTACCTCCTATACAAACTGCACTTTTTCATGAAATATTCTAAACCAATTTTCTCAGTACGTATCGAGCTAAAATTTTGTACTAAATCTTTAATTAGCATAATTATTATTATCGGGAAAAATTAACGGATTAGCTTTACTCCTTCTACCCCCTCCCATACAATGTGGCACAATTCCACGACTTTGCAAAAACTCGATTTTCTTGAAAAGTGTGAATCTAATAGTGATTTCTATTCGCCAAAAAAATGTGACCCGTTTTTGCCCTTTAAAATGCAAAATTATTGCAGTTTTGCACTCATTTTTCTCAGTTCCGTCGGTCCAATTTACAATAGAACAAACTAAGTGCAAGTTTTTTGCATTTTTTTTATCATGTTGTCTGTATACCGAACAGCTGATTGCCTTTCGAAACTGTCAAAACAAACCGTTTTAATTTGTCTTGTTATCTCTAAATGGTCCTGTGAAGATTTTGGGAGAATTAAGAAAAGTTACGTATGCACTCATATTGCATACTTCATGTAAAGTTTTAAGTCCTTTTAAGTATGATCTATCCATTAGAATCTGTTACCGATGTTGACAGATGATTTATTTTTTTCATGTTGTTGTACATTACAGGTCAATTGAGTTGCACCGCCGAAAAATTCGGGGCAAGAAATGTGCATTTTCAGGTCAAGTTTTACCTAGTGCGCAAACCATTTTTCTAGCAGGGCAGAATTTTTTTTTCCAATAGAACATAGGAACTGCTAGAAAAAATGTTAAGGGCAAAAACGGGTCACATTTTTGCCGAATAGAAATCACTATAAGTCCAATGTAAATGCATTATAAAAGGGTGACAGATGTTGTGTATCCCACTATGTACCGTTGATTAGTATTAGAAATGTGTAGCCGACTGTAAAGTAAAAAAGGTGACATGTCACTTGCACTAAAGTATGGCCACGTTTTGCTAATAAAGTGTCATTATTTAAAAACTATAACAAAGTATTGTTATTTTAAAAATATAACATTATCATTTATGCACATTCAAATTCCAGGATGAGAAGAAGAAATAAAAAAAAGGATGCAGAGATCTTCCCCATTCACGAGCTTCACTATACATCTTAGACAAAAAGAATGTGTAGGAAATTTTAACCTTCTAGCTCAAAACGTTCTCAGCATGTTAGAGTCCCCCGTCACTTAGGACTTCTGAGGTTGGTTCGTAGAAAAATATGGAGCACGGGCCCCGGCTTGGTCGGACCCGGAGGAGAGCATTCCCCTGTCTTGTTCCCTGCTTTCATCTTTTTCTACCCAAATTAACCCAACTTTAATTTTTTTCCAATTCCTATATAATTGTGCATAGTAGCATGATACAGTGATCCCTAAGTTATAATCGGTGCCTCGAAAAATGCCACAGCAGCAGACCACTGCTCAGGAGAGCTGTTTCTGTCATAAGCCCCTAATATGTATCATAATCCATAACAGTCATTCCTTCTTTAGTAACATAAATGGAGCATTAAATGTTTCAACACTGTTTTTATTTTTTAATTACTAAGTTCTTTTTGTAATATCTATTATACTTATACCTATGATGTATTTAAAAAAAAAAAAATTAACAATGTTAATAATTGTGTCCACAAAATGTGACAAACTTTTAAATTTTGATCACCAAAAAGTCAGATTACCAAGAAAATGTGAAATTATGACATGATTTATGCATTGGCATTAATTTAACAGATTTGAAAGATGTAAAGTGGAAACAGTTGGTACTAAACCTTGCCAAGCATAATTAGGACTAAGTACCTCCTGACTTAAGCCCTTATTTTTTTTTCATATCTTCAGCCATAGGATTTGCATAAAAAAAAATTTCATTACAGGCTCGCTAATAACGAGTAAATTTATTAATTTACATGTACACGTGAAAAATAGACAACACATGGTTAGCTAGCGTTTAACTAGCACCTTGTACCTATTTCGCCAATCAAGTTCACGATTCCAAGGACCTTTTCGAATAGCACTATCCAAATTAAATTCATTACACTATCATTTCCAATCCCTAGAGAGAGGATACAAGTCCTGATTGCATTCCCATGCTCGCTTAACACAACAATTATAGTTGTTCTAGTTCGAGAAATTTCTTAAGAGCTTACCATCAATCCGCGACGTTATCACCATGCCAGCCGATAAAAGCGTGAACCGCAACACTGACCTCTATCACTTGCTTTCACACAACACAAATAGTGTGAACTTCTGGAACTATGAAATCACTTGGATATGTAACGCACCTGCCAACCCTTGGCTAATTAACTCCCGAACTCAATGCCAACCACTTAGCGTAAATACGAGAAGTAAACAGTATCGTCTTCGCGCTTCGCTTGATCGTAAATTTCGAGATACAGTGCGAGTAATAACGGTCGCGATTAAACAAATCACCCAGTCGAACGGAAAGGAGCGAAGCTCCAGCTTCCGCAAACGATAAGAAAACACTAACATCCGTCGCAGAAGCTTTCTAGCACTGGGTGAATTTCTCGAGCGATTATTGTGATCTCAGGAAGTCATGGAAGCGCGGGCAAATCACTGCGAAAAGCGCAGACGCCGAAAAATCAGCTGTCGAGGAACTTGGCACATTTCAAAGGAAATTTCGAATTTTTCGATAAGATGACGAACAAGGACGACACGATTTCCTATGGTTCAAAGTTGCTCTATTGGGAATGGACCTGGTTACGTGCCATGCCGGTTTGTTTACGTTTTCTATCTTTTTTTTGGTGGAAGGATACTCATAAGTCCCTATACAGTAAGTTAAGGACATCGCTGTTTGCTACCCTACAACTAGCAGAACTGATCTCAGACTCAAATAAAAATGTTGTGGTACGCATTCGCGGGCAAACATTTTGTATTAAACTGCTCCTTAGTCTCGTATTATTACATGAACCTGAAATATTGTACATTTAATTTGAACTAAGTACGCGAATGTATCTGACAAATCTGTGAAGTTAGTTGTCTTGTTAACCAGTTTTTTACATCTGTTCAACCATAAATAACACAGAAAAAAAATATATAAATAAAATTTTTTTGCAATTCTTTTCGAAAACAGCTTCAAATAAAGAAAAAAACGGATGGCAAAAACAAGTAACTATCCAAATGATTAGGTCAAACCGTTCTACTTTTAATTAAGGAGCCTCTTCGAACAATCAGAAATTTAGTTTGCTAATTAAAAATGACCAGAACAAATGAAAAGGGTAATTAAAGGCCTTGATTATCAACACTTTTATTTGTAAAAAATAAGTGTACTTTCGAACAGAGGATGGAAAAATTACACCGAAGAAAAAAACGGTCAACGTGAACCTTCTCAAGCACATGGCAAACTTTCAAATCTATTTGGATCAGGCTAAGCTCGAGTTCAATAAGAAATGGAGTAAGGATGTGATTCAGGGCTGCACTATAGACAATTTTCTATTTATGAAGCAAATCGGAAGCGGAGCATTCGGACGCGTCTATGCGGTAAGGATTGCGAAAATCGCAGTGGTCGTTTTGAAAATTTACAAGTGTGTGGAAATTAGGCAAAATACTTGGCGAGAGACGAAACAGTTGCTATAAAGTTGCTGGAAAAACGATACCTGGTGGAAACAGGACACGTGACGCACAGTAAACAAGAAGTGAAGGCACTAAACTGCGTTCAATTCGAATTTGTAATTCATCTGGTGGATTTCTTCATGGATAACGTTTATATCTATCTAGTTCTGCCGTTAATTTCTGGAGGTGATGGAACACTACTGAATTTCCAGTAATAAGATTGTTCGAATTTTCAGGCGAAATGTTTTTCCACTTGGCAACGAAACGAAAATTCGATGAAGTCCTCTCGAAATTTTACGCTTCTCAAGTGATATTGGCATTACAATATTTGCATGGAATTGGCCTTGTTTATCGCGACCTCAAACCGGAAAATATTATGGTTTGTATCGATGGTTACATTAAATTAACCGATTTTGGATTTTGCAAAAGGATCAATGGGAAGCGAACGTACACAATGTTGGGTACACCACAATATTTAGCTCCGGAAATCGTACTTAGTCAAGGTACTTTAACGAATTTGAACTCTATCCATCTAGTATATTATATTTCAACAGGATACGGATATGCTGCGGATTGGTGGGCTTTTGGTATATTAATTTATGAAATGAATGCCGGTTTTCCACCATTCATGGGAACAGACGCGACTGTTATGGAGAAAATACCGAAAGGAAAATATGGATTTCCTATTCATTTTTCATTGCCGTTAAAGGATCTTGTGCAGAAATTGATGGTTTACAAGCCCAGTGAAAGGTATCAATATTCAAAATTGTTTTTTCAAAAAAATCTGTTTATCTCGGATATAAAAAAAAAAAAATTCAGATACGGTGTATTGAAAGATGGTGCAAATGACATTAAAGTACACGACTGGTTTAAGGATTTCGACTGGGACGGTGTCCTTTATAAGCGCATGAAGCCACCTTATAAGCCCTTAATTGAAGGGTCATCGTATTTATCAAATTTCGATTTAACAGTAACCGGAGAATTACGAACATCCGGTGAAAATGAGTTTTCCAATGAGTTTGCTATGTTTACAGTATAAAAGAATGTTATAATTTTGTGATACGTTTATGTAGTTTATTTTATATACTTTTTTTGTTTCATAACATTTATACTCTAGATTTATCGAATACATGAAAAGGATTAAAAAAACAAAACAAGTCTCTTTGATTACAATTTTGATTCTTGTTCAATGGAATTATAGCCTAAATTGGGCTTTGGACTTCTGACCTTCAGAATCCTTTATATTGTTGCGAGCTAGGGGTTCGCCGCGATCTCAAGAAAAATACAATTCGTTTAAAAATAAAGGATAATTTATTTATTCGCACGTTTATTCAATTTGCACTTCAACTTGATTCTTACTATACGGCACCACTGATATCGCATTCTTGCACCGGTTCACGTGCTCTCGCAGATGTCGCTGAATGACTCCGCTGTCTGAAAGTTGCGTCTATTTATACTGGTTTTTCCAATTCTCGAACCTTCTGTGGTGTATTCGTCGGGTGGGTGGGTGTCTCAACTAGAATGTTCTAGATCTTTGGTTATAGCTTTTTACATATTTGGGGACTGTTCTATATAGTTCTGGCACTTTCAGGAAGATCAATATTGCGTGGTTGCTAGATCTATAACAATATTTATTTGTTAATGTGGGTGGGTTGTTAGCCCTACTTCGCAAAACCCTCTACGAATTTTCATTTTCAAAGACTGAGTTAGCACAAATAAACACATCCAGGCAATGCGGTGGAATTCGAGCGGTATTTGAACTCACGACCTTCGTATTACAGACGAACACGCTACCCACGTTTATAATTATCAACTACAATATGTATAAGTTACTACTGTTATAATAATAACTAAAAACAAATAAAAAACGTTCACTGTTATAAATTTAGGTTTATTATACTCTAGATGAAATCTGGGAGTATATTGTATTTGCCTTACCGTTTGTAACGCTAAGGGATAACGAGCCGCCAAGGGTATAGAAATATTTGTTGTCGCTCAAAAACCTCGATTCCGAGTGACCGTCTGTCCGTCTATGCGTCTGCTAAAAATTTTTGTGTCTCATTTTTCGGGATATATCGCCCCACTCCTTCTACCCCCTACCATACAAATTTCATAAAATTTCGAAATATAAAGAAATTGATTTTTCTTTGAAACTGTTTAAGCTATCGACTTCAAATTTAGGTCAAAGTATTATGATGTATGTAGATGTCATTACTATCACGGAATATTGATTCGATCCCCTTACTCCTTCTACCCCTCCCATACAAATGGATAATTATGAAAAATACATATATTTGATTTTCATTGAAACTAGTAAAGCTAAAAAGACGAACCCTCTACAAATGCATAATTTTTGTTAAATGCATTATAACGATTTCCATTAAAACTAGAAAAAGTACAAACTTAAAATTTTGCCACAATATGTTTTTTAATAATTGCAATAAACGCTAGAAAAATTATTATTAACTCCGCTTCATTCCTTCTACCCCCTCCCATATAAATATTTGTATTATAAATTCAAGAAAAACATTTCTCCTTCGAATATAGAGCTATCGACTTTGATAAGGATGATGATAAGCAGTTTCAAAATCATATTAAACGCTCCACTTTCTCTGCCACCTCCCACACAAACGCCCCAATTTCAAGAAAACTATGTCCAATTTCTTTAAAAATAATGAAAACTAAAAGCTTTAAATTCAGCTAAAAACATTTTGCATGCCATGTTCTGTGTCATATACGAAAAATACAAATCCCCCCTCTACTTCTACCCATGCAAAAGGCTCTATTCACTATTCGAAAGAATTTGAGATGACATATTTTCCGATATATGTGGGTTCGAACGCAAGCACACCGATTGTTCTTAATGGACAGGATGTAGAAGAGGTGCAAGATTTTTGCTATCTCGGAAGCATTGTCAGCATGGACGGCGGAGCCGAAAAGGATGTTGAGGCTCGGCTAAATAAAGCTCGTCAGGCCTTCGGTATCCTTTCCCCTTTCTGGAGGTTAAGAGAGATCTCCCTTCGCACGAAGCTGCGAGTTTTTGACGCATGCGTCAAATCCGTGTTGTTATATGGTTGTACTACGTGGAAAGTGACCGTTCGACTTACCAAGAAACTACAGACTTTCGTAAACCAATGCCTCCGACGCATTTTAGGAATATTCTGGCCAGAAGTGATCTCCAACGACGAACTTTGGAGTACAACTCGCCAAACTAAAATATGTATTGAGATTCAACGGCGAAAGTGGCAGTGGATCGGTCATACTTTGAGGAAACCAGAGCGAAACATCGCAAAACAGGCTCTGGATTATAACCCTCAAGTAAGACGTCGGGTTGGTCGACCATGTAACACATGGAAGCGAGCAGTTGAGCAGGAGGCCAGAGGAATAAACAAGTCCTGGCAACAGCTTAAAGCCGATGCTCAGGATCGCGCCTTGTGGAAGAGAGTTGTTTCTGTCCTATGCCCCTATAGGGGGTCTTAACAGGAATTTGAAAGTCATTCCCATTTCATCTAGAGTATCATCATAATTCTGTTATGTTTATACTCTAGATGAAATCTGAGAGTATTATAAGTTTACCACAAAGTTTGTAACGCCAAGAAATAAGACTCGGAGAAAAAAATGAATGATACAGAAGTTCATAAAATCACTCAAAAATCTCAAAACCGGATGTCCGTCCGTCCGTCCGTCCGTGTCCTCTCTAGCTTAAGAACGCGTTGAGCTAGAAAGTTCAAATTTTGTATACGTCGTTTTCAACAAAAAGGTAAGGTCAAGTTCGTGAACGGGCCAAATCGCTCCACCCCTTCTACCCCCTCCCATACAAAATGACACAATTACGCAATTTATCAATAAATGGATTTCCCCGAAAAATATAAATGCTATTGATCTGAAATTTGGGAAATAATACTTTTATGATAATATAAATCTACTGTATTAAAGTTATTCGAGTCCTCCCCTTCCTTCCACCACCTCCCATACAAACTGAATTTTTTTAAGAAATGCTTTAAGCCAATTTACTCAGTGCATATAATACTTATCGAGCTGAAATTGTGCATTAAATATTTAATTAGAATTAGTAGTAAGACTATAAAAATTAGACGATTTGCTGTAGTCCGTCTAACCCCTCCCATACAAAATGACACAAGTTCACAATTTCACAATAAACGGATTTGCCCAAAAAATATAAATGCTACTGATCTGAAATTTGGAATATAATACTTTCACGATGATATAAATCTACTGTATAAAAGTGATTGAAGTCCTCCTTTTCCTTCCACCACCTCCCATACAAACTGCAATTTTTAATGAAATGTTCTGAGCCAATTTACTCAGTGCATATAATACTTATCGAGCTGAAATTGTACAGGAAATATTTAATTGGAATTAGTAGTAAGAATAAAAAAAAAACTAGACGATTACCTGTACCCCTTCTACCCCCTCCCATACAAAATGACACAATTTCGCAATTTCACAATAAACGGATTTGCCCAAAAAATATAAATGCTACTGATCTGAAATTTGGAATATAATACTTTCACGATGATATAAATTCACTGTATAAAAGTTATTGAAGTCCTCCTTTTCCTTCCACCACCTCCCATACAAACTGCAATTTTTAATGAAATGTTCTGAGCCAATTTACTCAGTGCATATAATACTTATCGAGCTGAAATTGTACAGGAAATATTTAATTGGAATTAGTAGTAAGAATAAAAAAAAAACTAGACGATTACCTGTACCCCTTCTACCCCCTCCCATACAAAATGACACAATTTCGCAATTTCACAATAAACGGATTTGCCCAAAAAATATAAATGCTACTGATCTGAAATTTGGAATATAATACTTTCACGATGATATAAATCCACTGTATAAAAGTTATTGAAGTCCTCCTTTTCCTTCCACCACCTCCCATACAAACTGCAATTTTTAATGAAATGTTCTGAGCCAATTTACTCAGTGCATATAATACTTATCGAGCTGAAATTGTACAGGAAATATTTAATTGGAATTAGTAGTAAGAATAAAAAAAAAACTAGACGATTACCTGTACCCCTTCTACCCCCTCCCATACAAAATGACACAATTTCGCAATTTCACAATAAACGGATTTGCCCAAAAAATATAAATGCTACTGATCTGAAATTTGGAATATAATACTTTCACGATGATATAAATCCACTGTATAAAAGTTATTGAAGTCCTCCTTTTCCTTCCACCACCTCCCATACAAACTGCAATTTTTAATGAAATGTTCTGAGCCAATTTACTCAGTGCATATAATACTTATCGAGCTGAAATTGTACAGGAAATATTTAATTGGAATTAGTAGTAAGAATAAAAAAAAAACTAGACGATTACCTGTACCCCTTCTACCCCCTCCCATACAAAATGACACAATTTCGCAATTTCACAATAAACGGATTTGCCCAAAAAATATAAATGCTATTGATCTGAAATTTGGAATATAATACTTTTATGATGATACAAATCTACTGTATAAAGTTATTGAAGTCCTTCCCTTCCTTCCACCACCTCCCATACAAACTGCACTTTTTCATGAAATGCTCTAAACCAATTTACTCAGTGCGTATAAAATTGATCGAGCTGAAATTGTGCACGAAATATTTTTTTAAAATTGTTAGTAAGACCGAAAAAAATTAGATGATTACATTCACTCCTTCTACCCCCTTCCATACAACCTGACACAATTTCACAACTTTATGAAAGGTCGATTTTCCTGAAAAGTATGAATCCTACTGATTTGCAATTTAAAACATGTCAAAAGCATGATGTGTTTATTTCTGGAAAGTCATTAAAAACTCGCCCCTCCTTCTATCACCTCCCATACAAACTGCACCATTTCACTACATCCAACACACTAATTTTCTTAGTACCTATTAAATCTTTAAATCCTAACTTTTGTATAAAACATTTTGATAGCAACCTTAGCGTCTTGTGAAAAAATTAGTTCAATGTCGTCACCCCACCCCACCACTTCCGCCACAAAATTTCTTAAGATTTAAAAATTCCTCTTTCATCTAGAGTATCGCACGATTGGGCGTTATGTTATGTTTTTTCAATATATTATATTAGAAAAACAGTAACATAAGCACACGTATGTCGCTCTCTCTGTCGAATGGAAACATTTCAGAGAATCAATGTGGATTCCGCAAAGGGCGCTCTACAGTCGACGCAATAAACAAAGTGATAGACATTGCTGAAAAGGCCATTGAAGGCAGTAGATGGAAGAATGGTTTTAAAGAACACTGCGCTATAATAACACTAGACGTGAAAAATGTATTCAATTCGATGACGTGGCCTCACATAATTAATGCTCTATTAAAATTGGAAACTCGACCATACCTCCTACGAATGGTCAGGAGCTATCTCGCAGATAGAGTATTACTATATGACACCGAAGAAGGAGTGAAGAAGTATAGCATAACATGTGGAGTCCCACAGAGCTCAGTACTAGGACCCGTACTATGGAATATACAATATGATGACATTTTACGACTTCCAGTACCAAGAGGCATGCAAATAATTGGCTACGCGGATGATATACCAATCACTGTAGTAGCAAAAGACTTACAGAGCATCAAAAACGTAAGCACCAACGTGATTTCTGACATTAAGAACTGACTTAGAGCACCTAATCTAGGGCTAGCTGCACAAAAAACAGAAGTAGTTCTTATTACAAGCAGAAAACAAAGAGAGCATATAACGTTAAATATAGATGGACTTGAAATCGTATCCCAACCCTCCATTAAATACTTGGGTTTTATGATTGACGCAAGATTATCCTTCAAGATGAACATTGAAACAGTCTGCGCAAAAGCAGGACGAGTGAACTCCGCCCGTATAGACTCTTAAGAGATGTAGATAAGTGGGTCGGACGGAAGCATGTTGAAGTAGATTACTACATGACCCAATTTCTGTCAGGGCATGGCTGTTATAGAAGCTATTTGCAAAAATATGGCCATGATTCCTCTGCGTCATGTCCAAGTTGTACAGATGCAATAGAAAATGCAGAGCATGTATTCTTTCACTGCCCAGTCTACGAAATGGAAGAAGGAGAGTCGAGGACATCGTTGGAGAAAATATTAACGCCGATAACATAGTTCCACATATGCTGAGCAGCAGCGAAACCTGGAATGCGGTGACTCAGATGTGCGTGAAAGTTCTCACCGAGCTGAGGAGACTCGAAAGACTACGTAGGGAACTATCTGAGATAGAAGTGCCTATAACAGCTAGAACAGTTGGTAGTTGAATAAGATAGGCAGTGACATAAGACACTTTGACAGTAAATTGAAGTTTGAGCTTTATGCTCCTCCCTTCTCCTGACGAAATACTTAATGGTTGTCCCGGGGGTAGTGGGTTAGGCGAGGAGTTTTTAGCGGGTTCAAGTCCCGCACTTTAAGGCTTTCGATGCTTTTCCCCGCGTTAAACAAAAAAAAACGTATGTCGATGTATTTATCGACACCAACAATACAGCACTAATGGAAGGACGATCAGCCGAAGTAAGCGAGCAGGGTTGCGAAGTTGTCGTTGTCGTCGTCGTCTTCATTTTTTTTACAGAATGACCTGTATTATAGACAATTTCGGCCTTTATGTGCAATGCACAAACGCAGTCATGGAGGGAAGGAAAGAGATTGGGAAGGTTGGGAAAGGGGAATGGGAACGACCGTAATGAGTGGTGAAGCTGGTATATTTTTTCAGTTGTACGGGCTGCTACTGATAAATATTTGCAGATGTTATGGGTGACTGAATGATAGAAAACCAACAGAAATCATCTACTGAGTATACAGACCTTCTTGAAGTGGAACTGTTTCACTTTTACATCGTTTTCCTATTTAATGCAAATAATGTTGCCAGTATCAACTGAAAAATTCGTGCTGATAAAAATCTACTGCCTGAATCGAACCCACGACCTATTGACTGTGAAGCAAGCACGCTGCGCACTACGCCACGGAAGCCTCATCATCGTCACTTCGTCGTTCTCGTTACTTCGTCATAGTCATTCACTTCGTCGTCGTCATCCACGTCGGTAGGGCTTAGTATGAATAGAGCAAGCGTTCGAGAAAGCAGTTAGTTGAGGCTCAGAAGCTAAGGAGCGAAAGTCAAGTAATAAGTTGTGATTTGTAAAAAGATAAAAGTCATTAAGAAGTCACAGTTAAACAAAAGTTTACTCCTTTAATAGAAACCGGTGCAAAAATTAAATAATATTAACAAATTTAAATACCCATAGTTTTAGTTAAAAGTATTGACTCTGTCATCATTTAATTCTGGAAGATATACATAATTCTACTTTATTTTTTAACTAAATGTTTCTTGAAATTGAAAGAAAAGATTTCCGGACTCTACACTGTCACGCTTTATTATTCGTGACGTTTCGGTCTCTGCTGAGACATTTATCAAACTGTATAAATTTTTTTTTGTCCACACAGCGACTGACTCGATGTTCATTTTTATACTCGTAGATGAAATCTGATAGTATTATAAGTTTGCCACAAAGTTTATAACTCTAAGAAATAAGGCTCGGAGAAAGGAATAAATGATACAGAAGTTCATATAATCAGTCAAAAATCTTAAAACCGGATGTCCGTCCATCCGTCCGTACGTCCGTCTGTCCATCTCTCCGTCCGTGTCCTTTCTAGCTGGAGAACGCGTTGAGCTAGAGAGCTCCAATTTTTACGCGTCGTTTTTGACAAAAAAGTAAGATCAAGTTCGTGAACAGGCCAAATCGCTCCACCCCTTCTACCCCCTGCCATACGAAATGAAACAATTTCGCAATTTTACAATAAACGGATTTGTTCGAAAAGTATAAATGCTATTGATCTGAAATTTGGAATGTAAGACTTTTAGGATTATTGCAAACTTCTGTACAAAAATTATTTGTGTCCTCCCGCTCCTTCCAACACCTCTCATACAGACTGCACTTTTTCATGAAATACATAAGCAAATTTACTCAGTACGTATAAAATTTATCGAGCTGAAATTGTGCACTAAATATTTATTTAGAATTATTAGTAAGAACAAAAAAGATTAAACGATTAGTTTCATTCCTTCTACCCTCTTCCATATAATCTAAAACAATTTCACAACTTTTCAACTGATCTGCAATTTAAATCATGTCAAAAGCATGATGTGTATAGTTATTTCTCAAAAAGTCATTAAGAATTCGCCCCTCCTTCTACCACCCCCCATACAAACTGCACAATTTCACTAAATTCAATACAACAATTTTTTCAGTACCTGTAAAATTATCGAATCCTAAATTTTGTATAAAACATTTTGATGGCAACTCTGGCGTGATGTGAAAAAATTGGTTCAATGTTGTCATTCCCTCCACCACTTCCCCTACAAAATTTCTTACTATCAAAAAATTTCTCGTTCATCTAGAGTATCGCACGATTAGGCTATACGCCCAATCGTACTCCTGTTATGTTTTAGCCTAAGGTCAGTGAAATTATCGTCATTATTTTATTTTTCATGCGAATAGTGACTGCCGGACGTGAAGTTCATTGCGCCGGAATCGCTTCTTCTAATATTGGGCTACTTACACAATATCGTGTCATTGATTTCGGCTAGAACTTAACGCTAAGCGAATTTTAGCATGCACCATCAGATCAGTTATCTTGTAACGAATGGGCGTAGAGTACGGTAACTGCCAGTCAGCTTGGGGTGACTTGTCAACCGTTCTTATCGGACGTACCCTTACTGGAACAGATCCATGAAGGCCATGATGCCTATTGATCGGAATAATCCAAACAATTCTGCAGCAGGCTTTTTCAATCTTAGCGGTCAATGTTACTTATCTGATGACACAAAATAGTTCCCCTTATAGAAAGAAGCGTGACGACCAATAGCGGCTCGTCAGGTGAAGCGCATAAGGCAGCGCCTCACCAGCCACAGCATTTTCAATGAACTGAATCTAACATTCCTAGTACAATTAAATTTTGCACATTCAATTACCGTTTTAGAACATTCTCATATTAGCGATACGCCTCTGCCATATTATCTTTTTCATTCCAAATGACAGTAGAGGAATGGGCTTTCAAGGGTAACATCCACCGACAGCTTAAACTCTTCCCTACAGAAACTCCCTTGTTAACAACATAGCTCAAATACCCTATTCCGACTTGACTGTACATCCAATGCATTAAAGGGTGACCCTCTAAGTTATGTTCGGTGCTATGAAAAAAATAAAAATAAGAAAAATTAAAAGCGCTAGGACAAAAATGTGCGAGTCTACAAAAGATCGATTTCTCCAATGAGGCGCCTGAAAAGCTTGCTCACCCACAGCTTGTTCAACACATTGCTGCCGTGCCGGCTTGTATGGCTTAAGCCGATGTCGAAGTCATAAAACGCGAAAGACCTCGACCAACTTCCACAGCTTTCATTCGTGCTTGGACAGTGTGGTCCGAGCGCCTACCGAAGCCTCCATAGCTTTCCTTACTGATTAACCATTGTTGTTCTTGTTGTTTGTCATTTTCGGTTGTAAAGTATTGTTGGGCTCGATGGGACATCTTCGGGTCGTTCCGGTTATAGAGTAGATTGAGGCTCGATAAGACGAGACTGGACAGTGGCCGTTTTTAATCTTGAGTGCTTGCTAAGCTGAGCAAAAAGTGATGAAAAGTTTATACATTAATTAATTTTTTGCTTTAGTTTTTTATTTTATAAAGTTAGCGGTTTCATGTATTGAAAGTATTGCTAACACATAAATTTGCATGCTAACAAATCATTTGTATCAACGCAATAAATATCAAATGTTAATGAGAAATCTAGCATTGAAAATGTTGAAATGACCACAATGAAACTAAATATGATTGATTGATAGATCAGACCGTAAAGCTACTTTATAAAATCAGTTCTATTACTGCCATGTTTATTGCAAGAGCATTTATCTGCATTTATTTCAATAAATTTTTTTTAGATGATACATCTCAATAATTTCTGTGCGCCTCAGCTATGGGACAAGTCACGAGTCGCTCCACTAGTGATGACGATTTACATGGAACGAGCTGATATAATAAAATTTATCAAACGCAAGTTTGATAAAAACACCAAGATTTAATATAACAGAACAGGACTACGATTAGGCGTAAAGCCCAATCGTGCAATACTCTATCTAGAATTTTTTTTTTTGATTTTAATAAATTTTGTAGGGGAAGTGGTAGAGGGGTTGACGAAAATGAACTAATTTTTTCACGCCAATCTAGAGTTGCCATCAAAATGTTTTATACAAAATTTAGGAATCAAAAATTTAATTGGTAAAATAGTGTATTGGATTTAGTGAAATTGTACAGTTTGTATGGGAGGTGGTGGAAGGAGGGCGAATTCTTAATGACTTTTTCTGAAATAATTATAAACATCATGCTTTTGAGAAATTTTAAATTACAGATCATTAGCATTCATAGTTTTCAGGCAAATCCTGTTGCGTTTTTTTTTTTTAAATTGATATCTTGAAAACAATGCCAATTACAAGAAAAAAACATTCTTTCTCCAGCTACGAGTATGCTTAGAGCACGACCATTTTCTTTACTTGTTGATTATATTAATTTCTGAGAAGATGACTATTATATCAATTTATCAATGTCCTTTTTGAATTCTGAGAAAACAATAGGTATGTGCTGTAGGCGTTATAAATTGAAAACTAAAATAACCAACATTGCTTGGACAAAGTGATATAGGTCTAATCCGCCGAGTTATGTTATAATCATTTTCATTTCCTCACTATTTCCATAAACTCGTGCACGTAATAACCGACAAATTTGACGTCATTTCAAGAGTACATACACATTGTATTGTAGCACTCATTTCAAGCATCGCTTGCAAACAAAAGACACATTTTATCGCAACTCATTAATCAGACGAGGCCCGTACAATAATTATTCTATTCTAACCCATTTTAATCGGTTTAAGAATGTATGTGATGTAGTTGCTCATCTAGAGATATGTGCGGACAAGCTCTGTAGCAATGAGTTCGCTCCGATCCGATTCTAAACTACATATTCAAAGAAATTTCCTTTTACCAGGATTCACCTAAGTCCTCAATTAATGCGTTCTATTCTTGTACACACCTTAGAGCTACATCCTACTGTGCTCCATACACAAACACGTACAAGGCAATAATTACGATAGTGAAAGGAGATATTTTCAACTTAATGGCTTTCAATTCCTTGTTTGCAATTTAGCATTTACATGTTGCACAAGTGTATTGAAATTAATTTTCAACAAAATGAAAATATCATGAATAGTTGCTTAAATATTAACTAGCTTTAACAGGCCAGTGAACACGTCTATTTAGCATTTCTTAGTAGACTTCAATATACTCTTTCTGAGTTTAGGCTTCCGCATGTTGGTTTCGAAATCAAACTATAAAGTCCTAAGAGGCGGAACCCGAGCTAATACGAACGGTTTGTTCAAAAATAGTGAATTTATAAAACACTTTAAATTGTTTTTAATTATTTAACTGAGCTAGGCTGTAGCTTAATTGATAGCGTGTTGTTCTACGATTTTTTTTTTATGTTTATCGAAATTAAGTTAGAGGGTCACCCTTTAATGCGCGATGCACAGTTAATTCGACATAGGTAAGGGAAACAAGAGGAAATAAGGAAATCAGCAGGGAAACACAGGAGGGAAGAGTTTGAAGTGGCGGTGAACATTGTTCTTAAACTGCTGAATGTTGTATTCAGTGGGAAAGAGATTGCCTGGTAATGAATTCCACACTTCACTTTTCTCCACAGCAATGACTTCACAGTGTACTTGTGTGAGCGCGCAGCTTGGCGAGTATTTCGGGGGGCATTGAATATAGGTGGTATTAGGGCTTTTAGTTCCTTGCTGCATTTACCATGGAAGTATCTATAGTAAATTCAAAGTGCACCGAAATTTCGACGGTGCTCGAGGGAATCAACTGAGGCTGATATAGCTTCATCTCCAATTAATCGGAATGCATGTTTCTGGATACGGTCAAGAAGAGCCAGATGTGATTTTGGAGCCCCAGCCCAAACATGCGAGTTGTACTGAATACGTGGTCGGATATAAGCCTTATAGATGGTAGCTAGATCGGACGCAGAAAAGTATTTCTTACACTTCCACAGAATACCTAGACGTTTCGAAGCATCAAGAGCAACTTCGTAAATGTTTTGGCTCCAATCTAGGCGATTGTTAAACTTTACACCTAATAACGTAAAGTCTGCAGAAGGTGAAATTTGTACGCCATTTAAGGACACATTAGCGGCCGACGTCGGAACGTTACGTTTAAGAGATAGATGACAGGACTGCGTTTTTAAGGCATTAAACTCTAACCTGTTTTTCCCATTCCACGATTAAACTGAGGTCAGAGTTCAATGACTGTATTGACTCATTACAGCATGAGGCCACTGATGTCGGGCGTGCCTCCGCAGTGGAGTCAAATTGGAAGGTGTTATCCAAATTGCTGTAATCTGCGAAACAATGAATAGGATTGAGAGTAGCTGACAGAAAGTCGTTTATAAATACTAAAAAGAGGGTAGGAGATAAAACTGAGCCCTGAGGGACGCCGGAATCAATTGAAAAGGGTGCAGAAGTTACTCCGTCTAGCACGACTCTAATAGAGCGCTCGGAGAGAAAAATCTCAATCCATTTAAGAAAAGCTGTATTAAAACCATAGGCCTTCAGCTTAGCTAAGAGGCATTTGTGCCAAACTCTGTCGAACGCTTTAGCAATGTCAAGAGCAAGTACATCACCTTCTTCGAATTTGTGGATGCAGGAGTTCCAACGCTTGGTTAAATAGACAAGAAGATCGCCAGTTGAACGTCCCGAGCGAAATCCAAGGTCGTGAGTTCAAATCTCGATCGACCTGCTTGGTCATCCCAATCTACCCAAATGAAAAATTCGTAAGGCGAAGGTGCGAAAAAAGTAACTGTAATTTGAATTTGTATGGAAGGTAGTTGGTTAGATTATTTCTCGACACGAAATTTAATTTAAGCGAAAATTAAAACGATTATGAACAACTTTTTCTGATTTGGTTTTATTGATATGTTAATGATGGAGATGCTTTGCTTTAGCTCAGACCATGAATGAAAGAATAAAAAGATTGCGCCACGCGCATCCATCAGTGAAGTCACGCGCAGGGCTACGACCATTTTTCCTGTCAACTGTCGCAATCTCTGTTTCTTTGATTCATGAGCTCAGACGACTCAACAACAACTCACTTGACTCTACCACGACTGCACAACGACTCCCCGACGACAACAACTCTACAACGACTGCCTGCCCAGCAAACTAAGACTCCGGACCTCGGAGATCTCAGATTGTTCTCGAAACATGAATAAAACCATAACAGAATTATGACTGGTCGTAAAGCCCAATCATATGATACTCTAAATCAAATGGAAAACTTAACTGGGCTTTAAGCCCAATCATATGATACTCTAGATGAGATGGAAAAGACTTTAATATACCGGAAAATATGTCATCTCAAATTCTTTCGAATAGTGAGTAGAAACTTTGCATGGGAGGTGGTAGAAGTAGAGAGGGGAGGTTTGTATTTTTCCTACGTGACACCGAAAATGGCATGTAAAATGTTTCGTGCTGAATAGTCAGTCCAGTCGTATTAGATTTTTGGGATGAAATGTTGCGATCTCGATGTTTTTTTTTAACCTCATTGTTTTTTTGCGTAGATTACGATAAAAATAATGCGGCCACTGGGGGATTGGGGGAAAGACTTGAAAAATAGCAAAATTCGCAAATTTTCGTCTGTTTTAGAGGTTTTTTGAGTTTTATTACGTTATACTTAACAGTATTGAAAAACTAAAAATGAGGTTCGATTGCAGACACTTAGACCTTTCATTTAAATGGTACATTGCTAAATTCGGTTTATTTAAACCTGAGATATAGACTGTTGTTCAAGACGTTTTTGACAATTTTCAAAGAATCTGTGTTTTTGCAAGGAAATAGACTGTAAAAAAGATATTCTACCAAAACTTGCGGCATTGCCTCTTAATAAATGCACTTTAAGTAACTGAATCAAAATTCAGCCCCAATTTAGCAGGTTTCATAGAAATTTCACCTGATGAATTTATTCGAAAATTACTTTTCGAGTAAATTTTTTCTTAACTCCTTTTTTAAGGCAGAAGGACTAAATGAAATTTCCAGCTAACCTTTATAGTCACGTTGTATTGTGGACATTCTGATAAAGAATTTGCGGGACTTGAAGTTCAATTTGATTTATCCGGAGCCGAGATATCAAACTTTTTCTTCCAGATTTTAAGATTTTTTAAATAATAACGTTATTTTTACTCGTAAAAAGTGCCTGTGAGGGAGGCAAACATATTGCCGTGTAGCTACAACTTAGG
Organism: Chorisops tibialis; assembly: GCA_963669355.1. Taxonomy (NCBI): domain Eukaryota; kingdom Metazoa; phylum Arthropoda; class Insecta; order Diptera; family Stratiomyidae; genus Chorisops; species Chorisops tibialis. Next base: position 37,985,985 of record OY770264.1, on the reverse strand, counting down.
GGATGAAAATGCAAGATTAAAGAAATGAGTTGATTACATAAATGCGAGTCTAGCTCTTTTATTACTGGGCTGAAATTCAGAATTCTCTACTAATTCTACGGGTTCTTCGCTATTTTTGTCTTCGATTGTTAAGTTAGTGTTGTTTAGTATCTCAGTATCATCCTCTATTTCATTCTGTATTGCGTCCTTATTTAAACAATTATTTCCCAAACATGGTTTACAGAAGGAATTGCATCTTAGACCCATTTTTCTGCAACCGCATCTTTTCAGACACCCAGTTTTGCAGCCACAATGCATTTTTTCAATCAAATCTTGAGGGATTAAGCTTTCCTTGGAGAAAACGGGTTCAAGAATATTTCCATTTTTCTCCACCCCCAGTTTTGTGGGTCAAGATTATTTTGCAACTAAAGCTGGCACTGCAAGTAAACCCTTAACGCGTGCTGGCGTAGGGCACCTCCGGTGCAAGGCAGTGCGCTTAAATCAATATTTTTTAAGGATCTGCAATATTCAAATCGAAATTCGTTCAATGTCATGTTACAATTATTCTTTTTAGAGGAGTATAGCGTTATTACTAGAGTGCAAGAAACTTCAAATAACTCATTTACATCAGCTTCAGGCGAGTTAAAGATTTCCACTTCTTGTAATAATTTGGCATTGTTATTCAGCATTTTCATAAACTTTATTTTTCCATAATTGAAAAATGCTGACGTGGTATCACAGCCACTGAAAGCGTGAGCAATACCCTCTTCAATGATTTTAATTCCAAGCTTGATGGTCCATGCAACTTTTGAACCTCTAGTAGGTTTTTTCAAATAAACAATTGAATTTTCGTCAGCTAATTGTGTTAGTAGCACAAGTAAATCAACGTCTTCTCCAATAATGTAACTTCGAATTTTATTATTGGCGTTTGATATAGCTGTTGTAACTATTAGCAAATCTGCGTCTTCCTCCGCTTGAAGAGTTTCTATATTTAACTGTGCACACTTTTCCATAAGCATCTTTATTAAAAGATTTTTATTATTATTGCTAAGGAAGTTTTCTTGTCATACTAGAACTGGTTTTTCTTCATTTAAAAACAGCATTTGATTTGAAAAATGTTAACTTCCTCTTCTCAATCTTTCGTAACTTTTTGTGCTAGGCTCTAGAGGATATCCATCGAATACAACAATACACGGAGAATATAAATTAATGTATCTTAAATATTTGGCACAAATTGTTTTAAGGGTATCGCTTGAATGCCAAATTACTTTATGGAGTAAGAAACCTCCATCTATAATATTAATTGATGAACCAGAAATAAAATCGTCTATAGGTGGGAATAAATCATATATCTTTGATTTTTGTGTCTTGCGAAAACTAATTCCATCAAAAAGTGAAGCTGGAAAAAGTGCGAGCTCAAAAGTAATATAATTTTTCAAGTTTGCACGACTTTCATTCGATAAAATAATTCGTTTGAATATAAAATTTGGATTGACGGAATTCTCCTCTCCATCTATTATGATTTTCGACATCATGGTCTGGAGCGGTAAGACTCTGTCCTTTTTTTTAAACCTAACTTCGTATAATATTTTCCGACAATTCTATCGCAAAACTGTTCTCCTATTTTCAATGTTTCATGACAGTTAATGTTATCATTACCTCTTAAGCCACTTTCTATTGATATTAGGTACGGTAAAAAATATTGATTGAAGCACCGAAGGTACCCTCTGCCAGCACGTGTTAAGGGTTTACTTGCAGTGCCAGCTTTAGTTTCAAAATTACATTTTCATCCCCTAAGTTGTAGCTTCATGGCAATTTAAGAACAATATGTTTGCCTCCCTCACAGGCACTTTTTACGAGTAAAAATAACGTTATTATTAAAAAAATCTTAAAATCTGCAATAAAAAGTTCGATATCTCAACTCCGGATAAGTCAAATTGAACTTCAAGCCCCGCAAATTCTTTATCAGAATGTCCACAATACAACGTGACTATAAAGGTTAGTTGAAAATTTCATTTAGTCCTTCTGCATTAAAAAAGGAGTTAAGAAAAAATTTACTCGAAAAGTCATTTTCTAATAAATTCATCAGGTGAAATTTCTATGAAACCGGCTAAAATTGGGCTGAATTTTGATTCAGTTATTTAAAGTGCATTTATTAAGAGGCAATGCCGCAGGTTTCGGTAGAATATCCTTTTTACAGTCTATGAGATACTCATTTCCTTCCAAAAACACAGATTCTTTGAAAATTGTCAAAAACGTCTTGAATAACAGTCTATATCTCAGGTTTAAATAAACCGAATTTAAAAATGTACCATTCAAATGAAAGGTCTAAGTGTTTGCAATCGAACTCAAAAAACCTCTAAAACAGACGAAAATTTGCGAATTTTGCTATTTTTCAAGTCTTTCCGCCACACCCCCATTGGCCGCAATATTTTTATCGTAATCTACGCAAAAAAAACAATGAGGTTAAAAAAAAAACATCGAGATCGCAGCGTTTCGCCAAACAGACCTTTTTTGATCTAATCCGACTGGACTAAAAGAAAATCTCGTTCCTATAGTTAAACATGGTGGAGGAAACGTAATGGTCTGGGGAGCCATAGCGGCGACAGGGGTAGGAAAGTTACACTTCATTGAAGGAATAATGGACCGAAATCAATATTTGATTATATTACGAGAAAACCTGAGACAATCGGCAGAGTACTTGAAGCTAGGAACCAACTGGATATTCCAACAAGACAATGACCCCAAGCACAACGCTATGATCGATAAAGAATGGATCCTGTATAATGTGCCAAAGCCGTTGCATTCAACATCCCAATCGCCGGATCTCACCCCGATCGAGCATATTTAGTATGAACTAGAGAGACGCGTACGTAAATATAAAATAACCAACAAGAACTCACTCATAGAAGCTCCACAAACAGCATGGAATGAAATCACGCCATTTATTACTGAAAACCTTATTCTTTCGATGCCAAGAAGACTTCAAGCGGTCATCGATGCTAATGGAGCTCCAACTAGATATTAAGTTTAATTTGATTTCTATAAAAAATCAATATTTCTATATTTTTTCTCTTGTATGAAGACTTTTGTGGTTGAGTTTTTTCAGTTTTTTTATTTTTCTATATGAAGGTTTTTGTGAAAAATTTAATTACATTAAATATATTTATTTTCGTATTCAAGAGAATCATATAGCTTATATTTCATGTGGAAAATATTGTTGCGAGCTAGGGGATCGCTGATTTCAAAGGAAAACACAATTCGTTTAAAAATAATGAATAATTTTATTCATTCGCACTTTTCTTTATTTCTTGATCACTTCACTAAATTCGCTCTAAAACTTAATTCGTACAACTCAGGAACACTGCCAATCTATCACTTGTACCGATTCGCCTTCTTCCACCGATAGGTGTCGCCAAAATCTAACTAACTCGTTGTCTGAAAGTTGGCGGTTATTTATACTAAGTCTCCCAGACAGGTGTCGTTGTGTGTGTGTGTCTAGAATGATTGGCTACATTGTGGAGCTCGGTAGAAGTGTCTGGAAACATGTGTATAGCGTTTTAAATGTTGATGGACTTTTCTCGGTGTTGCTGGGGACGTCGAGGTTGTCAGATTTATAACATTACCCTCTCCTTAGTCCCTGTTCGTCCCGAACAGAGTCGTTCACTTCCTCAATGGCACCATGGTACTTTGTTAATCGGTCGAGATGTACCACTTTCATTTTGGTGCGGGGTTTATGATGTAGTTGAATCCGATAGACGACATCATTTAACCGGTTGATGATCTGGTAAGGGCCTTCCCAGTTTCGCTGTAGTTTCGGCGATCTGCCCTTCTATCGTTTGGGATTGTATAACCAAACCAAATCGCCCTCTTGGAATCCTGATGAGTTCGCCCGTTGATCATACCTCGTCTTCATGCGGTCGGACGCCAAATCAATTTTATCTCTGACCAGGTTATAAATTGTCTTTAGTCGACATCGAAGATCCGAGACATAATCTTTAGCATTGGTTGGTTGGTCTGGTGGCACTCCAAACATTAGCTCCGCAGGGACTCGAATATTTCTTCCGAAAATGACTCGGGACGGAGTTTCTCCTGTTGTTGAATGCACCGATGTTCTATAGGCCATTAAAAATAGAGGGATGTGCTGGTCCCAGTCCTGTTGCCTCTCGCTGACGAGTTTGGATAGGTTTGAGTTCAATGTCCGATTGAAACGTTCCACCATTCCATCAGACTGTGGGTGTAATGGAGTTGTCCTCGTTTTGTTTATTCCCAGCATTTGGCACACGTGTTTGAATATTTGAGATTCAAAATTGCGCCCTTGATCGGAGTGTAGTTCGCGTGGCGCTCCAAATCTGCTCACCCAGTTAGTAACAATTTGTTCTGCGACGGTTACTGCTTCTTGGTTTGGAATTGCGTAAGCTTCAGGCCACTTGCTGAAATAATCAATGACCACTAAAATGTAGCGATTACCATTTTCTGATTCCGGGAATGGTCCAGCAATATCCACAGCAATTCTCTCGAATGGGACTCCCACGTTGTATTGTTGCATTTCTCCCTTTGATCTGCGGTGTGGGCCCTGACTTGATGCACACGTAGTACATTTACGGCACCAGTTTTCGACATCATCTCGGAGATGGATCCAATAGAACCTTTCTCGTATCTTTGCCAAGGTTCTGTTTACTCCCAAATGCCCACCGGAGGTACCTCCATGATATTCCTTCAAAACCTCCTCGACTTTACAATGCGGGACGATGGTTTGCATGTGATACGACTTTCCATCAGCGTTCTCCCATTTCCGTTTTAATAATCCGCCGTCTAGGTGAAGGGAGTTCCATTGTGCCCAATAGCACTTTAAGGTTTCACTGAATTGTGAGATGTCTTTCCACTCAGGCCGTTTCATTTCGTCCTTCCATGCCATGATCGGTGAAATATCTGGATCTTTACGTTGGGCGTCTTCCAGTTCTTGCTGATTCCATCCAGTCTTTGGTTCGGTCGTTATCCTCTGAATGGTTTCTCCGGCCTCTTTTCCTTCTATACGGTGACAATGCTTGCAGTTCGGTGGACAAGGACGACGTGAAAGCGCATCGGCATTTCCGTGGATTCTTCCTCTTCGATGAACAATCTCGAAATCGTAGGATTCGAGCCTTTCGATCCATCTGGCTACTTGGCCTTCGGGGTTTTTAAACTGAAGTAGCCATTTAAGCGATGCGTGATCCGTTCGAAGAAGGAACTTTTGACCATAGAGATATTTGTGAAAATGTTTTGTTGCTTCTACTATGGCTAGTAGCTCTCGGCGAGTTACGCAGTAGTTCCTTTCTGATTTTGAGAGTACTCGGCTGTAGTAAGATAGCACTCTCTCCTGCCCATCGATCTCTTGTGATAGTACTGCTCCGATACCGACATTGCTGGCGTCAGTGTCTATGATGAAACCATGACCTGGTTTTGGATACGCCAGAACTGGGGAGTCGCAGAGTTGGTCTTTTATCCTCTCGAATGCTTCCTGGCACTGTTGACTCCATGTAAATGGCTTCCCTTTTTCTGTTAACTGATGCAGACATTTCGCCGTGTTAGCAAAGTCTTTTACAAATCGTCGGTAATATGTCGCTAAGCCTAGGAAGCTGCGCAACTGGTGTTTATCACTCGGAGTAGGCCAATTTTTCACCGCCAGTATCTTCTCCGGATCTGTCTTTACGCCATCAGCTGAAACGATGTGACCCAAGTACTTGACTTCTGCACTAAACAAAGTGCACTTTTTCGGACTCAGCTTTAATTTTGCCGCTCGCAGTCGCTGGAAGACTTCCTGCAGATTTTTTAGGTGTTCATTGAATGTTTTTCCGATAACGATCACATCATCTAGGTAAACGAGACAAGTTTTCCAACTCAGACCACGCAAAACGAATTCCATCAGTCTTTCGAACGTAGCTGGAGCATTGCACAGGCCAAATGGCATTACGATGAACTGCCACAGTCCACTGCCGACAGAGAATGCTGTCTTCTCTCTATCTTTTTCATCTATCTCCACTTGCCAGTAACCACTCTTCAGGTCCAACGTTGAGAACCATTTAGCATCGGTCAGGGTGTCCATGATATCGTCGATTCTAGGTAGTGGATAGCTATCCTTTTTCGTAACATCATTTAGTCGCCTGTAGTCCACACAAAAACGGGTACTGCCGTCTTTCTTCTTTACCAGCACTACTGGCGATATCCACGGGCTCTTTGATTCTTCGATGATTCCCTGATGCTCCATAGTTTTGACCATTGAATTGACTTCTCCTTGTTTCGCTAATGGTACTCTTCTTGGAGGTTGACGTATCGGTGTAGCACTTCCGGTATCTATACGATGTTTCACTAAGTTTGTTCTGCCATAGTCGTCATCACCGGTGGAAAAGACGTCGCTGAATCCTTCGATTAGATCTACTGCTTGCTTGTGTTGTTCTCCTCTAAGGTTGCTTGACTGAAGAAGTGTTGATGTTACATTGTCCTTCCTTCTTGGCTTATTTTTAGAGGGTACGTCACGTGGTTCTGCCTTGTCGATACTCGTCACCGCCGATATTGGTTCACAGCTGCCAATTACATCTCCTTTCTTTACGCTGGTAGTGCTGTCCGCAACGTTCAGGACTCTTATTGGTACCATCATCTTCTCATTCCTTTTTACGAGCGTTTTTCCTAGTATTAGACTTCGTAATGCAGGTGTCGTTTCCGGTTCTATGAGGTAGAATCGGTGGTTCCCGGGATCACCATCGAGCTCTGCCCAAATAACATTCTCAGATGACTTTGGTATGTCCGCATCTTCGCATAATACAACTCGCAGCTTTGTTGTGTTGGAGGATGTTATTTCCATCGGGATTTCAATATTCCGCCACTTCATTATTCGTTGTCCTAAGTCCAGCTGTATACCGTGTGGTTTCAGAAAATCCATTCCAAGGATACACTCATCGGTAATATCAGCTACCACGAATACATGCGAGAAGGTCAAATCTCCAAGCTGTATGTCACGAGCTATTTCTCCATGGACCGTTGTAGTTTCTCCTGTAGCAGTGCGAAGTGCGTACTTCTTGGTGTTGTGAAGCCAAGTACGATCTACGAGGTCAGATCTTAACACTGACCGTGTTGCGCCTGTGTCGACTGTTATGATGCAGTTTAATTTGCCGACTCGACCACTCATACATAAGTCGTTTTCACAACGATGTAGTCGAGAAACTGCGATGATGGTTCCGGGGGCGTCGATTCTACCAGCCAACTTCTGCCCCATGAAGTTGGCCTTTACTCGTTTCCCGGACTGTCATTAGGCGAAGCGTGCTCTCGTGACGGTTCGCCCCTTCCTCCTCTTTGTTTAGCAGCGCAGCCGGAACAGTAGTTGATCGCTTTTCTGGGTTTGCGGCAGTCGCGTCGTAAGTGTCCTGCCTGTCCACAATTCCAGCATCGAGGAGCACCAGATCCTTCGCTCCGCTTGGTGTACTCGGCTTTCTGGCACATACATTCTTCTACTATTTCTCGAACTCGATAGTTACTCCGCGAGCTTTGCTTGGCAGCTTCGAACGTCAGCCCATATACTAAGGCTTCGCCAATCGTTTTCTTACCTGCCAGTTTTAACGCCTGTTGCAGCTCTCTGTCCTGTACAGCATTGTTAAATGCGAAAACAGCTGTATCGTTTCGTTGCTCTGTTTGCGCATTAGGCAGCGATAATAGTGTGAGTCGTTCAATATCGCGTGCCAGCTCTTGAAGTGTTTCACCATTCTTTTGAGTTCGGTTGTACAGTTGCGTTTTGTAGATCTCTCGCATGTGGTCACTGCCATAATGGAGTTCCAATGTCTGGACTAAGGTTGAAAAGTCTTGTTGTTGCTCCTGCGGAATCGTTTGAAGAACCTCTGCTCGTGGACCTCTTAGCGCCAATATAAGAGCTGTTCCCCGTTCTAGATCATTCCAATGGTTGTTTCTTGCGGCGGCCTCAAATTGGGTCTTATAAATAGCCCACGGTGTTTGTCCATCGAAGATTGGAGCCTTGAGACCCTTGTGCGCAACGTGTTCTGCCTTGATGACTCCAGTCGCCTTCACATTATCGAAGTCTCTTTTTAGGCGTTCGACTTCTTCTGCAATCCCGGATGTCTTTTCCGCAATTTGCTCTTCGAAGATTCGAAGTTTCTTCTCAACGTTTTCTTCTATGGCCTTACCCATGGTGTCTATTTTATTATTCTGCAGCTCCAATTTTTGGTTGAGTTCCTTTGAGGTCTGGTCTAATTGTAGTTTAATGTCCGCAGATTGTTGTTTAATGTCCACTGATTGTTGCTCTAATTTCTGATTCATATCCGCAGATTGTTGTTTAATGTCCGCAGATTGTTGTTTAATGTCCACTGATTGTTGCTCTAATTTCTGATTCATGTCCGCAGATTGTTGTTTAATGTCCACTGATTGTTGCTCTAATTTGTTCATCATTTGTTGCATTAACTGTGTCAGAGCATTCGATGCACCAGAACACTCCTCTTCACGAGTTTCTTCGCTTTGGAACTCAAAATTATCTGCATCCTCGCCCTCAGCCTGGAGTGTCTCGATCATACGGCTGACAAGTTCAGACTTGCTCCCTGTCGTAGATAACTTGCGTCTACTGAGCTCTTCCTTCAGCTCCGTTACTTTTAAGTCCTTTAGATAACGCGGCATTTTCACTACCGATTATTTCCGCGATTCGAATTCACAAAATTTACGTCACTGCTCACTAAATCACTCGGGAATATTCGATTTCACAAAATTCTCACTGTCCGTTCGAGAATTTTAGTTCCGCGATTTTACTTCGCTAACTAAAGTCACTGTTCACTAGAGCACTCGAGAATATTCGATTTCACAAAATTCTCACTGTCCGTTCGAGAATTTTAGTTCCGCGATTTTACTTCGCTAATTAAAGTCACTGTTCACTAGAGCACTCGAGAATATTCGATTTCACAAAATTCTCACTGTCCGTTCGAGAATTTTAGTTTCACTTTTCCGCTCTCACAAAATTATCCGTTCGAGAATTTTAATTTCACTCGCGATTTTAACCCGAATTTATCTTTGAAATCCCACTCTTCTGACACCAATTGTTGCGAGCTAGGGGATCGCTGATTTCAAAGGAAAACACAATTCGTTTAAAAATAATGAATAATTTTATTCATTCGCACTTTTCTTTATTTCTTGATCACTTCACTAAATTCGCTCTAAAACTTAATTCGTACAACTCAGGAACACTGCCAATCTATCACTTGTACCGATTCGCCTTCTTCCACCGATACGTGTCGCCAAAATCTAACTAACTCGTTGTCTGAAAGTTGGCGGTTATTTATACTAAGTCTCCCAGACAGGTGTCGTTGTGTGTCTAGAATGATTGGCTACATTGTGGAGCTCGGTAGAAGTGTCTGGAAACATGTGTATAGCGTTTTAAATGTTGATGGACTTTTCTCGGTGTTGCTGGGGACGTCGAGGTCGTCAGATTTATAACAATATTTATCTGTTAGCACATACACATCGCAAGTGTATGAAGACTTGTGCTCGTGTGTATATATCCCAAAGACGCTTCTACCATTTGGCATTCATTTTACCTTTGCTACAAAGCTCAAAACAAAAGAAGCTACTCCAAAAAGCGAATGTTAGATAAAAACAACGGCAAACATTTTAATCCCTTTTTAATACAGTAATAAAAACTACAACCAAAAACGAAACTAACTCCGCAATAACTCGGCGATATTTTCATCAAAAACGACATCCAAACACGACAATCCATCGTTATCGACGAAACTTCGGTCCGCGCCGAATTTCAGCAGGACTTTCAGGCAATCCATGTGGCCGCAACTCGAAGCATAATGCAAGGCTGTCTGCCCGTCAGAATCTTGCAAATTTACATCGGCTCCCACGGATAGCAAATACTCGAGAATGTCAGCAGTGTTTCGATCGGCGGCCCAATGAACCAAGCCAAGCCCGCTCCCGTCTAATGTATTCAAGTCACCTGGTAGCGTGCCCTTCAATCTGGCCATATTTCGCTCCTTAACGTAATCGAAGGCAGTCTTGTCCGCTTCTTGAATATCATCCTCGACTTCCGTTTGATGAATCGACTGACAAACCCACTGTCTTCGTTGTTCGCCATTGCCTCTCCAATCCGGGTGCATTTTCGTCATTTTCTCGACATACTGCTTCATCGCTTCGAACTGATCGAGGCTTCCCAGATTGCTCCACGCACTCCACTTGGACTTGGCCTGCAAGCTAAACATGCCCGGCTTTGGGGTGTTGCAAGCGCCACATGTCGACTGTTTATATAGCGCATAGAATTCGAGTAAATCTTGCGACGATAGCTCCGTGTGAATTTGCTGCATGTAATTTGCCGCCCTGTCGAACATGGCCTTCATCTCGTCTTGTTCATCCTCTTCAATATCGGACATCGCATGCGTTCGTTAAAATCAAAAATAAAACTAAGGGGAATAAATCTACTGACTACTACGGGGACTGTTGCACTTTTCGCGCTTAATTTTTCTGGATATTTAAAACGTTCCCTTCCAGAACGTGACGATCTTTCCTCTCCAAGTTCTCGAGTGACGTTCTATGTGTCGTAACGAATCCGAATCCTTTCGAGCAGCCTGTTTTTTTGTCGAAAACGACGCTGGCAGATAGTACTTTGCCAAACTCTTGGAAGTAGCCGCGCAGTTCGCGATGCCCAATTGTCCACGGTAAGTTCCCAACGAAGATTTTGCAGATTTCTCGTGATGCCATTACCGGTTAAATGCAAAACTGGAGGTAAAGGCGGTTAGTGTTGGATTTTCAGTAAGCATTGTTATTCAGCATTTTCATAAACTTTATTTTTCCATAATTGAAAAATGCTGACGTGGTATCACAGCCACTGAAAGCGTGAGCAATACCCTCTTCAATGATTTTAATTCCAAGCTTGATGGTCCATGCAACTTTTGAACCTCTAGTAGGTTTTTTCAAATAAACAATTGAATTTTCGTCAGCTAATTGTGTTAGTATGTTATGGTTGAAAGCCTGTGGGAGATTTTTTTTTGACAAATTTCAAATTGTCCCGCGCGGAATTCAAACCTGACACTTCGCCTCACGGAGATTGAACCGGTCGACTGTGGATTCCGCGTGGACTGTCACCCGTGGCCAACTTCAGAGTGACAGGCAGGGCGGAAATCGGTGTGAGAGGAGAAGGAAAACAACGGCGGTGGAAAAGATAGGCTAGAAAACGCGCGAATCGAAAATCGGAAAAAATCAAGTAATTCAAAACGTTTTTTTTTGGAAAAGTCTGCTGGGATCGCGCGTAGTGCGCTTTTGTGTCGCGAGTTTAGCGCGTTTCAATTTTTATGTGCGAATAACCAACAAAAATTTTGGCCGTCATTTGCGAAGCGAAAAATAAGGCGGTCACTTACAATAATCGTGTAATCCCGTAAGTATACTTTCGATCGTATCAAGTTCTCACGAAATCTGATAATATGAGTGTATTTCTTTGCGCTGTCTGAACCTTTATAGCCGCAAGAAACCAAAACGTGAATCGATCCCGATTCCGATTCGGATTCGGATTCGTCATCGCGTCGGTAAGCTGAGTTCGGCTCGAACGCTTCCGGAAGTCGCACGCGAAGGTGCCCCACTCTGACAAGGCGCCTTGGTGCTAAGGAGTTCTCTGTTCCCGGCAAAGTTCCATCTGACGTTGGCGATACGGATATTGTCGATTCGTTGATGTAAGACGAAGACAGCAAGGTTCATTTATGCATCACACCACGATTGCGGATGGTCAGCCTAAATTGGATGACGCACAGAGGCGTATTACATCGACATCATCGCATGCAATCATTCTCGGCTTAGCGGCGCGACTTCAGCCATCACATCGGAGGACAGCAGCGTACGACCACGATTCCTTGCGATCAGGAAATACTACGGACTACCTGAAAATATCACGTCGCACAACCCAGGACACCACTCAGAAGGTTAGTGTTATCACTCCTAGCACAGCAGCAGGCACAGAAACAGGAACCACCTGTGACACCACCATAACAATCGTCTATCGAAGCGGCCACTTCAGGTATTGTACCTTATGTAAACGATCAAACGAACCGAATGCTGTCCCGAATAAGATCAACAAGTCCAAACTCTATAAATGTGGGGGTCGCAAGATCATTCGTTGGTATGCGTCCTGTTGATTCAACACCAACCCCAATAATTGAAAATTCCCTCCGTGCAAATACGACGAGAGCGTTCGCGGGAATGCATCATCAACGAGAACGTCGGATAATTTGTCGTATGAATGGAGCCGGTGAGTCAACGATTATCTAAAGACTAAATTTAAACAAAAACAATTAATAACAAACACGAACAATTGAATTAATTGGAATTTACCAATAATTAATAACAAACACGAACAATTGAATTTATTGAAATTTACCAATAATTAATAACAAACCATTCCCCAACATTACCAATCGATAGGTTTTCTTTGTTGCCTCTTGATGATAATTTTTTTTGTTGTCATATTAATAATGAGTCACACTTTCATAGAGGTTACACATTTTCTTGTAATTTTATTATATATCTTTTCTTCTTTTGGGTTAAACAAAAGAAAACAAAAGCAAAACGAACATCTAGTGGATTTACCCCTCGATGAATGCCCCACCCATATTATTGTGCGCACAAGAGTAGGTAGGGAATAAACCAACACCGGGTTAAACTCCTTAGAATGAATCACACATTACTGTCGGAAAAATTATTAAACAATATAATCAAAACCTAAGTAAGAAAAGAGGATATATATTAAAAAGAAAAAAAAAAGAAAATTGAATATAAAAACGGAAAACGAAACTAGTAAAAATAACATAAAACGATTGCATTACTAAAGAGCTAATGTACTCGATACTTCTGGGCTGATTGTAGTTTGTAGTCGTACTCCTATTTTTTTTTACAATTAAATAATTACTGAATAAGTTCTGATTTTTTTTTATAATATTTGGTTCTTTCCATTCACGTCTCCAATTCAAACTAAATGCATTGGAAATTTTCGGAAATGTAATTCCGATTTTGTTTATTATTTTACATTTTTCTTCTTCCGTGATCGAATATTCGATTTCATTTGGACTCTTTTCAATCTTGTTTTGTCTTAACTTATCAGATAATCGAGTGAGCAAGTATAATAATGCAACATGCTAAAATCTAAGTTGTATGTCTTAATAATATTGAATTTGGATTAAACAGAAATAACGAGTATGAGATTACACCAAATTTTATTGCCAATTCTTAAAATTGCAATTTTATTAGTTTAAATGAGTAACGCTCTATCGATAATATTATAATATTCTCACTATGAATTTTCAGTGAAAGTTCAAAGAACATTATATCGCTAGTGGTAGTAATTTGCCTGAATATTTAATTTAAAAATGATAATTAATTATAGACAATCATTGTAGTGAGTTGATTTGAATAATAAGCTTGAGAGAGTAAGCTGTATGAAAAACAAAAAAAAAAAGGACATACTTATACTTAAAAGGCTTAGAGTTAAATATTGTTTAAAATAAAAATTGAACAAGAAAGAAAAAAGGAAGAAATGAAATACTAAATCGTTTTAAATAGAGGGCAACCTCTAACCTCCACGGATCCTCCTCCTCTCTTTTGGGGCCATACGAAGAAGACTTCGCGGAAGAAGTATGGCTTAGGTTGGGTGGGCAGGTTGGCGTCAAACCATCTGACGCCGTCGTCGAAACATCTGGTCGGGCCAATATCCGAGACCAGATGAAGTCCCTTTTTTTTTCGTGTCTTCCCGACTTGGATAAGTCGACGCGGCGAGCCAACTACTCGCGATTTATTTTTGTTATGACAGGCCAAATGGGTTTCATGACATTCTGGTGTAGCGAACCCCCCCTACACGCCTACCGCAGCTAGACCCGGCATCAAGCTAGCGCGTCGCACCAGCACATGGAATGTCACTGAGATGGATGTAGGTGGTTCTCAGCCCTGTCGATCCCGAACCGTTATTTTCCTTTTTGAATTATTTTGGCTTTATGGTCAAAATAATTCACTCCTAGGCCTCCGTTACATAACAAAATGGCGCCCAACGTGGGGCGAAAAAAAAGATCCTGCACGGACTTGAAACGACTTCACGAGCGTGATACCGATCGCGCGATGTACTGACACACGAGACGGAAAGATTCCGTGTAAAATTCGGTGCATCGAAGGACTCTGACTGTCGCCGGAGACAGTTGTTTTAGCCTGCACGGCATCTATAGTTCATCGTGTAAGCTTTTGGAGTTCTGCTCGTCTTTTATGGGGACGGAAGTATCGCGGTTGGGGCTGAAATTTTCCCAACGAAGAACTCATTGGCAACCTTGAGGCGCCAATGATGTTCCTTGGGGGAGTTTCTTCAACATCCGAGATGCTTTCGTCGCTGAACTGATGAGAGAAGAATGAAACAGAGTGTGTGTTTCATTGGCAGGCATGAGTACCCTCTTGACAGCGGGATTTGGCTTGTCTTGGCGGCCAAGTTGTCCGACAGAGGGCAGAATGCTCATGTCTGCGAATGAAACATCCATTTCTGTCCAATTACGGAATTTTCGGAAGTACCTTTATTCCTTGAATCCTATCCATGTAGAGTAACTTTCGTTTCCTTTTACAAAATTAATCATTTGGATTAATTTCGCGTTTTGATTGTGGTTGAAAATTTAACGTAGTTTTTTAAATTTTTTTTGCTCCTGATGAACATTTTCTGAATCCTTTCCGCCTGGTCACGTGTTGACGCGACTAGATGTTTTGACGACACCTGTAAGAGAGAGGAGTGGATTTGTGGAAGTGAAGAGAGGCCTTTGATTTTTTTTTGATTCAAATATCTAAATTTTTTTTTCTCGATCTCGATTGCGAAAAATTCTCTTTCAACTCGATTTTCTTTGTTGGGGTTGGTATTGACCTAAGTGAAGTAGTATATAATTTGTTTCTGCCTCGTTTCCGTCGCTACGATTTCGTTCCTTTCTCCATTGCGAAGAGGACAACTTCGAATAAACTACCATAATATATAATATATACAAGTATAGCGAAGCGAAGCGGAACAAAATGTCACTCTTGCGAACACCCGAAAAAACTATGGGGACAAATTGTACGGTCTGCCAGGAGGATGTGCTGCTGGGGGAGGCGATGCAAACGAAATGCAGTCATTATTTCCATGCCGCATGTCTCTTGAACTGGGTGACCACGAACAAGAATTGTCCACTTTGTCGGAACACACTTGCTCAAAGCGATTATTGGAGAGTCCAGGGCGTAGAAGGCGCGACAGCTCGTACGGGTCCTATCACCAGAAGTAAAGGTAGTAAATCCAAATCCAATCCGAGCGGTATTTCTCTCTTGGAGTTAAATTTAGATCCACCGTCGGATAAAGCGGGTCAAGCCCTATACGCCGTGGACGGTACGATAACACCGACAGATAATCGAAGTAGACCAATGTCTCGAAATTTGGCTCGTCATTCCTCCTTTACGGAACCTACACATCCAAGGACTCAAGAAAACGTTAATTCACGGCGAACGCCAAAGCGAAATGAACTTCTAACGGATCAGCCGCGAGCGACTCTCGGAGTTGACGAGATCACTCAGCTGATGCGTCAAGTTATCCAAGAAGAGAAAGCTCGTGAACTCCGAGAGTTGCCCGCGACGTTCAACGAGCCCGATAGGTCCAGAATTCCGGCGAACGATTTTCCATCGACACAAGATTTTCGATATCCACCACCTTTATCTGGAGTTAGACAATGGCCCGACACCTATGAGTTAAGACGACGATCATCAAGCAGTCCTATTCGTTCCTGGGGTTTAAAATACACGGGAGATAATTCAGTACTTAGGGCACAGGAATTAATTTTTCGAGTTGAAGTTCTTGCACGGAACAGCTTTGGTAATCGGATGGATTTTGTGGCAGCTCACTTTCATCTCCTCTTACAAGGTCGGCCTAACAAGTGGTATTGGATTTGGTATCGATCCAATCTCATCCCTGCTTGGGCTGCCTTACGTCCAGCTTTTCTTCAAGCTTGGGGAGATGATTGTAGCGACTACGACGTCCGACGACAACTATATTCTAAAAGACAAGCACCTTCCGAGCCGTACTCGTCTTATGAACAGGACATGCTTGAGCTGCGCACTCTTTTGACACAACCCATGAACGAAATGGAATTCGTCGAACTGGTGCGAAATAACCTAAACTCGATCAACCAACAACAAATGGCATTGCAATCTGTCTACTCTTTGGAAAATCTACGTCAAGTAGTCTGTCGATTGGAAAGTGTCCGAAAGGCTTGTAGATCTAATTCTTACAACGCTTATCCTAGCAGAGCAATTGGTATGCGAGGAGAGTTCCCGAGAGTCGCGGAGTTAGACCCTCCTCCAGTTTCTCAGATTGTGGGTGAGGACGGAGATGCTGACCACCTCGCTCAATTAGCAGCTATGAACGCCTTAGAGTGTTGGAATTGCGACCAACCAGGGCATGCCTACAGAGATTGTGAGAGTAGGACTAAGCGTATCTTTTGCTATGGTTGTGGAGCGAAGGAGGTGGTCAAACCTCGCTGTCCAACGTGCAGTCGGGGAAACTGGAGGTCGGACAGACGAGCCGTGGGTCTCCCTCGTCCAACCATTCAACACCCATCAGAAACTGCACCGACACTTCCCAAAGACTAGACCTGAATAATTCAACACCTTGTAAAAACAATCTCACTCCACCCAAGATAGTGATTTTTCCAAGAGTTGAAACTTCCGTACCAGATTTGACGAAACCATCCTCTATACCCTTATTACGCAATAACCCTCTTCATCCTGTTCCAGCCAAGTATACTCCGCGGAAGCCTTACCATCTTCGACTTCGCGAGTATATGGAAGCGCGAACAAGGATCTTCAATACTCCTCCTCTTATTTCACAAGTTTCATCTACTTCCCAATTTCAACCTTCCACTTCCCCCAAACCAACAAAAGCAATCTTACGTTTACGCGAATTTTGGCGTAGAGTTCGGGCGAGAAAGAGAGCACTGGTGTCCTCGATTCTCCCTGAACCTTTTGACGTACGTCCCTATGCTACGGTCTGCATTTTCAACGAAAAACTTAAGGGCCTACTTGACAGCGGTGCAAGTATTAGTTGCCTTGGATCCAACTCACTAGAACGCCTAGCGCGAGCGCAAGTGAATTGGAAGCCGCTTTGTAGCGAAGTGAAGACGGCTGATGGTGCTTCACAGAGAGTGGTTGGGTGTGTGACGACTGAAGTAACCTTTCGTGACGTCGCAAAACCAATTACTTTCTACATTGTGCCTACTCTATCTCAAGATTTATATCTTGGCGTAGATTTCTGGCGGGCCTTTAGACTTGCCCCAAGCATCATCAGTTGTGTCGAAGAACTACCCACTTCGCTACAATTTGAAACTGGTACCACGCACACCTTAAGCAGAGAAGATGTTTTAAGGCTCGAGAACGCCAAGTCAAAATTTCCGTCATACGAAGCTCAAGGACTAGGAAAGACTAACGTTCTCGAACACGTCATAGATGTGGGAAATGCAACACCCATCAAACAACGCCACTATCCGGTATCACCTGCGATTCAAAACCTCATGTATGGCGAGGTCGATCGTATGCTGAAAATGGGAGTGATAGAAGTAAGCCATAGTGCGTGGAGTTCGCCGGTCGTATTGGTGAGGAAACCTGGTAAAGTGAGGTTATGTTTGGACTCGAGAAAGGTCAACGAGGTGACGGTGAAGGATGCATATCCTTTACCTCACATCGATGGCATTCTAAGCAGGTTGCCACGAGCCAATTTCATAACTTCACTTGACCTGAAAGACGCCTTTTGGAAGATTCCTCTAGAAACCAAGTCCCGAGAAATGACCGCATTCACAATCCCTGGCCGACCTCTCTATCACTTTACCCGAATGCCGTTTGGTTTGTGCAATGCACCCCAACGTATGTGCCGTTTGATGGATTGTGTTATTCCACCGGAATTGAAGAACCAAGTGTTTGTTTACTTGGACGACCTGTTGTTGATTTCGGAAGATTTCAACTCTCACCTTGTTTTGCTCGCAGAAGTTGCCGCATGCCTTTCAAAGGCAGGGTTAACGATCAACGTAGCAAAGAGTAAGTTTTGTCTGAAGGAAGTGAAATACCTCGGCTACATAGTTGGAGATGGAGGCCTGAAGACTGATCCCGACAAAGTCTCGGCAATTGTCGACTACCCCTCGCCTAAGTCCGTACGTCAAGTCCGACGCTTTCTTGGCATGGCAGGTTGGTATCGACGCTTCATCAACAACTATGCGGCTGTTGTTTCACCGATTTCAGACACGCTGAAGAAGTGTGCTAAGTTCACATGGACTCCGGAGGCAGAAACTGCGTTTCAGTCTGCGAAGTCCATGTTAACCAGAGCGCCCGTGCTAATTAACCCTGATTTTCGGAGGTCATTCACCATCCAGTGCGACGCAAGCAAATCTGGGGTGGGAAGTGTACTTTTCCAGGAGAACGACGACGGGTCGGAATCTCCTGTTGCATACATGTCCCAGAAGCTCAATTCCGCTCAGCGCAACTATAGTGTTACTGAACAGGAATGCTATGCTGCGGTACTGAGCGTGAAAAAGTTTAGAGCGTACGTGGAAGGGACATCGTTTAAGATTGTCACGGACCATGCAAGCCTAAAATGGTTGATGTCCCAAAAGGATCTCAGCGGGCGTTTGGCTCGCTGGAGTCTCAAGCTTCAGGGCTACGACTTCGTGATTGAACACCATCGTGGGAGCCTGAACGTAGTTCCGGACGCACTCTCTCGCGTATATGAAGAAGGATTAAATGCGCTGATTGACGTTGCCCCTTTAGTGGATTTGGATTCTTCAGAATTCTCTAACACAGAGTATGAGGAGCTCAAGTCTACTATTGAGGCAAACGCTGATCGGCTTCCCGACATATGCGTGAGGGATGGCTTCGTGTACAAGCGCACAGAGCCTCACAACGGTGACCCAATTGCGGAGGACCGAGCCTGGAAGCTTTGGATCCCATCGAGCCTGACGTCTGCTGTGATCGCTCAGGCCCATGAAGCGGATACCACGGTTCACGGTGGGTTCGCCAAAACGCTAGAGCGCATCAGACGATACTTGTATTGGCCCGGGATGACTACACAAGTCCGCGAACGAGTTCTTTCGTGTGAGACTTGTAAAGAAACGAAGTCTCCGAATCGTCCACTCAGAGCAGCAATGGGAGAGGCCTTCAAGACGCAGAGACCCTTCCAACATCTTTACATTGATGTACTTGGACCATATCCTAGGACCAAGAGCGGTAAAATTGCTATCCTTGTTATCCTGGACCATCTGTCCAAATTTCCCATCCTTCATCCCCTGCGTAAAATTACGGCAGCGGAGATTACGACGTTCTTGGAGCGGGAGGTGTTCCATACGTTTGGTACCCCCGAGACCATCCTATCCGACAACGGGTCGCAGTTCAAGTCAGCGACATTTAACTCTATGCTTTTGAAGTATGGAGTTAAACACCTATATACCCCAAAATATTCGCCTCAAGCGAATGCATCAGAGAGAGTCAACCGATCTGTGTTAGCGGGACTCCGAGCGTTCATCATTGAGGATCAGACACGATGGGATGAGAACTTAAGCAAAATTGCCTGTTCTCTTCGGAGTTCAGTTCACCAAGCCACTAGGTTCTCTCCTTATCAGGTTTTATTTGGCACTCATATGATGACGCACGGAAAAGACTATTCTCTGTTGCATCGTTTGAAAGCGCTAGGTGATGCAGACTTGCAACTTCGACCTAGCGAAGGAATCTCGATCGTGAGAGATCTAGCGCAAGCCAACATCCAAAGTGCACACGAGAAGAGTAGCAGGCGTTATAACGTGCGAACGGCTAAAGCTCTGTACAGAGAAGGACAAGAGGTTTATCGAAGAAACTTTACCCTGTCCACAGCCACACAAAACTATAACGCCAAGCTAGCGAAAAAATTCTTGCGGTGCCGGATTAGGAGTGTGCTAGGGAACTCACGATATGAGTTGGAGGATCTTGGAGGCAAGCGTGTGGGCATCTACCACTCCAAGGACATTCGACGCTAGCCTCACTGAACTATCATGAATGCCCGGCTAATTCAGCGTGAGCATGAGACCCTCAACCCCTTTTCAGCTCGATCAGCGTTACTCCTAAAAGGGATAACGGCGACCGATCTGTGGTGTTATGGTTGAAAGCCTGTGGGAGATTTTTTTTTGACAAATTTCAAATTGTCCCGCGCGGAATTCAAACCTGACACTTCGCCTCACGGAGATTGAACCGGTCGACTGTGGATTCCGCGTGGACTGTCACCCGTGGCCAACTTCAGAGTGACAGGCAGGGCGGAAATCGGTGTGAGAGGAGAAGGAAAACAACGGCGGTGGAAAAGATAGGCTAGAAAACGCGCGAATCGAAAATCGGAAAAAATCAAGTAATTCAAAACGTTTTTTTTTGGAAAAGTCTGCTGGGATCGCGCGTAGTGCGCTTTTGTGTCGCGAGTTTAGCGCGTTTCAATTTTTATGTGCGAATAACCAACAAAAATTTTGGCCGTCATTTGCGAAGCGAAAAATAAGGCGGTCACTTACAATAATCGTGTAATCCCGTAAGTATACTTTCGATCGTATCAAGTTCTCACGAAATCTGATAATATGAGTGTATTTCTTTGCGCTGTCTGAACCTTTATAGCCGCAAGAAACCAAAACGTGAATCGATCCCGATTCCGATTCGGATTCGGATTCGTCATCGCGTCGGTAAGCTGAGTTCGGCTCGAACGCTTCCGGAAGTCGCACGCGAAGGTGCCCCACTCTGACAAGGCGCCTTGGTGCTAAGGAGTTCTCTGTTCCCGGCAAAGTTCCATCTGACGTTGGCGATACGGATATTGTCGATTCGTTGATGTAAGACGAAGACAGCAAGGTTCATTTATGCATCACACCACGATTGCGGATGGTCAGCCTAAATTGGATGACGCACAGAGGCGTATTACATCGACATCATCGCATGCAATCATTCTCGGCTTAGCGGCGCGACTTCAGCCATCACATCGGAGGACAGCAGCGTACGACCACGATTCCTTGCGATCAGGAAATACTACGGACTACCTGAAAATATCACGTCGCACAACCCAGGACACCACTCAGAAGGTTAGTGTTATCACTCCTAGCACAGCAGCAGGCACAGAAACAGGAACCACCTGTGACACCACCATAACAATCGTCTATCGAAGCGGCCACTTCAGGTATTGTACCTTATGTAAACGATCAAACGAACCGAATGCTGTCCCGAATAAGATCAACAAGTCCAAACTCTATAAATGTGGGGGTCGCAAGATCATTCGTTGGTATGCGTCCTGTTGATTCAACACCAACCCCAATAATTGAAAATTCCCTCCGTGCAAATACGACGAGAGCGTTCGCGGGAATGCATCATCAACGAGAACGTCGGATAATTTGTCGTATGAATGGAGCCGGTGAGTCAACGATTATCTAAAGACTAAATTTAAACAAAAACAATTAATAACAAACACGAACAATTGAATTAATTGGAATTTACCAATAATTAATAACAAACACGAACAATTGAATTTATTGAAATTTACCAATAATTAATAACAAACCATTCCCCAACATTACCAATCGATAGGTTTTCTTTGTTGCCTCTTGATGATAATTTTTTTTGTTGTCATATTAATAATGAGTCACACTTTCATAGAGGTTACACATTTTCTTGTAATTTTATTATATATCTTTTCTTCTTTTGGGTTAAACAAAAGAAAACAAAAGCAAAACGAACATCTAGTGGATTTACCCCTCGATGAATGCCCCACCCATATTATTGTGCGCACAAGAGTAGGTAGGGAATAAACCAACACCGGGTTAAACTCCTTAGAATGAATCACACATTACTGTCGGAAAAATTATTAAACAATATAATCAAAACCTAAGTAAGAAAAGAGGATATATATTAAAAAGAAAAAAAAAAGAAAATTGAATATAAAAACGGAAAACGAAACTAGTAAAAATAACATAAAACGATTGCATTACTAAAGAGCTAATGTACTCGATACTTCTGGGCTGATTGTAGTTTGTAGTCGTACTCCTATTTTTTTTTACAATTAAATAATTACTGAATAAGTTCTGATTTTTTTTTATAATATTTGGTTCTTTCCATTCACGTCTCCAATTCAAACTAAATGCATTGGAAATTTTCGGAAATGTAATTCCGATTTTGTTTATTATTTTACATTTTTCTTCTTCCGTGATCGAATATTCGATTTCATTTGGACTCTTTTCAATCTTGTTTTGTCTTAACTTATCAGATAATCGAGTGAGCAAGTATAATAATGCAACATGCTAAAATCTAAGTTGTATGTCTTAATAATATTGAATTTGGATTAAACAGAAATAACGAGTATGAGATTACACCAAATTTTATTGCCAATTCTTAAAATTGCAATTTTATTAGTTTAAATGAGTAACGCTCTATCGATAATATTATAATATTCTCACTATGAATTTTCAGTGAAAGTTCAAAGAACATTATATCGCTAGTGGTAGTAATTTGCCTGAATATTTAATTTAAAAATGATAATTAATTATAGACAATCATTGTAGTGAGTTGATTTGAATAATAAGCTTGAGAGAGTAAGCTGTATGAAAAACAAAAAAAAAAAGGACATACTTATACTTAAAAGGCTTAGAGTTAAATATTGTTTAAAATAAAAATTGAACAAGAAAGAAAAAAGGAAGAAATGAAATACTAAATCGTTTTAAATAGAGGGCAACCTCTAACCTCCACGGATCCTCCTCCTCTCTTTTGGGGCCATACGAAGAAGACTTCGCGGAAGAAGTATGGCTTAGGTTGGGTGGGCAGGTTGGCGTCAAACCATCTGACGCCGTCGTCGAAACATCTGGTCGGGCCAATATCCGAGACCAGATGAAGTCCCTTTTTTTTTCGTGTCTTCCCGACTTGGATAAGTCGACGCGGCGAGCCAACTACTCGCGATTTATTTTTGTTATGACAGGCCAAATGGGTTTCATGACATTCTGGTGTAGCGAACCCCCCCTACACGCCTACCGCAGCTAGACCCGGCATCAAGCTAGCGCGTCGCACCAGCACATGGAATGTCACTGAGATGGATGTAGGTGGTTCTCAGCCCTGTCGATCCCGAACCGTTATTTTCCTTTTTGAATTATTTTGGCTTTATGGTCAAAATAATTCACTCCTAGGCCTCCGTTACATAACAAGTAGCACAAGTAAATCAACGTCTTCTCCAATAATGTAACTTCGAATTTTATTATTGGCGTTTGATATAGCTGTTGTAACTATTAGCAAATCTGCGTCTTCCTCCGCTTGAAGAGTTTCTATATTTAACTGTGCACACTTTTCCCTAAGCATCTTTATTAAAAGATTTTTATTATTATTGCTAAGGAAGTTTTCTTGTCATACTAGAACTGGTTTTTCTTCATTTAAAAACAGCATTTGATTTGAAAAATGTTAACTTCCTCTTCTCAATCTTTCGTAACTTTTTGTGCTAGGCTCTAGAGGATATCCATCGAATACAACAATACACGGAGAATATAAATTAATGTATCTTAAATATTTGGCACAAATTGTTTTAAGGGTATCGCTTGAATGCCAAATTACTTTATGGAGTAAGAAACCTCCATCTATAATATTAATTGATGAACCAGAAATAAAATCGTCTATAGGTGGGAATAAATCATATATCTTTGATTTTTGTGTCTTGCGAAAACTAATTCCATCAAAAAGTGAAGCTGGAAAAAGTGCGAGCTCAAAAGTAATATAATTTTTCAAGTTTGCACGACTTTCATTCGATAAAATAATTCGTTTGAATATAAAATTTGGATTGACGGAATTCTCCTCTCCATCTATTACGATTTTCGACATCATGGTCTGGAGCGGTAAGACTCTGTCCTTTTTTTTAAACCTAACTTCGTATAATATTTTCCGACAATTCTATCGCAAAACTGTTCTCCTATTTTTAATGTTTCATGACAGTTAATGTTATCATTACCTCTTAAGCCACTTTCTATTGATATTAGGTACGGTAAAAAATATTGATTGAAGCACCGAAGGTACCCTCTGCCAGCACGTGTTAAGGGTTTACTTGCAGTGCCAGCTTTAGTTTCAAAATTACTTTTTCATCCCCTAAGTTGTAGCTTCATGGCAATTTAAGAACAATATGTTTGCCTCCCTCACAGGCACTTTTTACGAGTAAAAATAACGTTATTATTAAAAAAATCTTAAAATCTGCAATAAAAAGTTCGATATCTCAACTCCGGATAAGTCAAATTGAACTTCAAGCCCCGCAAATTCTTTATCAGAATGTCCACAATACAACGTGACTATAAAGGTTAGTTGAAAATTTCATTTAGTCCTTCTGCATTAAAAAAGAATTTAAGAAAAAATTTACTCGAAAAGTCATTTTCTAATAAATTCATCAGGTGAAATTTCTATGAAACCGGCTAAAATTGGGCTGAATTTTGATTCAGTTATTTAAAGTGCATTTATTAAGAGGCAATGCCGCAGGTTTCGGTAGAATATCCTTTTTACAGTCTATGAGATACTCATTTCCTTCCAAAAACACAGATTCTTTGAAAATTGTCAAAAACGTCTTGAATAACAGTCTATATCTCAGGTTTAAATAAACCGAATTTAAAAATGTACCATTCAAATGAAAGGTCTAAGTGTTTGTAATCGAACTCAAAAAACCTCTAAAACAGACGAAAATTTGCGAATTTTGCTATTTTTCAAGTCTTTCCGCCACTCCCCCAGTGGCCGCAATATTTTTATCGTAATCTACGCAAAAAAAAACAATGAGGTTAAAAAAAAAACATCGAGATCGCAGCGTTTCGCCAAACAGACCTTTTTTGATCTAATCCGACTGGACTAAAAGAAAATCTCGTTCCTATAGTTAAACATGGTGGAGGAAACGTAATGGTCTGGGGAGCCATAGCAACGACAGGGGTAGGAAAGTTACACTTCATTGAAGGAATAATGGACCGAAATCAATATTTGATTATATTACGAGAAAACCTGAGACAATCGGCAGAGTGCTTGAAGCTAGGAACCAACTGGATATTCCAACAAGACAATGACCCCAAGCACAACGCTATGAGCGATAAAGAATGGATCCTGTATAATGTGCCAAAGCCGTTGCATTCAACACCCCAATCGCCGGATCTCACTCCGATCGAGCATATTTAGTATGAACTAGAGAGACGCGTACGTAAATATAAAATAACCAACAAGAACTCACTCATAGAAGCTCCACAAACAGCATGGAATGAAATCACGCCATATATTACTGAAAACCTTATTCTTTCGATGCCAATAAGACTTCAAGCGGTCATCGATGCTAATGGAGCTCCAACTAGATATTAAGTTTAATTTGATTTCTATAAAAAATCAATATTTCTATATTTTTTCTCTTGTATGAAGACTTTTGTGGTTGAGTTTTTTCAGTTTTTTTATTTTTCTATATGAAGGTTTTTGTGAAAAATTTAATTACATTAAATATATTTATTTTCGTATTCAAGAGAATCATATAGCTTATATTTCATGTGGAAAATATTTATCTGTTAGCCCATAACACATACACATCGCAAGTGTATGAAGACTTGTGCTCGTGTGAAAGCTTCTACCATTTGGCATTCATTTTACCTTTGCTACAAAGCTCAAAACAAAAGAAGCTACTCCAAAAAGCGAATGTTAGATAAAAACAACGGCAAACATTTTAATCCCTTTTTAATACAGTAATAAAAACTACAACCAAAAACGAAACTAACTCCGCAATAACTCGGCGATATTTTCATCAAAAACGACATCCAAACACGACAATCCATCGTTATCGACGAAACTTCGGTCCGCGCCGAATTTCAGCAGGACTTTCAGGCAATCCATGTGGCCGCAACTCGAAGCATAATGCAAGGCTGTCTGCCCGTCAGAATCTTGCAAATTTACATCGGCTCCCACGGATAGCAAATACTCGAGAATGTCAGCAGTGTTTCGATCGGCGGCCCAATGAACCAAGCCAAGCCCGCTCCCGTCTAATGTATTCAAGTCACCTGGTAGCGTGCCCTTCAATCTGGCCATATTTCGCTCCTTAACGTAATCGAAGGCAGTCTTGTCCGCTTCTTGAATATCATCCTCGACTTCCGTTTGATGAATCGACTGACAAACCCACTGTCTTCGTTGTTCGCCATTGCCTCTCCAATCCGGGTGCATTTTCGTCATTTTCTCGACATACTGCTTCATCGCTTCGAACTGATCGAGGCTTCCCAGATTGCTCCACGCACTCCACTTGGACTTGGCCTGCAAGCTAAACATGCCCGGCTTTGGGGTGTTGCAAGCGCCACATGTCGACTGTTTATATAGCGCATAGAATTCGAGTAAATCTTGCGACGATAGCTCCGTGTGAATTTGCTGCATGTAATTTGCCGCCCTGTCGAACATGGCCTTCATCTCGTCTTGTTCATCCTCTTCAATATCGGACATCGCATGCGTTCGTTAAAATCAAAAATAAAACTAAGGGGAATAAATCTACTGACTACTACGGGGACTGTTGCACTTTTCGCGCTTAATTTTTCTGGATATTTAAAACGTTCCCTTCCAGAACGTGACGATCTTTCCTCTCCAAGTTCTCGAGTGACGTTCTATGTGTCGTAACGAATCCGAATCCTTTCGAGCAGCCTGTTTTTTTGTCGAAAACGACGCTGGCAGATAGTACTTTGCCAAACTCTTGGAAGTAGCCGCGCAGTTCGCGATGCCCAATTGTCCACGGTAAGTTCCCAACGAAGATTTTGCAGATTTCTCGTGATGCCATTACCGGTTAAATGCAAAACTGGAGGTAAAGGCGGTTAGTGTTGGATTTTCAGTAAGAAAATGAAAGGATATTACTTGGGCCAGCTTCAAAATTGGATTTTTTTGGACTCGAACAGCACCGTAACCTCAATTTGCGATGAGTGTCCTGGAAATGTCAAAATTTTCAGCCGAATTTAGTTATGTCAATGGCGAATAAGCACAATGCGATTGGAACGCCTCTAGGAGTCAATGTAGAACTTAATTTGAAAAACGTCCAAATTGTATTCATTTTTATAAAGAACTGTCTTCAAGGAGGATATATAAAAAGGAGTGACTATGAGCATGCTTTGCCTTGTAAGCACAATGGGAATGAATGTATTTCCCTCCCTTACTACCGAAATGCTCGAAATTTTTCGAAAAAAATCGTTTCGCTACCTTTGTCTGCCACACTTAAAAATATTGCAACTAACTCTTTCCCACGATAAATTGTTCGAAACAGTTGTCAAATTTTCGAAAAAATTGTTTCGCTATCCTTGTTTGACATACTTAAACCCAAAGTAAGTCTCTGTCCCGCGTTAAATTGTCCGTTGCTAAAGTACTTAGCTTAAACACAAACCAAAACTAATAAAAATTGAAAAAATAAAAATTTCTGAAATGAAACAACAAACACCATTGTATTGAAAATTACTTTATTGCTGACTGAATATTAGCAACCAAGAAAGAATACAAATTATTGTATTTTTTTTGTAAAAGTTTGAAGCCAAGTTAAGCTTGGACACAATTTTCGAAAATTTCCGAATCAAAAAATATTCCCACATGAGACAGACTATCAGGTACTCCTTTTATATATCCTCCTTGACTGTCTTACATTACTGGTTTATATTATTAGCCCTATACTAATCAAATAATTGGCGAATACCAAGGTGGATTCAGAACCGGACGATCTACAACAGACCAGATATTCTCGGTGAGAAATGCTGGGAATATAACACAGACGTGCACCAAATCTTCGTAGATTTTAAACAAGCATACGACAGTATCGACAGGAGCGTACTGTACCAAATCATGCTTGACTTTGGAATTCCTCCAAAACTAGTCCGACTAACAAGACTCACAATGACGAACACTGAATCCCAAGTGAGAATACAAACCGATTCCACAATCAGCTTTCGAACGGAATGTGGTTTCAAGCAGGAAGATGGTCTAGCCCCCATGCTTTTCAACTTGGCACTAGAGTATAAAATCCCAGTCGACACCAACGGGACACTACTATTCAAGTCCACCCAACTAGTAGCATACGCTGACGACATTAACATCCTAGCAAGATCCTTCCCTAGTGCTAAGGAGGTATTTGTCAATCTTGACTCCGCCGCAAAAGAAGTCGGTTGCGCATTAACGAAAACAAAACAAAAGTAATGACGCAAACAAGAAGGAGAACGCCAATCAGACAAAACATAACAATTGCGGAATATAATTTGGAGAGTGTGGACAATTTCATATATCTTGGGGCTAATCTAGCAAAGGACGGTAATGAAACAGACAAGACGGATAATACTAGCAAATAAGACGTATTACTTGGTACTTCCAATAATGAAATCCAAGAAAGTGCACAGGAACAATAAGCTGCGGATATATAAAACTATTACACCTGTGCTCTGTTATGGTAGCGAGACGTGGACATTAACGCGAACTTTCGAAAAAACAGTTAACGCATTTGAAAGAAAGGTCCTCCGAAGAATTTTGGGACCTGCGAAGGAAGCAACGGAATGGCGAATAAGATACAACCATGAGTTGTATCAACTCTACGACGAGCCAGAAGCTTCACCGTTCATCAAGCTACGTAAACTGCAGTGGGATGGCCATGTAGAGCGAATTGAAGACAGAAGAATCCCCAAACGTGCTCTGAAAGGCAAAGCGAGTGGTAACCGGCCAGTAGGCAAGCCACGCAAGCGATGGGAAGACTCGGTTGATGAAGATAGTAAAGCCATCTTAAATTAGCAGCTGGAGGACGCGGTCTTTGGATCGAGACTATTGGAGGCGACGACTTCAGGAGGCCAGGGCCCGATTTGGGCTGTCGCGCCATTGATTATGATAATTGAAGGTACTTAGCGAAGCTGGACCCATTTTTTCCAGAGGTCATACGAAACTTTGAATGGCACCACCTACGTTGCGGCAGAGATAAGTGAAGACATAAAGATCGGAGCCAAACTTCGGTGTATTATTTGCCTTAAACTTTGTATGTTTTACCAGTGCCTTAAGAATATTAGTGAAACTGTTCGGCGTTTTGGCTCACCACACCACCTCCTTTCACTTACACCCACCAACTAAAAATTGTTTACCAACATTGTCATAAAGCTTTACAATTTAACGAAATTTCAGCTTAATATCTGTGGCGACTCTACGTCGCGACAAACTCTCACATGAGTGTAAAATCACCTTTCTCGCAATGTGTTTTTACCGTCAAGAGGTATAAATTCCGGTCCTTCAGCGTATCCTGACACAGTCTGCTTTCCGGATTCGACTGAGTGCCTCCGAGTATTAAATTTCATAAACGTTCTTAAAAATCAAATTTTCTTTTTTTATTGGTATCGTAAAGACCCATAGTTGGTGACCCCGACATGATACACCTTCGAAACAATCGCGTTTTGTTTTTGTTTTGTTCTCAGGTAGTTTTTTCACTATGCGTAAAAAGATGACCGATCCTGATCCGCTTTCGAAAACGGAGAAAAAATACGCCGAAGTAGTAACAACATATATTCGTCTGCCGCTTCCAACACCACAACCATCGAACATGGAAACATAGTTTATGAGCCTGGAATTCTAGTTTACTACGTGCGAAATTCGAAGCGATCGCCAGAAATTTGTTACTACTCTAGCAGCCTTGGACCCGATCGCTACAATGGATCTCCAGAATGCGGAACGAGCAGCTCCGAAACTGGTTCGTTTGATTACATTCGACGAGAAATAATTTCTTACGCCGAACAGCGACGCCTTAATCGCTTGTTGCCCGACAAGAAACCATTACAGCACTCTCACGAGATGCAACGAGTAGCCGGCAAGGCTGTGAGCAAGTCAACGCTGAAAAGACTCTGGTTGCAGCGTCTTCCCGATCAAGCCCTTACCGTAGTTGCAGCATTATCGGGGACCGTTGCCGAGCTTACAAAAATCGTTGACTCGGTTGCAGATGTTCTAAGCATTCGATAAATCAACCAAGTAGACACGTCTACTTCAACCAGCAACGAGTTGACTGAAATTCGAGCGACAACGTTCAACTCGTGAAGCCATTCGAGAAATTCGGCAGAAGTCAAAATCGAAGCAATACTCGAGCTAGATCGATGCATCGTAGTGCCAGTCTCGCAGCAATACGCCAGGGAACGATGAATGCTGGTATCATAAAAGCTCAGTCAGCAACTGCTGCAGTCCATGTCGCCATATATCGGTATTGAATTTTGAGGTATATCGGTTTGAAATTTCATAAATAATGGAGCGCGCAAGAGGTCTCTGTATTTCAAGTAAAAATGAAAAAAAAAGTCGCTTCTAATTTAAAATCACCACAAACTTTATCTTATATTTTTTTCCAACTTCGCTTTACATTTCCGAACTTCCCCTCCTTCGCAATCCAACCGTTGACTGGTCAATCTCACTCTATTGCTTCTGCCGTCGAATGACTCCGTCGACTTCACTACATGATGCTCTGATTTCGACTGCCTTTTTTCACGAACGTTTGCTTATTTTATACCCAGTACAACCAACCGTTGCAGGCATGACTCACGCCAGTGTGTCATCATATAGCTGGATCAGACTTCATGCGGGCGTGTAATACTTTCGTTCATCAAAAGACATGCAGATATTTGCTGACTTATGACATTGGAATGATGCGTGTGGTTGAATATTCGCATGCGAGCACTTTTTCTTTTTCAAAAACAGTGGAAGATTGCGAATATGCGATGAGCGGCTAGAGCTGATATGTAGCAATATCTTCAGAACTACTAAACGCAAAAAGTTCATATTTTCGGACGCCACTATAATTGACTTTGAAGAATGCTGATGCCATTTCTTAAAAAGCTTGAGGTCAGTGTTGATAACTGATTGCAATTCTGGATGATTTCTTCCTTTATTGAGTAATGCTAATGATACACTGCTAGTATACAAATCATAATATCGTCAATACCATCAGTGTATCACCCAATACTTACCTTTGGTCAGCAGTATAGTGAGAACAAAAAGTTTCAAAGTTAATCTTAAAAGCGATAATTAAAGTTTGCGAATATTTTAAATTTAAAGCGACTTAGTTTTAAAATAAAAAGCGCGCCGAACTACTTACTTATTTCAATCAATCAAATTCCTGTTAAGACCCCCGATAGGGGCATAGGACAGAAACAACTCTCTTCCACAAGGCGCGATCCTGCGCATCGGCTTTAAGCTGTTGCCAGGACTTGTTTATTCCTCTGGCCTCCTGCTCAACTGCTCGCTTCCATGTGTTACATGGTCGACCAACCCGACGTCTTCCTTGAGGGTTATAATCCAGAGCCTGTTTTGCAATGTTTTGCTCTGGTTTCCTCAAAGTATGACCGATCCACTGCCACTTTCGCCGTTGAATCTCAATACCTATTTTAGTCTGGCGAGTTGTACTCCAAAGTTCGTCGTTGGAGATCACTTCTGGCCAGAATATTCCTAAAATGCGTCGGAGGCATTGGTTTACGAAAGTCTGTAGTTTCTTGGTAAGTCGAACGGTCACTTTCCACGTAGTACAACCATATAACAACACGGATTTGACGCATGCGTCAAAAACTCGCAGCTTCGTGCGAAGGGAGATCTCTCTTAACCTCCAGAAAGGGGAAAGGATACCGAAGGCCTGACGAGCTTTATTTAGCCGAGCCTCAACATCCTTTTCGGCTCCGCCGTCCATGCTGACAATGCTTCCGAGATAGCAAAAATCTTGCACCTCTTCCACATCCTGTCCATTAAGAACAATCGGTGTGCTTGCGTTCGAACCCATGTGCATGTACTTGGTTTTACGCACATTTATTTTCAGTCCCGCCTCTTTGCATTTAGAATGCAACGAGCGAACATTTGACTCTAAGTCCGAACGGGTATGTGCAAGCAAACACACGTCATCAGCATAATCAAGGTGACTTAAGATGTTAAATAGTCTCCATTGAAGACCTTTACCTTCCCCACCTTCCAGTGCAGCTTTCAAGATGTCATTTATTACCACCAGAAACAGGGCTGGTGATAATATGCAGCCTTGTCTGACACCCGTTCGCACAGGAAAGCTCTCGGACAGCTCTCCTCTATGCAAGACGCGACACCTTGCATCTTTGTAGGATTCTTTAATCATAGCTATGACCTTATTTGGAATACCTCTCCTACGCAAAGCATTCCATATGTAATCTCGCTTAACGCTGTCGAAAGCCTTCTCGAAGTCCACAAACATGAGATGTAGTGGCGAACCCATTTCGGCTGACTGCTCTAATATTATCCGTAGGGTATTTGTGTGGTCGGTACAAGACGACCCTTTACGGAATCCAGCCTGATAAACTTCGAGAGTGCTCTCGACGACATCACTAATCCTATTGAGAATTACCTTAGCCATAATTTTTGATACGGCAGTAAGTAGACATATACCACGCCAATTGCCACAATCCCGAAGGTCGCCCTTCTTCGGAATTTTCACAATGACGCCCTCCTTCCATTCAGTCGGATATCTTCCATCATTCCACACCTTAGTGAAGAGTGGGAGGAGTATATCGGCTGTTATTTCCGGGTCCGCTTTGAGGAGTTCGGTTGGTAGTCCGTCTATACCTGGAGCTTTCCTTCCCGCCATTGACCGAATGGCGGAAACTATCTCTTCCTTATCTGGGGGATCGTCCCTAATAGAGGATTGTTGCGGTTGGATGTTTGGAAGTTGTTCTGTTTCCGGAATATCTTCATCTGACAAGATGTTTAACATATCAGAGAAGTATTCCTTCCATCGTCGCAACTGGTGTTCACTCATATTAAGGAGAGTTCCGTTGACATCTCTCACCAGGTGGTTGGCGGTGAAATTCCTGTTCGTCAACTGTTTCATGATTTTAAATAGTGAACCCATATCCCCAAGGTAAGCCGCAGATTCTGCCTTGTTTGCCAGATCTTCAATGGCCTTTCTCTTGTCGCGTCTAACAGCCTTTTTAAGCTGTATATGAGCATCGCGGTAGTTCTGCCTCAAGTCGGGCGTTCTTTGGTTGACATCGGGTTGAGAGATGATTGCCAATTTGGCTTTTTTCCGATTGTCAACCTTGTCCCATGTGTCTTGCGACATCCAGGGTTTCTCACCGCTTTGCACATATCCCACAGATTCTTCAGTACTAGTTAGAAAAGTGTTTCTGGTTGCCTCCCAATTGGCGTCCAGTGTGCGCATTTCATGTTCACCCAATGTGGATGACTTTTCGCGTAGAATGGTGGTGTATTCGAGTTTTTTGTTGGGATCTCTGAGCTTATCCACATTAAGCTTGCGCTTCATTTGAAGAATTTGTGGTCGTCGGATAGCTGCTGTACACAATCTCAAGCAGGCAACCATCAAGTGGTGATCGCTCCCCACGTCAGCTCCACGTTTCGCTCGCACATCGAGGAGACATCTTCTCCATCGGCGACTTATAGCCAAATGGTCGATCTGGTTCTGAGTAACACCGTCAGGGGAAACCCAAGATGTTTTATGATGACTCTTGTGTGGAAAAAGGGTCCCTCCGATGACCATTTGCCGAGTACTACAGAACTCCACAAATAATTCGCCGTTTTCGGGTCTCTTAATCCAAGGTCGTGAAGGGTCGACCCAAGTGTCACCATGCCTCCCCATGACGTGTTCTAGTCCAGTGTTGTCTGATCCAACCTGGGCGTTCATATCTCCCGAGATGATAATAATATCACCTCTTGGAACACGTTCGAAGGTGGCACTCAGTTGGCTATAAAACTCCTCTTTGTCACCAGGTGTTGCGGTATTAGTTGGTGCATAGCACTGCAGAATTGTGACGTTTCTGACACTGGTCCTGAGCCTGACGACGATAATCCTATCCGAGATTGGTTCCCAGCTAATGAGACTGTTTCTCGCCCTCGGCGTAAGGACGAACGCCACGCCATTTCTGGCTTCACTTTCAGGGCCAATGTACAGAATAGTGTTTCCGCTAGGGGTTCGTTCTTCTCCTGATCCTGTCCACCTGACCTCGCTCAAGCCCAAGATTTGGATGTTATAGTGCTCCATTTCACGTTCGATCACTGATTGGCGGTGCAAGGACCGAGTAACCCCAGCTCTTCCCCCGTCATTCAATGTTCGAACGTTCCAGAAGCCAATCATAGTCCGTTTTCGAATGCCAAAAGTCGTTACCGTAGAATCAGTCCGTATCCGAGGCGATGTATCCGTTTCTCGTATCATTTAGGTCTTAAGATCACGGGTGATAAGCCCATGATCCAGTGAGTGTCCATTTGCCATTTTTAGGGCAAGCAGGACTGGCTGTGGGTGAATTCTACAGCCCCCATCCCAGAGGGGGATAGTTAGCTCAGGTCCGTGGAGTCGCTAACTCCAAAGATAGTTGCAGGAATTGGTAAAACCTCATACTACAACTACCCCCTTACTTATTTAGATAACAAAAAATCTAGACGGACTCAGCGATCCTAAACCAATCAACATTGGTATTCCACAGGGTTCAATTCTTGGCCCTACTCCTTAGCTACATTAGACACATTACATCCAGCATATATGCCTAAGAGTGAAATTTATACTTTAAGAATTACAGAACCGATTACCTTCCCATACTGATGTCCGTGTGGGGAGTTGGTGGACATCAATTCCACTGACAAAATGCACTCCACACATTTTTAAGTCAATGGATTTTTATTAAAAAAAAAATTTATATATAATATGAATTGTCAGTTGATAAAAATTTTGCAAACTGTAAATATGAAAATGATTTGTTTTGATTTAAATAAAACTAAAAAGCTAATTTTTATTAAATATTAATAAATAATAAAAATAAAAGTAGATTATTACAAATGAGGTTTAATAATTTATAAAAATATATCAACCACATCCGCATTTGTCAGCACTTACTTTCTGCATTACTAGAGAGTCGACTAAGTAACGCCTTACCTCGTGTTACATATGTCGAAAAAAAATTCCTATTGCCTGGAGTGGAAAATTCCAGCTGCCTGTAGTGGGAATCGGATCCACGACATATTGACTGTGAAACGAGCACGCTGCACACTACGCCACGGAGGTCTCAATGAATCAGTAAAAGTATAATTACCAGAGTTTAAGATGCATTCATACTTTGTCATGTGGTCATTATTTGTCACATTCTAATGTAATCTAACACTACAGGACTGAAAAGATCAGATGGAATTTCATCACATGCTGAAATTTTCATAGAGCCATGACAAACTACAATACCGGATAATCGCCTACAAATTTCTTCGATGAAATAATCAATTACAAATTTACACCTAGCTAATTGTCCAACAGGGATGTTCTTGTGGATTATAGTGAAAGATTATGAATATTTGACAGACTTTTTGTTTTCGAGTACAGTGAAAGATTATGAATATTTGACTAGGGCTAGCATGCAACATTATATTATAATATTCTTCGAATCATTTTTTTTTCTAAATTTATTTCCATATTATATTATTATCTATAGGTACATAAATTCTCCGCAATATATTACAACATTTCTTATACCCATTATAACATAATAAGTTTTTTTTTATTTCAACTCAGGTACAAAATTGACTAAAGTACGCTTACTTCAAAGTTTTATTGAAACTTTATAATTTTTTTTATATTCTAAATTCTATTTTCTTTTTCCCTTTTTTCCTTTATTTTCATCTTCTTTTCGTTGTTTTTGAGCGAAATTTAAAAATACTTGCTCCAATGTAGCTTGACTTAATGAATAATCTTCAATATGTAATGCCCTTTTATTTGATTCCATTAAACCGAATATTTTCGAATATGCCATAATGTTTGATGGCACATTAAATGTTAAAAGATTTTTATGACAGTCTCTGTAATGATAAAAATAAATAAAACATGAATATTAGAAAGAAAAAAAAAGGTTTTGCAACGAAAATATTTTTCCTTACTTTAAAACAGCACCTTCAAAATGTGTATTAATAAATTTATAAACTCTTTTTCCATATTTATCCAAATCTAATTCTGGACGATTGATGTCGATTGATGGCGTTCTGTAAGATTTTAGTTGGAAATAAATTTTATTATTTAGGTAATTGATTATTCATTATGATTTATTTTTTTATTTATTTCATGAGCTCATTAAAT
This sequence comes from Chorisops tibialis, assembly GCA_963669355.1. NCBI lineage: Eukaryota > Metazoa > Arthropoda > Insecta > Diptera > Stratiomyidae > Chorisops > Chorisops tibialis. The sequence goes on along the minus strand of OY770264.1, from coordinate 37,949,897 downwards.
ACATTTTTTTTAAAGGCAGTGTTAATTGTTTTCGATTTGAATATCGAAAAATATTAAAGTTTCAACAAATTTATATAAAACATGTTTTTAATGAAAGTACTTGTAAGAAACAGTGAATGAATTGTTCGATTTATTTTGATGTGCTAGGAAAATGTTAGCATATCGTAATTTATTCTACTACTACAATGGCACTACAGCACAAATTGAGCCTTGGCCTCCTGACCTTCAGGTTCCTTAACATTTAATTTGTTATTGTGAAAGGGTTGTTAGCCCTTAACAACCCTCTATCTACGAATTTTCATTTTCGTAGATTACATTAACTAAGTATACCCAAGCAGGTAGTGTGCTGAAATTATGCGTCGACCGGGATTTGAACTCACGACCTTCGCATTGTAGACCAACACGCTACTCACTAGGCTACACCCTAGGTTCGTGATTTATTACTTTACATTACTAAGACAAGAATGACCAACTAACATAACATAAAGAATTTATTGTGTAGCGTGTTGTGTGTGACGACTTGAGGTGTCTGCAAAATATTTAGCGCGCCCTGTAAAATTGACGAAAAGGCAAAAGTTAACGAAAAACAATTACCGATCTGGCAACCCTAATTCGATCTGGCGATACGAATTTGACCGGGAAGCTGAACGTCATCCGGTTGGTGACAGAAAGAAATCGGGGTTTTTTTTTCTCGGAACGCGGACGGGCTGGTCGCAAGTCTCAGCGCTCGTCACACGTGGGAGCTAATTATCGGTATTAAATAAGTACAAATAATAATTAAAATAATAATTAGCAAACAATCGTTTCGAACTGAAGTCGGACGTTTTTGAAATACCGTTTAATCCCTAGTCGGTCTAATCATCCAATTGAGTGCGTGCGATATATTCATAACCAAAAATCGACCCCCATAGTGCATAACCTCAATGAACGCAAATTGCCCGAGTAGAGAAAAAGAATAATTGCCTTTTTAAAAGGCGGGAAAACTCCCCATAAAATAATTAAATGTCATAAACAGCCCGCGAAGTAAGCCGACGACTTGCGAAAGTGTCCAATCTGTCATGCAGTGCCGAAGACTTTTCGAGAAGAAAACGAAAAAAATATAAGTAAAAAGTTTGGTGCAGAATAATGATGGGAAAAAATCGTCATACGTAAATTAAAATACCGTGTGCTAATTATTGTAACGCAGTGCGAATTTTGATAACAGATATAAGCCAAGGCCAAGAGCAACGAGCCCCCTCCCTTTTTAGAGATTTTGGAATACGGCTGGTAAATTTTGTGTTGGTGGTAGTGTCGTTGCCATCGGTAGTGCTGATGTAAGAACAATCCTTGAGAAGCCTCCAGATTCTCGTTAAATGCTCGCAACTTAGCGATGCTCCGAACGAGCTGAGAGTGCCCGAAACGTTCGAAAAATTGCATCAATCGGTCGAACTGCGCTCGAAAGCCGCCGTCCCAAGCTAAAAGGAATCGCTCTGAACAACAAAAAAAAAAGGTTCTAAATGCTCGCCCGTACACAAATGATGATGCATTTTCGTTTATAATTCTGTTCGAAATTGCCGATCCCAACGAGAAACCAACTCGTAACGACTTAGTGTCCCATTCTTTTATGTTCCGTCCCTCCGATTCTTCGAGAATCCGAAATGTGCTAGCATATCGCGATCGCTAATACCAAATTCTGGTTTTTGTTTCGACGTCGCGCAAAGTTTTGCCGTGGCCAATCGTCTCCGTACTCGACTTTCGGGAGGTGGTTTTGAAAAAGTAGCAGTCTATAGAGAAAAAGAAAATTCGGTGAACAACGGCTTCACGTTGGTTTGGCACGTGGAATTCATTCTGCCTGCGAAACATTCAATTCGTGCGCAAGAAACTCAATAATTGAGTATTTTCGTCTTGTCCCCGCTATCGTATTTCACAAGTTAAACAAGCTAAAGTTGACAGCTCCAGCCGCAGCAGTTTCGTTCATAGCGAGAAAAAACACATCAGTGTGCATAGCTGCCAAATGTCTACAAATCATACGTTTTCGTATTGCATTCTCGTGATTTTCGCCAAAACATTTTCCGTCTGTAAATTGTCGTACCTTTTGGATCAAGGGAAGCCCAGTCAACCGTGTTAATCCGGATGTCCTGCAATTAATCAAGTAAGAATTCAGCGCAACAACAGAAGGAACAAGGAAGACGAAGCAAAGGAGGTTTGAGATATCAAGTTTTTTTAAAAAAAAAAACAGAAACATATTGCCTGCATGGATCTCAAGAATATATTTAGCGGGCTAGAACATTAATTTTTTTATTACTTTTGTTTTTTGTATATTTTTTTATTTTATTAATTTTCATTGTATATTTTTTATTATTTTAGATGTACTTATTGAAGTAATTAATCGGAGTCAGGACACTATTTGAATTCGCTAAAGATTGACCCAGCTAAAATCTGCATTTTATTATTATTCATTTATTTCGTTTTGGCTACGTAACATTCCAAGGAATTTTAAGATACCTAAGAAATGCTGCAAACAATATTGAAATTTCCTTTAGAAGCATCAATCTAGAAATTTTTGTATTATGCATTCCTATAGGGAATTTTACGTGGCTGGAAATAGTATTGTTTTGTCAGTTAAAATAAACGAAAAGTTTAGGGAACGTTTAATTTAATTTTTGTTTATTATTCAGCCACGAGGTGGATATATTCGGTTAAAACAAACCAAAAAAAATGAAAATTGTAACACACTAGACTAGAAAAAAAACACATTTCAAAGCACAATTGAGAGTGATTACAAATAAATTGCTGATGAATTCCAACGTTTTAAGATGAGTACTGAATATTATTTGAAGAGCTCCTCTAACCTCCACGATTCCTCCTCCTCTCTCCATGGGGCCATACATAAAAAGATATGTTGGAGACTGTATGGCTAAGGCAGGGTGGACAAAGTAAGGCAACACACCATCCGTAGCCGTCGGCATCTGATCGGGTCAACAGCCGCGATCAGAGGAAGTCCTAGCTTTTGTTGATGCACCTATTCTGGGGTAAGTCGACGTGACGAGCTCTAAAGCTCGATTTGTTGTTATGGACTATGGTTTTTATGGTCACCCCCCCCCCCCTCCCCAATGATTCCCGTAGCTAGACCGGGCAACACGTTAGCACGTCGCTCCACCCCGATACCGCCACCGAGATGGACGTTGGTGTATTTCGGACCAGTTTATTTTCCGTATCTTGTTTTTCCTTCCTCTTTTTCGATTATTTCGGTATTTTGGTATCGAAATAATTCGTTGGCCTCTCAAAACACAACAAGCGTCCCTAAAGGAGAAAAAGTCCAAAATTCTTCCTCATCGTAAGTATACTATCTAAACTTCAAGATGGATAGTAAAAATCTATCAGAACCTTCTATGCAGCGATATCGCCACTTGGTTTTAATGAATTGCATTAAAGAACATCAATTTCGGTAACTACTTTTCAATTACTTAAATTAAATAAAATTATGTCAGATCAGAAGTATACTGAGTGTCCTTGAAATCCATACGGCAAGGGGATTTTTTGGGAAAATTTCACCCAAACGCCTTATCCAGTGTCCCTAATACTTGCGACCGATTTTTAGCAGAGTGAAGAATAAGGCTGTCCTTGTCGAGCCTTCGACGGAAAGTGGGTCCTCGGATCCAGTCCTAAGGTTGAGGAAATTTCCGGCTAAAGCCATTAGGGTGACGGAGAAAAGCTTTGACTCTGATTCCATGGATGAAGAGAGCGACCGGGATTCCCGACTCCTCGACCGGAAAGTGGTTCCTTGTGTCCAGTCCTAAGGTCAAGGAAATATCCGGCTAACGCCATTAGGGTGACGGAGAAAAGCTGACTCCGATTCCATGGACAAAGAGAGTAACCGGGATTTCCGACTCCTCGACGGAAAGTGGGTTTTCGGGTCCAGTCCTAAGGTCGAGCAAATATCCGGCTAAGACCATTAGGATGACGGAGAAAAACTCTGACCCCGATTTCATGGACGAAGAGAGTGACAGGGGTTCCGCCCGGTTAAATATTAGGGCGATTCTGTCTGAAACCATGAAGGAGAAAGGATACTGCAGCGGCGAAGGAAGCTGCCCTGAGATCTAGGAAGCTGGTGGTGAAGAAGCCCTTGCTGGCCAAACGAGCACTGGAAGCGGTTTGAGGTGGGAAAAAAGGTGACGGACCAAGTGAAGTGATACGATAAGTACTATCATTAGGCCGCTGAATTCACATCGTAGATCGAAGGATATCGGAGTAGCAACGAGTTCTAAATGCAATCATCTCAAAACTGGTTTGCGGGGCGGACTTCTTCCGCGGCCAGACGGCAGTCGCAGGAAGAGCTGAGATGCGCTCACTCGCCGGACAGAGCGCCACCAGCGTCGGTAGGCTCTCTTTTAGAGCTGTGGTAACAGGTTGCTAAACGATATTAGTGGAATGCACATATAAAGCAAAGAACATACAAAACTACTATCGATGCAGTAGCAATAGGTGTCCGATATGAGTCTAGATTTTCATGCATCCGGAGTGGATCGTGATGGATGGCAGTATGCATTTAATTTTCCTGCTTCGCATCACGGCGTCAAGCAATTCACGGATTATGTTCGACGAAGATGATGTTATCGGAAATGTCGCTTCCTCGAAGGCATTTCCGGTGGCGACTTCATTGATAAATTGTTTGTTCGACCGAAAATTGATCTAAATGTTCAAAAAAGTGGTAATCGGTTGGCGAGTGGTCGGGTGAATATGGTGGATCAGGAAGAATCTAATACTGCAGCTCGTATAATTATACTCTAGATGAAATCTGAGAGTATGTTGTGTTTGCCTTACCGTTTGTAACGCTAAGAAATAACGCTCGCACAGAGCCGCCAAGGGTACAGAAATATTTTTTTTCGCTCAAAAACCTCGATTCCGAGTGACTGTCTGTCTGTCTGTCTGTCTGTCTGTCTGTCTGTCCGTCTGTGCGTCTGTCTACAGCATAACTCTCGAAAGCTTTGAGCTATATTGCTAAAAATTTTTGTGTGTTATTTTTAGCAAAAAAGTAACTTTAAGTTCGTGAATGGGTCACATCCCCCCACTCCTTCTACCCCCTCCCATACAAATTTCATGAAATGTCGAAAAATTAAGAAATTGATTATCTTTGAAACTATTTGAGCTATCGACTTGAAATTTAGGTCAAAGTATTACGATATAGATGTCATTAATACCACGGAATATTGACCCGATCCCTTTACTCCTTCTACCCCCTCCCATACAAATGGTCAATTTTTAAAAATACATATTTTCGATTTTCATTGAAACTAGTAAAGCTGAAAAAACGAAATTTTGTCAGAATTAATTCTACTATAATTGCAATTTATTTTAAAAATAATTATCATCCTCACCTCACTCCTTCTACCAGGGGGTATACAAATTTCACGAAATTTTGAAATTTAAATTAAATTATTTTTCTTCGAAATTGTTAAAGCTATCAACCTGATATATTGTATAAAGTATACAAATAGAAATATTATTAATGCGAAAAAAATTTGTTTTGATCCGTAAATTCCTTCTACCCCCTCCCATACAAATGCAGAATTTTTGTTAAATGCATTTCATCGATTTCCATTCAAACTAGAAAAAGCACAAACTTCAAATTTTGCCAGAATTAGTTTTTTAATAACTGAAATTAATGTTAGAAAAAATTATCAGCTCCGCTACACTCCTTCTACCACCTCCCACACAAATATTTCTATTATAAATCCAAGAAAAGCATTTCTCCTTCAAGTATATGAGAGCTATCGACTTTGAAATTGAATCAAAGCATGGTGATAAGGATGATGATAAGCAGTTTCAAAATCATCTTAAACGCTCCACTTTCTCTGCCACCTCCCAAACAAATGCCTCAATTTAAGGAAAACTGTAATTGGTCATAGTTTTCCTTAAATCTTTAAAAATAATGAAAACTAGAAACTTTAAATTCAGCAAAAAACATTTTGCATGCCATGTCCGGTGTCATATACAAAAAATAAAAACCTCCCCCTCTACTTCTACCACCTCCCATGCAAAAGTCTCTATTCACTATTCGAAAGAATTTGAGATGACATATTTTCCGGTATATTAAAGTCATTTCCATCTCATCTAGAGTATCATATGATTGGGCTTTAAGCCCAATCATAATTCTGTTATGTTTTTTTAACTGTTTTTCTTCTGATACATTTTATCGAGTTGGGTGCAATACTTCTCTGGATCACGTTTTAAAAAGGAATAGTGGATATCTTTAGCTGCATCAAACGGTCACGGGACCATTGTACCGCCCAACTGCGATTGGCATACAATATCCATTTTTCATCACGTTTCAATATTCTGTTCAGAAACGGATCGTTTCTGTTCGGGAGAGCAGAGAACTGCTAACTTTCATTCAACGCGTTATGTTTTGCTCAGAAAGCGCATGCCCATTTATCAAGCTTCCATTTTTTTTATGTGACACCAGAACTAGAGGGGTCGCCCTTTTGTACTGAAGCACAGCTCTGGTGAGGGGAGAAGGATATTGGTTTTTGGGAATTAAGGGGATAGAGACAGGAGTGACTATGAATATTTCTTTTGAATTGTTGAATGTTGTAGTTATGCGCGAATACTGAGATGGGCAGCGAGTTCCATATTCGAGCAGCCTAGTTTAAAAACGAATTACGAAATTTAAAAGTGCGACCGAAGGTGGGGTTGAGAGAATACTTATGAGCGCGTGAAGCAGCTCTAGTATTACGGGGAATGTTAAATATATGATCGTTCCAAGATAAGTTATCTGTTATGCCTAACATCTTAACACTTGAAGAATTGGTTAATGTCTGGCCTTCGAAGGCGATTAGATCAAGGTTAGAGTCACGTTTGTGGGACACAAGACAGCACTGGGTTTTCGAAGCACTAAATTCGAATTGATTCTTATTGCCCCAACTAAGAATTTTAGCCAAGTCGTCATTCAATGATTGAACCATGTACCTACGTTGTTCTACTAAGCTAGTACATCGGGCTAAGGACGCAGTGTTGGAGTGGTAGGAGAAGTCTAAAGTGCTGTCAACAACGAAACTATGTTTAGGATTGAAAGTTGAAGATAGCAAGTCATTAGAAAATATTTAAAAAAGGATGGGAGAAAGAACTGAGCCCAGAGGGACACAAGCATTAATTTTATAAGAAGGGGAAACCACACAATCCAATACCACACGCTTTGAACGATTGGTTAAAAAAACTTTTAATCCAAGAAATAAAAGAGTCGCCCAAACCAATAGCTTTAGGTTTGATTAAAAGGGCACTGTACCATACTCTGTCAAAAGCCTTGGAAATTTTTTTTTTTTACAGAATGACCTGTGTTATAGGCAATTTCGGCCTTTATGTGCAATACACAAACACAGTCATGGAGGGAAGGAAAGGGATTGGGAAGGTTGGGGAAGGGGAGTGAGAACGACCGCAGCGAGTGGAGAAGCTGGTATATTGCTCAGTTGTACTGGCTGCTTACTGACAAATATTTGCAGATGTTATGGGGGACAGAATGATAGAAAGCGAACAGAAACCATCTACTGAGTATCTAGGCCTTCTTGAAGTGGAACTGTTTCACTTTTACACCGTTTCTCCATTTTATTGCGAATAATTTTTTATCACCAGTAGCAACTGAAAAAATTTGCGCTTAAAAAAATCCCGTCTGGGGTGGGAATCGAACCCACGACCTATTGACTGAGAAGCAATCACGCTGCCCACTACGCCACGGAAGCCTCAGCCTGTTAAATAATTAATGTTGATGTTGTGATGAACACAGTACCCTTGATGGCTGTTTGTCTTTCCCACGAAGAGTTTTATCAGCGTAATTTTAGTATAGCATCACAGTAAATGTTTCTTCCGCAGTCTATTTTGATTTATATGAACGGTTTCCTGATCTCCTACTGCTATGATTCATTTATCGTGACGTTTCGGTCTGTGCTGAGGCCAATTTTATAAGAGTCCCGGCAGAAACCGGAACGTTACGATTAGTAAATCAGAATAGTGTGCAATTCCGAAACATTTCATTCAGATGACGCTGGAATAGCGTTCTGGCCAAAGCAAGATTTTTCGACTGACACCGAGTACGTCACCGAAGCCAACCAATCACATACCAGGTGTGTTGGTTAATAAGCTTCTGTAACCAGGTGAAACAGTTGATACCGTCAATAAATGATCAATTTCAGTCATGCATTGATTGAAAAGCGAACAGAATGGGATACAAGAAGCGGAAAAATAATTTTGCAGCACGACAACGCCCCATCATACACAGCGAAAGTGATAAAAGACACCATTTCTGTACTTGGCTAGGCACTCGTGCCCCACCCACCGTACTCACTAGATTTGGACCCTTCTGACTAATACTTGTTACCATCGATGTCGCACGCACTCTCATTGCAACACTTCAATTATTACGGAAATGTCCATAAAAGTCTTGATGGTTCGATCAGCTCAGGAGATGTACAGTTTTTGTGGGAGACCCCAATAACTATTTATCAACAATTATGTACGAAATTATTTTTAGATAGTTTTTCGATCTTATGGTGGGTTTACATGCGCATTGCTTTTCCGTGACACAAACGCGTCAAACGAATCAACCAATTGCATTGCAGTTTGCCGACGTGAAGTGTCGTGCGTCGAACGAGAGTCGAGTGAACTTGAACTTTTTCGCCAACATAAAATTTGTCGCATATGTAAACAGCCTATGTATGAAGCAACAAAACGTTGTAGGGGACATAGTGTGACGCATGTGAACTACCGGAAAGCTGGGGTGAGACATTTTGACTCACTTGGTGTTACGGAAAACTATCGCGCAGGAAAGCTCCGTACCAGAAATGTTTGCAGTAGGGAGACAAAGCTTATAAACAAGAAGATATAATACATAGATAGTCGCCCCTCGCTCCTGGTCGACACACCTCTGCAGTCAGGATGAGAGTGATAGAACAACGTAAGTTTTTATTATTATTTTTTTTTTTTTGTGTTTTACATCTTTGAAGAAGGAGTTTAAAAAAGTTATAAACATTTTTTTTTACCAATAAGGACATATACAGCTGATAGTGGATCGCAGTGAATTCAGTTTTTGAGATTAAATCATTTGAATCTAATCAAGAAATACACAACAACATACGCCATCTCGCCTTTCTATCATCACGAACCGGAATCTTCAAAATAATTTTTTAATTTATAAAATTTTGTAATCGAAATAATTTTAAACACTAATTCGTACGAAACAGAAGCATTACAATAGAAAGGAATCGTGCATGTGGAAAAATGAAGAGTGTTGGTCCCACATAATTGTACACCACAAAATTTTACCTCCTATAGAACAACTTTTGTAGTTTGGCATTTTCTCGTATGCTTATGCCTACATAAATTCCCATCCGCCTGATCCGAAAAAAAAAATCAATCAATTGGAATAAAAACATTCAGAGAATCGATCCAATCTTAAAACCACGTAACTCAATTACTTTTGAAAATTTTGAATTTCTTAAGTTAAGTAGTCTTAATATTTCACTGATAATCTAATTTAAATTTTGTTGGTCTAAATTATATAAAAAACAAAATAACTTACCCATAGCCATCATAATAGCCGTCTACCTTCTCCTCTTTTTGTAATTTAATTGAAATCGATATTCCTTGCGAAAACTTATTCTTCAGATGTTGAGTCGATCCGAGACATTTAAATTCGCCATTAACCATAATTGCGATACGAGTACATAACGCTTCACACTCCTCCATACTGTGCGACGTCAATACAATACCCTTGCCCAAATCACGAACTTGGCAAATCATATCCCAAAGTTTACGACGTGATGCCGGATCAATACCGGTGGTTGGTTCATCCAAATAAACAACTTGCGGGTTGCCCAGCAGTGCAACAGCCGTACTAAGTTTTCGTCGATTGCCGCCACTATACTCTAAAATTTTCTTATTTAAATGTTTCTCAAAGGCTAAGTCCTTCGATAGGTGTTCGATTAACGAATCTATCATGCCGGTTGGGACACCACGTAGCAGACTGAAAATTCGGAGAGTTTCCTTGCCGGTCAAGTCCGGAAGTAAAGCATCGAATTGTGGACAGTAACCGATCATTTCGTAAATGGTCGCCATGCTGGTTTTGGTATTCTGTCCTTGCACCCAAATATCGCCGTACGTTAAATTCACGTCACCCGTGAGCATTTTAAAGGCGCTCGTTTTTCCCGCTCCGTTAATACCAAGAAGTCCGAAACATTCACCACTGAAATCAATCGATTAGTTCATCTCTTTTTTTTTTTTTTTTCTTAAATTAAACATTTTAAACTTACTTATCAACACCCAGCGAAAGTTGATTAACAGCTAAAAATTTTCCATAGAATTTCGTCATATCACGGATTACCAAATTTTGCCTTTTAATTTCGTCGTGCGACATTTTCTCTACTCTATTTTTTTCATTTTGGACATCATCGTCAATATTACCATCTTCTGAAGGTTGAGGCAGAACTGGTCTGAAAATTGCAAAGAGAATTGTTTTAATACTTATTTTACTTATTTTTTGTTAAATCTATTTTACCTGCACGAACGTGTGAACATATCCCGAAATGCGCTCCTTGAAAGATATTCGACCAAAAGTAATATTACAAAATATAATGCGCCGACTACAAACATATAAACCAATATCATGCCGATTCCAGGATTATTCCAACCGAACGGATCCAATTCTGAAATGTCAGAAAAGTGAGTAAATTCAATCGCTAAGATACTTGTTAGATGACATCTTTCTTGCATTCTAATTGAATTAGTATTAATTGTTTTAATGTTGGCAACACTAAAGTAGAGGCATTCATTTGTTGTAAACTTCAGTTTTGTATTCTTAATCTGTCAAAAATTTTTCTCTTTTTCTTAATTGCGTTCTTCAATATACGCAGCCAGAAGGCTCAAATATCGATAAAGTCTTTTCATCAATAGGAATCATTAATCCAGTGCGTTTCTTTTAATAACTTTATATCGAGAAGCAATAGACTGGAACCGGAGTTAAAGGTCTTAACTTCTCAGTTTCAAAACCACTCGGTAAAGAAGGAACAATCTTCCAAGCCGAACTTACTGCAATGGAGCTATGTATCCAAGATAATATTAGGAGAGCTCATCGCAATAGAACTATTAACATCTTATCAGATAGTCAAGCAGTTCTCAAACCTCTAGCGTCCAACAAATACGGATCGGAGCTAGTTTGGGACTGCCTTCAAAACCTAATCATCTTGGGAAAAAAGGAACAAACTAACCTTAATGACTCTGCCACAGCCGGTCCCAAGCCCAGTTGAGAAAGGAGGAGGGAGCATGGAGTTAACCTGAATGGCCAGTAACTTCAGTGCGCCTCAGAAAGTAGGCAAACAGTACGACATAGTTGGACTCGCAGCATAGCTGTGAGAACTCCAGCATTTAGCTCAAAACCCCCACCCTTTTTCTACTAGGGTATAATAAATAAGTAGAACCGGTACTCCAGGTCAGGGGTTGGGCGAGGGGCCGACAACGCATCACCGGAAAAAGAACACTGTCCAGAAACCTGAAGAACAGCCTCGGAAAGGATGGACTCAACGGCAACGACGCCACAAACGAAAAATGGACTACTCTACTGGATCTTGGAATGTTCGATCCTTATTTAGGACAGGAGCTCTGAAAGAGTTCCTCGAAGAAGTGACAAAACACAACATCAACATATGTAACTGCCATCCAAGAAACGAAATAGCTCGGTAACGAAATCATGGACATGAGATCACACACAATCTATCCAAGTGGAAAATTGTCGGTAGACAGAGAGTTTGGAGTCGCTTTGTCGTTGACAAAAAATTTAAACAGCAGGTCGCGAGTTTCAAGCCAGTAAGTGAAAGATTGTGTGCAATCCGAATAAAGACTAAAATTTTAAACACTGGTTGATCAACATACACGCACCAACAGAAGACAAAGACGATATAACTGAAGACGAATTTTATGCCACTCTAGAGACAACCTATGATTCACTGCCCTCGATGACCTAAAAATTGTCTTAGGGGATTTTAATGCAAGAGTCGGAAGGCTGGAGGATCATGGAGTAACAACAGGAGGGCACAATCTCCATGACATAACCTACAACAATGGCCAACGTCTTATTGATTTCGCAAGCAGCTATCATATTTTTGCTGTTTGCGAAATCAATAAGCTCTACGTGCTTCCCACATCGCGATATTCACAAACGAACGTGGGCATCACCAGATGGTCATACCTTCAACCAAATAGACCACGTTCTAAATGAGAAAAGGGCTGCTTCCAGTATACTTGATGCACAAACCCTCCGCGGTGCGAGTTGTGACTCTGATCCAGTGGCATGGAGTGATACTACGGCTAGGAGAAGCAATTCTTCAGCAAAATCTTTTAATCTTTTAAATTGTAACATTATTGTATGTTGTACTAGAAATTAATTTATACAATAGCAGTAAAATAATGGGAAAGTCGTGGGAATGAGAGAATGAGAGCATGGAAGCACATTCTACGATGCTTCCACGCTTAGTATGAGGGGGCGCAAAGATTTTTCTATGGACGGGTTGAGATGCTTTTTGTGGGCTTTGGACACCAAAGCATCTGTAGAGCAAAAGCGTCAGATAGGTTGTGTGCCATGTTGAGCGAAAATAAAGCCTAATTTTCATGAAGTGCATGAATTTTTAAAAGATTTCACAAAATCTTTGGTAACTAAATTTAAACACAATTGAGAAGTAAAATGTAAGGAAAGCAATGCTTCCCTTGCATCAATGGACGCCACGCCACTGCTCTGATCACTAGTCAGAGCTAAGTATCGATACCGAATTGCTTGTTGTAAATATTCGAAAACGAGTAGAGCTCGCAAATTCAATGTCGACAAGCTTAAAGACAAAACGGTAGCGCAGGCTTACATGTCAGCATGTAATAACCTGACCAATATATGAAAACATCCAAAATATGTACGCCAGTGGAGAATGTGTGGATGAAAATACGAGACGGCATCAAATCCTCCGCAGAAGAGGTATTCGGATACCAAGCACGGCGAAAAAATAATGACTGGTTCAACCAAGAATGTCGCGATGCAATAGATAGAAAGAACGAGGCTTACAAAATTTTTACTGAACGATCAACATGAGCCAAAAAAGAAAGATATGATGACCTTGCCGAAATCAAAGCAGCCCTATGCGACCAAAAACTAAACAAAGCGCCGGGAATTGACGGAATACCAGTTGAACTTCTGAAAAATGGTGGAAATTGTGTCGCTGAAATACTACACATCATGATATGCAAGATTTGGACAGAGGAAATCATACCCGATCATCATATGTCCAAGCGATGGGAAGACTCTGTTGATGAAGACAGCAAGTCCATTTTAAAAATTTGCAGCTACAGGACGCGGTCTTTGGATCGAGACGATTGGAAGCAACGACTTCAGAAGGCCAGGGCCCGATTTGGGCTGTCGCGCCATTGATGATGACGAACCCAGGACATATAGGGATTGAGGGAAATGAAGAGTCTGCCTCGCGAAAAATGGCGCAGAAACGAATTTTATTGGACCAAAGCCATTCTTCGGAAAACCAAAAGGATACTCCAACCTTATACTTAGAAAGTGGATTGAACAATAGCAACAAATCTACTGGAAAAGACTTTCAGGTTTATCCATCTAAAAAAAAATTTATCCAGTCACAAAAAAAACATAACAGAATTTTGATTGGGCTTAAGGGCCAATCATATGATACTCTAGATGAGATGGAAATGACTTTAATATACCGGAAAATATGTCATCTCAAATTCTTTCGAATAGCGTATAGAGACTTTTGCATGGGAGGTGGTAGAAGTAGAGGGGGAGGTTTGTATTTTTCGTATATGACACCGAGCATGGCATGCAAAATGTTTTTTTGCTGAATTTAAAGTTTTTAGTTTTCATTATTTTTAAAGAAATTGGTCATAGATTTTCCGAAATTGGGGCATTTGTATGAGAGGTGGCAGAGGAAGTGGAGCATTTAAGATGATTTTGAAACTGCTTATCATCATCCTTATCACCATGCTTTGATTCAATTTCAAAGTCGATAGCTCATATACTTGAAGGAGAAATGCTTTTCTTGAATTTATAATACAGATATTTGTATGGGAGGTGGTAGAAGGAGTGAAGCGGAGCTGATAATTTTTTCTAACACTTATTTCAATTATTAACAAACAAATTCTGGCAAAATTTTAAGTTTGTACTTTTTCTAGTTTGAATGGAAATCGATAAAATGCATATAACAAAAATTATACATTTGTATGGGAGGGGGTAGAAGGAGTGTACAGATCAAAACAAATTTTTTTCGCATTAATAATATTTCTATTTGTATACTTTATACAAAATATCAAGGTGATAGCTTAAACAGTTTCGAAGAAAAGTAATTTAATTTAAATTTCAAAATTTCGTGAAATTTGTATGGGAGGGGGTGGAAAGAGTGAGGTGAAGATGATAATTATTTTTAAAATAAATTGCAATTATAGGAGAATTAATTCTGACAAAATTTCGTCTTTTCAGTTTCAATGAAAATCGAAAATATGTATTTTTCAAAATTGTCCATTTGTATGGGAGGGGGTAGAAGGGGTAAGGGGATCGGGTCAATATTCCGTGATATTAATGACATATATATCATAATATTTTGACCTAAATATCAAGTCGATAGCTTAAATAGTTTCAAAGAAAAATCAATTTCTTAATATATCGAAATTTCATGAAATTTGTATGGGAGGGGGTAGAAGGAGTGGGGGGATGTAGCCCATTCACAAACTTAAAGTTACTTTTTTGCTAAAAATGGCACACAAAATTTTTTAGCACTATAGCTCAAAGCTTTCGAAAGTTATGCTGTAGACAGACAGACAGACGAACAGACGGTCACTCGGAATCGAGGCTTTTGAGCGACAACAAATATTTCTGTACCCTTGACGGCTCTGTGCGAGCATTATTTCTTAGCGTTACAAACGGTAAGGCAAACACAATATACTCTCAGATTTCATCTAGAATATAAAAACAAAGTGGAGGATATTCTAAAATTCAGCAAGAGTGAAATTAGTACTCTGATCGGCCTTATGACGGGCCACAGTGAAGCAAACCATCATCTTAAAAATACCTGTCTGTCTCAAAGACTCAGAAACGACAGAGTACGTCCTGTGTCACTGCGAAGTAGTAGCAAGGAAAAAACTAAATCTTCTAGGGAAAGGTTCCCTAACAACTGATGAACTAGCCAATATGGCTCCCTTAAACATACTTAGATTAGTCAAATCTATCGGGTTGTGGTAGGGTGGGCAATAAACACAAAATAAACTGCCAACAAGTCGGGCGAAACTTCATTATTCTTGGGACAAGTTGCGGATGCGTGGAAAGTCAATATGCAGGTTAGAGTGGTTAGGGAAGACTAAGTAAAAGGGGGTTTTTGGGCAGGACTGTTGTCAATTTAACACTTAATTGCGAGTACGGTCAATAGCACCAGTACATATAATCAATATTCCATTCGTTTATTTATGCAACTTTGAGTTTTTATGGGGGGAGCGGTGAGGAGTGATAGTAAGGGTAGGTTGATGTTAATAATTTTTTAATTGCTTGAATCACGTCCAATATTCTCTGTATAGAATGTCAGTTTCATAGACGAAATTGCATAGAATTTTCATAACATTCGGTGTATTTTACATTCACGAAACCAAACATTTGTATGGGTGTGAGTAGAGGAAGTAAGGGAATCGTAAAATTTGTGATGCAGTTTTATTTCGTTTCTGTTGTAAGGTGCTTGTACAAAATTTCAAATTCGTGGCTTTTAATTTGTTGGGTATTAGTTGATTTAATGAAATTGGTCGAAATCATACTTTTGGATGGGAAGGGGCAGAAGGCCAAGTGTGATCTCAAAACTTTTGACGCAATTTCGTTTCAACTATTTTTAAAAGCTTTTGAGCAATATTTTAAATTGATGAGTTTAAATAGATGATAATTGATTTCTTGAAAATGGTCGAAAAAATAATTTTATATGAGAGGGTGTAGAAGTTTTGAAGCTCAACCAGTTAATACTTCATACATTTAGGGATTTTTCCCCCTTAGAACAATTAGCCTCCCTCTAAGCTGATTTTAGTGGATCTGTATGCCACCTTAATGGTCCGAAAGTAAGAATTTTTTATGGTAGGTAACTTCGAAGGTATAATCATTCGAAACAAAATTCGGTTAACAATTTGTTTTTAGGCCCCACTTTCCGAACGCCAATGGATAACAAAATTAAATTATTTTTAAAGTTTGTCCCACAATTTTCTTTATACGTATGATGATGTTCTGCTACCTATTTGCATTCGTGGTGGAGATATTAGCAAGTGTAGTTTTTGAGTTTTTTCCTCCACCTGCCTCTCCCTTCCACCTGACATTCCCTAATATTTAGGTAATGGAGATCATTTGTCCAGTTAAGGAGCCATCCATACCGAAACGAAGATTTCGTGCAAAAATGGCTATTTTCGCGCAGACATTCCTGACAAAGCACTCGATATAATGAAAATTTGTTTTTATAATTTTAATCCTTGTTAATTTTACAATAGCATGTTGGAAACAAATTTTTTAAATTATGTTTAGGAAAAAGTTTACTGCATAACTCCGAGTTCGGTTTTTTAAAAATGAGAAAAACAGTACTTTTCGATACGACTTATCACCTATAAGTCAGGCGACGACTATATATTATTTTTTACAATAACAATAGAAAAAGGTTGCGACAAGTGCTTGACGGAAGAACATTTTCGATTTTTATAAGTTTTGTTAATAATAAATGGAGTTAAAAAAGAGCGTTTTTTATTGATTTTTTTGTTGGAATTTATGTATTAAAACTGATGACTATGAACTTTTTTTAACACTGATATCGAAGAATAGAATGTTGTTAAGCTTATTCAATGAGTTCGATATTGGTTTTCATAAAAAATACATCATAATTGTTTGAAAATCAATCAGTAAAATTCGCAGGAAAAATTGATGCTCAGTATGCCTTGAGACGGCGACCAGAGCAGAGGTCGGTCCGCGCCGATTATTCAATCGGTTGGTATCTTTTGCAAGATGTTCGTACGCTCTCAAGAGATTTGTCTTTTCCCCTTCGCATTTTCGATGATCGCTTGCATTCTTTGTATGTGTTGTCGCAGATCAAAGTTCGTAGGTGGTGAATGATGAGAAATCCATTGACCTATGCTTGTTGATAACTTTGTGTTTGTATTTTTTCCAATGCATCATTTTCTTTCCTTATTCCTTCGCGACCTATTTCCCCGCTTTCATTTCCACTTCCTCTTTATTCTTGCACATTCCTTTAGTCGCATCTTCCCGCATCGGTGTGGAAAAACTAATCATCACAGCATGTACAACTGGCTAGAAGTCGAGCAAATTACGACACGAAAAAGTGTTCAGAGAGAAAAAAATCATTTACTCTCTCGATTTTAAATCGTAGGCAAAATGATTTGAAATCGATATCGACCGATGGTAGGTACGGCCGCTTAACAATTCACCCAAAAACGTGCAATCTACCTTTATTGGTCTCGAAGATATGACTCCATATGTACGGCGTACGGCGGGACGGATTTTTTTTTTCCATTTTTAGGCTAATTTAGTCATGAAACGCGAAAAAACAAAATTTCAGGGTAGTAATTTCTTTCCATGTCCACTATAATACTTTATTATTAAAATAATAAAGTAATAGGCCGAGAAGGTCGTAGTGCTCTTACATGTTCTCCAAATTAAAATAAAATAAAGTTAAAATCTCTGAAACACTATTCAAATTCGGATATATTAATGGATCTACCACGAAATTAAAAATTTGTTTAATTAACTTACCACAACACTCCGGCATTAGGCTCGCACATATTAATTCCAAAGGTATATTAAATATATCCTGGGCTGACTTACAAATACTCTTGGTTGTTGCTAATGTAGCTTGATTTGCTAGTGCCTGTGCCAGTGAAAAGTTGGGAAATATCATAAAGACTTGCTGTAAAATTTTCGCAACATACGATAAATCAAAGACAGGCAAGTTCAATACAAATACTACGATGTATAACGCATTGCCTGGAAAAAAAAGTGCAAATTTTTAAAACTTTAAATAAAATTTTATTTATAAAGAGTACAACACAAACATGTTTTAAACACGTGTTGATACATTAGCTAGTTACAGACGTTCGAATAAGTCAGACGAAAAATGGTCGCTTCGCGCTACTTTCATCTGCTTCTTCTTCTACAATGACACTACAGCCCAAATCGAACCTTGGCCTCCTGACTTTCAGGTTCCTTAACATTTTTCATTATTTATTGTGGAAGGTTTGTTAGACCTTTGCACAACCCTCTATCTGCGAATTTTTCATTTTCGTAGATTGAAGTGACCAAGGTATACCCAAGCAGGCAGTTTGCTGGAATTATGCGTCGATCAGGACTTGAACTCACGACCTTCGCATTGTAGACCAATACACTACCCACTAAGCTACACCCCAGCTAGTATCTTCGAAATGTGGCGTCATAAGGATATGCTCAAAGACTTTACTCGAACGTGTATGGCTCTAGCTATTGCCAATATATGGCCAGCTTTGTATGTATCGTACATTTTTGAATATTCTTACTCACTCACCTGTAAATACATTGTAAATGGATAATCGTGACAAACCAGTAGCCGCATCATCATATAGAAACGAAACCAAATATGTAAATGGTAAAGTCGAAAAGCCATAGATCATGAAAATTAAGAATATTCTCTCTGAAAAAAACAAAAATTATTTAAAACCAGAAATAATAAAATTACCGTACTTACCTAAATCGCTACCCGTTGAAAATCCCTCTTGTTGAAATATGAACATGAGTAAGACTAGAAAAATTGTAATAACGACGTAAATCAAAAAGTCCCATATTAAATGTGTACTCCAAAATATCAACAGTCGTACGCCACTAACGAATTGCAATAATTTTGCTCTCGAATCGCGCTCCTTTATCAAAAACATAACAAATATGGCACTAACAAATGACATGGCAAACGCCATATTTAAAGCTAATTGAAATCCTAAGCCGCCAGTATTTTTCAGTAGTTGGAAACGAAATTCAACGGTATAGGGAAGTGGATAGTTGGTCACTTCTATGCTAGACTCCTCACCAAGAAATGTCCTAGAAAGTTGAAAAAAGTTTGTAATACAATCACAATATCAATATCACCGAACATACTTGGCAATTGCGTTATATATCAAATTTAACGCCAATGGCGCCGTGTGATATGCCTCGTTGTTGAACCAGCCAACAATTTCTGAACTTTCAACAGTCGCTGCCACCATGTAGTGCGAGTCTACCGAAAATAAATTGGATTTGGACAAATCAACAATTTCCTCGTTCAAAGACTGATTCGCAAGTCGTAAATGATGTGCTTTGGCCATTTTTTCAAACATTTCCTCGAATCTTTGGGCTATTTTTCCAGCGCTTGTTTGATTGTTTTCCGTTGTTCGCAAAAGAGTTGTTGTATCGCCGTAACTATTCAAGCTAATCTCCAACGATGGCAATTCGGAATTCAAAACCATCGATTTCGAAATGTACACACTTAAAATTATGAAGAACAACGGAATCAGCAGTTGTATCATGAACATGTACCAATTTCGAATAAAATAGAAAATTTTCTTCAAAAACATGGCTCGCCACTGATATTCTATGCGTTTTAAGCCGCGTACGATATGCAACGAGGAGTGATCCGGTTGTTCTAGTATCACAAAAAAAATGTTAAGCACATTTATTTCAAAAGAATTTAAAAACTTACCAATAATTACACTTGAATCCTTGTTATTAAAGCCGTCTGAACTTTCACCACTACTACCACTGTCGCTTTGGTCCAATGCCAATTCGCTCGATAGCTCACTTCCTGTTTTCATGAAGACATCCTCTAATGTGGTCATCGAAATACCATATCCATTCAAATAGAGCTCTTCCTGTGAATCTTCCAAATCCTTGAGCATTTTTTCAAAAATATGCGAATATTTGTCGGGCAATTGATACGATAATTCCGTTCCGACATCGTTTTTAACTTCTATTTCGGGAATATATCGTCGTAGTAGTGCCGTAACATCTCGCGTCTTACATTCATTGCCCTTGCTGCAAATCTATAATGACATGATCATGTAAAATGTGGTTAAATGATTGAATCAAATAATCTTACCAATTGATATCCAGTACCGAATCTCTTTTTCAGGAAGAACGGTGTTCCACTACATTTCAATTTGCCATTGGACATTATAGCGATTCGATCACCAAGAATGTCCGCTTCGTCCATAAAGTGGGTGGTCAACAGGATTGTTCGACCTTTCTTCTCGGACAGCAGAAGATCCCAGAGACCTCTTCGAGCCGCTGGATCCATCCCGGAGGACGGCTCGTCACATAGCACAACCTTTGACTGACCGCAAAGCGCAACACCGACAGATAATTTTCGCTTCTGACCGCCGGACAGAGTTTTCGATAGGGCATCACGCTTATCCTCAAATTCCAATATTTTCAAATATTTTCCGATTTCAGCCTCGATCTGATCCTTACTGAGACCTTTAAGCCGACTATAGAACACGATATGCTCCTTGACGGTTAGCTCATCGAAAAGGATGTTATGCTGCGGACAGAAGCCTAACGACTGACGTACTCTCGATATATCCTGTCGAATATCGACACCATTGATTATCGCAGTCCCGGATGTCGGCGGTATTAATCCAGTAATCATCGAAATCGATGTAGTTTTACCGGCTCCATTATGACCCAGCAGAACAGTTATATGATCCTCGTGCATATTCATACTAAGCCTATCGACAGCAGTGCGGCTTCCGAACTTTTTCGTCATATTCAGCATCCGAATACCGACCACACTATTACTTTCGACTTCCGGTTCAAATCTATCCGGATCCGGTAGTTCGGCTAAACCGTCATCGATAAAGTCGACTTTTCGCGGGCACCAAAAGTCCCTAGTAAATGGAAAATACCACTTGTAACGCATACCATAGCCTCCTGGCATGACCTTCTCAACGTACAACGTAATCGACATATATAAGATCGAATCGAACAGCATCATTAGCATCACAGATCCCAGACTGAGATTATCCTCGATCGTAACGGTCTTAAAGAGATTATGCCATTGAGCACCGATATTCACCGATTCCCATCTTAAAAGGATTTTGAAACCAAACGGCATGGCCGTATTTAAAAAAATCGACAGTCCTAGTTTCGACGAAAGCGGCATATCGACGAAATTATTAATACTAAACGAATACGGAATGTACAATATGAACCAGGCGAGGCCTCCAACGGCACTAGCAACATTTGCTTTAGTAAAGAACGACGATACCATAAAGCAAAATGTTATCGTAGCTATCGCATAAATTATGAGGAATACAAGTAGCACGGACCAGTCGCTGTACGTCAAGACTGCTACATTGTAACCCTCAAACCAAGGCACCTGTAAAGAGAAGAAACATTTATCTATAAAAGTCTATAGAATGCTTTTAAAACAACGATCATAGGGATTGCCTCCTGTGTGCGAAAATTGGGGAATCCGAAAGAAAGCCAAGAATTATGGAAATAAATGGAAACAGCCGTAACATCAGTTCTCACGTTTACGACTAATCAGATTAACGTTCGGGGTCTGCACTCTGCCTGTCTCTCGCGGTATATCCATACCCAAACTGCAAGACCGAATATTCTAGCACTTGGCGCGAATGTAATTAATATTCTGTTCCTAGATATCACCTTGTCCCAAATTGTTTTTTCGCCAGCGAAGTGTCGCACTCTACATCCGCGATGATCTGTCTTTTTAATTAGTTTCCAATCCAGAGTTTAATTACATCTGGATAAAATTACTCATCCAAAAGAGATGTCATGTACTTTTGTTGTGTATAGGAGCCCGAGAATGACTGCAGCGAACACTTTATTAGAGCTGGATGGGCTATCTGAATCTGTCCAGTCTATATACCCTACAAACCCTGACGCTGAAATCGTTATCGCGGGCAATTCCAATGTTCATAATATTGCCTAGCTTAAACATTCCTCAAGAACGGATAAGGGGGGACTGAGCCCTTTGCCTCTTTAAACGGATTAACACAAATGGTGGTACTCGTTTAACAGACATCGCAAGACATTTTTCTAACCTTCTTGACCTGGGGGTAGTTGTAGTTGTAGGATGAGGTTTTACCAAGTCATGGAACTATCTTTGGAGAATAGCGACTACACGGACCTGAGCTAACCATCCCCCTGTGCGATGGGAGCAGTAGCCAGTCCTGCTTGCCCTAAAAATGGCACAATTTTTTTTTACAGAATGACCTATGTTATAGGCAATATCGGCCTTTATGTGCAATGTACAAACACAGTAATGGAGAGAAGGAATGGGATTGGGAAGGTAGGGGAAGGGGAGTGAGAACGACCGTAACGAGTGGGGAAGCTGGCATATTTTTCAGTTCGACAAATATTTGCAGATGTTATGGGGGACTGAATGATAGAAAGCGAAGAGAAACCATCTACTGAATATACAAACCTTCTTGAAGTGGAATTGTTTCACTTTTACACCGTTTGCCCATTTTATTCCGAATAATTTTTCAACGGACTGAAAATTCGTGCTTAAAAAGCTGTGGAAGAAGCGCGCTGCCCACTACGCCACGGAAGCCACTATGGACACTCACTGGATCATGGGCTTATCACCCATGATCCTCAGACCTAACTTATACAAGAAACAGATATAGCACCTCGGACACGGACGGATTCTATTGTAACGACTTTTGGCATTCGAAAACGGACTATGATTAGCTTCTGGAACTTTCGAACATTGAATGACGGGGAAGGGCTGGGGTCACTCGGCCCTTGCACCGCCAGTCAGTGATCGACCGTGAAATGGAGCACTATAACATCCAAATCTTGGGCTTGAGCGAGGTCAGATGGACAGGATCAGGAGAAGAACGAACCCCGAGCGGAAACACTATTCTGTACGTTGGTCCTGAGAGTGAAGCCAACAATGGCGTGGCAGTGGTTCTTACACCGAGAGCGAGAAACAGTCTCATCAGCTGGGAACCAATCTCGGATAGGATTATAGTCGTCAGGCTTAGGACCGGTGTCAGAAACGTCACAGTTCTGCAGTGGTACTAATAGCGAAACACTTGGTGACAAAAAGGCGTTTTATAATCAACTGAGTGTTCCAAAAGGTGATATTATTATCATCTCAGAAGATATGAACGCCCAGGTTGGCTCTGATAACACTGGACTAGAACATGTCGTGGGAAAGCATGGTGACCCTTAGGTCGACGCGTCACAACCTTGGATTAAGAGACCCGAAAACGGCGAATTATTTGTGGAGTTTTAAAGTACTCGACAAATGGTCATCAGAGGGACCCTTTTTCCACAGAAGAGTCACCGTAAAACATCTTGGATTTCCCCTGATGGTATTACTCAGAACCAGATCGACCTTTTGGCTATAAGTTGCCGATGAAGAAGATGTCTCCTCGATGTGCGAGCGAAGCGTGGAGCTGACGTAGGCAGCGATCGATGGTTGCCAGCAGCTATCCGACGACCACAAATTCTTCAAATGAAGCGCAAGGTTAATGTGGATAGACTTAGAGACCCCAACAAAAAGCACGAGTACACAAACATTCTACGCGAAAAGTCATCCACATTGGGCGGATATAAAATACGCACACTAGACGCCAATTGGGAGGCAACCAGAAACACTTTTCTAACTAGTGCTGAAGAATCTGTGGGATATGTTCAAAGCGGTGAGAAATCCTGGATGTTGCAAGACACAAGGGCTTACCTTAGGGATATGGGTTCACTATTTAAAATTATGAAACAGTTGACGAACAGGAATTTCACCGCCAACCACCTGGTAAGAGATGTCAACGGAACTCTCCTTAATATGAGTGAACACCAGTTGCGGTGATGGAAGTAATACTCCTCTGATATTATAACATCTTGTCAGAGGACGATATTCCGGAAACAGAATAACTACCAAACATATAACCGCAACAATCCCCCAAATAAGAAAGAGAGTTTCCGCCATTCGGTCAATGGCGGGAAGGAGATATAGAATATATAGGGTGGTTGGATGGGTATAGACAGGTTAGGCATCTGATCGGCGTCATTAGGCGACGCCCAGTGTTGTAACTGTCATATACACATCAATTGTGCTCATCATACCTCCTCGTGGTAGCCACCGGATCCTGGTCTTGTCCATCCGGACTTGACTTGCTGAACTGATGGGCGCGAGTGCTAATGAAACAGAAAAATTCTAGCACTATAATAATATGGCCCTCCAAGTTGGGGGTTGGGTGATGTGTTAACAACTCATCCTCGGAAAAAACACACCCGTTTCGAAACCTGAAGCAACGCCTCGGACTGGATTGATTCAACGGCAACGCAAACGAAAAATGGACTATTCCTTCGGATCTTGGAACGTGCGATCCCTGTACAGAGCAGGAGCAGTGAGAGAGCTTCTGGAACAGCCAGTCAAATACAATATAAACATAATTGCACTCCAAGAAACTAAATTATTAGGTAACGAGATTAATGACTTAAGATCGCACACAATTTTCAAAAGTGGGAAATCATCGGGAAGCCGGGAATTTGGAGTTGCGTTTATCGTCGACAAGAAGTTTAAACACCAAGTTACCAACTTCAAATCCGTCAATGAACGATTGTGTGCAATCCGCATCAAAACAAGTTTTTTTAATGTTTGGCTTATTAATGTCCACGCCCCAACGGAAGACAAAGACGACGAAGTTAAAGACGATTTCTACAGCACCTTAGAATCAACATTCGACTCCCTTCCGTCGAATGATATTAAAATAGTATTAGGTGACTTTAACGCGAAAGTGGGCAAAGAAGAAGCATACATAGGGACAATTGGAAGGCATAGTCTCCATGATATTAGTAACGACAACGGCCAGAGGCTGACTGATTTCGCCAGCAGCAAAAACCTTATTGTAAGCTCGACATGCTTCCCGCATCGTGACATTCATAAGAGAACGTGGGCTTCACCCGACGGAAGAACATTCAATCAAATAGACCATGTTCTAATAGAGAAAAGGACGGCCTCCTGCATTCTCGACGTGCGTACATGTCGAGGGGCTAATTGCGACACAGACCACTATTTGGTAAAGACCAAGTTTCGATGTCGAATCGCAAACCGAGGACACTCAAAAATACAACCGGTTCCTAAATTCGACATAGGGAAACTCAAAAACGAGAAAATAGTTGCGAAATATGCGTTAGCCTTGGAGAGGCACTTCGCGACAATGCTGAATACCACTGTCAGCATGCCAATAGAAGAAATGTGGCAAAAAATCAAAGATGGCATTACATCTGTCGCAGAGGAGGTGATAGGACAACAACCCCGGCGCAAAAGAAATGATTGGTTCGACAAAGAATGCCAAGATGCCTTAGAACGAAAAAATGAAGCTTACAAAATATTAACGGAACGGCCGACACGAGCCAAACAAGACAAGTACAAGGATCTTAGACGATTTGCAAACAAAATATGCAGACAAAAAAAACGGAAGTACAATAATGACGAAATTAAAAACATGGACGAACAATTTAAATTACACAACACAAGAGCCGCGTATTCCCTTGTCAAAAGGATGAAAGAAGGTTACAAACCGAAAACGACCCTATGCAAGGATGCGGAAGGGAACATTATAAGTAACGCGGAAGATATAAAACTAAGATGGGCACAATATTTTGAACACCTTCTTAACCCGAGCCCATCACCTACACGAACAGCAGCAGCAGATACAATAGCAGGTATAACTGATGTAACAGCTGATGAAGGATCCGCTTTGAGTCCTCCCACACTCGAAGAAGTAAAAACAGCCCTAAGGAACCACCCAAACAACAAAGCGCCGGGCACTGATCAAATCCCAGCTGAACTTCTGAAAGCCGGCGACACCTGCATAGCGCATCTCCTACATAGATTAGTCGCGGACATATGGACGCAGGAAATACTTCCTGAAGATTGGCGCAAGAGCATCATATGTCCAATTTATAAAAAAGGTGACAAACTCTGCTGCGAAAACTACCGAGGAATATCTCTGTTGTGTACGTCTTATACGATTTTGACGAAAATTCTAGAAAAGAGAATTAAGCCCTATGCTGATAAAGTAATTGGTGAATACCAAGGCGGATTTAGAGCTGGACGCTCAACCACGGACCAGATATTCTCAGTTAAACAGGTGCTGGAAAAGTGCTGGGAATATAATATTGATGTGCACCAGATATTTGTTGACTTCAAACAAGCATACGACAGTATCGACAGGCGCGTACTGTATAAAATCATGTTGGAGTTTGGAGTCCCACCGAAACTGGTTCGACTGACAAGAATGACAATGACTGAGTCTTTGTCACAAGTCAGAGTAGAAAACGATCTGACTTCCAGTTTTAAAACAGACAACGGCCTTAAACAAGGTGACGGCCTCGCACCAATGCTTTTCAACTTAACACTCGAATATGTTGTTCGGAAACTTCCCGTTGACACCAAGGGAACACTACGCTTCAAATCCACACAACTCGTAGCATATGCCGACGACATAGATATCCTTGCAAGATCTCTGGAGAGTGCTAAGGAAGTATTTGTAAACCTTGACTCGGTAGCAAGGGAAGTTGGACTACGCATTAATGAAAACAAAACTAAAATTATGACGCAAACTAGGAAAAAGACGCCAATCAGACAAAATATTACAGTAGGAGACTATAACCTAGAAAACGTAGACAACTTCATATATCTAGGGGCAAATCTATCGAAGGATGGAAGCGAACCCATCGAAATTAAAAGAAGGATAATGATGGCAAACAAGACTTATTATTCGGTACTTCCAATAATCAAAAACAAGAACGTGCACAGGAAAACAAAACTTAAGCTATACAAAACAATCATAAGACCTGTGCTATGCTATGGCAGCGAAACGTGGACATTAACTCAGGCGTCCGAAAAACGACTTAACGCCTTTGAAAGGAAGGTCCTCAGAAGAATCCTCGGACCTGTGAGGGAAGACTCGATCTGGAGAATACGATACAATAGAGAATTGTATGCCATCTTCGACAATCCAGAAGTGTCAACCCTCATAAAATTTAAAAAATTACAATGGGCTGGTCATGTGGAGCGGATGGATGACGGAAGAATTCCCAAACGCACACTAAAAGGGAAAGTCAACGGACAAAGACCGGTCGGAAAACCACGAAAGCGCTGGGAGGATTCGATTGACGCAGACAGCAAATCACTGCTAAGATTTTCAAACTGGAGGACGCGGTCACTGAACCGAGATGGATGGAGGCAAAGCATTCAGGAGGCCAAAGTCCGATTTGGGCTGTAGCGCCATCGTAAAAAAAAAAAAAAAAATCATATGTTTGGGCTTTACGCCCAATCATAATTATTTTATGTTTTTATAAATAAAGTCTAATCTAATCTGAATCTAGAGTGAGTGTTTGTTTGTATCTGTAGTTGAAAATCCTAAAAATTGTAAGATCGCAAGCACTTAATAAACTGTTTATAGTGCTACCATGTAACAATATCTTAACTATTTTGTGAAGATACAATCAGCCTCCCCACTTCCCGCTTCCACACACTATTTCGGCGCACTCGCCTATCGAAACTAATTATATATCCTTAATATCAATTCCTCAAAACTAATGTTATCGGCAGATTTCAAATTATAATTAATCGATTTTAGCATTCATGTAGTAGATAAATGCTGAACACAAATATTTTGATTTATTATTTAACAAGAATGCTTTTAATTTCGACGACAACTTAATAACAATACTAAAGTAGTTCATTGTACTTTCAGTTTCGATTGACCTTTGAACGAAATTTACACGCAATCTGCTCGGATCTCATTATACATATTATGACATTTTAAAAATTCATCCCCCTATACGCTATGAGGGTCATTGCCAACTGGTTTCTTTAAAATGGGTCAAAATATGGCTGGACGTTAACGTACAAATTAATAATTCATTAAACGAAATCGTCAGCAATAGAATAGGTTAATAATTACATATGTAGAAAAACTGTAGTGTGTTATCAACTTCTCGGAGAAATACATTAAAATTCGAAAAGACTATCAAACATTGAGTATACATGTCGAATTTATATTGACTGCTTCAAGCTACAATGAATCAATTTCAATTTGTAATATAGCAGAATTATGGTTGGGCGTAAAGCGATACTCTAGATGAAATGGGAAGCGTTTAATGTACCGATAAATATGTTATCTCAAATTCTTCGAAGAGTGAATAGATACATTCGTATGGGAGGTGGTAGATGGAGAGGGAGAGGGGTGGCGCGTTTTCCATTTTTGTATATTACAACGAACGTGGTATGCAAGATATTTCATGCTGAGCTTAAAGTTTTGTAGCTTACATAATTTTCGAGGAAATTTGAATTGTTTTCCTGAAATTGGGGCATTTGAATGGGAGGTGGCAGAGGATGTGGAGGTTTTTGATGATTTTGAAATTGCTTATCAACATCCTAATAATTTTAAAGTCAATATCTCTGTTCTGTGTTCGAAGGAGAACAACTTTTCTCGAATTTCTAATACAAAAATGTGTTTGGGAGGGAGTAGAAGGAGTGAAGCATTTATGGCAATTATTAAGGGACAAATTCCGGCAAAATTAGAAGTTTCTATTTTTTTTAATTTCAATGAAAATCAATTAAATGCATTTACCAATTTTGCATTTGTGCATTTGTATAGAAAGGGGTAGAAGGAGTATTCGAATCCAAAACCAAACATTTCAACATCAATTCTGGTTGCAATAGCATACTTCTCTCAAAGTTTGAAATTGATAGCTTTGACGATTTTGGAGAAAAATCAATTTCTTTGAATTTCGATATTTCACGTTCACGAGCTTAAAGTTACTTTTTTGTTAAAAATTAAATAAAAAAAATTTCTGTACGATAGGTCAGAGCGTTTGAAAGTTATATTGTATACAGCTGGACAGACTGTCGGAATCGAGGTTCTATAGTGATAGCAAATATTTCTGCACTTCTTGGCGACTCTGTGCGAGCATTATTTCTTAGCGTTACAAACGGTAAGGCAAACACAATATACTCTCAGATTTCATCTAGAGTATAAAATATCCGCCGTCGGGCGCAACTTTATTATTCTCGGAACAAGTTACGGATAAATGGGAAGTCAATATGCAGGGTATGGTGGATAAGAAAGACTAAGTGAAAGGAGGTTCTTGGGCAGGATGTTGTCAATTTGACATTTAATTACGGATATGGTCAATAGTTGCAGTACATGCAATCAATATTTCATTCGTTTATTTATGCAAGTTTGGGTTTTTATGAGGGATGGGGAAGAGGTGAGGGGCGATAGTAGGGGTGGATGGATACTAATAATTTTTTGATTGATTGCTTGAAACACGTGCAATATTCTCTGTATGGAAAGTCCGTTTCATAGACGAAGTTGCATAGAATTTTCATAAGATGCGATGTATTTTTATACTCTAGATGAAATCTGAGAGTATATTGTGTTTGCCTTACCATTTGTAACGCTAAGAAATAACGCTCGCGCAGAGCCGCCAAGGGTACAGATATATTTGTTGTCGCTCAAAAACCTCGATTCCGAGTGACCGTCTGTCCGTCTGTCCGTCTGTCTACAGCATAACTCTCGAAAGCTTTGAGATATAGTGCTAAAAATTTTTGTGTGTCTTTTTTAGCAAAAAAGTGACTTTAAGTTCGTGAATGGGCTACATCCCTCCACTCCTTCTACCCCCTCCCATACAAATTTCATGAAATTTCGAAATATTAAGAAATTGATTTTCCTTTGAAACTATTTAAGCTATCGACTTGAAATTTAGGCCAAAATATTACGATATTGATGTCATTAATATCACGGAATATTGACCAGATCCCCTTACTCCTTCTACCCCCTCCCATACAATTGGACAATTTTGAAAAATACATATTTCGATTTTCATTGAAACTAGTAAAGCTGGAAAGACGAAATTTTGTCACGATTAATTCTACTATAATTGCAATTTATTTCAAAAATAATTATCAACTTTACCTCCTTCTACCCCCTCCCAAACAAATTTCACGAAATTTAGAAATTTGAATTAAATTATTTTTCTTCGAAACTGTTAAAGCTATCAACTTGATATTTTGTACAAAGTATACAAATAGAAATATTAATAATGCGAAAAAAAATTGTTTTGATCCGTACACTCCTTCTACCCCCTCCCATACAAATGCATAATTTTTGTTAAATGCATTTTATCGATTTCCATTAAAACTAGAAAAAGTACAAACTTCAAATTTTGTCAGAATTCGTTTCTTAATAATTTAAATAAGTGTTAGAAAAAATTATCTGCTCCGCTTCACCCCTTCTACCACCTCCCACACAAATATCTGTAATATAAATTCAAGAAAAGCATTTCTCCTTCAAGTATATGAGAGCTAACGACTTTGAAATTGAATCAAAGCATGGTGATAAGGAGGATAATAAGCAGTTTCAAAACCATCTTAAACGCTCCCCTTCCTCTGCCACCTCCCATACAAATGCCCCAATTTCAGGAAAACTATGACCAATTTCTTTAAAAATAATGGAAACTAAAAACTTTAAATTCAGCAAAAAACATTTTGTATGCCATGTTCGGTGTCATATACGAAAAATACAAACCTTCCCCTCTACTTCTACCACCTCCCATGCAAAAGTCTATATTCACTATTCGAAAGAATTTGAGATGACATATTTTCCGGTGTATTGAAGTCATTTCCATCTCATCTAGAGTATCATATGATTGGGCTTTAAGCCCAATCATAATTCTGTTATGTTACATTCATGAGACCAAACATTTGTATGGGAGAGTTTAGAGGAGGTAAGGGAATCATAAAATTTGTGATCCAGTTTTTTTTTTTGCTTTTCCTGTAAGGTGCTCGTACAACATTTCAAGTTCGTAGCTTTTCATTTGTTGGTTATTTTATTGATTTATTGAAATTGGTCGAAATCATACTTTTGTGAGGGAGGGAGTAGAAGGGCAAGTGCGATCTCAAAACTTTTGACGCAATTTTATTTAAGCTATTTTTAAATAATTTTATGCAAAATTTTAAATTGTTAGCTTTTAATAGTTAGGTGATAATTGATTTCATAAAAATGATCGAAAAAAATATTTTGTATGGGAGGGGGTAGTTTTAAAGGTATTCAACTAGTTACTATTTCATACGTTTAGGGATTTTTTTAAATGCATTTCGCAAAGTTTTCAAATTTCTACCTTAAAATTTCATTGAAAAATGTTCAGATTTTGTGATTTTTTTCATTGCACACGAAACACCTTGTAAACGCTAGACTAAGGGGACGGTGCATAACAATTGTGGAACAAATTATTATTTTCTTTTCTATGTATATCAAATAGATGTATCTACATGCATAATTTTAACTTTGTATCTTTCACCGGAGTCCTAAAAAAAATCACTCAATATTTTCGGCATTTTTGCTTACCACCTCCCTCCCCTTACACCCTACAACTTAAAATTTTTACCAAAATTTAAAACTATGTAGTTCTACAATCTGACGAATGAATTTTCGATTTAAAATCTTTACTCAGTTTTGAGATATGACGGTTTGAAATTTTGGAAAGCGCACCATTTTTGAAATGCTCCCCATTTCTCCCCACTACTTCTTCTACAATGGCGCTACATTCCAAATCGGACCTTGGCCTCCTGATATTCAAGTTCCTTAACATTTTTCATTACTTATTGTGGAAGGGTTGTTAGCCCTTCGCACAACCCTCTTTCTACGAATTTTTCATTTTCTTAGATTGAGGTGACCAAGATATATCCAAGCAGGCAATGTGCCGGAATTATATATTGCGCCGACCGGGATTTGAACTCACGACCTTCGCATTACTTCCCACTACTGCTATGACCAAATTTTATATTTTTCTCATATTTCACTAGTAAAGCTTAATTTATGTTTTAAGTTTCAATTTCATAGCTTAAGAGATAGTTGAGATATTCATTTTAAGTACTTTTCTTTGCACCGTCCCCCCCCTCCCCTGACCTTCCCCCTCACAATAACTTGCCTCCTTCTAAGCTGATTCTGGTCAATCTGTTTGCCAACTTAATGGTCCCAAAATACTATGGTAAGTAATTTCGAAGATATAATCATTTGAAAAAAAAAAACAATTCGGTCAACAATTTGTTAGTAGCCCCCCTTTTCGAACGACTGTGGAGAAAAAAATTTAATTATTTTTAAAGTTTGTCCTACAACCCTCTCTATACCTATGATGATTTTCAGCTTCCTATCGTCATTCGTAGTGGACATGTTAGTATGTGTGATTTTTTACTCTTTATCTCCTCCGTCTCCCCTTCCAGCTTACACTCCCCAAAAATTTAGATAATTGAGCTCACTTACCTAATTAACAATCCACCCAAAACGAACATTCTACCTTTAACGATGTCGGATATATGAGTCCATATGTACGGCGTATTTTACTTTATTATTTTAATAATAAAGTATTGTGATCGACTTGGGAAAAAAAAAATTTGCTACCCTGGAATTTTGTTTTTTTCGCGTTTCATGACTAAATTAGCCGAAAAATGCAAAAAAAAACATAACAGAATTATGATTGGGCTTGAAGCCCAATCATATGATACTCTAGATGAGATGGAAATGACTTAAATACACCGGAAAATATTTCATCTCTAATTCTTTCGAATAGTGAATAGAGACTTTTGCATGGGAGGTGGTAGAAGTAGAGGGGGAGGTTTGTATTTTCGTAAATGACACCGAACATGGCATGCAAAATGGTTTTTGCGGAATTTAAAGTTTTTAGTTTTCATTATTTTTAAAGAAATTGGTCATAGTTTTCCTGAAATTAGGGCATTTGTATGGGAGGTGGCAGAGAAAGGAGAGCATTTAGGATGATTTTGAGACTGATTATCATCCTCCTTATCACCATACTTTCATTCAATTTCAAAGTCGATAGCTCTCATATATTCGAAGGAGAAATGCTTTTCTTGAATTTATAATACAGATATTTGTATGGGAGGTGGTAGAAGGAGTGAAGCGGAGCTGATAATTTTTTCTAACACTTATTTTAATTATTAAGAAACAAATTCTGGCAAAATTTGAAGTTTGTACTTTTTTTAGTTTTAATGGAAATCGATAAAATGCATTTAACAAAAATTATGCATTTGTATGGGAGGGGGTAGAAAGAGTGTACGTATCAAAACAAATTTTTGTGGCATTATTGGTATTTTCATTTTTATACTTTGTACAAAATATCAAGTTGATAGCTATAACAGTTTCGAAGAAAAATAGTTTAAATCAAATTTCAAAATTTCGTGAAATTTGTATGGGAGGGGGTAGAAGGAGTGAGGTGAAGTTAATATTTATTTTTAAAATAAATTGCAATTATAGTAGAATTAATTCTGACAAAATTTTGTCTTTTCAGCTTTACTAGTTTCAATGAAAATCGAAAATATATATTTTTCAAAATTGTCCATTTGTATGGGAGGGGGTAGAAGGAGTAAAGGGATCCGGTCAATATTCCGTGATAGTAATGACATTCATATTAAAATACTTTGACCTAAATTTCAAGTCGATAGCTTAAATAGTTTCAAAGAAAAATCAATTTCTTATTATTTCGAAATTTCAAGAAATTTGTATGGGAGGGGGTAGAAGGAGTGGGGGGATGTAGCCCATTCACGAACTTAAAGTTACTTTTTTGCTAAAAATGACACACAAAAATTTTTAACACTATAGCTCAAAGCTTTCGAGAGTTATGCTGTAGACAGACGCACAGACAGACAGACGGACAGACGGACAGACGGACAGACGGTCACTCGGAATCGAGGTTTTTGAGCGACAACAAATATTTTTGTACCCTTGGCGGCTCTGTGCGAGCGTTATATCTTAGCGTTACAAACGGTATGGCAAACACAATATACTCTCAGATTTCATCTAGAGTATAAAAATCCGTCTGTCTGTACGCCGTCCGCCGTCCGCCGTACGCCGTACGCCGACGTGTACGCTCAGCGCACATTAACTCCCAAACCCTTCAAGATAGAAAGTTCATTTTTGGGGGGATTGTAGATAGTTGCGGATCTCAGGCGGATACCCATTTTGGGGGGTATGGGAATTCAGGGGGAGGCGGGGGGAGCGCTTAAGCCGAAAAATACGAATTCAAATATCTCAACCATGGTAACAGCTAGGAAGCTAAGACTCAACACACATATAGAAGGGTTTGTGGGACAACTTTTAAAAATAATTTAATTTTTTTATCCATTGGCGTCCGAAAAGGGGAGGCTCAAAACAAATTGTCGGCCGAATTATTTTTCCAAATGATTATATCTTCGAAATTAGTTATCGTAAAAAATTCATATTTTGGGACCGTCAAGGTGGCATATAGTTCCATCGGAATCAGCTTAGAGATTGGTTAATTATTGTAAGGGGGAGGGTCAGGAAGGGTGCAAAGAAAAACACTTAAAAATAAATATCTCAACTATCTCTTAAGCAATGTAATTGAAACTTAAAACGTACATTAAGCTATACTAGGCAAATACAAAAAAAATATAAGATCTTGAAATAATAGTAGTCGGGGGAAATGGGGAGCATTTCAAAAATGGCGCACTTTTCAAAATTACGAATCCTTATATCTCAAAAAGGAGAACAGATATCAAATCAAAAATTTGTCAGATTGTAGAGCTACATAATGGTTAATTTTGGTAAAAATTTTAAGTTGGGAGGTGTAAGGGGAGGGAGGTGATAAGCAAAAGTGTCGAAAATTTTGACTGATTTTTTTAGGGCTCAGGTTCAAGATACAAAGTTAAAATTTTGCACGTGAATACGCCTATTTAATGTACATAAAAAAATAATAATAACTTGATCCATAATTGTTATAAACCAACCCACCCGGTCTAACGTGCACAAGGTGTTTCATGTGAATTGAAAAAAACACATAAACTGAAAATTTTTGAGTAAAATTTTAAGGTAGAAACTTGAAAATTTGCAAAATGCATTTAAAAAAAATCCCTATATACACAAAATATTAACTGGTCGAAAACCTTTACAAATTCTACCCCCTCCCATACAAAATTATTTTTTCGACCATTTTCAAGAAATCAATTATCACCTAACCATTAAAAGCTATCAATTTGAAATTTTGCACAAAAACTTTTAAAAATAGTTAAAATAAAATTGCGTCAAAAGTTTTGAGATCGCGCCTATCCTTCTAAGTATGATTTCGACTAATTTCATTAAATCAACTAATAACCAACAAATTAAAAGCTACGAACTTGAAATTTGGTACGAGCACCTTACAATAAAAAAGAAAGAAAATTGCATCACAAGTTTTACGATTCCTCTACCTCCTCTACCCCCTCCCATTCAAAATTATTTTTTCGAGCATTTTTAAGAAATCAGTTATCAGCTAACTCTTAAAAGCTATCAATTTCAAATTTTGCATAAAAACTTATAGAAGTAATTCAAATGAAGTTGCTTTAAAAGTTTTGAAATCGCGTTTGCCCTTCTACCCCCTCCCATACAAAACTATGATTTCGACCAATTTCATTAAATCAACTAATAACCAACAAACTAAAAGCTACGAACTTGAAATTTTATACAAGCACTTTACACGAGAAGTGAAATAAAACTACATATCAAATTTTACGATTTCCCTACCTTCTCTACCCCCTCCCATACAAATGTTCGGTTTCGTGAATGTAAAATACACCGAATTTTATGAAAATTCTATGCAACTTCGTCTATGAAACACATTCTATACAGAGAATATTGGACGTGATTCAAGCAATTAATTAAAAAGCTATTAACATCCACCCACCCTTACTATTACCCCTACGCCTCCCCTCATAAAAACCAAACTTACAGAAACGAATGAAATATTGTTAAATTGAAAACAGCCCTGCCCAAGAACTCCCTTTCACTTAGCCTTCCCCAACCACTCTAACCTGCATATTGACTTTCCACTCATCCGCAACTTATCCCAACAATAATAAAGTTTCGCCCGACTTGTTGGCAGTTTATTTATACTCTAGATGAAATCTGAGAGTATATTGTGTTTGCCTTACCGTTTGTAACGCTAAGAAATAACGCTCGCACAGAGCCGCCAAGGGTACAGAAATATTTGTTGTCGCTCAAAAACCTCGATTCCGAGTGTTTGTCTGTCTGTCTGTCTGTCTGTCTGTCTGTCCGTCTGTGCGTCTGTCTACAGCATAAGTCTCGAAAGCTTTAAGCTACAGTGCTAAAAATTGTTGTGTGTCATTTTTCGCAAAAAAGTAACTTTAAGTTCGTGAATGGGCTACATCCCGCCACTCCTTCTACCCCCTCCCATACAAAATGACACAAATGCGCAATTTGACAATAAACGGATTTGCTCGAAAAGTATAAAAGCTATTGGCCTGAAATTTGGAATATATTACTTTTATGATAATATCAATCTACCGTATAAAAATTATGCGTGTCCTTTTCCTCCTTCTACCACCTCCCATACAAACTGTACTTGTCACGAATTACTCTAAGCCAATTTACTCAGTGCGTATAAAATTTAGCGAGCTGAAATTGTGCACTAAATATTTATTTAAAAATTGTTAGTAAGGCTAAAAAAAATTAGACGATTAGCTTCACCCCTTCTACCCCCTCCCATACAAAATGGCGGAATTTCGCAATTCGACTATAAATGTATTTGCTCGAAAAGTATAAAAGCTATTAGTCTCAATTTCGGAATACATTACTTTCATAATGATTTCAATATGCAGTATAAAAATTATTTGCGTCCTCCCTCTCCTTCCAACCCCTCCCATACAAATTACACTTTTTCATGAAATGCTCTAAGCCGATTTTCTCAGAACATATAACATTTATCGCGCTCAGATTTTGTGATAAATACTTATTTAGCATTATCACTAAGATCAGAAAAAAATATTTGATTAACTTTACTGCTTCTACCCCCTCCCATACAATATGAGACAGTTTCACAACTTCACAAAAAATCTATTTTCTTCAAAAGTATGAATGTTACTGGTCTAAAATTTAAGAGATGTCAATTTTATGATATTCTTAGTTATTTCTGAAAAAATCACTAAAATCCCCCCATTCTTTCTACCACCTCCCATACAAACTTCACATTTTCACTAAGTCTAACACATTAATTTTCTCAGCTCCTATTCCATTTTTGGAGTAAACATTTTGTGCAAAACATTTTTATAGCTACTTTAGCATGATGGGGAAGAAATTAGTTCAATGCTATCACCGCTTCTAACACTCCCCATACAAAATTTCTTGGGATCACAAAAAAATCTATTTCATCTAGAGTATCGTAAGATTGTGCTTTACGCGCAATCGTAGCCCTGTTATATTTGCTAAGTGCATTAGATCGATTTCCATTAAAACTAGAAAAAGTATAAACTTAAAATTTTGCCAGAATTGGTTTTTTAATAATTGCAATAGATGCCAAAAAAATTATCAGCTCCTCTTCACTCCTTCTACCCTCTCCCATAAAGATACATATCTGTATTATAATTCAAGGAAAGCATTTCTTCTTCGAACATATGAGAGCTATCGACTTTGAAATTGAAACAAAGCCTAGCGTTAATGATGTCGATAAGCAGTTTCAAAATCGTCTAAGCCCTTCCACTTCCTCTGCCACCTCCCATACAAGTGCCCCAATTTCAGGAAAACTAAGTCCAATTGAAAATAATGAAAGCTACAAACCTTAAACTCAGCACGAAATATTTTGCATACCACATTAGGTGTCATATCCAAAAATTACAAACCTTCCTCCTCTGCTTCTACTACCTCCCATACAAAAGTCACTATTAATTATTCAAAAGAATTAGAGGTGACATATTTTCCGGTACATTGAACTCTTCTCATTTCATCTAAAGTATCACATGATTGGGCTTTACGCCCAATCATAATTCTGTTATGTTTTTTTCTGTGTACTTTATTATTAGAATAATAAAGTAAAATTCGGCGGAAATTTTGGGATGAAGCCCGATAGACAGGTGTTTACGTTAATCCAACAAAGATGTGTATATTTGTTGATATATTGTTACCTACCGTAATTTGGTTTAATAAATTACTCCCAGTAATTAAGAAATCTAGAAACCATCATGTGCAGCGCAAGTAGCGGAGAACCTTTTCTTTGAATTTTAATTAGTAAAAGTATACTACCAAAACTACTACAATGGCGCTACAGCCCAAATCTGGCCTTCAGGTTCCTTAACATTTTTTTATTATTTATTGTGGAAGGGTTGTTACCCCTCCGCACAACCCTCTATCCACGAATTTTTCATTTTTCGTAGATTGAGGTGACCGAGGTATACCCAAGAAAGCAGTATGCTGGAATTATGCGTCGACCGGGATTTGAACTAACGACCTTCGCATTGTAGACCAACACGCTACCCGCTAGGCTACACCCTAGTTTGAAGTAAGTAGTAAAAGTATAATTCATTTAATTTATAATTTTAAAATTTGTTTTCAATCAATAAGAATTGAAATTAAAATGAATTGAGACTGATCTGCGGAGATTGTTTTCTATGGAAAAGTTGCTCTTAATTTGCAAAAGTTTGTAGTTGTAAGTCTGTGGCATACCACTTACCTTAACAATCAATACAATTAAGAAAACAGTGAGAACAAGACATGTCCATAAAGTGAAGAACCACGCAGACCAGTGAAGTGCCGTCGACAGTCCCATAATTTTCATTGATTCCTTCAATTGGTTCTCCTTCTCATTGGTCACGTACTGCACATATGAAAACGAAAATAAAAACAAAATTAATTTGAATCCAAATTCATCGGAAAAAAATAAATTACCTTCACAGCCTGGGTGCAGGGATACACAAAACTCAATAAAATTATTACGGCTGCCATTGATTCGAGCGCTGTTAACAATTGATCATCGATATATGGCGGATATGGAAATCTTTGAAGTGTAATGTTTGGCATGACGAAATCAGGCTTTCCTAAATCTCTAGCGGCTAATTTAATAAACGACGATGTAATAGCATTTTGAATGGCAATGAATCCTTCCCGGATGTAACCTGGCGGCAATCCACCATCATTATCGGGTTCATTTCGCGGTCCTGGAGCTTTCTGACGCGCAAACAAATTTTTCGTTGCCCACGTTAGAGTTTCTCCGAATTTATTGGCCGTTCGTAAAGCGCCCGGAAATCGTAAAGTATAATTTAAGCTAATTGGATAGTTGGTCATAGTTTTCAAATTCGACTCGAATAGCACTCCGACCAAGGAATCGTTTGTCAGCATAAACTGTTCGAGTTGATTGGGAAAATCGAACGCACGTACGCCAAGATTAAGGCTATTGGCTGCATCCTGAATGAGACTATCGAGCAAATTATTTTTCGGTGCGTAATCGATTTCCCAGAGTTTAACTGCATCTTTTGGCAATTTCGATCTGTAATTAACAATTTTATTTATTATTAAAAACTAATATTAGACAAATAATTGAAATTGTTAGAGGTCAATGCTACAATACATCCATCCACTACCATAATCATTGCATTTACCTTGCAAGCTTAATGCGTTCGACAGAATTGATCACAATATCCTGATTTTAAAGTTAAAAAAATATGGTGTGACAGGATCCTACCATGACTGGCTTAAATCCTATCTTAATAATAGAACTCAATTTGCTAAATTTCAAGGTTTTATTTCCAAGGAAATATTAGTGTCCTCTGGGGTACCCCAAGGAAATCATTTGGGTCGTCTCTTATTTAATGTTTTCATTGCAGACCTATCAGAAGTATCGGAAAATGTTTCACATCTGATGTACGCTGATGATCTGAAAATATATCATGCCATAACCTCACCCGCAGATACCGCAGTCCTGCAATCCAAGCTTATTGCGCTAGATCATTGGTGCAGTCAGAACAATTTAGAGCTTAATGCCAGTGAATGCCACGTGATAAGCTTCTCACGTAAAAGGTCCCATACTTCCATGACTATATTCTAATCGAATTAAGGAACTCGGTTTACTACTGGACAATAAACTGTGCTTCAAATCTCACTACAATTGAGTAATTTGAAAAGCCAATAAACTTCTCTCTTAAGAAAAGGGCCAAAGAGTCCAAAAATGTGGGTCACTAAATCTTTACTCTGTTCTCTTGTCCGCCCTCTTTTGGAATATGTATATTCCATTTGGGACATATTATTTCTAGTTATACAACAGGATAGAGTCAATCCAGAGGCAATTCCTTCTTTTTGCTCCTAGGGACTTGTATGATCCTAGAGACTTTGAAAACCTTCCACACTACACAGTTAGGCTCCAATTATTAAATCGTTTACCTCTTGGTTCTGGAAGAACTATGCTCACATCCTGTTTTAGCTTAGATGTTTTTAAATGGTGACATTAAGGTTGACCACATCTTAAATAAATTCATTACTCGCGGGGGGTAGTCCTCGCAGGGAGTAGTTGTAAGATGAGGATTACCAATTCCTGCAACTATCTTTGGAGACTAGCGACTCCACGGAGCTTAGCTAACCATCCCCCTATGAGATGGGGGCAGTAGAATCCACCCACAGCCAGTCCTGCTTGCCCTAAAAGTGACAAATATAGATTTACTAGATTATGGGCTTATCACCCATAATTTTAAATCCTAACTGATACGAGACACAGATACACAACACGTCACGACCTTGGTACTCGGCAAATGGTCATCGGAGGGCCCCCTTTTCCACACAAGAGTCATCATAAAACATCTTGGATTTCCCCTGATGGTGTTACTGAAAACCAGATCGACCATTTGGCTATAAGTCGCCGATGGAGAAGATATCTACTCGATGTGCGAGCAAAGCGTGAAGCTGACGTGGGAAGCAATCACCACTTGATGGTTGCC
Organism: Chorisops tibialis; assembly: GCA_963669355.1. Classification (NCBI taxonomy): domain Eukaryota; kingdom Metazoa; phylum Arthropoda; class Insecta; order Diptera; family Stratiomyidae; genus Chorisops; species Chorisops tibialis. The sequence goes on along the minus strand of OY770264.1, from coordinate 37,909,074 downwards.
TGCTTGAAATTGTGCACAGCAGCTAATTCTTCAAATGAAGCGCAAGCTTAATGTGGATAAACTCAGAGACCCCAGCAAAAAGCGCGAGTACACCACCATTCTACGCGAAAAGTCATCCACATTGGGCGAATATGAAATGCACACACTAGACGCCAATTGGGAGGCAACCAGAAACACGTTTCTAACTAGTAGTGAAGAATCTGTGAGATATGTGCAAAGCGGTGAGAAACCCTGGATGTCGCAAGACACATGGAACAAGGTTTGCAATCGGAAAAAAGTCAAATTGGCAATCATCTCTCAACCCGATGTCAACCAACGAACACCCGACCTCAGGCAGAACTACCGCGATGCTCATATACAGCTTAAGAAGGCTGTTGCACGCGACAAGAGAAAGGCCATTGAAGATCTGGCTAACAAAGCAGAATCTGCGGCTTACCTTGGGGATATGGGTTCACTATTCAAAATCATGAAAAAGTTGACGAACAGGAATTTCACCGACAACCACCTGGTGAGAGATGTCAACGAAACTCCCCTTAATATGAGTGAACACCAGTTGCGGCGGTGGAAGCTTCTCCCCTCGCTACGGTCGTTCTCACTCCCCTTCCCCAACCTTCCCAATCCCATTCCTTTTCCTCCATGACTGTGTTTGTGCATTGCACATAAAGGCCGAAATTGCCTATAACACAGGTCATTCTGTAAAAAAAAAAAAAGGAATACTTCTCTGATATTTTAAACAGTCAGAGGAAGATATTCCAGAAACAGAACAACTACCAAACATCCAACCGCAACAATTTTCTATTAGGGACGATCCCCCCGATAAGGAAGAGATAGTTTCCGCCACTCGGTCGATGGCGGGAAGGAAAGCTCCAGGTATAGACGGACTACCAACCGAATTCCTCAAGGCGGACCCGCAAATAACACCCGATATACTCCTCCCACTCATTACTGAGGTGTGGAATGGAAGGACGGCGTTGTTGCGAAAATTCCGAAGAAGGGCGACCTTCGGGATTGCGGCAATGGGCGTGGTATATATTTACTTACTGCAGTATCGCAAATCATGGCTAAGGTAATTCTCAATAGGATTAGTGCTATCGTGGAGAACACACTCAAAGCTTATCAGGCTGGATTCCGTAAAGGGTCGTCTTGTGCTGACCACACAAATACCCTACGGGTAATATTGGAGCAGTCCACCGAAACGGGTTCGCCACTACATCTCATGTTTGTGGACTTCGAGAAGGCTTTCGACAGCGTTAAGCGAGATTACATATGGAATGCTTTGCATAGGAGAGGTATTCCAGATAAGGTCGTAGCTATGTTTAAAGAATCCTACAAGGTGCCGCGTCTTGCATAGAGGAGAGCTGTCCGAGAGCTTTTCTGTGCAAATGGTTGTCAGACAAGGTCCGGAGTTAGAGTCAAATATTCGCTCTTTACATTCTAAATGCAATGCACTGAAAATAAATGTGCGTAAAACCAAGTACAAGTACATGGGTTCGAACGCAATCACACCGATTGTTCTGAACGGACAAGATGTGCAAGATTTTTGTTACTCGGAAGCATTGTCGGCATGGACGGTGGAGCCGAAAAGGATATTGAGGCTCGTCTAAATAAAGCTCCCCTTTCTTTAGGTTAAGAGAGATTGCCCTTCGCACGAAGTTGCAAATTTTTGACGCATGCGTCAAATCCGTGTTGTTATATGATTGTACTATGTGAAAAATGGCCGTTCGGCTTACCAAGAAACTACAAACTTTCGTGAACCAATGCCTCCGACGCATTTTGGAAATATTCCGGCCAGAAGTGATCTCCAACGACGAACTTTGGAGTACAACTGGCCAGACTAAAATAGGCATTGAGATTCAAAAGCAGGAGTGGCAGTGGATCTGTCACACTTTGAGGAAACCAAAGCGAAACATCGCCAAACAGGCTCTGGATTATAATCCTCAAGAAAGACGTCGGGTTGTTTGACCATGTAGCACATGGAAGCGAGCAGTTAAGCAGGAGGCCAGAGGAGTTAACAAGTCAACAGCTAAAGGCCGATGCTCAGGATCGCGCCCTGTGGAAGAGAGTTGTTTCTGTCCTATGCCCCTATAGAGGGTTTTAGCAGGAATTTGAAGCAATTTATTATGTGACTAATTATCTTCTTATGATAAATAAATAGAAATGGAGCGCTGACATTCCCACGTATGAAACCAGATGCCAATTAATTGGCTTGCAATCTTTGGCTCATCGAAGGAAGTTATTATGTGTGATATTTATAAAGGATGTTATCTCCTATCGCATTAAAAGCCCTGAATTGCTTAGTTATCTGCCCATTTATGCTCCAGAAAGGCCATTGAGGCAGAGAGCGATTTTTCATCCCACCGCGCATCGCACAAATTATGGACTTAATGAACCTATTTCTAGATGCATCTCCTACTTCACTAAGATATGCGACAAAATCGATTTTACTGACAGTCGACCGCAGTTCAAAGCCTATATTGTAGCAAATTTATAAATTTTTTTTTTTTTAATGTTTCTTATTGTTTTGGTTTTTTTTAATTTTTAATGTGTACAGATTTTTAATTTTAATTCTTTAGTCTGTTGAGATATCCTCTATAGATGAATAAGTAAATAAAAAAAAAAAAATAAATAAATAATGCAACGCCTTATATGAACTCACATTCAAATTCCTCGAAGAGGAAATGGAAGGATCTCTCAAAAATTTTGATAAGTAGTTTCAGAAATAAAAAAACAACCGCTGCAGCTCCCACCTCCTATACAAATTCACTCCCTCTATCACCTCTCATGTCAAAAATTTGAAATGTATATAAAGTATAGATAATTTTAGAGTATCGCATGATTCTGTTACGTGTTATACTTACTTTAAATCGGCTAAATTATTGATAATATTAGGCGTATAGATTGTTGGCTTAGTAACTTTTTCCGGAACAACAAGAGATCGTACTACTAATAACAGGCAACAGAAAAGAACGGGCACAAGTACTTCGATTACGAATTCCTTTTTATGTCGAATTTTAATTAAAAAGTTTTTCCATAATAGAAGTGAGAAATAGGTCCACCAAGTGGATCCCATTATAGAATTTTAATTATCCTAATTATGTTTCGTTGTTCGTTGTATAGCCTGAAATGAGAGAAAAATAGGATATTAGATTGCAGATTTAGAATTAATTTAGATTTATTTTTTTTGGAGAAAAAAAAAGTGACCTTTAAAGAAATAAAAATTAAAAAGAATGTGTTGGATAGAAGACACGCATCAACGAGGGCGAGAATAATTAAATCCACGTCAATGGATTTATCCAGTCTCATGTAAGTAATGAAAGTTTGATATTTGTAAGGGAGGTGGTTGAAGGAATGAAGAGATTTGGTCCATCAATTAACATGAAAATGCTAGTGTTCAATTTAATGCTCTCACCAAGTTTCAGATTGGAGATATTTTGCGTACAGACAGACCGACATTCTTAACTGGACTCAGAAGGTGACGTCAAAACTTGCCATTTCTTATGTAAAATTCGCACAAATTGGATTGGAATTATGTAGCTCGAATGGAGGTTCTAGTTCCGAGTGTTTTTGGACTCGATAAGATGATAGGAGATAAGGTTCCACCAAACATTAACGAACTAAGAGCGTAAAACGTACGTAAACTGTGTCAAACAGGTTTTGGTTTCAGTAGGAATGCAACATTAGCTAGGGTATAGCCTAGTAGGTAGCGTTGGTCTTGTAATACGAAGGTCGTGAGTTCAAATCCCGGTCGACGCATAATTCAAGCACACTGTTTGCATGGATATACCTTGGTCACCTCAATCTATGAAAATGAAAAATTCGGAGAAAGAGTGTTGTGCGAAGGGCTAACAACCCTTCCACAATAAGTAATATAAAAAAAATGTTAAGGAACCTGAATATCAGGAGGCCAAGGTCCGATTTGGGCTGTAGCGCCATTTTAGAAGGAGTAGAAGTAGAAGGAATGCAACATATTAATATTTGCTGGTTTTCACTGAATGGTGTTGCTTTATAAAACGAATGTGAAAACGAAACTCATAACACCAAAACCACTCGAAACTTCCACATTATAATCAATAATTTAACTCCTAAATAAAACTATTGGTTTCTTGAAGAAAGTTTTCATGGTGTATTTTATATAAAAAAAATATTTCCAAATTTCAAACTGTTCTAGAGACCGAAACGATTATTATTAAGTCGGATGAGTTCGCCTCACCGGGGGCCAAATAACAAAAAACAAATTTCGAATTTTGGTCATTTTTTTTTTTTTGGCAATGAACTTCACGTGACTGGCAACCCCAGCCGGAAGCATTGGAAGAAAAAACAATACGAAGCCAACGTCAGAGAGACGTGTGACAGCAAGAAAAAAAAATGGCCGCGAGGGAAACGCAAGTTGAAAAATAGAAATCGCCGCCGAGTTAAATTTGAAAAGCAAATAAATCAATCCGTGAGTTAGTTGGCGCGCTAAAGCCAGCGCTCAATTTTTGCGGACAGAAAAAAAAGGAAAGAAAAAGATCGAGAACGGTCGAGAGTGAAGAAAAGAGGTTAGAATTCGCCCTTCCAGTGTAGGAGAATTTTGAGCTGAGCGTGCGATCGCGCAGTCCTTTCCGAGAAACCGCTTCAAAACCGAGGAAACCGTAGGAAATTTTCTAAAATTGACTTTGACAACGGAGGCGAAAAGAAAAATGACGGAGGTCAATCGTCTCTTCTGGTTCTGCTTCCCCAGAAAAAAAAAACAGGTATACCGCGGTGAAAACACTTCGCAGAAGAGAAGATAGTTTGCACTGCAACAAGCTTCGTAAATCGGTGGCTGTGTTTTGCTTGGAGGAAGCAAGAAAAAAAAATTGCGCGGCCAAAACCTTAAATTTGATCGAACAAAAACAAAAAGGAACTAAGTTCGCATGAAGCAAAAAATTTTGGATGCGTGAATGCGTGGATGAAAATACGAGACGGCATCAAATCCTCCGCGGAAGAGGTATTAGGGTATCAAGCACGGCGAAAAAATAATGATTGGTTCGACCAAGAATGTCGCGACGCAATAGATAGAAAGAACGAAGCTTACAAAATTTTTACTGAACGACCAACACGAGCCACAAAAAGAAAGATATGACGAGTTTAGGCAATATGCGAAAAAGACCTGCAGACGAAAACAAAGGAAGTACCATAATGACAAAATACAAAATATGGACGACGACATGAGAAAAAATAAAACGCGGGACGCGTACGCAATAGTAAAAGACTTAAAAAAGGGATATAAACCAAAAACCAGTCTCTGAAAAGACGTGGAGGGCAACATCATCAGCGACGCACAAGAAATTAAAAGGATATGGGCTTCCTACTTTGAACATCTTTTGAATCCCATCCCAGTAGCACCGATAACGACAGACAACATTTCAATTGAAGCCTCAACTGACAAAGATGAACCATCATCGATACCACCCACGCTTGCTGAAATCAAAGCAGCCCTATGTGACCAAAAACGAAACAAAGCGCCGGGAATTGACGAAATACCAGTTGAACTTCTGAAAAACGGTGGAAACTGTGTCGCTGAAATACTGCACAACATGATATGCAAAATTTGGACAGAGGAAATCATACCCGACGACTGGCGAAAAAGCATTATATGTCCAATTTACAAGAAAGGAGACAAACTCTGCTGTGAGAACTACAGAGGTATATCATTGTTGTGTACGTCCTATAAAATACTGACAAAAATAATTGAACGCCGTCTTAAGGCCTATACTAATCAAATAATTGGCGAATACCAAGGCGGATTCAGAACCGGACGAACTACAACAGACCAGATATTCTCGGTGAAACAGGTGCTTGAGAAATGCTGAGAATATAACACAGACGAGCATCAAATCTTTGTAGATTTTAAACAAGCATACGACAGTATCAACAGGAGCGTAGTGTAACAAATCGTGCTTGACTTTGGAATTCCTCCAAAACTAGTCCGACTAGCAAGACTCACAATGACGAACACTGAATCGCAAGTGAGAATACAAACCGATTCCACAACCAGCTTTCGAACGGAATGTGGTTTAAAGCAGGAAGACGGTCTAGCCCCTATGCTTTTCAACTTGGCACTAGAGTATGTCGTCCGAAAAATCCCAGTCGACACCAACGGGACACTACTATTCAAGTCCACCCAACTAGTAGCATACGCTGACGACATTAACATTCTAGCAAGATTCTTCCCTAGTGCTAAGGAGGTATTTGTCAATCTTGACTCCGCCGCAAAAGAAGTCGGGTTGCGCATTAATGAAAGCAAAACAAAAGTAATGACGCAAACAAGAAGGAGAACGCCAATCAGACAAAACATAACAATTGCGAAATATAATTTGGAGAGTGTGGACAACTTCATATATCTTGGGGCTAATCTAGCAAAGGACGGTAATGAAACAGACGAAATCAAACGACAGATAATACTTGCAAATAAGACGTATTATTCGGTACTTCCAATAATGAAATCCAAGAAAGTGCACAGGAACAATCAGCTGCGGATTTATAAAACTATTATACGACCTGTGCTCTGTTATGGCAACGAGACGTGGACATTAACGCGAACTTCCGAAAAAGTAGTTAACGCATTCGAAAGAAAGGTCCTCCGACGAATTTTGGGGCCTGTGAAGGAGGGAACGGAATGGCGAATAAGATACCATGAGTTGTATCAGCTCTACGACGAGCCAGAAGCTTCAACGTTCATCAAGCTACGTAAACTGCAGTGGGCTGGCCATGTAGAGCGAATGGAAGACAGAAGAATCCCCAAACGTGCTCTTAAAGGCAAAGCGAGTGGTAACCGGCCAGTAGGCAAACCACGCAAGCGATGGGAAGACTCGGTTGATGAAGACAGCAAAGCCATTTTAAAAATTAGCAGCTGGAGGACGCGGTCTTTGGATCGAGACGATTGGAGGCGACGACTTCAGGAGGCCAGAGCCCGATTGGGGCTGTCGCGCCATTGATGATGATGATGAAAAAATTTTGGATGAAAGCCGAATCCCGACGCAAACAACAACGCTAATGACACAAAAATAACCACTAATCATCTGGGATTTATCGGCACAAACTTGCTGCTCCTGAGTACCAACAAAACGGAACCAAAACCAAGGGAAGAAAGTTTTTGTTTTCTTATCGAAACCGAGCGACGACGAATTTGCTCTGTATTTTTGTTTCTGAAAACGTGGCAACGAAGCGCAAGGATAAATACATAAGAGAAAAATGTAAATGGAATATGAAGAGCTCTTCGCTAGGCCATGAGTTAAAAAAATTTTTTTTTTTAAATACTTTTTGAGTGACATTAAGTTTTCTTTATACGCGATTAATTTAATTAAACAAAATAAAATGCAAGCATGAATTATAACGTCAACAGAATGGTGAAAGACTAGAGTAATCATAAATTCCACTTTTCCTCCCTCTCTCTTCATGAGACTTAGACTTTTTGGAGACTGTATGGCTGTATGGCAGGGTGGGCAGGATAAGGCGACCTAACACCAGTCGCCATCGTCGAGGCATCTGAGTCACGATCAGAGAAAGCCCTACTTTTCTGGTTGAATAGGTGTTTTGGAGTAAGCCAACTTGACGAGCTCCAAAGCTCGTTATGTTGTTACAGGCCTTGGTTTTTATGGTCAGTATCAGAGCAATAAGCCCCCCACGATTCCCGTAGCTAGAACTGGCAACACGCTAGCACGTCATCCCAGCCCGATACTGCCACCGAGATGGACGTTGGAGGGTCTCGGACCATTCTAATTCCCGAATCTGGTTTTCCTTTCAGTTATTTCGACATTTTGGTATCGAAATCACTGCCCCAGGCTTTCAATATACACCATAATAAATCAGAACAGTGTGAAATTCGAAAAAATTTTCTTCAATGAATAAAACTAGAGAACAAATCAGAGGGTCGTTAGATGCCTAGTGGTTGCAAAAGACATCGACGATTTATGAAGAAAATTAATTGCGAAATTAAAAGTTCTTACGCACCTTAGTACAACACATAACGTACAAAGCACCAACACTGATTATTACTATTTGTAACATACATTTAAATTAAACCAAAGAAATTTTGCAGAATAAATTAAAACTTTTCAAATTACAATCATACACGTTCTCATTAATAAACTTAAAAATTTAAGAAAATTGCACCATCATTTAAGCTACACCACGTTCCACTTTAATACATAACACGCCTAAATTCTAATTTATACCGAAACAAAAAAATAGTAAATAGTATGCCAAACATAATGAAAATTAAGGATATGAACAAAAACGTACAAATTCAAAAAATCATTACCGAAAATTCGCAATTCAAGTACCAATTTGTTACCGTTTCATTAACTTGTTCAATTCTTAAAAATCACTTTTCAATTGAATTTTGTAAAATAATAAAACTTTAATATTCTTGGCAAATCAAAGGCTAAACTAAACGAACATAATATTATCTCTTCCTGCATGATAAAATTGCGCTAATCAATCGTTATCGAAAATTTTCGAACAATGATTAATCACGAAAAAAAAAGCTCATCCAAAATTTTACAAATTAAAAAAACATTCAGTCATTTTTCATTCAATCCTCGTGTAATGCACGGGGTGATTGGATTTTTTTTATAGTTAACGTTAATATGTTATCGAAAACTCATTAAAAAACAGCATATTTGATTTTATCGACGGAATATTATATTTTCATATGGTGACAATTTCCGTTAAACGTGAATACAATACAAAAGAAGAATTAAATTGGTACAGCTTACTTATAATATTTTGCGATTACTGTGTTATATACACAGTGATATGGCGTTACAGTCGCACTTGTATTAATATTTAGCTATCAAGGTTGGATGATCGATTAATAAAGCACTACAATTTTCTGTATTCTCTTCGCATATGGGTATCAAAAAAATAAATGTTTACGTTAATAGATTAAAATTGATTTTTTGTACCCAAAATGAACGCTAAAAGTGTCACAAAAGTACAATTGTACTTGCTATATTGCAATTATACGTCGTTTACTATTTCTTATCATATTTTATTGAAGAGTTACCTTCTTAAAAAATTTCAGTCAAGTATTTACCAATAAATTGAATTTTAATTTTTCAAATTAAATCACTTGATTTCAGGAAATTCAAACTTAACCACTATTACTAGATTGTCTTCAAATAGTTTCTAGACTTTCACAGAAATGTACATTATGATGAAACAATAATAATATTGTGATAAGTGAGAATTACATATTTATCCAAGTATATTTATCCAAGTACACTATGCTACTCAGCGAATGTTCAAGGTCTCTGATCAAAATAGCCAAAATATGCGGCCACAAATTTCGATCAAGGTCTTCAACCAAAAATAACAAATACACGGGAACGTAAATCTCGATTATTTACGTTTCCACACTGTGTTCAAGGTCTTCAACTGGAAGCGGTTCTACAGTAAGGAAAGAACACCTGCACTCTTGTCGTTGAATGAAAGCAACGCGTCGAAAGTCAGCGAACACATCGATTATACTGGCTATAAAATGGGGAAGAAAGTCAAAACTGGTAACGAGTAATTTCTGTGATCGACAGGCTGGAATAAGTCCTGTGATCAACGGGCACAATTCAGTAAGCGAGTACGTCGTGTAGTCGAGTCGATATTGAGTAGTCGACAGAAGCTGTTGGAGATAAGGAACACAATAGAGCGAGTCGAGATTGAGCAGTCGACGGAAGCAGTTGGAGATATAGAATGTGATAGAGTGAATGGTGATCGAGCAGTCGACGGAGATGAAATAAAAAACATAACAGAATTATGATTGGGCGTAAATCCCAATCATATGATACTCTAGATGAAATGGGAATGACTTTAATATACCGGAAAATATGTCATCTCAAATTCTTTCGAATAGTGAATAGAGACTTTTGCATGGGAGGTGGTAGAAGTAGAAGGGGAGGTTTATATTTTTCGCATATGACATCGAACATGGCATACAAAATGTTTTTGGCTGAATTTAAAGCTTTTAGTTTTCATTATTTTTAAAGAAATTGGATATAGTTTTCCTGAAATTGGGGCATTTGTATGGGAGGTGGCAGAGGAAGTGGAACGTTTTAGATGATTTTGAAACTGCTTATCATCACCCTTATCGCCATGCTTTGATTCAATTTCAAAGTCGATAGCTCTTATATATTCGAAGGAGAAATGCTTTTCTTGAATTTATAATATATATATTTATATGGGAGGGGGTAGAAGGAGTGAAGCTGAGCTGATAATTTTTTCTAGCATTTATTGCAACTATTAAAAAACAAATTCTAGCAAAATTTTAAGTTTGTAATTTTTCTAGTTTTAATGTAAATCGATATAGTGCGTGTAACAAAAATTATGCATTTGTATGGGAGGGAGTGTGTGGCAATTGGCGTGGTATATGTCTACTTACTGCCGTTTCAAAAATTAGGGCTAAGGTAATTCTCAATAGGATTAGTGATGTCGTCGAGATTACTCTTGAAGTTTATCAGGCTGGATTCCGCAAAGGGTCGTCTTGTACTGATCACACAAATACCCTACGGATAATATTAGAGCAGTCAGCCGAAATGGGTTTGCCACTACATCTCATGTTTGTGGACTTCGAGAAGGCTTTCGACAGCGTTAAGTGAGATTACATATGGAATGCTTTGCGTAGGAGAGGTATTCCAGATAAGGTGATAGCTATGATTAAAGAATCCTACGAAGATGCAAGGTGTCGCGTCTTGCATAGAGGAGAGCTGTCCGAGAGCTTTCCTGTGCGAACGGGTGTCAGACAAGGCTGCATATTATCACCAACCCTGTTTCTGGTGGTAATAAATGACATCTTGAAAGCTGCACTGGAGGGTGGGGAAGGTAAAGGTCTTCAATGGAGACTATTTAACATCTTAAGTCACCTTGATTATGCTGATGACGTGTGTTTGCTTGCACATAACCGTTCGAACTTAGAGTCAAATGTTCGCTCGTTGCATTCTAAATGCAAAGAGGCGGGACTGAAAATAAATGTGCGTAAAACCAAGTACATGCACATGGGTTCGAATACAAGCACACCGATTGTTCTTAATGGACAGGATGTGGAAGAGGTGCAAGATTTTTGCTATCTTGGAAGCATTGTCAGCATGGACGGCGGAGCCGAAAAGGATGTTGAAGCTCGGCTAAATAAAGCTCGTCAAGCCTTCGGTATCCTTTCCCCTTTCTGGAGGTTAAGAGAGATCTCCCCTCGCACGAAACTGCGAGTTTTTGACGCATGCGTCAAATCCGTGTTGTTATATGGTTGTACCACGTGGAAAGTGACCGTTCGACTTACCAAGAAACTACAGACTTTCGTAAACCAATGCCTCCGACGCATTTTAGGAATATTCTGGCCAGAAGTGATCTCCAACGACGAACTTTGGAGTACAACTGGCCAGACTAAAATAGGTATTGAGATTCAACGGCGGAAGTGGCAGTGGATCGGTCATACTTTGAGGAAACCAGAGCGAAACATCGCAAAACAGGCTCTGGATTATAACCCTTAAGGAAAACGTCGGGTTGGTCGACCATGTAACACATGGAAGCGAGCAGTTGAGCAGGAGGCAAGAGGAATAAACAAGTCCTGGCAACAGCTTAAGGCCGATGCTCAGAATCGCGGAGTGGGAGGATGTAGCCCATTCACGAACTTAAAGTTACTTTTTTGCTAAAAATGACACACAAAAATATTTGGCACTATAGCTCGAAGCTTTCGAAGACGGACAGACAGACAGACAGACGGTTACTCGGAATCGAGGTTTTTGAGCGACAACAAATATTTCTGTACCCTTGACCGCTCTGTGCGAGGGTTATTTCTTAGCGTTACAAACGGTAAGTCAAACACAATATACTCTCAGATTTCATCTAGAGTATAAACAGTTTACTGGAAACATGTCATCTCAAAATTTTTAGAATGAAGAATAGTTATTTGCTCCCCTACAAAGTGATAAAAGGAATGGAGGGGAAGTTTATAATTCTAATAATTAAACATTGTGATCGACATGGAAAGAAAAAAATCTGCTACCCTGAAATTTCTTTCGCGCTTCATGACTAAATTAGCCTAAAAATGCAAAACAAAATTCGTTTGTCTGTACGCCGTACGTGAACGCTACAACGACATTCAAAGACCCATATCTCCGAAACTGTTATAGATAGAAAATCCATTTTTCGGTGTATTAAAGTTGATAGGGTGAGAAACTTTTATTGCCTAATCTTTGGCGAGTGTGGAGTGAAAGGGGGAGGTGGAGGGAGGGTTAAGGTCAAAAACCACGATTGCTAATATCTCTACTACGAATACAAATAGAATGTTGAAACTCGACATTCGGAGGCCAATACTTTTAAGGGGGAAGGTCAGAAGGGTGCATAGGAAAACACTTATAGATTAATATCTCGACTATCTTTCAATCTATTTCATTGAAACTTGGGACATTTATTAAATTATCCTAGAGAAATATGAGGAAAATAGAAAATTTTGACATAATGATAAGTGGAAGGATATGGAGAGCATTTTAAAAATGGTGCACTTTTCAACATTTTAAACCGGTATATCTCAAAATGTAATAAGGACATTAGGTTGAAATTTGAAAAATGTCAGATTGTAGAACTATATTACCTATAATTTTGGTAACTCATCGAAAAACTTTCATCTAGTTTTAAATTTTCGCACAACGCAACAAGGTTCTTGATGAACTTTTAATCCTTCCGATATCAACTAGTTAAATTGGGTGAAGAAATGTCATCCTCTACGCACCTTTCAAGTGGCGTTCCTCAAGGCTCCATTCTTGGCCCTCTCTTATTCAGTTTATTTATTATTGATTTATCAGAGGTAACCGAAGACAGCAATTATCATTTTTATGCCGATGATGTACAGCTGTACACTAGTAGCGCTGTAGGCTTGATCGAATATTGTGCGGCACGCATCAATAGCGACATTGATAGAATTTACAAGTGGTCTTTCCAAAATAATCTACCATTGAACATTGGCAAATCTCAATAAATCATCTTTTATAATCATTTGGAGAAACTATCTTCGTCAAATTTGCCAGTTGTCGTGCTAAATGGGTCTACTTTGCAATTGCTTACACGGGTACGTAGCTTGAGTACCAAGCTTGACTCTTGTATGAGCTGCTGTAGCTATACTAAAGCTGTTCTTGGTCAAATTTATACAGTATTACGCCGGCTCTGGCTGTTCGCTAGTATTCTTTCTACTAATAAGCGATTAATGCTGGGTAAGACTCTTTTAATACCTCTTTTCACTTATGGAAGATTGATATTTTCCATTATCGATTCTATTTGTACACGAAAATTCGAAGTTGCCTTTAATGATTATATTCGATTTATTTACGGGTTGAGAAGATTTTCGCGCTCCTACTTTGTCCTCTCAATTAAATTACGAGGTGTGTTCAAAAAGTAAAGAGACTTTATATTTGTATGAAAAAATATTTATTTATTCATCAATATTTATATTGTCCCCTTCAAAAAAATCCCCCTTAGATACAATGCACTTGTGCCAACGCTTTTTCCAGTCCTCAAAGCACTTCTCATATACATTTTTTGGTATAGCCTTGGGCTCCTCCAGCGATGCAATTTTTATTTCATCAAGCGTTGCAAATCTCCGTCCTTTCATAGGTTTTTTCGGTTTTGGGAACAGGAAAAAGTCGCAGCGGGCCAAAACCCGTGGAACATGGTGGCTGAGGCATGATTGTCATTTTGTTTTTGGCCAAAACATCATCAAATTTCTGACCAATATTCAGAAGTTTCGGAACAAACTTCGCTGACACACGTCTCACGCTCAAAACATACGAAAAAATTGCATGACACGAGCCGACTGATATGCCAACATCATCAGCAGCTTCTCTTATGGTAATTCGTCTATTTTCAAAAACAATTTTCTTCACAACTTCGACAATATCTTCTGTTGTTGACGTGCTGGGGCATCCAGAGCGAGGTTCGTTGTTGTCATCTTCTCTCACTCAGAGCAGACTCACGGTACGCCACTGTCAACATTTCAAGTGTTTTGGAGCACTTTTCATTTTTCACACAAAATTTGATGCAAATTCTTTGCTCCATTTTTTATAATAATAAAAAACCGCCGAGCACAACAAAACACGTCTAACCTTTTGAACTCCCAAAAACAAACGAAGTATGCTATGTACTTGAAATTGTGAACATATGTTCAGGACATGTGTACCAACACAACAACGACAAAAAATCGATAATCGAATGTTCGTTACCTGCGAAATTTGAAATTAATTTAATTTTATTTACTTTTTTTTCTCTAATCTTGCGTAAAAAAAGATTATAAATCTTGCGAAATCATTTTTCTGAATGAATAATTTTGAATTTGAACTTGAGAAGTGCAAGGAAAGGAAGGTGATGACCCAAAATACGAAAATTTTAATTATTTTTGTTTTAGGGCTGTGGTAAAATCGATCCATTTAATATACATACATAAAAAATAATAATTTGAAGTATAACTTTTATATACTGATGGCGGGCCCTAACCTGCATAAGGTGTTTCAAGTAAAAAAAAAATTTTATCTAAAACTTCTACCCCTCCCTTACAAAAGTATTTGTTCATCCAATTCTAAGAACTCACTTATCACCAAACCATTAAACGCTATCAATCTGAAATTTTGTACATTTCTACCCCACCCATACAAAAGTATTATTTCGTCTAATTTCAATAAATCTACTAATAAACAACAAATTAAAAGCTACGAACTTGAAATTGCATTAAGTTTTGCGATTCCATCACCTCCTCTAACCCCTCCCATATAAATGTCTGGTTTCGTGCATATAAAATAGACCGAATTTCATAAGAATTATAAGCAACTCCGTTTGTAAGACTAACATTCTATACATTCTATATTAAAGCAATCAATTAAAAACTTACCAACATCCACTCATCTTTTCTACCCCATCCCTTCCATACAAACCCAAACTTGCATATATAAATAAATGAAATATTGATTCTATGTACTGGAACTATTGATCGTGGTCGCAGTTAAGTGTTAAATAATTGACAACTGCCCTACCCTAGAACCCTCATTCACATAGTCCATCCAGCCTAACCTGTATATTGACTTCCCGCGCATCCTCAACTTGTTCCCAGTATAATAAAGTTGCGCCCGATTTATTGGCAGATTTTTTTAAGGTTTTTGTGTACTATTGTCCTAAAAGATACATTGAATATACATACATATTGTAAATTATTGTAACATATATTTGTAAATTTTAGTAGTTTAAACAGCTACGACAAAATTGGTAACCCTACTTCTAATATTGATCTACTGATTTAATTCCAATTCTGCTTGTCATCTACTTACGTATGAATTAATTTAATCATTAATTTCGTTTATTTTTAGCACAGCATAAAACGGTAATGTGAGAATGACGTTTAAACTGAAAATTAGGTGAAATTTATCATTTTCATGACAAATATCAGATAGCATTCCATATTGAATCACAAGGCTAAACAAACCCATTACTCATTCCACTTTATAAAATAAAATGTTGTGCTAGTGAATTAGGGGAAGGCCATGTACCTTGGACCTATTTTGTCTTACTGCTATTGCTGTTTTGACAAATTTAAAGTTTTGAAAAAATAGATTTCAGTAGTTTTCTGCCCTTTGTTTTTAGTAAATTTCCAATATTGGTTACCTTTTCTATTGCTTCCAGTACTTCGCACAGGAAAAATAAATAGTTTTTCGGCGTCTAAAGTAACCTCCATACTCTCGATGAAATCTGAGAGTATTATAAGTTTTCCACAAAGTTTATAACGCTAAGAAATAAGGCTCAGAGAAAAAATGAATGACACAGAAGTTCATATTATCACTCAAAAATTTAAAAACCGGACGCCCGTCCATTCGTTTAGCTCGAGAACGCGGCAAAAAAGTAAGGTTAAGCACAAGAACGAGTCAAATCGCTCCACCCATTCTACCACCTCCCATACAAAATGACAGAATTTCGGAATCAGACAATATACGCAATTCCTCGAAAAATGTGATATGTATTGACCTGAAATGTGAAACATATTATTTTTATGATGATTTCAATCTACTGTTTAAAACGTATTTGAGTCCCCCACTCCTTCCACCATCTCCCATGCAAATTACACTTTTTCATGAAATATTATAAACCAGTTTACTCAGTACGTATCAAATTAATCAAGCTGAAATTGTGCATGAAATATTCCTTTAGAATTATTAGTAAGACCAAAAAAAATTAGACGATTAGCTGCACTCCTTCTACCCCCTCCCATACAATATGGCACAATTTCACAACATTACAATAAAATCGATTTCCTTGAAAATGATGAAGGCTACGTTCATTTTTTCAATATTTGCGGATTTAGTACAACATTTAAGCTCGTTAAATTTTATAAGTACTGAGAAAATTGGTTTATATTATTTCATGAAAAAGTGCAGTTTGTATGGGAGGTGGTGGAATTTGTATACTATAGATCACATTTCTGATAGAAATAATTTATTATAAATTTCAGAGTAATAGCTCTCACAGTTTCCAAGAAAATTTGATTATTATATACAAGCACATGCAACCACTCGTGAGTTGCCAAGCTCAGTCCAGAACTTAAAATGTGAGTAATATAATAAAAGAGGTCGATGCTATTATATGAGGGCTTTCTTATAAACGACATTCTTTGTTATAAATTTTCCATTCGATTTATTTATAAATAGCTTCATAAATTATTATATCAAATCTTGTTGTGTTAGGACTCATGAGGTGGTGACATAGATTTGTCCCATGTGAAAATACACTGTCATTTTAGGAAAATTCGAATTCACAACGTGCTTAAAAAATATTAAAAAGCAAGTTGGATTGGCCGAAAATCGACCCGGGCGGCCCGTGTAGTAGGCGAGCATTCCACCACTAAGCCACCGATGCCGATGAACTTGTCTCGACAAAATTTAGCTACAATTTTCGGATCTACTTTAATTAGAGTCAAATGGATTCACTTTTAGACATCAAGTCGTTAGTTTCGAAATAAAAAAATCAATTTTATTATGAACTCAGACATGAATATTTTTACTGTAGTCATGTCGTAAAAAAAATATTTTGGGAAAATTCGATTTGATGCAGTGCTATAAAGCTATTTAAAGAAAGTTTCGTGTGCCGGGAATCGAAGCCAGGACCTCCGTGTTCTCCTCCGATCATTCTACTACCGCAACACCAATACTAATGAACTTTTCTTATCAAAATTTAGCCACAATTATTTGATCTACTTCAAAGCTAAGAGTCAAATAGATTGACTTTTAGAATTTTCGAATAAAAAAAAAACATTGATTTTATTTTCAAACTCAAGCATGGAATAAAAATTATTTGGAATTATAATGTTTTCACTTTAATCAAATCTTAAAAAATAATCTGGCCGCGAATCGAACCCGGTTCCGGCTGCTTAGCAGTTTTTCCACTTAACCACCGATACTGATGAAATTATCTTGGCAAGACTTAGTAATCTACTTAATGAGTCACGTGACTTAAGATATATGCACAGTTTTTGCTTATTATATAGATTTTTGAAAATGTGTCATTTTGTATGGCAGGGGGTATAAGACGTTAGGGGATTGAAATAAAACCAAAAGCACATCTGTGAAAGATTCATTACAATCGGTTCAGCTGTTTATACTCTAGATGAAATCTGAGAGTATTATAAGTTTGCTCTAAAGTTTGTAACGCCAAGAAATAAGGCTCGGAGAAAAAAATGATGAATACAGAAATTAATATTATCACTAAAAAATCTCAAAACCGGATGTCCGTCCGTCCGTCCGTCCGTCCGTCCGTCTGTGCGCGCTCTAGCTTGAGAACGCGTTGAGCTAGATAGTTCAAATTTTGTACACGTCGTTTTTGACAAAAAAGTAAGGTCAAGTTCGTGAACGGGCCAAATCGCTCCACCCCTTCTACCCCCTCCCATACAAAATGACACAATTGCGCAATTTGACAATAAACGGATTTGCACGAAAAGTATAAAAGCTATTGGCCTGAAATTTGGAATATGTTACTTTTATGATAATATCAATCTACCGTACGAAAATTATGCGTATCCTCCCCCTCCTTCTACCACCTCCCATACAAACTGTACTTGTCATGAATTACTCTAAGCCAATTTACTCATTGCGTATACAATTTAGAGAGCTGAAATTGTGCACCAAATATTTATTTGAAATTGTTAGTAAGCCCAAAAAAATTTAGACTATTAGCTTCACCCCTTCTACCCCCTCCCATACAAAATGACACAATTTCGTAATTTGACAATAAACGGATTTACTCGAAAAGTATAAAAGCTATTAATCTGAATTTTCGGATATGTTATTTTCATAGTAATTTTAATCTACAGTAGAAAAATTATTTGCTTCCTCTCTCTCCTTCCACCCCCTCCCACACAAACTACACTTTTTCATGAAATGCTCTAAGACGATTTTCTCAGAACATATAACATTTATTGAGCTCATATTTTGTAATAAATACTTAATTAGTATTAGCACTAAGATCAGAAAAAAATATTTGATTACCTTCACTGCTTCTACCCCCTCCCATACAATATGACATAGTTTCACAACTTCACAAAAAATCGATTTTCTTGAAAAGTATAAATGGCACTAGTCTGAAATTTCAGGGATGTCAATTTTACAATATTCCTAGTTATTTCTGAAAAAAATCACTCTAATCGCCCCACTCTTTCTACCACCTCCCATACAAACTGCACATTTTCACTAAATCTAACTCACTAATTTTTTCAGTTCCCATTCAATTTTTGGAGTAAGCATTTTGTACAAAACATTTTTATAGCTACTTTAGCATGATGGGGAAAAATTAGTTCAATGCTGTCATCCCTTCTAATACTTCCCATGCGAAATTTCTTGGGATCACAAAAAATTCTATTTCATCTAGAGTATCGTAAGATTGCGCTTTACGCGCAATCGTAGCCCTGTTATGTTTTTCAGTTAAATCCGGACAGACAGAAAAAAGCAAAACGCTAACTTATAGGCGTAACAAATAACAGACAGATAGTACAATTATATTGATGTATACATTGCAGCTCTTTTACTGAAAAAGATTTCAGTTGATAACTGAAAAGTTTTAAAAACGTGGTTAATTAACGAAATATCGATTACTAGAAAATATTCGTTAAGGCTAAGTGAAATGACGAACCTATTACACTAAGAGCATAATAATAAATTTAATATGTGGCAATTACAGTAATAAAGATAATGGAATTTCCAAAGAAAACTGAAAAAGTCATGATTTATTAAATTAAGATTGACTTGGTATTATTTTGTGTCAAAATGTCTTGATATTCTTCTTCTTCTAATTAGAAAGTGCAATTGATATTAGTGTAATGAATTTTAAAAGGTGTGAATTCGGATTCAACTAGATCAGTGCCCATTTAAATATCATAACACAAAGTTAAAGTTAAAAACATAACAGGGCTACGATTGCGCGTAAAGCGCAATCTTACGATACTCTAGATGAAATAGAATTTTTTATGATCCCAAGAAATTTGTATGGGGAGTGTTAGAAGGGGTGATAGCATTGAACTAATGTTTTCCCCATCATGCTAAAGTAGCTATAAAAATTGTTTTATACAAAGTGCTTACTCCAAAAATTGAATAGGAACTGAGAAAATTAGTGTGTTAGATTTTGTGAAAATGTGCAGTTTGTATGGGAGGTGGTAGAAAGAGTGGGGGATTTTAGTGAATTTTTCAGAAATAACTAAAAATATCATAAAATTGACATCTCTTAAATTTTAGACAAGTAACATTCATACTTTTCAAGAAAATAGATTTTTTGTGATGTTGTGAAACTGTGTCATATTGTATGGGAGGGGGTAGAAGCAGTGAAGCTAATAAATTATTTTTTTATGATCTTAGTGATAATGCTGAATAAGTATTTATTACAAAATGTGAGCTCGATAAATGTTATATGTTCTGAGCAAATCGGTTCAGAGAATTTCATGAAAAAGTGTAGTTTGTATGGGAGGGGGTGGAAGGAGAGAGAGGACGCCAAACATTTTTAAAGTGTAGATTGAAATTATTATGAAAGTAATATATCTCAAAATTCAGACTAATGGCTTTTATGCTTTTCGAGCAAATCCATTTATTGTCGAATTGCGAAATTGTGTCATTTTGTATGGGAGTGAGTAGAAGGGGTGAAGCTAATCGTCTAATTTTTTTTGGCCTTACTAACAATTTTAAATAAATATTTAATGCACAATTTCAGCCCGCTAAATTTTATACGCACTGAGTAAATTGGCTTAGAGTAATTCATGATAAGTACAGTTTGTATGGGAGGTGGTAGAAGGAGGAGAAGGACACGCATAATTTTTATACGGTAGATTAATATTATCATAAAAGTAATATATTCAAAATTTCGGGTCAATAGCTTTTATACTTTTCGAGCAAATCCGTTTATTGTCAAATTACGCAATTGTGTCATTTTGTGTGGGAGGGGGTAGAAGGGGTGGAGCGATTTGGCCCGTTCATGAACTTGACCTTACTTTTTTGTTAACAACGACGCATACAAACTTTGAACTTTGAACTTTCTAGCTCAACGCGTTCTCAAGCTAGAGAGGACACGGACGGACGGACGGACGGACATCCGGTTTTGAGGTTTTTGAGTGATTACATGAACTTCTGTATCATTCATTTTTTTCTCCGAGCCTTATTTCTTGGCGTTACAAACTTTGTGGCAAACTTATAATACTCTCAGATTCAATCTAGAGTATAAAAATTCGCAGCTAGCGAAAGAAATTCGGAAATTTGTTATAGCGATTCGTCCATTGGACTATCGCCACCCATGACAAATTCGAAATAGCAATGGATAAATTATCCATTAATCGATTTGTGAATAGATGAATTTTTAATGGACGAATGGTCCATGAATTGTTTTATGAATTGCTAGCAAATCGAAATCTATATATATACCATTAACTTAAAAAAAATTGTTTTAGTTTGCTTACTCCTCCCGCTTCCTTTTTCACACAAATGCACAATTATTATAGAAAATTAGAACGATATCTTAAAAACTAGACAAAATAAAAACATGAAATTTTAATTTATATTAATGGTAATAAACTTTTTGAAAATTATTAATAAACTTCACCGCCCTCCCTATACCTTCTCTTTTTGCATACAAATTTGTCATACGTTAGAAATTTACAGAAAGCTTATCCCGTCAAAAATATTAAAGCTATCGACAATTACAAACTTCACCCCTTACTCCTTTTTTATAAACTAATTATTAAAACACGATAAATACTAGGCGTCCCAGATAAAACAATATAAATACATATGTAATTTAAAAAAACTCAAATGAAAATCGAAATGCACTGATTTGAGAAAAAACGTTTGAAACCACCGAAATTCACATACCTGGCTTGGCCTGCTCTCGCAGAAAAACCAGATGGCGGAGGGGATAGGTTTCTACACAAACAAGTTTCTCAACGTTAGATAAGAATTAGATAAGATTAAATTATATATATACAATTACAATAGTTGAAAGTCAAACCAACGCAACAGGATCATACGTAATTATTCATGTAATATTTATAAAACATGGTTGCGTTGTAATATTACATTATCTGATAAGGAAACGCCACTTAATTATTGCCATACTACATTCGATACATGTAATCATCATGTCAACACGTACTAAAATCTTTTAAGTAAATAAAAAACATAAAAGAATTATGATTGGGCATAAAGCCCAATCATATGATACTGTAGATGAGATGGAAATGACTTTAATATACCGGAAAATATGTCATCTCAGATTCTTTCAAATAGTGAATAGAGAATTTTGCATGGGAGGTGGTAGAAGTAGAGGGGAGGTTAGTATTTTTCGTATATGACACAGAACATGGTATGCAAAATGTTTTTTGCTGAATTTAAAGTTTTTAGTTTCCATTATTTTTAAAGAAATTGGTCATAGTTTTTCTGAAATTGGGGCATTTGTATGGGAGGTGGCAGGGGAAGTGGACCGTTTAAGATGATTTTGAAACTGCTTATCATCATCCTTATCACCATGCTTTGATTCAATTTCAAAGTCGATAGCTCTCCTATACTTGAAGGAGAAATGTTTTTCTTGAATTTATAATACAGATATTTGTATGGGAGGTGGTAGAAGGAGTGAAGCGGAGCTGATAATTTTTTCTAACACTTATTTCAATTGTTAAGAAACAAATTCTGGCAAAATTTGAAGTTTGTACTTTTTCTAGTTTGAATGGAAATTGATAAAATGCATTTAACAAAAATTATGCATTTGTATGGGAGGGGGTAGAAGGAGTGTACGGATCAACACAAATTTTTTTTGTATTATTAATATTTCTATTTGTATACTTTATACAAAATATGAAGATGATAACTATAACAGTTTCGAAGAAAAATAATTTAATTTAAATTTCAAAATTTCGTGAAATTTGTATGGGAGGGGGTAGAAGGAGTGAGATAATGATAATTATTTTTAAAATAAATTGCAATTATAAATTAATTCTTTATCTTTTCAATTAGTTTCAATGAAAATCGAAAATATGTATTTTTCAAAATTGTCCATTTGTATGGGAGGGGGTAGAAGGAGTAAACGGATCGGGTCAATATTCCGTGATGTTATTGACATCTATATCGTAATACTTTGACGTAAATTTCAAGTCGATAGCTTAAATAGTTTCAAAAAAAAATCAATTTCTTATTATTTCGAAATTTCATGAAATTTGTATGGGAGGGGGTAGAAGGAGTGGGGGGATTGTGTGTGTGTAGCCCATTCACGAACTTAAAGTTAATTTTTTGCTAAAAATGACACACAAAAATTTTTAGCACTATAGCTCAAAGCTTTCGAGAGTTATGCTGTAGACAGATGCACAGACGGACAGACGGACAGACAGCAACTCGGAATCGAGGTTTTTGAGCGACAACAAATATTTCTGTACCCTTGGTAGCTCAGTGCGAGCGTTATTTCTTAGCGTTACAAACGGTAAGGCAAACAGAATATACTCTCAGATTTCATCTAGAGTATAAAAATTATGTATAACACATTATCCTATAAATGGCCACCTCGAGCCTGTTAGCAAACGTCTATTCTTTTGACGAAATTCTTAATATCATTTTTACAATATTGCCAACTAACTTCATCAATGGCGCATCCAATTTCTTTCTTGAGCTTCGGAATGGTCTGCGGATCACTGGCATAAATTTTCAGAAAATCCCAAAGAACAAAATCCAATGTAGTCAAATCGTACGATCTTGGTGGCCAATTTACATCGCCGTGGCGCCAGATAAAACGCCCCTGAAACTTCGACTCCAGAAATTACATTTCTTCACTTTCACACTGGGACAAGTTGCACCAAATTCATAAAAAGTTAATAATTATTATCATCGACGGTAGCACTATTTCCAGAAAAATTATCGAAAAAGTACGTCTCAGTCACTCCTCCAGCCCAAAATCCACACCAAATTAGTGGTGGTTGCTGTTGAATCACTTGTAAATTTTCAATTACCCAAATTCGAAAGTCCTGTTCGTTCACGTTGCCATTGAAATGAAAATAGACGATTTTCTTCGCAAAAATCACCATCGACTTGATGCTACAATATCCAATTGGCGAATGTTGTGTTAATTGGGTCTTGCAAAAAAAAAATCTTTCCTCAAAATTTGCTGTATCGAGTTTCTTGAAACTAGTCCAGTCGGATTAGATTAAAAAAGGTCTATTTGGCGAAATATTGCGATCTCGATATTTTGACATGGATATGTCTAATGGCGGGACTCAACCAAAAATTTTGTGCATCCCGAAATCGTTAACGTGACTCTATCTCTCTAACAAGCGCCCATAATCTGAGCTGAGCAGTAAGCAAATACAATATTTGGTATATGTTTCTCTTCCCGAGCCACAGAATTGTCGCCGACTTTTATGCTATCTACCGAACTAGTCGCCTGGCACTTCAGGTCGGATGCAAAACGGTCGAATTGCTGGCCGCATTTATGCTCTGATTTTTCTCCGGGGAGAGCGGTGCCTTTTTTCAATTCTACCTACTGCTCGGTTAAGAGTATGGGCGCCTGTTGGGTGGAACTAGTTTTGAGTTATTTTCTTTTGTTGATTGTCGAGCATTAACGATGCACACGGAAAAACAAAATACAGTCATCAGCAATCGCGAAACATGCAACGACAGAGGACCATACAATCGATTTCGACAATATGCAAATTTGACCAGGATAAATCAATATTATCAACGAATAGTACGAGACATTGACATTTCTATACATCCACAGAACTTCAAACGAGAGCTAGGTAAGAACAAAATCCGTACCCAGAAATTCTTAACTAATTTAACTACCTGATACTAATTAACTAATTTAACCCTAAGCATGCAATTACCACCATTCTGTATAAGATAATAAGCTTCTGTAATTGTCGATCAGTTTGATAAAGGTCTCAGCAGAGACCGAAACGTCACGAATAATAAAGCGTAACAGTGTAGAATCCGGAAAACTTTTCTTTCAAATAAATATATGTTAGTAATATGACATTTCAGAGAACATTTTTTGCCAAGGAAGTGCGCAATTTCAATCAACTATTTAAAAGTTATTCAAGTTGGAAAATGGAAGTCCCTACCTGAGAAATTCGTGCAATTTTTAAGTTTTTCTTCCACAAAGGCAAAAATGCGTCGCAGGCTCGTGAAAAAAATTGATCAGTTTATGAAGACGATGCTAGAAGGAGCATTTGACAATACTCCCCATGAAGCCATAATAGCGGCAGCTAGGAAAAAGGGTCTGGAAACGGCCACAATTAAATGGATACACGCCATGCTGAAAAGCCGAATGACAACCACGGAACTAGGTGATAGCACAGTGACTGCATAGACCTATAGAGGATGTCCTCAAAGTGGGGTACTATCCCCACTACTTTGGTCAATTGTAGTAGATGAGCTCCTGGACCGTCTAACAGACCAGGGATACAAGGCAATAGGATATGCTGATGACCTTGTCATTATCATTAGAGGCAAATATGATTCAATAATATCGGAAAGAATGCAATCAGCCTTAGAGGAGATAATGAACTGGTGTCAGTCTAAAAACTTGAACATTAACCCAAGTAAGACTGAGATAGTACCATTCTCAAATAGAAGGATAAGCCACATTGTACCTCCTGTAATAAATGGAACAACAATACCCTTTTCAGATGAGGTAAAATATCTAGGTGTTATACTGGATAACAAACTCAACTGGAACAAACATATAGAATGGACTCATGCCAAAGCACTAAAGGCATTTTGGGCCTGTAAAAGCTTATTTGGTAGAAAATGGGGATTAAAGCCCAAAATGATTTACTGGTGTTACAGAACAATCATTCTCCCAATAGTCACATACGGTTCAACGATATGGTGGACTAAAATATTACAAAGGAAAGCGCAACTTACGCTACAAAAAATCCAAAGGCTAGCTTGCCTTGGTATCACAGGTGCAATGAAAACCTGTCCGACAGCGGCAATGGAAATGTTCCTTAACATTCCTCCGATACATATCCAAATAAAAAAGGAAGCTATCAAGGGAGTGATACGCATACAGGAGAAAAACAATTATAAGTCAGGGGATTTTAGAGGTCACCTTAAAATCCTAATAGACACGAAAATGGAAGTTATAACTTCCACATTATCGGACGCGATGCCGACAAAATTCAACTTTGAAACCCCCTTCAAAGTTATAATCAGGGAACGCAAGGACTGGCAATCCATGCTAACTGATAAAACCACTCGGTAAAGAAGCCACAATCTTCCAGGCCGAACTAATTGCAATGGAGCTATGCATCCAAGAAAATATAATATCGCAATAAATCCATTTATATCCTATCGGATAGTCAGGCGGTTCTCAAAGCTTTAGCATCCAACAAACACGTATCGAAGATAGTATGGGAATGCCTTCAAAACCTAATCATCCTGGGAAAAAGGAATGATGTAACCTTAATGTGGGTACCAGGACACATGGGAATTGAGGGTAATGAAGAGGCTGATCGCCTTGCAAAAAAAGGCGCAGAGACAAATTTTATTGGTCCAGAGCCATTCTGCGGAAAACCAAAAGGGTACTTTAACCCCATACTCAAAATGTGGGTAGAAAACGAACATAAAATCTACTGGAATAGACTTCCAGGCTTGTCAATTTCAAAAACTCTGATCCTACCACAAAAAAACAAAGTGGAGGATATTTTAAAATTCAGCAAGAAGGATATTAGTATCCTAATCGGCCTAATGACGGGGCACAGTGGAGTAAACCACCACCTCAAAAATATGGGCTTAGCTGAAACCGACATTTGTCGCCTTTGTCTAGAGGACTCAGAAACGACAGTACACATCCTATGCCACTGTGAAGCAGTAGCTAGGAAAAGACACAGTCTTCTTGGAAAGGGCTTCCTTTCTACGGAGGAACTAGCCAATACGGCTCCCTTAACGATTCTCAAATTAGCAAAAGCTATTGAGTTAAAATAGGGTGAAGGGGCTATAAACGCACAATAGGCCAAGAAGGTCGCAGTGCTCTCGCGCGTTCCCCTAGTAATAATAATAATAAGACGATGCTCTATCGATACGTGTACAACATTGGCTCAAGCAATTTTGATGTCAAAAATGCACCTCGCTCTGACCGTCCAATCATGAAATTCAACGAAATTCTTCAAAAAGTTCATGAAAATCCGCATGCAACCACTTATGAAATAAGTGCGGAGCTAAACAATGCTCAGAAAGCTGTTTTGAATCATTTGCGTGCGGCTGGATTTTTCAAGAAGTTCGATGAATGGGTGTTGCATGAAATGAGTGCGAAAAATTTACTCTATCAAATTCGCGCATGCAATCAGTGACCCGGAGTTAAACTTAGAGGATCTTGGTTGGGAAGATTTAATTCATCCACCTTATAGCCCAGACCTTTCACCTTCGGTGGCTCAGTGGAAAAACTCACTTGGCATGCGAGCGGCCCCGGGTTCGTTTCTCGGCCGATATTCGTTTTTACGAATATTTTTTACGATTTTACTACAGTAAAAATATCATAATTTCAAATAAATTTTATTCCATGCATGAGTTAAAAATAAAATCGATTTTTTAGTTCAGAGCTATCGACTTGATGTCAAAAACTGAATCCATTTGAATCTAATTAAAGTAGATTCAAAAATTGGGGCTTAATTTTGGTGAGACAAGTTCATCAGTATCAGTGGTTGTGTGGTGGAATACTCGCCTACCACGCGAGTTCGATTTCTGTCCGAGAAACTTTATTTAATTATTTTTTTTTAGCACATTGCAATGATAATGCATTTTGACATAGACAAATCTATGTCACTATGACTTGAGTCAAGAAAATTTTGAGCAAGAAGATCTGAAGCTTTTTTTTTTATAGCACCGATTATAACTTAGGGGACCACCCTATAATGTATTGCACAGTTATGTCGGTTTAGGAAGAGGATGAAGTTTTGTAGTGTTAAGGGAATTTTGGGGGAAAGAGACGGAAGTGCCGATGGACATTATTTTGCGCTAAAGGTTATACTTGCTTGGAAATATGCTTGCAGGCAATGCGTTCCAAAGTCTAGACGTTCGGGGGATGAATGACAGTCTATATTTCACTGTGCGAGTAGGAATAGGGTGTATGGTAAGCTCGTGCGCGCGCTTAGCTTGACGAGTTTTTCGGGGGAAATTGTAAAGAGGAGGAATAAGTGATCTAAGTTCCGCACTACATTTACCATGAAAGTAGCTATAGTAAATGCTGAGTACTGCAACGTTCCTACGATGCTCGAGGGAGTCAATAGAAATCGTAATGGTGTCATCTCCAATTAATCGGAACGCAAGTTTTTGGATTCGATCGAGCAGCGCAAAGTGTGTTTTGGGTGCCCCAGTCCATAAATGCGAATTGTACTCTAAGCGAGGTCGAATGTAAGCCTTGTATAGATGGTAGCTAAGTCATGAGGCGTAAAATATTTTTTGCATTTACGAAGCATACCTAGGCGTTTGGAGGTGTCCAGGGCAACATCAAAGATATGTTTGCTCCAATCAAGATGGTTATTTAATTTTACGCCTAATACGATAAATTCATCTAAAGGGCTAATTGGTACGCCATTAAAGGCTAAATTAGACGATGACGCTGGAACATCACGTTTGAGGGAAAGATGACAGGTCTGTGTTTTAGCAGCGTTGAACTCTACTCTATTTTTCCTGCCCCATTCCAGGATTAAGTCGAGGTCGGAGTCCAGCAAACTGAATAACTCCCTGCGTTTGGAAGCTATTTAAAAATATAGCCAAAGGGAAATTTATTACAAAGAATGTGTATAACGAAGCCCTAATACAAAACATCGACTTATTTCATTACATTACACAGATTTTAAGTTCTGGACTGAGTTTGGCATATCAGGAGTTTTTGAAACGACCGGATGTAATTAAAAATTAATTATATATAAATTATACATATTTCTCAAAAGAGAAATTATTTTGACTTATTTATTTTTTAACTTATTCAACAATAGCAATAAGCCTTATAAAATGTCTTCCTTTTCGTATAAATTATGCGTGCGAAGCACGGGTGCCATGTCCTTGTTATAATATATTCTAAATTTCAAATTATTTGCTCTTATAGTTACCAAGAAAGTTTGATTATTATACATTTTGAAAATTAGTCATTTTGTATGGGAGGAGGTAAGAGGCGTACTTTTTAAAATTTCGCTCCAAATATAGCGGGCTTCACATTTGTCAAACTATGATAAAACGCCTCTAGTGTTCCATGTAGTAGCTTCGATAGTTTCGAAGAAAATTTTTTTCGAAATTGAGTCAAATTTATATGGGAAATAAAAGTTCTTTTTCAAATTTCAACTCGTTAACGATCTAAAGTTATATTGTAGACAGACGGACAAGCAAAATTAATTTAGAGTATAAATATTTATATGAAAGCTGAAAAAGAAAACAATTCAAGTAAATAAGAAGTAGCAACTATGAGAAATGTAATCAATGTTGCGCATTCACATATTAGTAAACCATTTACTAAAAAAAAATTGAATAGATCAACTTAACAAATTTAAATAATTTCGTTTATCAATAAATGTCAATTGGGCTAAATAGACTTAAATTGAAAAAAAAATCTCAGAACAATATTATGATGCGATTATTAACGTTCTCACTAATGTATTATTTATTCTGTGATAAAGTAGTATCAATCACGTGGTAGTAACAAGTGATCTCCAGACAAGTTTGTTCTATATTCTGCCTCATCTTGAGAATTTAAAAATCTTATCAGCATATTTGTTGACAAAATGTAACAAATGTTAGCGAGATGAAATATTTTATTATTATTACTTTTGTAGCGCATAATTTTTGTTCCATGGCCTAATTGCTCCGTTATGCATTTTTCACACTAAAGTGTTTTCATTGTTTAAACATTCATAATCACTCAAATTAAAGTTATTACAAAAAAAAACACAACAGAACTACGATTGCTAGATGCAATGCAAGTTTCAGTGACTCTACAAGATGATTTTCCTGCCATATTAGAAACCCACTTACATATGTATGTAAGTAAATTACGTCGTAAATTAAAATTATTATAACGTGAGTCACTAAGCTGCATCTTTTGTATGGGAAGTGGCAGAAGGGATGGGGGGATTTCTACGTTTTTTACAGATGTATATAAAATCGATATAGAAATGAATTTAAATTTCAGATAAGTAATCTCTATACTTTCCAAAATAATCACCATATTATAAAATTGTGAAATTCTGTCGTTTTGTGTGCGAGCTGAATGAAGGAGTGGCAGGATCGAACTCATTTTTTTACATCTCATTATGGAACTACTACCGAAATATACTTTTGCATTAAATTTGAGCTTCATAAGTTCAATAGGTACTGAACAAATTGGTACATTGTTTTTTATTAAATAGTGCTGATTTTACTTTATTATTCTAATAATAAAGTATTGTGATCGACACAAGAAAAAAAAAAAACTTTGCTACCCTGAAATTTTTTTTTTTCGCGTTTCATGACTAAATTAGCCTAAAAATGCAAAAAAAAAAAAATCCGTCTGTTTGTACGCCGTCCGCCGTACGCCGTCCGCCGTACGCCGACGTGTACGCTCAGCGCACATTAACTCCCAAACCCTTCAAGATAGAAAGTTCATTTTTGGAGGGATTATAGGTAGTTGCGAATCTCAGGCGGATACCCATTTTGGGGGGTGTACGAGTTCAGGGGGAGGCAGGGGGAGCGCTTAAACCGAAAAATACGAATTCAAATATCTCAACCTTGGTTACAGCTAGGAAACTAAAAATCAATATACATATAGAGGAGTTTGTAGGACAACTTTTAAAAATAATTTAATTTTTTTATCCATTGGGGTGCGAAAAGGGGGGGCTAAGAACCAATTGTCGGCCGAATTTTTTGATTATATCTTCGAAAGTACTTCCTATAAAAAATTGATATTTTGAGACCATTAAGATGGCATATGGATGTGCTAGAATCAGTTTAGATAGAAGCTAATTATTGTAAGGGGAAGGGTCAGGGGGGCTGCAAAGAAAAACACTTAAAAATTAATATCTCGACTATCTCTTAAGCTATGTAATTGAAACTTGAAACGTGTACTAAGCTTTATTAGCATAATATAAAAAAAATACAACATGTGGACATAATAGTAGTGGGGGAAATGGGGGGCATTTCAAAAATGGCGCACTTTCCAAAACTACAAATCACCAAAACTCAAAATTGAATACAGATATCAAATCAAAAATTTGTCAGATTGTAGAACTATATAGTGTTTAATTTTGGTAAAAAATTTAAGCTGGGGGGTGTAAGGGGAGGGAGGTGGAAAGCGAAAATGTTGAAAATTTTGAGTGATTTTTTTATGGCTCTCGTAAAAGATACAAAGTTTAAATTTTGCACGTCGACATATCTATTTAATGATCACAGAAAAAAAATAATAATTTGTTCCAAAATTGTTATGCACCGAAGTGGAGGTCTAACGTGCACAAAGTGTTTCATGTGCAATGAAAAAAACATATAAACTGAAAATTTTTGAATGAAATTTTTAGGTAGAAACTTGAAAATTTGCGAAATGCATTTAAAAAAAATCTGTAAGAGTTTGAAATATTAACTCGTTGAATATCTTTAAGACTTCTACCCCCTCCCATACAAAATTATTTTTTCGACCATTTTTAAGAAATCAATTATCACCTAACTATTACATGCTATCAACTTGAAATTTTGCACAAGAACTAACAAAAATAGTTAAAATAAAATTACGTTAAAAGTTTTGAGATCGCACTTGCCCTTCTACCCCCTCCCATACAAAAGTATGATTTCGACCAATTTCATTAAATCATTTATTAACTAACAAATTAAAAGCTACAAACTTGAAATTTTGTACAAGCACCTTACAAAAGAAACGAAAAAAAACTGCATCACAAATTTTACGATTCCTCTACCCCCTCCCATACAAATGTTTGGTTTCGTGCATTTAAAATACACCGAATCCAATGAAAATTCTATGCAACTTCGTCTATGAAACTGACATTCTATACAAAGAATATTGGATTTGGTTCAAGCAATCAATTAAAAAACCATTTACATCCACCTACCCTTACTATCACCCTCCCCCCTCCCTTCATGAAAACTTAAACTTGTATAAATAAAGGAATGAAATATGGAGCGTTTCCGGAAAGTGTTAAATTGAGAACTGCCCTGCTCAAGAAGCTCCTTTCACTTAGTCTTCCCTAACCACTCTAACCTGCATATTGACTTTCTACGCATGCGCATTTTGTCCCAAAAATAATAAAGTTTCGCCCGACTTGTTGGCAGTTTATTTAAACTTCAGACTACTCATGGTATTTTCCAAGATAATCGACTTAATACAAAGTTGTAAAATTGTATGATTTTATTTGGGCGGTGATAGAAGAGGTAGATCCTAGTTGGTAGCGGGTTGGTCTACAATACGAAGGTCGTGAGTTCAAATCCCGGTCGACGCATAATTCTACCACATTACCTGCTTGGGTATATCTTAGTTACCTATGCCTACGAAAATTAAAATTCGTAGATAGAGGGTTGTGCGAAGAGCTAACAACCTTTCCACGTTAAGTAATGGAAATATTAAGGAACCTGAAGGCCAAGGTCCGATTTGGACTGTATTGCCATTGTAGAATAGAAAGAATAGAATTGAAATGATTTCGGATAATAAATTAACATTCCATTAACAATATTCTGGTTAGATTTACACGATGAATATCCAAGCTTGGCAAAACTGGCTAGAATTATATTATCATTTGCTACCAATTATTTGTGTTTAGCCGGTTTTTTCAAACATTATGCGATACAAACAAAATATCGAATGCAAATGAAATGAAATGAAAAATCCAAAGGCTAGCTTGTCTTGGTATCACAGGAGCAATGAAAACCTCTCCACGGCGGCTATACTTCTCCAAATAAAAAAGGAGGCTATCAAAGGGTGCTACGCATACAGAGCGAAAACAATTACAAATCAGGGAATTTTAAAGGTCACCTCAAAGTCCTAAAAAACCCAAAATCCTCATTAGCGGACGTTATGCCGACAAAATTCAACTTTGAACCACCCTTCAAAGTTACAATCAGAGAACGCAAGGACTGGCAATCCATGCTACCTGAAACGAAAGAGGAATTAACCAACTGGTATACAGAAGGCGTTCACCTTTGAGGGGACAGGAGCCGGAGTCCAAGGTCGTAACTTCTCGGCTTCAAAACCATCCGGCAAAGAAGCCACAATCTTCCAGGCTGAACTAATTGCAATGGAGCTATGCATCCAGGAGAAAATAAGGAGAGCTCATCGCAACAAATGTATTTATATCCTATTGGATAGTCAGACGGTTCTCAAAGCCCTGTTGCTCTGTTGTCCTCGGATGCTTCGGTTTCCATGCCTTGTTAATTTCGCTCGCTTTGTATCCATTTGCTGTGAATGCCCGATTCAAGTGTTCCTTTTCCTTTCGTATACTGCCCGGATTTCCTTCAGTTATACGTCGAGCTCTGTGTATTAGGGTCTTCAGTACGCCTGTTTTCTGGCTTGGAACAGCAAATGGATACAAAGCGAGCGAAATTAACAAGGCGTGGAAACCGAAGCATCCAAGGACAAAAGAACGAGAAGACACTGAACGATGGGTAAGACTACCTTACATCCAGGGCACGACGGATAAGATAGGAAAAACCCTTCGAAAATCCAACATTCACTACCCCAACTATAGGGTTATCCAATAAGAGGTGTTATTTTGAAACTTTTCCCGTAAAAGATCAATGGTTTCGGTGCTTGTGTGGCACGTAGCGACGTTTTGTTGAAAGTAAACGTTATCCAGATCAATATCATCCAATTCCGGCCATAAAAAATCATTAATCATCTCTCGATAGCGCAATCTATTCACCGTAACTGTTGCTCCAGCCTCGTTTTCGAAAAAAGGTCCAATGACCCTACCGGACCATAAACCGCACCAAACAGTCACACGCTGAGGATGGAGAGGCTTTTCAACAATAACTCTTGGGTTTTCCGAGCCCCAGATGCGACAGTTTTGCTTGTTGACGTAGCCACCGAGGTGGAAATGGGCCTCATCAGTCAAGAATAGAATTTTAATAATGTGAATCTTAATAATTTCAATGCGTTGTTGAAGCTTGTATCGTTCCATTTTTATTAATGGCGTAGTTCCTACTTGTCAAATATCAAAAAATGACAGCTTCAAAAGTGACATCTACCGAAATAGCGGGCTATTCAAAATAACACCCCTTATAGAATAACCCTATACTATCCGAGGAATTTTAGGAAACCAGAAGGACAAAAAACCATTGGAGACTGAAGGAGGATATTCTGAAATTCAGAGAGTAATATTACTCTAATCGTCCTAATGACGGGACACAGTGGAGTAAACCACCACCTCAAAAATATGGACTTAACTGAAATCGACATCTGTCGCCTCTGTCTCGAAGACTCAGAAACGACAGTAAACATCCTATGTCACTGTGAAGCAGTAGCTAGGAAAAGACACAA
Organism: Chorisops tibialis; assembly: GCA_963669355.1. NCBI lineage: Eukaryota > Metazoa > Arthropoda > Insecta > Diptera > Stratiomyidae > Chorisops > Chorisops tibialis. The sequence goes on along the minus strand of OY770264.1, from coordinate 37,875,075 downwards.
TATTCTCGGAAAAGGTTTCATTTCTACCGAGGAACTAGCTAACATGGCCTCCTTAAGGATACTTAGATTAGCCAAAGCTATAGAGTTATTGTAGGGTAAAGAGGAAATAAACGCACAATATGCCGGGAAGGTCGCAGTGCTCTTACGTGTTTCCCAAATTATAGAAAAAAAAAAAAAAACAAATGCGAGTTCAATTATTGAACACCAAGTTTTAAACGTATCATGGAATCGAAAAACCAGAAACACCTTTCTCATTAAAGATATTATTTCTATTTTATATACGTACTAGCGATCGCCCGCGACCTTGTCCGCTTAGGAATCGCAATAATAACATTTTTTGAGAATGTAGTTAGTAGTACGTTATGTTGGATAAATAATCTGGTTAGTTCGATGGAATGAACACAATGCTTTGTATTTTGTTGGAATCAGAACCATAAATTATTAAGAATGAAAGCATGATACTCGCATTTATATCGGACAGGCTCGTGATCAAATCAAACCCGTGATTCGAGATCATATGTATACGTGTTAAGGACATGTGAATAGTTGTAGTTTGTGTTAATTAAAAAAAGCCCAAATAAAATGACATTAAGCTTAAAAACATAACAGGACTTCGATTGTGCGTAAAGCCCAATTATATGATACTACCGATGAAATCGAAATTTTTGTAATCTTAAGAATTTTTTTGTGGGGAGTGATAGAAGGGATGACTGTACTAAATTAATTTATTTCACACCATGCTAAAGAAGCTATAAAAATACTTTGCACCAAATTTAAGCTTGAAAAACTGAATAGGTAACTTGAGAAACTTAGTGCATTGGATTTAGTGAAAATGTGCAATTTGTATGGGAGGTGGTAGAAGGAGTGGGGGGTTTTAAGTAATTTTTCTAGAAACAACTGTAATCACCATGCAATTGATATGATTTAAATTTTAGATCAGTTAGATTCACACTTTTCAAGAAAATCGAGTTTTTGCAAAGTCGTGAAATTGTGTCATATTATACGGGAGGGAGTAGAAAGAATGGAGCTAATCGGTTAATTTTTCCCGATAATAATAATAATGCTAATTAGGGATTTAACACAAAATTTTAGCTCGATCAAAATTATACGTACTGAGAAAATTGGTTTAGAGTATTTAATGAAAAAGTGCAGTTTGTATGGGAGGTGGTGGAAGGAGTGGAGGGTTTTAAGTTATTTTTTGAGAAGCAATTAAAATTTGAATGATAATTTTAATTGCTTCTCAAAAAATTGATATATTTTAAATTTCAGAATAGTAGCATTGACGCTTTTCAAGAAATTCGAATTTTCGCAAAGTCGTGGATTTGTGTCAGATTGTATGGGAGGGGGTAGAAGGAATAAACCTAATTGGTTAGTTTTTTCTTGATATCAATAGCAATGCTAATTAAGGATTTAATACAAAATCTTAGCTCGATGAAAGTTATACGTACTGAGAAAACTGGAGTATAGTATTTCATGAAAAAGTTTGGTTTGTATGGGAGGTGGTGCAAGGAGTAGGGGGATTCAAACTATTTATATACTTGAAGATTAAATTTCAAATTAATAACTTTTATAGTTTCCATGAAAATTTGATGCCAGTGGATAATGCGTGGATGAAAATACGAGACGGCATCAAATCCTCCGCGGAAGAGGTATTAGGATATCAAGCACGGCGAAAAAGTAATGATTGGTTCGACCAAGAATGTCGCGACGCAATAGATAGAAAGAACGAAGCTTACAAAATTTTTACTGAACGACTAACACGAGCCAAAAAAGAAAGATATGACGAGCTTAGGCGATATGCGAAAAAGACCTGCAGACGAAAACAAAGGAAGTACCATAATGACAAGATACAAAAAATGGACGACGACATGAGAAAAAATAATACGCGGGACGCATACGCCATAGTAAAAGACTTGAAAAAGGGATATAAACCAAAAACCAGTCTCTGCAAAGACGCAGAGGGCAATATAATCAGCGACACAGAAGAAATCAAAAGGAGATGGGCTTCATACTTCGAACATCTTTTGAATCCCATCCCAGTAGCACCGATAAGGACAGACAACATTTCAATTCAAGCCTCAACTGACGAAGATGAACCATCATCGACACCACCCACGCTTCCTGAAATCAAAGCAGCCCTATGTGACCAAAAACGAAACAAAGCACCGGGAATTGACGAAATACCAGTTGAACTTCTGAAAAACGGTGGAAACTGTGTCGCTGAAATACTGCACAGCATGATATGCAAAATTTGGACAGAGGAAATCATACCCGACGACTGGCGAAAAAGCATTATATGTCCAATTTACAAGAAAGGAGACAAACTCTGCTGTGAGAACTACAGAGGTATATCATTGTTGTGTACGTCCTATAAAATACTGACAAAAATAATTGAACGTCGTCTTAAGCCCTATACTAATCAAATAATTGGCGAATACCAAGGCGGATTCAGAACCGGACGATCTACAACAGACCAGATATTCTCGGTGAAACAGGTGCTTGAGAAATGCTGGGAATATAACACAGACGTGCACCAAATATTCGTAGATTTTAAACAAGCATACGACAGTATCGACAGGAGCGTACTGTACCAAATCATGCTTGACTTTGGAATTCCTCCAAAACTAGTCCGACTAACAAGACTCACAATGACGAACACTGAATCCCAAGTGAGAATACAAACCGATTCCACAACCAGCTTTCCAACGGAATGTGGTTTAAAGCAAGGAGATGGTCTAGCTCCTATGCTTTTCAACTTGGCACTAGAGTATGTCGTCCGAAAAATCCCAGTCGACACCAACGGGACACTACTATTCAAGTCCACCCAACTAGTAGCATACGCTGACGACATTAACATTCTAGCAAGATCCTTCCCTAGTGCTAAGGAGGTATTTGTCAATCTTGACTCCGCCGCAAAAGAAGTCGGGTTGCGCATTAATGAAAGCAAAACAAAAGTAATGACGCAAACAAGAAGGAGAACGCCAATCAGACAAAACATAACAATTGCGGAATATAATTTGGAGAGTGTGGACAACTTCATATATCTTGGGGCTAATCTAGCAAAGGACGGTAATGAAACAGACGAAATCAAACGACGGATAATACTAGCAAATAAGACGTATTATTCGGTACTTCCAATAATGAAATCCAAGAAAGTGCACAGGAACAATAAGCTGCGGATTTATAAAACTATTATACGACCTGTGCTCTGTTATGGCAGCGAGACGTGGACATTAACGCGAACTTCCGAAAAAGCAGTTAACGCATTCGAAAGAAAGGTCCTCCGAAGAATTTTGGGACCTGTGAAGGAAGGAACGGAATGGCGAATAAGATACAACCATGAGTTGTATCAGCTCTACGACGAGCCAGAAGCTTCAACGTTCATCAAGTTACGTAAACTGCAGTGGGCTGGCCATGTAGAGCGAATGGAAGACAGAAGAATCCCCAAACGTGCTCTTAAAGGCAAAGCGAGTGGTAACCGGCCAGTAGGCAAACCACGCAAGCGATGGGAAGACTCGGTTGATGAAGACAGCAAAGCCATTCTAAAAATTAGCAGCTGGAGGACGCGGTCTTTGGATCGAGACGATTGGAGGCGACGACTTCAGGAGGCCAGGGCCCGATTTGGGCTGTCGCGCCATTGATGATGATGATGATGAAAATTTGAATTATTATAAGTTTTTGAAAATGAGTCACTTTGTACAGGAGGGGGTAGAAGGCGTGGGGGGAGTAAAATAAAACCTAAGGCAGATTACTCCCCGAGATAGACCTAATAAACTGTGAAAGTTTCATTGCAATCGGTGCAGCCGTTTTTGCGTGAAAGCCGGAAAGACAGACAGAGAAATTTTTTAAAAACTTTTGATTCTGCTTAGTTATTGCTAAAATGAAGCAAAAAACTTACTTATAGCAATTTATAAACAATTAACAGACAGACACTACAATTATATTTATATAGATTATAGTTATCTACATATTTTTGTTTTTATTACCACCATTATTTATTTCTATGATTGCTTTTTTTTTCCTTAGTTTTCGAAAACAATATTTGTTTCATTTAATATTTCATTAAATTTTGGGGGAGCTATTGTTAAAAAAAACAAATGGTTCCATTGTCTTGGAAAAAAAACTTCTCAGGGTTCCACGTCCAAAATAGCTTAGGTAACCTTGATTTAGAGTACCGCATGATTGGACTTTACGCCTAATCGTAGTCCTGTTATATTTCTTAATAATTCTTTTGGAATAATATCCATAAAAAAGGAAAGAAAAACCATTTCCAAATTTGTTTATAAATCATTTATTATACCCGTCCAAATGTTAGTATTTATCAAAAGCTACTCAAGAATATCACTAACGAAAAACACAATTTACAGAAGTCAATAGCTACAAAAATTAAGTTAAAACATAACAGAATTATGATTGGGCCTAATGCCCAATCATGCTTTAGATGAAAGAGATTTTTTTTTGATTTTAAGAAATTTTGTTGAGGAAGAAGTAGAGGGGGTAACGACATTCAACTAATTTTTTTACATCACGCCAGAGTTGCCATCAAAATGTTTTATACAAAATTTTGGATTCATAAATTTAATGGGTACTGTGAAAATTAGTGAAATTGTTCAGTTTGTATAGGAGGTGGTGGAAGGAGGGGCGAGTTCTTAATGACTTTTCCAGAAGTAACTATAAACATCATGCTTTTGATGTGTTTTAAGTAGTAGCATTCATACTTTTCAGGAAAATCGACTTTTCGTAAAGTGGTGAAATTATGTTGGATTGTATGGGAGGGGGTAGAAGGAGTGAAACGAATAATTCTAGATATTTAGTGCATAATTTCAACTCAATTGTGTCGGATTGTATGGGTAGGGGTAGAAGGGGTGAAACGAATAATTCTAGATATTTAGTGCATAATTTCAACTCCATCAAGTTTATGTACTGAGTAAATTTGTTTCTAGTTTTTCATGAAAAAGTGCAGTTTGTATGGGAGGTGGTGAAAGGAAGGGGAGAACTCAAATAACTTTTATACAGCAGATTGAAATCCTTATAAAAGTATTGCATTTAGCATTTATACTTTTCGAGCGAATACGTTTATTGTCGACTTGCGAAATTGTGTCATTTTGTATGGGAGAGGATAGAAGAGGTAATAGCTAGTCATCTAAATTTCTTAGTTCTTACTAATAATTCTAAATAAATATTTAGAGCACAATTTCAGCTCGATAAATTTTATACCCACTGAATAAATTGGTTTAGAGCATCTCATGAAAAAGTGCAGTTTGTATGGGAGGCGGTGGAAGGAGAGGGAGAACACAAATAATTCTTATACAGTAGATTGAGATCATAATAAAAGTATGTATTATATTTTGAGAATTTGAAATCAATAGCATTTATACTTTTCGAGTAAATCCTTTTATTGTCAAATTACGAAATTGTGTCATTTTGTATGGGAGGGGGTAGAAGGGGTGGAATTTGGCCCGTTCACAAACTTGGCCTTACTTTTTTGCCAAAAACGACGCGTTCTCAAGCTAAAGAGAACATGGACGGACGGGCGGACATCTGGTTTTGACAATTTTGAATGATTATATATCATTCATTTTTTTCTCCGAGCCTTATTTCTTAGCATTACAAACATTGTGGCAAACTTATAACTCTCTCAGATTTCATCTAGATTATAACCAGAACTATTATGGTAACTTAGCTACGAAAACACAGTGCTATAAACTAAGCCGCACAACGCAAACACTACATTTTGTATTTTTCGCTTAAGTCTACCCTCCTGCCCTTCTATTTTACGTTAACTTTTGTCTCTTTTATATCTGTGATAAATGATTTATGGGTTTCGTATCTGAAACTCATTTCACTACGCACTCAATAATTATTGTGAAGTAAAACAATCAATTTTACAGCATATTAAAAAATAATCACAGATTTCTCGAAGAAAGTAATATTAACGAAATACTTTACTGTAGAAAACATTACAAACGAAGAGTCAAATCCTTATTAAACATATTTTAATTAAAACTACTCGAGAGCTAAAATCTAACAAATTGCTTAAATAAAAGAAACACTCATGAAACTCCTAACCAGATAATAACTACGCGGTAGCTGATATTAAAATAATAAATTATGTAAATATAAACAAACAAGATATCATCTATGATGCACGCCAAAATCTTATCAACCAAAAAATTAATACAAGTAACGATGATATCATAAATTATAAATTATTCTTATCGCGCAAGATATAAGAATTTCGAAATTGTTTTTATTTATAATCAATTTTAAAACTCTCTTCGTAACTATTCGATTTTATTTTCATTTCGTTAAATTTTAAATTTTCGCTACATCTGTAAAACTCTTAATATTTCCTTTTAATTTTATGCCAGAGAAGAACTCAATAATTATTAACATATAAATATTTATAATTTGTCCACTGAGAAAAAATGAATTTATAAAAATTGTAAATGCGGTAGGTACGTATTTCGTAAGTATACATATGATAAATAATTTATTAATCATGTCTATAAAGTATATCCGTAATTGATTTCGATTGTTTCTTGCCAATCATCCATCAATGGAAATGAGATTTTATAACGATTCATTCGTAACGTATATAATTGAGTATTGTGCGAAATTTTATAAATGAACAGTTGTGTTTTCAAAAAATTTAATATGAAAAAGAAATCTTAATCCTGAATATTGATCACGTGTATGACTGACACATATCCGAAATAATAGTTAGTGTATTTTGCCATACTCACACTAATCCACTAACTAGCTCAATCCTAGTAAAATCGATTTCATAAATTCTTCACTAAACACCGAAAAGTCAATTTTTTCATAGCACACTCCTCGAAAGCATAAATACCGGACACATAAAATTTGTTTGTAAAGTTTAATCTAATCAATTTCCCAAAATAATCATTAAATTTTATTAATACTACACGAATAGGGAACGGTTTTATGAATGGGGAATGATGCTAGAAACTTAAGAGCCAAACAATTTCCGCAAAACCGACACTTCTTGTGTCTATGATACAACTAACTATGAGTACTTGCAAAGCTTCTTACTACTGAACTGTTCTCGACGATTAAGTATCACACCTGCCAATTAAAATTATCAAAGATTGCTAATCTAATGCGATAAAGCGTGCTCCATATGGGTACAATTTTATTCAATTTGAAACAAAATAAAATATTATTAAGGTCAGCATCCGCAGTTTCATATCAAAGCATGTATTGGTCGCTGCTGCGTCTACCCATACTAAGATCACCCTTTTGGGACCTTCCATTCAAAAAAGTTAGACCCTAGAGCATGAAGAGCTTGTGTTTGTCCCTGATCCTAGCAAAAAAAAAATATTTCATCTTAAAAGTAAAATTTCAACCGATTTCAAAAAAGAAGGGGGTAGTATATAGAGGTAATAGCTCAATCACATAAATTTTTCAGTAAAATATGTTTTTCGATGACTGCATCAATTTGAATGATTTCATTTACGTTACCCGGTGCTGTCGAGTATGAATTTAGAGGTTAATTATAGCGTAGGCGGTGCTCAATCTACATGAATGTCTATTCGAAAAAATTATTCGTTCCCCCTTATCGCAAGGGAATATTTTTTTTAAAAAATTTACGGTCTAATTGCGCATTCACATGCAAGGAAACTTGAAAGCAAGCTAGCAAGCAAAGTGTTGAGGAAGCATTGCTTTCAATTTTTTTTTTCCAAAATCAATACAGGTCTGTCCAACGATGTGGGCGATCTTTCCCAACCACTGCAATCCTTTTTTGTAGAGGTTTACTTAAGTTATCGTCGAGACAGACAGACAGTTGTCACAACGAAATCAATTTTAACGATTTTTATCAAAAAAAAAAGATTTTTCATAAAAAAAAAACTTCTGGTACAAGCGTGTACCAGAAGTTTTTTTTTTATGAAAAATCAAATAAGATTATGAAAGTAAATCTTTCCCAAAACAAAAACATAACGGAATTATGATTGGGCGTAAAGTCCAATCATATGATACTCTAGATGAAATAGTAAAGAGTTTATTGTGCCGGAAAATATGTCTCACATTCTTTCGAATAGTAAATAGTAACTTTTGTACGGGAGGTGATAAAAGCAGAGGGGAAGGTTTTTAATTTTTGTATATAACACCGAACGTAGTACACCAAATGTATTATGCTGAATTTAAAGTTTGTAGCTTTCATAGTTTTCGAGGGAATTGAACAATTTTTGCCTGAAATTATGGCATTTGTATGGGACGTGGCAGAGAAAGTGGGAGATTATGAATGATTTTGAATCTGTTTATCAGCATCCGAGTCACATTGCTTTGCTATAATATTAAAGAAGATAGCTCTCATATGTTAGAAGGAGAAATACTTTTTCGGAATTTACAATACAAAAATTTGTATAGGGGGTGGCAGAAGGAGAGAAGCGAAGTTCATATTTTTTTTTAGCATTTATTGCAATTATTAAGAGACAAATTCTGATAAAATTGTAAGTTTGTACTTTTTCTAGTTTCAATGAAAATCGGTAGAAGGAGTATTCGAATCAAAATCAAATTTTCTTACATCAATGATATTTGTAATAGTCTACTTTTTTCAAAATTAAAATTGATAGCTTTTTTGGAGAAAAATAATTTAATTAAAATTCCGAAATTTCGAGAAATTTTTATGGGAGAGGGTAGAAAGAGTGAGGTGAAGTTGACAGTTTTTTCCCAAATCAGTTGCAATTATAATAAAATTAATTATGACAAAAAATTGTTCTTTTCGCTTGGCTAGTTGCAATACAAATCAAATTAATCCGTTTTTAAAAATTATGCATTTGTATGTAAAAAGAGTAAGAGGATCAAATCAAAACTTTTTTACCTTAATGATATCCACATCATTATACTACACCCTAGTAGCCTAGTGGGTAGTGTGTTGGTCTTGTAATGCGAAGGTCGTGAGTTCAAATCCCGGTCGGCGCAATATATAATTCCAACACATTGCCTGCTTGGATATACCTTGGTCACCTCATTCTACGAAAATGAGAAATTCGTAGAAAGAGGGTTGTGCAAAGGGCTAACAATCTTTCCACAATAAGTAATGAAAGTGTTAAGGAACCTGCATGTCAGGAGGCCAAGGTCCGATTTGGGCTGTAGCACCATTGTAGATAGAGATGTCAGGAGGCCAAGGTCCGATTTGGGCTGTAGCGCCATTGCAGAAGTAGACATCATTATACTATGACCTAGTTTTCAAGTCAATAGCTGAAATAGTTTCAGAGAAAAATCTATTTCCTTATATTTCGAAAATTCATTCCGTTCACGAACTTAAAGTTACCTTTTTGCTAAAAATGACATATGAAAAATTTCAGCACTATAGGTCAAAGCTTTCGAGAGTTATGTTGTAGACAGACGGACAGACAGTCACTCGGAATCGAGGTTTTTGAGTGACAACAAATATTTCTGTACCGGTGAGCGAGCATTATTTCTTAGCGTTACCTAGTCAAGTCATAAATATTGGTACACAACTAAACGCATTCATTACGAATGTAATATTGGGCGCATCCATTTCGTCTTGACTCAATGCTTTCTACATCTCAAGCTGGGCAGAACTGACGTAGCGGCCATCTTGAGTGACTCCAGCGGGTGTGACGTCATGAATTTTTCCATTTCACAAGACCACCTGTATTACTTTTGACGAACTTGTCGTGAAAATACGTTTTACCGAAAACAACACAAAAGCTCAATTAAATCAAATTAAGCACGGAAATATTACGCGAGTGCACACTTTTTCGCAATAACTAAAATTTTATAATTTTCTGTGTGAAAATTAACCGGAGAACTCTGCACAATATGAGTGACAGATTTTCTTCGGTGTGAGAAGCCGAGATTTAACTTTGATCGCACTTTTTTCAATTAAAAATCTTTTGCACTGATATCAACGTGTAATAATTACATGCCGAGCACTATTATCAAAGTACCTTAGAAAGCTGAACTATCTTTAACACTGCATTTAAGAATAAACGCGATTCTTACGAAGCCCGCCGTGTCAGCTCCATACAAAAGCGAGCGAATTTGTATGGAACTGTCATGTTTGTTATGACTCCAACGTGTTGTTGTTGGATTCAGTTACTCGGCCTTCTACTATAGAAGGCATTGCTTGACTGCGATTTGACAGTTGACATTTCTGCTTTATTGCCACGTAAAAAGTTTTTGCCATCAATTGTTTACAATCATGGAATGGGGCGATATCGAAAATCGTATCGTTGTAATTGGCCTACTAAAATGAATGCAACATGGAAAAAGGCGATATCTTTCGGACGTTGCGACCGCTTGGAATCACTCGCAATTTTGTGTATCGTGCTGTGAAGTTGTTTGAGGATACTGGTGGAGTACGAGACCGTCAAAGATCCGGCCGTCCGCGCACTGTGAGAACTCCGAAACCGATCAAAGTCGTGAAGAAAGGAATCGACCGAAAACTGCTGCGAAAACAGAAAATCTTGTCGCGGGAAATGCAAATTTCGCAAAAATCCATGTCTCGCATTATCGAAGAAGATTTGGGACTCAGCGCGTACAAGCGACACACTGGACACCTGCTCACGGCCGCATTGAAGGAAAAACACAAGCGAAAATTGAATGCGTTACGCAGCCGGTACGCGAAGAACGCTCACACACAAATTCTGTTTACTGACAAGAAAATCTTCACCGTAGAAGAATCGCTCAATAAACAGAACGACCGCGTGTATGCTCAGTCATCCAGAGAAGCATCCCAACTCATCCCAAGGGTCCAAAGAGGCCACCATCCCGCGTCTGTAATGGTATGGTGGAGAGTGAGCTACGATGGCGTTCTCAAGCTCCATTTTTGCGAGAAAGGAGTGAAAACATCCGCCAAAGTATATCAATCGACCGTCTTGGAACCCATTGTGAAGCCTCTCAACCAATCAATATTCGCCAATAACCCGTGGACTTTCCAGCAAGACTCTGATCCAGCTCATAAGGCAAAAACGACTCAACTGTGGCTCAAAAACAACGTTCCGGACTTCATATCAACGGATGATTGGCCAGCTGGTAGTCCAGACCTCAACCCGTTGGATTACAAGTTATGGTCCGTATTAGAGAGCATGGCTTGCTGTACTCGACACCCAAATATTGAGTCGTTGAAGCGAGCCCTTGTCCGTGCAGTGGACAATTTCCCCATGGATGAAGTGCGTCTCGCGATCGATGAGTGGCCAGACCGTCTCAAGTCGTGCTGGAAGGCAAATGGAAGTCATTTCGAATAAGTTGTTCTAAGATTTGTAGCCATTGAATAACCCAATAAAAAGAAAACAAAAGTTTTAAAAAATATTAATTCGTTTTCATTTGGCGTCGATTTTTCTGTGTACCAATATTTATGACTTGACTAGGTACAAACGTTAAAGCAAACACAACATACTCTCAGATTTCATCTAGAGTATAAAAATAAAATTGCACACGGCAAGTTATACAATCATACTGCCTCATCTCCATCTGTTCCACTAACTGTTATTGCTTTCAAAGATGGAATCAACAGATAAGATGAACAACAACGTGTACAAGCTAACTACTGAAAAAGGTGTAAATGACCTTTGCTGCACGGAAGTACAAAGGAACATGGATATGTTTTTGTATTTACATATACATATTTGGTAGAGCGAGTCACACTTCCTAGGGCGTAGCCTAGTGGGTAGCGTGTTGGTCTTGCAATGAGAAGGTCGTGAGTTCAAATCCCGATGCAATATATAATTTCAGCACATTGCCTGCTTGGATATACCTTGGTCACCTCAATCTACGAAAATGAAAAATTCGTAGAAAGAGGGTTGTGCGAAGGGCTAACAACCCTTCCACAATAAGTAATGAAAAATTTCAAGGAACCTGAATATCAGGAGGCCAAGGTCCGATTTGGGCTGTAGTGCCATTGTAGAAGAAGACTCACTGCCGTACGTAATCGTAGAAATTCTTGAAAATTTGCAATTTCTATAGCACTCAAACTGAATGGTATATCGCAAAGAAACTGCTTAAACTCCCGTTTTCTCGCTTACGCTTACGCGACTTACGCATTAAGTCGGATTTAGATTTTGGAGCTATAAGACCGTAAAAAACCACCCGCAGGGGGAGAAGTCGTAAGATAGGGTTTTATCAATTCATGCAATTATCTAGAGAATAGCGACTCCACCGACCTGAGCTAACCATTCCCCTGTGAGATGGGCCAGTCCTGCTTGCCCTAAAAATGGCAAATGGACACTCACTGGATCATGGGCTTATCACCCATGATTTTAAGACTAACTGATACGAGAAACAGATACAGCGCCTCGGATACGGACGGATTCTACGGTAACGACTTTCGGCATTCGAAAACGGACTATGATTGGCTTCTGGAACGTTCGAAAATTGAATGGCGGGGGAAGGCTGGGGTTACTCGGTCTTTGCACCGCCAATCAGTGATCGACCGTGAACTGAAGCACTATAATATCCAAATCTTGGGCTTGAGCGAGGTCAGGTGGACAGGATCAGGAGAAGAATGAACTCCGACCGAAAATACCATTGGTATACGTTGGTTCTGAGAGTGAAGCCTAAAATGGCGTGGAGGTCGTCCTTACACCGAGAGCGAAGAACAGTCTCATCAGCTGGGCACCAATCTGGAATACGATTATCGCCGTCAGGCCAGGACCAGTGTCAGAAACGTCAAAATTCTGAAGTGCTACACACCAACTAATACCGTAACACCTGGTGACAAAGAGGAGTTTTGTAGCCAACGGAGTGCCACCTTCGAGCGTTTTCCAAGAGGTGATATTATTATCATATCAGGAGATATGAACGCCCAGGTGGACTCTGACAATACTGGACTAGAACACGTCATGAGGAAGCATGGTGACCCTTGGGTCGACGCGCCACGACCTTGGATTAAGTGACCCGAAAACGGCGAATTATTTGGGGAGTTTTGTAGTACTCGGCAAATGGTCATCATGGTTTCCATGAAGGGTGGTCATAAATACTCTACGGATAATATTGGAGCAGTCCGCCGAAATGGGTTCGCCACTTCATCTCATGTTTGTGGACTTCGAGAAAGCTTTCGAGAGCGTTAAGGGAGATTAAATATGGAATGCTTTGCGAAGGAGAGGTATTCCAGACAAGGTTATAGCTATGATTAAAGAATTCTACGAAGATGCAAGGTGTCGCGTCTTGCAGAGAGGAGAGCTGTCCGAGAGCTTCCCTGTGCGAACGGGTGTCAGACAAGGCTGCATATGATCACCAGCCCTGTTTCTGGTGGTAATAAATAAAATCTTGAAAGCTGCACTGGAAGGTGAGGAAGATAAAGGTCTTCAGTGGAGACTATTTAACATCTTAAGACACCTTGATTATGCTGATGACGTGTATTTGCTTGCACATAACCGTTCGGACTTAGAGTCAAATGTACGTTCGTTGCATTATAAATGCAAAGAGGCGGGTCTGAAATTATGTGTGTGAAACCAAGTACATGCACATGGGTTTGAACGCATGTACACCGACTGTTCTTAACGGACAAGATGTTGAAGAGGTGCATCTCGGTGTTATCTCGGAAGCATTGTCAGCATGGACGACGGAGTCGAAAAAAATATTGAGGCTCGTCTAGATAAAAGTCGTCAGGCATTCGGTATCCTTTCACCTTTTTGGAGATTAAGAGAGATCTCCCTTCGAACGAAGCTGCGAGTTTTTGATGCATGCTTCAAATCCGTGTTGTTATATGGTTGTACTACGTGGAAAGTGGCCGTTCGACATACCAGGAAACTACAAACTTTCGTGAGCCAATGCCTCTGACCAATTTTAGGAATATTCTGGCCAGAAGTGATCTCCAACGACACTAAGATTCAAAGGAGGAACGTGCAGTGGATCGGTCACACTTTGAGGAAACCAGAGCGGAACATCGCCAAACAGGCTCTGGATTATAATCCTCAAGGAAGACATCGGGTTGGACGACCATGTAACACATGGTAGCGAGCAGTTTAGCAGGAGGCCGAAGGAATAAAAAAAAAAAAGTCCTGGCAGCAGCTTAAGGCCGATGCTCAGAATGTGGAAGAGAGTTGTTTCTGTCCTGTGCCCCTATAGGTGATCTTAACAGAAACTGGATTGATAAACATAGAGCAAGCCAGTCAAAATCGGTCATTTGCGAGGTAGGAATTTTTAATGCGCAAAATTTTCGAGTCTATGGACAAGATAGAAAGCTTGTGAACTCTTTGAAATATTTCGATTCTGGCATGGTAGGACTTACTCCTCGATTTTCTACGGTTCGGGTTATCGTAGAGAGTGTTTTCACTTTTCACCCCCAATAATTATACGATGTAATACCAGGGTTGTAAATATGAAACCAGAATTTTTTTGCAAAAAAAAACACTTATTGGTTGGAAATGAAAAGGAGTATTTTATTCAAAGTATAGCCCTTCGCTAGCTATACATTTTCCTTATCTCTCTGGTAATGTGTGGATGCCTCGCTAAAAAACTGCTGGTTTTTTGATGAAAACCAGTCATCGAGCCATATTCGTACATTTTCGTAGGAAGTGAAGCGCTGCTCAGCAAGTGTGTGTCCCATCGATGCAAACAAATGGTAATCAGACGGAGCCATGGGAAAGAATTTCCCAACTGAACGACTCTATCATTTCCTTGACCAGTCTTGCTGTGTGTGATGGTACATTGTCATGAAGCAAAATCACTTTGTTTTTTTTCTGCTGTATTCTGGGCGTTTTTCACTCAAAGCTTGATTCAATGGAATCATTTGTTGTCGGTAGCGTTCAGTGTTAACGGTTTCACCAGGTTTCAGCAGCTCTTAATAAATCACACCCTTCTGATCCCACCAAACACAGAGCATTGTTTTCCGGCCATAGCGATTTGGTCTTGCAGTTGATGTCGGTGATTGGCCTGGAGTTACCCATGATTTTTTCCGCTTCGTATTCTCAAAATAAATCCACTTTTCATCGCTAGTCACAATTTGATGGAGAAATGACTTTCTTTTGTATCTGGCGAGCAACATTTCGGAAGTGGTTTTTCTGTTTTCCTGTTGTCTTTCGTTGAGATCACGTGGGACCCATTTTCCCATCTTGTGGATCTTTCCCATGGCTTTCAAACGTGTGGCGACGGCTGCTCGTGTTACGTTTAACTGATCTGCCAGTTGTTGTTGCGTTTCAGCGTCGTCCTCATCCAACAATGCTTGCAGTCTGCTGTCTTCAAACTTTTTCGGTGGTTTTCCACGTTCTTCGTTTCTCACGTCAAAATTTCCACTTTTGAATTTTTTAAACCACTCAAAGCACTGTGATTTACCAAGAGCATGATCACCGTAAGCATCGACAAGCTTTCGATGCGATTCAGCAGCAGTTTTCTTCAAATGGTAACACAAAATTAAAGCTACCCGCAAATCGTAGTTTCGCGGTACAAAGTTCGACATGTTCACTGTTATTAAAAACTCTTCTATCGTATGAAACTTGAAGTGTTATGAGTTGACAATCTTTGTCCGATGTCAAAACAAGAAAATGGCGCCACTAACGCGTGTTCACAATAACCACATTGACCAGTGAGGCCCTCTATGATCAAATTCCGGTTTCATATTTACACCACTGGTAAGCCCGTCTTTTCTGCCGTTGGAGCAGCTGTTCACACGACGTTTAACGTCTTTCGGCTTCAATTCGTACGGCACCCAATTTCCTTGCTTTTGAATCATTTCTAATGCTTTTAAACGTTTGGGAGCTCCTAATGATTCTGCAGGCTCATTTTACGTCTGACATGACGTTTTCATCGAGTAATGCTTTTAATTTTTCGCCTTCAAACTTTTTCAATTCGTCAGAACGTTTTTTACCTTCAACATCAAAATCATTTTTTAAGCGTCTAAGCCAATCTCTGCATTTTGTTTCTGGTTAAGCCTGGTTACGGCAAATTTTTTTTATACTCTAGATGAAATCTGAGAGTATATTGTGTTTGCCTTACCGTTTGTAACGCTAAGAAATAATGCTCGCACAGAGCCGCCAAGGGTACAGAAATATTTGGTGTCGCTCAAAAACCTCGATTCCGAGTGACCGTCTGTCCGTCTGTCCATCTGTCTGTCTGTCTGTCTGTCTGTCCGTCTGAGCGTCTGTCTACAGCATAACTCTCGAAAGCTTTGAGCTATAGTGTTAAAATTTTTGTGTATCATTTTTAGCAAAAAAGTAAAGTCAAGTTCGTGAACGGGCCAAATCGCTCCACCCCTTCTACCCCCTCCCATACAAAATGACACAAATGCGCAATTTGGCAATAAACGGAATTGCTCGAAAAGTATTAAAGCTATTGGCTTGAAATTTGGAATATATTACTTTTATGATAATATCAATCTACTGTATAAAAATTATGCGTGTCCTCCCCCTCCTTCTACCACCTCCCATACAAACTGTACTTGTAATGAATTACTCTAAGCCAATTTACTCAGTGCGTATAAAGGCGAGCTGAAATTGTGCACCAAATATTTATTTAAAATTGTGAGTAAGGCTAAAAAAAATTAGGCGATTAGCTTCACCCCTTCTACCCCCTCCCATACAAAATGGCACAATTTCGCAATTCGACTATAAATGGATTTGCTCGAAAAGTATAAAAGCTATTAGTCTGAATTTCGGGTATATTACTTTCGTAATGATTACAATATACAGTATAAAAATTATTTGCGTCCTCCCTCTCCTTCCAACCCCTCCCATACAAACTATACTTTTTCATGAAATGCTCTAAGCCGATTTTCTCAGAACATATAACATTAATCGAGCTCATATTTTGTGATAAATACTTACTTAGCATTATCACTAAGATCAGAAAAAAATATTTGATTAGCTTTACTGCTTCTACCCCCTCCCATACAATATGACACAGTTTCACAACTTCACAAAAAATCTATTTTCTTGAAAAGTATGAATGAATGTTACTGGTCTAAAATTTAAGAGATGTCAATTTTATGATATTCTTATTTATTTCTGAAAAAATCACTAAAATCCCCTCACTGTTTCTACCACCTTCCATACAAACTGAACATTTTCACTAAATCTAACACACTAATATTCTCAGCTCCTATTCAATTTTTGGAGTTAGCATTTTGTATAAAACATTTTTATAGCTACTTTAGCATGATGGGTAAAAAATTAGTTCAATCCTATCACCCCTTCTAACACTTCCCATACAAAATTTCTTGGGATCACAAAAAATTCTATTTCATCTAGAGTATCGTAGCCCTGTTATGTTTTTTTTTTTTTGAAAAAGTAATGGAGCGAAATTCTCGGAAATACTGTTTTTTGGCACGAAATTCGACATGTTTAACACTGTGAAGAAATATGTTGTTTACGCTTCGGCGTATACTCAACCCTCCTAAGTGTCATGCCCCTTCTAGTGAAAAACTTGAATTCAACACTACGTGAGCTCTTATTTGCGGAATTACCCTGTTTTTATCTCTCAAGGCTTTTTCCCCCAAGACTTTTAAATAATTAATATCATAAAATTAAATGTAGAAGAAACATAACAGGACTACGATTGCGCGTAAAGCCCAATCATACGATACTCTAGATGAAACAGAAAATCTTATGATCTTAAGAAATTTTGCATTGGGAGTGGTGGAAGGGGTAATGGCATTGAACTAATTTTTTTACATTATGCTACAATGGCTATCACAATATTTTAAGCTGCATATAAAAATATAATAAATATAATAGGTTTTGAGAAAATTAGTGTATTCGATTTAGTGAAATTGTGCAGTTTGTATGTGAGGTGGTAGAAGGTGAGGTTTTTAGTAACATCTCTTAAATCTCATACCAGTACCAATCATATTTTTCTAGAAAAGCCATTTTTTGAAAATTATGTCACATTGCAGGAGAGCGGTAGAAGGAGTGAAGCTAATCAGTTAATTTTTTTCGACCTTAATAATAATGCTAATTAAGTATTAAGTTCAAATTTGAGCTTGACAAAATTTATACGTACTGCGAAAATTGGTTTATAGTGTTTCATGAAAAAGTGCGGTTTATATGGGAGGTGGTGGAAGGAGTGGGGGGTTCGAATAATTGTTATACCATAGATGCAAAAATATATTTTAAATTTCAAATTATTAAAAATGGATTCGAAACAAATTTGATTATTGTAAATTTTTTAAAATGAGTCATTGTATATGCGAAGAAGAGGCAAAGCGATTTGGCCCGTTCACGAACTTTACCTTACTTTTTCGTCAAAAACTACGTGCACAAAATTTGAACATTCTATCTCAACGCGTTCTCAAGCTAGAGAGCGAACGGACGAACATCCGGACATCAGATATCATTTAGAGTATGAAAAGTTAAATATATAAATAATATAGTTTGTACATACCGACAGATTTCACCTTACTTTCGATGTAAATGAATTGAGAGCAAGTCGAAAGTAAGCTGATTTTTTATACAACGAAAGTAACTACTTTCAACCTAAATTTCAAAGCACAAAATATGAGTTTCATCCCAATCAAATAAATTCATTCATCATTTTTCGATTCACTTTCATGTATTGTTTTAAATATTCATGGCAGGCGCTTGGCATGAACTAAATGAATTTCGTGATGACTTTCGATAAATTCAGATACTTCCGAAAGCCGGCGGTGAGTGAACTAATTTACATTGATTTAAAATCCTACGAAAAAACAAATAAAATTGCAAAATTTCGAAAAGAACAGCGTCAGAAATCCAATGATTTGATAATTTTATCAGATAACTTTATCACGTAACCCTTTTCATCCCAATTTTATATTTTAATACTTACACCAATGAAAAGCAGCAGTCACCGCTGTGGTAAAATCGATTCTAAATTTTCAACTAACCACCAAAAAATTCATTTCATTTCATAAACACAGCCCGAAGACACGAACAACCGGAATTCGGATTTCGCTATTAAACTAAGCTATCACAACCATATTAGAGCTTATGAAAACTTTATAAATAAGATTTCCGCGCGTACGAATTACAAAGAGCTATCTGGGAAGAATTCCCACGGCACTGACACTGCTTGCTTACGCTACGCCCGCTAAGCTAAAGAACTAATGCTAGGCTAGTGCTAACTCAAAGAGCGAAGTAATACTATGAACAATCGCTAAAGCTTTTCACTACTAAAAAAGCTAAGGCTGAAGCGTTGGAAGCCAACAGACTATCATCACTAGAAGTGAAAACAGAAATTTTAATAGAAAACTAATCTAGCGCTATAAGTGAGCTATGCGAGCGGAGCGAAGGTCATGATTTCATATACGACCAGCGAATTAATCGTTTCACTTGAAATTATGACGCATGCTCCCCGGACCCATTCTATCCATTCTCTATCAAATTGAAATTACTATTCAAATCGGAAAAGCTAAAGCTATCGACGAAAAGCTTCGCTGGCCAGTCGTCAGCTGATCAAGGTATACGCTGCAGGTGAGGCGGAATGTACACTCGGCAGAAAAAGTTTACGTACATATCCAACACATCCGACATATGTATAAAAAACATCGTTTCTAACATTTTATTCCGAAACATTTTTTTTTCCAATTTCTCATTACTTTATTCTGAACATAAAACAAAACAAAAATGAGAATTACTGTACTCTAAAACAACGGCAAAATTCGGAAACGAAAAATAGTCTGAAATTCCAGGAATAAAAAGTCTGCGTTCAAAGCGTATAAAAGGAAGTCAAAGTCTCTGAGTTGCAGTTAAATCATTAATATCAATAAAGTTTGTGTAGGAAAGTTGATGAAAGTGTTTTTATCTAAGGTTTGCGTTAAAAAAATTTGCTAAAAAACGTTAAGTAAGAGATGTCTAATAAAGGAAAGTAAATTGAATTTGGGGAAAGGAAAATTGTCGTGGATTTGTGGAAAAAAGGTACGTCATATCGTGAAATAGGTGCAATAGTCAGCAGAAGTCATTCATCTGTCCAACGAGTCGTAAACAACTTCAAAAACACAGGAGTTTTGGTCTCAAAATCTGGCCGTCCTACAAAGTTGAGCCCTCAACAAACTCGGAGTTTGCTCCGAACGATGAAGGCTAATCCTAGATTAACTGCAGCTGATATGGCAAAGGACATCAAAGCAAAGTACCGCAAGTCTATTTCTGATGATGGTGTTCGTAAAATTCTTAGGAAATATGGGTGTCACGGACGCGTTGCCCATAGAAAGCCATTTATAACAAAAGTAAACAGACTCAAGCGGCTGGCGTTTGCTAAGGAACACATAAATAAGCCAAAAGAATTTTGGAAACAAGTTATTTTCTCAGATGAAAGTAAATTTTATATTTTTGGAATCAAAGGTCGGAAGATTGTATGGGGAACGACTGGCGCGGCCTTCGACGTAAAAAATCTCTGTCCAACAGTAAAGCACGGTGGTGGCGGTGTTATGATATGGGGGTGTATGGCTAGTGGAGGAGTTGGAAAAATGGAGTTTATTGAAAGCATTATGAATAAAATAGACTACCTTAATATTCTCAAGCGCAATTTGAAGAAAAGTGCAGAACATTTGGGCTTAGGCGACAACTTTTACTTCCAACAAGACAATGACCCTAAGCACACTGCGGAGGTAGTAAGACTCTGGTTGCTGTATAATGCCCAAAATCAGCTTCGTACACCGCCCCAATCTCCTGACCTTAATCCAATAGAGCGTTTGTGGCATCACTTGGAACAAAGGATTCGAGCGCACACAATACTGTCGAAGGTAATGCTCAAGGAAGTCCTGATCCAGAAGTGGAATTCAATAACCCCAGAGTTCATTAAGAAGCTGGTAGATTTCATGCAAAAACGGTTGTAGGAAGTAATAAAGAGAGGAGGATATCCTACAAGCTATTAACGAGGAAAAACAATTGTTTTATTTTGAAAAGAGATATTTGTACCCAGACTTTTTATTGTTGCAATTCAGGATTTATTTTCGTTTTTTAATTTTAATATTTGTATGGAGTACAATAATCATCATTTTACTTTATTATTTTAATAATAAAGTATTGTGATCGACTTGGAAAAAAAAAAATTTGCCACCCTGAAATTTTGTTTTTTCGCGTTTCATAACTAAATTAGCCTCA
This sequence comes from Chorisops tibialis, assembly GCA_963669355.1. Lineage (NCBI taxonomy): Eukaryota > Metazoa > Arthropoda > Insecta > Diptera > Stratiomyidae > Chorisops > Chorisops tibialis. Next base: position 37,854,070 of record OY770264.1, on the reverse strand, counting down.
AAATGCAAAAAAAGAAAAATCCGTCTGTCTGTACGCCGTCCGCCGTACGCCGGTGTGTACGCTCAGCGCACATTAACTCCCGAACCCTTCAAGATAGAAAGTTCATTTTTGGAGGGATTGTAGATAGTTGCGGATCTCAGGCGGATACCCATTTTGGGGGGTGCACGGGTTCAGGGGGAGGCGGAGGGAACGCTTAAGCCGAAAAACACGAGTTCAAATATCTCAACCATGGTTACATGGTTACAGCTAGGAAGCTAAAAATCAACATACATGTAGAGGAGTTTGTGAGACAACTTTTAAAAATAATTTAATTTTTTTATCCATTGGGGTGCAAAAAGGGGGGCTAAGAACCATTTGTCGGCCGAATTTTTTTTTCAAATGATTATATCTTCGAAATTACTTACCGTAAAAACTTGATATTTATTTATTTATTTAGCCTACCGAACAGAGTCCTTACAGGCCTGATGATAAATTTGTATACATTATATATTATATATATTAAGAAAATTAAAAATTAAAAACGAAACTTAAAACTAATTAAAATAAAATAATATTAAAAAGAAGAAAATTAAAAATTAAAAACGAAACTTAAAATATATGATATTTGAGACCATTAAGCTGGTATATAGATCCACTAGAATCAGTTTAAATAAAAGCTAATTATTGTAAGGGGGAGGGTCAGGGAGGATGCAAAGAAAAACACTTAAAACCCAATTTCTCGGCTATTTATTAAGCTATGTAATTGAATCTTAAAAACTATATTAAGCTTCACTAGAAAAATACGAGGAAAATATAATATTTGGGCAAAATAGTAGTGGGGGGAAATTGGGAGCATTTCAAAAATGGTGCACTTTCCAAAATTTCAAACCGTTATAATTCAAAATCGATTGTAGATATAAAATTCAAATTTTGTCAAATTGTAGAGCTAGATAGTTTCTAAATTTGGTAAAAATTTTGTGGAGTTAGGTGTAAGGGGAGGGAGGTGGTAACCAAAAATGTCGAAAATTTTGAGTTATTTTTTTAGGGCTCTAGTGAAAGATACAAAGTTTAAATTTTGCACGTGAATACGTCTATTTGATGTACATAGAAAAATAATAATAACTTGATCCATAATTGTTATAAACCGACCACCCCGGTCTAACGTGCACAAGGTGTTTCATGTGCATTGAAAAAAACACATAAACTGAAAATTTTTGAGTGAAATTTTAAGGTAGAAACTTGAAAATTTGCGAAATGCATTTAAAAAAAATCCCTGAATATACGAAATATTAACTGGTTGAAAACCTTTAAGACTTCTACCCCCTCCCATACAAAATTATTTTTTCGATCATTTTTAAGAAATCAATTATCACCTAACTATTAAAAGCTATCAATTTTCAATTTTGCGCAAGAACTTACAAAAATAATTGAAATGAAATTACATTAAAAGTTTTGAAATCGCGCTTGCCCTTCTACCCCCTCCCATACAAAAGTATGATTTCGACCAATTTCATTAAATCAACTAATAACCAACAAATTAAAAGCTATTAACTTGAAATTTTGTACAAGCACCTTACAAGAGAAGCGAAATAAAATTACATATCAAATTTTACGATTCCCTTACCTTCTCTACCCCCTCCCATACAAATGTTCGGTTTCGTGAATGTAAAATACATCGAATTTTATGGAAATTCTATGCAACTTCGTCTATGAAATACATTCTATACAGAGAATATTGGACGTGATTCAAGCAATTAATTAAAAAGCTATTAACGTCCACCCACCCTTACTATTACCCCTCCTCCTCCCCTCATAGAAACCCAAACTTGCAGAAACAAATGAAATATTGTTATATTTACAACAGCCCTGCCCAAGAACTCCCTTTCACTTAGCCTTCCCTAACCACTCTAACCTACATATTGACTTTCCACTCATCCGCAACTTGTCCCAAGAATAATAAAGTTTCGCCCGACTTGTTGGCAGTTTATTTATTTTGTTTTATTTTTGTAATAAAGCCATGAAAAAACATAACAGAATTATGATTGGGCTTAAAGCCCAATCATTTGATACTCTAGATGAGATGGAAATGACTTTAATATACCGGAAAATATGTCATTTCAAATTCTTTGGAATAGTGAATAGAGGCTTTTGCATGGGAGGTGGTAGAAGTAGAGGGGGAGGTTTGTATTTTTCTTATATGACATGCAAAATGTTTATTGCTGAATTTAAAGTTTTTAGTTTTTATTATTTTTAATGAAATTGGTAATAGTTTTCCTGAAATTGGGACATTTGTATGGGAGGTGGCAGAGGAAGTGGAACGTTTTAGATGATTTTGAAACTGCTTATCATCACCCTTATCACCATGCTTTGATTCAATTTCAAAGTCGATAGATCTCATATATTCGAAGGAGAAATGCTTATCTTTAATTTATAATGCAGATATTTGTATGGGAGGGGGTAGAAGGAGTGAAGTGGGGTAGATATTTTTTTCTAGCTCTTATTTTATTTATTAAGAAACAAATTCTAGCAAAATTTGAAGTTTGTACTTTGTCTAGTTTGAATGGAAATCGATAAAATGCATTTAACAAAAATTATGCATTTGTATGGGAGGGGGTAGAAGGAGTGTACGGATCAAAACAAATTTTTCTTGTATTATTAATATCTTTATTTGTGTGCATTATACAAAATATCAAGCTGATAGCTTTAAGAGTTTCGAAGAAAAATAATTTAATTTAAATTTCAAAATTTCGTGAAATTTGAATGGGAGGGGGTAGAAGGAGTTAATTGAAGTTGATAATTATTTTTGAAATAAATTGCAATTATAGTATAATTAATTCTGACAAAATTTTGTCTTTTCAGCTTTACTAGTTTCAATGAAAATCGAAAATATGTGTTTTTCAAAATTGTCCATTTGTATGGGAGGGGGTAGAAGGAGTAAAGGGATCGGTTTAATATTCCGTGATATTAATGACATCTATATCATAATACTTTGACCTAAATTTCAAGTCGATAGCTTAAATAGTTTCAAAGGAAAATCAATTTCTTAATATTTCGAAATATCATGAAATTTGTATGGGAGGGGGTAGAACGAGTGGGGGGATGTAGCCCATTCACGAACTTAAAGTTACTTTTTTACTAAAAATGATACACAAACATATTTAGCACTATAGCTCAAAGCTTTCGAGAGTTATGCTGTAGACAGACGCACAGACGGACAGACAGACAGACGGACAGACGGTCACGCGGAATCGAGATTTTTGAGCGACATCAAATATTTCTGTACCCTTGGCGGCTCTGTGCGAGCGTTATTTCTTAGCGTTACAAACGGTAAGGCAAACACAATATACTCTCAGATTTCATCTAGAGTTTAAAAATAAAAAAAATGATTATGAAATAAATTACTTAAAACGATGTTTCTTATATAGGTAGATATGTTGGATGTGTTGAGTGTGTACGCAGACTTTTTCTGCCGAGTGTATGTACTTTGCTGTCTAGGTCTCGTGCGTAATGCACCCCCATGCCAAACTCTCTCACCTTATCAGGGCGATTCAGAGCATGATTAATGAATGAGTCCGGCTGTGCATGTCATTTAACGATTTAGAGAGTCCCGAATTCAATAGAAAATTATAATTAGAACGAACCGAAATGCCAAAATTGATGTTATCGGCATTTTTAGGAATCGTCTTCATCCATCCACTCAGTCGCAATAGTAATGCTTGATTTATTGTTTTCGAAATTTCTAGATAACATTGAAAATAGTTAATAAAATTGATAAATCCGTCCACGAACACCACGATTTACGATATAATTGGATGGGTATTTCGTTTTTAGCAGATTAATATTTTAAGTAAAGACAACAAGAATTGCGTAGTGAAATAATTTTTTGTTGAGTAAATTAAAGTATAAGCGCATTCGACCTGGCCATAACCAGTTCATTATCAATTTCTGCCGCACTACGTCATCATTCGCCTTGAACTTTGTTTCCCCTTCGTGCTGGCACCGGTATTGAATTCGCCTGAATGCGAGAGAATGCGGCGAGCTTTTTCCTCATATGACAATTTTCTTGTACTGAGTGAAACATCTTTATGTCTTCACTTATCTCTGGGTATACCCAAGCAGGTAGTGTGCTAGAATTATGCGTCGACCAGGATTTGAACTCACGACATTCGCGTTGTAGACCAACATGCTCACTAGGAGGCATGACACTCAGGAGGGTTGAGTATATGCCGAAGCGTAAACAACATATTTCTTCACAGTGAAGAAGAAGATTATTATTGAATTTAAATTTTACCCTCATTTTTTCCCAATATCCTTATATCAATATTCATGTGTTTTTCGTATTACGGGAATAAAGCTGGACCTGGCCGTAATCTAGGATGGGCAACGCTGTTCCCGAACGAAGGATGATTTAGGTTTTTTGAATTTCTTAGAAAAATTCTTAATGTGACGAAATGAGGCTTTGGTATTTTTTTTAAAAAGTGTCTGTATTTATAATTTGAGTCTTTCAAACATGGTAATCGTAGACCAATGATTACGTATCCGGCAATAGTATGGTTATGAAAAAGGACACAAGCTAGCACAAGAATCAAACTGAACAACCTACGAAGTTTAGTATGCGTTAACATTACAGGAGCTCATGTACCACAGCAGCAATGGAGGTTTTCGTGGACATTACGCCGCTCCATGTCTTTAAATAAGACACAGATATTTAGTAGGAAATAAACAAAACGATGTAAACATGCTGAAAGACAACACTGAAATATTTAGATTTGTTGTACAAACCCATAGACTATTTGACAAAAAGTGATTGCTTCGAGATCCCATTCAACGATATTCTTTGTTATAGGGAAAGGTGGACAAATAACTCACCGAAACTTGAAGCAAACTGATATGGTACACTGATGGAAAACGGATGAGGATACTGGAGCTGGCATATGCAGACCATCTTTTATAGATTTCACTTTGTATAGAAGAAAGTCTTAATGATCTATTTTAGTAGAAAAGCTAAAATACATGAATGGTATGCGCTTTTATCCATATCTAGCTTTATTGTGTTATCGCTTTTATTATAAGCACATTAAGAAACTGTTTGACCCTATCCACCTATTACCTTACGGATACGATATTGAGCAATTCAAGATGCATTTAATTTTTATACTCTAGATGAAATCTGAGAGTATTATAAGTTTGCCACAATGTTTGTAACGCAAAGAAATAAGGCTCGGAGAATAATTACTAAAAAACTCAAAACCGGATGCTCTTCCGTCCGTCCGTGTCCTCTCTAGCTCGAGAACGCGTTGAGCTAGAAAGTTAAAATTTTGTACATGTCGTTTTTGACGATAAAGTAGCACCAAATTCGTGAACGGGCCAAATCGCTCCAACCCTTTTACCACCTCACATACAAAATGACTCAATTTCGGAATTTCACAATAAACGGATCTTCTCAAAAAGTATAAAAACTATCAATCTGAAATTTAGAATATATTATTTTTATGATGGCATCAATCCACAGTTAAAAATTATTTGAATTGCTTCACTCCTTCTACCACCTCGCCTACAAACTGCACTTTTTATTAAAATACTATAAGCCAATTTACTCAGTACGTAAAAAATTTATCGAACTGAAATTGTGCACTGAATATTTATTTAGAATTATTAGTAAGATCGAAAAGAATAAACTGATTAGCTTCACTCCTTCTAGCTCCTCCCATACAAAGGGACCCATAAATTATAAAGAATGAGACATTCATCATCGCAACGCATCGTTTCTTGTATAAGATTTCTCTTGTATAAATCACAACGCATCGTTTTTGTCATTTCAGTTTAGTGGTTGGTTTTTTTTTCTGGGAGTAGCGAGTAGCTTCTTCCTTTCTTTATTACTCCAATGAATTTAGTGCACAGCAAATGTCATCAATTCGCATTTTTAACGGCTAAGCCACTCAACAAATTCCTCTCTGCTGCTTAGCAACCAAAGCGCCACCTGAATCTCAATCTCAAATCTCCTCGGCACGGCACTGTTTAGCCACTTCACGGAAATCTAACGTCGTGTCATATGTAAACGGTGCAAGCACCCGAGGAGCAGAATTATTCGCTAAAAGTGTATTTTGTGTATGGGATTTACGCGACACTAAATAATTGCTGAGAATGGGCGATGCAGCTGCGGATAACACGTCGAAAAAGTAAGAATCCCTCCCGCTAGTCTCGAGTTAGCGCACGCTGGAATCTCGCATCGACTTTTTCCATTTTTCACTTGTGCAAAAGTTTTTGGTTAGATTCCACTTGGCTATCTGACACACGTCAAAACGCCGCACACGTGCTACATTTCGTTGAGAAGAAATAATTCTCTAGGCGCTACGAAATGAGCCTCGGCCGGACCTTAAAACTGTTCGGTTTCGTTTATAAACGGGCGAGTTATTGCCCGCAATCGATCGCAACTCCGCAAAGATGGTACAGCGCATCATCCGGAGTGTATGCCCACCTGAACACAATCTTTCCACATCGATTCTTCTAAGTGCTTACTTTACGACTTTCGTTTCAGTGAATTAAAAAGACGCTTGAAAGCCGAACAAAAGGCCAAAGAGAAGGCCGAGAAAGCCGCAACGCAACAGGCTCAACAGCCAAAGAAAGCCAACAGCGAGGCCAAACCGAAAATCGCCGAGGAAGAAATCTCCCCGAACGAATACTTCAAGTTGCGGAGTGCAGCTGTTGCGGAACTCAAACAGGACCCAGCGACCGACCCGTACCCTCACAAATTCCACGTTAGCATTTCCCTAGAGAGTTTCCTCGAAAAATACGAGAGCCTGAAGGATGGCGAAATGCTGGAGAATGTGCCGTTGAGCGTCGCGGGACGAGTTCATGCCATCCGTGAATCGGGCGCGAAATTGATTTTCTACGATTTACGAGGCGAAGGTGTTAAACTACAGGTAATGGCCAATGCGAAATTGTACGTTAGCGAGGAACAATTTCAGGCCGATACTGCCAAGATTCGTCGCGGCGATATTATCGGGATCAATGGAATTCCGGGAAAGACAAAGAAGGGAGAACTTTCGATCATGCCCAAGACGGTAATTGTGCTGTGAAATAATTTCGAAGAGAATTTTCTGATGCAATATTTCGATTTTCAGATTCAATTGCTCTCGCCGTGCTTGCACATGCTGCCTCATTTACATTTCGGACTAAAAGACAAGGAGACAAGATTTAGACAACGCTATTTGGATTTAATTTTAAATAATCGAGTGCGACAGATTTTCCATATTCGGGCTAAGGTGAGTAGGGGCTGTGAATGTTTATCAGGAACATGTCGTTTCGGATCTCTTGTAGTTTTACCATCACCAAAACGATGAAGCGGGTGTTACTTTTGATTGGAGATTCTGTCTTCAGCTAAGATGCTGTGATTTGGCTGCGAAATCTGTAACCGAGGCAATATTTAAAAGTATGAGACTTTTTATGCCTACTGGCACACCTTGCGCTGCTCGATCGAGTTCAAAAACATGCGTTCCAACTAATTGGAGGTGGCACCATTACGATTTCTATTGACTCCCTCGAGCATCGTAGGAACGTTGAAATACTCAGCATTTACTATTGCTACTTTCATGGTAAATGTAGTGCGAAACTTAGATCATTCCTCGACTTTACATTTTTTCCCAGAAATACTCGTTAAACTAAATGCACCCACGAGTTTACCGTCAACGCTTTTTCTACTCATACAGTGAAATGTAGACATTTCTCCCGAATGTCCAGACTTCGGAACGCATTGCCAGCTAGAATATTTCCATGCAAGTATAACCTGCGCTTCAAAAATAATGTCCATCGCCATTTCCGTCTCTCTCTCTATCAAAATTCTCATAATATTACCAGATTTCATCCTCTTTCTATACCGGCATAACTGCAATACATTAAAGAGTGACCCCTAAATTATACTCGGTGCCGTAAAAAAAAAAGAACCTGGCTTTAAAAGGATTGGGTCATCGAAAGACGTCTAGTTTCCAAAGTACTGTCTCGATGCAACTAGAGTTAAAAACTAGTCTTTCCAAAAATATAGAAAAAACCTGACTGCCGGGATTCATTTTTATTAGCAAAAATCACAATAGAATTCTAAAACGTGATAAGTTCGAACATAAAATCGCCGACTTCCTCACCTGCGGCCTACCTACGCAGGCTATCCGTTACGCTCTTTCAAGTTGTGCTATGCCTAAACCTATATCTAGGTTTAGGTTGTAGGAAGGTGGTTTCGTAGAACCACAATGCACTGGGGCCATCTAGCCCATTGTACTCCCCCTTTGATTATGAGATGGATATCATATCTAAAATAAGTTTTGTGCACTCGGCAATACCTTTAACCAAATAGACCATGTCCTTATCCAGCGGAGATGGGCCTCCAGCATCATTGACGTTCGAACATTCAGAGGAGCAAATTGTGACTGGGACCACTACTTGGTCAAATCCAAATATCGGTGTCGTATGTCAAAGGCGTATCAAACAAAGACCAGCCCTCTTCGTAAGTTCGACATCGAAAAGCTCCAAACGGCGTCAGTTGCGGAAAATTACGCAGTAGCACTTGAAAGAGAGCTCACTCCGATTCTGCAGGATGACATACCGAAGCCTGTGAACCAAGTTTGGATGGATGTAAAGGCAACCATAAATACCGTTGCGGAACAAGTGGTTGGGTATGAAGCTCGGCGCAAAAGAAATGACTGGTTCGACGACGAATGCCAGGATGCGTTAGATAAGAAAAATCAGGCGTACAGACAGTTTCTCGAAAGGAATACCAGAACGAAGAGAGAAAAATACGAAAATCTCCGACGAGTAGCAAATAAGGTCATTAGATGTAAGAAAAGAAAATATTATGACGACCAATTGAGAAATATCGATGACAATCTTGCGAGCAATAAAACAAGACAAGCCTACAAAGTAGTGAAAAGCCTAAGACTTGGATATCAGCCTAAGACAACCCTCTGTAAAGACAGAAATGGCACTATCATCGCCGAGGATAGTCAGATTAAGGAAAATGGGCGTCATACTTTAAAGAACTCCTTAATCCCGCACACGGCTCCCGAACATCGGAGCTGATAGGTCTCCAAACCTCCGACGAATGCCCACTGGATCCTCCAACGTTGGAAGAAGTCGAATTTGCCATCAGAAGCCAGAAAAGCAATAAAGCGCCGGGCATCGAAGAAATTCCAGCGGAATTAATTAAATATGGCGGAAGCTGCACCCGAAATGCCATCCATAGAGTGATTCAGTACATCTGGAATCAGGAGCAAATACCGGAGGAGTGGTGCCAATGCATTATTTGCCCTATCCACAAAAAGGGAGACAAACTGCAGTGCGAAAACTATAGAGGTATCTCTTTACTTTGCACGTCATATAAGATACTGACAAAAATATTAGAAAATAAGATTAAAATTTACGCTGACAATGTGATTGGGGAGTACCAAGGCGGTTTTAGAGCTGGTCGATCAACGACTGATCAACTTTTTACGGTCAAGCAAGTGCTTGAAAAATGCTGGGTATTCAACATCGACGTTCACCAGGTTTTTGTGGACTTTAAACAAGCATACGACAGTATTGATCGAAACGTACTGTACAAAATAATGCTGCATTTTGGCATCCCAGCAAAACTAGTCCGACTGACCAAAATGACGATGACATCAACAACATCACAAGTCAGAGTCAACAACCAACTAACTGATGCCTTTAACACAAATGTCGGACTAAAACAGGGTGATGGGCCCTCTGCTTTTTAACCTAGCTTTAGAATACGTCATCAGAAAGTTACCCGTTGACACAAGAGGTACGCTGCTTTATAAATCCAGCCAGATAGTGGGTTATGCGGACGATATCAACATATTATCACACTTTTCACATCCGCAAAAGAAATTCTACTAAGCCTCGATCAAGCAGCAAAAGAAGTTGGCCTGAAAATCAATGAAACAAAAACGAAAATAATGACACAAACAAGGAAAAGGACCCCCAATAGACAAAACATTACAATTGACGAATATAATTTGGGAAATGTGGACGAATTCATATACAGGGTGTTTGGTACTCCGTGCATAACCTTGTAAGGGGTTATTCCTGGATATATTTTGAGCAAAAAATTTTTCTACGGAGATGGTCCATTTTCAATATCCGCGGAAATACAGGGTGACCAAGAAAAGTGTTTCGGACCTGTACCATCACTCACTCAAAACGATATATCTTGAAAACTAATAATCGCATTTCAAAGTGTTATAGCTTGTTTTTTAGGGAATCAAATTGCCTTTTATTTGGTGTAATAGTCCGTATTGTACCTGTACCCAATCCTGAGGTATTTGCTTCAGACCACAAATTTTTGATACTTTGACCCTCAAAATTCTGTGATCAATGTAGTTTTTCTCAAAAAACGCATTATAAAAATGTCATTTTAATGTTGTTGTTTTATGTGCCATATTATTGCCTACAAAAGATGCATACATACTTATGACTTAGGTTTTCCCGTTTTCCAGGTAATAAGCGAAAATACATATGGCTTAAAAATAAAATATGTCATAAACCAACCCTCGTTCTAAAAAAAACTACCTGAAATGTTGTTAAACTGAAATATTCTTTGTGTCCTTTAATTACTATTTAAATTATCGATGAATGTCCTTTAAGTAGTATTTAAATTATCGAGGAAATGAATTAAATTAAAATGAGTTTCAACACAACGACGCTGTCCGACGCTTGGCATTGCAGTTAAACGTCTCTACGTGGAAATTTTGGAGTGTCCTCAAAGCAGAGCGGTTGCATTCCTACCACCACACACCAGTGCAGGAGCTGGTACCCATTGATTTGCCCAAAAGGATGGAGTTTTGCAATTGGCTCCTTGAACGACAACTAAGTGACGAGAATTTTATGAACAACATTCTTTGGACTGATTAGTCCCAATTCACCAGGGACGGTATCACAAACTTCCACAACTTACACACATGGGCTGAGAGAATCCACATACAAGAAGAGAGGCATCATTTCAGCACAGATTCAGTGTCAATTTATGGGCAGGTGTGATTGGCAACGATTTTATTGGTCCTATTAGGCTTCTGCCTACCCTAAATAGTTCCAATTACTTGCAGTTTTTGACAAATGATCTACAAGAGTTATTGGATGATGTGCCACTGCAACGATTGGCTTCCATGTTTTACCAACACGATGGTGCTCCAGCTCATTACGGCCGACAAATCAGAGATTGGTTAAATTTCAATTATAGCAATCGCTGGATCGGTAGAAATGGACCGATACACTGGCCTGCAAGATCTCCTGATTTAACTATTATGGATTTCTTTGTATGGGGACGGATGAAGGACCTTGTCTACGCAACGGAAGTAGTAACGTTGCAGGATCTAAACACCAGAATCGATGCGGCAGCAACAGAAGTAAGGCAGCAGTTGAGGAGTATGAACACAAAGAGAACACTGGCAAAACGAGCTTTAGCGTGCATTCAAAATGAAGGGAGCCATTTTGAACATTTATTGTAATTCAGGAAAATTGAAATAAACCATAAAAACCATTCTTAAGTTCTTTTAGTTCAAGCGGAGAGTGTTGATCAACCTATTCTTGCTTTTTTGACAAAAGTGCTACATTATTGGAATGATAATTTCTTCTAAACTATAAAACTTATGCAATGCAAGTGTATGCATCTTTTGTAGGCAATAATATGGCACATAAGAAAACAACATTAAAATGACATTTTTATAATGGGTTTTTTAGAGAAAAACTACATTGATCCTAGAATTTTGAGGGTCAAAGTGTCAAAAATTTGTGTTCTGAAGCAAATATCTCAGAATTGGATACAGTTACAATGCGGACTATTACAGCAAATGAAAGGTAATTTGATTCCCTAAAAAACAAGCTATAACACTTTGAATTGTGATTATTAGTTTTCAAGATATAGCGTTTTGAGTGAGTGAGGGTACAGGTCCGAAGGACTTTTCTTGATCACCCTGTATCTCCGTAGATATTGAAAATTGACCATCTCCGTAGAACAATTTTTTGCTCAAAATATATCCAGGAATAACCCCTTACAAGGTTATGCACGGAGTACCAAACACCCTGTATTTAGGCACAAAATTGACAAAGAGTGGAAATGAAACGAACGAAATAAAAAGACGAATCCAGCTCGCAAATAAAACGTATTATTCAGTCTTAGCTATTCTTAAGGCCAGTTGCGTACACAGGAAGACCAAACTCCAAGTCTACAAATCAATAGTAAGACCTGTGCTTTGCTACGGATGCGAAACATGGACCCTTACACAAGCATCCGCAAATATGTTGAACGCTTTCGAAAGACGGGTCCCGAGACGAATAATTGGAGCGAAACGTGATGGTGACCGATGGCGAACTAGATACAACAGTGAGCTGTATGATATATTTGACGAACCGGAGGTTTCCACTATAATCAGACTGCGGAAGCTGCAATGGGCTGGCCATGAACAAAGGATGGACGAAACTCGAATACCTAAAAAGGTATTCGAGGGAAAAACGGAGGGCCGGAGGCCAGTGGGAAAACCCAGGAAACGCTAGTCCGACTCTGTTGACGAAGACTGTTCATCGCTGCTCGGATTTCAAAATTGGAGGACGCGGTCACTGGAGACTTCGGCTACGGGAAGCCAAGGCCCGAAAGGGGCTGTAGCGCTGCGACGACGACGACTCGTTAATATAGTTAATACTTACGCTTGGAACACAGTCGCGTGTTCTGGAAGATAAAATAAAATGTGGTTGTCGAGGCTGTGGGAATAAATCCCTGGAACCTGTTCCAGGGCTAATTTTAGATCCGTCCATATAGAGATGATGACCTGTACAGGTGCTGAGTATCGTGTTTGTTGCCCATTCGTTTCGTTCAGGAAACTTCCATTTCTCAACCTGCGGTTGGTCATGCAATCATACTCGTAGCATAAAAGGGAGTTTACGTTTCTAATGACGTTTAAAATTTTGTCATGGCTAAATTTGTGGTACTGACCACGAATTAGTGGTTGTTAATCTAATAGCAGTTAGGCCCGCTGTTTGTTTTATAAACAGATCAAGAAGATCAAGCAGTTGGTGTGGTTCTAAGAGCACCTGTTATACACAGACATACCATCCGTTGGATTAGCTGTAAAGGTGATAGGTTGGTTTTTAGTACCACCGCGCCGCCACACCAGCGCGCCAAAGCAAATAATTGGTCTGACAATACTGGTATACATCCAGTGGATGAGGTGCGGCTTAAGGCCCCATCTCCAACCGAATGTCTTTTTGCAAGGGAAGAAAGCTTTGGTAGACTTTTTTGCTCGTGCTTGATGTTGGCCTTCCAGGATAATTTACTATCAAGTATGAGACTTAAATGTTTAACCTGATTCGAGAGGACAATATTGATACCCCGAATGTTTGGTGGATTGAAAACATATGGTCTTCTTCTTCTGGAGAAGAGGACCAGCTCTGTTTTTTGAGGGTTAATGGTAAGTCCTTTATCTAGTACCCAGCTGTCTAACAGTTGTAAAGCGGACTGCATAAGGTCCCTAGAACTTGTTCAAACTTACCAGTTAGCATGATGGCAAGATCGTTTACATATGCTATTGGCTACCCCATAATTTCCGATTTAAAATTGAAAGGGATTCATTCACTGTTAGGACCCACAGGCGAGGCGATATTATGCCGCCCTGTGGCGTTGCTTGGATGGGTATAGATAGGGTAGGCATCTGATCGGCGTCATTAGGCGACGCCCAGTGTTGTAACTGTCATATACACATCAATTGTGCTCATCATACCTCCACGTGGTAGCCACCGGATACTGGTCTTGTCCATCCGGACTTGACTTGCTGAACTGATGGGCGCGAGTGCTAATGAAACAGAAAAATTCTAGCACTATAATAAGATGGCCCTCCAAGTTGGAGGTTGGGCGATGTGTTAACAACTCATCCTCGGAAAAACCACACCTGTTTCGAAACCTGAAGCAACGCCTCGGACTGGATTGATTCAGCGGCAACGACCACGCAAACGAAAAATGGACTATTCCTTCGGATCTTGGAACGTGCGGTCCCTGTACAGAGCAGAAGCAGTGAGAGCGCTTCTGGAACAGTCAGTCAAATACAATATAAACATAATTGCACTCCAAGAAACTAAATTGTTAGGTAACGAGATTACTGACTATAGATCGCACACAATTTTCAAAAGTGGGAAATCATCGGGAAGCCGGGAATTTGGAGTTGCGTTTATCGTCGACAACAAGTTTAAATACCAAGTTACCAACTTCAAATCCGTCAATGAACGGTAGTGTGCAATCCGCATCAAAACAAGTTTTTTTTAATGTTTGGCTTATTAATGTCCACGGCCCAACGGAAGACAAAGACGACGAAGTTAAAGACGATTTCTACAGCACCTTAGAATCAACATTCGACTGCCTTCCGTCGAATGATATTAAAATAGTATTAGGTGACTTTAACGCGAAAGTGGGCAAAGAAGACACACACATAGGGACAATTGGAAGGCACAGTCTCCATGATATTAGTAACGACAACGGACAGAGGCTGACTGATTTCGCCAGCAGCAAAAACCTTATTGTAAGCTCGACATGCTTCCCGCATCGTGACATTCATAAGAGAGCGTGGGCATCACCCGACGGAAGAACATTCAATCAAATAGACCACGTTCTAATAGAGAAAAGGACGGCCTCCTGTATTCTCGACGTGCGTACGTGTCGAGGGGCTAATTGCGACACAGACCACTATTTGGTAAAGACCAAGTTCCGATGTCGAATCGCAAACCGAGGACACCCAAAAACACAACCGGTTCCTAAATTTGACATAGGAAAACTCAAAGACGAGAAAATAGTTGCGAAATATGTATCAGCCTTGGAGAGGCACTTCGCAACAATGCTGAATACCACCGCCAGCAAGTCAATAGAAGAAATGTGGCAAAATATCAAAGATGGCATTACATCTGTCGCAGAGGAGGTGATAGGACAACAACCCCGGCGCAAAATAAATGATTGGTTCGACAACGAATGCAAAGATGCCTTAGAACGAAAAAATCAAGCTTACAAAATATTAACGGAACGACCGAAACGAGCCAAACAGGACAAATACAAGGATCTAAGACGATTTGCAAACAAAAAAAACGGAAGTACAATAATGACGAAATTAAAAACATGGACGAACAATTTAGATTACACAACACAAGAGCCGCGTATTCCCTTGTTAAAAGGATAAAAGAAGGATGCAGAAGGGAACATTATAAGTAACGCGGAAGATATAAATTAAGATGGGCACAATATTTTGAACTCCTTCTTAACCCGAGCCCATCACCTACACGAACAGCAGCAGCAGATACAATACTAGGTATAACTGATGTAACAGCTGATGAAGGATCCTCTTTGAGTCCTCCCACACTCGAAGAAGTAAAAACAGCCCTAAGGAACCACCCAAACAACAAAGCGCCGGGCACTGATCAAATCCCAGCTGAACTTCTGAAAGCCGGCAACACCAACATAGCGCATCTCCTACATAGATTAGTCACGGATATATGGACCCAGGAAATACTTCCTGAAGATTGGCGCAAGAGCATCATATGTCCAATTTATAAAAAAGGTGACAAACTCTGCTGCGAAAACTACCGAGGAATATCTTTGTTGTGTACGTCTTATAAGATCTTGACGAAAATTCTAGAAAAGATAATTAAGCCCTATGCTGACAAAGTAATTGGTGAATACCAAGGCGGATTTAGAGCTGGACGTTCGACCACGGACAAGATATTCTCAGTTAAACAGGTGCTGGGAATATAATATTTATGTGCACCAGATATTTGTTGACTTCAAGCAAGCATATGACAGTATCGACAGGCGCGTACTGTATAAAATCATGTTGGAGTTTGGAGTCCCACCGAAACTGGTCCGACTGACAAGAATGACAATGACTGAGTCTTTGTCACAAGTCAGAGTAGAAAATGATCTGACTTCCAGTTTTAAAACAGACAACGGCCTTAAACAAGGTGACGGCCTCGCACCAATGCTTTTCAACTTACACTCGAATATGTTGTTCGAAAACTTCCCGTTGACACCAAGGGAACACTATGCTTCAAATCTACACAACTCGTAGCATATGCCGACGACATAGATATCCTTGCAAGATCTCTGGAGAGTACTAAGGAAGTATTTGTAAACCTTGACTCGGTAGCAAGGGAAGTTGGACTACGTATAAATGAAAACAAAACAAAAATTATGACGCAAACTAGGAAAAAGACGCCAATGAGACAAAATATCACAGTAGGAGAGTATAACCCAGAAAACGTAGACAACTTTATATACCTAGGGACGAACCTATCGAAGGATGGAAGCGAACCCATCGAAATTAAAAGAAGAATAATTATGGCAAACAAGACGTATTATTCGGTACATCTAATAATTAAAAACAAAAACGTACACAGGAAAACAAGATTTAAGTTATATAAAACGATTATACGACCTGTGCTATGCTATGGCAGCGAAACGTGGACATTAACTCAGGCGTCCGAAAAACTACTTAACGTCTTTGAAAGAAAGGTCCTCAGAAGAATCCTCGGACCTGTGAGGGAAGACTCGATCTGGAGAATACGATACAATAGAGAATTGTATGCCATCTTCAACAATCCATAAGTGTCAACCCTCATGTAATTAGTTACAATGGGCTGGTCATGTGGAGCGGATGGATGACGGAAGAATTCCCAAACGCACACTAAAAGGGAAAGTCAACGGACAAAGACCGGTTGGCAAACCACGAAAGCGCTAGGAGGATTCGATTGACGCAGACAGCAAATCACTGCTAAGATTTTCAAACTGGAGGACGCGGTCACTGAACCGAGATGGATGGAGGCAAAGCATTCAGGAGGCCAAAGTCCGATTTGGGCTGTAGCGCCATCGTAAGTAAGTAAGTGGCGTTGCTTTGTAGACAGAGCCTTTTCTTGTCTCTTTACCCATCCGTGCTACGATTTTTCGTGAGCGAAGAAGCTTAGCTATCCATGCAGTCAAGAGAGGCTCCACACTCTGGCTGCGCAAGACCTCAAGTATGGCATCAATGTTAACGTGGTTAAAAGCGCTTTCCACGTCTAGGAAGGCACCGAGTGCAACCTCTTTATGATGGGAAGCTTTCTACTTCTACGGCGGCTACCGTCTCATGCAAGGCGATGTCAGTGGACCTACCTTTTAGATAGGCTGTCCACCAGTTCTTCCAGGCCTTTAAGAAGGAACGAAGTTAGGATGATAGGTCGGAAAGCCTTCGGGATGTTGTGAGAGGCTCTGCCTGGTTTAGGTATGAAAACCACCTTAGCCTCTTGACAAAGCTTTGGTATGTGGCAAAGACTGATGCGTGCTTTATATATGTCAACCAGGTACTGAATTATTGTTTCATCCGCATTATGGACCATTGCTAGATAAACTTCTTCCAGTCCTCGTGATTTATAAGGTTTGAAGGAACTGAACGCAATCGCTATGTTTTCTGGCGTCACGACTGTATCTACTAGTTCTGAGTTGGTTAGAATACGATCGACAAATTAACTTTGTGGCGGGGGCTCAAAGTAACCGAGTAAATGCGTTTACATTAGAAGTTCAAGTAACTCGGCGCTAGACCCCGTCCATAAGCCATCGCCTTTATCCAGTAATTCAGGCATGTATGGATCTTTGGATAGGGTCCTCTTTATCGTAGCGGTATCGTTGACGTTATCGATTTCTTCACAGAATCTTTTCCATGAATTTAGTTTGACGGCTCTTAGCTGTTTTTTATACAATGTATGTGTCGCTTGGTATTTGTCAGTCTGCGCCACGTTTGCTTGAATTAGCTTTCTTAAAGAGTTTCCTTGCTCGTTTTTTCAGAATATCAAGATCGTTATTCCACCAGACAGCGTTCTTACTATCTTTGGCGGACTTCTGAGGGCAGGAACTCTTGTATGAGTTTGTTAGTATATTTGTTAACATACCCACTCTTTTATCTAAGGAATCTGGTGGGTAAGGAACTATTGCCGGTAGTTTGCGGTTTATTAGCTCCGGATATTTAATCCAATCTGCTCTTGCTGGATTAAGCTGTAAAACCGGCTATTTTTTGCTGATCCCACTATTTCAAATCTTTTTCACATGTGGTCTGACTAGGATGGTTCTTTCGAAACTTTCCAGTTGCGGACCACTAGTGATTTAGACTTAGTTGCAAAAGTCAGGTCGATAACCTCGGTTTTACTCTATTTATGAAGGTGGGACTATTACCAACATTACAAACATTTAGATTATTCATCTAAGAAATTCTAGAATTGACTTACAGCGATCGTTGCAGTCTGTGCTAGACCAGTAGGTGTGATAGGCACTGGCATCACAACCTATTACCAAGTCCCCCTGTGTTGGACTGGACAATAATACCCGGGAACCATATATTTTTGTCAATCTAGGAGCCTCACCACCTTCCACCACCTTTAGCTTAATGTCCTTCAAAAGTTAGTTCATCTTGGGAACCGCCTCTTGAAGGAAGACCATAGTGTTTTGGTCAGCACAGTTATCCTCAGATAACCTGGCTCGAAATCAAACTTCAAAAAGCTTGGTTAAGCTGGTGTATTACCTAAGAGTTGTTCCCTCAGAATGTTCCTCAATGAAGAGTAGATCTGAGGTCTCACCGACCCTGGTATAATGCCTAGCAAGCCGTTGGTGTTAATGACTGCTGCCTGGAGGGAACTCCTAGCGACGTCGCTATAGGTAGCCGATCTCGGCTGTTTCTCTTTTGCTGCAGGTATCGGCGTATTACTATCATCCGATCGGATGCGCTTGTGTTTCTGCTTCAGTGATTCGAGCTTATTACAGGCGACTCTGCATGCACACGAAGAGGGTTCTTTGGCTTTGCCAGAGGCGGTGCCACGAATCGATCGTCCCGAAGCGAGCGGGGATGAAAGTGTTTGAACCACTTCGACAGCAGTTTTTATTTTTAGGTTGGTCTTAGCTCGGCGACGGGTACGGTTGCTAATACCACCTTGAGGGGTTTGAATGGTCTCTGTACCAAGGCCAGTCGAGATAGTTGTGCAGGATATTGTCGACGTCGAAGCATGAATAACATCTATACCCACCTCCATTGGCTTATTCGGTTCTGAGGCTGCATCTCCTAATGTCATTATGAAAGCGAGATCACTGAGCTCTGACATGGAAGACTCAGTGCGCTGGGTGTTTGCCAGTAGCAAAGCACTATTAGAACCTGGTTGCACCGTTCTAGTAGTTCCCGAACCGCGTTCGGACGCGGCGTTTTTAGCACCCTCTTTTTCCGGGGACTGGGAGCCAATACGGAGGGACTCCATATAATAGTTGCAGCTTAACCCGTATCAATAATTTTTGGATGTATCTTAGGCCAATGCAGATTCTAAAGATACAATCCAGAAATAGCTCAATAATCTCGTGCTCAACTTTTAAAAATATTGGGTAGATCCCATCCCGCCCATGTGCTTTGTAATTAAAGATCGCATATGCGAAAGCGCTAGCAAATGAGATTTCGTGATACGAGCCCTGTTGTATTATCGCTGCACAGTTTCGCTCTTACGAAAAATCTTCTCAAATTCAAGTAATTTATCGTATTTTTTTTATCCAAAAAATCGCACATATACACACCCACACTTAAAACCCCAATCTTTATTCATCCGTGTAAAAATTGCTTCACAGATCGTCTCGTACGTGAGACAATTTTTCGATGGAATGGGATTTTTGGAAATCGAAACGCCAATGATGAACATGGTCGCAGGCGGTGCTACAGCCAAACCATTCATCACGCATCACAATGATCTAAACATGGACTTATACATGAGAATCGCTCCAGAATTATACCATAAAATGCTCATCGTTGGCGGACTAGACAGGTAAACTTGTTTATAATAATTTCAACTCAATACTAGTAAAAAAAAAACTTTAGAGTCTACGAAATCGGCCGACAATTTCGAAACGAAGGCATCGATTTAACTCACAATCCCGAATTTACAACATGCGAATTCTATATGGCATACGCTGACTATTACGATCTGATTGAAATCACCGAAAAATTGGTTTCGGGCATGGTAAAATCAATTCACGGCACGTATAAAATTAAATATCATCCGGAAGGTCTAGATGGACCAGAACTCGAAATCGATTTTACGCCACCGTTCAGGCGTGTTTCGATGATTAAAACGCTCGAAGAATGCCTCAAGGTGAAATTTCCGAGTGCCGTAAATCTCAATTCGACAGAAACGAACAAATTCCTAAGCGATCTTTGCGTAAAACATCAAGTTGAGTGTCCGTCACCGCGAACATCGTCACGACTCCTAGACAAATTGGTCGGCGAATTTATCGAAGAGACATGCATCAATCCGACTTTCATTTGCGATCATCCGCAAGTTATGAGCCCGCTCGCGAAATATCATCGCAGCGAACCCGGTCTGACCGAACGTTTCGAATTGTTCGTAATGAAAAAGGAAATTTGCAATGCTTACACCGAATTGAATGATCCGGTTGTCCAACGGGAACGTTTCGAACAGCAAGCCAACGATAAGGCGGCCGGCGACGACGAAGCACAAATGGTCGACGAAAATTTCTGCACGGCTCTTGAGTATGGACTTCCTCCAACCGGCGGCTGGGGTATGGGCATGGATAGATTAACCATGTTCCTGACGGACACAAACAACATTAAGGTTAGTTAGTTGGCAATATTTTCAGCATTTTAGTTTTACTTACAAACTACATAATAATCCTAGGAAGTACTTCTATTCCCGGCTATGAAACCTGACGATCCGAATCGTACACATCCAGCCGATATAACAAATGGAGAGCCCGAGACAAAATAATTGAAATTCTCGAATTAAACTTAGGTCTGTGCCGAAATTAGACGGAAAGTTATATGAGTTTGGAGATGTTAAAGAAATTAAACAGTTAATGTTCTTTTTTTTTAAGTTGTGTTTTCTTCTTGTCTTTGCTACTTTTCCGGAAGTATTAATGTCCTTTAGCAGCACTTAAAATAAACAACAATAAAATGAAAATATTTATAAAAAAAAAATGTTTCGCATAATTTTATGACTTTTTTCCCCCGATGATTTTGAGTTTAACGGTAATCACAATTGATTCGAAATTTAGAACAGAATAGAGTTTTAGTGTATTGTTTCAACGATAAAAAATTTTTGTTAATTTTTTAATGTCACAGGTAAAAAATGACAGAATTTTGAGTTAAAAAAAAGTGTGAGAATGTTCACTAGATCGAATTCGCCTCGGTTGGAAATTAGAAAAACAGTTCCCAATTATTATTATTATATCTTTTTTTTCTTTATTATCATGAAGGAATTATTTCGGCTATAATTTTATTACTATCATTAACACTCTCCTTAATAGACGAGTTACTATCATCACTTTTAGGTTCAACCTTGGCTTTTGCTCCCTTACGCATGGGTAGAATTTCTAAAATTGTATCCTTCCATGATTTCCCTTCGGACACGCGTAATAACATTTCAAAAACTGCAAAAGAAAATTCATTCAAAATTTGGGACTTTGATCAAATAGCAACCACACACCTACCATGAAAAGTGCTTAAAACTGTTCTCGTTTTGATATCGACATGTTCATTAAGGGGCAGCCGGGCAGTTTTCAGCTCTAATTTCTCGGCACGATCGAAACAGAGCCCCTTGTGATGATTGTGATCAACCAAACCACCAATAACATAGTGCGTGTCTTCTTCGAGTTCCGTTAGGACTTTGTCGGAATCACTGGTCAAGTAGGTTATTTTACTTTTGTCCACAACGTTTGTGTACGGCTCGAAATGCCAATGCACGTCCCAATTTTGGTAGCCGTCGTTCTTTTCGAGTGCTTTATGTATCCGACCGTTTTCTTTGATGCCGGTAAAATATAGTTTTGCCGGTTGTGTTGACCGTCGATTGATTGTGTAAATTCGGAGCAGTTGTTTTACACATTTCGAGATGTCCTTGTCAATCATTAAGTTGTCGTAGTCCAAGTCAACAACCACTTTGAGAAAATTCTCGCTTGCTTCGGTCTTGTTCCGCTTTAATTCTTTTCGACTGGCACCTAGTGAGCAGAGAAACGATAAAATTGTAAATTTAATTATGCTGAGATATTAGAAATTTCGTATCGTATTGGAAGTACAAATTGAATTCGAGCCTTTATTGTGCAAAAATTGTTAAATATTTATTATTCAAAGAAATGTCCATCGCTAGCTACAAATTTTTTCCATCTTTCTGACAGCATACGGATTCCGCGACGACTTCTTTTGAGCCGATCCTCGAATCGACCCAATTTTTGGCTGGAATGTAAGCGCTGCTCGGCCTGGCCATGCGTCTTCGAACGGAATAGATGGTAGTCGGAAGGAGCGATGTCTGGAGAACACGGCGGGGTTGGAGTAGGACGACCCATTTCAGTGTTTCCAGGTCAGAGCGTGAACAACATATGGCCGAGTGCTGTGCAGCAGAATCACTTTGTCGTGTCTCTCCTTGTATTGCGGCCATTTTTCCTTCAATGCTCGGCTCAAACGCATCAGTCGTTTTTTGTAGCGATCTCCCGTGATGCTTTCACCCAATTGGAGCAGCTCACAACACACCACGCCGAATTGATCCCACCAAATACACAGCAAGCTTTTTGAACCACGAATGTTGGGCTCTGTCGTAAATGTTGATGCATGGCCGCGGTATCTCCAATGTTTTTCGCCTTGGATTATGGTAATAGATCCACTTCTCATCGCCAGTGACGATGCGATGCAAAAACCCCTTCCTTTTTGTCGTTGAAGCAGCTTTTCGCATTTAAAAAAAAACGCCGTTCGACGTTTCTTGGCTTCAACTCGTATGGCATCCAATATACTTGCTTCAACGCATCATTCTCAAGCTTTTCAAACAATGTGAAATGACTTGTTGAGTCACTTCCAATGAATCTGCAAGTTGTTGTTGCGTTGGGTATGAATTTTCGTCCAGCAATGCCTCCAGTTCTGCGTCTTCAAACTTTCTAACCGCTCTGGGACGCTCCATGTCTTCCACTCCGAAATCACCCAACCATTCCCGACATGTTCTTTCGCTAATAGCACCCTTAAGTCTCAACAATTATTCGACGCTCCTCAGCCGCAGATTTTTTTTGAATTGAAAGCAAAAAGCAAAACTTTCCGCAAATAAAGCACAAAACAGTAAATGACGCCGATTTCAAAAATCCAATGATGAGGAGTTGTTCACAGATGCCTTAGTTTACCGTGCGACGTTTCTGATCCGCCATTTTTGTAGAGAATTTCATAATTTTTAATTCTATAAGAGCGCAATATATTGTCTGTGGCCCTGGCCAAAGCTCTCCTAATCATGCATAAATGTCATGTCACTACCTCATTCGCTCATTTGCCACTATCGCACCTCAATAAGACAGATTGTATGTTGTAACAGGCGAGAAGTATGGATTCTAAAGTAACCAACTCACTCGAGTCCTGTTGACTCGCCGCCATGGCAGAGTCACACGAAGTGCCTACGGAGTGACGATCGGTACATCTAGCGATTGCACTAGCTAGCTCGCCGGGTGGGTGTGTTTGTCACTCCTCTCCGTGCACATGAGTGTTGTATGTACCAGTAGAGGGGGCGGGCTGACCATCAGGCTTGGGAACTTCTGATGAGGTAGTCAACGGGCAATAAAAAAAAATAGAAAGAAGGTGAGTAGCCAAAAGGCGAAGACATGTGGATGGTCCACTCGACCCATCTAGGTAAACCTGCGGCCTGGTCTTGTAGTCAGGGTATGGTTGTCCCTCTCTCTCTCTCCCCACAAGTTCCCTCCCCTTTAGCCCTTCATTGGGCCTCTTTTATCTTCCATGCGGTTGACTCACGGACAATTCAAAAAAAACTTACTGCGTGGGGCTCATCCAGCCCTCCACGAGGTTATATCCGATAATTCAAAATTCCACGAGATTATATCACGATAATTCAAACGAAAAAAAACTTACGGCGTGGGGCTCATCCAGTCATCCACGAGGTTATATCCGAAAATTCAAAAGGGAAAACTTACTGCGTGGGGCTCATCCAGCCCTCCACGAGATTATATCACGATAATTCAAACGAAAAAACTTACGGCGTGGGGCTCATCCAGCCATCCACGAGGTTATATCCGATAATTCAAAAGGGAAAACTTATTGCGTGGGCTCATCCAGCCCTCCACGAGGTTATATCAGATACTTAAAAAAAAAGGAAAAATAAATTACTGCGTAGGGCTCATCCAGCCATCCACGAGGTTATCTCACGATACTTCAAAAAAAGGAAAAAAAACTTACTGCGTGGGGCTCATCCAGCCATCCACGAGGTTATCTCACGATAATTAAAAAAAACACTTACTGCGTGGGGCTCATCCAGCCATCCACGAGATTATCTCCCTGACACCCAAAAGAAAACTACTCGAACAAAAAAAATCTCGTATTTTTTTACTGGCCTGGTCTCTGGCGATACGGTGGTCGTCTCATTTGCGACCTCCGGCGGCGATATCTGTCCGTCGGCGGCGCGCACGTCAGCTTCAGGGTTAGGTAAAATTTATTTTTTTATTTATTTATTTTTTCTTAGAGCGAGCGACCATTACAATGTATGCATGCGAACCCGCCATTAGATATGGTATGCTATTTTATATATCTGCGATTTTTTCACTGCTATTTTAAAAGAAAATTGAAAAGAGCTGCGATTAGAAGAGCAGAGCAAATGCATACTGCTTACGTTCTATCGCCAATAAAATTGCTGCAACAACCATCGCTACAAATCCCAGAGTTTTTGTTTGCACTCGCACATTAATCCCGCAACTCACATATTCCACGTCACCTCGACGAGATCTTAGCTCAGAATAAAGCTCGTCAGACAAACCGCCGCATGTACACAAACCAAATAAAAAAAACACCAGTTCATAGAAAACCGAACCAAAAGGGTCTTTTGTTTTCACACGATATTACTCAGACCAGTAATTTCATCATGAAGTACATAAAACTCTTATCAGAACCCATGGAACCCAACAAATCTCAGTCGAACTTTACCCGGCCCCAGCGATAAGATCATCAATCGCGCATGAACGTCATTCGTTGCTCGATTGCCGCTTGGGACATCTGATATATTCCATTGCCTTTGTATCTGTTATATCGCTCGCGCTCAACGATCAGTGATATTAAAGACTATCAATTATATAAGCTATCCCAACCAAACCTAGTTGATAGTCTTTTTTGATATCTACACCATCTCTACACTGCTCGTGCTCTCCATGCTATTGGTTTACGCTGAGGAAGCATAGTAATGAATGAATAGGTCATAGGTGAATTGCGACTGCGATTTGTTTAGCGATATTTTGATCCGTGGGATCTGATCTGATAGGTGAGGTGGAACGTGCGAAGTGGTCAATGGTGCGCTTTGCTATCGATTTGTTTGACGGGTTTTGTTCTGAGTTTCGATCTCGTCGGTGGTGGAACATGTGAATTGCGGCTGTTGCAAATTTCGCTGATTTATGTTGCAGTCCACGGTGTCGATAAGAGCTTTACGTATTTCATGATGAAATTGCTTGTGTGAGGTAATGTGTCAAAAAAGAAAACAATAGGCCCTTTTAGTTTGGCTTCCTATGACCGGGTGTTTTCTTTATTTGA
This sequence comes from Chorisops tibialis, assembly GCA_963669355.1. Lineage (NCBI taxonomy): Eukaryota > Metazoa > Arthropoda > Insecta > Diptera > Stratiomyidae > Chorisops > Chorisops tibialis. The sequence continues at coordinate 37,828,508 of OY770264.1, read as the reverse complement.
CTTGCGATGCGATTGACTTTTTTGCCATCCTGACTCGATTGCGCTCGATCGTTTTTTCGTACTTTAGATAGTAAAAGTAAACCTTTTCATTCCCAGGTGAAATGGAGGAACTGTTCACTATGCGCACTGAGCTGGTGGCACTGAGCATGAGATTAGGTCTGCCTGATTGTTAGAAGCAGGATTTCGCAGAAAATTGTTGTTTTTCCCGTTCCTCTGTTTTCTTTTTTTTTTTAATTTGCACTAGCATGGAGAATAGAGGTGAAAAAAATCACTGCTATTGGAAGAGCTGCTCTTTTTCACATATATTGAAAAAGAGCAATCGCAGTGGATCACTGCGATTGGAAAAAAGCAGATTTTGCCATCCCTACCCGCCATGTGAAAATTTGGCATTCATACCTCATTTGAGTTGATATCTCATTTGAGGTGAGACAAATTGTATGTATGCCATAATTGCGACACATCATTTCTCATCGGCTCTCCTGGTCAAATGAGACAAAAACTGTGAAGTAGGAGAAAAAAATTCTTGGATTAAGAGACCCGAAAACGACGAATTTGTGGAGTTTTTTAGTACTCGACAAATGGTCATCGGAGGGACCCTTTTTTCACATAAGAGTCGCCATAAAACATCTTGGGTTTCACCTGATGGTGTTATTCAGAATCTGATCAACCATTTGCCTATAAGTCGTCGATGGAGAAAATGTCTCCTCGATGTGCGAGCGAAGCGTGGAGCTGACGTGGAAAGCGATCACCACTTGATGGTTGCTTGAGATTGTGCACAGCAGCTATTCGACGACCACAAATTCTTCAAATAAAGCGCAAGCTTAATGTGGATAGACTTAGAGACCCCAACAAAAAATGCGAATACACCACTATTCTACGCGAAAAGTCATCCACTTTGGGTGAATATGAAATGCGCAAACTGGACACCAATTGGGAGGCAACCAGAAACACGTTTCTAACTAGTGCTGAAGAATCTGTGGGATATATGCAAAGCGGTGAGAAACCATGGATCGCGCAAGTCATATGGGTCAAGGTTGACGACCGGAAAAAATTCAAATTGGCAATCATCTCTCAACCCGATGTCAACCAAAGAACACCCGACTTGAGACAGAACTACCGAGATGCTCACATACAGCTTAAAAAGGCTGTTAGACGCGACAAGAGAAAGGCCATTGAAGATCTGGCCAATAAGACGGCTTACCTTGGCGATATGGGTTCACTATTTAAAATTATGAAACAGTTGACGAACAGGAATTTCACCGCCAACCACGTGGTGAGAGATGTAAACGGAACTCTCCTTAATATGAGTGAACACAAGTTGTGGCGATAGAAGGAATACTTCTCTGATATTTTAAACATCCTGTCAGAGTCCAGAAACAGAACAACTACCAAACATCCAACTGCAACAATCCTCTATTAGGGACGATCCCCCAGATAAGGAAGAGACAGTTTCCGGCATTCAGTCAATGCCGGGAAGGAAAGCTCCAGGTATAGACGGACTACCAACCGAACTCCTCAAAGTGGACCCGGAAATAACAGCCGATATACTCCTACTTCCAGAAGGCTTTCGATAGCGTTAACCGAGATTACATATGGAATGCTTTGCGTAGGAGAGGTGTTCCAGATAAGGTCATAGCTATGATTAAAGAACCTACGAAGATGCAAGGTGTCGCGTCTTGCATAGAGGAGAGCTATTCGAGAGCTTCTCTGTGCGAATGGGTGTCAGACAAGGCTGTTTCTGGTGGTAATAAATGACATCTTGAAAGCTGCACTGGAAGGTGGGGAAGGTAAAGGTCTTCAATGGAGACTATTTAACATCTTAAGTCACCTTGATTATGCTGATGACGTGTGTTTGCTTGCACATAACCGTTCGGACTTAGAGTCAAATGTTCGCTCGTTGCATTCTAAGTGCAAAGAGGCGGGACTGAAAATAAATATGCGTAAAACCAAGTACATGCACATGGGTTCGAACGCAAGCACACCGATTGTTCTTAACGGACAAGGTGTGGAAGAGGTGAGAGATTTTTGCTATCTCGGAAGCATTGTCAGCATGGATGGCGGAGCCGAAAAGGATGTTGAACCTCGGCTAAATAAAGCTCGTCAAGCCTTCGGTATCCTTTCCCCTTTCTGGAGGTTAAGAGAGATCTTCCTTCGCACGAAGTTGTGAGTTTTTGACGTACGCGTCAAATCCGTGTTGTTATATGGTTATACTACGTGGAAAGTTACCGTTCGAATTACCAAGAAACTGCAAACTTTCGTGAACCAATGCCTCCGACACATTTCAGGAATATTCCGGCCGGAAGTGATCTCCAACGACGAACTTTGGGATACAACTGGACAAATAAAATAGGCATTGATATTCAAAGGCGGAAGTGGCAGTGGATCGGTCAGAACATGGAAGTGAGCAGGAGGCCAAAGGAATAAACAAGTCCTGGCAACAGATAAAGGCCGATGCTCAGGATCGCGCCTTATGGAAGAGAGTTGTTTCTGCCCTATGCCCTTATAGTGAGTCTTAACAGGAGTTTGATTGATTGATTGGCAGTGCTTCAAAAGCAATGTACACCGTCACTTTCGTCTTTCTCCATCCAAATTAAATTGACTCAAGTTTAGTTTTTTTTTTCTCCAATTCCTATACTGACATGTGCATTGCATTATAGAGTGACCCTCTAAGTTGTGTTCGGTTCCTTAAAAAAAATACGATACAATAGTGAATTGTATGCCATCTTCGACAATCCGGAAGTGTCAAGCCTAGTAAAATTCAAGAAACTGCAATGGGCTGGTCATGTGAAGCGGATGGAAGAATTCCCAAGCACACTAAAGGATAAAGCCGGTGGACAAAAACCAGTTGGAGAACCACGGAAGCGCAAGGTGGATTCTATTGAGGTCGTGAACAATTAGCAGCTGGACGACTTCGGATCGAGACGATTGGAAGCGACGATTTGAGGAGGCCAGAGCCCGATTTGATGATGATGTCGAAAAAAACTCCCAGTTGACACCAGCTGGCACCTTACGCAGATGACATATAAATAATGCCGCGATCATAACTGATCACCAATGAAATTTTCGTAAGCCTTTACATGGTAGCATGAGGAGTGACCGGGGCTCCGAACAAATTAAGAGATGATACCGGTATTTCTCACCTGTCCGAACCGGCAGACCATTTGCAATCGCTTCAGCTTTCTTTTTCTTATATTTCTCGCGTTCCTTAATTCGTTTTTCCTTCTTTTTCACTTCCCAATCGGCAAGTTTTTGCAATTTTTTCCTTTGCCTCTTGGACATTGCAGGTTTGGGCGCTCCGTCAACATTCTCTTCTACTTCAGCTTCAAGCTTGAATTTTTTCTGGTCCGGTTGATCATCATCTCGAATTATTTCACTCATTTCTAAATTATCTAAACTTAAAATATTTAATAAAACTCTTTAATCAGTTCAAATGACATTTGCGAACTGTCATATCTACTTTTCAAAGCATGTGGCAGATTGTGCCAGACTACACAGCCATAAATCGAACCGCTGTAAATCAATTAAAGAAACTTCAGTTGTCATTTTTAATTTTCAATGTGGAGTGAGTGATTTTCGATTTTGGTGCGCGAAGTCCTAAAAACGTTGAACTTTTCTTGAAAGGACATAAACTTGTGGCGTCTTGACATGAGCTTGTAACAGGCCGCACTATGGCAGACTTTTTAGAGGGCGTTGATAATAAAGAGAATTCACTTTTGGATAAACATCGTAAGGAGCGCAAAGACCTCCAGGTAAGTTGCGAAAAGTGATTCCACGTTTGGTCTTATTGCATGCACTACTTGCCCGCAAGGGGGTAGTTGTAGGATGAGGTTTTACCAATTCCAACTATCTTTGTATACCAGCGACTCCACAGACCTGAGCTAACTATCCCCCTGTGGGATGGGGGCTGTAGAATTCACCCACAGCCAGTCCTGCTTGCCCTAAAAATAGCAAATGGACTCTCAATGGATCATGGGTTTATCGCCCGTGATCTTAAGACATAACTGATACGAGAAACGGATACAGCGCCTCAGATACGGACTGATTCTACGGTAACGACTTTTGGCATTCGAAAACGGACTATGATTGGCTTCTGGAACGTTCGAACATTAAATGACGGGGGAAGAGCTGGGGTTACTCGGTCCTTGCACCGCCAATCAGTGATCGACCGTGAAATGGAGCACTATAACATCCAAATCTTGGGCTTGAGCGAGGTCAGGTGGACAGGATCAGGAGAAGAACGAACCCCTAGTGGAAACACTATTCTGTACATTGGCCCTGAAAGTGAAGCCAAAAATGGCGTGGCGTTCGTCCTTACACCGAGAGCGAGAAACAGTCTCATTAACTGGAAACTAATCTCAGATAGGATTATCGGTGTGATGTCGTGGAGAGCACTCTAGAAGTTTATCAGGCTAGATTCCAGAAAGGGTCGTCTAGTACCGACCATACAAATACCCTACGGATAATATTGGAGCAATCCGCTGAAATGGGTTCGCCACTACATCTCATGTTTGTGGACTTCGAGAAGGCTTTCGACAGCATTAAGCGAGATTACATATGGAATGGGTATTCCAGATGATTAAAGAATCCTACGAAGATGCAAGGTGTCGCGTCTTGCATGGAGGAGTGCTGTCCGAGAGCTTCCCTGTGCGAACGGGTGTCAGACAAGACTGCATATTATCACCAGCCCTGTCTCTGGTGGTAATAAATGACATCTTGAAAGCTGCATTGGAAGGTGGGGAAGGTAAAGGTCTTCAATGGAGACCATTTAACATCTTAAGTCACCTTGATTATGCTGATGACGTGTGTTTGCTTGTACATAACCGTTCGGACTTAGAGGCAAATGTTCGCTCGTTGCATTCTAAATGCAAAGAGGCGGGACTGAAAATAAATGTGCGTAAAACCAAGTACATGCACATGGGTTCGAACGCAAGCACATCGATTGTTCTAAGAGAGATCTCCCTTCGCACGAAGCTGCGAGTTCTTGACGCATGCTTCAAATCCGTGGTTGTACTACGTGGAAAGTAACCGTTCGACTTACCAAGAAACTACAGACTTTCGTGAACCAATGCCTCCGACGCATTTTAGGAATATTCTGGCCAGAAGTGATCTCCAACGACGAACTTTGCAGTATAACTGGCGAGACTAAAATAGGTATTGAGATTCAAAGGCGGAAGTGGTAGTGGATCGGTCATACTTTGAAGAAACCAGAGCGAAACATCGCCAAACAGGCTCTGGATTATAATCCTCAAGGAAGACGTCGGGTTGGTCGACCATGTAACATATGGAAGCGAACAGTTGAGCAGGAGGCCTATAAACAAGTCCTGGCAACAGCTTATGGCCGATGCTCAGGATCGCGCCTTGTGGAAGAGAGTTGTTTCTGTCCTATGCCCCTATAGGGGGTCTTAACATTTGATTGATTGACATGCACTACACTAGTCGTACTCGTTTATCACCTTTGTAAAATAGTTTCTTGTATTTTTCTAACATTTCTTCTACAATGGCGCTGCAGCCCAAATCGGACCTTGGCCTCCTGATATTCAGGTTCCTTAACATTTTTTTTATTACTTATTGTGGAAGGGTTGTTAGCCCTTCGCACATTTCTACACATTTCTAACATTTAACTTATTTAAATGATTCAATTTATTAATTTACTTTCTTCTAACAGGCTTCAATACAGTCGCTGAAGAAAAGTGCATCGAAAGGCGACAAGAAGAAGCGTAAAGAAGTTCTCGAGGAAATCGCACGACTGGAAATCGATTTGGATCGAAAACAATCCGAAGAACTGAACAAGTTGAATAACGCGAAAAGCATTCAAGCAGCCGACATCGATCCGCCCGAGAACCACCAGCACCGAAATGTAACCGATTCGGATTCCCCTAAGTCGGACGAAATTCCCGATACCGAGCCGGCAACAGGACAGCGCGTCTCGAAAGCACAGAAACGTCGCGACAAGAAGGCCAAGGAAGAGCGCAATAAGGAAGCCGAAATCCAAGCTCAGGAGGAGATTAATAAAAACGGGCCGCGAACAATCGAGCTCCAAAAAATTCGGAAAATCCTAACAGAGCGTGGTCTTACGCTGCACTCGATCCAATCGGACGGCGATTGTTTATACAACGCAGTCATTCATCAGTTGAAAATCATCGGGCGCGAATTGCACGACGTACGCTACCTCCGCAACAAAACTGCCAACTACATTCTAGACAATAAGGACACGCTCATCTGCTACATGACCAACCCGGATACGGGCGACCTCCTATCGGACGACGAATTCTCCAAATACTGCGATACGATACGCAACACGCCGACTTGGGGCGGTCAAATCGAAATCAAAGCGCTTTCCAACATCCTAAAAGTTCCAATCGAAGTGCTTCAGGCAACCGCTCCTCCGACTGTTCAGGGCGACGACGAGTATCCCGGTCCGCCACTAGTTTTAACGTATCACCGGCTCATGTACAGCCTTGGCGAACATTATAATTCGACAAAACCGCGGTTAACAACCGCCGACGGAGACAATGACGACGAAGAGGACGTTGTGGCTCTGAGTGAAGAAACAACGGCGGAACCGTCCGCCATTTCATAAAAATGCATTTTTGTTCGTTTTAGCGACGGAATTGGGATAAAGAGTGAAGCGTCGCGACGTTGGGAACTTTCAAATCCAACCCGGACACAAATCGACCGCCCCAATGTGTTCGTTTTTTATGGGAAACCACAATGTAGAAGTAATCTCAATTTTCTGTTGCACTTTTGTTTGATATTGAGAGAGAAAAAAGAATCGTTAAATGTTAGAAGGCTCAACGCTTCCTTTACGAGCATAATAAAATTGGATGTAATCAAAAAACGAAATGTTTTTATTGTTGACTAGCGATGATCCCTCGCGACTTTGTCCGTAAAATTTTAGGTAGTAATACATTATGTGGCATATATAATTTACTTAGTTTAATGGCTCTTAGAACACAATGCTTTTTATTTTGTTGGTATCAGAACCATAAATTTTTAAGAATGAACCATGTTACTCGCATTTCTAGGGGCTAGGCTCGTGATCAAATTAATCCCGTGATTTGAGGTCATACAGGTATTGAAGAGCATTAAGGACATGTGAATAGTTGTAGCTTGTGTTAATTAAAAAGAAGCCCAAATAAAATAACATTAAGCTTAAAAGCATAACAAGACTACGATTGTGCGAAACTCTGTAACCCCATCACTCACCTACAACATGCAACTATTTTGCGTCGAATAGGGAAATAAGTATTTTTTATTAAGCACCAAATCCAGTATGGTTGCCTGCTAATGCTTTAGTGCACTGTCTGGTCAATTTTTAGGACGGATGAAATCAAATAAAAATGAACAAAAATAAAATCTAATTTAGTAAGGACGGACAGGATAAGAGAATTCGGTGGATGTTTTTTTTAGAGCGGTTGCTTGCTATATATTCTAGGGTGTAAACTAGATCAGGAATACTGTTTCGTGTTGGCTGCGAAACACTAGAATATCCAGATGAGAATCTGAAAAATTTAGAAAACAAAATGAAAGACAAGAAAATGTTCGTTTGGAAGTACAACTTTATTCACCGACGGCTGAATCAAGAAGAAGCTTCTTTAAACTCGCGACCTCTTTGTCCACTGATAGAAAACCCGGAAGATTTCTCTGCCCTCACTCCGGGCCATTTTCTGATCGGAAGTTCACTGCTTTCACCGCCAGAAAGAAACTTGCAGGACGATAACTCTCATTGTCTTCGTAAGTGGCAATTGCTGCAGAAACTTCGTCAAGATTTTTGGCATAAGTGGTCGAGGGAATGTCTCTCGCGCTTACAACAACGCCCTAAATTGACTGAAAGCCGCACCGACATTAAACTAGACGATCTAGTGAAAGTGCGCGACGAACGATTTTCTCTGCTTAGATGGAATCTCGGGCGAATCGTAACCGTACATCCGGGACAAGACGGACGGACGCGCGTAGCCACCGTCAACACTGCATCTGCTGTTCCGAAGAGGCCAGTCGTGAAACTGTGCCAACTACCCGCGAGTTTCTTTTAAATTGCCTGTAAAACCGTCGCGCACCTCAACACAATCTCGAACCGATAACTATCATATTAGAATCACTATGGCTTTAATTTTCCCTCGATTTTTTCGTTCCCAATTTTCTTTAACAACGAGGCGAGACGAGTCGCCTCAAAAACCTCCAACTGGTCTCAAGGAATGTGAGACCGCTCTCGTCAATGAAACCCCAAGCCAAAGGACACAAGCAAAACGAAACACTCAGCGACAAAACCACTACCAGCAAAACTCTTGAAACTTCAACGTTTCAACGCCGGGGAGAATGTTCTACTCACGTTAAAATCCCGGACAACTCCCGGATAACTCCCGACGATTCTTTAACATAAACATAAGCAAATGACGAAGCTGTCAGATGAAAAACATGGCTGCCGTGTGGAATGCATTCCATTGCCGATCGCTTTAAGGACTCGATCGTTTATATGTATTAGAGTCACTCTATGAAAAAGAAAGAACAAGGCACCTGGTAGAAGAGTCTGGACACCTTGTCAGATGGGGCGCTTTTTATTTTCGAGTTCGAAAACCGATACCTAAGTGTGGGTGAGAATGCATGTAGTACTATTTGTAGTTCCTTATTTCGACGCAAATGTCGCTGGCATAGGTGCAATTTCGAAATTTGACATTTGAAATTTGACAGATATTGTTTTGTTTTCATCTTTCTTTTTCGATTTCTTGTTAGGTCGATCTACTCACAGGAATTAAAGAAAATTAAAAAGTCTAATAATTCCGGCGCCGGAACTGACGCAGTGTACATTGCCTCAATAATAGTGTAGGATGCAAAAATAGACATGGAAACGAGAACCGACAATAATATCACACAAGGTAAAATCGCTAGCTGATTCGGTTAATTCGTGATTAAAGCTCTTTATTTCGTAGCTTCCGGTCGGACGTATTATGTAGACACAAAGTACGTTAGCGTCCCGCGAGCCAACACTGAAATACAAACGTACTGGAAGGACTACTACACCTACGCCAAGGTGATCCAATCAGAGTCCGAGTACCACCCAGTCCTTTTCACCAAGGGCTCGGCACAGGGCTCGGTCCAACACCAGACTCAAGATGATTTCTGCGAACGTCAGCGTTGAACGGAGATTCGGAGCTTGGAACATTCCAGCAGATTTGGATTTCATCGCAAGAGTACGAGGAATCTGGGAAGAGTCAGGTGGAACAGAAATGCAGAAGCAGAGGCGAATTATTTTAAATAAAATATCGACCAAAGTAAATTATAATTCAATCTCTTTCGTTTAAACAAAACATGGAACTTTATTCGCCTATTTGAATTACATTTCCTTCTTTACTTCTCTGGTTTGAGCATGTCGCTGTCTGCAACCATTTTCTGGAAATAAAATCGTACCAAAGTCGCAACTATAAAATCCTTACCTTAATCGCATCGATATTCTCGGTCCAATGTTCTTTCGCAATATTCTGAACAGGCTGGATCAAAAAGCTCTTCACTTTGCTTACGTTCTGCAGGAAGATAGCCAGAACATCTGCTACGAAAATGGCTTCGCACTTTTCGCGCCAGCAATCGTAGTCGGTGGCTACTCCTACGGCCCCGTACAATAATCAACCCTCCTTGGCTAGAACTACTTTTGGTATGGTCATCATATTAACCAAATCTCCGCAAAATTGTCGGAACATCAGACTCTCGGCTTTCGAAGAGAAAAGCAGTCCTTAGATCTTCACAACCGTTCCTTTCGGATGCACATTGTAGCCGAGCTCTTTGGTAATGTCAGTGCTTGTTATGATTGAAAGACTGTTAACAATTAAAGATTCTCATTGTAACATTAAGTAATTTGCCACGAGCTTCTGACTCTTTAGATGCAAAGGTATGAAGCATACTTTCTGATTGCGTAATGATTCTAAACCCTGCGGAAGATACTAATTTTGAAGCCAATAAAATAGGCCACTCTTTTGGATCCAAGATTCAAAAAGGTTGCTTTTGGAGTGGAAGAAAATGTGAACAATACACAAAAATGAAGTAAATGGTTTCATCAATGGGTCATTTGGCTTCCTACGCTGTAACCTAATCTACGAGTACATCTATAGCTGAAAAAACTACCAGTGGAGAAAAATACAATTAAAAGTTACTTGTGTTTTATTCAGAATTTATTATATTATAAATCAACGCATATAGAACTACGTTTGAATTATTTATATGTTTTTATTACGTTGATTATTAGCTATGTAGTGTATTGTGAAAGAACGGTTCATTACCTTTTATTCAAAGTATTGTCCATCACTAGCCACTACTTTTTCCCCGTCTTTCTGGCAGCATTCGGATACTACGTCGGAAGAACTCTTCATATTTTCTAGCTATCCACGAATCGACCCAATTTTTAATATCTTCATATGATGTAAAGCGCTGCTTAGACAGGCCATGTGCCATCGACAAGAACAAGTGATAATCCGAAGGGACAATGTCTGGTAAATACGACGGGTGGAGTAGGACTTTCCAATTAAGTGTCTCCAAATAGGCTTTGGCCGGCGCTGCAACTTGCGGACGCGCATTATCATGTAGGAGAATAATTTTGTCGTGTCTGGAGTAGTAATGACCCCGTTTTTCCTTAAAAGCTCGGCTCAATCTCATTAATTGTGCTCGGTAGAGAGCTCCAGTAATTGTTTCGCCTGGTTTGAGCAACTCATAATACACGACAAGCTGATCCCACCAAATACACAGTATTAGTTTTTTTTCCATGAATATTCGGTTCGGCTGTCGATGTTGAAGCATGAACAAGTGGTTCCCATGATTTTCTCTTCTTTGGGTTATCGTAGTTGATCCATTTTTCATCATCAGTGCCTATACTATTGTTATAAATCTGACAACCTCGACGTCCCCAGCAACACCGAGAAAAGTCCATCAACATTTAAAACGCTATACACATGTTTCCAGACACTTCTACCGAGCTCCACAATGTAGCCAATCATTCTAGACACACACACACAACGACACCTGTCTGGGAGACTTAGTATAAATAACCGCCAACTTTCAGACAACGAGTTAGTTAGATTTTGGCGACACCTATCGGTGAATCAGAGACATCTGAACGCGACGGTAGTAAAAGCGATAGAAAGCGAAATATCGGTAGTGCGTTTTAAGGCGAATTAAGTTAAAGTGAGAATTGTGTATAAAGTGCAATAAATAAATTATCTATATTTTTTTTAAACGAATTGAGTTTCCTTTGAAATCGGCGATCCCCTAGCTCGCAACAATTGGTGTCAGAAGAGTGGGATTTCAAGGATAAATTCGGGTTAAAAATCGCGAGTGAAATTAAAAATTCTCGGAACGGATAATTTTGTGAGAGCGAAAAAGTGAAACTAAAATTCTCGAACGGACAGTGAGAATTTTCTGAAATCGAATATTCTCGAGTGCTCTAGTGAACAGTGACTTTAATTAGCGAAGTAAAATCGCGGAACTAAAATTCTCGAACGGACAGTGAGAATTTTGTGAGCAGTGACTTTAATTAGTGACGTAAATTTAAGTGAATTCGAATCGCGGAAAAACTGGAAATAATCGGTAGTGAAAATGCCGCGTTATTTAAAAGACTTAAAAGTAACGGAGCTGAAGGAAGAGCTCAGTAGACGCGAGTTACCTACAACAGGGAGCAAGTCTGAACTTGTCAGCCGTATGATCGAGACACTTGAGGCTGAGGGTGAGAATGCAGATAGTTTTGAGTTCCAAATCGAAGAAGCTAGTAAAGAGGAGTGCTCTGGTACATCGGATGCCTTAACACAGTTAATGCAACAAATGATGCACAAATTAGAGCAACAATCAGTGGACATTAAACAACAATCTGCGGACATTAAACAACAATCTGCGGACATTAATCAGAAATTGGAGCAACAATCTGCGGACATGAATCAGAAATTAGAGCAACGATACAGCTGTTTTCGCATTTAACAATGCTGTACAGGACTGAGAGCTGCAACAGGCGTTAAAACTGGCAGGTAAGAAAACGATTGGCGAAGCCTTAGTATATGGGCTGACGTTCGAAGCTGCCAAGCAAAGCTCGCGGAGTAACTATCGAGTTCGAGAAATAGTAGAAGAATGTGTGTGCCAGAAAGCCGAGTACACCAAGCGGAGCGAAGGATCTGGTGCTCCCCGATGCTGGAATTGTGGACAGGCAGGACACTTAAGACGCGACTGCCGCAAACCCAGAAAAGCGATCAACTACTGTTCCGGCTGCGCTGCTAAACAAAGAGGAGGAAGGGGCGAACCGTCACGAGAGCACGCTTCGCCTAATGACAGTCCGGGAAACGAGTAAAGGCCACCTTCATGGGGCAGAAGTTGGCTGGTAGAATCGACGCCCCCGGAACCATCATCGCAGTTTCTCGACTACATCGTTGTGAAAACGACTTATGTATGAGTGGTCGAGTCGGCAAATTAAACTGCATCATAACAGTCGACACAGGCGCAACACGGTCAGTGCTAAGATCTGACCTCGTAGATCGTACTTGGCTTCACAACACCAAGAAGTACGCACTTCGCACTGCTACAGGAGAAACTACAACGGTCCATGGAGAAATAGCCCGTGACATACAACTTGGGGATTTGACCTTCTCGCATGTATTCGTGGTAGCTGACATTACCGATGAGTGTATCCTTGGAATGGATTTTCTGAAACCACACGGTATCCAGCTGGACTTAGGACAACGAATAATGAAGTGGCGGAATATTGAAATCCCAATGGAAATAACATCCTCCAAAACAACAAAGCTGCGAGTTGTATTATGCGAAGATGCGGACTTACCAAAGTCATCTGAGAATGTTATTTGGGCAGAGCTCGATGGTGATCCCAGGAACCACCGATTCTACCTCATAGAACCGGAAACGACACCTGCATTACGAAGTCTGATACTAGGAAAAACGCTCGTAAAAAGGAATGAGAAAATGATGGTATCAATAAGAGTCCTGAACGTTGCGGACAGCACTACCAGCGTAAAGAAAGGAGATGTAATTGGCAGCCGTGAACCAATATCGGCGGTGACGAGTATCGACAAGGCAGAACCACATGACGTACCCTCTAAAAATAAGCCAAGAAGAAGGGACAATGTAACATCAACACTTCTTCAGTCAAGCAACCTTAGAGGAGAACAACACAAGCAAGCAGTAGATCTAATCGAAGGATTCAGCGACGTCTTTTCCACCGGTGATGACGACTATGGCAGAACAAACTTAGTGAAACATCGTATAGATACCGGAAGTGCTACACCGATACGTCAACCTCCAAGAAGAGTACCATTAGCGAAACAAGGAGAAGTCAATTCAATGGTCAAAACTATGGAGCATCAGGGAATCATCGAAGAATCAAAGAGCCCGTGGATATCGCCAGTAGTGCTGGTAAAGAAGAAAGACGGCAGTACCCGTTTTTGTGTGGACTACAGGCGACTAAATGATGTTACGAAAAAGGATAGCTATCCACTACCTAGAATCGACGATATCATGGACACCCTGACCGATGCTAAATGGTTCTCAACGTTGGACCTGAAGAGTGGTTACTGGCAAGTGGAGATAGATGAAAAAGATAGAGAGAAGACAGCATTCTCTGTCGGCAGTGGACTGTGGCAGTTCATCGTAATGCCATTTGGCCTGTGCAATGTTCCAGCTACGTTCGAAAGACTGAAGGAATTCGTTTTGCGTGGTCTGAGTTGGAAAACTTGTCTCGTTTACCTAGATGATGTGATCGTTATCGGAAAAACATTCAATGAACACCTAAAAAATCTGCAGGAAGTCTTCCAGCGACTGCGAGCGGCAAAATTAAAGCTGAGTCCGAAAAAGTGCACTTTGTTTAGTGCAGAAGTCAAGTACTTGGGTCACATTGTTTCAGCTGATGGCGTAAAGACAGATCCGGAGAAGATACTGGCGGTGAAAAATTGGCCTACTCCGAGTGATAAACACCAGTTGCGCAGCTTCCTAGGCTTAGCGACATATTACCGACGATTTTTAAAAGACTTTGCTAACACGGCGAAATGTCTGCATCAGTTAACAGAAAAAGGGAAGCCATTTACATGGAGTCAACAGTGCCAGGAAGCATTCGAGAGGATAAAAGACCAACTCTGCGACTCCCCAGTTCTGGCGTATCCAAAACCAGGTCATGGTTTCATCATAGACACTGACGCCAGCAATGTCGGTATCGGAGCAGTACTATCACAAGAGATCGATGGGCAGGAGAGAGTGCTATCTTACTACAGCCGAGTACTCTCAAAATCAGAAAGGAACTATTGCGTAACTCGCCGAGAGCTACTAGCCATAGTAGAAGCAACAAAACATTTTCACAAATATCTCTATGGTCAAAAGTTCCTTCTTCGAAGGGATCACGCATCGCTTAAATGGCTACTTCAGTTTAAAAACCCCGAAGGCCAAGTAGCCAGATGGATCGAAAGGCTCGAATCCTACGATTTCGAGATTGTTCATCGAAGAGGAAGAATCCACGGAAATGCCGATGCGCTTTCACGTCGTCCTTGTCCACCGAACTGCAAGCATTGTCACCGTATAGAAGGAAAAGAGGCCGGAGAAACCATTCAGAGGATAACGACCGAACCAAAGACTGGATGGAATCAGCAAGAACTGGAAGACGCCCAACGTAAAGATCCAGATATTTCACCGATCATGGCATGGAAGGACGAAATGAAACGGCCTGAGTGGAAAGACATCTCACAATTCAGTGAAACCTTAAAGTGCTATTGGGCACAATGGAACTCCCTTCACCTAGACGGCGGATTATTAAAACGGAAATGGGAGAACGCTGATGGAAAGTCGTATCACATGCAAACCATCGTCCCGCATTGTAAAGTCGAGGAGGTTTTGAAGGAATATCATGGAGGTACCTCCGGTGGGCATTTGGGAGTAAACAGAACCTTGGCAAAGATACGAGAAAGGTTCTATTGGATCCATCTCCGAGATGATGTCGAAAACTGGTGCCGTAAATGTACTACGTGTGCATCAAGTCAGGGCCCACACCGCAGATCAAAGGGAGAAATGCAACAATACAACGTGGGAGTTCCATTCGAGAGAATTGCTGTGGATATTGCTGGACCATTCCCGGAATCAGAAAATGGTAATCGCTACATTTTAGTGGTCATTGATTATTTCAGCAAGTGGCCTGAAGCTTACGCAATTCCAAACCAAGAAGCAGTAACCGTCGCAGAACAAATTGTTACCAACTGGGTGAGCAGATTTGGAGCGCCACGCGAACTACACTCCGATCAAGGGCGCAATTTTGAATCTCAAATATTCAAACACGTGTGCCAAATGCTGGGAATAAACAAAACGAGGACAACTCCATTACACCCACAGTCTGATGGAATGGTGGAACGTTTCAATCGGACATTGAACTCAAACCTATCCAAACTCGTCAGCGAGAGGCAACAGGACTGGGACCAGCACATCCCTCTATTTTTAATGGCCTATAGAACATCGGTGCATTCAACAACAGGAGAAACTCCGTCCCGAGTCATTTTCGGAAGAAATATTCGAGTCCCTGCGGAGCTAATGTTTGGAGTGCCACCAGACCAACCAACCAATGCTAAAGATTATGTCTCGGATCTTCGATGTCGACTAAAGACAATTTATAACCTGGTCAGAGATAAAATTGATTTGGCGTCCGACCGCATGAAGACGAGGTATGATCAACGGGCGAACTCATCAGGATTCCAAGAGGGCGATTTGGTTTGGTTATACAATCCCAAACGACAGAAGGGCAGATCGCCGAAACTACAGCGAAACTGGGAAGGCCCTTACCAGATCATCAACCGGTTAAATGATGTCGTCTATCGGATTCAACTACATCATAAACCCCGCATTAAAATGAAAGTGGTACATCTCGACCGATTAACAAAGTACCATGGTGCCATTGAGGAAGTGAACGACTCTGTTCGGGACGAACAGGGACTAAGGAGAGGGTAATGTTATAAATCTGACAACCTCGACGTCCCCAGCAACACCGAGAAAAGTCCATCAACATTTAAAACGCTATACACATGTTTCCAGACACTTCTACCGAGCTCCACAATGTAGCCAATCATTCTAGACACACACACACAACGACACCTGTCTGGGAGACTTAGTATAAATAACCGCCAACTTTCAGACAACGAGTTAGTTAGATTTTGGCGACACCTATCGGTGAATCAGAGACATCTGAACGCGACGGTAGTAAAAGCGATAGAAAGCGAAATATCGGTAGTGCGTTTTAAGGCGAATTAAGTTAAAGTGAGAATTGTGTATAAAGTGCAATAAATAAATTATCTATATTTTTTTTAAACGAATTGAGTTTCCTTTGAAATCGGCGATCCCCTAGCTCGCAACACTATGCAAAAAAAACTTTCTTTTATGCCTGGCAAGCAGCATTCACATACGCAAAATCGGCGTTCAACGTCTCTCGGCTTCCAAATCCAATTTCTTTGTTTTTAAATCAATTGCAACGATTTTAAACAATGTGAAATTGCGTGTTGAGTCACTTCTAATGTAAGTCCACGTTCTTGGGTTTGGTACGAATCTTTCTCTAATAATGCTTCCAATTCCGTGTCTTCGTACACTTTCGACCTTCCACTACGTTCTTTGTTTTCCACGTCAAACTCACCGTTTGTAAACTTTTGAAACCACTCACGGCAACTTCTCTCACTTAAAGCAGTCTCACCATGTGCTTCTACAAGCAATCGATGCGCCTCAACTGCAAATTTCTTCAAATTAAAGAAGTAAATCAAAAGTTACCACAAATGACGCTTATTCGGCATAAGACTTGATATTTTCGGACCAACAAAATTATGTGATGCTGATACGGATTCACTAATACTTCAAAGTTATGTTGTTACCAGATATCCAAACTTAGGATATTACGTTTTACATCTGACAATTTCAACATAATCTTCTGGTGTGGCCATCTTTTGTTAAACGGCGTAAACTTATTTGTGCTCCTAATATTATACAATAAAAAATTTTATTTTCCATGTTCAAACTGTGTGTTTAAAATTCAATTAGAAATTTGAATGAAATCTGACTCGAAATTTTGAGTGATCATTCAAAATTTCGATTATCGCTCGGTTTTCATCACATCTCGTTACGAGCGATAATCGAAATTTTGAATGATCGATCATTCGAATGAAATACGATTAACGAGAACAAGATTCTCGTATTTCATAGCCTCGCGTGTCGTTCTTCTTCTGTCATCACTGAGCATTCACTTGTTCTGTCTCTCCAAAACACAACATGAGCGTAGTGCGAAATGTGCAAGTTCATACTATTTCTCTTATTTCTTTATGGTTGCAGTCGTTCCATTCACTCTCTCCACAGCACACCACAGCAGAGCAAGGCGCTCAAATTAAATACGATAAAAGAGAACGAGATATATTATATGAAAACTGGGTAAATAATCGAAATATTGAATCATTCATTCGGTTCTTTAAACGTTTGAAATGAATGAAAAATCATTCTCGAGATATTTCGATTATTTTGATAATCGAAATGTTCGATTTAGATTCGAATGATCCCATCACTAATCTTCTACTATGGCGCAATAGCTCAAATCGGGTCTTGTCCTCCTGAACTTCAGGTTCCTTAACATTTTGCATTATTTATTGTGGAAGGGTTGTTAGACCGAATTTTTCAGTTTCGTAGATTGAGATAACCACGGTATACCCAAGCAGACAGCGTGCTGGAGTAATACGTCGATCGGTATTTGAACTCACGAATTTCGCATTGTAGACCAACACAGTACCCCACTAGGCTATACCCTTGTCTTCCATCACTGATATTAATGATTAATTATCTGGAAACTTTAATTCATTGCTAATCCACAAAATTAAATATTCATACAGAAAAACATTATTTTATTTGTTTTCTTTTATTCTTTATTATTATCATAAAAAAATTGTGTGTTGAAGTAAAATATTTTGAAATAAAAATCAAAATAAAAATAAATTAAAATAAATCACAAAAGTAAATTGGTTGCTAAAAGGATTTTTTTTAAGTAAAAAAGGAGAGGAGGAAGTAGTTATTTATATATATGTATATATACATATAGTAGGACATAAAGTATTGAACAAAAACCAACAAACAGAAGAATTTACTAGGACTAAGAATTTGTTTTTTTTTTTCAACATTTTAAGACTCACTCTTCTATTATTAAATCTACATTTTCTACAAAATAAATAGCACATTGAAAATATTATCGCGATTATTATTTTTTTTTTCATTAACTTTAAAAATAATTTTTTTTTGTTTTATGTTAAAGAAAATAATTGTGTGTACATAACCTTTTTTTCTGATTGTTTTTTTTTTTTGTATATTTTAGAAAATCCGATTGATAAATATCACTAAATTCGTTTCAAATAGAAAAATAAAATCTATTTAGATATTTTTTTTCTCTAATTGTGTCAAGAATCGGATTTCTGGATTAAATTAAAAAAAAATTTTTTTTTTGTATATTCACATATTTTCTTTCTTAATTTCACGAAAGACAAACGTGATACTGTATTGCAAAATGAAAATAAATTTCTTCTCAAAAAATATTTTATTATTATTTATTTATTATTTATTATAGTTGATGTTGTTTTTTTTTAATTCTTGAACTAAGGACCGTTCAAGTCGTCCGTATCCAGGATTTCGAAATCACTTTCATCGGATGATTCCGTTAAATCTATGGGTTGCGAAGGCGGTGGTTTTGCCAAATTCATTAATTGATTGCCTACATTCCATGAAACCAAACCGGCCATTAAATTCGGTAAAAGATTACTGGCTTGTTGCGTTTGTGCTGTTTGAGCTTGTCGATTTTTACTATCGACAACAGTATAATCTTGGAAACTAAGACCCTTCGATAAGCTATCATCGTCCGATGACGATGGCGATATCGATGAATCCTTATTGAAATACCCACTCTTGAATTCAATTGTTTCTGGATTTTGTAATTTGGCTGTTGCTCCTGTTGATGGTGTCGATTTCAAAATCAATTCATCGTCAGACGATCCGTCCGAGTGCTCTTCAATTTCTGGTATTGAGTCAGGAATCAAGAGATCGGCTGGGATTTCATCGCTCTTATCTTCTTCATCTTGATTTGAGTTGACAATGGCTTGATCGCTGGCACGTTGCAAAACAAATAGATTCGATTCGTTCACTTCGGGTAGAAATTCATCATCATCATGATCTGGAGTTTCTGGCCAAATAAAAGCTTCTAAAAAAATAGAGAAGTGAGTTAAATCACAGTTTGATTCAATTGACTCTCGAAACGATTACCTTTGTTTTCAACTTTCAAAATCTTAAAATTGTATTTGCTGCATATGAGACTGGCTGCTACCAATCCGAATACAACTATACTCGATCCAGAAATTAAATGTCCAATAAACGCTAAAACTGCTAGCATGCTTGAAACGATCATGCAAAATATGCCGGGACGTTCCTTTCGTAAAGTTGCAACTCGATTCTGAAAACTCAAGAATTTTGCAGTGAATTGCGGCGGTGGAACGATTTTCAAAGCCGCTGTACAACGCCATTTGTACATCCAAAGTGCCAATAAAACTAAGAAAAATATTCCAAAAGGACGTATCTGTAAACTGAAGAAAAAACAATTTTTAAATTCATAATTGACTGTTTAAGATCTAACAAAATTAACTAGAAAACGTAACGCAGACCGGTTTTTTTTTATCATTTTGCTATCGCAGACAACATCCATTTGTTAACTCTAACACTTCCTGCCATATAGCTAAATACTCTAGGCAAAAGTTTACAGATCACAGTCGTTTTTCAGTACTACTATAAAAATAGATTTCATTTTGAAACTGGGCCACTATCGTACGAGTTACATAGTCCAGAAACAAAAACCGAAAAAAAAAACAATTTTCCTGATAAGTGTGGACATCGCTAAGCACTTCTTCTGGAAGACATTTTACAAATAAGCCAATTTTTTTAAATAGCCGGTTAGAAAGAAAAACTAAACTAAAGCCACGCTATAATTAACTTATTCACTGAACGGCACAGAGTTTGACGATCTTAGCCGAGAGTTCGTTGCTTTGGAAAAGATATAAAACTGAATATGTTAAATGATTGGTCCGAAATGAATTTGCAGATCGCAGCATGAGTATAGAGCTAATAAATAAATTGTCGAAAATGTTTTTCGATGGAATTTTTTTTTTTTCGCGGCCCTATTTTAAAATAAAATCATTTGTCAAAAGGTAGCGTGCGAAATAGTTTGGAATGGATCGCTAATTTTGTAGGATTGTTTTCGAAGGTTAAACATTGGATAAATTGATTGCGCAATGCATGAAAGTACATGGCGGTTCTCACCTACGATTTGATTAAGGGGCATTAACACCGATCTTCTTTTTCTCTTATACTTAAGCAAAATTTTACACTTTTAAAGTTAAAATATTGCTAGCGAGTAGCTTAGTTGGTAGCGTGTTGATCTGCAATGCAAAGGCCGTGAATTCAAATCGCGGTGAACGTATAATTTCAGCACACTACTTTCGTGACTGAGCAAAAACATCTAAAGATCTCGTAAGACGAGCAGACAGTTCATCAGAGAGATTCGATGAATCCATTACAAATTTTGAATAGAACCATTTGGTGCAAGAGATGTCATGATCAACAGAGTCGAATGCCTTATAGCGATTAATCATCAATTTTCTGCTAAGACCCTCTATAGCGGGTAGTCCATGTTTTTAATCTGTCTGTAAATTTTTTTTGCATGCCGGCTACGATATTATTATACATTGTATTTATCCCGTTTGGCTCGTGTAGCACGTTCCGTTAATATTTTGTAAGCTTCGTTTTTTCGGTGTAGTGCATCTTGGAATTCGTTATTGAACCAATCCTTTTCTCCTCTTCAGCGACGGATGGTCCAACCATAATGCACGATGTTAATTGTGAGTCACGCCTTAACGTCAAGTTTTTCGCCCAACTTAATTTGACATTTCTTTGTTTCAGTGTTTGGCAAATTCTACCATGAAGAGGTACACAATTGAGCAGCGCGTTAAGGTTGTTGAAGCCTTTTACGAAAATGGGCGTTCAAATCGAAATGCATTTCGTGCACTTCGTGATTTTTTTGGTCAGCATAATCGACCAAATGTGTCCACAATCGGGAGAATTGTGCGCAAATTTCAGCAAACCGGGTCTGTAGAAAATGTGAACTCTCCTGTGCATGCTCGCCCAGTTCGTTCTCCGGAAAACATTGCTGTTGTTCGCGATAGTGTGGCAGAAGAGCCGTGACCTCGACTCGTCGCCGTGCCCAACTATTGAACATCTCACGAACATCATTGATGCGAATTTTGAATAAAGATTTGAATTTACACGCTTACAAGGTTCAATTGACTCAAGAGCTGAAGCCGACTGACCATTTCAATTATTATTATTATTACTATTAGGGGAACACATGAGAGCACTGCGACTTTCTTAGCCTATTATGCGTTATAACCCCTTCACCCTATCATAACTCAATAGCTTTAGCTAATTTGAGAATCTTTAAGGGAGCCGTATTGGCTAGTTCCTCCGTAGAAAGGAAACCCTTTCCAAGAAGACTCAGTCTTTTCCTAGCTACTCCTTCACAGTGACATAGGATGTGTACTGTCGTTTCTGAGTCCTCTAGACAAAGGCGACAAATGTCGGTTTCAGCTAAGCCCATATTTTTGAGGTGGTGGTTTACTCCACAGTGCCCCGTCATTAGGCCGATTAGGGTACTAATATCCTTCTTGCTGAATTTTAGAATATCCTCCACTTTGTTTTTTTGTGGTAGGATCAGTTTTTTTGAAATTGACAAGCCTGGAAGTCTATTCCAGTAGATTTTATGTTCGTTTTCTACCCACTTTTTGAGTATGGGGTTGAAGTACCCTTTTGGTTTTCCGCAGAATGGCTCTGGACCAATAAAATTTGTTTCTGCGCCGTTTTTTGCAAGGCGATCAGCCTCTTCATTTCCCTCAATTCCCATGTGTCCTGGTACCCACATTAAGGTTACGTCGTTTCTTTTCCCCAGGATGATTAGGTCTTGAAGACAGTCCCAAACTAACCTCGTTCCGTGTTTCTTGGATGTTAGGGCTTTGAGAACCGCCTGACTATCCGATAGGATATAAATGGATTTATTGCGATGAGCTCTCCTTATATTTTCTTGGATGCATAGCTCCATTGCAATTAGTTCGGCCTGGAAGATTGTGGCTTCTTTACCGAGTGGTTTTGACACCGAGAAGTTACGACCTTTGACTCCGGCTCCTGTCCCCTCAGATGTGCGAGAGCCATCTGTATACCAGATGGTTGATCCCTCTACTATATCAGGTAGCATGGATTGCCAGTCCTTGCGTTCTCTGATTATAACTTTGAAGGGGGTTTCAAAGTTGAATTTTGTCGGCATCGCGTCCGATAATGTGGAAGTTATAACCTCTATTTTTGGGTCTTTTAGGATTTTGAGGTGACCTCTAAAATCCCCTGACTTATAATTGTTTTTCTCCTGTATGCGTAACACTCCTTTGATAGCTTCCTTTTTTATTTGGATATGTATCGGAGGGATGTTAAGGAACATTTCCATTGCCGCTGTCGGACAGGTTTTCATTGCACCTGTGATACCAAGGCAAGCTAGCATTTGGATTTTTCAAGCGTCGGCAATACGCTGAATGGTTGGTTGAACAGACAGAAGTGAATGGTGACTTTACAAAGAAAATCATCTTCAGCGACGAGGCACACTTTCACCTCAGTGGATTCGTTAACAAACAGAATTGCCGCATTTAGGCAAACGAGAATCCACGAATGATTGTTGAAAAGCCGATGCATCCACAAAGAGTGACTGTTTGGTGCGGTTTATGGGCTGGCGGCGTCATCGGGCCGTACTTCTTCGAAAATGAGGACGGCCACGCAGTTACCGTGAATGGTGTTCGCTATCGCGAGATGATAACGGACTTCTTGTGGCCAGAAATTGAGGATATGGACCTGAACGATATGTGGTTCCAACAGGATGGTGCCACTTGCCACACAGCCAAAGAAACAATGGCTCTTTTGCGCGAGAAATTCAATGGCCGTGTTATCTCACGTTGTGGCGATGTTAATTGGCCGCCACGATCATGTGATTTGATACCGTTGGACTTCTTTCTCTGGGAATATTTCAAAGAAAAAGTGTACGTCAATAAGCCAAGAACAATTCAAGAGCTAAAGGATGAGATAATTCAGCACATTAACGACAGTGAACCTCAATTACATCTCAGAGTCATTGAAAATATGGACCATCGGATAGAAGTATGCCACCGTAGCCGTGGCGAGCATTTGGGCGATATTTTGTTTCACACATAATTGTCATAGATCCTTCTATCATAATAAAAAATATTAAAATAATTCTCTGAAAACTTTTTGTTTTATTTACAATTAACATCGTGCGTTTTGGTTGGACCAACCTTTAATACCATCTCTTTTGCTAAATTTGTTTTATTGACTGTTCAGCATTGTCGCGAATTGCCTCTTTTAGGCTGATACGTACTACTCCAACATCCTCGTGTTTTCCAATGTCGAATTTAGGAACCGGTTGCTGTTTTTCTGTGTTCTCGGTTTGCGATTCGACATCGAACATTGAATGATGATTCTCAAGTGCTGCAGAAATCGTCTTTTGACTTCGTCGTTTTTGTCTATCGATAGACCGTAGAGCTTGGGTGAAGCCTAGTGGGTAGCGTGTTGGTCTACAATACGAAGGTCTTGAGTTCAAATCCCAGTCGACGCATAATTCCAGCACACTGCCTGCTTAGGTATACCTTGGTTACCTCCATTTACAAAAATGAAAAATCCGTGGGTTGTGCGAAGGCCTGACAACCCTTCCACAATAAATAATGAAAAATGTTTAGATGACCTACCTGAAGGTCTGGACGCCAAGGCCCGATTTGGGCCATTGCCATTGTAGAAGGACCGTGGACATTAAAAAGCCACACATTCAGAATGTTGTCTTCGTATGAACTGCACATAATCGTTGACGAGTTTGAAGTTGGCGATTTGTTGTTTCAGCTAGGGTATAGCCTAGTGGGCAGTATGCTGATCTACAATGCGAAGGTCGTGAGTTCAAATCCCGGTCGACGTATAATGCCAGCACACCTCCTGCTTGGGCTACCTCAATCACCGAAAATGAAAAATTCGTAGTTAGAGTGTTGTGCGAAGGGCTAACAACCTTTCCATAATAAGTAAAGAAAATATTAAGGAGCCTGAAGTTCAGGAGGTCAAGACCCAATTTTGGCTGTAGTGCCACGGTAGAAGTAGAAGAAGAAAATTTGTTGTTTGGACTTATTATCGACGATAAACGCAACCTAAGTTCTCGGCTTCCAGAAGACTTCCCAGTTTTCAAAATTTATGCGAGCTTATGTCTCTAATCTCACTACCTAGCAATTTAGCTTCTTGGACTGCAGTTTATGTTGTATTTGCTGACCTGTTTCAGAACCGTTATCACGGCTCCTAGTCGAATCGCATAGAACGGTGGCCACGAATTGTTCGGTCGAAGAAATTGACTTCGCTTTCACTGTTCCTTCATTTCTAGTCGTTTGTGATTGAACCATATTTCATGACCAGTTTCAAAGCTTTCTACATCCCAAGCTAGGCAGAACTGACGTAGCGGCCATCTTAAATGACACCAGTGGGTGTGACGGTATGGATTTTTCCATTTCAAAAGACCACCTGTACTATTCTTAAACAATTTTGTCGTAAAAAGACGATTTACCAAAAACAACACAAAAGCATAATTACGCGAGTGCATACTTCTTCGTAATAACTAAAATTCTATAATTTTCCGTGTGAAAATTAACCGGGTAACTCTGCACAATATGAGTGACAGATTCTCTTCGGTGGGAGAAACCGAGATTTAACTTTGATCGCATTTTTTCAATTAAAAATCTATTGCACTGATACCAACGTGTAATAATTACACGCCGGGCACTATTAATAAAGTACCCTGTAAAGCTGAAGTATCTTTAACACTCCATTTAAGAATAATCGCGATTCTTACGAAGCCCGCAGTGTCTGTTCCATACAAAAGCGCGCGAATTTGTATGGGACTGTCATTTTTGTTATTATTCCAAATTTTTGTTGTTGTTGGATTGACTTATATGGATTTCAACTTTAGAGGGCTTTGTCAGTTTACAATGTGATACTCAGATTGCACTTAACGTCCAAACGTTTTGTAGAGGACTTTCGATCCCGCAATGTCCACAATGAGCTAGAACGGGCGTACGACCACGCTAGAATTCATTTCAACAATATCTGTTGGTTATTATCGAAAGTAAACATCCCCATTAAGCGTTTTCAACTTTTCTTTAATTTCCTTGCACGTCTTTCCATCCAAAAACTGAACTTTCTGCGTAGTTCTAAAGCAATGCAAAGTACTAAGCCAAAGCTACATATCAATTTAATTGAAATTCTGAACATACATTGTTTGAAAGATGACACGAAGCGATGATATACAGATTTGATATCAGTGGCGTCATCTGTCTTCAAACAGAAGTACTTATCAATCACCTTCCTTACATTAGATAGCGTTCATCCATAAATCCCAAGGCGAAGACATCAGTCTACTCTCGACTCACCAAAGACAATTCCAATTCCTACATCTTACAGGACAAAAAAAAACCTACGGAATGCTCACCCGAATATGTACAAATTGATATTCAAATTCCACGCAATGTTTTCTATTTTCGCAAACTTGAAAGAATTAATTCGTTTTGATATTACTAAAATGTAAAATCTCTCCATGACCCACATCTGGAAATGATCCTATCTTGCGATCAACAATATCTATGTTATCCCCGGGAGCTATACTTTAATTATAAAAGACGAAGAAAGATCCGTTAGAGATCTACAAAGCTACTTCCACTCTTTTTATCCGAGTCAACAACGCGGTTATGCACAGACAAGACAACTCGAAATCTTCGATGTGACATAAGAAAATTGCTCATTTAAATATCCATCTACTATCGCTGCGACATGAATGGACGGAATTAGGTTCGTTGCCACAAACAACATGAGGATCACATCAGAATAGAATTATAGCTATAGCTATCTATACTATAATTTCTATTCTATCTATAGCTTATCGTTCTGACTGCAAGTTGTATCTAAGCATAGAATTTCACTATATTAACCTGTGCCAAGCATTTATTTTCGGATGAACTATCTTCGTGTGCTTGCCGCGATTCTTCAAGTGTATTCAACCGATCGTTTTTCGAAGCACATCGATACAAAATTAGTCACTAAGCCTCCCACAAAGCAGAAAAAAGGGCTTCGTTCTGGTCATCTCTATTCTAGACTTATTGTATCCGTTGTATTTATACAGTTCAAGGTACGTCCGATTCTTATTTTTAATCAAACGTTGGCACAGTTTTGGTAATTGACAAGTAATTTACGATTGCAAAATAAATTTAAGCGCTATAAAGATACTTTTTTTTGGCGAAACCATTAATGAAATTGATGCAGTGCTAGGTAGAATTTAAAGCATAAAAATAGCGATTTGAATTTTTATTTTTTCATATATAAAAGAAATCTCAACAGTGTGAGGAATTAAATTATTGAACATAGTATATTGGGGTTCGATTCCCACTCCAGACGGGACTTTTTTAAGCACCAATTTTTCAGTTGCTACTGGCGATGAAAAATTATTCGAAATAAAATGGGCAAACAGTGTAAAAGTGAAACAGTTCCACTTCAAAAAGGCCTAGATACTCAGTAGATGGTTTATGTTCGCTTTATATCATTCAGTCCCCCATAACTTCTGCAAACATTTCTCAGTAGCAGCCAGTACAACTGAAAAATATACTAGCTTCACTCGTTACGGTCGTTCTCACTCCCCTTCCCCTCCATTCCCAATCCCATTCCTTCCCTCCATGACTGTGTTTGTGCATTGCACATAAAGGCCGAAATTGCCTAGAGCACAGGTCATTCTGTAAAAAAAAAAAATGATAAAAGCGATAAATATGAAGTAAAAACCACATAATCGTTAGTAATCACTATGACTAAACTCAATTTTGTCGCATAAAAGATTAAAGAAGGGAATGCATCTAGAAATATGGGTTCATTATGGAAAGTCGTCCTCTGCCTCAATGGACTTTGAAGACCAAAAATTGGGAGATATCTAAGTATTCATAGCTATTAGCGCGATATGACATGAAAAAACTTCCATCGTTGAACCAAAGATTGAGCAATGACTTCATAAGTGGAAATTAGAAAGAGCATATCTAGAGAAGAAGAGCTAGGGTGTAGCCTAGTGGGTTGCGTGTTGGTATTGTAATGCGAAGGTCGTGAGTTCAAATCCCGGTAAACGCAATATATAATTCCAGCACATTGCCTGCTTGGATATACCTTGGTCACCTCGATTTACGAAAATTAAAAAAAAAATTAATTAAAAATTCATAGAAAGAGGGTTGTGTGAAAGGCTAACAACCCTTCCACAATAAGTAATGAAAAACGTTAAGGAACCTGAATGTCAGGATGCCAAGGTCCGATTTGGGCTGTAGTGCCATTGTAGAAGAATATCTAGAGAATTTGTATCACATGAATCTGATGAAACACGATTCCAAATCAGACAAAAATATTCGGTCTTTTGCAGTGAATGAAATCTTCAGAACTACGCTCAATAAAACCAAGATTTGAGTTTGCTTTAGAACACAAATATATTCAATATGAGAATTGAAACTGAAATTCGAGTCGATCAATACGCCAAAATCCTTTACCTCCATAAATCTTTGAAGAGTTCTGTTGTTCATTAGCTTTTCTATCAGCAGAAAATATTTTGTACGTTAAGTTCTAAGTTAAGTTCTTGCGTGTGCATAGATAGGGTAGGCATCTGATCGGCATCATAAGGCGACACCCAGTATTGTAACCATCATATATGTACATATATATCAATTATGCTCATTATAGCTTCACGTGGTATCCATCGGATACTGGTCTTGTCCATCCGAGTGCTAATGACACAGAAAAATTCTAGCAGGAGAATCAACATTCGACTCCCTTCCGTCGAACAATATTAAAATAGAATTAGATGACTTTAACGCGAAAGTGGGCAAAGAAGAAACTTACATAGGGACAATTGGAAGGCACAGGCTCCATGATATTAGTAACGACAACATCCAGAGGCTGACTGATTTCGCCAGCAGCAAAAATCTTATAGTAAGCTCGACATGCTTCCCGCATCGTGACATAAGAGAACGTGGGCATCACACGACGGTAAAATGTTCAACCAAATAGACCGCGTTCTAATACAGAAAATGACGGCCTCCTGCATTCTCGATGTGCGTACCTGTCGAGGGGCTAATTGCAACACAGATCACTATTTGGTAAAGACCAAGTTCTGATTTCGAATCGCAAACCGAGGACACCCAAAAACATAACCGGTTCAACCGGCAGATCAGTAGAATTCAAAATTTTCAGAAAAATCGACTTTTTGAAAAGTTGTGAAATTGTGTCATATTGTATGGGAGGGGGTAGAAGGAGTGAAGCTAATCATCCAATTTTTTTCAGTCTTACTAATAATTCTTCATAAATTAATAAATATAGCTTGATAAATTTTATATGTGCTGAGTAAATTGTTTCGGTTGAGAGGTGATAGAAGGAGTAGGGGGGATTCAAATAATTGTTATACCGTAGATTGAAATTGGAATAAAAATAATATATTCCAGAGAGATAATATATTTCAGAGCAATAGCTTTTATACTTTTCGAGAAAATCGGTTTACTGTCAAATTTCGGAAATGCATCATTTTGTATGGGAGGGGGTAGAAGGGATGGAGCGATTTGGCCCGTCCATGAACTTGATCTTCATCATCATCATCATCACTGGCGCGACAGCCCAAATCGGGCCCTGGCCTCCTGAAGTCGTCGCCTCCAATCGTCTCGATCCAAAGACCGCGTCCTCCAGCTGCTAATTTTTAAGATGGCTTTACTATCTTCATCAACCGAGTCTTCCCATCGCTTGCGTGGCTTGCCTACTGGCCGGTTACCACTCGCTTTGCCTTTCAAAGCACGTTTGGGGATTCTTCTATCTTCCATTCGCTCTACATGGCCAGCCCACTGCAGTTTACGTAGCTTGATGAACGTTGAAGCTTCTGGCTCGTCGTAGAGTTGATACAACTCATGGTTGTATCTTATTCGCAATTCCGTTCCTTCCTTCACAGGTCCCAAAATTCTTCGGAGGACCTTTCTTTCAAATGCGTTAACCGCTTTTTCGGAAGTTCGCGTTAATGCCCACGTCTCGCTGCCATAACAGAGCACAGGTCGTATAATAGTTTTATATATCCGCAGGTTATTGTTCCTGTGGATTCTTGGATTTCATTATTGGAAGTACCGAATAATACGTCTTATTTGCTAGTATAATCCGTAATTTGATTTCGTCTGTTTCATTACCGTCCTTTGTTAGATTAGCCCCAAGATATATGAAATTGTCCACACTCTCCAAATTATATTCCGCAATTGTTATGTTTTGTCTGATAGGCGCTCTACTTCTTGTTTGCGTCATTACTTTTGTTTTGTTTTCGTTAATGCGCAACCCGACTTCTTTTGCGGCGGAGTCAAGATTGACAAATACCTCCTTAGCACTAGGGAAGGATCTTGCTAAGATGCTAATGTCGTCAGCGTATGCTACTAGTTGGGTGGACTTGAATAGTAGTGGCCCGTTGGTGTCGACTGGGATTTTTCGGACGACATACTCTAGTGCCAAGTTGAAAAGCATAGGGGCTAGACCATCTCCATCTGAAGCGTAGAGCTTACTATGATATTTTTGCTGCTTGCGAAATCAATAAGACGTTGGCCATTGTCGTTGGTTATGTCATGGAGACTGTGCCCTCCTGTTGTTCCTCTATGAGCCTCCTCTTTTCCGACTTTTGCATTAAAATCCCCTAAGACAATTTTTAGGTCATTCGAGGGCAATGAATCATAGGTTGTCTCTAGGGTGGCATAAAATTCGTCTTTAGTTATATCGTCCTTGTCTTCTGTTGGCGCGTGAACGTTGATCAACCAAGTGTTGAAAAATTTAGTCTTTATTTGGACTGGACACAATCTTTCACTTACTGGTCTGAAGCTCGTGACCTGCTGTTTAAATTTTTTGTCAACGACAAAAGCGACTCCAAACTCTCTGCTTCTCGACAATTTTCCACTTGGAAAGATTGTGTGCGATCTCATGTCCATAATTTCGCTACCGAGCCATTTCGTTTCTTGGATGGCAGTTATGTTGATGTTGTGTTTTGCCACTTCTTCGAGGAACTCTTTCAGAGCTCCTGTCCTAAATAAGGATCGAACATTCCAAGATCCAATAGAGTAGTCCATTTTTCGTTTGCGGGGTCGTTGCCGTTGAGTCCATCCTTTCCGATGCTGTTCTTCAGGAACTTGATCTTACTCTTTTGTTAAAAACGTGTACAAAACTTGTACGTTCTAGATCAACATTTTTTCAAGCTAGAGGACGAACGGACGGATGGACGGACAGACATTCGGAAATCTGGTTTCGAGATTTTTGAGTGATAATAGTAACTTCTGTATCATTGATTTTTTTCTCCGAGCCTTATTTCTTAGCGTTACAAACTTTAGAGCAAACTTATAATACTCTCAGATTTCAGCTATAGTATAACAAGCTTTAACTCAAACGTTAAATTCAAACCATCGTTTTTTGGTGGACATGCGAGTTTGGCTTTACTCGCCTCAAGTCGTCTAAATTTTCCCGCCACGAATCTAGAAGTTTAATTACCGTGTATGTGCTCCACGAAAATCTCCTTTTGCGATTTTTATCATTATTTTCACTTGATTTACTTGATGTTATATTTGACAGAATATCATTAGTGCACCAATCACTCGGACGAAGGCTTTGGAGTGGCGATCGCATTGATGAATTTGAATTTAGTGTCTCCACTACGTATTTATTTCGCTAAAGTACTTTAAAGAACGTCGTTATCTCAGCCGATAAATACGAAATTAAACTGCTTTAAGTCGAGACCACAGCGAAAGTTGAGTGAAAGTATGGTACAAGTAGCGAATGCAGGACCTCTTTGAAAATGCACAAAAATGAATTTTACTAATTCATTAGGTGTAAAAACCCATAGATTAAGTGATTTTAGAGCGCGATCGATACTATTATTAACGATTTTCCACTTAGAAAATGAAAAAAATCGCATTTTAAAATCTCATTTTTGAGGTTCTGAAATGGCCATTTCCTCATTTTCCTCGGCTGAGATTCCATTACAAATACAATTACTTAAACTACAAGAATATAAATATTAGAAAAACACGACCAGTTTATCAATTCGAGCCTTCCGGAAGGTAAAAAATTAAAATTATTTATCGCGTTTAAATATGAGCCCGGACGAATTAAAAGTTTCCATGAACGACTGACAGTTTTATTATTTAGTATTGCCAACATTGAAAATCAATTGGGATTATATAATTTCCCGCCGGGGGAAAATATTTCTTTGGGAAATTATGGTTCAACTTAATAATATAATTTTTTAATATAATAGTTTTTTGGAAAATTTAAATCTATACTTTATTAATATTATTTGCAAAAAAAATCTTTACCTATGACATAAAAGCCCTGAAGGGTTATTCCAAACGTAGTTCTATGCGCAGCCGTAGTTGGATACGAAAAACAGGATTTAATGATAAAGGCCCCGCAGGGCTATTCAAAGCATAGTTCTATGCGTAGCCGTAGTTGGATACGAAAAACAGGGTTTAATGAACAAATTCTGGCGATAACTCAAATCCAATGCACAGGATCGCACCTTGTGCAAGAGATCCGTTTCTGTCGTATGCCCCATAGAGAGTCAAATAATAATGATGATGACATGTATTGAAAATAAGGCGAAATACGTCGTTGTGTACAGAATCGCCTTAGTCCAAGATTTCAAAAATTTACACACGATCCGATATTTCGGATAGTATCTGGCTCCTGAAAAACAATTAAAATTCTCTGTGTTTGTGTAATTCTTCTACTAAAGTGAACGAGACTATGAAACACACTATCATCCAAGATCTCTCCCAAAAAAATAAAACAACATCTATGAGGCGAGTAACACCAACTTTACATGAATTGTTCAATTCTCAGATGGAAAATAGAAAAAAAATTCGAATTATTTATAAAAGCACGTATTCACTGAATTAAAAAGAATGGAATCGAATCATGCAAGGGGGGCAAACTTGTGAAGCGTCTTAGAAATATCAGAATTTATAAAATATGCGCACTTACTACATCGATATCGATACATACTAATTTTTTTGTTTATAGTATTATTATTATTATCTTCCTACATTCGAAATAAAT
Organism: Chorisops tibialis; assembly: GCA_963669355.1. Lineage (NCBI taxonomy): Eukaryota > Metazoa > Arthropoda > Insecta > Diptera > Stratiomyidae > Chorisops > Chorisops tibialis. Next base: position 37,796,225 of record OY770264.1, on the reverse strand, counting down.
TCAGGGTCTTAAGTGTGCCATCAGCAAACTTGTTTCAAACCCAAAAAAAAAATAAAAAAAATAAAAAAAATAAAAAAATTCGAGTAATATGCTTCCAACGACCGTGAACTTTACAATAAGGCGGAAATTTCATTCAACTTTATTTGCACAATTCTAAGCGGTAATTATACATAAATACCGAAGGCCAAGATTGTTTTGTATTTCTAATTTTCGTTCAATTTTTACGTCTGAAATTTTACGGATGTGCGAATATTTTACGTTCTCGCGAGAATTTCTCAAAATATTCGCGGTTAATAAGAAAAATTCGTCACACAAATGCTTTTCCTTTGTGTGGCCAAACTAAAAATGAAAATGCGTCGAAGAAACAAACAAATCAGGAAAAGACAATTTTCTAGCACGAGTCAGACTAATAAAAAAAAAATCCCAAAAATAAATACGCAAACTTATGGATTATTAGTTGGCTTGGATTTTATTTGTGTATTTTGTTAAAGTCGCAAAATTTTTGGCCACGTTTGGTATTTTGTTAAAAAAAAAAATTTCCTGTTTTCGAAATAGAAATGTGAAAGCAACATGTTTTGTCGTCGGATTTTCGATTTCTTCGAGATGTTTACTCTTTCCGAAATTGTTGCGTCATTGCTTTGAAATTCTATTTAACATACTTTTAGAGTGGTTCAAACCATAAATCGTGCAGATTATGAAAACCTACAATTAATACAATATTGCTGGTTGTTCTCGTTTAGGAATTGACTAGACTTGATGCCCTTGTTGCTAGATAGCCGACTATTGACACCACTATCGTCTTAGAAGTTCCTCTGGTCTGGTTTAATCAAGGTGTTTCTAGATTCTAGTACACATGGTGGCGTCTTAAGGTAATGGCACAAAAACGAAAACTGGTAGTTTGTAATAATTTAAACCGGTTTGCTAGCGCTTGAAATGAGATCTGAGAGTATTATAAGTTTTCCACAAAGTTTGTAAAGCTAAGAAATAATAAAATTAATGATACAGAAGCTCATATTATCACTTAAAAATCTCTAAACTGCATGTCCGTCCGTCCGTGTCCTCTCCAGCTCGGGAGCACGTTGAGCTAGGAAGTTCAAATTTTATACACGTCGTTCTTGACAGAAAAGTAAGGACAATCTCGTGAACAGGGCGAATCGCTCCACCCATTCTACCCCATCGCATAAAAAATGGCGCAATTTCGGAATTTGACAATAAACACATTTTCTCGAAAAGTATAAAACCTATTGATCTGAAATTCGGAATAAATTATTTTTATACCAATTTCAATCTACGGTATATGTTGTTGGAATCCCTCTACTCCTTCTACCACCTCCCATATAAACTGCACTTTTTCATGAAATACTATAAACCAATTTCCTCAGTACATATAAAATTTATCGAGCTGAAATTGTGCACAAAATATTTATTTAGAATTATTAATAAGACCGAAAAAAAATAGAAGATTAGCTTTACTCCTTCTCCCCCCCCCTCCCGTACAATATGACACAATTTTACAACTTTTCAAAAAGTCGATTTCCCTGAAAAGTATGAATGCTAATGATATGCAATTGAAAACATGTCAAATGCATGATGTTTCTAGTTATTTCTCAAAAACTAGCGAAGAACACTCCACTCTTTCTACCACCTCCCATACAAACTGCACAATTTCACTAAATCAGTACCTATTAAATTTTCAATAAAACATTCTGATAGCAAAAATTGGTTCAATACCGTCACCCATTCTACCACTCCCTATACAAAATTTATGAACATCAAAAAAAATTCTCTTTCATCTAGAGTTTCGCGTGATTATGTTTTTTGCTAAATTTTACACTTTTGAAGCTCGACTCTTACATTAGTCACCAAAGTTTTGTAATTTAATTTATCACGGCGAAAGCTGAACTAATTTGAAAATCAGAATGGATTGTATTCCTCAATTTCAAATTATTAGGTTGTTGCAGATGAAATAGCGACTTTCGCGATGAAGTGAAGTTAGTTGCGATTTTCATAGTTCAAACTACCGCCAGGTGGTTCTGGTAGTAATGAATATTGAAGTATAAATACTCCTACATTTGGTCATGGAATCATTTCAGTTTTGGACTTTATTGAGATCGGAGCAGAAAAAAAAAAATGGAATCGAATCAAAAACGGTTACTTTTTCTGTACGGGTACAAATTTGGCCACAACGCAAGGAAGGCAACCAAAAACATCAACAGGGCATTTGGAGCCGACCTAGTAAGCGAACAAACCACACAGCGATAGTTCGAGAAATTCCGATCAGAAGGTATGACCCTTCAAAGTGAGCCATGTGATCACCCAGGACCATTGATAGACAACGACGAGCTGCATTTACTAGTGGAGTCTGACTCACGCCAAACTGTAAGGGACATTTCAGAGAAACTGGGCGTACTCTATTCGACAGTTTTTCGGCACTTGCAACAGATTGGAAAAGTCAAATATTAAGCTTTTTGGGTGGGTTCCGCATGAGCTTACTGAGCAAAACACGGCCTCATGTGTCAAGAATAATGGTCAAAAAATTAAACGAGTTGTAGTATGAGACTTTTCCTCATCCACCAGACCTCTCGCCAACCGATTACTACTTTTTTAAATATTTGGATCATTTTTTAGCGGAGAAAAATTTAACAATGAAGCAGCCATCAAAAATGCCTTCGAGGAATTTCTTCAGTCTAAAAAGTCGGACTTCTACGAAACTGACATAAATGCACTTGTATCTCGTTGGGAGAAGTGTATTGCATCTGCTGGTACCTATTTTGATTAATAAAATTAAGTTTTATAAGAGTTAAATTTGTTTGAAATTTCACTAGCAAAGTTGCCATTTCATCTGCAACAACCTAATAATAATGAAAAACTGTGCATATATTTGCAGTCACGTGACTCACATTAAGTAGATTACTAAGTCGAGATAATTTCGTCGGTATCGGTGGTTCAGCGGCAAAACTCGTCTGCCACGCGGGCGGCCGCGGGTTCGGATCCCGGCCGATATTCTTTTTTACCAATATTTTTTTTTACGATTTGACTATAGTAAAAATATCATCATTTCAAATAAATTTTATTCCATGCAAGAGTTCAAAATGAAATCGATTTTTTTAGTTCGAAACCAGTTGAGTCTAATTAAAGTAGATTCATGAATTGGGTCTAAATTTTGGCGAGACAAGTTCATCAGCATCGGTGGTTGTGTGGTGAAATGCTCGCCTGGCACGCGGGTTCGATTTTAGGCCGATTTTAAATTTTTTTTTAGCACATTGCAAAATATATTTTCATATGGACAACTCTATGTCGCTATAACATGAGACCAAACACAAGAAGATTTGAAGTTATTTATAGGCATTCTAAATGCAAAGAGGCGGGACTGAAAATAAATGTGCGTAAAACCAAGTACATGCACATGGGTTCGAGCGCAAGAACACCGATTGTTCTTAACGGACAGGAGCACAGCAAGATTTTTGCTATCTTGGAAGCATTGTCAGCATGGACAGGATTTTGAGGCTCGGCTAAGTAAAGCTCGTCAGGCCTTCGGCATCCTTTCCCCTTTCTGGAGGTTAAGAGAGATCTCCCTTCGCACGAAGCTGCAAGTTTTTGACGCATGCGTCAAATCCGTGTTGTTATATGGTTGTACTACGTGGAAAGTGGCCGTTCGACTTACCAAGAAACTACAGACTTTCGTAAACCAATGCCTCCGGCGCATTTTTGGAATATTCTGGCCAGAAGTAATCTCGAACGACGAACTTTGGAGTACAACTCGCCAGACTAAAATAGGTATTGAGATTCAACGGCGGAAGTGGCAGTGGATCGGTCATACTTTGAGGAAACCAGAGCGAAACATCGCAAAACAGGCTCTGGATTATAATCCTCAAGGAAGACGTCGGGTTGGTCGACCATGTAACACATGGAAGCGAGCAGTTGAGCAGGAGGCGAGAGGAATTAACAAGTCCTGGCAACAGCTTGAGGCCGATGCTCAGGATCGCGCCTTGTGGAAGAGAGTTGTTTCTGTCCTATGCCCCTATAGGGGGTCTTAACAGGAATTTGATTGATTGATAAGCAAGAAGATCTGAAGCTATTTCACCAATGGGAAATTCATCACAAAGAATGCCGTGTATGAGCAAGCCCTAACATAAAACATCGACTTCTTTCATTACATTACACAGATTTTAAGTTCTGGACTGAGTTTGGAAAATCGGGAACGTTTTAACGGAAATAATTAAAAATAAATTATATATATTTTATTAAATAAATAAATATTTCTCAATGGAGAAATTAGTTTTACTTATTTATTTTTGGACTTATTCAGCAATAACAATTACAAAATGTCCTTCCTTACACAAAATACAAAATGCGCGTGCGGAACGTTCTTTCATTACATTTACACAGATTTTAAGTTCTGGACTGAGTTTGGCAAACCAGGAGTATTTGAAGGGGCTGGAGATAACCGCTCTCACAGATGCATTATGATTACGGACAGTTTGTTCACTTATGTATTATTAATAAATAAATAAATAAGTACATGGTAATTATTTTATTATCTATCTACCTTCGAAATTAAAGTTACTTTGTAAAATTTTATTAATTTCAAAGAAGGCTTTATTTAAAAATTAAAATATTCACTCAGTTTTACTTTGTTATTCTAATAATAAAGTATTGTGATTTCCCACCCCCTCCCCCCCGCCCCCACCCATGAAAAAAACACGAACTGTAAATTTTTTAATGAAATTTTAAGGTAGAAACTTGAAACTTGAAAAGTTGCAAAATGCATTTAAAAAAAAATCCCTAAATATATGATATATTAACTGGTCGAATACCTTTAAAACTTCTACTCTCTCCCATACAAAATTATTTTTATGGTCATTTTTAAGAAATCAATTATCACCTAACTATTAAAAGTTTGCACAAACATTTTTAAAAATATAGTTGAAACAAAATTGCGTCAAAAGTTTGTAGATCGCGCTTGCCTTTCTACCTCCTCCCATACAAAAGTATTTTTTCGACCAATTTCATTAAATCAACCAACAAATTAAAAGCTACGAACTTGAAATTTTTTACGAGCACCTTACAAGAGAAACGAAATAAAATTTCATCACAAATTTTACGATTCCCTTACCTCCTCTACCCACCACCACCACCCCCCCCCCCCACCCCCATACAAATGTTTGATTTCGTGAATGTAAAATACACCGAATCTTATGAAACTTCTATGCAACTTTGTCTATGAAACTGACATTTTATACAGAGAATATTGGACGAGATTCAAACAATCAATTAAAAAACTATTAATATCCACCCACCCTTACTATCATCCCTCACCACTCCCCTTGTAAGAACTCAAACGAATGAAATATTGATTATATTTACTAGAGCTGTAGCGATCAAATAGTAAAATCGCGAAAAAGAAAGAAGAAACAAAATGATAAAATTATGATGCACCCTGCACTTGCAATTCAATTTCCGACAATTGCATTTTCTAATAGCGCATCCCGTTAGGGTCTAAACCCAAAATTTTATCATGCTAGGAAATAACAACAACAACATGAACTAGCATCCGAAATGTATTGTGTGTACAAGGTATACCATAGATCGAATTATATACCGAGTTTATGTCCAAAGTATATGAAGTATGTACATTTCCCACTTTTTTTGTTATAATGTCACAGATTTTTTTGTGATTGTGTAAAAAGGAATTTTCAGTAAAAATTAAGTTCAGTTGAATTGGAGCTGCCCACAAGTTGGGATCGACCTTTTATTTATTAAAGTACGGACGACCCCAACAGAGCTATTGATCGTTTCCACAATTAAGTGTTAAATTGACAACAGCTCTGCCCAAGAACCCCCTTTCACTTAATACTCCCTAACCACTCTAACCTGCATATTGACTTTCCACGCATCCGCAACTTGTCCCAAGAATAATAAGGTTTCGCCCGACTTGTTGGCAATTTATTTCTATAAATTTGACATAGGTAGGTAGGTAGATAGAGGTGGATGCCCAGACACAAGTCCGGGCGATCATAGATTGGTCCGTTGTAATGCCACAGGATCTCAGAAAAGACTCTTACTCGGTGAACCAATGGGAGCTTTCTATGAAGCGTTGAAATCTCCTGGCTTCCACATTTGCCAGATTACCGAGACTATCGAAGAAGTGTACGCCCAGGTGGCGTCTCCTTCTTCTAAAGAGAGTAGGGCAAGTACATAACAGATGAAGAATCGTGCATTAAGATAATAATGTTTAATTCGATTTTTGGTGTACATTTACAGCGTACCCCTAATTCCAATTAATATTTTTGCGAAAAATGTGGAGATTAATACAACAAAAATCATAAAAATCGATTTTTTTTTTTTGGAGTAGAAAATCGGAGTGATTGGAAAATATTTCAAGGTTAATTAAACAAATAATTGAGTAATAAATGATGATGGAAAAATAATAAATTACATTCTTTCAGATCGTAAATAATAAAGTCAAAAGAGCGACAGCAAAATAATAAAGCGCACTTTCAGATCACTTTGATAACAACACAAAACCATTGAAATCGATTATTTTTAAAGGCGATCTTATAATTTTCGTTCCATAGGGTGTTTTTCTTTCTTCAAATTGGCAACACTGTTTTCTGTGACAGCCAATTTGATAGTTCCCGGTTGTCTTGGGGTTAGTTTGGTTTGAAAATTCATCATGAATAGGCTCACGCCGAAGCAATGTTTGCAAATTGTTCAAATTTAGCATTGCTATTGATCTACAATTTTGTTTGAAAATTTTGTTCAGTGATGAAGCACACTTTTGGCTAAATGGCTATGTCAATAAGCAGAATTGCCGCATTTGGAGCGATGATAATCCACAAGCCATTGTTGAAACACCATTACATCCAGAAAAAGTCACCGTTTGGTACGCTTTATGGGCCGGTGGAATCATTGGTCCATATGTCTTCAAAAATGATGATGGTCAGAACGTTACAGTCAACGGTGACCGATACAAAGACATGATTACTAACTTTTTCGTGCCTCAATTGAAAGGCATGTTGCAGACATGTGATTTCAACAGGACGGCGGTTTCAACATTTGACGTCATTAGATTTTTTTCTTTGGGGATATGTAAAGAAAGTGAACCACAAAATATTGAGCACTTGAAAGCGAACATACGATGCGTTATTATCGAAATACAGCCTGATTTACTGCGAAGAGTGTTTGAAAATTGTACTTCCTGATTACGCCATGTACGCGCCACATGCTCGAAATTACATTCAAACATTAATGCCATAAAATTATCTTTCAAATAAAGCTAATTTCATGGATATTAAAAACATTTTTCTGTGTTTTATTTCAATTTAAATTTCTCCGCCTCTAAAAAAACACCCATTATTTAGTTACTTATACACTTGTTGAATAATAATTGAAATTCTTATAAAATTTTTTAAGAAACAATTTACCTAAAAACAGTCAAAATCGGAAAAAGAAAATCATAAAACTTTCCAACTTTACGCTCCACGAATGGTGAATTCGTAAAGTGTCAATTTTGACGTCCCGAACGAACTCTGCCTTCTTTTTATACTCTAGATGAAATCTGAGAGTATTATAAGTTTGCCACAAAGTTTGTAACGCCAAGAAATAAGGCCCCGAGAAAAAAATCAATGATACAGAAGTTCATATAATCACTCAAAAATCTCAAAACCGGATGTCCGTCCGTCCGTCCGTCCGTCCGTCTGTCCGTCCGTCCGTCCGTCCGTGTCCTCTCTAGCTTGAGAACGCGTTGAGCTAGAAAGTTCAAATTTTGTATACGTCGTTTTTAACAAAAAAGTAAGGTCAAGTTCGTGAACGGGCCAAATCGCTCCACCCCTTCTACCCCCTCCCATACAAAATGACACAAATGCGCAATTTGACAATAAACGGATTTGCTCGAAAAGTATAATAGCTATTAGCCTGAAATTCGGAATGTATTACTTTTATGATAATATCAATCTACCGTATAAAAATTATGCGTGTCCTTCCCCTCCTTCTACCACCTCCCATACAAACTGTACTTGTCATGAATTACTCTAAGCCAATTTATTCAGTGCGCATAAAATTTAGCGGGCTGAAATTGTGCATTAAATTTTTATTTAAAATTGTTAGAAAGGTCAAAAAAAATTAGACGATTAGCTTCACCCCTTCTACCCCCTCCCATACAAAATGGCACAATTTCGCAATTTGACAATAAATGGATTTACTCGAAAAGTATAAAAGCTATTAATCTGAATTTTGGGATATATTACTTTCATAATGATTTAAATTCACAGTAGAAAAATTATTTGCGTCCTCCCTCTCTTTCCACCCCCTCCCATACAAACTACACTTTTTCATGAAATGCTCTAAGTCGATTTTCTCAGAACATTTAACATTTATCAAGCTCATATTTTGTAATAAATGCTTAATTAGCATTATCACTTAGATCAGAAAAAATATTTGATTAGCCTCACTTGCTTCTACCCCCTCCCATACAATATGACACAGTTTCACAACTTCACAAAAAATCGATTTTCTTGAAAAGTATGAATAGCACTAGTCTGAAATTTAAGGGATGTCAATTTTATAATATTCCTAGTTATTTCTGAAAAAATTACTAAAATCCCCCCACTCTTTCTACCACCTCCCATACAAACTGCACATTTTCACTAAATCTAACTCACTAATTTTCTCAGTTCCCATTCATTTTTTGGAGCAAGCATTTTGTGTAAAACATTTTTATAACTACTTTAGCATGATGGGGAAAAAATTTGATCAATGCTATAATCCCTTCTAACACTCCCCTTACAAAATTTCTTGGGATCACAAAAAATTTCATCTAGAGTTTCGTAAGATTGCGCTTTACGCGCAATCGTAGCCCTGTTATGTTTCTTACATGGATTTATATTTTTAAAACAATATAGGTCCATATATTAATAAATTTTCACAAAATATTGAGCGCAAAACCTGATTCAAAGTCATTAGAATATCCTTGAAAGAGAACTCTAATATGAACGAAATCTTCGTTCAAGGCCTTTCAGATTGATTTAAATCTTCAATTTTAATTATGCCGGATTAGAGAAAACTTGTCATACTAGAAAGACTATTTTAGCATTCGCCAAGGCTGAAAAAATATTGAGTTACCCAAATTGCGATAGAAATTTCTTATCGAATCGTCACCGAAACTATTGAGAAAATATCCACAATCAACATTAGATCACGTCTTACAATAATTTTTATCGGTTATTCTCAAACACAGGCGAAATATTAGCACTCTAATTCAAATAGATATTTTAATGGAGAAATCTAAGTAATTCTACTTGAAAATATGCCTTATCAAGTGTTAGGTAAGCGCTTTCTAGCATGAACGAGTAAATATTTGCTCTACCCTACTTTCGGTCAGACAGTGAAATACTGAAAAATGCACTCGTCGCATGAAATACACTTCCAACCTGGATAGTATTTAAAAACATCTAAGAATTCGTCTGGCACCTTAAAAATACAATAAAAAGTGATATTCTTCCTTTTCCGGACAATTAAAAAATAATCATGCTCTACATAATATTTCAAAAAATTTGATCGACGAGCATGATAATTATTAATATCAAATTGTTAACAAATTACGTCGCTAATTAAATTTCTTATGTTTTGAATAATTTTCGTTCCCTTTTGAAACCTCGCATCTCATATCTGCTATATCTAAGGTCGTATTATTATTAAAATGGAACGAACTCATAGCGCTATAAGACTATGCTCGTACAATATCATTCACACATGTCCGTCCACACCGATCCCACGGCCTTCAGATAACATTTGCGGTCGATCTCGGCCATTATAATGATTAGCAAAATACGAGTGAGATTTTTTTTCACTTCTCTTTCATGAAATAAACAAATAAAAAATCGTTTATTTATTTCAAAAATGAAATCGAGAAAAAATCACGTGTGATCACTAGTACCGCGATCAAAATCGATTTATGTAATCAAATCAATAAAAAAAACTGGAAAAAATGAGATCATTTCTATTTAGTTTTTTTTTTTGAAGGGTTTTGAAAACTTGTTTTCTGCCATTTGACGTACAAAAATAAATTTAAAAAAAATATACTTAACAAATTTTTTTGTTGTTTTGACGGAAATTTTTCGCAAACATTCAATTTTTCTTATATGTATTGAGAAAACAGCTGATAGTATCACATGTAAGGTGATAATTTCATTTTTTTTATGTTTATTTATCATCTATAATTGACGATCGAATACTACGCAAAAAAATTTATCAATATGAAAAATATATAGTAAACAGTATATGTGCATGTTTATGAACTTTTTTTTTCGGTTTTTGCGAATTAGGAATTATAATTAATCAAAACACATTTTAAAAAAAATTGTTTTTCTATCAATTTTGCGCATTTTCCTAGTGCTAGTTGAAAGTCAAATTTTACTGCAATCTTGACAATTTTATTTCAAACTCTCACCATATCGGTTAATGCTCTTTCAGATTTAAATTAAAACAATGAGATTAATCGTTTTGTTGAAAAAAATATATGACCTAATTACGATGGTTCATATAACTTTTATAAGAGTCACGGGCTGTGTTATCTGTGACATGCGACAATTCTTATCCATATCTTTCAGATTGAATGAATGAAATGCATAACAAAACTATGATTCCGCGTAAAGCCCGACCATGCGATTCTCTAATGAAAATATTCATTTTTTTTTTATTTCAAGAAATTGTTATATTTTGTATGAGAGGTGGTGAAAGAGATGATCGCGTTGAGCCACATTACACAACAGTTGCTATCAAAATATTTTACACAAAATTTGATAGGTACTGAAAAAATAAACTGCCAACAAGTCGGGCGAAACTTTATTATTCTTGGGACAAGTTGCAGATGCGTGGAAAGTCAATATGCTGGTTAGAGTGGTTAAGGAAGACTAAGTGAAAGGGGGTTCTTTGGCAGGGCAGTAGTCGTTCGTTTATTTATGCACGTTTGAGTTCTTATGAGGGGAGTTGTGAGGGGTGATAGTAAAGGTGGGTGGATGTTAATAGTTTTTTAATTGATTGCTTGAATCACATCCAATATTCTCTGTATAGAATGTCAGTTTCATAGACGAAGTTTCATAGAAATTTCATAAAATTCGGTGTATTTTACATTCACGAAACCGAACATTTGTATGGGAGGGGGTAGAGAAGGTAGGGGAATCGTAAAATTTGATATGCAGTTTTATTTCGTTTCTCTTGCAAGGTGCTTGTACAAAATTTCAAGTTCGTAGCTTTTAGTTTGTTGGTTATTAATTGATTTAACGAAATTGATCGAAATCATAGTTTTGTATGGGAGGGGGTAGAAGGGCAAGCGTAATTTCAAAACTTTTAACGTAATTTCATTTCAACTATTTTTGTAAGTTTTTATGCAAAATTTCAAATTGATAGCTTTAAATAGTTAGGTGATAACTGATTTCTTAATAATGGTCGAAATCATACTTTTGTATGGGAGGAGGTAGAAGGACAGGCGCGATCTCAAAACTTGCGACGTAATTTTATTTAAACTATTTTTAAAAGTTTTTGTGCAAAATTTCAAATTGATAGCTTTTAATAGTTAGGTGATAATTGATTTCTTGAAAATGGTCGAAAAAATAATTTTGTATGGTCGGGGGTAGAAGTTTTAAATACCTTGGTCACCTCATTCTACGAAAATGAAAAGTTCGTAGAAAGAGGGTTGTGCGAAGGGCTAACAACCTTTCCACAATAAGTAATAAAAAAAAAATGTTAAGGAACCTGCATGTCAGGAGGCCAAGGTACGATTTGGGCTGTAGCGCCATTGTAGTAGTAGAAGTTTTAAAGGTTTTCGACCAGTTAATATTTCAAACTTTTAGAGATTTTTTTTAAATGCATTTCGCAAATTTTCAAGTTTCTACCTAAAAATTTCATTCAAAAATTTTCAGTTTTAAGTGTTTTTTTCAATGCACATGAAACACCTGATCCCCATTTCCCCCCACTACTATTATTTCAACATGTTATATTTTTTTTTGGTATTTTCCTAGTATAGTTTAATATACGTTTCAAATTTCAATTACATAGCTTAAGAGATAGTTGAGATATTAATTTTTAAGTGTTTTTCTTTGCAGAGACTCGTCCGAGACTCGCACGATTTGTCAAATATTTTTCATAATACATAGATACCTCCATCTGGCAATATATTAGGTTGTTGCAGATGAAATGGCGACTTTCGCGATGAAGTGAAGTTAGTTGCGATTTTCATGTCCCAAACTGCCGCCAGGTGGATGGTAGTATTGAATATAGAAGTATAAATGTGGTATTTTATTATAGGATCGGAAACAAAGTAACGAAATATGTAAAACAAGAAGATATATTATTTCAAAAGAAATTAAGAGGTAAGTAGGTTTACAAAAAGTAACTCTTCCACTGGAAAAACTATGATTTATAAGTGGCATAGTTTATTCGGGCAAGGCAGAGAGTCAATTGAAGGTGATGAACTCTCGGGCCGGCCGATTGAGGCAGCTTCCTCCAAAATAGTCGAAAAAGTCTAGAAACTTGTTCTCGAAGATGCTCGTTTTAAGAAGAAACAAATTGCAAAAATGGTTGGAGTATCAGATACAACCATTTTGAATATCCTCCACAATTATCTCAGCATAACTAAAGTCAACGTAAGATGGGTACCGAGAATGCTCTCAGCGGTTCAGAGAAAGAAGCGCGTCGAGTGTTCATGCAAGTTTTTGGATCTCTGTAACGATAACAGGAATGACATTTTGACCCGGATTGCTACTGAAGACGAAACTTGTGTTCATCATTATGAGCCTGAATCAAAACAGGAGTCAATGCAGTAGCTCCGTAAAGGCGCTTCACCCCCAATAAGTTCAAGGTGTCACAATATGCCGGAAAAATCATGGCCACAATAATTTGGGATTCAGAGGGGGTTTTGATGATCGACTATAACGAAAAAGGACAAAATATCACAGGGAGATAATATACCAAGCTGCTACAAAAATTAAAGGTTACCATAAAAGAAAAAAGAAGAGGAAACTGGACTCAAGGTGTGCTGCTTTTGTTCGACAACGCACCTGTTAACAAGAGCCAAGTTGCAGTGGCAGCCCTACGGAAGTGCGACTACGGAGTTATAACCTAGATTTGGCCCCTTCCGATTACTATTTGTTCCCAAAACTGAAGAAAGAACTTCTGGGGTGAAAATTTACAAACGATTAAGAGGTGAAGTCGGCAATTTCAGACTATTTTGACAGTATTGATAAAATACTTTTTTTTTAGAAGGAATTTTATTAATTCTTTGTGAGAGATGTGATAAATGTATTAGGTTTAATATATAGAGAATATAATGAAAAGAACAATAATGACTTTTTAATTTTACCCCCCTCCCTGTCATTCCGCGAAATTTTTGACCTCCCTCGTATGTGAGCTATCGAATTAGGTCAAAGTATAACAATATAAATATCATTAACGTCAGAAAATCTTGATCCGATCACCTCACTCCTTCTACCTCTCCCATATATGTAAATGCACAATTTTGAAAAATGCTATTTTTCAAAACTAATCTAAAAAGATGAATTTTTGGCGGAATTCAATTTATCATAATTGTAATCAATTTTGAAAAAATTATCAACTTCACCACACTCCTTCTACCATCTCCCATACAATTTTCACGAAACTTTGAAATTTCATCTAAATTATTTTTCTTGGAAACTATCAAAGCTATCGATTTTGTCAGAATTTGACCCTTAATAATTGCAATAAATGCTGTAAAAAGTATCAGCTTCACTTCACTGCTTTTACCATATGAATTTTTATACTCTAAATAAAATCTGAGAGTATTATAAGTTTGCTCTAAAGTTAGTAACGCTAAGAATTTAACAATTCCTTTGTTAGATTGACTCTTTATAACACCTTCGTTAGATCTCACCTTGAAAATGCTTCTCAAATTTGGTCTCCTTATTATGATGAGCACATTAGCAGAATTGAATCAATTCTGAGGAAATTTGTGAGAATAGCCTTCTGCCACCTAAATTGGAGTGACAGAGTTCGCCTTCCTCCTTATATAGGGTGAGCAATTCAGTGGTTTCTTTTTAAATCATAGGTTATTTTGACACTGAGAGCTGTTTCCCGCTCGAAATCTTGACCGAAAGTAAGTATCATACCTCCGCGGAACGAAATGAGTCGCTTTACACTTGAAAAACGTTGGGAAATATTGAAAACTTATTTCCAAAGTGATTTTGGGCGAAAAATCATATTTTCTGACGAGGCGCATTTTCATCTCGGAGGCTACATTAACAAACAAAATTGCCGCATCTGCGGCTCGGAAAACCCGTTTGGGCTTTTTTTCCTGCGGAACCGTGAAGGACCGATGTTATGCCAACAATCCAGAAACGATTCAAGCACTTAAGGGGGTTCAACATTTGCCTTCTTTCACCCCCTCCCGCCTATAAACAGGCGTTTTTTAGGAACACAGAACTCGGGAATGGCTCAACCGATTTTTTTTCAAATTTGGACAAATGTTTCTTGACGATATTGTCTATGCCCTGACGGGAGCTTTTGGCAAAATAGTGCTTTGGGAATTATTAATAAGAGTTTACAATTTTTGGTCATTTTTCGCAACTTTAACACAATATAACATTTTTACTTTTAATTTTTTTTTTAAACCGTCAGGGCATAGATAATTTATTGTAAGACATCTGTACCAAATTTCAGTTTAATCGGGTGATATTTACCTGAGATCTGTGTTCCTAAAAGGTGAAAAACGTGATTTTTCAGGAGAAGCGTTTGAAAGAACCGGGACCGACTCTAATCGCTTCAAACCCTTTAGATTAAAAATTAAAAATAAAATAATTCTAATTAAAATTTTGAAACAGGACAAGTTGCAAAATGTGCAGAAAGAGTTGTAGAATTTTGAAGCCAATAAAAATTTTTTTCATTTTTTTCATGATTTTCAAGTATTAAACCACCTTAAGACCAATATCATCCAAGCAATCCGTGAGCTACAGCCCGAAACCATCGACATGATCTTGGATAATTGGAGTGAGAGAATGCGCTACTGCGAAGCCAGCCGATGCAGCCACTTGAACGAAGTTGTATTCCAACATTAATGGGAATGTCTGCTCTTGCTAATGAAGCCATAATGCATGGAAAAAAATTTAATTTTGTTCATTTTATTGTATTTTTAAAAAGAAACTTGTATTTGGCCTACCCTCTATTGATAGACTAAGCTATTAGATATGTCGTCACTCTCAAAACGTCGTGAGGTAGCTGATGTAGTTTTTGCTCATCAACTTCTTACAGGGTTAGTTTATTCCCCCACACTTTTGAGTTTGATGCAGTTTGCTGTTGGTCTATTTTTACCAAGGCAGCCTAGATTGCTACAAATTTGCTTTCACCGGACAAACTATGGTATGAATGAACCGATTTCGCGTCTCGCGAGAGAAGTTAATAAGAATGTTGATGTATTCGACTTCTCTATTGATAAGCTAGGTTTAAAGCGTAGACTTAATGCTAGTTGATACCAATTTTTTTGTCAATTTTTTTTTTTTTTTAGGTATCTTTATTTATGTACTTGGTGTAGGAATGTTGCTGTTTGTTTCGTCCCTTCACTAAATGATGAGCCAGAGGATAATTCGATTTCCATCTTTTAATTTCGAATCGATTTACGGCCATTTCTTGGATTAAGGAATTCTGATATTGATATAAAAAGAAATAAGGCTCGGAGAAAAAAGTGAATAATACAGAAGGTCATATTATCACTCAAAAAACTCAAAACCGGATGTCCGTCTGTCCGTCTGTCCATTCGCTCTCTAGCTTGAGAACGCGTCGACCTAGAAAGTTTAAATTTTGAACACGTGGTTTTTTGCGAAAAAGTAAGGTTAAGTTCGTGAACCAGCTAACCAGCCTTCTACCCGTTCCCATACAATATGACTCATTTTCGATAATTCTATGAAAGCTAATGATTTGAAATTTGGAATCTATTATTTTTATCATAAATGTGGTGTATAGTATAAAAATTATTTGAATACCCCCACTCCCTCCACCACCTTCCATACAAACTGCACTTTTCCATAAAAGCCGATTTTCTCAAAACATACAACATTTATCGAGCTCACATTTTGTACAAGATACTTAATTAGCATTACCACTAAGATTACAAAAAAAATAAGTTATTAGCTCTACTACTTCTGCCCCCCCCCCCCCATACAATATGACACAGTTTCATAACTTCACAAAAAATCTATTTTCTTGAAAAGTATGAATGTTACTAGCCTGAAATTTAAGAGATGTTAATTTCATAATATTCGTAGTTATTTTTGAGAAAATCACTATAATCCTCTCACTCCTTCTACCACCTCCCATACAAACTGCACAATTTCACTAAATATAATACACTAATTTTCTCAGTTCCTATTCAATTTTTTGAGGTTGCATTTTGTATAAAACATTTTTATAGCTACTTTAGCATGATGGGAAAAAAATTAATTCAATGCAATCACCCCTTCTACCACTCCTACAGAATAGCAAACAAATCAACAAGTATTGCTTTCAACATTGGGAAAAAAAGTATACAAATTAGAACAAGGAGTGCATCTGAGAAAGCGAGGTCAGGTCGTCCAAAAGGTTCTGTAAATCCTGTTCTCGAAAAAAGGGTCCTTAACAAGGGATTTGGTTAAGGATCTTAAAGCCATCCATCAAATGGTGCAAGGAGCAAAACAACAGAATGGTTTGAAGACTTTCAAAAAGCAAAAAGCACCGAAAAGAAGTTCTGATCTGGAAAAACGAGCAATTAGGCGCTCAAGAAATCTCTACCGAAAATTGTTGACGAAATGTGCGTTATAATGGGCGACGAAAAATATTGCAAAATGGACTTTTTTTCTCTACCTGGTCCCCAGTTTTTTACTGGAAATGACAGAAGAAATGTTATTGAATCGGATAGAACAGTTTGCGTTGAAAAATTTAAAAAAAAAATTATGGTTTGGCAAGCTCTTTGTGAATGTGGGATGAAGTGAACAGCGTTTTTTACAATATGAACCATATACGCCGAAATCTAACGTAAAGAATGCTTGCAGAAAACATTATTATCCATGATTAAAAGGCACAAGACTCCAGTTTTGTGTTGGCCCGACTTGACAATTAGTCACTATGCTTTAGCAACGGTAAACTGGTTAAATTCCAAAGGCATTGCATATGTAAAAAAGCAGACTATCCTCCGAATACACCGACACTTTGTCCAATCGAAAAATATTGGGCAATTACGAAGGGAAAATTAAAAAAAAGAAGGAGGAAATGTAAAAACCATGGATGAATTCAAAAGACGTTGGGCATTAGCATCGAAAGCAGGCACAAAAAAGTTTGTGCAGCGCTTGATGAAAAACATGAGAAGAAGGATCAGAGAATTCACCAGAAAAAGTATTAAACAAGTTCGGAATTAGGCATTCATAACTAGTAGGATATAAAGTAAATACAAATAAAATTTTATAAAAATACATTGAGTACTTTTCAATTTAATATACCCACCTTGCGCACGACAGAACTTATCGTTACAGGCTTTAGTAAGATCAAAAAAAAATTAACTGATTCGCTACACTCCTTCTACCCCCTCCCATATAATCACACTCGTGAGTCTGTCTTTGCCTGGACTTTAGTCCTTGACAATAAATTGTCGAAAGTTTCCTAAAAGAGAAGTTTGTGTCGCATCTTCTATGGAACCAGAATATTGTTTAAACTTTTTAGATTTTACTTTATTATTTTAATAATAAAGTATTGTGATCGACTTGAAAAAAAAAATTTGCTACCCTGGAATTTTGTTTTTTCACGTTTCATGACTAAATTAGCCTAAAAATGCAAAAAAAAAAAAAAATCCGTCCGTCTGTACGCCGTACGCCGGTGTGTACGCTCTACTACTACTACAATGGCGCTACAGCCCAAATCGGACCTTGGCCTCCTGATATTCAGGTTCCTTAACACTTTTCATTACTTATTGTGGAGGAGTTGTTAGCCTTTCGCACAACCCTCTATCTAAGAATTTTTCATTTTCGTAGATTGAGGTGACCAAGGTATATCCGAGCAGGCAATGTGCTGGAATTATATATTGCGTCGACCGGGATTTGAACTCACGACCTTCGCATTACAAGACCAACACGTTACCCACTAGGCTACACGCTCAGCGCACATTAACTCCCAAACCCTTCAAGATAGAAAGTTCATTTTTGGAGGGATTGTAGATAGTTGCGGATCTCAGGCGGACACCCATTTTGGGGGGTGTACGGATTCAAGGGGAGGCGGGGGAGCACTTAAACCGAAAACTAAGAATTCAAATATCTCAAACATGGTTACAGCTAGGAAGCTAAAAATCGATACACATATAAAAGGGTTCGTGGGACAACTTTTAAAATTAATTTAATTTTTTTATCCATTGGGGTGCAAAAAGGCGGGGCTAAAAACCAATTGTCGGCCGAATTGTTTTTTCAAATGATTTTATCTTCGAAATTACTTAGCATAAAAAATTTATATTTTTAGATCTTCAAGGTGGCATCAAGGGGGACGGTCAGGGGGGGGGTGCAAAGAAAAACACTTAAAAATCAATATCTCGGCTATTTGTTGAGCTATGTAATTGAAACTTGGTACTTATATTAAGCTACACTAGAGAAATGCGAGAGAAATATAACATTTGGACAAAATAGTAGTGGGGGGAAATGGAGAGCATTGCACTTTCCAAAATTGCAAAACATTATATCTCAAAACTGAGTGCAGATATCAAATTCAAATTTTGTCGAATTGTAGAACTACATAGTTTTGAATTTTGGTAAAAGTCTTACATTGGTAGGTGTAAGGGGAGGGAGGTGGTAAGCAAAAATGTCGAAATTTTTGAGTGATTGTTTTAGGGCTCTGGTAAAAGATACAAAGTTTAAATTTTCCATGTGGATACATCTATTTAATATACGTACATAAAAAATAATAAAAATTCTGCAATTGTTATGAACCGACCCCCCTGGTCTGACGTGCACAAGGTGTTTCATGTGCAATGAAAAAACACATAAACTGAAAATTTTTGAATGAAATTTTAAGGTAGAAACTTGAAAATTTGCAAAATGCATTTAAAAAAAATCTCTAAAAGAATGAAATATTAACTGGTCGAATACCTTCGAAACTTCTACCCCCTCCCATACAAAATTATTTTTTCGACCATTTTTAAAAAATCAATTATCACCTAAAAATGAAAAGCTATCAATTTGAAATTTTGCACAAAAACTTTCGAAAATAGTTGAAACGGAACTGCTTCAACAGTTTTGAGATCACACTTCCCCTTCTACCCCCTCCCATACAAAAGTATGATTTCGACCAATTTCAATAAATCAACTGCTAACCAACAAATTAAAAGCAACGAACTTGAAATTTTGTACGAGCACCTTACAAAAGAAATGAAATAAAACTGCATCACAAATTTTACATTTCCATTAACTCCTCTACCCCCACCCCCACAAATGATTGGTTTCGTGAATGTAAAATACACCAAATTTTATGAAAATTCTATCCAACTTCGTCTATGAAACTGACATTCTATGCAGAAAATATTGGACGTATTTGAAGCAATCAATTGAAAAATTATTGACATTCACCCACCCTTAATATCACAATTCCCCCCTCCCTCATAAAAACCCAAACTTGCAGAAACGAATGAAATATTGATTGGACTGGAGCTATCGATCGTATTCGCAACTAAGTGTTGAATTTGCATCATCCCTGCCCTAAAGGGGGTTCCACTTGTGAAAGGGGGTTCCACTTATTCTTCCCTAACCACTTAACTTACATATTGACTTTCCATGCATCTTTAACTTGTCCCAAAAATAATAAAATTGCACCCGACTTGTTGGCAGTTTATTTATAGAAATTTGGTTACGTCATTTATTATTTCTCCTCTCTTATTTTAAAGTGTATGATAATTTGAACGATAATAGCTATGCACTTCTCGCAAATTTTATAACGATGTACTTTCTAGTCTTTTTGAATATTTTTCCTTATTTGTTTGTTTATCTTTACTGCTGGTATTTTTTTTGTCTTATGTAACAATTTGGTTCTTACGAAATGATGCTTTTGTTTTTATTCTTGTTTGAGATGAGGCCATCAGAAGGTGTTTTCATGGTAGATTCGAGAAAGGAATATTTAGTTTGATTATCACTATGGCGTTTGCTAAACTTGATTTTCCGAATTTCTTCGTTAGCTTTTCATATAGCTCCGCATCTATATCAAGTAGTAAAGAGATGACTACCGCTGGGTAAGATTTTAGTGTTTGCAGTTAGAATGATGCAACGAACTAGGCAGTGGTCCGTATTAAAATTTATCTGGTGCAACACCTTCAAGCTTGTTAATATTTTCGTATTGTTTGTCACGATTTCGTGAGCAATTTTAATATCAAATCCGCGACCCCACATACTCCCAACTCTACAACTATCGATCGCTATATCATAACCGTAATTACAATTTATTTATTTAGATTGAAAAACAATTAGTGCCATTACAAAAATCTCAGATCATATACTTTCCCACAGTAAGAGTCAAAAGTTTATATACAGGCGATGATATAATATTGCTGAAAAACAATACAAATGAAAGAAAAACAGAAAATATTTTTACATAAAATGAAACCTTTAATTCGTTTACATTTCTCAATACATTAAAAATTAAAAATAATATTGTGCAAACTATTAACAAAAAAAAATTTGATCTAAATAAAGAATCAAAAGTTATCGGTAATATAAATTGAAACCCGCCGTTTTCTAATAGATGGCACCAGCAGTAAATGCTGATCAACAATGGCGGATGTCAACAACTCCTCATCATTAGATTTGTGAAGAGTTATCTACGTCATACACTTTTTTGTGCGCGAATATATCGAAATTTGAGCCGAATAAGCGCCATTTGCTGGAAAGTTTAGCTTTTGCGGTTGAGGCAAGTCCAATAATTTTTTAAATGTATGATGAGGGTGCAATTAGTGAAAGAACGTGTCGTGAGAAGTTTTAACGCTCCAAGAGCGGTGATTTTGAAGTTGTGGAGCGGCATGGCAGAGGAAGAGAGAACATTTTTGTGGTATATCATGAGCTGTTGAAACCGAAGAAACCAACACTGGAGATCACTATCGACTACAATTGATTGCGTTTGCGCCGAATATTCTAGAAGAAACGGCCACAATATCAAAAGAGACACAACAAAGTGATTTTGCTGCATGACAACGCTCTGCCACATGTTGCTTAGTTTGCGAGAACCTACCTGAAAACACTGCCCCATCCTCCGTATTCTCCAAACATTACCCTTTTACGACTACGACCTATTCCGATCGATAACGCATGGCCTGGCTGAGCAGCACTTCTATTCTTACGAAGAAGCCAAAAATTGAGTCAATTCGTGGATCGGCTCCAAAGAAGAACAGTTTTTCCGAAGCGGAGTCCGTATGCGGCCAGAAAGATGGGAAAAAAGTAGTGGCTAGCGATGAATAAATATTTAATCATTTTTGCATAATAAGGGCTCGAATTTTGAATTCGATTTCTACTCCTAATAGCATACAACTGCCATCAAATCTACCTTACGGGAATAAGTAGAAACAGAAATTCAATACTTCGTAGGGGCTCCTCGTGCTTTTATCACTGCCTGCATCATTTTTGGCATGGAAGCAATCAAATTTTGAGTTACAGTGGATAATATATTTGCCCATTCTTCGGAAAGTGCACTTCGAAAAGTTTATTTCGTGGATCCGAAAGCGTACTATCTTTCGAATCCTTCTATCCAAAACCTCCCATAGATGTTCTATGGGATTAAGGTCTGGTGACTGTTTGGGGTGCCACTCCTTTACAATTTTCGCTATGTGTCATTATCCTTTCATCCATGGATTTTCGAAACCCAATTTTTGCACTTAGTTTGAAATTCTTCTTCAATGGCGCTACAGCCCAAATCGGACCTTGGCCTCCTGACCTTCAGGTTCTTTAACATTTTTTTTCATTATTTATTGTGGAAGGGTTGTTAGACCTTCGCACAACCCTCTATCTATGAATTTTTCATTTTCGTAGATTGAGGTGACCAAGGTATATCGAAGCAGGCAGTGTGCTGGAATTATGCGTCGACCAGGATTTGAACTCACGACCTTCGCATTGTAGACCATCACGCTACCCACTAGCCTACACCCTAGCTAGTTTTAAATTACTTTTTTAAAATCGCCAAGCAGTCCTTACTGTAGAGTCAATAAAAACTAAAGTTCCCAGCTGATATGCACCACCGTGGAAGAAACGAAATTTTGGGAATGTAGTTCACTGTTTTTTGTCCTTCGGATATATGCCACAAATATCTCGAATTTACTTTCGCAACTAAATATGACATTGTTCCAATCCATTAGAGTTAAGTGCAAATTGTAGATGCGCTAACAGACTTACCACCAAGGTAGTAATGTGTTGTGCAATTTGAACAGCACTAGAGTCAGGTAATTTCTCCACTTTCTTACTAATTTCCACGGTTAATAGTCATCAAGATTTCTTGAACGTCCGCTGTGTGAAAAATTCTTCGTACTTTTAGCCAAATTGTATTTTTCAATTACTTTTTGAACTGCAGCACGACTTTTCAGGACTAAAGTTACTCGATGTGTTTACTTCATAAAAGAAAAAGAATTGAGAAATTTCCCGCGCAATCGCTGTACATGCATTATTCAAACCCTATTAGGAGAGAAGTGTGTATCGAGTATCTCTATTCAAGACAAGCTACGGAATTTGACTTAAGGATTTGCCTGTTTTTCGGCGATCGATAATAGGCTTCTTCATCTCCTTTGGCTATACTTTTGCCTCTAGTACCCATTTCTGCTATAATACTATTGATTTAAACTTTTAACTTTAGAAAGAAACCAAATCTAAGGATACGGACAACACTTCTGAACATACCATTAATGGTTTTGGCAATTATTTGAACCAGAGAGCTTTTAGAAATTTCAGAGTGAAATCCCCTGTATACATACTTTTGACTTGATTCCAAATAATTATTCCTTGTATTTGCGATCAAGAAACTATAGAAGGGACTTACAGATGATTTGTAAACTAAATATTAAAACACCTGGGTGTAACTTTTTGGCTATAAAAATACTTTTGACTCTCACTGTATATAAATTCAATCTATCAACTTACGCCGCCATTTTCGAACGTTAATTTTCAATTTTCTAAAATTGTGTAATCCTCCTTTTTTCTGTAATGAACAAAGCGACGAGAAGTTTTAAATTAAAGCTAAACTGTCTTAAATGTCACAATTCTGAATTGTACACAAGTATACAGTGCAGGCAATATAAATAATTAATGCAATCTATCTATCAATCTATCTAACCCTAGATGAAACAAGCCTCACTTGCTGTCTCTTACAGAAACTTTATCTACGAAAAGCTTTTAAAAAAAAATAAATATTTGTTTTGTAACAATACTGTCATTTCAAGATTTATAGATAATACTGAAAAATAAAGGTTTGCGCGATGGTGTAGGTTGTGCTTCTACATAAAAGGGAAATTCCTTTAGTCTCCATTATTACCTAAAAAAAATAGCTAGGGTGTAGCCTAGTGGGTAGTGTGTTGGTCTAAAATGAGTTCAAATCCCGGTCGACGCATAATTCCAGCACGCTGCCGGCTTGGGTATACCTTGTTCACTCAATCTACGAAAATGAAAAACTCTTAGATAGAGGGTTGTGCGAAGGCCTAACAACCCATCCACAATAAATAATGAAAAATGTTAAGGAACCTAAAAGTCAGGAGGCCCGATTTGGGCTGTAGCGCCATTGTAGTAGATTACCTATAAAAATACAAACAAAATTATGAAGTCGAAGTAGGAATTGGATCTTGCCTTGAATAATCATTTCTTTGACAAAACATGAAGTGGTAGTCTATTGAACATTTGTATGTGTCCACTTGCACATCTCTACCAATAAATGAATTAACATTCAGTAAGGTATTAGTCCTATTTATTGAAGCATTTTCCTCCAATAATTGTGCCGACAACAGCAACAATTTGAAATCAGAATGCTTTTATTAATTTCAAATTAAAAATTCCGAAAATTCCATCGTTTAATTTAAAATTCCGACTTTATCCACCAGAACCCCGAGAACAATTGAGAACTTTATTTGTGCAGCACATACATAACAACAAATTTACCTTTATAAATATTTTTAAATTCATCGTAAGTTAAAACAAATACAAAAATTTCCGATTCGCAAATTTCAGCCAATTGCGAGCAAAAAAAAAACCGAAGAAATTCACACAGAAATCCTGGAAATTTTGCATATCAAAAAGCTTAATAGTCGGCTCTCCAGTCGTCTACAACTTAACAGAAACAAATCGTAAAATTTAAATTTATAGAGCAACTAACCTTCAATATAAATCTATGGCGAGCGCACGACGTTAATATATAGCGAACAAAAATACATATAGTTTGCCGATATGTGAGAACGCATTAAGGCAGTAGTCGCCGTCACTATAGCCCCACATTCGGGAAACAGGCCTCCACAATTGCTGTGCCGATGATGATGTTGATGAAAAATAAACAACAAACATTATCGTATCGCACGGAATGCGAATGTCGAGTTTGAATCCACTTAAGAGTTGCCCCGAATAAGTATAAAAATAAATGAATTTTGCACAAGTATTGGATGGAATACGTTTATTGAATGGCAAAAGATAAGGCAACGATTATTGAGTTGTTATTTTAGGGCATGCTCTATGATTCAACTATTCGTACCATGGATACCATATGGACATGATTGTATTCTAGATGGAATCTGAGAGTATTGTAAATTTGCTCTAAAGTTTGTAACGCTAAGAAATAATGCTTGCACAGAATCGCCAAAGGTACAGAAAAATTTTTTGTCGCTTAAAATCGCATGTCCGTCTGTCCGTTCGCTCCCTAGCTTAAGAACGCGTTCAGCTAGAAAGCTCAAATTTGATACATGTTATTTTTAGTGAAAAAATAAGATCAAGTTCTTGTACGGGCCAAATCACTCCAACCCTTCTATCCCCTCTCATACATTTTCACATAAGTTAATTTTCTTTCGCTCGTTCTAGCACCTCCCAGTTGCAGTTTGTCATAATTTCACGAGATGGGATGTTGCTTTTTTTTTCAATTTATGAAGCTCAAATTTTGTTTGAAATATTTTGGTAGCGATTATAGTGATATGGGAAGAAATTAGATTAATCTCGCCACCCCTTCTATCACCTCCCATACAAAATGGCACAATTTTACTAATTTTTTGCTGAATATGTTACAAAATAATCAAGGAAAAAAAATCCTGCTTTTAATAAGTTTTGTTTATTTAATAGAATAAATATAATTTTTACAAATTTCCGATACACACTAACACTACTCTCCTGATAGAGTTTGAAAAATGAATGTACAGCGATTGCACGGAAAATTTTGTCCGAAAATTGAATTTTCTAAAATCTTTTTCTTTTATGAAGTAAACAAAATCATAATGGATTGTTATTTACGAAAGCCATATTTATTTTCGATTGTAATGAGTGAATCTATACAAAAACTTGTAATTTAACTGAGGTTTTTGGTCATGTCCATACATTTGAAAACAGTCAAACTCAAGCAAACTACAAGTTTGACTGTTTTTTACATTCTTATGTTGTCTTCTTGTACTTCTAAACTCGCGCTGAGCTGTTGGTATTATTACATTGACCAAACTCTTTTAGAGGTTGTTGTGTGTGTGCATGGAGAATCTCTCTCTACTCTTGAGTTGCCAAACTCAGTCCAGAGCTTCGAATTTGTGTAATGCAATGAAATAAGTCGACTCTTCCTTATAATGCGATATTCGTTATGATGAGTTTCTCATTCCGCTGTTTTTTCAGTCAAAACATGTTTTTTTTTCATAGAAAGCAAAAACAAATTTATTCAAAGTACTTGCCCTCACTAGCTTCACATTTTTTCCCATCTCTCGGGCAATTTGTGGATACCACGCCCTAAAAAAATTGAGTGTCTCCAAGTAGTTTCGACCCATTTTTGACGTGTCCATCGCACACGTAATTTCTGATGAAAAATCGCAAGCTTTTATTATCTTTGAAGGACGACCTGTCACCGTCGACTTTTTAAATACCGTCGACTGACAGCTCGATTAACGGCTTCGTGGCTAAGCTCGAGAGAACCGAAGAAACCCCTTTTGTATTCAGCAACTCTAGTCCAAGGCACATTCCGTCCATTAACAATTCATAAATTTAATTCATTCAATTGATTATTTATCCATCGATATTTCGTCTCTGTCATTTCAAAATACATCTATATATCGAATAATTCGTCCAAAGAGTATAAATTATATCGATGAAGAATTATACGACTTCTAATTCCTTTTTTGATAGCGATTACTAAGAACCCAAAAAAATATTGTTTTGGGAAAATTTCTTCAATTTGTTTACAGGTTCCAACAGTATTACAACTTTTTTAAGCCATCCAAAAAATAGTATCTATCGACCTCTGCGAAATATGCTTTGATTTTTGCGAAGACATCTGCCACCAAAGCGAATATTTTGAACCTGAACCATTTTGTCAGGTTTAAAAACAGGAAGAAGACGCTGGGAACTAGATCTGCAGAATATAGCGAATGCAACATCAATTCATAGCCAAATTTCACTAATTTCGCTTTGACGACGTAGAACGATTGTTTCAATGTATTGTCGTGATGCAACAATGCTTTTTTCATCGCTAAGTGTTTTCTCTCTAATGTATCGTCATAATTCTGCATAATACAGCCTTGTGATCGTTCTCTCCTTTTTTCTATAGTCGATGAATAGTATACCTTTCGAATACTACGAAATGGTGACCATGTCCTCTCAGGCCGATGGAACCACAGTTTAACTATACGTACACAGTAGTGATGTCAAAAAAGTAACTATTCGTTACATGAGTACTCGCTAGCGAAGAAAATCCGAAGTAACGAGTACCGATGCAGACTTATATTCGTTATTTAAGTAACGAAACGAGTATTCGTTCCACATACAAAAAAATACATATGCCGAAAGTAACGTTTAGTTGCGCCAGTCCAAAGCAAGAACGACAAGGATTACTCTTACTCCACCTTTCATCAAAGTATATTGAGAAAATGATGTTTTTTTTGTTTCATTCACACCAAAAATATCGTCAAGTTGTAGTGCTCGGCTCGAGCAGCAGGGCAAGGGCAAGTAGTTGTTCGTTACTTGTTAGGGTTGTGAAATCAGTGATACCAGATTGTGAAATTTTATGTTTGGGTTGATAAAGGGATTGTTTTATCAATTTGAGGGATTTTTGTTAAACAAAATTTCGACTTAATAAAAGTTATTTCCTTCACATTGTCGATTTATTCTTTATTTTGAAGAAAAATGTATTAGACATGATAAATTTGTGGAATATTGAAAATATTTATGTTAGTGTTGAAAGGAATTTTCTACTTAAAAGAAGGATAGTTAAAAAATCGAACTTGGCATCACTATGTTGATACAAGTACTAGGCGAACGAAAGCAAGAGCGATTTACAAACAATTTCTTGTTGCATATAGTTACTGCATGGGGCGATAGTTTGGTAAAAGTTCGGAGCGAAGTTTTAAAAAGCTTCGATATATTTTGGTATATTTTCAACATCAAAAACTGTTTGTTGAAATGTTTTTTTTTTTTAATAAAATGTTTCAGCTGAAATGTTCTAAAATGTTGTTACATTGAAAATTGGAAATAAATAATTATAACGTAATAAAAAAAGAATGGATTCTTATTTAAATTGATATTGTTAGCATTATAACACAAAGCTAGGATGTGGGTAGCGTGTTGGCTTATAATGCGAAGGTCGTGAGTTCAAATCCCGGTCAACACATAATTCCAGCACACCGTCTGCTTGAAAATGAAAAATTCGCAGATAGAGGGTTGTGCGAAGAGCTAACAACCCTTCCACAATATGTAATGGATATGTTAAGGAACCTGAAAATCAGGAAGCAAGGCCCGATTTGGGCTGAAGAAGAAGTAATGTTGACAAATAAGACGCATTTTTCGGTACTTTCAATAATTAAAAACAAGAACGTGCACAGGAAGACTAAATTAAAATATTAAAAAAATAATAAGATCTGTGCAGCGAATCGTGGACGTTAACTCAGGCCTCCGAAAAACTACTTAACGCCTTTGATAGAAAGGTCCACAGAAGAATCTTCGGACCTGTGGGGGAAGACTCGATCTGGAGAATACGATACAACAGAGTATTATATGCCATTCCCGACAATCCAGAAGTGTCAACTCTTATAAAATTTAAGAAGCTATAATGAGCTGGTCATGTGGAGCAGATGGATGACAGAAGAATTCCCAAACGCACACTAGAAGGAAAAGTCAATGGACAAAAAGCGGTCGGAAAACCACGAACGCGCTGGGAGGATTCGATTGACGCAGACAGCAAATCACTGCTACGATTCTCAAACTGGAGGACGCGGTCACTGAAACGAGATAGATGGAGGCGAACATACAGGAGGCCATGACCCAATTTGGGCTGTAGCACCATCGTAAGTAAGTAATAGAATTTTTTGCTCGTGTTCAAACGAGATGCCTACAATTTCAATAATCTCCCTGATTTTCACTCGACGGTTACCGGCCATTTCATTTGTAGTCACGCACCAATGGTCGACTTGGGCGCTCTTGGTCGAGGACGGATGTGCGGTCACGCTTGAATTCATTAAACCAATATCTGATGATAGTTATCAAAGGTTAGAGGTCCCCATAAACGGATTCCAACTTTTCTTTCATTTCCTCACACATCTTCCCATATGTATCTGAAATACTGACAGTCGTTGTTTGAATGATGACACTAAACGATGATACACAGATTTAATGTCAGTAGCGACATCTGTCAAAGAACCTCTTTATATTTTGATTTCCAATGAATTAAAATAATATTAAATACTGTAAAGCATCGAGACGGCTCCTAGTTATATTTTTTTTTTTACGGAATGACCTGTATTATAGGCAATTTCGGCCTTTATGTGCAATGCACAAACACAGTCATGGAGGGAAGGAATGGGATTAGGAAGGTAGGGGAAGAGGAGTGAGAACGACCGTAACGAGTGGAGAAGCTGATATATATTTTTCAGTTGTACTAGCTGCTACTGACAAATATTTGCAGATGTTATGGGGGACTGAATGATAGAAAGCGAACAGAATCCATCTACTGAGTATCTAGGCCTTCTTGAAGTGGAACTGTTTCACTTTTACACCGTTTGCCCATTTTATTTCGAATAATTTTTCATCGCCAGTAGCAACTGAAAAAATCGTGCTTAAAAAAATCCCGTCTGGAGTGAGAATTGAACCCACGACCTATTGACTGAAAAGCAAGCACGATGCCCACTACGCCACGGAAGCCTCAATTTGATTAGATAATTCAGTGGATGGTTTCCTCCAATTAATTTTTAGTTTTTGCATTTTTGAGTTTCAATTTATGGCGATAGCAAAACGCAACTTTAAAATGATGAAATCTGGGTTAATAAATATACACGGGAAAATTGTAAATAGATCATGGAAAAAAATTTGCATAGCATAATTTCCTAATCAACATAGGTGGAGTTTTTAAGGTAAAAAGCTCCACAACCATGGCATATTTAACGATTTTATAAGGTTATTTGTGCTCTATATTATGGTAAAATGTTATTTTACTATGCATGTCCGTTCTTCATGTTTATTAGCTGCAATTTCAGCTATGTACAAAGACTTTTAGTTTTATACATAACTGATATTCCATTTTCCCACGGTAGCATGTATGTATGTTTCATGGCAAATCAAATGGATAAGTTAATAAAATGTTTAGTAATACTGACTGGCGTCGTTCCGTACTCCTTTCGTATGAAAAAAAATTCTTGGTATATAATTCGCACGTTTGTTATGTTCGATATTTTATAGCTCAAATTTCGTCCGAAGAGTTTGCTTGGGTATAGCTTAGAGGGTAGCATGTCTGCAATGTCGGGAGTTCAAATCCCGGTCGACGTATAATTCTACCACATTGTCTGCATGGGTATATCTGGATGACTTCAATCTGCGAAGATGAAAATTTGTGGATAGAGGTTTGTGCGAAGGTCTAACGACCCTTTCATAATAACGAATAAATGTTAAGAAACTGGATTTGGGTTGTAGTGCCATTGGAGAAGAAAAAGGAGAGTTTGCATTTGCCCACCTAACTAAAATTAATACTTAAAATTGTGTTAATTTTAGTTGATCTTACGATTGTATTCTTTGACGAATAACTAGAGACAATGGAGTTTTACCAAAATAAATAGCAGAATTACCTATACATTTGGTCGATTTCATTTACCTACATTTATTTATTTATTTATTGATACTATACATATTTGATAATTGCGTTACAATATAATAAAATATATAATAGAAACACAACAGGCTACGATTGCGCGTAAACCGCAATCTTACGATACTCTAGATGAAATAGAATTTTTTGTGATCCCAAGAAATTTTGTATGGGGAGTGTTAGAAGGGGTGATAGCATTGAACTAATTTTTTCCCCATCATGCTAAAGTAGCTATAAAAGCTGAGAAAATTAGTGTGTTAGATTTAGTGAAAATGTGCAGTTTGTATGGGAGGTGGTAGAAAGAGTGGGGGGATTTTAGTGATTTTTTCAGAAATAACTAAGAATATCATAAAATTGACATCTCTTAAATTTTAGACTAGTAACATTCATACTTTTCAAGAAAATAGATTTTTTGTGAAGTTGTGAAACTGTGTCATATTGTATGGGTAGAAGCAGTAAAGCTAATCAAATATTTTTTTCTGATCTTAGTGATAATGCTAAATAAGTATTTATCACAAAATGTGAGTTCGATAAATGTTATATGTTCTGAGAAAATCGGCTTAGAGCATTTCATCAAAAAGTGTAGTTTGTATGGGAGGGGGTGGAAGGAGAGGGAGGACGCCAATAATTTTTATACAGTATATTGAAATCATTATGAAAGTAATATATTCCGAAATTCATGCCATTTTGTATGGGAGGGGGTAGAAGGGATGAAGCTAATCGTCTAATTTTTTTTAGCCTTACTAACAATTTTAAACAAATATTTAGTGCACAATTTCAGCTCGCTAAATTTTATACGCCTTAGAGTAATTCATGACAAGTACAGTTTGTATGGGAGGTGGTAGAAGGAGGGGGAGGACACGCATAATTTTTATACCGTAGTTTGATATTGTCATAAAAGTAATATATTCCAAATTTCAGGCCAATAGGTTTTATACTTTTCGAGCAAATTCGTTTATTGTCAAATTGCGCATTTGTGTCATTTTGTATGGGAGGGGGTAGAAGGGGTGGAGCGATTTGGCCCGTTCACGAACTTAAAGTTACTTTTTTGCTAAAAATGACACACACAAATTTTTAGCACTATAGCTCAAAGCTTTCGAGAGTTATGCTGTAGACAGACGCACAGACAGACAGACAGACATACGGACAGACGGTCATTCGGAATCGAGGTTTTTGAGCGACAACAAATATTTCTGTACCCTTGGCGGCTCTGTGCGAGCGTTATTTCTTAGCGTTACAAACGATAAGGCAAACACAATACACTCTCAGATTTCATCTAGAGTATAAAAATAATGAACAAATTTCAGCATCAACTCACATAAGTCATTGTGACTTGAGTGTGAGAGCTCAGATTCTGTATTTTAAATAATTTTATTAATAATTTATCTTTAATTTTTATTCATTTATTATCTATTATTAAACATTTGCGTATAGAGAAATTGATAAATTAAACTAAATGTTTCTAAACCAAACTAATAAATCTTAAATTCTATTAATCTACATTCTTTTTTTTATAATATTAAATAACTTAAGTATATACACCAATTACAGCTAAGCAGCATTATTTGAAAAGGCATTATAGAAATTTGGGTTATCGAATATAAATGTTTTAATTACCATTTTGTTAGTTAAGTGAATTCATTATATTTTTAATTTCAGCTGGTACTTTGTTGTACGCCCTGGGCCCTAAGAAACTTGGTGCCTCTGTGTTGATGTTTTTTTAGTTCTAGCTGTATGGATAGTTCTAAGTGACTGACTTCGTAAATTATACCTTGTGCGAAATAAAGGAAACTCTTCTTGGTGACGAAAAATGTACATACTTGAATAAAACAGATGCGAACAGTTGTCGAACATTCATTACATTCTAGGAAAGCTAGCGTAGTAGAGTAGAATTTATTATGATTTCAGCATATTTTAATAATTTTATTATGAATGTTACATAAAGGCGATAACGTAGCCGTGAACGTACTTCCCCAAATTAGTATCCCATATTGTAAAATGTTCTGAAATAGCGCAAAATACACTATTCTTAATTGTTGTACATCTAATATTTTCCGAAGGATTAAAAATAAATAAAAGGTTTTACGGAGTATTTTGCTAATACATGATACGTGTTTGTCTCATTTTAATTTACAATCAATTACTACCCCTAGATACTTGACTTCTGAGACACACTCTAAATTACAATTATGAAACTTAATGGAATGATGGGAATTGTCCGAACTTGCAAATTCGCCGAACCTGATAAGTTTCATTTTATTTAGGTTCAGTGACATTTCATGTAGTGCCAACCAGTCATATACGGTTTTTCACCCGACGTTTGCTTTATCAAAAGTGTGAGTCCAATTATTACTTTTAAAAATGAGGACTGTATCGTCAGCAAAGGTCACTATGTGTCCTTCTATAAAGCTTGTATCCAACTTACATAGCTCATTAATATATATTAAAAATAAAATTGAACCTAACACTGTACCTTGCGCAACTCCATATTTAACGTATATTGGACTACTTCAATTTTCATTTATTTTCACAACTTGAGTTCTATCGGTCAAATAAGATTGGAACAGGGAGTATACATTACGACTAAACCCGATAGATCTAAGCTTAGCAAGGAGGAGAGAATGATCAACAGTATCGAAAGCTTTTTTAACATCTAAAAACAAACCTAAAACTGTTTGATTTTGGTCAAGTGAATTAGTAATGTACTCCGTAACATCGTAAATAGCATCAGAAGTATTTGTGCCAGCCCTGAAACCATATTGATTTGTAGCTAATATTTGATTTTCATCAAGGTATTTAACTAACCGTTTTTTTATGGATTTTTCAAAAAATTTTGCGAGGCTAGACACTAGAGATATAGGCCGGTAGTTTCCACAATTTTTTCTTTAAATAAGGGCATAACTATAGCACTCTTCAATTTAGTTGGGAAAATGCCTTGCGATATACAGACGTTGAAGATATGAGAAAGCGGCTGAGAAATATAGCTGGCAACTAATTTTAATATATTTGCAGTGAAACCTTCTAAGCCTGGAGCTTTATTATTTTTCAATCCAGTTATGTGAGCTTCAATTTCATTCCTGGTAATTGGATAAATGTGAAATGATGAGAGTGGTGAATTGGTGACCGCAGCACTTAATAATGCGTTAGGCGGAGTCTTATTCGAGTCAGCAATTTTTTGACCAACAGTAGCGAAGTGCATATTTAGTACTTCAGCAATTTCGGAAGGATCAGTAACTGAAGAATTATCTTTGTCAATTTTTTGAGCAATATTTGGCAACTCAGTCTTATTAGTGCGGGTGGCAGCTTCATTTATTGTTCGCCACAGCTGCTATTATAGTAAATATTCCTTTTTACATTACTACTACAAAAAGAACGATTTTTATAGGTAGAAACCTATAAAATAAAAACGGTGAAACCTGCTAAATTTTTTTTCCGTGATGGATCATTAATGGACAAATTGTGCCGTGGTGTTCAATACATGAGCTATGAAAGAATTATTCAATGGACAAATTATTGCAGATACATGAA
This sequence comes from Chorisops tibialis, assembly GCA_963669355.1. Classification (NCBI taxonomy): domain Eukaryota; kingdom Metazoa; phylum Arthropoda; class Insecta; order Diptera; family Stratiomyidae; genus Chorisops; species Chorisops tibialis. The sequence continues at coordinate 37,762,403 of OY770264.1, read as the reverse complement.
ACATTTTTGGATAAATTATCTCGATATGACATCAATCTTACCAATGTAAATCCCTGCGTTCTGTTAAAAACCTTTCGTGACCATGATGAAAAGCATCGTTTAAAGGAGAGACTCCACGAAATTCTTTTCAACTAAAATAATTGTTCAAAAAATAAATTTGTTAAAACCAAAAAAACTGTAAAAAAAAAAACATAAGGTCAATATAGCGTACTGACTTCATACGTCTTAAAAGACGGAAAAGTTCATTAGTGCTAATTCATGAACATCACTTGATCGCTTTTCACCCACAACTCGTCGTGCATCGAGCAAAATATTCTCTTTCTTCTGTGTTCCTTTAACAGGAAAATATGATGTACACAAACAATTTCTACATATGTAACTATATGCGGAAAATTCATTAAAAATAGACTTTTTTGCAGAAATTTTTCCTCACCGTCGACAAGATATGTAAAGTGTCTGTTTATATTTTTCTTTATTGGAAAATTTTCTCAGAGATATTTTCACATACATATGAGCGATGTGGCTAACTGAATAGCAGCGTCCGAAGAGGATCGACTAATAAATTCGCAATAAAGGTATTAAGCTATGCATTGCACGAAGCAAAAAACGATGTCTGAAAAATTTTTTTTTAATGCTTTATAAATGGAAATTACAGAATGGGCTGCTGAACGGATTCGCGCATCGTCCATGTTGATGATGTGCAAAAATTAAAAGAAGAAAACGATCTATTTATGTGTGCCTTCCGTCAGTTGAGTTTAGGGTTCGTTGAATTGTAATCATGTGTCGTGATCCGTAAACTACCTCGGAAAACCCGGCATAGTAAACTGCGAGATATTTAGTGGCCGGATTATCGTCAAATTTTTATAGATAATTAAATTAATCAAAGCCGGTCATCATTAGTTGGGTTTGAATGCGGATTTCGAGCTTACATTTTACTATTTGTAAACAAAATAACAACAAGCTCTGTCGTTATCTAATCGTTTAGTCTTACCCAAATAATTGAAGCCACAATTCAATCAACGGACCGGGTTTGTTTGTTTTTCGTGACGGATTATATAGCGCTATTGAGATAAGAGCCGCGGTTAACAACTTATATTATTGTAGTTTTTCTACGTCGATCAGAACGATCAACTCAGCGAATCTTTCCTTTGTATTCAAATTGCACCACAAGAATTTAATCACCTGTTCATATTTCCCAACGCAATATAACTAAACACTTAAGCCGTCAATAAGTTAGTATACGCAGTATAAAGTGTCTTTAAGATTAGTTTACGATTTAAATTATACACAGACTTATGCTTTGAGACTTATATTATACGAAATGTGATAAACGTAAGCTTCCGGTAGCTCAAAATCCTGCATAGCTGGTTATTTTGTCTTCGGTTTGGACTTTCCGCGATATTAAAAAAAAACTTCCAAGAAATCAGAAACCCTTATATCCAAACGTGATCCTGCTGAAAATATTGAAATGATAATTTTATGGCCAATTCTTGAAAAATAAAAAACAAAAATTTAAAATCACCTAAGGTTTCAACTACTATTTTCGGTTCTACACAATCAACATCGTGAAGCTCCTTCAAAAATCTATGAGGAGAACCTCTTTCCAAAATAAAGCAACACTGCCTTTACAAACTCGCCTCATCTTTTTACTACCATCATAGTTTAAATGAGGCATTCATATTAAAAACTTGCTTTATCCACTTTTATCATAATTTCACATAACACGTTTTTCTTATAAGAAATGATCTTACGAGGGGAGGTAAAGCTAATCATCTAATTTTTCTTTGGTTTTACTAATAATTCTAAATAAATATTAAGCGCACAATTTCAGCTCGATAAATTTTATACGTACTGAGTAAATTGGTTTAGAGCATTTCATGAAAAAGTGCAGTTTGTATGGGAGGTGGTGGAAGGAGGGGGAGAACACAAATAACTTTTATATGGTAGATTGAAATCATCATAAAAGTAATATGTTACAAATTTCAGATCAATAGTTTTTATACTTTTCGAGCTAATCCGTTTATTGTCAAATTGCGAAATTTTGTCATTTTGTATGGGAGGAGGTAGAAGGGGTGAATCAATTTGGCTCGTTCACGAGCTTGACCTTACTTTTTTGTCAAAAACGACGTGTACAAAATTTGAACTTTCTTTCGGTTTTGGAAATTCATTTTACGTCCTTTGTCTTAGTTACACTGCGTTCTATAATTATATGCACTTCATATTCTTGTAGCTTTCCGTTGTTATTTGTAGTTCTAGGGCACTTGCACTATAACCAAGTGCGCCCGATATTTTTGACCGATTTTCAGCGGTGGGAAATTAACACTTTGGCAGCCAGAAGGCATTTTAGAACACCGAAAAGGGTAATTTCGGACCATAGGCATTATCCCGCGTAAGTGCTTTAAGCCCAAAAAGGGAAATAGTATAAAGGATAATGAAAAGAATAAAGGTACGTTTACATCTGACACTTATTGCCCGAATTTATGTCCGAGAGAAATCGTGACTAGTGTAAACGGAGATTTATATTCTACTATCGGAGATAAGTGTCGACACTTCTGTCCAAACAGATGTAAACGCTGATTATTTGTAAATTCAAGTTCTCTCGACACTTATCTCAGAAGTTGACTGCTCGTCTACTTTTGCAATAAGTGTCGGGAAAACTGTAGGATGCAATGCAGTTCTTTTGTAACGTAAAGAAAAGCACTTAAAAATTAATAACCCGACTATCTCTTAAACTATGTAATTGAAACTTGAAACATAAATTAATCTATACTAGCGGAATATAAGAAAAATATAATATTTGGGCATAATATCAGTGGGGGGAAATGGGGAGCATTTCAAAATTGGTGCATTTTTGAAAATTTCAAACCGTTATATCTAAAAATCCAATGCAGGTATTAAGTTGAAATTTTGTGAGATTGTCGAGCTCTATGACTTATAAATTTGATAAAATTTTTATTTTGATGGCTATAAGGAGAGTGAGGTGATGGCCCAAAATATCGTAAAATTTTGAGAAATTTTTGTAGGGCTCTGGTAAATTTAAGTTTTGTGCGAGAATGGCTATGAAAAAATAAACTGCCAAGAAGTCGGGCGCAACTTTATTATTTACCCCCATACATAATTACGCAATTTGAAAATAAACGGATTTGTTCGAAAAGTATAAATGCTATTGATCCGAAATTTGTAATATATTACTTTAATTATGATTTCAATCTACTATATAAAAGTTTTTTGAGTTCTCCCTTTCCTTCCAGAACCTCCCATACAAACTGCACTTTTTTATGAAATACTATAAACAAATTTACTCAGTACGTATAAAATTGATCGAGTTGAAATTGTGCACAGTATCTATTAAATTTTTGAAACCTAAATTTTGTATAAAACATTTTGATGGCAAATCTAGCGTGATGTGAAAAAATTAGTTCAATGTCGTCATCCCCTCCACCACTTCCCCTACGAAATTTCTTAAAATGAAAAAAAATTCATCTTGACCACATAAACTGAACTGCAGAATGGAAGATATGTACGACACTTGTGTCCGTATGTAAACGGGTCGGACATTTCTTCCGAATTTCAGCATTGCGACAACTGTCGGACACTTATCCACGACATAAGTGTCTGGTAATTTCTCTCAGATGTAAACAGTCAAAGCGAATTTCTGTCGGACACTTGACACTTATGTCCGGAGAGAAGTGTCAGATGTAAACGTACCTTAAGGCTATCCTTGTCGAGTCCTAGACGGAGAATAAGTTCTCGAGTCCAGTCATAAGATCAAATAAAGTTCCGGCTAAGGCTATCAGGTTGATGGAGAAAAGTTCCAAATCTGATTCCATGGACGAAGTGAGTAACCAGGATTCGTCCCGGTGAAATAATGGGACGGTTCTGCCTGAGGCAACGAAGAACAGAGAGAAAGATGAGATCGCAGCGGCGAAGGCAGCTGCCCTTGGCTCTGGGGAGCTGTTGGTGGAGAGGCCCAAGGAAGCCAAACGAGCACCAGAAGCGAAGGGATCGAGTAAGAAGGTGTCGTCGGTTCGAAGTGGAAAAAAGGTGACGGACCAAGTGATGTGGCTCGAGAAGTACTATCACGGACTAGATGATATCAACTCGAAGATAGAGGACATCGTCAGGGACGAGGTAGTTTCGACGGAAGCACTAAGGTTTCGACGAAGACGATGGTATCGGAAATAGCGCTTGACTACTAGCTGTCTGTGACTCGAAAATTCTGGACGTTTCGTTGCAGCCGGAAGACTATAGCATCGATGGTCTGATCACTGTGCGGGCGGGGTCTTTCAATCGAATCCGATTGGATATTCTAAGAAGCATGTACCGCTAGCCACCGTTGATTTTGATAACTTGCACACCGGGCAATAAAGTTTGGGCTATTGCAAATAATGGTTCGGTTTTTTTCCGCTTCGGAATCACCATCACCGTCATGATATTTTAGCGCGTGCTTTGAAACAAATTTTAAAACTCTGTTCCTTATCTTAAAAAAATACCCACGCGAAGGAAATGTGCACGCGCTAGTACATAAATGAGTATCCATTTATTACAAAAAAAATCGAGGAAAATAAAAACTGCTCGGGTGCTTTTTACTCATGAGTTATCAATGTCTTATTCTTAATTCTATTGTACAACTAAATATTTGTTGTTTGGATCTTTTTGAGCGCTACTGTTTGCTCAGATTCGATTGTAATAAAAAATATAAAGGTGCGAATTTGGTGCGATGAAAACAGCCGTTTCCGTGATAACGATACAAAACATTTTTTTTTTTGTCCTGATTGATCTTTTTCGACTTTTTCGTAGAAAATGGATTTTCTAGTCTCAAATAATTAGATTTAGAACCAGTAGTTTATTTTAGTAGCTAGGGTGTAGCCTAGTGGGTAGCGTGTTGGTCTTGTAATGCGAAGGTCGTGAGTTCAAATCTCGGTCGACGCAATATATGATTCCAGCACATTGCCTGCTTGGATATACCTTAGTCACCTCAATCTACGAAAAAAAAAAAATTAATTCGTAGATGGGGGTTGTGCAAAGGGCTAACAACTCTTCCACAATAAATAATGAAAAATGTTAAGAAACCTGAATGTCAGGAGGCCAAGGACCGATTTGGCTGTAGCGCCATTGTAGTAGAAGTTTATTTTAGTGTACGATTTTTGTTACCTCTGAAGCATTGTCAGCATGGACGGAGGAGCCGAAAAGGATGTTTAGGCTCGTCTAAATAAAGCTCGTCAGGCCTTCGGTATCGTTTCCACTTTCTGGAGGTTAAGAGAGATCTCCCTTCGCACGAAGCTGCGAGTATTTGACGCATGCGTCAAATCCGTGTTGTTATATGGTTTAACTACGTGGAAAATGACTTACCAAGAAACTGCAAACTTTCGCGAACCAATGCCACCGACGCATTTTAGGGATATTCTGGCCAGAACGGATCTACAACGACGAACTTTGGAAAACAACTGGACAGAATAAATTATACATTGAGGTTTAAAGGCGGAAGTGGCAATGGATCGGGCACGCTTTGAGGAAAACAGAGTGAAACATTGCCAAATAGGCTCTGGATTATAATCCTCAAGGAAGACGTCGGTTTGGTCGACCATGTAGCACATGGAAGCGAGTAGTTGAGCAGGAGGCGAGAGGATTAAACAATTTCTGGCAACAGCTAAAGGGCGATGCTCAGGATCGCGCCTTGTGGAAGAGAACTGTTTCTGTCCTATGCCCCTATAGCGGGTCTTAACAGGAATTTGATTGATTGATTAAGTTTACTTTAGCATGCGTAGTGTCAATTCAAAGGCTCGTCGTGACTTTGGTATATTTCACGCGGCCACATCCGTTTTATCTATACGATCTTATACACACAGTCACAAAAGTCTTTATACACTTGCAATTTATGGGTTATATGCTAACAGATAAAAATTTTCCACATGAAATATAAGCCATATAATACGAAAATAAATATATTCAACATAATTAAAATTTTCGCAAAAACCTTCGCATAGAAAAATAAAAAAACTGAAAAAACTGAAAACTGTCTTCGTACAAGAAAAAAAATATAGAAATATCGATTTTTTATAGAAATCAAATTAAACTTAATATCTAGTTGGAGCTCCATTAGCATCGATGACCGCTTGAAGTCTTTTTGGCATCGAAATAATAAGGTTGTAAGTAATAGATGGCGTTTTTTCATTCCATGCTGTTTGTAGAGCTTCCATGAGTGAGTTCTTGTTGGTTATTTTATATTTACGTACGCGTCTCTCTAGTTCATACCAAATATGCTCGATTGGGTTGACATCTAGCAATTGAGGTGGTGAATGTAATTGCGTTAGCACATTATACAGGATTCATTTTTTAACGATCATAGCGGTGTGCTTGGGGTCATTGCCTTGTTGGAATACCCAGTCTGTTTCGAGCTTTAAGCACTGTGCCGATGGTCTTAGGTTTTCCCGCAATATATTCAAATGGTGATTTCGGTCCATTATTCCTTCAATGAAGCTTAACTTTCCTACTCCTGTCGCCGTAATGGCTCCCCAGACCGTTTCATCCACTATGTTTGTCTGTAAGAACGAGATTTTCTTTCTTCATTTCAATGTTGGTCTTCCTCGAAATCCATCGCAACCAAACATATTAAAGCGACTTTCATCCGTAAAAAGTACAGTTCTCCAAAATTCGAAATCCTTTCTTAGATGCATCTTAGCGAAATCAAGTCGCTTTTGCCGATTTACTGTAGATATAAACGGCTTCTTCCTTGCGATTTGTCCATGATAGCCAGCAGATATAATAATAATAATTTACTTAATAAATTCAATAACATTTTAGATATAAAAGTATAATTTAAATTCAATCCATAATTAGATAAACTAATCTTTACTTAAAACAATATAAAATAATAATAATAAAAAATAAAAATTTTTTTTTTCAATATAAGTTATAGGAGAAAATAATAGATAAAAAAAGAAATATATGAAAGAAAGAAGTTTTGATAAAGGTCTCAGCAGAGACCGAAACGTCACGAATAATAAAGCGTAACAGTGTAGCATCCGGAAATCTTTTCTTTCATTTCGAAATGCACTGTGAAAACATTCACCAAACCAACAAAGAAATATATATGTATATAAAAAACAAAAAGTTGGGTGGATTACTTGCAATGGACGATGAAGTTCACCCGAGACCGTGTTACGGGTGTTCATCTGTGCATTGCAATTGCCATCACATTACCTAATAAGTAGTCTTAATGGATTTGTCCACATTATAAGGATAGTTCCCCAGAACAACTAGGAACTGGTATTAGGGAAATTTTCGTAATATCATGGAATCGTATATAAGCAATAGCGGGTAATACATAGTCAATTTAGTATATTTACGATTGCTGTATGAACTTCTTTGCTGCAATCTTGAGACACTTGATATTCTTCGCCTGTCGAATATATATTGGCAAGGAGTAATATCGTATTGCTTCGTATATGGGATCCTTCCTTAGACGATTCGTCCTACAATTTCGATTTCTTATCGAAGTTGCATTCCGTTTATTGAAATTATGAATATCTGCGTTGTATGCTATGACTATTGAAGATTTTAGTCCTTGGTTTATTATATTGTATATTAATTTTGTCCTCTCCACGTTTAATGTTTGCTGCAGGTTTAGCTAGTTGTAGGTTACATAAAGATCTGCCGAAGGTGTCAGATGTGGTAAATTGTACACGGCCTTAATGCTTTTGTTCATAATCTTCGATATTCTTTCCATGTCATGCATAGATGTTTGGGTCCATATTACAATTCCATATTATAAAATAAATGAATTATACAAAAAATCGTAATGTCCTTCGCACGGATTCAGGATGTAAGACTTTACTAAAGTCAATATATTTCGCCAGTTAAGGTGCACTCATCTTCGGAATTTTTCTCACTTTTTCTAAAACTGATCGAATATTACGTTCACTTAAGACTCTAGGTCGCCCAGATCTTGGCTTATTATTTATACTGCCAGTTAAGTTAAAGTTTTTTACAATGCTTTGAACGGTGGGACGACTCACTTTAACTGTTGCGGCGATTTCGCCCAAAAGATTTTCCTTCCTGTCGTAATCTTACAACTAAAATGCGTATATCATCCTTCGAAATTTCTTTTCTAGAGCTCATTTTTGCACTATTTCAATTCTAGCGCTTATCGAAACTAACTCTAAATAAATAGTGAAATACAAAAAAAAACAGTGCAATCAATAGTTTTAAAATTTCGGAGAAATGTACAGTTGAGAAGATGCAAGAAGAAGAATTAATTTTGCTGTATATAGACTTTTTTAGTGCGCTCATCGCCCCTTGTTTGGATTATACTATTGCATATTTTAGCATTTTTGATTTGAATCTAGTCTTTGTTGTTTTCTTTATATAACATAATTAAGCGGTGTATGTAGACTTGTGACCATGTGTACGAGATGTGTTCAAAAAGTAAGGTGACTTTTCAAATTTCGCGGGCAACGAACATTCGATTATCGATTTTTTGTTGTTGTTGTATTGGTACACATGTCCCGAACATATGTTCACAAATTCAAGCACATAGCATACTACGTTTGTTTTTGAGAGATAAAAAGGTTAGACGTGTTTTGTTGTGCTCGGCGATTTTCTGCTTTTTTCGGTCTTGGCTCTCCTGGGTGCTTCCATTGGGACGATTGGGCTTTGGTTTCGACGTCATAGCCATATACCTATGATTCGTCACTTTTGAGCAAATCAGGATCATCACTGACGTCATTCAAGAGCTCCTGAGCGATGCTCATGCGACGGTTCTTCTGATCAAAATTCAGAATTTTCGGAACAAACTTCGCTGACACACGTCTCATGCCCAAAACATCCGAAAAAATTGCATGACACGAGCCGACTGATATGCCAACATCCTCAGCAACTTCTCTTATGGTAGCTCGTCTATTTTCAAAAACAATTTTCTCCACAGCTTCGACGATATCTTCTGTTGTTGACGTGCTGGGGCGTCCAGAGCGAGGTTCGTCGTTGGCATCTTCTCGGCCATCTTGGAAGAGTTTGTACCACTTGTAAATATTTTTTTACTTAGAGCAGACTCACCGTACGCCACTGTCAACATTTCAAGTGTTTTGGAGCACTTGATTCCATTTTTCACACAAAATTTGATGCAAATTCTTTGCTCCATTTTTTATAATAATAGAAAATCGCCGAGCACAACAAAATACGTCTAACCTTTTTATCTCTCAAAAACAAACGAAGTATGCTATGTACTTGAAATTGTGAACATATGTTCGGGACATGTGTACCAACACAACAACAAAAAAAAAATCGATGATCGAATGTTTGTTGCCCGCGAAATTTGAAAAGTCACCTTACTTTTTGAACACACCTCGTATGTACATTGTGACAATAAAGTATCGAGACTTTGTAACTAAAATGACTCTGGGAATTATTTAACACAAAATTTTTTTTTTTATAAGCAGGTAGGACTGTCCTTAATTATTATCCCAAAAATTAGCGCGGTCTGTTAATCAGTTTGTTTGCAGCAGCTGGTTGAATCAGTAAACCTCATTAGTCCGCGGTGATTTTTGTTTTATGTCCTCGATCGACAGAAAACAGGTTCCACGGAGCGGTAATTTCAGTTTCGGAGATAGGAAAGTCACACGGGGTTAAATCTGGTGAATACGGTAGTTGGTTGATAGCATTTGTTGCTTTTTTGTCTTTAAATTTGGTCACAATTGAGGCTCAATGCGATGACGCATTTTCATCGTGGAAAATCCATAATGTCTCCTTCCATAATTCCGGCCGTTTTTTTACGGATTTGCTCACGCAAACGCATCAATACGGTCGAATAGTACACCTTATTGACCGTCTGTCCCTCCAGAATAAATTCATGATGGATCAAACCTAAAAAAAAACAATGAGCATCGTCTTGATATTTGAGCAGCTTTGGCGTGGTTTTTTCGGTTTATGCCCATTTTTTTTCCTCCATCCGATGATTGTTGACTGGTTTGCATGTCAAACTCGTAGACCCATACAGTGACTTCCAAAAAGATCCGCACAAGTGAGAAATATTCCTTCTTTCTCATTTTATAAGTCAATAAAAAACGGGAAAAAAAAAAAAAATATATAATATATTATGAGCAGAACATAAAAGCCTTACATATCACATAAATACAAAATTTTTTCACTTTATAGATACCAAAAAATAGCAAATTTCGTAAAAGAAACAAAAAATTTCACATCTCAAAAAGATCCGCACATAGGCTAAATTGTAAAAATAAGCAAAAATTATATAAAACTAATATTTCGTTGCATGCCCTTTTTGTTCAATAACACATTTTAAGCGATTTGGCATACTGGAGATGATTTTTCGCAAGTATTCTACATTCATTTTCACCCATTCTTTGCGAAGCCTTGTCTCGAGCTCCCCCTTAGAAGAAATCGGCTTGGTATGAATTCTACGGTCCAATTCATCCCAGAGGTTTTCAATGGCATTACAATCTGGTGACTAGGGAGGAGGATGAATCAATTTTGGGCAATTATACAGCTGCCATTCTTGAACAATGCGAGCCTTATGTTTACGGTCATTGTCAATATTTAAATGTATCTAAAATGCCCATTTTCGCGGCACTTTTCGCAAATTGTTTTTCAAGAGTTGTAAGTATCGACGAGAATCCATTATACCATCAATAAATACTAATTCGCCAACACCGCGAGTAGATATGCATCCCCAAACCATTAAATTGTCGCCCCCGTGCTTCAGTGTAGGCCTGTGGTTCTTCGGACTCAATTCATCGTTGGGCTTGCGCCACACCGTAACACGTCCATCCGATCCAAAGACATTGAATTTGCTTTCATCGGCAAAAGTAACGTCGTCCCAATAATCAGCATTCTTCAAAACATATTCATTAGCGAAATTTAATCGTTTTTTTCTATTCACTTCGCGTGCAACACGACCATTATATTGAGCATTTGTCAAAACTCGGCGCATCCCACTTTTTTTTAAAGTCTGCGAAAACCTCACTTACAATTTTTGGATCACTCAATTTAGGGTTTTTCTTGATTTTCCGGACAATAGCGCGTTCTTCAAGCGTCGTTAGAACCTTTGGACGGCCAGGACTATGCTTCAAGTTTATTCTGAATTCCTCTTTATACCTCCGTAGAATATCGTTAACAGTTCTACGTTTCATGTTGAAGACCGAACATATTTCTGCCACAGTTTTACCTTCCTCTTGATTTAAAACCACCAACTGGATCTTGTCTGGGGACGTGTATTTGCCCATTTTGCATTAATGCAAGCACAAAGATTTTTGAAGCTACCAAAAACGCGTGGTTCCAAGAAAATATTGGATATGATGCGCCCGGATTTATGACGACTTTATCACTGAAGGCAGTATTAGATAAACAAGTCACTCACACGCGTTTATATTGCATAAACATGCACGCGTTTGCCCAAGTTTCATCGATGTGCGGATTTTTTTGGGGCGTCTGATTTTTAATTTTTTTTGTTTTATCCTTCCTATTCCTTCTCGTTGTACGATACATTTTCTATTTTTTGGTGTTAAATGATCGCGTAGATGTCTTGTGCCATAAACAGTTTTTAGTTTTCGTTTCGTGTCATTGATGAAAGCATAATTTGAGAAAGAAGGGAAATTTCAAGCTTGTGCGGATCTTTTTGGGAGTCACTGTATCTCATCATTAGTTATGATGCCCTCCATGAATGTGGGATCAGAATTCGCAAGATCAAGCATGTCCTAAGAGACCTGTTCCTGGTACTGTTTTTGAAGAAAATTCAGCTGTACTGGAACTAGTCGAGCAAGGACGCGTTTCATGGCCAAAGTATCAACCAAAATCAAACGAACGGACTCGCAAGAGATGTCGAGCTCTCCTGCTATCTCCCTAACACTGGTATGACGATTTTCGAGCACCATTTCCTTTAATTTTTGAATTTTTTCGTCAGTTGAAGAGGTAGAAGGTCGTCTAGAGCGAGGTATGTCTTCAAGGATCTCTCGACCGTCCTTAAAGGCATTGTACCTCTCGTAGGCTCGTGTTTTTGATATTATTGAATTACCGTAAGCCTTTTTCAACATTCGCAACGATTCCGCACACGAAATTTGGCTGGAAACACAAAATTTGAGACAAATTCTTTATTCCATTTTTTTATCCATTGCAGAAATCGCCTTGGACTACAGAAGTGTACCGATTCAACCAGCTGTTGTAAGCAAACTGATTAACATACCGCGCTAATTTTTGGGATAATAATTAAGGAGAGTTCTACCTGCTTACTAAAAAATAAAATTTTGAAATATCATTTCCCAGAGTAATTTTAATTACAAAGTCTCGATACTTTATTTTCATGTATGTTCAAACATGTCGTACACGAAAACGGCATATTTAATAGTCGCCCAAATTGTGAGGTAGACAGCATAGTCACACACCTATAGAGAACAGGACTAAAGAATGATCATATCACTAAAAGGAAGAAACTACATAAAAATGAAAATCAATTTTCAGTGTGTGGTCACTTCACAGGAAATAGCTCCATTTCTGTTGCACAATACCTGCATACATAATTTCTGAGTTTGAGCGCAGAGTAACTAAAAAAATCAACAGTGAATTAACATGACAAGAAAACTGCTGTGACCCATACCTACGAGCTACGACCTAAGCAGGGATCATCGACCGTACACAGATCCCAAATTTGGGAATCTGTCTGGTTCAATGCTACCGCACACAAGAAAAAGTGCCGAACGAAAGAGGGACGACGCATAGGAAAGAGTGAGAATTTCAAGAAAATGGTCCAAGGACAACGCAAATGACGACAGCATACATGTGTGGCCTTGATTTCCAGTTTTGCTCGGTTAAGGGCATGCTGGGGTAGCTGAGGTCAAGGTCTATCGTTACGCCAAGGCACTTCCTCTCCCCATATTTAAGCTTATTCTAGATACTTACTAAAGGACAGCAGCTGTCACAGCCGCTCCGCCCCCGCAATGCAAAAGGGTTCGACTACGAAGCATTGTCGTATCCGGTTCCGGAGTAATCCGCTCGTAGTAGATGCCCGAAGAACAAAACCCGTCAAACTTTCGAATCGATAAGTATTTATGCCTTCGATCGAAATCTAATCAAATCACCAATCGTAAATATAGCACACTCTCGAAATGCAACAAAATAAGATATGACGCGACGACAAGAAACAGGAAATCCACACAAAACAACTTTTTTGGCAGAGCGCCTCGTCTTTCAATTCTTCGTTCTACGCTATTTATTTATTTTTTTTTCTTATTTCACTGATTTTCTTGCGGAACGATTTTTCCCCGTTTTCTCACCGCGCTTATTGTTATTGTGAAATATGAAAATCAAAAACAGATACGAAATTTTCTTCTCGCGCCGTGCAAATCTGCTAGCTCATGTTATTTGCTTGAATTGCGTTTTTAGGAAAAGCCCCGAAAACAATTTCACCACTGCGTCGGTCGTCTTCGAAGGGTTTTGCACAGGGACGTGGGGCGCTCGCGGGCTACGGCACGCTTTCAGGATGGAAAAAAAAACCGAAGCACAACAATAAAACGGAATCCTCCGTGAGACTCCTACAACGCGCGCGTGAATCTCACCAAAAAACTACACCCGACACGAGAATCCGCCGAGCACACAAGAAGCAGCCACGCAATTTTAATCAAGGGCAAAACTTTACTTTCTACGCAATTTACGATTATTTCGGTCGCTTTGTGTAGCACGAGCAGCGCGACTTGTTTACAACTTTTCCACGTTGTGCTATTGTCCTGTATCCTTGACGAACTCGACGAATGAAATAAACTTTGTAAATTGACGGCGTTGATGATCCTTTTGGTTGATTCGGGTGATCTGCTGAATTTTCTCGGGACGAACAAGTTACCTGAATTACTTTTCGCGTCTCACTTTTTCCCATTCACTGACAAGACTGATAGTCAGCTGTTTGTGTACTTACCTCTTCGCCGATCAAATAGTGCTGCCGTACGGTGCTTTTTTCGTCGTAGCTCTAGTACAAATTTTATTTCATTGTGCTTTTATCTATCTACCTACATATATACTGAGATTGTTGAGATTTCTTTATCTTTGAAAACATATGAAGTGAAAAACCTTATAATTAAAACTTTGATTAATTTAATTGAAACGAAAAGTAAAGCGCAATCATTTATGATGGTGAGAAATTTGCAGTGTTGGGGTAAATTCCAGAAAAGAATACTTGAAGTCACATAATTATATTTGTGCATTTTTCACGAATACATTATCTTATACATTTAGCTAAAGAAGCTGTTTAAGCCTAGGTCAACATTTTATATCAGCTTCAAAATGCCCCATAATCGTAAAATACATACATGTGGGAGTATAAGCCTGGCGAAAATTACAACAACAATACACTAGTCTAAGCCTAACGTAACTAGCAATACTTGCATTACTTGTTTTCACTATGAATTTAGAATACGTGTTCCAACTGTTATCTTTCTATGATTTAATATTTGAAAAGCTCACTCATAGACGGGTTCAAGCCCGGTTGAGAAAGGAGGAGGGAATATGGAGTTAACCTAAATGGCCAGTAACACAGGAAATAGGCAAAAGTATGACATAGTTGGACTCGCAGCATAGCTGTGAGAACTCCAGCATGTCATATTTAGCTGAAAACTCCCACCCTTTTTCTACTAGGGTGTAACAAATAAGTAGGACCGGTCCTTCAGATAGGGGGTTGGGCGAGGCGCCGTCAACGCATCACCGGAAAAAAATTCACTGTCCAGAGACCTGAAGAACAGCCCCGGAACGGATGGACTCAACGGCAACAACCCCGCAAACGCAAAATGGACTACTCTATTGGATCTTGGAATGTTCGATCCTTATTTAGGACAGGAGCTCTGAAAGAGTTTCTCGAACAAGTGGCAAAACACAGCATCAACATAACTGCCATCCAAGAAACGAAATGGCTCGGTAACGAAATCATGGACATGAGATCACACACAATCTATCCAAGTGGAAAATTGTCGGGAAGCAGAGAGTTTGGAGTCGCTTTTGTCGTTGACAAAAAATTTAGTCAGCAGGTCACGAGTTTCAAACCAGTAAGTGAAAGATTGTGTGCAATCCGAATAAAAATTAAATTTTTCAACACTTGGTTGATCAACGTCCACGCACCAAGTAAAGGACGATATAACTAAAGACGAATTTTATGCCACCCTAGAGACAACCTATGACTCACTGCCCTCGAACGACCTAAAAACTGTCTTAGGGGACTTTAATGCAAAAGTCGGAAAGGAGGAGGCTCATAGAGGAACAACAGGAGGGCACAGTCTCCATGACATAACCAACGACAATGGCCAACGTCTTATTGATTTCGCAAGTAGCAAAAATATGATTACGTGCTTCTGATATCGCGATATTCACAAACGAACGTGGGCATCACCAGATAGTCACACCTTCAACCAAATAGACAACGTTCTAATTGAGAAGAGGGCTGCTTCCAGCATAATTGATGTACGAACCCTCCGCGGTGCGAATTGTGACTCTGATCACTATCTAGTCAGAGCTAAGTATCGATGCCGAATAGCTTGTCGTGGATATTCGAAAACGAGCAGAGCTCGCAAATTCAATGTCGACAAGCTTAAAGACGAAACGGTGGCGGAGGCTTACATGTCAGAATGTAATAAACAACTGACACCAATATATGAAAACATCCAAAATATGCCAGTGGAGAATGCGTGGATGAAAATACGAGACGGCATCAAATCCTTCGCAGAAGAGGTGTTAGGATATCAAGTACGGCGAAAAAATAATGATTGATTCGATCAAGAATGCCGCGATGCAATAGACAGAAAGAACGAGGCTTACAAAATTGTTACTGAACGACCAACATGAGCCAAAAAAGAAAGATATGATGAGCTTAGGCGATATGCGAAAAAGACCTGCAGGCGAAAACAAAGGAAGTACCATAATGACAAGATACAAAAAATGGACGACGATATGAGACAAAATAAAACGCGGGACGCATACGTAATAGTAAAAGAATTACAAAAAGGATATAAACCAAAAACCAGTCTCTACAAAGACGCACAGGAAATCAAAAGGGGGTGGGCTTCCTATTTTGAACATCTTCTCAATCCCACCCCATTAGCATCGATTACGACAGACAACATTTCAATTGATGCCTCAACTGATGAACAAGAACCATAATCGACACCACCCACGCTGAAATCAAAGCAGCCCTATATGACCAAAAACGAAACAAAGCGCCGGGAATTGACGAAATACCAGTTGAACTTCTGAAAAAACGGTGGAAACTGTGTCGCTGAAATACTGCACAACATGATATGCAAAATTTGAACAAAGGAAATCATACCCGACAAAAAAGCATTATATGTCCAATTTACAAGAAAGGAGACAAACTTTGCTGTGAGAATTACAGAGGAATATCGTTGTTGTGTACGTCCTATAAAATACTGACAAAAATAATTGAACGTCGTCTTAAGCCCTATACTATTCAAATAATTGGCGAATACCAAGGTGGATTCAGAACCGGACGATCTACAACAGACCAGATAATCTCGGTGAAACAGGTGCTTGAGAAATGCTGGGAATATAACACAGACGTGCACCAAATCTTCGTAGATTTTAAACAAGCATACGACAGTATCGACAGGAGCGTACTGTACCAAATCATGGTTGACTTTGGAATTCCCCCAAAACTAGTCCGACCAACAAGACGAACACTGAATCCCAAGTGAGAATACAAACCGATTCCACAACCAGCTTTCGAATGGAATGTGGTTTAAAGCAGGGAGATGGTCTAGCCCCTAAGCTTTTCAACTTGGCACTAGAGTATGTCGTCGGAAAAATCCCAGTCGATACCAACGGGACACTACTATTCAAGTCCACCCAACTAGTAGCATACGCTGACGACATTAACATTCTAGCAAGATTCTTCTCTAGTGCTAAGGAGGTATTTGTCAATCTTGACTCCGCCGCAAAAGAAGTCGGGTTGCGCATTAACGAAAACAAAAGAAAAGTAATGGCGCAAACAAGAAGGAGAGCGCCTATCAGACAAACCATAACAATTGCGGAATATAATTTGGAGAGTGTGGACAGTTTCATATATCTTGGGGCTAATCTAGCAAAGGACGGTAATGAAACAGACAAAATCAAACGACGGATAATACTAGCAAATAAGACGTATTATTCGGTACTTCCAATAATGAAATCCAAGAAAGTGCACAGGAACAATAAGCTGCGGATTTATAAAACTATTATACGACCTGTGCTCTGTTATGGCAGCGAGACGTGGACATTAACGCGAACTTCCGAAAAAGCAGTTAACGCATTTGAAAGAAAGGACCTCCGAAGAATTTTGGGACCTGTGAAGGAAGGAACGGAATTGCGAATAAGATACAATCAACTCTACGACGAGCCAGAAGCTTCAACGTTCATCAAGCTACGTAAACTGCAGTGGGCTGGCCATGTAGAGCGAATGGAAGACAGAAGAATCCCCAAACGTGCTCATAAGGGCAAAGCGAGTGGTAACCGGCCAGTAGGCAAACCACGCAAGCAATGGGTTGATGAAGACAGCAAAGCCATATGAAAAATTACCAGCTGGAGGACGCGGTCTTTGAATCGAGACGATTGGAGGCGACGACTTCAAGAGGCCAGGGCCCGATTTGGGCTGTCGCGCCATTGATGATGATGAAGTTTTATTACTGGCTGATAGTCAGTTCATAAACTAACATCCCCCTTGATTTTTAAGTCACTTATCGTAAGCGGACAACCGAAAATCGCCGCCGGGACCTTCAAACTGGGTATTTCAACGGTACGAATAATAATTTCTGAAACGTGCGAAGCTATTTGGGAAAGTCTTTCGACGATTTACCTAAGTCCGCCCGATACGAAGAAACAGAAACGGATTTCGTTAGACTTCAAGAGCATGTGGAACCTTCCGAATTGTGTCGGAGCTCTTGATGCCAAGTACGTCGACGTAGCATACTCGAACCATAAAGAATTCGGTATAGCAATGTCGTCGGCATGCGATGCTAATTATGTTTTTACAGCTTTTGATGTTATTTTCCTTAATAGCGAAAGTCCTGCCGGAATTTTTCTGAATTCAAATTTTGGAAAAAATTTAGGGTTGCCGAATAAAAGAAGTCTGGATAATTTAGGAACAGAATATCCGTACTATTTCATTGCGAACGCTATGTATCCGCTCAATGAAAATCTAACGCGTAATCCAGGTGTACCGTACCGTATTTTTCAAGCCAATCAAGTGTTCAGAAATAGCAAACACATTTTTTAAAAGGAGCACTTCTTTCTTTAAAAAAAAACGAGTTCGACATAATTTTTCTGATTAAATTCAAGAAGAAAATGATTTCATTTGCAGCTCCATTTACGAATGCATTTCACTCAAACAGCGATTTAAAAATTAACGAGCGAGATTTCAATCGATGGTAGATTTGCGAGAAAGTTTCTACGAGTATGTACCACAGCGCCTTTCTAAGGTAAATGATAAACATTATAGTTTTTTATTTTTAAAAATAAAAATATTAAAAATTATTTAAATCCATTGTTTTTTAATTATCCTTCCCATCAACAAATAATCCTCTTCATTGTAAAATTTCTTAGTGCGTAACCAATCGCTTGATCCTTCTTGCAGTTTTATCTCCATATACAAAAATATTTTTTTTGCTTTATCTCCATATACAAAAATATTTTTTTTGTAAAATTGGGAAATTCAGGAGAAAAGTTTTCGTCATTTGCTGCAAGTTCTATCGAGTTTATTGAAATTATTTTATTATTTACAAGATGGCACTAGATGGGTGGAATTTAGTATCTGGGATCGAGTTTCTAGTTTATAATTTAAACTCGATGCGAGTGTGTCTAGTTACTACAAATCTTGGTCGAGCTGAAAAGATGCATGGAAGCTGACGAAAATTATGTGATTTCTCCTAAATAGCAAAATATTACGTGAGTGAACTTGGCCCCCCCAATTTCGATTTTTTTAATTTTTCTTGTTGCAATCGTTTGGTGGTCGTTTGGTGGTGATTGGTAGTCACTTTTTTTCGTTTGGTGGTAATACGTATTCTTAGAAATCACGTTTACTTTATTTAGCGTGAACTTAGCCCCCCCAAAACACATTTTCTTAAATATCTGGAGTTACAGTTATCTTAGCGTAAAACAAATTATGCCATTCGTTTGGTGGTCGTTTGGTGGTGTTTGGTAGTAACATTTCATCATTTGGTAGTAATTCAATTAGCTGTAATAAATGATTTTCTTAAAAAGCGTGAAGTTAGCCCCCCATTATGTATTTTTGTAAATAACTGGAGTTAGGATATTCTTTCAGCAAAACGAATTTCACTAGTCGTTTGGTGGTGATTGGTAGTCACCTTTTAAACTTTGGTACCCATTCACATAGCAATAGTAGGCAAATTTCAAAATGAGCTTTAAGCTTTCCGAATTTGTGTGAAGTTGGCCCCCCCAATGTAAAATATTTAAATTTTTTTTATTGCATTCGCTTGGGGGTCGTTTGGTGGTGCTTGCTAGCCCAATTTCATCGTTTGGTGGTGATCGGTATAGTTACAATATCGAATTTCCGTTAGTTTCATTCCGAAAAAGCCAACCCGAAATAGAATTATGAATGAAAATTTCCCCAATATTTTTGATTTTCGAATTTTTCTTGATGTATTCGCTTGAGAATCGCTTGGGGGTGTCTGGTAGTCTAATTTTATCTTTTGGTGGTGATTAGTATAGACACAGCATCGAATTCCCGCAAGAGCTTTATTTCAAAAAAAGCAACTCGAAATGGATTCATGAATGAAACTTATCCCCAAATATAAAATTTTTTAATTTTTCTTTTTGAATTCACTTGGCAGTCGTTCGGTGGTATTTGGTAGTCTAATTTTATTGTTTAACGGTGATTAGTATAGTTGCAATATCGAATTTCCATTAGAGCTTTACTTCAAAAATAGAAACCTGAAATATAATTATGAATGAAAATTTCCCCAATATCTATGATTTTGGAATTCTGATTATTGCATTCGCTTGGCGATCACTTGTTGGTGTCTGCTCGACTAATTTCATCGTTTGGTGGTGATCAGTACAGTAACGGTATCGAATTTCCTTGAGAACATTTTTTCAAATAAAAGCGTCGAATCTAATTATTAATGAAACTTCTCCCCAAATTTAAAATTTTTAAATTTTTCATTTTCGATTCGCTAGGGCGTCGTTTGGTAGTGATTGGTGGCCTACATTTATCGTTTGGTGGTGATCAGTACAGTAACGGTATCGAATTTCCTTGAGAGCATTTTTTCAATAAAAATATCGAATCTAATCATTAATGAAACTCCCCCCAAAATTAAAATTTTTAAATTTTAAAATAGACTACCAATCACTACCAAACAACCCTCTAGTGAATCCAAAATGAAAAATTAAAAAAAATTTAATTTGGGAGAAGTTTCATTAATAATTAGATTCGATGCTTTTATTGGAAAAATGCTCCCAAGGAAACTCGATACCGTTACTGTACTGATCACCACCAAACGATGAAATTAGTCGAACAGACACCAAGCGAATGCAATAATCAGAATCCCAAAATCATAGATATTGGGGAAATTATTTATATTTTAATATTTGCGTGTTTCCGTTGTATGGTTTTGTTTTGTGGAATGATTATGAGGCGCTTAATTTCAAAACTCACATATAAATTTTATCGAAACTAAGTTAGCGACACTGTTTTAGCCGAACTTTTCAATCAGAAATACTATTACAAGTGCTTGCACATTCATTTCCTTACTTACGATGGCGCTACAGCATAAATTGGGCCTTGGCCTCCTGTATACTCCACCTCTATCCTTCTCGGTTCAGTGACCGGGTCCTCCAGTTGGAAAATCTTAGCAGTGATTGGCTGTCTACGTCAATAAAATCCTCTCAGCGCCTCCGTGGTTTCCCAACTGGTAATCATCCAGTGACTTTTCTCTTTCGAGTGTGATTGCTCCACATGACCAGTCCATTATAGTTTCTCGAATTTTGTGAGGGTTGGCACTTCTGTATTATCGCAGATGGTATGCAATTCTCTATTGAATCGTATTCTCCAGATCGAGTCTTTCCTCACAGGTCCGAAGATTCTTCTGAGGACCTTTTTCGGACGACTGAGTTTTCCTGTGATTGTTTTTTTTTTAATTTGGTAATACTGATTAATACGTCTTATTGGCCATCGAAGGATGGAAACTTCGATAGATTTGCCCCTAGGTATACAAAGTGGCCTACGTTTTCTAGTTTAAAGTCTCCCACTATAATATTTTGTCTGATTTGCGTCTTTTTTCTAGTTTATGTCTTAACTATTGTTTTATTTTCGCTAATACGTAGTCTAACTTCTCTTGCTACCGAGTCATGGTTTATAAATACCTCCTTAGCACTTTCCAGAGATCTTGCAAGGATTTCTATGTCGTCGGCATATGCTACGGCTTATGTCGATTTAAAGGATAGTATTCCCTTGCTATCAACGAGAAGTTTCCGAACAACATATTCGAGTGTCAAAGTGAAAAGCATTGGTGCCAAGCCTTCATCTTGTTTGAGGCCGCTGTCTCTTCTAAAGCTGAAAATCAGATCATTTTCAGCTCTGACTCTCGCCAACCGCTCGGCAACTCTAATGTTCAGTGCCAATCCGAGTCCGTCGTGCATAAATTCGATAAATTCGCATTAGAGCCGCGTAATTCCATATTTATATCACCGCCGAGAAGTATCGGCGTTTCATAATATCGATGTTCGTCAAGAAAAAAAGAACTTTTAACAAACCTTTGGGCTGTATGGTTTAAGACGAAAAACTTACGCTTTAATTGAAGTATTTGGCGAAATGTAAATGGAGACGAGTAGAGCGCGTTTTCCGTTTATTATCGTCTCAACAGAGTAACTACAAGAAATATAGACTCCCAATGAAGACCCCCCTCTCCCTTCCTCACTATATCTTCTGCAAAGCGCGCGATCCTAAGCAGCGCGGTCCCACGACTCCTCTGGTGTTCTATTCGCCTTCTCGCTACGTGGTCGAATATTCCGTCAACGCATAATACAACAGCAACAAAAAAAAACTCAAAATCTGGCAAACGACAAGTGAAAATCGCAAAAAACAAGCTGCGACCAACAGGCGGCCATAATCTCAACCGAGCAGTAAGCAAAAAAAGTCGATCAACTCTGGAAAAAATCCGGTCATAAATTTCACAATTTTCATACCGAATGGAATCTGAGCAATCCGGCGAGCATAGTTCTGCGTGACTGGTGTTTAAATTTTATTCGGTGCAGGAAAAAATGAGAATTTTTCGGTCAGCTGCGAGCGCATGTGCAAGGAGAGAAGTGAATATTTTTCGAGAGAGAGAGAGTACAAGGACTCGCATCGGTTTTTGCTGCTGAGTTATGGGCGCCGGGTTGCTCAGGCTCGATTCCGTATGAAAATTGTGAAGTTTTTCGCCAGATTTTTTTTTTTCGAACGGACATTTTGAGATGGTCGACATTTTGTTTGCCTACAGCTCAGTCGAGATTATGAGCGGCTGTTAGAGAGATAGACTCACGATAATAATTTCGTGACGCACAAAATTTTTGGTTGAGTCCAACTGTTAGACATATCCATGTCAAAAAAAAAAGAGCGACAGCGTTTGAATAAACATAGGTATGTTCTCTATTTCGAGAAAAATTACATTTCAAACAAGATACTTAATACCAAAACCACCCGAAACTCCAATTTGATGCCCGTTTTGAATTCCATAAATTCAATAAATAATATTCAAAATATCATCATAAATATAGAACGTTGAGCTCCTGGAATGCAATTCTATTTGTTTATTTTCAAAAAAAAACTATTTAATTTCTCAAAAGAAAATGATTAAATTTTATTTATTAAATGTCTGTAGCTGCCCAAAACAGCACCATAAAATTGCATTACAAAATTTTAATTAAAATAAAAAGAAAATATCAGTAAATCATAATTTACGTTTATAATAATAAGTAAATAGTTATATTTGTTTAAAACAAAAGAGACTAAAATGAGATGTGTGTTTTTAACACCAAATATTTCACATTTATAAGCAGAGGAGTAATAATACTGTTTGAAATTCTTAACTATAAGAATATGTTTTGATATATTTTATATAATTTCTTATTTCATGAAATATTTTTATAATCTTCTTTATTTTGGCGTCTTACCAGCTTTTCTTATTTTATTTATTTTGTGTATTTCTTATTATAATTAATTATGTAATGCTATGTAATAATTAATATGTTTTATTATTACTACGAATAAAACGCACCCATATGATTGGATTTTTAGGTGGGTTAAAGAGATAGAAACAGATATTAATACCGAAACAGTCTTTTTGAAAAGTAATAAATAGAAGAAGTAAGAAGAGAGCGAGAGAGAGAGCGATGCGGTGATAACCTAAGAATAAATGTGATGATAAATTTAAGCAATCATTTCGAAAAGAAGAAATTTCTTTCAAGAAGCATCATATTTCTAAATGACTGTTAAATTATATTTTACAATAATTAAATTATTGATGTTTACATTATTTTGTTTATATCTATAATACGGAAGCTTTATAAAACACTGTTAAACATTTCGTTAAGACAGTTATTGCAATTATGATGTATGTATGAAAATATAAATAAAAATTAATTTCCTATTCGAGCACGATTCTAACCATTTTTCGTTTCGATTTTTTTTTTAATTTAAATATAAGCATTTACGGTAAATTAAGACACAATTTTCGATGGAATAAGCTGGAAATTAAGTTTAAAGTAAAATAGTTTGGTTACTGTTTGAAATTAGTCTACCACAAGAGCTTAGAAGTCATACGTAAATAAAGGAGAATTAAGGACACGATGGTCATACTTGGGAGATGGTTTTCTGTTTTTGACAAAGCGAAAATTTCCAAAAGCACAAGTCAAGTTCAAAATCACGTTTTAATATATATACATACTAAATGCCTCGTAGAAGAATGCGCGTGCATGAGTACATTCCGCTTCAATGCATTTACCATTTTTTAGGAGGAAAAAAGAAAAAATTGAACTTGTTGCCTAGACAGAAGTGAGGCTGTAGCTATGGCTAATGGCTAGCGTGTGGATCTGCAATACTAAGGTCGTGAATTCAAATCCCGATCGACGTATAATTTAGCTCACTGCCTGCTTGGTATACCTTGGTCACCTCAATGTACGAAAATGAAAAATTCGTAAATGGAGGGTTGCGCGAAAGGCTAACAACCGTTCCACAATAAGTAATGAAAAAAAAGTGTTAAGGAAGCTGTCGGTCAGGAGGCTCAATTTGAGCTGTAGTGCCATTTTGGAATAGAATAGAATCCTAGACAGACCTCGTTCACATATCGAACTACTGAGATAACTGATACAACGTGACTGCCAGAAGGCACACATAGGAAGATACGTTAAGAGGTAATTCTAGAGCAAACTCTCCCTTCAACACTTCTTTTTTTCGTTTGATTTTTCTTTTGAATTTCTCTTAGAATATTCCTGAAGATGTTTTGCATAAAATTAAAAGTCTCAGGACGATTTCTGATGTGAAAAGTTGTCCTGTATGGTGTTTGATACGGCTTCATGCTAGTGATAGCAGTCGCACTAATGCTCCTCTATAGTCCCCAAGTTTTGCATGTCACATGATGTATGTATTGCTTTCAGGGAATTCTGCCTCCCAAGTCAATTTAAGGACTTTTCCAATGTGGTATTTGAACATTTTCAGGTTCACATTTTAATATGTCGCATCTATGTCGTGGACCTTTCTTTTGGGATGCATATCGTTTCGATTCTTTTTGCAGACATGTCAAGGATCAAAGAGGTGGGGCATAGTTCACTCCAGTAAATCGAACTTACGTCATCATAGCTGTAGCATAGGATTTCTATCGATACTCGTAGAGCATTTTTTTCCTTAACTGGAATTTCGGAGATTGTCTCTCTGAGCGTTTTCTTTTATGTATTTCTATTTCATTATTTCTTATAAGTAATAATACCGTTGGGTGATGAACTTCCTAAGAGAGGGGCCAACCGTAAGCGAGAATCTGAGGTATTTAGGTAGTGATGGAAAATTTCGATTACGAATATAATCGAGATATCTTGACAGGAATGATTTTTCATCGTTTAATTTATTACATGATGCTGGACTGCTTGAAAAAACGAAATATAAAGAAGCAAACAGAGAACATTTCAATCGAATAAGTGTCATTGTTCAGTCCAGAGTATAAAGATGACAAAGTAGACCGACGGTTCATTGGCAGAGAAATTTTTTGCATAAAAAATGTCTACTTCCCAAATGAACGAATTTGATTGGTTCGCACAAAGTTATAACTTCCAATAATTTAAACGGCTGATTACACCTAGATTGTACGCCTAAAACGTGCTTTCTGCCGTCACACCTTTTTTGTTTTGTTTTTAAGAAGATTTTTGTATTTATTTATGTCTTCTTACCGTTTTTCTGTCGTAAGTATTGTTTTAACGGTTTTGAAAATAAATAAATTTTAAATTGTGTCATTTTCGCCGTTGGATTTTCAAGTCTCCATTTCCAGCTAAGTGCCAGCTAGCCAGCGGACCGGGGTCTTCAGTTTGTTGGTTGTAACCATGCATAAGGCCTAGTACTTGCACAAGTCTTGCAATTGCAGACCCCGGGCCGTTAATTATTTTTCACTTGTGTTGTTGTCTATGCTGCTTGGCTTTTTTTTTGCAATGCGTGCGCTTCTATTTTGTGCTGCCATATATTTTTTTTTTTTTTAAATTTGTATTGATTTTATTTCTATTTATTAATTTATTTATTTTTTACGTCTAGACGAATTTATAGCTAAAAGTTTTCTTTTAATGCGTGCGTTTTTATTTCGAGTTGCCATATTTTAAATTTCTAGTTTCGTTTATTAACTTTAATTCACTGTTTTGTCTTGAATTGTTTTCTCCTTTTATTATTGCTTTTAATTTGATCTCTATTTATTTTCAACGTTTTAATTTTAAATTATTTTTTTAATTCCCTATTGTTTTAATGACAAATTTTACTATCAACTAGGTCACCGTTCGGGGATTGAGTTCTGCTTACCTTTCCCTGTACATTTACACCCAAACACCAAAGCCAGAAATGCTAGCACTTCGCGAGTGCAAGGTGCTACCAGGAAGTGAGCAATTTTATTCTTTGACCGGGTATCACCATATTCCAGCATTTCGCTCTCTACATCCAATTCAATTATATCTGAATGAAGCTCTCAATCGAAGGGGCATATCATGTATTTTTGTTACATCTATAGAAGCTCGGCATTAAGAGCAGCCAAGACAACCAGTGAGCTGGATAGAATCCATCCAGTCCATATAAAATTAAGTTAAGTTAATGCACCCCCCAAATAGTTCATTTGGAATGAAATTTAAAAGAGCCAATTGGGGGTTTCTGAACGAGTTATTAAATGCCTTTAATTGGAATTTGTTTTTCAATTCTAATGACTGCGATGAAGCCTGTAGACTTGTCATCGAGACTATCCTGAAAGGTATGAAGCTCTACATACCTTCTAGTCAAAAAAGAATATGGCCGTCGAAGGACTTTTGGTTCACAAATGAATGTCTCGCGGCAATTCAAACTAAGAAACAGTCTTTCAAACTTTAAAAATTTTCCAAGATCTTTCTGGTCTTTTGTTAAAACGGTCAACAATAATTTCATCTCTTCATCAACAACACCACTCGTTAATGGCGACCGTACCGTTATTGATCCGATTGAGAAAGCTAACCTATTGATAGCAAGCTTCGCGAGAAACTCCACACCACCACCATCAAACCGGACCACTCCTTTCACAACACCATTTCGTTTTTCGCTGCCTCCGCTAAAATACCGCACATGGGACGTGTGCGGATCCTGCAAAAGCTTAATGTTCACAAGTCCCCTGGTCCTGATGGCATTCCCCCCATTACCCTTAAAATGTGCTTCTCTCCTCTGGCTATCCCCCTTCGTAATTTTTTTTCATGTATCTTACTCTTCTCGGTGCTTTCCACGATTGTGAAAATTATCGAATGTTCAGCCGATTCCCAAAAAAGTAAGCAAAGCAAAAGCCGCTAACTACCGCCCGATAGCCATTACTTCAGCGCTCTTGAAAGTGATTGAAACTGCTGTCAATCGCAAAATCATTCACTATCTCGAGGATAAAAAGCTTATCCACGATCGCTAATATGGTTTCCGTTCTAGAAGGTTGATGGGAGATCTCTTGGTTTACCTGACGGAACGTTGGAGCTCTTGCTTGCATAAATACGGCGATGGTCAAGTTCTTGCTCTTGACAGAGTTTGGCATGAATGTCTCCTTCTTAGGCTAACGGCCATTGGCCCCGATGCTACTCTCATTCGATGGATTGAGAGTTTCTTATCCGAACGGACTATACAAGTCGTACTAGATGGCGTTACTTCTTTCTCTTTCCCAGCTAATTCTGGTGTCCCTCAGAGTCCTATCCTATCGCCTAGTCTGTTCTTAGTATTCATTAACGACCTTTTGTCTTCTACTCTTAATCCAATCCATAGTTTTGCAGATGACAGTACATTAAATAACAAAGTTAACTCCGCAGCGGATTCTCACAAGCAATCTGTTGCTTCCAAACGCAGGTTCACTGAACTGCGACCTCGACTCAATTCTGGAATGGGACAGGAAAAATAGAGTAGAGTTCAACGCCGATAAAACACAGGTCTGGCACATTTCTTTTAAACGTAATGTTCCAACGTCGTTGTCTAATTGAGCCTTTAATGGCGTACCAATTTGGTCTTCAGATAAGTTTATCGTATAAGGCGTAAAGTTAAATAACCATCTTGATTGGAGCAAACATATCTCTGGTGTTGCCCTTGATACCTCCAAACACCTAGATATTCTTCGCTACCATCTATAAGGCTTACATTCGACCTCGTTTACCACCCAAAACACACCTTGCGCTGCTCGATCGGATCCAAAAACATGCGTTTCGACTAATTGGAGATGAAACCTTCACGGTTTGTATTGAAACGTCAGCGTACTCAGAATTTACTATCGCTCCTTTCATGGTAAATCTAGCGCCGAACTTAGATTACTCATTCCTCCATTTTACTTTTCTCGAAATATTCGTCAAGCTAAACGCGCGTACGAGTATACTGTCATCCCAATTGCTACTCGTACAGTCATTCATCTCCCGAACGTCCAGACTTTGGAACTCATTGCCTGCTTATTTCCAAGCAAATATAACCTTCAGCGATTCAAAAATAATGTTCATCGCCATCGCCGTTTCCCTCCCCCGAAATTCCCGCAACACTACCAAATTTCATACTCTTTCTATACCGACATAACTGTGCATTAAAGGGTGACCTCCTAAGTTAATCTACACTCGTAAGTTTTTTAATGTACGCGTGTACCTAGTCCTGCCATAAGTTCTGTCACATAATTTCTCACATTGGCAACAACTTTATTTTATGAGTGACATTTCAATATCGGCCAGTTTTATAAACGTCATAATGTTGTTGACAGTTGATGGTCATTTAAAGTGTGTTCGTTAACGTGTGAAGATGGAATGGGGTGTAATAGAAAACCGAACTGCAGTGATTGCACTACATAAGTGTGGAAAAACCGCGAGTGAAATTTTCAAGTTGTTGTGCCCGTTAAAAATAACGCAAAGATTTGTGTATCGTGCGATCCAGAGATATAACGCGATCCAGACTATTGAAGATCGACCTCGTTCTGGACGTCCGCGTGATGTACGTTCTTCTGCTGCCATCAAAGCGGTCGAGAGTCGAATTCGTCGAAATCCGCTTCGTAAACAACGAATCATGGCTCGAGAGATGAACATCTCCACCCGAAGTATGTCTCGCATCATAAAATCTGACCTCGGGATGAGTGCCTTTCGACGATCAACGGGACATTTGCTGACTGAGCAGTTGAAGCAAATTAGGAGCACCAGATCGAAAGAGCTCCTTCGGCGGTACGGCAACAACAAACATCGAGAAATTTTATTTACCGATGAAAAAATTTTTACGGTGGAGGAACATTTCAACCGCCAAAATGATAAGGTGTATGCCCACAGCTCCGCAGAAGCCCGAGAAGTTGCCACTAGGGTACAGCGAGGACATCATCCAGCATCAGTCATGGTATGGTGGGGTGTCAGCTACGAAGGGGTCACCGAGCTTCATTTTTGCGAAAAAGGCGTAAAAACTGCAGTGAAAAATTATCAAACGGACATCCTGGAGGGATGTGTGAAGCCGCTGAACTCTACGCTATTCAACAATCGACATTGGGTTTTCCAGCAAGATTCTGCGCCAGCCCACAAAGCTCGAACCACACAAGCGTGGTTGGAAACCAATATTCCACAGTTTATAAGGGCGACGGAATGGCCTTCTGGGAGCCCAGATTTGAATCCCCTGGACTACAAACTGTGGGCGGAGTTAGAGTCCATGGTGTGCACGAGACGACACCCAAATATTGAGAGCCTTAAGCGATCTTTGACAGAAGCAGTAGCTAATTTTCCGCTAGAAACAGTGCGTACTGCTATCGATGACTGGCCCAACAGATTAAAGAGCTGTGTTAAGGCTAAAGGCGGCCACTTTGAATAATTTGTTGCTTATTTTACTTCCATTAGTATGCCAAAATAAAATATATTTTCCTTTGTCAAAAACTCTTTTTCATTTATACAAAAATTGCCCATATACGTGTGACAGAACTTATGGCACGACTAGGTAGATTGTACGCATATTGATATATTTATTATGAGAAATTCTCTCTCGTCGGTCTACCCTGTAATCATTGTACTCTGCTTCGGTCGCTCTTCTCTAACATGGGGTGCTGTAAAAGGGAGCGAATTGAACAACTACAGCCAAAAAGAAATACGAGAAACAAGATGCGCATGCGCATTTTTATGCGATCATTTTGTATTTTGGAGTCAGAACAAAAGAATGCTCAATACAATAAAAAGGAAGCAACAAGCTAGTGATGACAAAAGAACGACACGAGAGACGCGAGGCAAAGGAAATACGTTAAACGAGAACGAGATATGTATTTGAAAACCGCGCAGTAATCGAAATTTCGAATGATTATTCAAAGTCAAGGACACAGATCTGAGCCCTTAATCTTTCTCTGTATTTTATGAAGCGTTGTTTCGTACGTCCGAATGATACATGTTTCGGATTTAAAATTGCCGTATGAGATGTCATGATTTTGAAATCTGAATAATTTTTTATTAGAATGATCGTCTATTGTTGAACTCATTCGACTGAGAATATATTGGTTATGAGAATCATTCGATGATGGGCATACCGCTATACTTAGGTACTAAGTTCATTATAGAGCAAAATATCTAGAACATAAAAATAACAACAAAAAGCTCAAAAGTACTTTTTGTTAGTTAAACATTGCAATAATTTCCTTGTTACTTTCCATTAATACATTTTGTTCGAGGACTCTTAAACTATTAAGAAATATTTCCAGCTTACTCGTAATAATATCCGAACAAATTTAAAAAAAAATCAATAATCCCAATTAAAATGCTCAAGAACAATAAAATAAAGATACATTAGTTTCACGTCCATTAACAACACATAAATTAAATAATTTAAACTCTAAACATTTTACCTAACTTACATAAACAAATTTAGCACTAAATTTTATCCTTAAACACGTAAAGAAAATAGCCATAATATATTTTAGTATAGCCTCGAAAACGAAAACAATAAAAAATAATCACTAATAATTTCATAACATGTTTTCTAATAATACTTTTAAATTTCGATTATTAAACGTAAGGGAGAAAAGAAAAGTTTTTTTTTTTGAGATTTTCGAAAATATATCACAGCTGCCAATATTATATAAGAAACAATTTTGATATTCATTATTCGTGCTTTTGGATTTTTGTTTTATGAAAAGAAAATAAAAAATCGATTGAGTTTAACGATAATAAAATCTGTTGCGATGAAGGAAATAAATGAAGTACATAACAAGAGGAATGGTACAATGAATTTGTTGCAAGAATGCAACATCGACCAGACATGTGTAATGTAAGCTTGGAAACTGATATATGTGATATGATATTTCATATATTTTAAATACGGTATTTCCTATGATAATACAAATATAAAGAATGCACGGTTTTTGACTAGTCCAAAGTGTTAGTTAGAAATTTGTCTTTCTATAGGATCACTATTCGATGTGTACACATATGTAGAGAGCTAATATATTTATATATATAATTTTGTTTTTCTTTTTCATTTTGTGATAGCATCGAGCATTAGAATTCATTCATCATTCTGTAATAATGATATAATTTGTTTTATTCTTAATTATATTGCAAGTAAGTTTTTTTTAGCTTAAAATCATAAATTAACTTTAGTTTAAGACTACGTTCTTTTAGACAACCATTAATTTTAATTTATATATTGTGCTATGTTCTGCATGTTTCTCTTTTCGATATTTTTTTTTATGTTTTAATGTGATGCAATTTTGAATTCAACAACATTCACTTGAATTCAGGAACTTGTAGCAGTAGTTTTTTTTCCTAATACAGAAATTAATTCTCAAGCAAAATTAAAAATATTTTCGTCATATCTAATTTTCTACTCTAGTTACAACCATTTCAGGAGTATCCTTACGATGGCGATCTTCACTTTTCCATGAACTGACCGGAATATGAGGTGCCGGTAAGCAATTTCTTAACGATTGAACTAATTGAATGGTGTCCATGAGAGCTTTGATAATAATTAAGTATTTTCAATGAAAAGATGAAAATGTGGCTGAAAAAATAAATATTCCTAAGAGAGAACTTACTTTTTTGTAGACTTTCGCTTTGTTTTCCATATGGCTTGCACATTGAGGGACGAATGAAAGTTTTCATGCGTGCCATATTACGCATTAATTCGCCGAATGCACGTATTATTTTATCTTGTCCGACGACCATTCCCTCACGATTGTCCTGGTTACCCCATGCGCCGTTATGTAATGCCAATAAGTCTTTGTTCGACTCTAAAGAATCTAAATTCGATCTGAAATTAATTATTATTTTCTTTTAATAAAAACAACATTTATCATTGACACTCTGTAGAATAAGTTGAAAAAAAAAATTGCTCTACGACCTTTCAAGAATTTATTGCGATTGCGATCCAAAATATGTTCCCCGAAAGGATTCAGTTAATAACACTGTACGGTATGGAAATAAGCCCTGACACCAATTCAACTGATTTTTATGTAAAATGATCTCCTGAATCTGATTATGACCTCCGTTTTTCTCCATCACCAACCATTTTCGGGGGACGACGCCTCCTATTTTTATCAATTTTCAATAATTTAGAGAACTGAAAAGGTTTATTTTAGCCTTTAAACTCCTTTTGAGGGAAGGCTAGAGAGGTCAAAAGATCTAAAACATGAATATTTCTAGCAAGGAGGTAGATTTGGGGGGGGGCCCTCATAGCGAAACTTTGCCAATCTCAGAGCCCCCAAGAACCTATACTATAGAACCAGAAACGGATTTGACAAACTTTAAGACACAGTCTGCACCATCCATCGATGTTGAAAAGTGTTCAGCAGATTCAGTTAATTGACAAACTCACTTCGTTACTCAGTCGGAGTTGAATGATCTTGTCAGGGATTTGGAGTTACCTAAGAGAAAATCTGAACTTCTTACATCACGACTTCAGCTGTGGAATCTCTTGGAAAACGACGTATTGCATTCCAAAAAGTGTGTGAGAACTTTTTCGGTAACAACAAAAGTGATGATTATGTCGCTCATGTCAAGGAATTAATGTCAGCGTACTAATCCATGGGGTGTAGCATGTCTCTTAAATTGTATTTCCTTCACTCACATCTAGACTTCTTTCCTAAAAATTTAGGAGCAGTTTCGAATGCATACGGGGATGGTTCCATCAAGGCATCAGCAAGTTCGAGAGAAAATTTTCAGATTTTTTGCTATATATTTTTATTATTATCGCTATATATTTTGTGTTTGGGAGGATGAATGGGGCTGGAAGCTGGAATATGTACAAAATAAATGAAAAAAATGCGAAAAACCCGAATTAATGTTTTTTTTTTACAAGTTAAGGGGGCAAATCCCCCCAAATCTACTTTCTTGATAGATAGCCCCTCAAAAGGAATTTAAGGGCTAAAATATTCTTTTTCATCCCTTTAAATTATGGAAAATTAATAAAAAAATAGGTTGGGTGGATCCCCGAAAACGGTGGGTGATGGGGAAAAACGGAGGTCATATTCGGATTCAGGAGGTAATTTTACATAAGAATCAGCAGGAGTGATGTCAGGACTCGAGCAATTTTTTTTGTCGTACAGTGTAACCGAAAGTAAGTCCTCTTATTTATATATGAAGAGGATTAGATACAGGAAACTAAGAAATTCTTAATATCTTTGTTTGATTCTCGAATTAAAAAAAAAATATAAGATTTACCTTAACAAATCGTTGTTGCATTTTAATGTTTCTGACGATTGCGAGGAAGACGATGCTACCGAGGAGATACCTGGCGATGGAATATGAGCTGGCTGTGTATGTTGTGGCTGTTGTGGTGCCGGAGGTGCTGGTGGCGGTTGCTGTTGTTGTTGTTGCTGTTGTACAATCGGTTGATTGTTTGGTTGCGGTATATTTGGAGTCATTACTGTATTGAGATATATCGCTTGATTAAAAATAATTCATTCACAACGCATTGAATTACCTGAAATCGGTGGTATAACTGCAACGACTGGCGGAGCAGCGTTCTGTTGTACTTCGAAATGTTTCTTATCGAGCTGCTGAAGAACTCGTTGCTTATCGATGGGCGACATATTTCCAAATTTCTCCAAGTTTTGTTGGGCAATTGCTCGATTCTGTTGTTGTATAATAGCGGCCGTGATTTGCTGCTGTTGTTGCTGCTGCTGTTGTTGATGCTGCTGATGTTGTTGGTGTTGTTGATGTTGCTGTTGCTGCGGAGGCGGCGGCGGCAAATTAACGCTCGACTGAATATTCGTTTGGGTCTGTTGTTTCGGAATATGCATCTGTGCCATTTTTTGGCTACTATGATTCTTATTCATATCCACTTCGCTGGCTATAGGCGGCGGTGGAGGTAAATGCATAAAATCTGGTGAAACGCCTGGATAAGATTGTTCCATAAAAGATAACGGTGCCATGCCAATATGATTTTTATAGTAACGACATGCCGGACTGGGACATGACTGAACCACTTCGATTATGAAATCTTTTTCCATGCCGAAATTTTCGCGTCCGATTGTGTACGATTCGACTACCGCTCGGACAGTAGCATCGACGCTAAGATGAAGTCCGTGCGGACCAGACATGTGTTTTAGCATTACAGCGTTAGCGAAATGTTCGAATGGAAGAACAATTTTTCCATTTTCGCGAAGGATTAATCGGCCTTGAGTGTCCAGAGTTAAGCGATTGGCTAGAACTCTGTGAAAGAATTTTGATTGTTAATTATTCTCTAATGGGAAGGTATTGCTACATTTAGATAAAACAATTGAAAATAATACCGAAAACCGAATATAAAAAATGTTTCGAGGATTGGATCAGGCGCTGGCATAAGTGTGTTGCAGTCGATAGGGATTACTTTGAAGGGGACAATATAGATTTAGATGAATAAACTTGTATTTTTAAATTTCTCAATAAATTCCGGGAACTTTTTGATAAAGGTGGTATGTCCTCGCAAAAAGGTCATCATCACGTAAACGATTCGGACTGCGTAGTTCTCATGCAACGGATGCAGAATAATTCCCGGCGAGATGGACCTGGAGAGGAGAGGACTGGACGCGGCCAATCATCAACAGTTGGTTTCCCGCTTCGTTTTACCGCCTTTTTCGATTAGTGTCTTTTCCTTGTTTCAGATTTTCATGTATCAGGCGCTTGTTCCCTTGTTTCAGATTTTCATATATTCAAATCAACGCTGTTGTTCTAATGATTGTACTAAGATAGCATATCTAAATATTTATTGTTATGTCTTTTTGTGCGGTAAACATGACTTTATCCATATTTTTTTTATTTATAATTTTTTTTTTTTTTTATTTTACTTCAATTGTCAGCAAATCGAATCGAGAAGCAAGACTATGTCACCATCCCATAGATAACATACCAACTTCAGGATCCTACATAACAAAAACAACTTGAACCTCATCCCGGCAAAGTAATCTCATCTTTACAAGCGCCTCCACCTAATTCCAACTCTCTTCCCCCTCATTACTCACTGTAAATACGTTGCACTCGGCAGCAACGCACTATCCTTCAATTCCGAAAAGCACTGGAGCAGCTCAACGCTCGGATTCCATCCCTTATTTTGCAAGTAGAGCTGGAGTAGCATGTAAAGTTTCTCGGTGACGTAGCCAACTCCTTGCATCGATCCCGCATTTTGAAGTTCCGCTTGTAAATTGTGTACTGAACTGGAGCCCTGCGAACTGACTGAAGACGGCGGCCCCTTTGAGAGTGCCGCTTTCATAGTTTCGGATAAATCCATTTTATAATTTTCCGGATAGAAATTCTTCACATGTTCCTTGTACGAAGGCTGCAAATGGAAATCAAAAATCAGATTAGCCCGCAAGAAAGTGAGAAAAAAAGCAACAACACAGAAGCTCCAAGAATCGTACTTACAAGGTTGTTCATTTTTCCGGTTGAATTCTGTCAGAAAGTTAAAGTGATAGCAATTTACAAGGTCACCGTGCCAATTCCTTCGTTAGTTTTCGCCTCAGTTTCCCGACACTCGAGGTTTTTTTTCCAAGCTGATTTCCGGATTTTCTCCTGCTCAAAAAACTATCGAGCAAAAAACTCCTGTCGTACGAAACGTCAGCGTGACATTTTCCTTCAAAGTTTAGTTTCCACCAAAGCTTTCCACAAATTTTCATTGCACTTCTACAAGCTGGCAGCACTGTATGTGGAATTTTGACTTTTAGAAGCAGGCAGCACCAAATATTTTGAGTGTTTTTAGTAGCACGTTGTGGAAATTAATTGTCAAAAGGACAGAAATGTCTTTGTGGAAAGCGCTTTGATTTTGTAATTTTTTCCGTATTCAGAACATAAAATGAAAGTCAAGGTGATTAGCAGAAATCCGGACGATTACCTGCGTGAAACGAAAAGGGATTTGCATAAATGTAAGAGTGTGAAAGTGTATGATGCGATAGTTTTTGATTTCCTGTTTTCTTTAATCCATCAGTGCCCCGCAACTACGACCCAAGCCTACATCCTTTGGAAGGTCCGCGCGAGTATGTTCGAGCTCTGAACGCAACGAAACTGGATCGGGTCTTCGCCAAACCGTTTGTAGCGAATTTAGCTGGCCATCGCGATGGCGTCTGTTGCTTTGCAAAGCATCCGGAAAGCCTGTCGACTCTGTGCAGTGGAGCGTACGACGGTGAAGTTCGAGTTTGGGACCTCTCAGCTAGGAAATGTATACGAAATTTCGTCGCACACGAGGGCTTTGTGCGTGGTATCGAGTTTGTTCCAAGAGGCGATCGTTTTATCACCGTCGGTGACGATAAAACTGTGAAAATATGGAAAACAAAGAATCCTGAAACTGGCGAAGAAGAAGAACCCGTTAATACGCTGCTAAGCAGAACGATGATTCTAGGCCTCTCGCACCACAGGAAAGAGCCGGTGTTTGCAACGTGCGGTGAAGTATGTTCCATCTGGGAAGAGACTCGCAATGAGCCACTCAACATCCTGAAATGGGGCGTCGATAGCTTGCATTCGATCGCTTTCAATAAAGTCGAAACATCGCTCTTGGCTGCTTGCGCGAGCGACAGGAGCATTATCTTCTACGATAAGCGTGAAACGAAACCGTTGCGAAAAATGGTATTGACTATGAAAGCGAATCGGATTGCTTGGAACCCGATGGAAGCGTTCAATTTTACCATCGCCAATGAAGACTTCAAGTACGATTTTAGCCACATATGAAAACATTTCTCGTGCTTAACAAAAATCTTTTATTTTTCAGTTTGTACACCTTCGATACTCGCCAGCTCTCGAATCCAATCAAGATCCATTTCGATCATGTGTCCGCGGTTACGAGCCTGGACTACTCCCCGACCGGAAGGGAGTTCGTTTCGGGATCGTACGATAGGACAATTCGAATTTACGAAATAAATAAGAGTCATTCGCGCGAAATCTATCATACGAAACGCATGCAACATGTTGTCTGCGTCGGCTGGAGCTTAGACAATAAGTTCATTTATTCCGGTTCGGATGAAATGAACATTCGCTTATGGAAGGCACGAGCTTCGGAAAAACTCGGTGCTACTCGGCCGCGCGAACGGGCCAATTTCAATTATCAGGATGCACTTAAAGAGAAATTTGCTGCACATCCGGAAATTAAACGAATTGCTCGACATCGGCAAGTACCACGGAATATTATCAATACGCAGGAGAGAATGCGAGCAATTAAAAATAAGGAGAAAAAGAAGGAGGCAAATATTCGAAAGCATTCGAAAAAAGGAACCGTGCCGTTTGTGGCTGAAAGGAAGAAATTAGTTTTAAGAGAAGAAAAATAAAAGGGAAAGTTGATTTATATGTGTGAGTATTTTCTTTTTAAACGATTCCTGCCATTTTAATCAAGTGGTATAGGCAATGGAAAAAACCGATTTACTTTATTGTTCTAATAATTAAGTATTGTGATCGACACGGGAGTTTCATGATTAAATTAGCCAAAAATGCATAAAAAAACCGTCTGTATGCCGTACGTAGAATTTCTTTTTCACCATTCTTCACTCTGCCTTTAGGACACTCCAAGCTTTCCACGTAGAGACGTTTAACTGCAATGCCAAGCGTCGGATACTGATTGATGGATCATTTTGAACAGCATGTAGTATTCCTTCATCGATTGGAACAGCTATTATCGGCGCAGGATTTGCATTTACTCTGCTTGTCCTAACGCTGCCTGTTTTCCGAATCCTTCTGTAAACGTCTTGGAATACTCATGTCAGGTATCCGACAATTAGGAAATCTCTGATGACACAAAGATCGTGCCGCTCGTGAATTTCCCTTACACTTCATAAATGAAAATGATGTCTGCATTTTCTTCATTCGTGTACTCAAGCATTTCGAAAATATTTTCTAAATTTTAGTGACACCTTGTACTTTTAACAATGTAACTACAACTGGTAAGAATATGAAGTAAGATTTGCTTTTATACGCTTTTCATTTTGTCAGGTACCCCATTAAAAACGACAAAGTGTTGCACCTAGTTGTGTTGAAACTCATTTTAATTTAATTCATTTCCTCGATAATTTAAATGCTAATTAAAGGACATTCCTCGATAATTTAAATAGTAATTAAAGGACACAAAGAATATTTCAGTTTAACAACATTTCAGGCAGTTTTTTTTGCCTTATGACATATTTCATTTTTAAGCCATATGTATTTTCGCTTATTACCTGGAAAACTGGAAAACCTAAGTCATTTTAATGTTGTTTTTTTATGTGCCATATTATTATATATATTATTATTTAGCGCACTACTGTCACATAAAGAATGCTTTTCACTTCACACGCGCGATTTAGCTTCGTGAAATGTGACAGATTCAAATTTCACCTGGGAGACATTACATTTTTCGCTTTCATTTTGCTGCGTAGGTAGGTGAGTACGGCCTGAGCGAAATTTATGCGTGAAATTTCCACGGATATTTAGCTGGCAATACCATAAGCATTGGATATTTAGTTTAGCTCGAGCTGAGTACTAGGCTTAAATCATCTCGTTTAGCTAA
The DNA here is from genome assembly GCA_963669355.1 of Chorisops tibialis. NCBI lineage: Eukaryota > Metazoa > Arthropoda > Insecta > Diptera > Stratiomyidae > Chorisops > Chorisops tibialis. The sequence goes on along the minus strand of OY770264.1, from coordinate 37,723,771 downwards.
ATCCTCTCATTTTTTTCATAATTTAGGATATAACGATGAAAAATGAACTAGAGTAGGAGCTTTCAAAAAATTTTATTACCTCATTATGGCTATGCAATTCAACTTTTTAAAAATATGACTGATGAGTGCACTCACTCTTTTTAATTAGCAAAGTGCTGTGTGTCACCAAACTACTAACGATGAAGACGAGCTAAATTACGAATTAGCTAAATTATAATTAGGACCGCTATGTGTCAATGGTATAAGCTAATAGAAAAAAAAAATTCAGTACCACCATAACATTGAACGTACTCAAATTCCCGGTGTACTAGAATTGTACAAGATACGCGTTTATTTCGAAACGTCAAAACAATTTTTTGAAAAGTGTGAACAGTTAACCGGTATTTTAGTCGCATTTGTTTTCATTTGTATTTGTGCCGTTTATTATTTTCGCGAATTTAATTAAATCGAATAAAAATAAACTGCGACACCGCTTAAAACAGATCTATACGAAAATTTTAAAAGAAACTGCCAAATTTATGTGCAATTTTTGCGTGGGTAGATCTTTCGGTGGCACGATTTGAAAAATTCAAATAAAAACGCCGAACAATGGCGGACGGTTCAAACTGGAAACGGATTCTTTTGCACTGGGTGAAACTAATAGTAAACTATTTTTTTCTGGAAATTTTTTATTTGGAATCGTTAAACCGCAGGCAAAGCATTCTGGTCTACTGGAACGGACCTTCTACAATATCGAACAGACCGATATCGAAGTGTTTTTTGAAAAGTTCCGAAGTCGCATGTCCAACGTTCCGATTAAGGAAAATATAAAATCTTTTCTAAAAGGTGCGCTATTCATATTATTATCTTAATTTGTGCGATCAGATCGCTAACTTTTTTTCAATTTCAGAAGAATATGGCGAATTCCGTCTCCATCTGGACGACGATAATAATCTGAGTTCGTCGGATTACATGTACATTTATTCGCTTCTCTTGCACTACTCCTGCGTTAAATGTCCGGAACCATACTTTCATGGTATTTGTCAAGCCTTGCCCGAACAATTTCAGCAAGCGATTGCTTCCTTTTTCAAGATAATTCTAGAAAAAGACGCGCTAACCAAGGAGAATTTACGACATGCGATTTCAAGCGCTTCGCCGAAAAGCCCCGTTGCATTTTTACCGCTCGAAAGTCCCATTCGAACGCCCCGAAGTAAAATATTGCCGCCGACACCGAAAACTAATATGATTGAGGAGCGTACGAAGGAATTGAATTCGATAAAGGTTTGTGTTTTTAAAAGAAAGGGAAGTAAATGTAAATTGTTATTTTTATTCATTTAGGCGCAACTGGAGTCAGAAAGGTATGAAAAGGGATTTATAGAACTACAGTTGAAGCAAAATGAAGAAAAGATCCAAAATTTAAGTAAGTACAATGAATTTTCGTTTTTAAAGTAACCATTTCAGATTGGAAAATGTTTATTTTTTCTTTCCTGTATTGTAGAAATAAATAGGAAACTATACCAATTCTAACCGATTCTATAGGTAGATCAAATATTGAGTAAGATAATGAATATTTTACCTGTTGGCAGATCAAAAATTAATTAATGTTTACGAGATAGCGCTAGAGAATCGGATTGCCATCGAAAATCCAGCTCGTCAGCTGAAACGTTAAACAAGTGAATAGTAATAATTTTTAGGGACTGCTAGAGTAAATTTTCCTTCCTGTGCCTGATATATCTTCTGTAATCATCATCAATGGCGCGATAGCTCGAATCGGGCCCGGGTCTCCTGAAATCGTCGCCTCCAATCGTATTTATCCAGAGACCGCGTCCTCCAGCTGCTAATTATACTCTAGATAAAATCTGAGAGTGTATTGTGTTTGCCTTACCGTTTGTAACGCTAAGAAATAATGCTCGCACAGAGCTCAAAAACTTCGATTCCGAGTTGCTGTCTGTCCGTCTGTCTACAACATAACTCTCGAACGCTTTGACCTATCGTCCTGAAATTTATCATATGCCATTTTTAGCAAAAAAAGTAACAAGTTCGTGAACGGGCCACATCCCCAAATCCTACTACCCCCTCCCATACAAATTTCGAAATTTCAGCTATTGATTGACTTGAAAATTAGGTCATAGTATAATGATCCCACTCTTTACTGAGGTGTGGAATGAAGGAAGATATCCGACTGAATGGAAGGAGGGCAACCTTCGAGATTGTGCCAATTGGCGTGGTATATGTCTACTTACTGTCGTATCGAAAATCATGGGTAAGGTATTTCTCAATGGGATTAGTAATCTCGTGGAGAGCACTCTCGAAGTTTTCCGTAAAAGATCGTCTTGCACTGACCACACAAATACCCTACGGTTATAATTGGAGCAATCCGCTGAAATGGGTTCCCTACTTCATCTCATGTTTGTGGACTTCGAGAAGGCTTTCGACGGCGTTAAGCGAAATTACATATGGAATGCTTTGCGTAGAAGAGGTATTCCAGATAAGGTCATAGCTATGATTAAATAATCCTACCAAGATGCAGGGTGTCGCGTCTTGCATAAAGGAAAGCTGTCCGAGAGCTTTCCTGAGCGAACGGGTGTCAGACAAGGCTGCATATTATCACCAGCCCTGTATCTGGTGGTAATAAATGACATCACATCTTGAAAGTTGCACTGGAAGGTGCGGAAGGTAAAGGTCTTCAATGGAGACTATTTAGCATCTTAATTCACCTTGATTATGTTGATGACGTGTGTTTGCTTGCACATAACCGTTTGGACTTACAGCCAAATGTTCGCTCGTTGCATTCTAAAGCAAAGAGGCAGACTGAAAGTAAAAGTGCGTAAAACCAAGTGTATGCACAGGGGTTTGAACGTAAGCACACCGATTGTTCTTAACGGATAAGATGTGGAAGAGGTGCAAGATTTTTGCTATCTGGGAAGCATTGTCAGCATGGACGGCGGCCTGAAAAGGCTCGTCTAAATAAAGCTCGTCAGGCCTTCAATATCCTCTCCCCTTTCTGGAGGTTAAGAGAGATCTCCTTTCGCACGAAGCTGCGAGTTTTTAACGCATGCGTCAAATCCGTGTTGTTATATGGTTGTACTACGTGGAAAGTGAGCGTTCGGCTTCCCAAAAAACTGCAAACATTGCAAAACATTGCTCTGGATTATAGGAGTAAGACGTCGGGTAGGCCGACCATGTAGCACATGGAAGCAAGCAATCAAGCAAGAGGATCGTGCCTTTTGGAAGAGAGTTGTTTCTGTTGTTTCGCGCAATGAAGGGGATGGACAAGAGAGGGAGAAATATTTTTACCAGTTGGTATTCTAACAGTCAATACAGGTATATGTAGATATAAAGTTTCTTTAAAATCGAAACAACAAGTCAATCGGAATGAAAACGCTAACTATGGATAAAATTGTGTTTCGTGCTGTCATTAAGTTCCTTACCAAGCAAGGAAAGACACCATAAATCATTTTGGAAGAAATTTCATCTGTTTACAGGAACTCTTGCCCTGGGAAAACAATGATTTATAAGTGGCATAGTTTAATTCATGCAGGGCAGAGAGTCATTTGAAGATGATAAACACTGGGGTCACTTTCTCAAAAATCGTCGAAAAAGTGGAGATACTTGTTCTCGAAGATGCTCGTTTAAAGAAGATACAAATCGCAAAAATGATTGGAGTATCAGATACAACCATTTCGAGTATCGTCCACGATCATTTCGGCATGTCTAAGGTCAGTGCAAGATGGATACCGAGAATGCTGTCAACGGTTCAGAAAAAGCAGCGCGTCGAGTTTTCACGCGACTTTTGAATCTCTGCACCGAGAACAGGGAAGAAATGTTGACACGGAAACTGGAGACGAAACTTATATTCATCACTATGAGCCTGAACTAAAGCAGAAATCAATGCAGTAGCTGGTAAAGGCGCTTCACCCCCAAGAAGTTCAAGGTCTCACAATCGACCGAAAGATCATGACCACTATTTTTGGGATTCAGAAGGAGTTTTGATGACCGACTATAAAGAAAAATGACAGCATATCACAGCGGGATACTATACCAACTACAAATTAAAGGATGCCATTAAAGAAAATAGAAGAGGAAAGTGGAGGTGATCTGCTTTTGCATGAGAAAAAACCTGTTCTCAAGAACCACGTTGCAATGGCTGCCCTACAGAAATGCAGGTACGGCATACTGAACCACGCCCCTTATAGTCCAGATCTGACCCCTTCCGATCACTATTTGTTCACAAAAACTGAAGAAAGAACTTCGAGGAAGAAAATTTACCAACGATGAAGAGGTGAAGTAGGAAATTTTAGCTTATTTTGAAGACTTTGCTAAAACATTTTTTTTAGAAGCAATTAATAATCTTTGTGGCAGACATGATAAATGCATTAGGGTGAAAAGAGAATGTATTAAAAAGGAAAAATAATAACTTGTTTATTTTACCCTCTTCCCTGTCATTCCACCAAATTTTTGACCACCCTTGTATAATCGCAACCAATTTTGGAAAACTACCAACTTCATCTCACTCTTTCTACCCCTTTCCATACAAATTTTTCAAAATTTCGGAACCGTTAAAGCACCTCCCATACAAATGCACAATTTCGGTAAAGGCATTTAATCGATTTCCATTGAAACTAGAAAAAGTACAAACTTCAAATTTTGCCAGAATTTGTCCCTTAATAATTGCAATGAATGCTAAAAAAATATGAACTTCGCTTCACTCCTTCTACCACCTCCCATACAAAAGTTACTATTAACTATTTGAAAAATTTGAGATGACATATTTTTTCCGGTAAAATAAACTCTTTCCTATTTCATCTACAGTATCATATAATTGAGCTTTACGCTCAACCATAATTCTGTTATGTTTCTTAAGATGGCATTGCTGTTTTCCATGCATACCGCTGGTAGATCTTCCGCCACAAAGAATAATTCTGACACCTTTGCAAACAGTGCATTTAGCTTTAGCATTTAGTTCACCTTGAAGAAAATAATACCACATGGATGACTTGTCGGTGCTTTTGACACTTTTTTCAAAGGGACTAAGGCAACAATAAAACATAACAGAATTATGATTGGGCTTAAAGTCCAATGCAATTTTAACATTAACACATGGCAGCTGAAATTTTAATCATTGCTACTCAGGGTTTTTATGTCAAACTCAGTAGCTCTTAAACTTTTTAGATCAATTCTAAAAACCGGAAATGAAATTATGTTTTACCGGTAATACCAAAGGTTTAAAATAACCCTTTCTGCTTCCCGAAAATTTTCCGCTTGAAAAACTTGTGTGTGATCTCATGTCCATGATTTCGTTACCGAGCCATTTCGTTTCTTGATGCACCTCCTCCAGCGGTCTCGGTCCAACGACCGCGTCCTCCAGTTTGAAAAATTGAGAAGCGATCTGCAGTCTGCGTCGACTGAGTCCTCCCATCGCTTTCGTGGCTTCCCCTGCGGTCGGTTACCTTGAGCTTTGCCCTTGAGCACTTGTTTTGGGATTCGTTCCTCGTGCATTCGTTCCACGTGGCCACCCCATTGCAGCTTGCGCAGTTTGATCACTATAGATGCTGGTGGGTCGTCAAATAGTTGATACAGCTCATGGTTGTATCGAATTCGCCAAGCATCTCCTTCCTTAACTGCTCCGTATATCTTCCGAAGAATTTTTCGCTCAAAAGTGTCGATTAACTTCTCCGAAAACCGTGTCAAGGTCCACGTTTCGCATCCATATAGCAGCACAGGACGAATTAATATCTTGTAGATGCGTAGTTTATTGTTTCGATGGACCTTCCTTGATTTCATTATGGGGAGGACCGCATAAAATGCTTTGTTAGCTGCCGTGATTCTTCTTTGAATTTCATGTCGCTCATTGCCGTCCTTTGTGAGAAGGGCTCCCAGGTATACGAATTCATCCACCTGCTCGAAGTTGTATTCGCCTATTGTAATGTTCTGCCTCTCTGGGACAGTCTGGGTCATGTATTTAGTTTTCGCTTCATTGACCCTGAGCCCTACTTCACCCGCTGCCGACTCCAACTCCTGGAATACCTCCTTAACGCCAAGTATTTATCGGGCCAGAATATCCACGTCGTCTGCATACGCCACCAACTGTGCGGATTTTACGAGTAGCGTACCTCTGGTGTCCACTGAGGTTACTGAAGTTGCTTTCCTGACGACATACTCGAGCACCAGGTTAAAGAGCGTGGGGGTGAGATCATCTACTTTCTTAAGACCTGACTCCATTGGAAAGCTGTGAGTCAACTCGTTTTTGGTTTTTACTTGGCACTCATTGTTTTCCATCGTGGCTTTTATTAACCGAACTAGTTTCGGTGGGACACCTAGTTCAATCGTTATTCTGTACAAAGCATTACGGTCGACACTATCGTATGCTTGACAAAAATCGACGAACAGTTGGTGCACATTAATATCATATTCCCAGCATTTTGCTAGCACCTGTTTTACTGAGAATAGCTGGTCCGTTGTCGATCGTCCAGATCTGAAGCCACCTTGATATTCTCCGATGATGTTGTTAGCGTATTCACTGAGTCTTCGTTCGATAATTTTAGTCAAGATTTTGTAACACGTACATAGCAATGAAATTCCTCTGTAATTTTCGCAACGCAAACGGTCACCCTTTTTGTATACCGGACATATAATGCTTTTTCGCCAGTCGTCGGGTAATTTTTCAGTTGTCCAGATTTTAAAAATTAATCTAAATATTCGACTGGTAAGCTCTGTTCCACCTTCTTTCAAGAGCTCTGCAGGGATTCCGTGAATTCCGAGCGCCTTGTTTGATCTTAAATTATGTAAGGCTGTCTCTACTTCATCATAAGTTGGTGCAATAGGCAGATGATCTCCATCTGGATCTTCCGGAATTATAAAAGGTTCAGTCTGTGAAGTCGTTCTGTTAGTTCGGAAGTACTGAACCCACCGTGCATTGATTTCGGTAGCGTCGCTTATGATGTTGCCTTCGTCGTCCTTACAGAGGGTAGTTTGCGGTTTGTAACCTTGTCTCATTTGTTTCACGGTATTAAATGCTGCTCGCACGTCATTTTTCTTCAGGTTTTCGTCCAGTGATAAAATTTTGTCATTGTTTATTTTGCGTTGTTTTCGTCTGCAGATCTTCTTGGCGTTTCGCCTGAGCCGTTAATAGTTGTCCTCTCTAGCTCGTGTTCGTCTTTCGAGAAACAGTCGATAGGCTTCGTTTTTCTTGGTGATGGCTTCTTGGCATTCCTCATCGAACCAGTCATTTCGTTTTCTCCGCTCTAAATGTCCTAAAGTGTATTCTGCTGCGCGGTGAATACTATCCTTAATGTTCTGCCACATTTGGTCAATACTTTCCTCAGGCTCAGCCTGAGGTAATGCCTCAATATGTGTTTTGATTGTGGTCATATATTCCACTTTCGTTGTGTCGTCCTTCAGTTTTTGCATATTGAGCTTCGGAGCCCAGCTGCTCTTAGTGTGGCCCTTGTTAGCTATGCGACAGCGGTATTTAGCTCGAACAAGAAAATGGTCCGAGTCACAGTTCGCGCCACGTAGAGTCCTGACATCTAGAATGCTGGAGGCAGCCCTTTTTTCGATGAGAACGTGGTCGATTTGGTTGAAGGTGTGCCCATCTGGTGATGCCCACGTCATTTTATGAATATTTTTATGCGGGAAGCAGGTGGAGCTTATGAATAGGTTCTTACCGCTGGCGAAGTCAATAAGTCTTTGGCCATTATCATTCGTTGCATTATGGAGGCTATGCCCTCCTGATACGCCCCTATGAAAGAGTTCGTTGCCAATTTTACTGTTGAAGTCTCCTATAAGAATTTTTATGTCATTGGAGGGCAGCCCGTCAAAAGTGCTGTCAAGTCGGGCATATAATTCGTCTTTAGTGACATCATCTTTCTCCTCTGTAGCAGCATGGCAGTTAATGAACCAAACGCTGAAGAACTTCAACTTGAAGCGGATTAAGCAGATTCGTTCGTTGATCGGTATAAATTTTGTTACAAGTTGTTTAAACGCATTATCTACCACAAAGGCGACACCGAATTCTCTGCTTCCTAGCTCTTTTCCGCTGGTAAAAACCGTGTGAGATCTGCTATCGTTAATTTCGTTTCCGAGCCATTTCGTTTCTTGGAGAGCGAGGATGCTGATGTTGTTACGAGACATCTACTGAAGAAGTTCCCGCAGTGCACCCGTTCGATGTAGTGAACGCACATTCCAAGATCCAAAAGAATAGTCCATTTTCCGTTGCCGCAGTCGTTGCCGTTTGATCCGTCCAATCCGAGGCTGTAATCCGGGTTCCTGGACACACGAGTTTTTTTCCGGGGAGACGTCAGCGTTTCGCCCAACCCCCAACCTGGAGGGTCAGTCTGGATGGCAGTTTCGATTAGAGGCGCGGAACACTCGCCTTCACCCTTCTCCGTCTGCTGTTTTGAACAAAACACCCGGTGGCCACCGCGGGGAGGTGGAGATAGGATTCAGTAGCAGAACTGTTGATGTTATTTACAGTGGGCTTTTCACAGAATTTATGCTACGTCATGTACCAGATCACGATTACGCTCTGTGACCCTTACTACCATTCGACCACCGTTTCGTTTCTTGGAAGGCAGTTATATTGCTGTTGTGTCTTGCCACTTCTTCGAGGAACTCTTTCAGAGCTCCTGTCCTAGATAAGGATCGAACATTCCGACATCCAAAAGAGTAGTCTATTTTTCGTTTGCGGAGTCGTTGCCGTTGAGTCCATCCTTTCCGTGGCTGTTCTTCAGATTTCTGGACAGTATTTTTTTGCGGTGATGCGTAGTCGGCGCCTCGCCCAACCCCCGGGCTAGAGAGACAATCTTGTGTTTTACACAATGGTAGAAAAAGGGTGGAAATTTTCAGCTAAATACGACATGCTGGAGTTCTAACAGCTATGCTGCGAGTCCAGCTATGTCATTGCCTACTTCCTGAGACAAATTGGTGTTACTGGCCATTCAGGTTAACTGCATGCTCCCTCATCCTTTATCAACCGGGATTGGGACCGGCTATTGCGGAGTTTTCTTCAGTGCATTGTATGCCGTGAATTTTACTTCCGAGTGTTGTGTACATTAAGTCTTCTTACTAGGTATTATGTCTAGTAAATTCTTCATCGGTGTAGCTTCCAGCGCTTGTATCAGCTAGACAATTCGGCCTTTTAATCAATCAATTAATTTCCTGTGCAGATCTCCTTCAGAAAAAGTTACCTTCCACAAGGCGCGATCCTCAGAATCGATCTCTAATTGTCGCCAGTATGTGATACATTGTCGAACAACCCGACGCCTCACTTTGGGATTAGAGTCCAAAGCTTGTTTGACGATATTTTGCTCTGGTTTCTGCAAATTATTGAAGTGTTCAAGGGATCGCTGGACTTTAAATAAAAATAAAAGTAGTTTAACAAGTTCACTTTAATTTAACCGCAAAACTTTATTTAATTATCTTTCAACTAATTCGCTTTACACTTGAGACTTTTGCGCTCACAAATCGTCGCTTTCCAATCTTGACTTTTTCACTTTCCAAACATCGACTATCCGTCGACTGTTCAATCTGGACTGAGTATTCCTCAAAACGGTCGCCATTTTTATATGGTTTTTGTCGGCCGCTGTCGACCAAGACCGCTTCTATAAATTATTTCCTTCTTATCCGAATCATTCTGCTGCTTGCTTCGTTCTCGGTGAAGAACTCACAGATGTTCTTTTTATTATCACAGTGTTTTTGTTGGAGACCTTGAGCATTCGATGAGTACCATAGTGTTCAGGCGCGTGCACTTATTTGCTTTCGAGAATAGTAGAAGATTATAGCACACTGTTGTTTGACTCTTTAGTCCGAACGGTTATGTGCAAGCATAATCAAGGTAACTCAAGATGTTAAACTGTCCTCACTGGAGACCTTTATCTTCCATTTCAGCTTTCAAGATGTCATTTATTATCACCAGAAACAGGGCTGGTGATAATATGGAGCCTTGCCTGACACCCGTTCGTACATGAAAGCTCTTGGACAGCCCTCCTTTATGTAAGACGCGACACCTTGCGTCTTCGTAGGATTCTTTAATCATGCCACCAACACCTTTCCTATGCAGATCATTCCGTATGTAATCTCGGTTAACGCTGTTGAAAGGCTTTTCGAAGTTCACAAAAATGAGACGTATGTTAGTAGCGAACTCATTTCGGCGGATTGATCCAATATTATCCGTAGGGTATTTGTATGGTCTGTACCATTTACGGAACCCAGCCTGATAAATTTCGATAGTGCTCTCTACAACATCATTAATACTATTGAGAATTACCTTTAGCATGACTTTCGATATGGCAGTGAGTATATTATACCACGCCAATTTATACAATCCCGAAGGTCGCCCTTTTTCGAGATTTTGACAATGACGCCATCTTTCCATTTAGCCGGATATATTTCTTCATTCCACACCTCAGTAAAGAGTGGAAGGAGTATATTGGTTTTTTCCATTGACCCAATGGCGGATAGTATTCCTTCATTATCGGGATTGTCTCAAGTAGAGGATTTTTGTGGTTTTGATTTTTTCTCGATTATTTTCCTCTGACAAGATGGTTAAAATATCAGAGAAGTATTTGGTTACTCATATTACGGAGAGTTGATATCTCTCACCAGGTGGTGGCGGTGAGATCCCTGTTCGTCAACTGTTTCATAATTTAAATAGCGAACACATATCATCAAGGTAAGCCGTAGATTCCACCTTGTTGGCCAGACGAGACAAGAGAAGGGCTATTGAAGCCCTTCAATGACACCAAGATTGAATCTATGTACCTATGCTGGAAATTTGTTCGTAGTTATATATTTGTTTAGTGCGACGCTTTAAAATTAGCTTTGATTTTTTCTTACAGTACAAGATCAAAGACGGCATCAAGCTGAAATTTATAAACTAAAAAACGATTTACTTGCGAAAAACACCGAAAACTGTTCACCAAATAAAAACCTGCAAGACGAACAGGTAAGTGCCCGAACTCAATCCTTAAATCATAATATCATTGCATTCATAAAATGTAATAATTCATTAGAAAAATTAAATTGATAATATTTTTGAAAATTCCCGTTCTAATAAGACATAAAACTTTCATATTTATGATCTTTCTGCTATTTGGAAATTAATTGATTTCAAAATTTAGATAAAAAAGCGTTTGCGAAAGGATATAGCGGATAAAGAGGAGGCGATTTTGAGCTTACAAGAAAATTTGGAGTTACTAAAAGAAGAGAAAGCATTGATAAGTGAAAAAGTAAATTATAAATATGATGCGAAGCGACAGAATGGTAGTTTATTGTTTGTATTTTTTCTTCACAGCTCATTTATGCCGAAAAACAAGTCATTATTTGTTTAGAAAGAATCAAAGAAATGGATTACACCATCAATGATTTGAGGGCCGAAGTTGAGGTAAGAACTTATTACTAGTTTTTTCCTTTACTTTAGTTTGAATTGTTCTGAACAACCAAATATTGTGTTTCATATTTTACAGCAAAAGGATTCGACCATACAATCATTGATCGAAACTAAATCTGAATTAGAACACTTCATAAATGAAACACGTACATCGTCGCAAGGCTTTAGAAATGATTTTAATATGTCCGTAGAATGTCTTGATGGGTCAATTTCACGAACGACAAACAGTTCGGGCAGTTTAATTAGCAGTCCCGAAAATCTTGGTGTATCTGTCGTTGATATTAAGTTGCGCGAGAAAGAAAACGAAAATATAACGCTGCACGAACAAATTGATAGAATGAAAACCGATTGTACGAAACTATCGAAACATGTTTGCCAATTGATTATTCGATATTCGGATGTTTTTGAAATCTGTAATGAAAATCTGATCGTAACTGATGATACGGATTTGGCCCATGCTTTCATGGTATTCGTGAACTATTTAGAGAAATTTGTAGAAAACTATACAAAATCGAAGAGAGATTTAAAAAGCCTGGCAGAGGAAAACATTGAAATGCAGTCGCTCAATGTTGTGATGAGTACTAAAATTTCGGATATTGAAAATGAAATTGCTGCGCATAAGAAAGATTTGCAAATGTTACGCATCGAAAAAGAAGTGCTTGAACAGAGAAATGAAAGTTTCATGAAGCAGTCTGATATATATCAGAAGGATATTGAATGTATGCAAAAGAGTAATACCGATATAACTACAATGCTTGATAAATTGCGTAAGGATTACGAAGAGTTAAAATTGAAATACCACAACGACATTAATCGCATGACTGCAGATAATTCTGATTTAACATCAGTTTTGAATAAATTGCGGGAAGAGCACGAAGCCATGGAACGGACCTATAAAGACAACATTACTCGTATGGCTGTTCAGAATTCCGATGTAACTTTAAAGTTTGAGACAGTGCGTAGCGATTATGAAAAAATTAAACTAGAAAAGTCGAAAATTGAAGAAGAAAAAACTGGACTCGAGCAAAGAGTTGCAGAGCTTCTGGACAATCTCAAGAGCAAATCGGACAGAATCGATGTACTCGAAGAGCTCAATGAAAAACTTCTTAGTAGCATTGGCGCACACGCACAGGAAATTCGTCAATATGAAGATGAAATTTCGGAGCTAAAGAGAATCATTGAAAATTTAGAGAAATATAACAAATCGCTGCACGACGAAAAGAATAAATTAGAGAAAGAAATTAATGAAGCACGAAATGAAATCGTTTCTACGAAGAAAGATCTTTCGGATACGAAGTCGAACTACAACAGCTTATCACAAAGTAAAGAGAAACAACGTAGCGAGATGGAAAAATTGAAAGAAGGCTTATCTCAATTGGACAGCAAAGTTCAGAGTAAAACACTCACTATTCAGGAACTCGAGGCGAAACTTCAAAATTCCAATAAAGAAATAGCTGAACTAAATGCCAAGATTGCTGATGTTACTCAGAATCGAGATTTCTTCGAAGAAAGTTATCATAATATACAGCAGAGCCTCGGAACTTTGAGCACTCAGTCCAACGAAAAGGATGCCGTTATTGCACAACTTGAGGTAGCCTATAAAGCTTATAGCATACAGAAAGAGAATGATTACAAAAATATGGAGGACAGTCACAATAAAAAAGTTAAGGAATTCGAGCAGAATATCGAAGAGCACAACGCAAACTTCAGCAACTTCAAAATGGAAAAAGAAAAGTTAATCGGAATCGTCGACGAACAGAACCTTACCTTGGAAAATTTGAATGCAAATCTTGTCGATCTAAAGAAGGAAAAGGTTTCACAAGAGGAGCATCTTATTAAGGAAAAGGAAAATCTAGAGCATACGATTAAAAATATGGAGGACAGTCACAATAAAAAAGTTAAGGAATTCGAGCAGAATATCGAAGAGCTCAACGCAAACTTCAGCAACTTGAAAATGGAAAAAGAAAAGTTAATCGGAATCGTCGACGAACAGAACCTTACCTTGGAAAATTTGAATGCAAATCTTGTCGATCTAAAGAAGGATAAGGTTTCACTAGAGGAACATCTTACTAAGGAAAAGGAAAATCGAAAGCATACGATTATCTCCATGCAGGACAAGCATAGCCAATTCGAAAGCGAAATTCAATCAATACTGAAAACTATGCTTTTGGGTCAAGGCGATGAACTGAATGTTGATGAGTTGGGCAATCCAGTTAAGATTCTAAGAGAAAAACTGAACATTTTGCTGACCACAAATAATAAACTAAACACTTCGGGAACAGAATTACGTTCGACTATAACTGATTTGCGCAATCAAATAACCGAATTGCGCAGGTCTTTTGAAGAGCTGAAAGAAGAGTGTAAAAATTTAGCTCGAAAAAATATCGAATCTACCATTAAAATTCAGTCGCTAGAAGCGGAGAAATTAAGTGAAATTGAACATCTCACCAGAAAATTTGAGGCTGCTTCACAGGACAATAAAACCTTATTGAGTGAAATCTCCTCGTTGCAAGTCAATGAGAATACATTACTTTCAAAGGTTAAAGAACTAAGCGAAGATATCGAATATCGTGCTGCCACTGAGGTTGACTTGACTTCGAGGATTTCTATTTTGGAAGAAAAGAAATTGGATCTGGCAAATGCGGAAGTTGAAATCCTGGTTTTGAAGAACGATAACGCAAAACATGTAGTTGAGGTTAAAAGATTGCAAGAAAATGCTATTGAAATGGAGGATTCTCTGCGGAAGTCGCAATCAGTAAATGTTGAATTACTCAATCAACTCGACGAGTTGAAAACAACATTAACGGAGAACGCACAACGTGACACCGATTATATCAATTTGCAGCTGAAATATGTGTCTATTTGTGCAGAAAAAGAGAGATTGTCTGAAGGTAAATTGAAATTGGAGGAAAATTGCAGTAAATTAACTAAACGAGTTGAAAATCTTTCGCTAAAATTGGGCGACCTGCAGGCTACAGCTGCGAAATTAGAAAAGACAAATTGCGAATCAAGAGCTGAAATAGATTCGCTTCAAAAAGTGTTTAATCGGAATAAAAAGCACAGCGAAGAGCTTCAGACGAAACTTTCCATTGCACAACGAGACCTAAAGGCAGCAGAGAATAAAGCAGCAAATGTTCAAAAGTCATACGAAGAAGAAACCGAAAAAATTCAATCCATGAACCAGACAATTGACGAATTATCGTTACAACTAGAAAATAAATCTCTAGAAATCAACGAACAGAATGCTATTCTGACTGAAATGAGATCCGCCTTGAAAAGTAAGCTGGCTACTATCGCGAAAGTGAACACCGAGTTTACGGAGCTGAAATCTAAGAACGACGAACTTGAAGAGCAAAATCAATTGCTCACCGCCAAAGTTGAGAAGTTGGTACGACTGGAGGATGCTCTAAAGGAATCGCAGACAGCTTTCGACGAATCATTGAAATCTTTGAAAGAATCACAAGACTTTGCTGAAAATTTACAAACCGAGAACGAAACTCTCAAGGCACAAATCGAAGAAGTAAACAATTGCGCCGAGAATCTTAAAGAGACCACATCGCATATCGATAATATAAAACACGAATTGGAGCTTAAAGTTGAGAAATTGTCGTCTAGTTTAGAAAATATGAGTACAGCATTGGAATCCGCTAAAGTTGAAAATGTCGAATTGAAAAACAAGAACTCTACATTGACATTCAATTTAGAGACCTTATATGAAATTTCTAGCGCCGTTCGTGTTAAAAGTGAACTTCCGACATTGTCGGAATCAACCGAAGATATCGACACAAAATATCATAAAATCGTTCAAAACGTCAACCAACTAAACAATAATAATCAAAATCTTCGAGAAATCAATTGTAGTTTGGCTGCCGATTTGGAAGCTAGCCGCGAAGAGAATTCGAAATTTTGCGACAATCTATCAAAACTTGCCTTGAAACTTCAAATTCTCGAGAATCAAAATCTCGAAATTTCCAACGAAATGACTACTTTACGAACATCATACGACACGTTACGTGTCGAAAAGGAAAATCTCGAAAAAGAAAACTTGAATTCTTTAGCAACGCTAAACGAGCTCGAGACTCGTCAAAATGAAATTCTTCACGAACATGTTATTTCGCAAGACAGTTTTGACGAAAAAGTCCAACAGTATGCTGCAGATGTTAAAGAAAAGTCGGAAACCATAAAGGAACTCGAAGCAAAACTGCAGGAATTCAAGGCCCTCGAAAAAGTCAAAGCCAAAGAACTAACAACTCAAAACGAACAAATGGTCGAGCTGGAAAAGAAATTCGAATCAATGGAAAATCAAATCGATCGGGAGAAAGATATGAATGAAAAACTTCGAAAGGATATTTCGATTTTTCAGGCAAAACTCTTTAAAAATCGTCAAACGACTGAAGATAAAGAGAAAAAATGGCTTGAGGAGAAAAATAATTTACTGACGGAAATTAAAATTGCCGAAGGTCGTATCAAAGATAATCGTTTAGAGTTGGAAGGGAAATTGGAGAAAATGAAAAATAAAATGGTAAGTTGGATCTTTTTTTTTCGTAAGTTAATGTTGCATTATTCATTTATTTCTAAACTGGTTTTCTAAACTAATTGTTTCATTATTTGATGTTAGTTTAATATTGCTAAGAAAAAAAACCATTTAGACAATTTATATAAATCTAGTTTTTCATCGTTTCCATTTGCATACATGAAATAAAAATGTAGATAGGTTTGTGGCAGGTTGACATTACAATTAGTGAAACACTTTTAAATATCAATTCGCAGTCAAAGGGTACGAATTAGCGGAACGTCTATTTGAGTCTGGCCCAAGAATATTTTCAAATAAATTAAAAATAGTTTGAATTTTCCTTATTTAGTTCTAAATCTTCTAGGATAGCTTTCAAACAGTTTACACCGTAAGTTTGGGCCCTGGCCCATATCCCTTAAATTCAATTGAAGCTCGTTAGGTCACGCCTCAAATGAATTGTTTACATCGTGTATACCAGCAATGCTTTTTGGATCGTATTTAAGCCGCGTCTGTAAATATCTAAAAGAATTGGGCGGATCGGAAAAGAATTTTTCGGCGCTAATGGTATTAGATGGTTATAGCTTAGCCATTTTTTTTTCTTTGATAGTAAAATAAAATAAATAAATAAAATAGCCTTGTTTTCGCCAAATCACTTTACACAATGCTTTTTTTTTTCTTAATTTGTTGTATGGCGTGTCCTTTACTGGACGAAGGCCTCCCCCATCGTCTTCCACTTCTCTCTGTCGCGTGCCAACCTCATCCACGTCCTACCGGCTAGCCGCCCTATATCGTCATCCCATCGTAATTTCGGTCTTCCTCTTGGCCTGTTTTCAACTCGTGGATACCATTCGGTCACTAACTTTGTCCATGTATTGTTTGTGCACCTTGCGATGTGACCCGCCCGCTTCCACTTTAAAGATCTTGCTCTACTCTTGCAGCTTATGATCCCGGTTCGTTTCCTAATGGTGGAATTTCTTTGTCTGTGCGATCGATTGATGCCCAGCATTGCTCTTTCCATAGCACGTTGGCAAACTTCGAGCTTTTCGGTGTTGGAAGTCGTTAATGCCCATGTTTGTGAAGCATATGTTAGTGCGGGAAGAATACAGCTGTCATGAAGCTTTCGTTTCAAACTGACAGGTAGTTCACTTTTCAAAACGTCCTTTAAAGACCAAAACCGCTTCCATGCCGTAGAGATACGTCTGTTAACATCCTTCGTTGTATTATCTTTCATGGAGATTACACGACCTAAATACACGTATTCGTCGACGTATTCGATTGCTTTCCCATTTAATAAAATAGAAGGCTTCTTCGCGTTGGTCAAGAGCTTTGTTTTCGTAACATTTACTAGAAGGCCAGCATTTCCACTTTCTGCAGCTAAAAATCCGTCCCGCCGTACGCCGTACATATGGAGTCATATCTTCGAGACCATTAAAGGTAGATTGTACGTTTTTGGATGAATTGTTAACTAGACAAATGATCTCTATTGCCCAAATTTTAGGGAATGTCAGGTGGAAGGGGGAGGCAGGTGGAGGGAAAGAGTTAGAAACTACACTTGCTAATATCTCCTCTCTGAAAATCATCATACGTATGAAGAAAATTGTGGGACAAACTTTAAAAATAATTTAATTTTTTTATCCATTGGCGTCCGGAAAGAGGTGTCTAAAAACAAATTGTTAGCCGAATTTTTTTTCGAATGATTATACCTTCGAAATTACTTACCATAAAAAATTCTTACTTTCGGACCATTAAGGTGGCATACAGATCCACTTCAGCTTGGAGGGAGGCTAATTAACTGGTTGAATACCTTCAAAACTTCTATCCCCTCTCATATAAAATTATTTTTTCGACCATTTTTAAGAAATAAATTATCATCTAACTATTTAAAGTCATCAATTTAAAAATTTTGCTCAAAAACTTTTAAAAATAGTTGAAACGAAATTGCGTCAAAAGTTTTGAGATCATACTTGGCCTTCTACCCCTTCCCATACAAAAGTATGATTTCGACCAATTTCATTAAATCAACTAAAACCCAACAAACTAAAAGCCACGAATTTGAAATTTTGTACAAGCACCTTACAACAGAAACGAAATAAAACTGCATCACAAATTTTACGATTCCCTTACCTCCTCTACTCACTCCCATACAAATGTTTGGTTTCGTGGATGTAAAAAACACCGAATTTTATGAAAATTCTATGCAACTTCGTCTATGAAACTAACATTCTATACAGAGAATATTGGACGTGATTCAAGCAAACAATTAAAAAATTATTAACATCAACCTACCCTTACTATCACTCCTCACCGCTCCACCCATAAAAACTCAAAGTTGCATAAATAAACGAATGAAATATTGATTATATGTACTGGAGCTATTGATCGTACCCGCAATTAAGTGTTAAATTGATAACAGTCCTGCTCAAGAACCCCTACTAAGTCTTCCCTAACCACTCTAACCTGCATATTGATTTTCCACGCATCCGCAACTTGTCCCAAGAATAATGAAGTTTCGCCTGACTTGTAGGCAGTTTATTGTGCGTGTATTGCCCACCTTACCACAACCCGATAGATTTGACTAACCTAAGTATGTATAAGGGAGCCATATTGGCTAGTTCATCAGTTGTTAGGGAACCTTTCCCTAGAAGATTTAGTTTTTTCCTTGCTACTGCTTTGCAGTGACACAGGACGTGCACTGTCGTTTCTGAGTCTTTAAGATGATGGTTTACTTCACTGTGGCCCGTCATAAGGCAGATCAGAGTACTAATATCACTCTTGCTGAATTTTAGAATATCCTCCACTTTGTTTTTATACTCTAGATGAAATCTGAGAGTATATTGTGTTTGCCTTACCGTTTGTAACGCTAAGAAATAATGCTCGCACAGAGCCGCCAAGGGTACAGAAATATTTGTTGTCGCTCAAAAACCTCGATTCCGAGTGACCGTCTGCCCGTCTGCCCGTCTGTCTGTCTGTCTGTCTACAGCATAACTTTCGAAAGCTTTGAGCTATAGTGCTAAAAAATTTTGTGTGTCATTTTTAGCAAAAAAGTAACTTTAAGTTCGTGAATTGGCTACATCCCCCCACTCCTTCTACCCCCTCCCATACAAATTTCATGAAATTTCAAAATATTAAGAAATTGATTTTTCTTTGAAACTATTTAAGCTATCGACTTGATATTTAGTTTTGAATCATATGTTGAAGTTCGTAGTGATTTTCGGCGAATAGAACGACATCATCTGCAAACCGAAGATGCGTGTCTGTCCCCATCTATTCGGAGTCCGAGCGAGTTCCAATTTAGTTTTCGAAAAATGCTTTCAAGGACAGCTATGAAGAGCTTCGGTGATATTGGATCTTCCTGACGAACTCCCCTCTTCAGGTCAAACTTCGGACCTATAGTTTCCAATTTTACCCTTGCTGTACTGTGCATATAAATTTGTTTTAGGATGGATATGTAACCGTTTTCTACGCCCTGTTCCTCTAGAGCTTTCCATATCGCATTGTGCTTAACTGTATCAAAAGCTTTCGTGTAGTCAATAAATGCAATATAAACTTTTTTGTTAAATTCCATATATTTTTCTATAACTTGCAGGAGTGTGTGAATATGGTCCATAGTCGAATACGATCTCCTGAAACCTGCTTGTTCTCGTGGTTGATTGGCGTCGAGTACATTAGAAATTCTGGTTAGGACTACTTTTGAGAATATTTTGTAAAAATTCTCCATCAGACTAATAGGTCTGTAGTTGGCAATATCATTTCTGTTCCCTTTTTTGTGAAGGAGGATGATATTGGACGTTGTCCATTGCTGTGGTATCGATTGAGTCTGTATAACTTGGTTAAAGATTCCTGTCAAAAATTCTAGAATTGATAGTATAGCTACTTTTATAATTTCATTAGTGATGCGGTCGTCTCCTGGGCTCTTATCTGATTTTTGTGTGTTGATCGCTTTCTCTACCTCAGTGTTGATAATACTTGGGACTAAATATTCTTTCTGAGTACTCGTGTATCGTGGGTTCTCTTCAATTTGTGTACTGTTGTCTGAGTATAAATCCTGGTACAACGAAGTTGCATTTGTGAGTATGTCCTTTCTGTTAAATGATTGTATGCCGTTATTTCCTTGCAAGTTTGATATCCATTCCTTTCCTATCTGCATTTCCTTCCTGGCCTTTTTGATTGCTCCTGTGCTAGTAATATATTTTTCTAAAATCTTCATGTTTCGTGTATTGTAATCTCTAGCTATACTTTTCTTTATCCTCTTGTTAATTTCCGATTTAGCTTTCCTGTCGTTACCTAATATGCTTCGTTTCTCAATTAGCAGTTTTGTTTCGTCCGAAAGTATTCTTTTCTTCCTGGCCTTTTGTGAGGACAGGCGATCGACGTTCGATAAAATGGTTTTTTCAAGAAAATTGTATGAAGCTTGCGCGCTGCAGTTTTGATTGCTATTTTTAAACATCGCTAACTCCTCAGTAATTTTAGCGTTAAGCTCTGTATGCTTTTCAGCTGGCAGGGATCGTAATAGACAGTGGTATTTTTTTCTGCTTTTCTTAGGTAACGCAATAGGTATAGAGCATCTCAGCATACGGTGATCGGTATCGAAGTTAACTTGATTCAGAACTTCCAAGTTTGATATTATGTTGATGTGACTTGACAGTATGAAGTCCAACTCTCATTTCGGTCATTTGGAGACGTCCAAGTCCATTTCCGACTGCTTTGTTTTCCGAAGAATGAGTTTAGAATTTTGAAGTTATATTCTAAAACGAAATTTATTAGCTTCTCTCCTCTTTGATTTCGGTGTCTGTAGTTGATAGTTTCGAATAAAAATAAATTAAAATTTTGTAAAATTTCTTTTGTATAAAAATGACATAAAATAATTTTAGCTCAAGGGCCCAAACCGTTCGACAGTTATTTCGTAGACAGACAGCCGGATGGTAACTCAGAGTCGTGGATTTGAAAAAAAAAATTTTACTCTTGGCGACTTTGTGCGAGCATTATTTCTTAGCGTTGAGGTGCGTTTATGCCGAATGTGCAGGGCTGAGCCGGGCAGAGCAAAACTAGTCAAAATTTTTAATCTCGCTTAGTTTCCACGATGAAAAGCACACGAAACAGCATGTCTAAAAATTCCGTTGACAGCTTAAGATGCTCGGCTTCTCTAATAAGAACGGTACGATACTTTGGTAGCTAAGTATTTCCAAGAAAAGCGTTACCACTGTAAATGTTTCTGTTTTTAAATAATTGAAGGGTTAAGTGGATAAGGCTACCGACACACGATGCCAGTTAATATATATTAACTTCCTATTTTGATATAAGTAGGCCGAATCATGTATAGGATAATGACACTAGTAATATCGAAAAGCGAGATAATATATATTAACTCGCATCGTGTGTCGGTAGCCTAAGGCTCTCGACGCACGACAGAGATAATATTATATTAAATTGAAAGCTTCCACTACATCTTTTGTATGCGACACACGACAGTTATTTTTAATACCGTATTAAATATCTCTAAGAAAGCTCAATGCATTATGTCAGAGTGAAGCTTCAAATTTAAACGTCAAACTTAAATTTTGGAATTGTTTTGGATTGCGCTTTGTGAAAACCTGAAAAATTCTGTATCGCAAAGAAATCATGGACGCAGAAATGAATGCGCACAGTAAAATATTAAGTATTGAAAAAAAAAAGAAGAGATACGAAGAAAAAGTTTGCATTTCTTATAAAAGATACATTAGGTGTCGAGAACTCGTTGTGTTAAACTCCGACATTCCCCTCAATGATTTCCGTTAATTTTTTTAAATTGTCTTTCTGTGAAGTTTTTTGCCTCTTTTTTTTTGTAGTGCCTACGAAATAAAACGTCATTGTAACGTAAATTTCGTATTGAAATTCTGCAGATTTACTGGTAAATTCGCCGCTTGAAAGCTTTGGCCTAATCGTGGGTAGAACGATTTTGGATCGAGTATATGCTAGCCAAGTTGATATAGATTATAGAACGATATTAACTCGGGACTTGGCTGTCGATACATGATAGAGATAATACCGTATTAGAATGAAAGCTTCTACTACAACTTTTATATACGACACACGACACTTACTTTTAATACCGTATTAAATCAGTCTAAGAAAGCTCTATGCATTATGTCTGAGTGAAGCTTCAAATTTAAACTCAAATTTTGGAATTGTTTTGTATTACGCCTTGTGAAATCCTGAAAAATTCTGTATCGCAAATAAATCATGGACGCACCGTTAAATTGTTTTTCTATGAAGTTTTTTGTCTCTTTTTTGTAATGTCAACGAAATAAAACGACATTGTAAAGGTGCGTTTACATCTGACACTTCTCTCCGGACATAAGTGTCAAGTGTCCGACAGAAATTCGCTTTGACTGTTTACATCTGAGAGAAATTACCAGACACTTATGTCGTGGATAAGTGTCCGACAGTTCTCGCAATGCTGAAATTCGGAAGAAATGTCCGACCCGTTTACATCACACGGACACAAGTGTCGTACATATCTTCTTCTGCAGTTCAGTTTATGTAGTCAAGATGAAAGGATCGAAACGAAAAATCGCGGCGAGTGTTATTTTTTTGAAGCTATTAAAAAAGAAAAAGTATTGTGATCGACTTGGAAAAAAAACATAACAAGATACTCTAGATGAAAGAGAATTTTGTTTTTTCATTTTAAGAAATTTTGTAGGGGAACTGATAGAGAGGATGGCAACATTGAACTTTATTTTCAAATTGCGTAATTATGTATGGGGGTAAATAATAAAGTTGCGCCCGACTTCTTGGCAGTTTATTTTTTCATAGCCATTCCCGCACAAAACTTGAATTTAACAGAGCCCTACAAAAATTTCTCAAAATTTTCGATATTATGGGCCATCACCTCCCTCTCCTTATAGCCATCAAAATAAAAATTTTATCAAATTTATAAGTCATAAGAGCTCGACAATCTCACAAAATTTTAACTAAATACCTGCATTGGATTTTTAGATATAACGGTTTGAAATTTTCAAAAATGCACTAATTTTGATATGCTCCCCATTTCCCCCCACTGTTATTATGCCCAAATATTATATTTTTCTTATATTCCGCTAGTATAGATTAATTTATGTTTCAAGTTTCAATTACATAGTTTAAGAAATAGTCGGGTTATTAATTTTTAAGCTCTTTTCTTTACATTACAAAAGAACTGCATTGCATCCTACAGTTTTTCTAACACTTATTGCAAAAGTAGACGAGCAGTCAACTTCTGCGATAAGTGTCGAGAGAGCAAATAATAAGCGTTTACATCTGTTTGGACAGAAGTGTCGACACTTATCTCCGATAGTAGAATATAAGTGTCGCACATAAATTCATCTCCGTTTACACTAGTCACGATTTCTCTCGGACATAAATTCGGGCAATAAGTGTCAGATGTAAACGCACCTTAACGTAAATTCCTTGAATTTTTTTTCTATTTCGTATTGTAAATTCCCCGCTTGAAAGCTTTTTTTTGGATCGAGTATGTGCTAGCCGAGTTAATATAGATTACAGAAAGATATTAACTCGGGGCTTAATATCGAAGTTAATATATATTAACGCGAGTTAATATTGAAAAGTGAGTTAATATGATATTGTCTCTATCGTGTGTCGACAGCATAAAGGGGTTATTGAACATTTTCAATGTTTTGAGATAAGCGCCTTCAAAGATTTTTGAATGTCACTTTTACAGTGTATTAGTGTTCCGAATCAAACTTTTTGTTGTTCTTTATATATGTTTCTAGACGCTAGATCGCTCTGGTTGTCACTTGAAAACATAGTTTATTAGTCCGTAGTTTCAACTGGCTAAAAAAGTAGAAATTCCAAAAATGTGGAATAACCCCTTTATCCACTTGACCATTCAATTGTATTGTCCAAAATTGTTCTATTCTTTTTTTTCTTTTGGTTGAATTATGGATGGGACACCTGCAATTCTTGTTCACTATTTCTTTGTGCGAACTTTGATTTACCGAAGAAGTTGGAGCATTGCGATCATTCTAGTTTTCGCTCGGCTCACGCATATTCAGCTCTACGCGTTTACAGTCGTTAGAGTAAAAACAATATACTCTCGCATTTCATCTAGAGTACAATTAGTCAACTAAATCATGCAGTAAATTTTATTTAAATGTGGATATAGGCCGCAGTCCAACCGTACGCTAATACTATCTTATGCGCGGGTTCTTAAAAAAATTTAAAAACTCCAACTAGAGTTAATATGGTCTAAATGGCATTTTTGAAAATTTAGTGATTATAGTAGTAGAAATTGTTCACTATATTGAAATTTTAAATGTCTCTTTCTGCTTCGATATTGCTTTTAAGAAAAACCTTTTCGATTCTTTTCACATTTAGATATTGTTAAAAATTTGATTTTGCAATACGAATTATATATTAAAATGATTCTTGCATGGCAATTTTCTTAGTTGGATGAGTTTTGTGCTCTGCACAAAATGTAACTAAAACCTAAAAAAAATTGTTACTAATTTTAATTTTCACATTCATTAAAAACGGCCATCTATGACTTCATGCATGCAAAACACTTACACAATCACAATTCAGATTCATTGAAAACATGCCTATACTTGAACGCCTCACGTTAACGGTACTTATTGTTTTAATTTTTTCTTAAAGACGCAGTTTCCAATTGTACATTTACCAAGATCAGATCTAACAAATGCTTGTGCTAAAAGAAATCGCAAATCAGAAGCCTATATCGCTCTTCTGTCTCGGACAGGAATCCGAACAGAAAGCTTTCGTCCAACTTACGTATCTGAATGGAAAAAACGATGTCTTACAATGTTGAAATATCCGTTGGCCATAGTTTTCTTTAATATAGTTCTTGCAATTCTCGTTAAATATACAATATCCCGGAATAATTTAGAAATAGTTGTAAGAAGAACCGTGCCACAAGTCTATTGAATATAATTGATGCTTATCTTATTTTATTTTTATTTTTCTGTATAAAATAATTTGTCTGAATCATATTTTGCTTTTCTTTATGTAATAAAAGAACGATTAAATAAATAACTTTAACCCGTGCCTTTTTCTTTCTTCGTTTTCATTTTGTCATAAAAATTCAGAAAAGTCTTTACAACGATGAAGTTACTAAAATTAGAAGTAAGCATGATCGGGATATTTTCGAATACAAAACCGAGGTGAAGGAGCTTTTAGTGAAGGTACGATGTTTGTGATTGATTTTTATTTATTAGTATGTTTTCATTGTCTTTACCAAATGTGTTTTTCTTCATTGCAGAATGAGAAATATGAATCACACGTACACAAGTTGGCCAAACAAATGTTCAATTTGAACGAAACAATTTTAGAATTGCAAAAACAAAATAAATTTATGGAAACAAAATTAAAAGATCTGGAATCGATACCATCATCAATGCTACGACGGCATAGTCAATTTCCATCGCAACTTTTAAATTCGAATCTACGCATGGAAGACGAAGAAGGTGAACTATTTAATAATACGTACCTTGCTGATTTGAAAAACGGACGGGTTTCACCGTTTGGAAGGGATTCTGTGTGGTAATGCCGATTTAGAATTATAGCGAACAATTCTAATTCAACTTTCATTATTTATAGCGTTCAAGAATTGCAGTATCGTAATTCTTTAGCAGCACCTCATCTGAGAAGTACTTATCTTGCTCAATATCAGGACCATAATGTTCGCGAAGAAGATATTAAAGTAAGTAAAATTTCACAAATAATAAATACTCCATATTAATAATAATCATGGTTTTATCTGTTACTTAGGATATGATACCTCTTAATTTAGACGATAGCCTTAGTTCTCTATTGCATGCTGGTCAGCGAAAGAAAATGTCGGGAACTACTTCGTATAAGAAGCCAGGACCGCCAACACCAAGTAAAAATGGTGGACGCTTGTCGTTTGGCGGATCAAATGATACACATCCACGCGAAATACTCAAAGATAACAACGAACAAAGTATTTGTAATACGAAGAAAACCACAACACCAGCTAAATTTCGAAATATGTTTTCATCTTCGAAAGTTAAAGATGAGGTAAGTTCAGTTCGTACTGGATTTGATATTTTGATTTATGGCTTTTTGTTATTTTTCTTCTTGTCTATTTCTTTATTTTATGGTACTGTAGAATTAATGTTTCGCTTTATAAAATTTAATGCAAAGAAGAATTTTAAAAAGACTTGAAATTTAAATTTAATGAATTCTTTATTTTGAATTTATTTTTAAATAGAAAAACTAACCGCAAAGTAGAATGTTGAAATTATTTTATTTTATATTTTTTGCAATAAAGAACTTTAAATGGAATCCATTAAAACAAGATTTTCGTAATCAGCCGAAGTGTATTGCTGGTCGGCTGCAGCATAATTTATAATGTCATATAAACTTTATGTATGACGGGTCGAGAACCAGAGGGGGTACAAGTGCATCGAAAGTACTTTTGGGTTTAAAGTTTGTTCAGTTTCAAAAAAATATACAGAAGTCCTTTAGAAGTTAATTTTTCATTCGTCATTAAGTTAAAAGAAAAATATGATTATTCTGAACTTTTGACTTTTAGTCACGTGTCCCCGTCCCCGTCAAATTTTGCACTTGCGCACCTCTGGTTCCAAACAGAATTGTTTTTCTACAATATTGTGCACCATACATAGCATACTTCCTAAAGAAAGTTGTTATTAGGACAAGTGCTTCTAAAGCAAATCCATAAAGTTATTAAGTCTGCAATAAAAATATAAAAATATATAAATCTTTATTGTCATTTTATTGGAATAAAACTCATCATTATCATAATCAATTGCCAGCCCGAATCGGTCCCTTCTGAAGTCGTCGCCTCCAATCGTCTCAATCCAAAGACCGCGTCCTGCGTCCGCTGCTAATTTTTAAGATGGCTTTGCTGTCTTCATCAACCGAATCTTCCTATCCTATAGTTTGCCTACTGGTCTGTTACCACTCGCTTTGCCTTCAAGAGCGCGGATTCTTCTGTCTTCCATTCGCTCTACATGGCCAGCCCATTACAGTTTACGTAGCTTGATGAACGTTGAAGCTCGTCGTAGAGTTGATGTAACTCGTGGTTGTGTCTTATTCGCCATTCCATTCCTTCCTTCACAGGTCCAACATTTTTAAGATGACTTTTCTTTCGAATGCGTTAACTGCTTTTTCGGAAGTTCGTATTAATGTCCACGTTTTGCTGCCATAACAGAACAGAGCACAGGTCGTGTAATAGTTTTATATATTCGCAGCTTATTGTTCTTGGGCACTTTCTTGGATTTCATTATTGGAAGTACCGAATAATACGTTTTATTCATTAGTATTATCCGTCGTTTGATTTCGTACGTTTCATTGCCGTCCTTTGCTAGATTATCCCCAAGATGTATGGAATTGTCCACACCCACCAAATTATATACCGCAATTGTTGTGTTTTGTCTAATAGACGTTCTCCTTGTTTGCGTCATTACTTTTGTTTTGCTTTCCTTAATGCGCAACTCGACTTCTTTTGCGACGGAGTCAAGATTGACAAATACCTCCTCAGCACTAGGGAAGGATCTTGCTAGGATGTTAATATCGTCAGCGTATGCTACTAGTTGGGTGGACTTGAATAGTAGTGTCCCGTTGGTGTCGACTGGGATTTTTCGGACGACATACTCTAGTGCCAGTTGAAAAGCATGGGGGCTAAACTATATCCCTGCTTTAAATCATATTCCTTTCGAAAGCTGATTGAGGAATCGGTTTGTATTCTCACTTGGGATTCAGTGTTCGTCATTATGAGTCTTGTTATTCGGGGAAGATTTGGTGCACGTCTTTTTTATATTCCCGGCATTTCTCAAGCACCTGTTTCACAGAGAATATCTGGTCTGTTGTAGATCGTCCGGTTCTGAATCCACCTTGGTTTTCGCGAATTATTTCATTAGTGTAGGGTTTAAGACGACGTTCAATTATTTTTGTCAATATTTTATAGAACGTACACAACAATGATATTCCTCTATAATTCTCACAGCAGAGTTTTCTCCTGTCTTCTAAATTGTACATATTACGCTTTTTCGTCATTCGTCGGATATGATTTCCTCTCCAAATTTTGCATATCATGTCGTGTAGTATTTCAGGGACACAGCTTCCACCGTTTTTCAGAATTTGAACGGGTATTTCGTCCATTCCCGGCGCTTTGTTTAGTTTGTGGTCACATAGGGCAGCTTTGATTTCAGCAAACGTGGGTTCTTCGTCCGTTGAGGCCTTAATTGGGATGTTGAGTAAAACTCATTTTATTATCGAAATAAAACACAATAAAGTTTTATTCATAGTCAAACTTAATATCACCAGCACTGTCCTCCTCCTTATTATAAGCTCCTTGCTGGGGTTCAGCGGTGAATTCTTTTCTACATCGTGGTGTTTCATATTTAAATGTTTTGAAATCATGCCGCCAATACAACAATTGGCGTGATAAATGGCTATAGCTCCAACCAATTTTTGACATGGATATGTCTAATGGCTCGACTCAACCAAAAATTGCGTGCATAGAAAATTTGTTACAGTGAGTCAATCTCTCTAACAGGCGCCTATAAAACCCAACTAAGCAATAGGGACGAAACGACAATAAAACTACTATACTATGTGTAGTATTTAAACTCGGGGCATCATCACAGTAAGTACTACTCGACGCGACGCACGTTAACTGGGTGTCTATCTGTGAGTCTATTTCTCTCGTACTTGTGTGTATATTTATATATAGTATAGTATGTATAGTAACCAAACCATATTGAATTCAATTTGGAATACTAGGCACGCAGAACTTTGATCACCGGGTTCCTCAGATGCCATTCCCTACGAAAATTATGAAATTTCTTTAGGGTTTATTTCCCGAGTTGGTTGAGATTTCTTTCTCTATACTTTCGATACGGTTGAGATTATTGGCACCTGATGATCGGAGCTCGTTTTATGGGATTTTCACCTGTTGGCTGTCCGGGTCTCGAGCATTGTGTTGTTGCTCTGTTGCATTCTGCGTCCTTGGGATGTTTGAGCGAGAAGATGAACAAAACAGATAAGCAGTTTTGGGGCCGCGCTGCTCAGGATCTCGCTCCTTTCAGAAGACAGAGAGAGGAAGGGGGTGGTCATGGGTACTTGTGTGTACAATATGTATAGTATTTAACCAAAATTTTTCGAGTTCGTTTGTAACGGAAAATTAATTACATAGCAGCGACGAGTTTATGCAATTTCTTCGTGATACACCGTTCAGTTTAAGTAAAGCAGAAATGTTTCAACAATTTCTACGATTATGTAGGCCCAAAAAATCATATCAACGTAAGTGTGAATCAAAGACATATCCATGTTCGTTATGTACTTCCGTGCATTGGAGGTCATTTACACATTTTTTTAACTTTCCTGCTTTAATTTTTATAGACTCGTTGTGAAGTTCTGGTAAATCAGGTGAAAGGACAGGCCTTCCTAATCTTTAAATGGTGTACATACTGGCTGGTGCGAGAGCTATCTAAATATCTTCCTATCTCTGAGTCAAGGAATCCGGTTGTTACCCAACTGCACGCTCAGGATAGGAATACTCCTTAAGAAGGCAGCATAAACCTGAACACTGCTTACGTTGCAAACAGATAATTCTCTGCCTACTATGTGAACATCGACTAACAACCACGATGTGTACTCCGAAGGGGACCTCACCCTGGCCATATTGTCCTGCTTCGACCCATACACTGCAGTCAACATCCTAAGCACAAAAGGCACTAGCTCATAACCAAAATGCAAAAGACGACTGTGGGGCTTCGCAGATATTGGACACGCGCATGTGGTGATCATGTTTGTGACCGCTCCTTGCTTCGGTTTAGCTCTGGGTAGCTTGATACCGATTAAACAGCGTGGACCCGTTAAACTCCAAAAGCAGTTACTGGAATCGGCTTAGCTTTTGTGAAAAATGTTCAGTTCACTCGACTCTCGACGTACGATCCTTCGTGTCGGCGAACTTCAATGATCAATTACGGTGATGCACTTGGCGTGACGAAAAATTATCGCGCATAGATAGTCAAAAGTTTTCTGTATTGACATGAACTGATCATTTAATAGTTTTAACAATAGTGGAATAAATAAAAAGAAAACAAGTGAACAGCAAGTAGATAAGGAAAATATTTAAAGCTGTACGTAAAATATAAAGCAAAATTGATTTCTTCAGACTCATGTTATCCACTGGAGGTTAGACCTTTGTAACGATATCTTTTCATTATGTCTTAAGGATTTATGTCTATGAGCTTTGTCGACAATGTTCCTTTCCATAACTCGCAAAAAAGCGCATAGAGCCTTATTCTGCTTTTGGATAAGACTATGTTTACGTCAGTATCGATGATAAGCGTTTTTCATATGCTAAGCCGAGATCACACCTGACGAATAGCAAATACTTCCAACGAACATGTGTCGTGCACATGCGCATATCTCTCTGATGTTACGCAATGGGGCGAGAACAACATGGTGGAATTTGTTCCAAAAGTTGCACTTAACTTTGCTCTATACTGTGCTACGATTGGACAACTGAAAAGCAGACCCTTATAATATTATATATTCGGAATACAAATTGAAAACCGCCGTTTTTTTTTCAAAATTCGAGACTTTATTGTGCAAAAATGGTTAAATATTTCTTATTCAAAGAAATTCCCATCGCTAGCCATAACTTTTCACATCTTTCTGGCAGCATACGGATTCCGCGTCAAAAAAACTGCTCTTCTTTTGAGCCGATCCACGAATTGACCCAATTTTTGGCTTCTTCGTAAGATTGGAAGTGCTGCTCAGCCAGGCCATGCATTTTCGATCAGAATATGTGGAAGTCGGAACAGGGTGATGTTTGGAGAATACGGCGGGTGGGGTAGGATGTCCCATTTCAGTGTTTCCAAGTAGGTTTTCACGACGTGAGCAACATGTGGTCGAGCGTGTCGGCTCAAACGCATTAGTTGTTTTTTATAGCGATCTCCCGTAATGGTTTCACCCGGTTGCAGCAGCTCATAAAACATCATGCCGAGCTGGTCCCACCTAGAGATACTCGATACACACTAACACTTCTGTCCTAATAGAGTTTGGTCAATTCATGTACAGCGATCGCGCGGGAAATTTCGCCCGAATTTTGAATTTTCCCAATTCTTTTTCTTTTATGAAGTAAACACAATCAAATTGGATTGTTATTTATGAAAGTCATATTTATTTTCGGTTTTAATGAGAATTCTATTCAAAAACTTTTAGTTAAACGCAAGTTTTCGCTCGTGTCTGTACATTTGAAATCGGTCAAACTCAAGTTTGGCTGATTTTCGTATTTTAACTGTTGGTATTAGAACATTGTCCAAACTTTATTAGGACAGAAGTTTTAGTGTGTATCGAGTATCTCTAGTGCCACCAAATACACAGCATGATTTTCGAGCCATGGATATTGGGTCGATGTTGATGCATGGCCGCGGTTTCCTCACGATTTTTTTCGTTTTGGATTATCGTACTGGATCCACTTCTCATCGCCAGTGACGATGCGATATAAAAACACTTCCTTTTTGCCGCAGAAGCAGCTGTTCGCATGTGAAAAAACGCAGTTTGACGTTTCTTTGCTGCAACTCGTATGGCACCCAATTTCCTTGCTTTTGCATCATTCCCAAGCTTTTCAAACGATGTGAAATAGCTTGCTGAGATACGCCCAATGAATTTGTAAGATCTTGGTGCGTTTGGCATGAATCTTCGTCCAGTAATGCCTCCAATTTTGTGTCTTCAAACTTTTTAACCGCTACGGGACGCTCCTTGTCTTCCACGCCGAAATCACCGTTGAAACCATTCGCAACACGTTCTTTCACTAAAAGCACCCTCACCATAAGCTTCAACAATCATTCGATGTACCTCAGTCGCAGATTTTTTTTTAAATTGAAGGGAAAAGGCAAAACTTCCCGCAAATGACGCTTGTTTGTCTCAAACTTCGACATATTCGCGCACAAAAAAGTATATGACGCCGATAAAACTTCACAAATCTAATGATGAGTTGCTGGGACCTTTATTCTGTTTCAGCAGATACCGAAACGTCACACATAATAAAGAAAACAGTGTAAAATCCGAAAATCATGTCTTAATTCCAAATGCAATGTTAAAACATTCACCAAACCTATATCCTGAATCTTCGTAGGATTTTTTAATTATAGTTATTATATCTCAGTAATACCTCTCCTATGCAAAGCATTTCATAGAATAATCTTGTTTGACGTAGTCGAAAGCCTTTTAGAAGTTCACAATCTTGAGATGTAGGGCGAACCCACTATTATCATTACGGTCACCACAAGACGTCCCTTCATAGAGTGCAGCCTGATAAACTTCGAGAGTGCACTCTACAGCATCACCACATCTATTGAGAATTACCTTTGGCTTTAATTTTTTACGGCAGTAAGTACACTTATTCCACACCACCAATTGCCACAATCTCGAAGGTCGCCGTTCTTTGGAATTTTGGAGTAAGTCATCAGTGGAGTTACTGTATACAAACGGGCCCTCTCCGGCTCTCTTGATTTTGACCAGGTAGCCGTTAATCAAGCTGTCACTCGTCGATATTTAAAAAGTCGACGAATGACAGCACGCACTGAAAAGATGATAAAATATTGCGATTTCACTAAAAACAACTTGAAACATATTTCTCGGGAGTTTAAATTTATACTTGGCCTAAAATTTCAACGAAAAAGAAAATCGATCGCAGAAAATAATGTAAAATTTTGGCCCAACATCTTCTATTTGAAAGTTTCCCGCTCTGTGCTGGAACCTGGTGTCCAAACTCTAATAAGAGAGGGTCCGTTCCTATACAGTAACTCTTGTAATCAGTAGTTACATCATTCTTTAGGACATTAACTACAAAAACTTTACTAAGCCAAGTAGAAACTAGTATTCAAAACTATTGTGATTGTCTCCTGTCGTAATATCGTTTAGTTAATCGTAACCTAATTTAATTCACCAGCTCCCAACATTGTTGATGAATCGTAATCTGCAACATCGTAGACGCAGAAAATCCATAAATAGATCATTACACAAACAATTGTTAACATCAACACCACGTAAGTGTCGCACTCATTACGATCAACAGAGGCAATTAGACTTGATTCTTGATAATAGTAACAGTAGTAGTGGTGGTGATAGGTACATCGAAAAACCCAATTCTCTAGGACTACCAACGAAGGATATTAATACAGTGGTGTTTACTCAATGGCGACAGATTGAAATTCCTTCAACCGATAGTTGTACAACATCAGATTCGAATTCGCCGTGTATTATTGAGAAAAATCCCGGCAGTAATGTCATGGTCGAGGAGATTAAAAAAATATCGATTCGCAAACAAAAAGATCATCGCCATTCACTTCTATTACGTGGTAATATTTTTGCCAGGCGAAAACAATCTCATAATAATTCCACACTACGCGATCAATTTCGTAGTAAAGCCAAACATCAACGATCGGTTTTCTTCAATAAATATCGAAAATCATTATATTGCAGCGGAAATAGTAGTATGATGAAACTTCGCAAATCAATTCTAGATGGGATATGTATCGTAAAATCATCGAACAGTAGAGTTGATTCAATCAATGGTCCCGATAATTTCGATACGATATTATGTTCGACGCGTGACTCGGTCGACAATCAAGCAACTTTAGAGGGTAATTCGAAAATGTTCGAACTTTTGTTAAATTCAAAAGAATCGAATGCTCCGTTTGAAGTCAGCGAAATGAATTTTACGGATGGATCAACGGCCTCAGTAAATAAACATACTTCATTGAAAACTCTTTATTCGGGCAATGTAATTAAAAATCGGAAAATTCCGCATGTTAATACAACCGTTATTGAAAATAATCCCAATCAATCACAGGATAATCGAATTTCTGTTATGGATCTAATTCAAAATTGGTATCGAATGAGTGTCACTACTAAAGTGATTTTTGTAATTTGTATTTCGGCAATTCTATTGAATGTCCTTTTTATTATTTGGTTTACTTCGTAGTTTTTCTTGTTACATTCCGTTCATAATTTTTTTTCGTAGTTTAGTTTTGTAATACATTAATACATTTGTACATAATCACATAAATATAGAATAACAAAACATTATTAATGCGTATATTGTTTTTTACTTTTCTTCTTTCTTGAAAGCTCTTGCAATTTATTCTGTATTTGTTATTTCAAAATAAATATTTCAAATTCATTTCATGTTAAATTGTTTTATTATTCCAGAATACACCCCCTAGGAGAAGGCTCAGTAATCTGTTTAAGAGTAAGAAATAATGAAACAGATTTAAGTAATTTTATTTAACTATTTTCTGACAATGGATTTGATTTAGTCTGCAATTTAAAATTATTTATATATTATGGCTGTATATTTAATTTTTTATAGTTTTATTGTTAATTTAAAAAAACTTTACCATATTTTAATGAGAACAAATAAACTTTAGTTGTATTTGAGTGCATATATTATTGCTTTATTTTTGAATTTTAAGTTAAATATCACTTCATAATTATTTTATTGATCATTTATTGTGTGATTCGACCGGTAACATACGCGTTATGGGTCGACCTTTTGTTTAACGATTTCGGTTTCTTTAGATCTGATAAACCGAAAAATATGAATTCAAATATTTCAACCATGGTTACAGCTTGAAAGCTAAAAATCGATATAGGTACATTAAAGGTGTCTGTGGGACAAATTTTAAAAATAATTTAATTTTTAAAAATTCTATGTGTTCACAAGCTGAACATAGGGTATAGTTCGATCAACATAAATAACGCCAGTTAAGCGGTGAGGTCGGGTTACCTGCTGACCGACATAAGTGCATTATGCATTATTTACATTCATTTCCGTACGAACTAAGTTGAATGATCGCACACACGTAAATATCCAGGGTAAATGACTTGATATATAGGGTTATCCAATAAGAGGTGTTATTTTGAATAGCCCGCTATTTCGGTAGATGTCACTTTTGAAGCTGTCTTTTTTTGACATTTGACAAGTAGAAACTACGCCATTAATAAAAATGGAACGATACACGCTTCAACAACGCATTGAATTTATTAAAATTCACTATAAAAATGGTGAAAATTTGGCAGAGACGGTTCGTAGGGTTATCCAATAAGAGGTGTTATTTTGATATTCAAAGAAAAATGGCATTTTTTGAGATAAATGATCGGATGTTTATTTCATTGTAAAGAGGAAGGTAGCCGTTAATAATGGAAAACAACATCAGCCAAATGGTCCGGCGGGGTCATTGGACCTTATTTTTTCGAAAATGAGGCTGGAGCAACAGTTACGGTGAATGGATTGCGCTATCGAGAGATGATTAATGATTTTTTATGGCCGGAATTGGATGATATTGATCTGGCCTTCGTTTACTTTCAACGAAACGGCGCTACGTGCCACACAAGCACCGAAACCATTGATCTTTTACGGGAAAAGTTTCCGGACCGCGTTATCTCGAAGAGGTGATCGCAATTGGCCACCGAGATCTTGTGATTTAACACCTTGCGACTTCTTCCCTTGGGGCTACGTGAAAGATAAGGTCTACGCCAATAGCCCAGCGTCGATTGAAGACCTCAAAGATGGAATTCGTGAGACTATCGAGGACATAGGGCAGCCACTTTGCGATTTGGTTATGAAAAATTTCATGGAAAGGATACGGTCCTGTAAGCGTGGTCGTGGTGGCGATTTGTCTGATGTTGTTTTCCATTATTAACGGCATACCTTCCTCTTTACAATGAAATAAACATCCGATCATTTATCTCAAAAAATGCCATTTTTCTTTGAATATCAAAATAACACCTCTTATAGAATAACCCTATACCATCATTCAACTTATTTCACATACATAACATTTTTCCATAAATACCTGCGTGAAAGGTCTTTTTGTTATGATATGCTAATATTAATTCTTATAAGCAAATTTTTGTCTTTTTATTATGATAAGCAAATTGTGTACGGGTCAATGTATGAACCCGAGTTATAGATTGTAAGCATTTTTTTTTATTATAAATAGCATTAAAGTCAATAAAGTAGATCCTTCCCTTTGAGCACGATTTGAACGTATTTCTTTTCGTAATCCCAAAAACCTTTCCTAAAAAACCTATATCATCGGCTGGTGTGGCCGGTCAATATAGAACCCTTCCTTTCATAATCTATATCATCGGCTGGTGTGGCCGGTCAATATAGAATCCTCCCTTTCATAATCTATATCATCGGCTGGTGCGGCCGGTCAATATAGAATCCTTCCTTTCATAATCTATATCATCGGCTGGTGTGGCCGGTCAATATAGAATCCTTCCTTTCATAATTAATATCATCGGCTGGTGTGGCCGGTCAATATGGAATCCTTCCTTTCATAATCTATATCATCGGCTGGTGCGGCCGGTCAATATAGAATCCTTCCTTTCATAATCTATATCATCGGCTGGTGTGGCCGGTCAATATAGAATCCTTCCTATCATAATCTATATCATCGGCTGGTGTGGCCGGTCCATATAGAGATCACCCGCTCCACTCAATATAGACTGGAGCTACTGATCGGTGCTAACCAGGATCAACACAGCTGGTGTGGCTGCGTCTGATTCAACCTGTTGCCGAACACTATGCAACTTCGTCTATGAAACTGACATTTTATACAGAGAATGTTGGACGTGATTCAAGCAATCAATTAAATGTTGAAACTAAAGGTTGTCCAAGTCCATGTCCTTAACTTCTGGCCATAAAAAGTCAGTTATCATGCCTCTGTAGTGCTCTCCGTTGAACGAAAAAAATGGACCACTCCATAATCCGCACCAAACTGTCATTTTAGGAGGATGTATTGGTTTTTTCCACGATCACTTGCGGATTTTACGATCGCGATGCTGCTGTTTTGCTTGTATCGTGTGTCGAAGGCATTAGGCTTCCACGCACAGAGGCTTCGAATCGCGACCGAAAGTCTTTGCTGTGGTTACGATAATCACGAAGAATCCAACAGTCGATTCCTTCCTTTAGCGACTAGGTTTTTCATAGAACTAAAAGATCTTAAGGTACGTCCAGACGATGCACTTCACATCATTTTCGTGCGCTAAGCGCATGCCTTCTAGAATATTGCAAGCATTAAGTTGAATGACGCACATGCAACATTTGCGTAAAGGCATATCAAAACTACGTCCACTCGATGCACTTTTTCGTTCAATTTTGCGCATGCGTCAAGTGCAGGCAGTAATGGAATGGTGCTTCAAGCGCATGTGCTTTTTCTTGAAATTCGATAACTCAAGGCTAACCGGTTGATGGTCTTACATCATGCGCTATTGAGAGTGATTTGCTCGTTCGCGGTATTTATGCTTTGCAAGCGAGTAGCTATCTAATGAGAAACAAAGTAAAATGAAATGCAAAAAAAACGTTCTCAATTTTATTGAGAATTACAGAACATTTGATGTTCTGTGGAAGAACAACTTAGTTACGTATACATGTCATTTTCATGCGCTAAACGCATATCTTTTAGAAGAAAAGCGAATTCCTTCAGCTGAATGACACACAACTTATTGCTCGCGCTTTTCTTCTAGATTGCATGCGTTTAGCGCACGAAAATGTCGCAAAACCCTAACGTAGTTAACTTGAACTTTTATGCATTGTTTTAAATGAATTTCTGAAATTTTAAAGTTCCTCGCTTAAAATTTCAATTAGAAATTTTTATTTTTTGTATTACCGCGTACAAGCAAATTGCTCATATCAGTAGCCTTGCGCTATTGGCTGGGTCATAAAATTTCAAGAAAATGCGCATGCGCTTCAGGCATAATTCTATTGCGTTGCTGCCTGCGCTTGACGCATGCGCGAAATTGAACGAAAAAGTGCATCGTGCGGACGTAGTTTTGATATGCCTTTACGTAAATGTTACATGTGCGTCATTCAACTTAATGCATGCTGCTTTATTCTAGAAGGCTTAGCGCATGAAAATGATGCATCGTCTGAACGTTCCTTTAGAAGCGTCGATCATTCGAACCTGATTTTGCTTGCAAATCTCTTACGAAGCGGCTAACACAAGAGCAGCAGCAACCGCCTCATGTTATATAGTGAGAAAAACAATGAACCCAATAATCAAAGATGGTATCAGTGCATTGTGGTTTCTTTTTCGA
This sequence comes from Chorisops tibialis, assembly GCA_963669355.1. Classification (NCBI taxonomy): domain Eukaryota; kingdom Metazoa; phylum Arthropoda; class Insecta; order Diptera; family Stratiomyidae; genus Chorisops; species Chorisops tibialis. Next base: position 37,685,789 of record OY770264.1, on the reverse strand, counting down.
GACGACCATCCTACAACCTAAATCTTGCTAGGGTCAAGGTGTCATAATAAATTGTTTCCCATCAAATGGTCTACTCTTCGATTGACTAATTAGTCGTATGTTTTGGAATTTTATGTTAATGTTGTTATTCATTTCAAAGTGTTTACGAAGTGAAGTGCACATTCAGTGCAATTAATTCTTGAGTAAAATGTATGTAATGTAGTTATAATGATCGTATTGTTTCGTAACAAATAACTACAAGGTAAAACTTTTTATCTAGCACACTACCTGCTTGAATATACCTTGGTTACCTCAATCTACGAAAATGAAAAATTCGTAGATAGAGGGTTGTGCGAAAAGCTAACAACTCTTCCGCAATAAATAATGAAAATGTTAAGGAACCTGAAGTTCAGAAGGCCAAGGCCCGATTTGGGCTGTAGCGCCATTGAAGAAGAAGAAGAAAACTTTTTATGGCTATGCTTGTAGTATTTTGGGTAAGTAACGCGAACTCCTGGATCATTGGTTGGTGAATGTTTTCACAGTGCATTGCGAATTGAAAGAAAAGATTTCCGGATTCTACACTGTTACGCTTTATTATTCGTGACGTTTCGGTCTCTGCAGAGAGTTCGATAAAGGTCTCAGCAGAGACCGAAACGTCACGAATAATAAAGCGTAACAGTGTAGAATCCGGAAATCTTTTCTTTCAATCCTGGATCATTATTTGTTTAAAATTAACGTAAATTTAAGGAAGATTTCACAACAAACGCAAAACCATCAATAATACCATATCACTTTCCTTGTCTGGTCTGGCCCTAAATAACTTTGAGCTTTTACTAATTTGGTATCTTTTTATACACTGGCTCCTGTACTATTTGGTATAGATTGGTCTAGAGATACTCGATACACACCAACACTACTCTCTTAATAGAGTTTGGATAATGCTATAATACCTACAGTTCAGTGTGAGTTTAGAAGCACAAGAAGGCAACATAAGAAATGCGAAAAACAGGCAAACTTGAGTTTGACTGTTTTCAAATGTCCAGACACGAGCATTAACTTGTATTAAACTACAAGTTTTTGAATAGATTACTCATTACAATCGAAAATAAATATGACTTTCATAAAGAACAATTCATTATGATTGTGTTTACTTCATAAAAGAAAAAGAATTGAGAAAATTCAAATTTCGGACAAAATTTCCCGGGCAATCGCTGTACATGCATTGTCCAAACTCTATTATAAGAGAAGTGTAAGTGTATATCGAGTATCTCTAGATTGGTCTAGTGTTTAATGTAGTAGGTATACGAGTTCTTTCTTTCATTTAAGTACGAACAATTGATAAATCTAATAACTCAAAACCTAATAAATCAAAACTAGTAAGGAACGATCTCAATATTCTCCACGAAAATGAATCTGATTACGACTTATGGAAAATTAAACTACTCCTTTTTTCTAGTTATTGTTGCGTACCATAAAAAATTTGTCCAGAAAACTAAAGGCTACACACTTACATATGTATACTGAAAATTAACGTAAGAATGGATTTCATTTAAGTCGTCAACTTCCCCTTGGAAAATCCTTTTTATGCTGTGAAAGTTGCAAAATGCACAAAAGCTCATATTAAATTACATTACATACATGATTTTCATTTGCATAGATTAGCAGAAGTTATTTTTTATTCTGTGATAAGAGTTACCTGTAAACCGGTTCAAAATCTTTTTTATACGTCTCAAAAACTTGAAACAAGAATTGATCGTTTAAAATATTTGAATATATTTCAAAGTATCTTGCTTGGATCTAATATGTTTATCAGTTTATTTTCCTGCATTATATTTATCTTATTGTAAAATTTATTCGCGTGAGTGATAAAAAGACGCAATCTTGTCAAGTCACAGTCATAGATTCTAATAGATTCTTCGAGGAGATTTGCCACGCCAGTCTGTAGCGAACGTAGACTTAAACAGCTCTGATTTTAAACGTCTTTAAAGTAACCGATTTAAAAAAAAAAAAATTGCGTTATAAACTGGAAATGAATAAAAACCCTCATCCGATACGACTGATGAAATAGTATCGTTTCGAATGCAGATTGAAGTGGATTTTTTTTAAAACTATATTAACTCCTTGATGTGTTGTGATAAGGTGTTGTTGCAGTCGATATAATTTAATGCAGCATATTTTCTCATTTTCTTGTAAATTAATGATTTTTTAAACAATTTTTGTGCTTAATATTAGCAACAAGTTTTGGTGCATCTTAAATTTGTGCAAATTATTGTGAATTTATTTTTTTAAGTGAGACGTAAGGTTTTGAGCAGTGAAAAGTTTGAAATTTTCTAATTAATTTAAAATTGTTAAAAACAAAATTTGTTGGTGATTATGCCCGCTAATGATCACAAGGGAGAAATAAAGGTTCGATCAGAATGGGGTATTCGAGCTTCGTCGTTTTCCCGTAATACGCGTAATTTAATAAGAGAAATTGTCGAAGGTCTTACGTTGGAACCGAATCCGGAGAAGCCTATGATTCCATTATCTATTGGTAAGTAAATAAAAATGCTTTTTTTTTTGTATTGTAGAAATTGTAATACAGTCAAGCCTCTGTAACTCGCACAACTTGAACTTTTCTACAAATTGTACTTTTTTCACTACCATTAGCATGCCGTAATGGACTTTTGCAACTGGGAACTCGTCTTCTTATTTTCAATCTTCTGTAAATTAAACAAAATTTAATGCCATATGCGATTTGACTGATTTCAATTTCTATAAAATTCAGATCTGTCTGGTTTTCCAACGATCTAAGATGCATAAATTGGACTAAAAAACAATATAAAATTTATCAAAGGTGGGAGACTTAGTGGCGTAGAGAGATATTGGATAATTTATAAGGGCTTAGGATGATAACAAAAGTAGAAGTTACGAAGAAGTTGGCAAACAATCAAATATTAGCAAGACCGGAATAAGAGACCACTCGATTTCCAATAAACCAAAGTATTCATCTTTTCTGTGGGTTCCAAACATGAATGATGCAATATAAAATACAAAGAGGCTCATTTTTCGTCTAAAGCACGAATCAAGCATTGGTTTCTTGATCTTTCGCACAACTCTCTATCTACGAATTTTAAATCTTCACAAACTGTTGTGCAACCCAGATACACCTACGCAAACAGTACACTCATACATTCACAATGGCACTACAGCCCAAATCGGGCCTTTTCCTTCTGACCTTCTGGTTCCATAACACTTTCATAACTTATTGTGGAAGGGTTGCCCTTCGCACAACCCTCCATCGACGATATTTCATTTTTTATAGATTGAAGTGATCAAGGTATATGCAAGTAGGCAGTTTGCTGGAGTTATACGTCGATCGGTATTTCAACTCACAACCTTCGCATTAACACGCTACACCGTAGCTAACCAAAAAACATAACAGGGCTATGATTTTGCGTAAGGCCCAATCTTGCGATACTCTAGATGAAAAAAAATTGTTGTGATCTTAAGAAATTTCGTATGGGGAGTGGTAGAAGGCCAAATTTTTTTTTCACATCATGCTAGAGTAGCTATAAACACGCTTTAAGCAAAATTTAAGCTTCAAAATTTGGATAGATACTGAGAAAATCAGTGTATTGGAGTTAGTGAAATTGTGCAGTTTGTATGGGAGGTGGTAGAAGAAGTAGGGGGTTTTTAGTGATTTTTTTCAGAAATAACTATAAATATTATGCAATTGACAAGAAGCATTCACACTCAAGAATTTATTTATTTATTACCATTAGGGGAACGCGTGAGAGCACTGCGACCTTCTTGGCCTATTGTGCGTTTATAGCCCCTTCACCCTATTATAATTCAATAGCTTTAGCTAATTTGAGAATCTTTACGGGAGCCGTTTTGGCTAGTTCCTCCGTATAAAGGAAACCCTTTCCCAGATGACTGTGTCTTTTCCTAGCTACTGCTTCACAGTGACATAGGATGTGTACTGTCGTTTCTGAGTCCTCGAGACAAAGGCGGCAAATGTCGGTTTCAGCTAAGCCCATATTTTTGAGGTGGTGGTTTACTCCACTGTGCCCAGTCATTAGGCCGATTAGAGTACTAATATCCTTCTTGCTGAATTTTAGAATATCCTCCACTTTGTTTTTTTGTGGTAGGATCAGTTTTTTTGAAATTGACAAGCCTGGAAGTCTATTCCAGTAGATTTTATGTTCTTTTTCTACCCACTTTTTGAGTATAGGGTTGGAGTACCCTTTTGGTTTTCCGCAAAATGGCTCTGGACCAATAAAGTTTGTTTCTGTGCCGTTTTTTGCAAGGCGATCAGCCTCTTCATTTCCCTCAATTCCCATGTGTCCTGGTACCCACATTAAGGTTACATCATTCCTTTTCCCCAAGATGATTAGGTTTTGAAGGCATTTCCATCACACTCAAGGAACATTCATACTTTTCAAGAAAATCGAATTTTCGTAAAGTTATGAAAATGTGTCACTTTGTATCGGAGGGAGTAGAAGGATTTAAGCAAATCAGTTAATTTTCTTCGATCTTAATAATGATGCTAATTAAGTATTTATTACAAAATTTGAGCTCGATAAATGTTATACGTATCGAAAATATTGGTTTATAGTGTTTCGAAAAAAAAGTGCAGTTTATATGGGAGGTGGGGGAAGGAGTTAAGGGATTCGAATAAACTTTATATAATAGATCACATTTATGATAAAAATATATTCTGAATTTCAAATTATTAGCTCCTATACTTTCCAAGAAAATTAACATCATCATCAATGGCGCGACAGCCCAAATCGGGCCTTGGCCTCCTGAAGTCGTCGCCTTTAATCGTCTCGATCCAAAGATCGCGTCCTCCAGCTGCTAATTTTTAAGATGGCCTTGCTATCTAGAAAATAATATTATTGTAAATTTTTGAAATTGTTGTAGCACTCTCAGATTATAGTATAAACAGTTCACTCACACACACTTACCATTTTTATACGAGCACCTAGTTTAACAGTTAATGTTCACATTTCACTGCCATGGAATAGCACAAGTCTTATAACTCTTTTATATATTTTTACTCTAGATGGAATCTGAGAGTATATTGTGTTTGCCTTACCGTTTGTAACGCTAAGAAATAATGCTCGCACAGAGTCGCCAAGGGTACAGAAATATTTGTTGTCGCTCAAAAACCTCAAATCCGAGTGACCTTCGGTCCATCTGTCTGTCCGTCTGTCTGTCCGTCTGTCTTTCCGTCTGTCTGTCCGCCTGTCTACAACAGAACTCCCCAAAGCTTTGACCTATCGTACTGAAATTTGTCGTTTGTCATTTTTAGCAAAAAAAGTAAATTTAAGTTCATGAATGGGCCACACTCCTTCTACCCCCTTCCAAACAAATTTCATTAATTTTCGATATTTACAAAAATTGATTTTTCTCCGAAACCATTTCAGCTATTGACTTGAAAATTAGGTCATAGTATAATGATGTGAATATCATTAACGTCAAAAAATATTGATCTGGTCTCCTTGCTCTCCTTCCACCCCCTCCCATACAAATGCACAATTTTCAAAAATGCATTTATTCGGTTTTCATTGCAACTAAAAAAGCTACAAGAACCAATTTCTGTCATAATTAATATTATTACAATTGCAACTAATTTTAGAAAAACTATCAACTTCGCCTCACCCTTTCTACCCCCTCCCATACAAATTTCACGAAATTTTGGAATATAAATTAAATTATTTTCTTCAAAACTGTATAAGCTATCGACTTTGAATTTTGAGAAAATTATGTGCTATTACAAATATAATTGATGTCGAAAAATTTGATTTTGATTTGAATATTCCTTCGACCCCCTCCCATACAAATGCTCAATTTTGGTAAATGCATTTAATCGATTTTTATTGAAACTAGAAAAAGCACAAACTTAAAATTTTGCCAGCATCTGTCCCTTAATAATTGCAGTAAATGCTAAAAAAAAATTTGAGCTTCGCTTCACTCCTTCTATCACCTCTCATACAAATTTTTGTATTAGAAATTCAAGTATTTCTCCTTCGAACATATAAGTGCTATCGACTTTAAAATTTTAGCAAAGCAATGTGATTAGGATGTTGATAAGCAGATTTAAAATCATCCAAAACCTCCCACTTTCTCTACCATCCCCCATACAAATGCCATAGATTCAAACAAAAATTGTTCAATTTCCCACAAAATTATGAAAGCTACAAACTTTAAATTCAGCATGAAATATTTTGTATACGTTTGGTGTTAATACAAAAAATTACGAACCGCCTCCTCTGCTTTTACCACCCCCCATACAAAAGTCACTATTTACTATTCGAAAGAATTTGAGATGATATTTACCGGTACAATAAACTATTTCCTATTTCATCTAGAGTATCATATGATTGAGCTTTACGCCCAATCATAATTCTGTTTTGTTTTTAGTTTAGTTTTCCTGTGTACGTTCTTGGTTTTGATTATTGGAAGTACCGAATAAATACGTCTTATTTGCTATCATAATCCTTCTTTTGATTTTGATGAGTTCGCATCCATCTTTCGACAGGTTTGCTACTAGTTGGGATACGTTTTCTAGGTTATAGTTTCCTACTGTAATATTTTGTCTGATTGCGTCTTTTTCCTAGTTTGTGTCATATTTTTTGTTTTGTTTTCATTAATACGTAGTCAAACTTCCCTTGCTACCAAGTCAAGGCTTACAAATACCTCTTAATCACTCTCCAGAGATCTTGCAAGGGTATCTATGGCATCGCCATATGGTACGAGTTGTGTGAATTTGGTGCCAACGGTAAATTTCCGAACAACTAATTCGAGTGTCAAGTTGAAAAGCATTGGCGAGGCCGTCCCCTTGTTTAAGGCCGTTGTCTGTTTTAAAGCTAGAAGTCAGATCGTTTTCTGCTCTGGCTTGTGACAAAGACACGGTCATTGTCATTCTTGTAAGCCGAACCAGTTTTGGTGAAACTCCAAACTCCAATATGTGTGGTATGCTTGTTTGAAGTCGACAAATATCTGGTGCACATCAATATTATATTGCCAGAACTTTTCTCAGCATCTGTTTAACTGAGAATATCTTGTCCGGGATCGATCGTCCAATTCTAAATCCGTCTTGGTATTCACCAATTACTTTGTCAGCATAGGGCTTCATTTTTATACTCTAGATGAAATGTGAGACTATTATAAGTTTGCCACAAAGTTTGATGATTTGGGCTTTATGCCCAATCGTACTCCTGTTATGTTTTTCCAGAATTTTCGTCAAGACGTTATAAGACGTACACATAAAAGATATTCCTCAGTAGTTTTCGCAGCAAAATTGACCACCTTTTTAATATTAGGGGTTGGAATTAATTCGTAGCGTTTTACAAAAGGTGGTGTTACTCAAATATCCGTACTCACATATACAAAAGCAAATATTTTCCATAAAGCTACTGTCATGGCGCATCTAGTCCACTGAACGACATTTCTTTATCGAGTTTATAACATTTTGTTGTCCGTCATCAAACATGTCAACGTTCATGCCCGAAAATCTGTTTTTGCGGGGAGTGTTGTTTCATTACTTCCACATGAAGAAAAGTGCCGCGGAAAGTCGTCGCATTTCAGTAGACGTTTATGGTGAATATGCTCTAGCTAAGCAAACGTGCAGAAAGTGGTTCGCTCGGTTCAAAAATGGAAATTTTGGCTCGGAAGACAAGGAGCGTACCGGACAGCCGAAAAAGTTTGAAGATGAAGAATTGGTGACAATGCTCGATGAAGACCCGTGTCAAACGCTTGCACAGACGTCAACTGATTCGTTTGAGCAAAGCATTAAAAGAAAAGCGCCCCCAATTTAAGGATCGACATGACAAGGTGATTTTGCTCCACGGCAATGCCAGACCCCATGTTGCAAAAGTGGTGAAAACTTATTTAGAAACGCTGAAATGGGAAGTTTTATCTCACCCGCCATATTTACCAGATATCGCTCCATCAGATTTCCACTTGTTCCGGTCCATGGCGAATGGCTTGTCTAAGATCATTACATTTGTCCTGTTTGGCTGGTGTCGGCCGTTCCGTTAATCTATGTAATCTACTTTTGAAAATTGTACATTTGTATGGGAGGTGGTAGAAGAGGTAAGCGGATCGGAACTAACGTTCATTTTATTCACGCCACTCTGTACAAACTTTGGTAAAATTTTCAAGTAAATAGTTTTATGAAAAATTAATTTCCTTATAATTTGAAATTTCATGCAATTTTTTATGGGAGAAGGAATGTTGGATATGGGTCATTCACAATATATTATTTTTTGTTAAAAGGAGCTCGACAGCTGTTCGAGATTTATTTAGTAGACAGACAGACAGAATCTCAGATTCCTTGGTAACTCGTTAGGAGCGTAATGCCTTACAAATAAACACAATATACTCTCAAATTTCTCTTTCCGCATCAATATAAAAATAAAACTTGTCCTGTGTAAAATAGATTTCGGTGAAAATTTATGATGTATTGTATTTTAATGGTTGCGCCGTGGTAGCAGGTAAGTCGGACAATCCTGGTCAGATGAGAAGGATAAAAATAAGAAATTTTGTATCAGCTTGGAGGAGGAGGGAATTGATAACTTAATTGCGCTTAGTACATTGAATACTGAATCCGGTCAAGAACACAAAGGATTTTAGTGCCCGAAGTCCTTAAAATTACCGACTAGTACAATTTTATAATTAGTGAAATAAAATCGAAACTCGCAGCTAAACATTCGATTCTCGAAATATGAATTTTTAATTCATCATATGAGAACGGAAACCTGCTGAATTGGGTAAGAACTTAATTATAAATTAGGGGCATTGAGTCGAAAGTATGGGTTGATTTCTTGTACTTTTTTGGAAATCTCTGAGCTACTTATGTGATCCATTTTCAGTTTATTGACAATGCAAAAGGTACGTAGGCTGAGAAAAATTCTCTAAGCATTCATTCAACTTTGAACTATTTCGTCACCAGATTTCATCATATCAGATTGATTTCGTTAAATGATCCTAGAGAGGCTAAACGTTCGTTATTTTGAAGCCCAAACTTATATCTTACTCTACTTGTTCAAGCCTACTTACTTGCTCTGCTCTGCTCTCTCTAGAAGAAGGAGACGCCACCTAGGCGCAAACTTCTTCGATAGTCTTGGTAATCTGGCAAATGCGGAGGCCAGGAACCTTCAACGCTTCATAGAAAGCTTCGGTTGGTTCACCGAGTATGAGTCTCTTCTGAGATCCTATGGCATCACAACGGACCAGCTTATGGTCTATGTGCACCCGGACAGGTGTCTGTGAGCCACCTCTAACTACCTGTTCAAGCCGGAAAGTGATGAAATTTCAGGAATCATCAGAAATCGCGTTGAAAGTTTGAAGTCGCATGCAATTGTGTAGAGTTGCCGCAACAACAACAACAAACCGTAATTTCTCTCTTTAAACTAAACTATACACGAAATCGCATATTTGAGTGAAAATGTAGAGACCTTCTTTTTTTGAATATCCTTAAATCAAAACCTTGGTGAGAAAGCTGGCTTAATTGCAATATGATTGGTTGATTGGCTTTGAAGTTGTTAACACTTTCGTGCAGAAAGTTAAAAAAAATATAAAAATGCAAATTTTATAAACAAACATTTTTTATATTTTGTGAGGAAGTGTTAATTTTTTTCTATAACTGAAAAATAAACCTTTCCACGGAGGGAACTGATAAGAAAGTTTTCCAATTTTTATTAATAATACTACATACATTCTGAAAAGCATCAAAATGCTATTTTTTCGGCCATGTTTCATTGTTAGTATAAAGGTTGAGTTGTTGTGAGCTTCAAAAAAAAAAAATATTAATAATGAAAAATTACGCAACCAATTAGATTTTATAACCATTTACGAAGTCGCTCTTGATGCTTCGAGACGTCTAGGTATTTTGCGGAAGTGTAAGAAATACTTTTCTGCCTACAAACTAGCTACCATCTACATATAAAGCTTATATCCGACCACGTCTTGAGTACAACTCGCATGTTTGGGCTGGTCCCCAAAATCATATCTGGCTCTTCTTGACCGCATCCAGAAACATGTATTCCGATTAATTGGAGATGAAGCTATATCGGCCTCAATTGACTCCCTCGAGCATCGTTGAAATATCGGAGTACTCTGCAGTTACTATAGATACTTCCATGGTAAATGCAGCAAGGAACTAAAAGCCCTTATACCACCTATATTCAATGCCCCCCGAAATACTCGCCAAGCTGCACGCTCACACGAGTACACTGTGGAACCCTTGTCGTGGAGAACAGTGAAATTTAGGCAGTCCTTCATCCCTCGGACGACAGTGTTGAGGAATTCATTGCCAGGCAATCTCTTTTCAACGGGATACAACCTCCAACTATTTAAGAACAACGTTCACCGCCACTTGGAAATCTTCCATACTGTGTTTCCCTACTAATTTTCCTGTATCCCTTTTGTTTCCCCGTATCTATGTCGACTTAACTGTGCATCGCGCATTATTTTTCGATAACCGTAAAAAAATCGAATCTTCATAGTCCATTTTTCCAGTCATCTCCTGGCCATTTATCACAATGGCTTCCGAGGCGTAGTGCGTGCTTGCTTCGCAGTCAATAGGTCGTGGGTTCGATTCCCGCTCCAGACAGTGGGATTTTTTTAAGCACGAATTTTCAGTTGCTACTGGTGATAAAAAATTAATCGAAATAAAATGGGCAAACGGTGTAAAAGTGAAACAGGTCCACTTTAAGAAGGTCTATATACTCAGTAGATGGTTTCTATTATATATTCTATTATTATATATACATACATTCATAACAACTTTATTATCATCAAACTAATATTCTTTCAAAATAGAAGGATCCTTTAAATACAGAAAAGAAAAAAAATGCCGAATTTAGTTCTTCAAAAACTTGATATTAGTCTTTGAAATAAGTCATTCATTTGAAGAACAAGTTTTAGTTTATATATTTTTCTTAATTCTGTTCATATTAAAATGCGAAAAATTGTTTTGGTTGCTATGTTGTTTGCAGATATCAAAGTTTGCGAAGAGATATTTTCGATAAAATGTAATAATTTGCATATAAACACACTTGGCACGTGTAATGAAAAAATGTTATCAGGTCGATGCTAACGTAGACTTTTTACCGATTTTGTTTTTTTGAATAATCACGCTAAACTGGTTACTGAAGTTCTTTACTTTTTTTTCGGTTCTCGTGAAAGTTATTACGTCCATATCTTGGGAACTTTACTTACACAACGATATGTATCCATAATGTGCGAAACAGGACTATTTCTGATCGTAATAATGATGGTATGGTGAATTTTAAAGCAGTATTTTCATTGAGTTCAGTGATAATTTGCTTTTCGATCACCTAGTTTTGTGTAAATTTTTCTCTGAGACAAAATTCATGCAATTATATTTATCTTGTTTTTGATTACATCAATTTTGATTCTTAGTTCTTGAGATCGAATACCGGTCGAAGTAGATATATTTCTAATGTTCTATATTTGGATATCTAGTTTCAAGTCAGTCACCTGTAAGAAAGTTCAGCCAATGCAACAAGATTTTTGAAGAAAGAGATGAGTGACGAACTTTGGAGTATAACTGGACATACTAAGATAGGCATTGAGAATCAAAGGCGTAAGTAGGTATGAATCGGTCTCACATTGAGAACACCAGAACAAAACATTTCCAAACAAACTGTGGATTATAACTCTCAAGCAAGATGTCTTAGTTGACTAAGCACACAAGAACTAGAGTTACTAGGAACGGCTTCTTTCCAATTAGAGTTTGGACACCAGGCTCCAACACAAAGCGGACAATTTTCAAATCGAAGATTATTATTACCTTAATTTTCTTCGATCGATCGTACTTCTCGCAAGAGTTTTTAGTGAAATCACAAGCTTTTATCATCTTTTCAGTACGAGCTACCATTCGCAAATTTGTTTGAATATTGCCGAGTAAAAGCTCGGCTCCGTGCCCAAACTCGAGAGAGCTCAAAAAATTTCTAATTCATAGTATAACCAGTATGGAGACTTGAGAAGATATCGGTCTACGTTACGAAAGAGACATATGTTTCTTCTATCTCATACTTACTTACGATGGCTTCTACTTCTTCTACAGTGACGCTACAGCCCAAATCGGGCCTTGGCCTCCTGACCTTCAGGTTCCTTAACATTTTTTTTTCATTATTTATTGTGGAAGGGTTGTTAGACCTCCGCACAACTTCTAAACTGAGGTGACCAAGGTATACCCAAGCAGGCAGTGTGCTGAAATTATGCGTCGACCGGGATTTGAACTCACGATTGATAAATGTGTTATTTAATTTTGAGCATGACTCGCACGGGTTGCTCACACCTGACTAATACGATCCCTTAATATTTTGCATCGGAAATTTTCCATTCTATAAATTATAGACTAAAGAATGCGGTACGACGAGTTCCACGATCGAACTATGCACAGATTTCAAAAGTTATATTCGCCAAACTCAAGTCAACATTTATTTTTCTTCTGTTGATCTTGTATTTATCGAGCGATCCATGATCGACAAAATATTTTACTGAAATTAATGTTTTTTTCTTCTCATTTTCATGAGTCTTTTAGTTGTATGTAACACTACATAAAATGTTTAATTCTGTTTTTGTTTTATTTGTAAACAAATTATTTATTCACACATGCAGATTACGAATATGGTCTGATCTTAAACTACATTAATATCAAGGATATTATGCCGTTTTATTTTGTAAAAGAAACAAGTTTTCAATTTCACCACAATCATAATATATATGTAAAAATTTGCTTTCTTTCTGAGGGTCTGACGGCATTAAAATTTATGCAGATTTTGTTTATTAATCTGAGAAAACTGCGCTGTAGATTTTCATTAAAAAAAAAAACAAAACAATTTTCATATACGATAAAGAAGGTCGCAATCGATGGTCTAGTGTCTATGCCAAACCGATGGAAAACAAATTTTTGCATACTGGATTTCTTGATAATTTTCATAATCAAGACAACATTTCATTTGGCTTTTTCTGAATAGAACTTATACCGATATGAAATTATATAATGCTGCTTTTAAGAAGTCGGTAAAACCTGTTCAGTTTTTGCCTTTCTACGTCAGAAACACACCTCCATCCCATATTGTTTTCGTTTCAGAATCAATGAGCTGTAATCAAGTGTTTTGAATACGATTTAAGGAAATTTATCTCAACAAGGTTACTAGGAACTGGGCTACAGGCTTTACTTTTCAAATAAACTCGATACCTTATATGATAGCATTTCTTTTATTACTACAGGTGATCCGACAACATTTGGAAATTTGAGTCCAGCAAAAGAAACCATTGCAGCAGTGAAACGATCGATCGAAAGTGCTAAGCACAATGGATATGGACCAGCAGTTGGATTTGAAGAAGCACGAAAAGCTGTTGCGAAATATGTTGCACATCAAGGTCGAATATCATCGGCCGATGTGATCCTTTCCAGCGGCTGTTCATCGGCCTTAGACATTGCGATCACAGCAATAGCAGATCGAGGTCAAAACATTTTAATGCCACGTCCTGGTTTCTTATTGTATGAAACGATTGCCATTGGAATGGACATCGAAGTTCGCTCCTACAATTTACTACCAGAACGTAAATGGGAAATCGATTTGGATCATCTTGAAAGTCAGATTGATGATAATACGGCAGCGTTGATCATCAACAATCCTAATAATCCGTGTGGCAGTGTATTTACTCGGGATCATTTAAAGAAGATCATTGAATTGGCTGAAAAATATTTTCTACCAATTATTGCCGACGAGGTAATTTACAAATTTATTTTTAATTTTTATTTATATTTATTAACATTTTTTTTTTTATAGATTTATGAACATTTTACATTTCCGGGAGCCGAGCATATAGCCCTAAGCTCATTATCGAAAAATGTTCCAGTTCTATCGTGTGGTGGTCTTACAAAACGCTTTTTAATTCCCGGATGGAGAATGGGATGGATCGTAATACACGATCGTAATAATCGTTTGCAAGATGTAATTAAAGGACTAAGAAATCTAGCAACTCGCATACTAGGACCTAATACAATAGTTCAAGGTGCCTTGCCTGATATTTTGCAGAATACTCCTCAATCGTTTTTCCGAAATATTACAAAAATTATTTACGTAAGTTGAAGGTTAATCACACAAACGATCACTGAATTCCTTAATTTATTTTCGAATCAATTTTAGAGAAATGCCATAATAGCGTACGATATATTGAAAGAAGTTCGTGGATTAAAACCGATAATGCCGAGCGGAGCTATGTATATGATGATCGGAATCGATGTCGATAATTTTATGGAATATCCAAACGATTTACATTTTGTACAGGATTTAGTTAAAGAACAAAGCGTTTTCTGTTTGCCCGGTAAATGCTTTAACTATCCGAATTACTTTCGAATTGTTTTAACTGTTCCGGAAGATTTACTGCGCGAAGCGTGCCTTCGAATTGCTGAATTTTGCGAAAAGCATTATAAACGTGATACGAGAATTATTGAAAATGGCTTATTACAAGCTGTCGACCTAGCATAGAATTAAGACTGGTGCGTAGATGATAATTTAATGTGCAATTTAGATATGTTGTGATATGTGTCCTTTGTTTTTTGTGTAATATACGTTGTTTTTTTTAATGTCAGAGCGATTTTATATACTTAGTTGTAGTTTTTTTTTTTTTGAATTTGCAATTATTTATAGTTTTTTTATTTTTTGTTTATAAATTAAAATATTTAGTTTTTGATCAAATTTATCAACTATTGAAAAAGGCTTTCGTTACATCTGAGAATGTTTTTTCACCAATTATTGTTTTTATTGTCGAAGTTCGAATCCGATTTTTAGCCGGGACTGGTGGAATCTAAATAAGCTGGATCGGCTTCTACCCACAATCCATAAAATCGTTCATAGATAGACTTCAAGTGAATCATTCATACATTTCAACTTCATAATTATCTATAAGGATAATCCTTAACCCACGAAAATTGTGATATACATAAGTTCACTATCACAACATATGGTAAACATATTCACATTTCTCCATTTTGCACTGATGAAGTAATCTATCTTGTAATGTCATTAGTCCCAAAAAGTGTGAGCACAATTCTCTGGGTGCGATCCATATTTAGGCTAGGGGGGGCACTCAACTTTGGTCGATCATATTCAGAAACACTTGAGATGAAATCGGCTTGTATAGACTCCCTAGAACACCATCAATCTAGGAACACAAAGCATTTATTGTCGCTACTCCCAGGGTATATGCAGTACACTCCGCGAATTACCCTTTTTCACTTTTACTCGTTAAGCTGAACACGAGAATACTGAAGTGCGCAAGAGGTCGCTGGATTTCAAGTAAAAATAAAACTAAGCCGCTTTTAATTTAAAATAACCGCAAACTTTATTTAATCGCTTTCAACATTAACTTTAACAATTTTTGTTTACTAAATCACTTTCTCAATTTCCACTCTTTCGATTCTGAACTTCGACTCTTTCGTTTTTCAATCATAACTGCCAAATTTTCGCCTTTTAATATCGTTCTAGTCCGCCTCCTTTGGATATTGTCGGCTCCCGTCGGACATTGTCGGTCTCCATTGGCTGTTGTCGGCCACCGTCGGATATTGTCCGTCTTAGTCGGACATTGTCGGCCCTCGTCGGATATTGTCGGACATTATCGGCCCCGTCGGACATTGTTGGCTCCCGTCGGATATTGTTGGCTCCCGTCGGATATTCTCGGCCTATCGAGTCTATGAGTAATATGTGTGCAGAATTGTTCTTATTGAGAAAAGTGGAAGATTGCGAACATTCTATGAGCGACTGGGGCTGACACGTAACATTCCCCCCTCCTTAGCCTCTGTTCGTTCCCAACAGAGTTTATACTGTAGTTAAGGCGCTAATGACTTTTCGCCAATCTGACTACTCCTTTCATTTTCATGCTAGGTTTACGGCATTCTCTATCCGATGATGATTTGGTGCCGTCCTTCTCCGTTTCGCTATTTCGCTGAGGCCTTAGTGATATTCCTTTCTTGTGTCAATAATTGCTTTCTCGAAAACTTCAGCTCCATGAAGTCTCTTTCGATTTCTGAACAGTAGTTGTTTCAAAGGTTGTGTTCCCTGTTACCCGCTGCAAATGATTTTCTGGTTCGCGGCCGTTTCTTTATATCTAGGAGGAGGGTGGCCATGAGCGTCTTGTTGTGCCAACATTCAAGTTTTTTACTCTGACATCCTTTTTGCTACGTTACGCGTTAGGTTTGCACGCAATAATTATAATAATTTCCACAGTTGGCGTAATTTCCGAAATTGCCGCAATTCCCACAGTTGACGTAATTTCAATTTTACTTTATTATTTTAATAATAAGGTATTGTGATCGACTTGGAAAAAAAAAATTTGCTACCCTGAAATTTTGTTTTTTCGCGTTTCATGACTAAATTAGCCGAAAAATGCAAAAAAAAAAATCCGTCTGTACGCCGTCCGCCGTACGCCGACGTGTACGCTCAGCGCACATTAACTCCCAAACCCTTCAAGATAGAAAGTTCATTTTTGGAAGGATTGTATATAGTTGCGGATCTCAGGCGGATACCCATTTTTTTGGGGGTGTATGGGTTCAGGGGGGGGCGGAGGGAGCGCTTAAACCGAAAAATACGAATTCAAATATCTCAACCATGGTTACAGCTAGGAAGCTAAAAATCAACATACATATAGAGGTGTTTGTGGGGCAACTTTTAAAAATAATTTAATTGTATCCATTGGGGTGCAAAAAGGAGGGGCTAAGAACCAATTGTCGGCCGAATTTTTTTTTCAATTGATTATATCTTCGAAATTACTTACCATAAAAATTTGATATTTTGAGACCATTAAGGTGGCATATAGGTCCACTAGAATCAGTTCAGACATCGAAAAGCTCCAAACGGCGTCAGTTGCGGAAAATTACGCAGCAGCACTTGAAAGAGAGCTCACTCCGATTCTGCAGGATGACATACCGAAGCCTGTGAACCAAGTTTGGATGGATATAAAGACAACCATAAAGACCGTTGCGGAATAAGTGGTTGGGTATGAAGCTCGGCGCAAAAGAAATGACTGGTTCGACGACGAATGCCAAGATGCGTTAGATAAGAAAAATCAGGAGTACAGACAGTTTCTCGAAGGGAATACCAGAACGAAGAGAGAAAAATACGAAAATCTCCGACGAGTAGCAAATAAGGTCATTAGATGTAAGAAAAGAAAATATTATGACGACCAATTGAGAAATATCGATGAGAATCTTGCGAGCAATAAAACAAGACAAGCCTACAAAGTAGTGAAAAGCCTAAGACTTGGATATCAGCCTAAGACAACCCTCTGTAAAGACAGAAATGGCACTATCATCGCCGAGGATAGTCAGATTAAGGAAAATGGGCGTCATACTTTAAAGAACTCCTTAATCCCGCACACGGCTCCCGAACATCGGAGCTGATAGATCTCCAAACCTCCGACGAATGCCCACTGGAACCTCCAACGTTGGAAGAAGTCGAATTTGTCATCAGAAGCCAGAAAAGCAATAAAGCGCCGGGCATCGACGAAATTCCAGCGGAATTAATTAAATATGGCGGAAGCTGCACCCGAAATGCCATCCATAAAGTGACTCAGTACATCTGGAATCAGGAGCAAATACCGGAGGAGTGGTGCCAATGCATTATTTGCCCTATCCACAAAAAGGGAGACAAACTGCAGTGCGAAAACTACAGAGGTATCTCACTACTTTGCACGTCATATAAGATACTGACAAAAATATTAGAAAATAAGATTAAAATTTACGCTGACAATGTGATTGGGGAGTACCAAGGCGGTTTTAGAGCTGGTCGATCAACGACTGATCAACTTTTTACGGTCAAGCAAGTACTTGAAAAATGCTGGGAATTCAACATCGACGTTCACCAGGTTTTTGTGGACTTTAAACAAGCATACGACAGTATTGATCGAAACGTACTGTACAAAATAATGCTGCATTTTGGCATCCCAGCAAAACTAGTCCGACTGACCAAAATGACGATGACATCAACAACATCACAAGTCAGAGTCAACAACCAACTAACTGATGCCTTTAACACAAATGTCGGACTAAAACAGGGTGATGGGCTGGCCCCTCTGCTTTTTAACCTAGCTTTAGAATACGTCATCAGAAAGTTACCCGTTGACACAAGAGGTACGCTGCTTTATAAATCCAGCCAGATAGTGGGTTATGCGGACGATATCAACATATTATCACACTTTTCACATCCGCAAAAGAAATTCTACTAAGCCTCGATCAAGCAGCAAAAGAAGTTGACCTGAAAATCAATGAAACAAAAACGAAAATAATGACACAAACAAGGAAAAGGACCCCCAATAGACAAAACATTACAATTGACGAATATAATTTGGGAAATGTGGACGAATTCATATATTTAGGCACAAAATTGATAAAGAGTGGAAATGAAACGAACGAAATAAAAAGACGAATCCAGCTCGCAAATAAAACGTATTATTCAGTCTTAGCTATTCTTAAGGCCAGTTGCGTACACAGGAAGATCAAACTCCAAGTCTACAAATCAATAGTAAGACCTGTGCTTTGCTACGGATGCGAAACATGGACCATTACACAAGTATCCGCAAATATGTTCAACGCTTTCGAAAGACGGGTCCTGAGACGAATAATTGGAGCGAAACGTGATGGTGACCGATGGCGAACTAGATACAACAGTGAGCTGTATGATATATTTGACGAACCGGAGGTTTCCACTATCATCAGACTGCGGAAGCTGCAATGGGCTGGCCATGTACAAAGGATGGACGAAACTCGAATACCTAAAAAGGTATTCGAGGGAAAAACGGAGGGCCAGAGGCCAGTGGGAAAACCCAGGAAACGCTGGTCCGACTCTGTTGACGAAGACTGTTCATCGCTGCTCGGATTTCAAAATTGAAGGACGCGGTCATTGGACCGAGATCGCTGGAGACTTCGGCTACGGGAAGCCAAGGCCCGAAAGGGGCTGTAGCGCTGCGACGAGTACGAGACGAGAATCAGTTTAGATAGAATTTAATTATTGAAAGGGGAGGGTCAGGGGGGTGCAAAGAAAAACACTTAAAAATGAATATCTCGACTGTCTCTTAAGCTATGTAATTGAAACTTGAAACGTATACTAAGGTTTACTAGCGAAATATGAAAAAAATATAATATGTGGACATAATAGTTGTGGGGGGAAATGGGGAGCATTTAAAAAATGGAGCACTTTCCAAAATTACAAATCGATATATCTCAAAATTGAGTACAGATCTCAAATCAAAAATTTGTCAGATTGTATAACTACATAATGGTTAATTTTGGTAAAAAATTTAAGTTAGGGGGTGTAAGGGGAGGGAGGCGGAAAGCAAAAATGTTGAGAATTTTGAGTGATTTTTTTGGGGCTCTGGTAAAAGATAAAAAGTTTTAATTTTGCACGTTGTCACATCTATGTGATGTACATAGAAAAAAAATGGTAATTTGTTTCAAAATTGTTATGCACCGAAGTGGGGGTCTAACGTGCACGAGGTGTTTCATGTGCAATGAAAAAAACACATAAACTGAAAATTTTTAAATGAAATTTTTAAGTAGAAACTTGAAAATTTGCTAAATGCATTTAAAAAAAATTTCTAAAAGTTTCAAATATCAACTGGTCGAATATCTTCAAAACTCCTATCCCCTCCCATACAAATTTATTTTTTCGACCATTTTTAAGAAATCAATTATCACCTAACTATTAAAAGCTATCAATTTGAAATTTTGCACAAAAACTTACAAAAATAGTTAAAATAAAATTACGTTAAAAGTTTTGAAATCACACTTGCCCTTCTACCCCCCTCCCACAAAAAAGGATGATTTCGACCAATTTCATTAAATCAACTGATAACCAACAAATTAAAAGCTACAAACTTGAAATTTTGTGCAAGCACCTTACAAGAGAAAGGAAATAAAATTGCGTCACAAATTTTACGATTCCCCTACCTCCTCTACCCCTTCCAATACAAATGTTTGGTTTCGTGAATGTAAAATACACCGAATTTTATGAAAATTCTATGCAACTTCGTCTATGAAACTGACATTCTATACAGAGAATATTGGACTTGGTTCAAGCAATCAATTAAAAAACTATTAACATCCACCCACCCTTACTATCACCCCTCACCCTTCCCTTTATGAAAACTCAAATTTCCGAAATATGGAGCTTTTGAACGTTTCCGCAAAGTGTTAAATTGGGAACTGCTCTGCCCAAGAAGCCCCTTTCTCTTAGTCTTCCCTAACCACTCTAACCTGCATATTGACTTTCCACGCATGCGCATTTTGTCCCAAAAATAATAAAGTTTCGCCCGACTTGTTGGCAGTTTATTATTATTATTAAGGCCTAAATTATCATTAAATGGCTGTGTGTCATACGCTAATTTAGCTAAATTACCAAAATAGTGATCATTTATCAGCTAAATACTCTCAGCTAAATCATCTCATTTTCCTTATAATTTAGGCTATAACGATGAAGATTGTGCTAGAGCTGGAGCTTTAATAAAAAATTGTTCGTGCAAGAGAGAAGAAAAGTCATTTTCTGGCAGCTCTGACTTATATAAAATCTTTGAAGCGCCCAGCTATGAAAGATGACTTGCGAACGATTCCAAAACAGGACTAAGGATCTTTTTTCTTCTTTTGTGGCCTTCCTTGCCAAATGTTATTGCCTATTGGCTATGCTATTCAACTTTTTAAAAATATGACAGATGAGTGAGTGGCTCTTCTTAATTAGCAATATGCTGTCACCACGATGAAGACAAGCTAAATTATATTTAGGACCGCTGTGTCAATGGTTTTAATCCTCAGACTTATTAGATCTCGTCAATACTAATTTAAAAAAAAAACGATCGTTTGTATTTTTAATATGTTTGGGTTCCGTTTCCAAAGGGGATCATTAAAAAATATGTAGGGAATCGTCTTCACTACTTAAACTGGTAACAGCACTAGTTTTCTTTCTTTTTTAGGGTTACCGCTTTTTACCTGGAAAAACTAATATTGAGTGATAAATAAATTTCCGAATTTCAGATTCAAAGAATCGTCGTGTAGTACTGGGTAGCGCCAATGTCGTGGGTTTAAATCTCGGTCGACGCATAATTTCAACTCACTGCCTTCTTAGGTACATCTGGGTCCCACAAATTCGTAAATCGATGGGTTCGCAAAGGACCAACAATCTTTCGACAGTAGGGCATAAAAATGTTAAGCATCCTGAAGGCTAATGTCCGATTTGGACTAAAGCTATTTTCAAGAAGACTCAAAGATTCTAATAAAACTTTAACAATTTATTTACGTCATTTCACTTTACCTAGTAATTCCCCCTTAACTTACTCCAGTAAATTGCAATTGGTAAAAATTGATCACGTTGTTGCAATCTACTATCCGATAGTCTAAAATTTGCCTGTCGTAATCGATGTAAATAGCGTTCAACTGCAATAGCAGGTAAGAATAGTGGTTTGACCTCGCCCGGTACATGTTTCGATAGACTTCTTGCCTATAAATAAAAAAAAAACATTTCAATGACGCTAGTTAACCAATTAATCGGTTGTAACCTTCTCAAGATGTTGATGAGCAACTGTTGCCACTTCAAATATGCACTCTTCCACGCCCTTATCATTCTCCTTATCGCGTATTATTCGTTCCTGACTGACTCCGTGCTTCATCAGAACTTCTTGCGGGATATTTATCGATTTGCTGCGACCTTGTCGGGGTACAGCTCGCAATAAATTCGCTAAACCTTGAGCCTTTCCCAAATGTGATATTGCGTGGTCCAAGTTCAAGTCTTTTGTCTTCCAAATCTCCAGCAAGAGATAGTACAGTGATGAGTGAGTCTGCTCGGCGTAGTCTTCCATTTCTTTTGTAGTCACGAACGATTGATTTGGTGATCGATCACGTGACAATATCAAACGCTTCAGGTATACTTTGTTCAATTTGTTATTCTCTATTGTCTGCAAGGATTGAGAGTTAAAGGAAAATTTCATCAAGGAAACCGCACGAAACTGTCTTTACGAGTTTCAATTCGCGTAGCACTGGATGATCCATAACATATGAATTTTTCGTGTCGTAGCAATGATCGATAGAATCTTTCCAAAATTGAAGACGCATCCGTCCAGCCATATCTTCTGTAACCTTTCTACAAGTTAATCTAAATGATATTTGTTTTTTTATTTGATATATTCCTACAACTGAAGCGATCCGAGAAACTTCAACATTCAGAGCCCGAACTGCAAAAGCGTATCGTCGTCTTTTTTCGTCGCTTAGCAGCAATGTACACAAGAAATTCTCATAGTCGTACTGTCTGAAATCAATCGGTTCAACAATTATTTGATTATAAATAAATAGGAAACTTGGAAAACTTACTGCACAACATTAAGGCAATACCGCGGCCCAAGTACGCTGGCCTGTGGAGTTTTATTCGCGGCATACTGTCGGCAATGAAATTGATTTAGAGTCGGACAACAACACGTTTTGAATAGTTTTCCTATTCGTTGCATTTTTTATTCAGTAAATTGAATTTGAAATTGTTATTAAGCTTAAAGTCACTGTTTATGTCATTTCTGAAGACGGCAAATGTCATCCGGTAGAAAGCAGCTGTTTTTGACATATTGCCGAAAATTTACGCAACATTACGCCAAGTTAGCGACATGTATCCGGAAATTTACGCCAAGTTAGCAGCATGCTGACCTGTGAATAATTTTTAAAAGTGTGAACAACAATCGGTTAAATTTTCTACAAAAAATTTATTGAAATGCCTGTTAAAGTTTATTTTTCAAAGAAAATCACATTTTTTTTTACGGAATGACCTGTGTTATAGGCAATTTCGGCCTTTATGTGCAATGCACAAACACAGTTATTATGGAAAGTAACGGGATAGGGAAGGCATGAGAAGGGGAGTGAGAACGACCGTAACGTACTGACTGCTACTGATAATTATTTGCAGACAGAAACCATCTACTAAATATATGAACTTTCTAGAAGTGGAACTATTTCACTTTTACATCGTTTAACCATTTTATTTCGAATAATTTTTCATTGATAGTAGCAACTGAAAAATTCGTGCTTAAAAAAATCTATCGAACACACGAAGCAAGCACGCTGCCCACTACGGCACGGAAGCCATTATTATTTTTTAGTTGCATTTGATTGAGTTTGTGATTTATTATATAAATTCTGCAAGAAAAAAATAAAAACTATTGACTCGTTCTTGGCCTTGCGGTTTTCTGGAACTGTTTCTCACTTTTCATGTTTTTATTAAAAAAAAAACTTTTGCCTTCTAACAATGGTCTTGTCCTTGGCAGAAGAGTGCCCCTTTAGATAGATAGTGCAATTTGATTGAGATATAAGCTAATAGTTTGTAAAATGTCATCTTGTTCTTCTTTTAACTTAATTAAGGGCGGAGCTTAATGAATTGATTGCAGAGCATCCTTTAGACTAGTAGCTGAACTGAATTACTGAATAGAAAACGCTGTAATAACAATAAATAATTTTAAGCTCTCAAAATACCTTCACACTCTAAATAATTGTCGAACTAATAAGAAAATTGTTTTAACAAAGGAAACATTTTTAATGTAATCAATCAATTGTCGTAGCTAAAATAATTTTCTGGAATTTTTTTGAATCGAAATAAATATAATGGCGACGTGTTCCAGTAAAGATTACTTTCCTTTAGAATTCGTTAACATGAATGTAATTGATGCACCCATGATGAAGAATTATTACTGGGAATCGATGGATATATCTGGGTTGAATAGCTTAACCTTGAAAATTCTTAATACAATTATCAATTGTAACAAAATTTTTCTCTTGCAGATTCAATAAGGTCGCATTACAAATCACAAAAGGTCTCTACGAAGTGGTTTACATGAAAATTCCACCAATGCCAATAAATAGTCGGCCTATGAAAATCATCTTGCACATGCTCAACCTTGAAACACATTCTGTCGATTGGTCAATCAAGCGTGTGCAGCTATGTGATTGTAAAATAGTTCAAGTCCCGGTAGGGATTAGCAAATCGCGAAATATTTTCAATTGTCCGCATCGCGATCTGATAACGGTTTTGCCGATTTCTGGTGAAATTCAGTCGGCAGAAATTGAACCGATAGTTCTGAATATTACATATGGATGGCTCGGTGAGAGTATTCTAGCATATGAACTCACGTAAGGCCAGTGTGGTAAATTCAGTTGAGAGATTTAAGCGATGAACATTTAAAATTTTAGTGCTAATGAAAACTTCAAAATACAGTTCAATTTTATTATGAACGTTTTCGAATTTGATCCTTCGCGCTGTATTCTGACCAAGTCGTTGCTGCCGACATGCATTTTAAAAACAGAATATGCAATACAACCGATTTGGTTTCATAATCCGCATAATCACGAAATGAATTTTATAATTTCAACTGAAGATAAAAAATTGAAAATTGTGGAAAATGTGATCGATATTCCGAGCGGTGCGATTTGTCCTTTATTGGTTCAGTTCTGTCCGAATAGCTTGGGAGAGTATGAGGTAAACTTTGGAGTTATAATTTTTTTTTTAAGTGCAAATCATTTCTATTCTAATCAAGATCCTTTTCACTCTGGAATTTATGGGTATAAAAACTGAATTCAAAGTAAAAGCAGTCGCAACGAATATGTTCATACCGGTTCCGTCACAGTATTGCCCAAAAACTGACATATCAACTCCCGATGCACCTTACACAATATATCGCAACTATCTTGCAATCAATGTGGGAACACGCGAGAGCATTAACAAAATGGTTGTCCTTCACAATCAGTCGGACAATTGTATTGCATACACGTGGAAATGCAACAATTTGGAAGGATACTACTCGATCAAAGTAACCCCGCAGGTTGGTTCGTGTAAGCCGCGGCACTGTGTAGCCTGTTTAGTACATGTAAAGGCGGGATCGATTCAAAGCGTTTTCAATGCAATTCATTTGTCTTGCGAAATTCATCGATTCACAAATAGCGATGCAATGAATTCGGAAGTAGAGTCGTTGTTTTCACGTGATTCTTCTTTAGACGAGGAGAAAACGATCCAAGCCAGTACGTTTATAACAAGAATCTTCTTAAATGTAAACTTGCGTGTAAATGCGCTTTGCAGTCTCGATGTACCGCAGCCAAGAAAATTTTCAAGCGATACGATTGCAAACAAGAAATTAGTTTCTTCTCATTTCGATCGAAACATTTTCGATAAATTATTCTGGAGCTTTATTTACAACGAGGAATTCATTTGTGGGATTATCGGGAAGAAGTGCGATAAGAGCTATGAGGACGTTATTAAGCCGCGGACGAGCAATGGCCAACTTAAACGATCATCGGGAATTAATAAGTCGTAAGTAATGTGAAAAAAAAGTAATTACTGCTCTAAATACCTAAAAGTACACTAGTTAGTTCTGAAGTTTTAATATTACAATTGTGGCACGACAGACAATGTAAATACCTGGGCGACGAGTTCCATATTGAAAGATAGGCTTGGTAGCTGGACAACTTTGTCTTAGACAAGCGAGTACAACAACCACATCTGTTGATAATATTATCAATTCAATTTTCCCGTTCCTCAAAAAGGGCATAGAACAAAAGCAGTTGTGCCACGAGAAGCGATCTTAAGCATCGGCCGTTATCTCCCGTACCTGTTTATTTTTCTGGAATCCTTTTTAACTGAACCCTGAATAAGCAAAATTTTTTTTTTTTTTTAATATTTATATCGTATTAACTGAAAAACAACAAAACTAATGAGGTCTTTTCAGGGCCTCAGGCCTGACAGGCCGCCTCTTTCCGGTAATCCGTTACTATTTTACCTCCTCCGTTTTCCCTTCCCCGTAATACAAAGGGGCTATTAAAATCGCTTCTACTTAATAAGCAACCATATATGCATTTGCACTTAAACTGCCAAGTACAAAATTATTAAAAGAACTTTCATCAAATTTGAAACAAATATTTCATAAACTGTTTTAATCGAGTTTCCTACAATCTTTTAAGGTTGTATCCTTAAAATTAGAAAAGAAATATTTTTAAAGTTTAAATGAAAATGCTCGTTATTTCTCCATTTCCCAAAAAGACAATAAATAAGAATATAGGGGAAGTGTACATTAATTATAATGATAGTCGT
The DNA here is from genome assembly GCA_963669355.1 of Chorisops tibialis. Classification (NCBI taxonomy): domain Eukaryota; kingdom Metazoa; phylum Arthropoda; class Insecta; order Diptera; family Stratiomyidae; genus Chorisops; species Chorisops tibialis. Next base: position 37,659,678 of record OY770264.1, on the reverse strand, counting down.
AATTAAAAATTATTAATTGCTTTATTAACACTCAGTAATTTCTTGCAAATAATAAAATCACATTAAAAATAATTAAATTATTCGGATTCACTAGGTTTTCATGCACGACGTTTTTCCGCGACACCAAGTGCGACAAATGAAATCAACCAATTACACCAGAGTTAGCTGACGCGAAGTTTCGTAGATCAAGTGAACTCGAACTCCTTTAACAGAAAAATATTAGTAAAGTAAAGGTACATAAAATAGCGGAGAAAAAAAAACCTTCTAAATGAGCAATTTGTAGTTTCGTTGCCTTTAAGCGATCATTTTCAAATTTAAATTATTTTTGAACAGTTTCCCGATCTTACTTAAAATTCGTCACGTATGTAAATGATATCCGAATAGACTGGGCGAAACGTTGTGACGCACTTGCCATCGTGCATTTAAACCTAGCATGATATTCCATCAAATTTCCCACACTCGTTATAATTCTTTATTTTTTGATTTAATAACGTAATATCTACTTATTTTATGCGTAGTATTTTTATTGAAGTCTTACAATCCTTAACTGCACAAGCAATTGATGAACTCTCTAAGAAATGGCGATTTATTCCTGAAGAAGTTGGTAAAATCAGTTAAACTTTGTGTTTTTTTTTGTTATATTTATAATAGCGAATAAATTAAAATTTATGTTTCACTTGCAATTGATTTTTATTTATTACAACGTTATATTTTGATTTGCTTGGTTCACATAGGAGTGTCTGGACACAACCATCATCCTCTTTATGATGGTGAGCAATTGTCGATCCTAAGGAAAAAAGCAAACCTTTTGGCAGCTAGTTTTTTCAGGAACTCTAGACTTTCGCGCTACGACTCCTTAATTTCCGCACTAGTGTTGTTTCCAGGATCCTGCAGGAAGAAGTCTGCTGTAGATTCATTATACTCTGACCTTAAGTTAATCCTGAAATGGGGTAGGAAAAACAGAATAGAGGTTAATGCCTCGAAAGCCCAGTCCTGAAATCCATCTTTGAGACATAATGTCCTTCAGTGCGTTCAGAGTTAAGTCCGGATATATAGAATCTCAAAAACATATTTTTCCACTTAGTTATTGTTTAAAAAAAGCCCCCGCAGGAAGGTAGCTACTGACATATAGAAAGATTCGGCGATTCCAGTAATTATCCTCTGGAGCTTGCCAACTCCACAATGAGGTATACGGCCTTTGTGGAACTTTAGGCATATAATCTATACAGAGTAAAAAGTTGTACAGAAGAAACAGTTGAGTTGCCGATGGAACTGATAATGGAATAGTTGTACAAAAAGATGAGTTGATCGAACGATGGACTGATAGTGAGAGTAGCGAATCGACGCTAACGAAATGCAGGGGTCTGGTATAGCCGGGACGACTTGGTAGCACACTAAGGGAAGCGAAATCCGAGGGTTATTGTTTGGAAAAATTAGTAGCGATCTGAAGTGAACGAAATGCTACTCTCCAGCTTGGTCGTTCATAATGAAACCAAACTTCTTTAATAGAATTGATTAACTCTGCTTTATTGCCATTACTTTTTTTGGAAACTTGTTTTTTTTAATACTGCCCATAAATTCCACTAAAAATTCACATCTGTGTTCAAGGCATTTTCATGTAAGTACCATTGTCTTTAACAATAAAGGCAAATTGAAATTACCTAAATAGGCTATCCCGTCAATATCTTCTGCGGATTTGGAGATCAGCGAAGTTGAAAATATTTACGAGGATATTGAATATTTAGATGAAGATTTTTGCCAAGTAGATAGTATAGGGATAACTGAGGAGGACAAAAAAGATTTTCAAATTTCATTATTAAAATCGGAATTGAAAGACCTTAAAAACAAAAATAAATTGCTTTTATTGAAGCTTTTAAGTCTCCGCGGGAATAATCAGACATTGCGCACCAAATTAAAGCGCAAATCTAATTACAGATCAAATAAAATATTTAATCCAGATCAAATATCTCATTTGAATGGTGTTTCGTGGTCGAAATCCACCATAAGGTCCTCCTTAGCAATTAAGTTTGCTTGTGGCAGTAGGGGTTATGGATTACTTTGAAAAAAGAAGTATTCTCTTCCCTCAGAAAGAACTTTAAAAATGAAATTAGAAAACCTCAAGTTCGCACCGTTCTATCTGATGTGTTCCAGTTTCTAGAGGTAAAGCTAAGTGGTATGAGGGAAGAGAAAAAACAGTGCGGTCTCTATTTGGACGAAATGAAAATAGAGAAGGGTAGAGATTATGATACAAGTCTAGATAAATACTGGCTATATCATCTGCCTTGTATCCTTTGAAATTAATTGAAAAGACGAATTAGTTTCAATCGTAAGCTAACTTGTATACGCACCTAAGAGATTCAACATTTTCTATCTCAGAATCGCTTCGAAATTTGCTTTCAAAAAATACCAAACATCGATCGTGCTGGTGTTTTGTCTGATCAGTTTTATTATGGCAATAATCAGCATAGTCCTAACTGATTAGAACGCTCGACGAGTTCCAGCTCGGTAATCACCTAACATCGTGACATTTTGAGCCATCCTTTTGGCCGTAGGCAATCAAAGGATTTGTAACGTTTTAGCTGGTGGAGTTGCATGTAAGTCCGAAAGTTGAACATACGGCGCTTGATCATCTTCCGAGTCGAGCTATAATTGGGTTACAATTTCAGAGTGCCATTGAATCGAGCTCCATCGTACACGCGAATGCGTAACGCTCAATTTTATAATCTGTTCGTTCTTTCGTAAATTCCATATCACACATCGCGAGCTAAATACCAAAACCAAAATATGTTGCACTTGTCGATTCGTCAGCGAGAAGCTTTGACGCGATGTAGATTTCCTCTTTCGCAGCTGCAGATTTCCACTTTCGCGGGGTGATCCTCATCAATTCCGGATGGTCTCCACTTCAGTTTTCTGAAGTGCTTAAATTTATGAAAATTTAAGGAAATAATTAAAGTTTTTCACTTACCTTCGCCGAATGTACAAAATGAATTGTCATCGTGACAGTTCTCTTGACATTTCTTTACTAAAAAAGAACAAAACTAAAAGTTCGAAATTCGAAATTACAGTCCTGATGCGTATGTGTGCGTGCAACTTTTTCTGATTTTAACTCGTAAATATCTTTAATTTGCAGTACTTTTAAGTGGTGAAAATTTAATTTGGTAGGTTTCACGTACTAATGAACGGATTGCAATCACATTTGCTTACTTATCGCACGCTGGAAAATAGCAGGGCGCTTTTTCAAATTTAACGGAAAAGCTGGTTCACCTTGGCCGAACTCTAGTATCAGTCTTGTTCTTTCTTTTTCATAGAGTAACTCTAGGTTTGCCAAACTATGGAAAAGCGCCATGGAGTAACTATAGTCATAACCAGTTCATTGTCAATTTCTGCCACACTACGTCCTCATTCGCCTTGAACTTTGTTTCCCCTTCGTGCTGGTACCGGTATTGAATTCGCCTGGATGCGAGAGAATGCGACGATCTATTTTCTCATATGCCTGTTTTCTTGTACTGACATCTTTATGTCTTCACTTATCTCTGTAGTGTAAGATACATGAATTGTAGTAGATTGTATTTAAAATATGTAGTAGTACGAAATGACATGAATTGTACTTAAGATACATATGTAGTAGATTAACATGTTGCTGGAAATTTTCGCCAATTTACGTTAACTGGCAGCATGTTGCTGGAAATTTACATCAACTGGCAACATGACGAGTAGCCGGGGCATTTTGTACGGCGCTTGACAGCAGTCAAATTTCGGAATCGCAACGAATCGTGTGTGTTGTGTTGTTTTTGTGTTGAGCTGCAAACTACTCGAAAAGTTCCGTCCTTTCCGCAATTTCCCCGGATAATTTAGCCCGAGAAAGGCCCGAATTTCGTTATTATCGTAAGCTTGGAGTTGAATCGAACGTAGTAATTGTGGACGCGGTGCATTTTCGTTTCATAATTTTGCAAAGAAAACGGTCGGCGGAGGTGCGTTTTGCGTACGAGCGAGTAGCGTTTTCCCAGATTTTTTGTTTGATTGGCAGAAAAGTTGCGTAGCAATTTGCGCGCGGTGCGGGCACGCCTCTTGTTTTGCGTGTAATGACGGCATATTTTCAGTGATTTCTCGCGGACGAATTGCAGTGGTTGGTGCTTTGTGGGTTAGTGAAATCCGAGAGATATACAAAAAAAAATATCGGGAACGGGAATCCGCCCAGCCGAACGAGTACAAAACAGAACCCGAGGACGAACGACGACGACGTTTCTTCGGTGCGGTTTGCTGCGAACGTGAAATTTGGTTCGAGCCGAATCCGAGTGAGTCACGATGTACCACAAAAGTGGCGATTTTTCATTCAAACAATTCCCCTAGCTGTGGAGCACAGGGTGGTTTTCTGGTTCGGGGTTTCTCTCGTATTCTATCGATTTTTTTTTTCCTCGTTTTGTTAAGTTTTATTGTCATCGCGCACTATGTGAGAGATTCCGTTCTGACGTCCCTGATTTGTGGCGCTTCAGGTAATTGGCACCTTCGCTCAGGTACTTCGGTATTTGCATAGAACACAGGCAGTCAACAGATGCGGGTGCAAAAACCTCGCGCGCTTCGTCATATGATTTAAACTTTCGTCATGTGAATTGGGGTCTTGCTGATTGCGGAAGTGCGGTGGTTTTTAATTTTGATAGTTGCGATTGGGACGGGCTGATTCGATTATGCAGGCAGACTTTTCGGGTGACCGATTAATTTCGTCAGTTGTTATTTAATTTTGCAGTTTCCTGATGCGCTAGTCGTAAAGTGGAATGGAAATCACAGTTTATCGAGCATAGACAGTTACGAGCTACGACAAACTATTTTTTTTCCTCTATGCATCTTTAGATATGTGCAGTTGAGAAATGCTAAAATGTCCGTTTAAGTAACAATCGCCAAAAGATGCAGAAAAGTGAAAGTGCAGACGTGCAAACACTCCACCTTAGTTTCTAGTTTCTGCTTCGAATCAATTGCTCACGAAAGATTAAGGAAGTGATTAATTAAGTCGAATGATTATCAGCAAAGGCTTCCATAGTTCAAAGCACCATTTTAATACTCTAGATGGGATCAGAGAGCATTATAAGTTTGCCAAAAAGTTTGTAACGCTAAGAAATAAGGCTCAAAGACAAAATGATGAAGAATATAAAAAAAAATATATATGTTATGTATAATGCTTCCCAGACAATCGTCGACTGGTATAAGGAACTGAAATATTTCAATTTTATACCTACAGGATTACCTATCAGAATGGAGGCTGAAGTTCACTCAACTATGTTCAGTGTTCGACACTCCACACTTTTAGGATATTTTAACACATTATCTCAAAATTCATATGCAATGTATAGGAGGTACAAGGTGGGACCCAGAATTGAGCCTTGTGGTACTCCTATAGGGACGTAGAGTTCATCAAAATTTTTAGTCACATAGCTTTAGAGAGTTTTTCCTCTAATTCCAATCTCATCAAGTCCATCTATCAGTGTTGTGTGATCCACAGTGTCAAATGTTTTCATTAGGTCAACAAACAATGCTACCACATAATTACCTTTATCAAGTTCCTTGTTGATATATTGCACTTAATAGACAAGAGCAGCAGTTGTGTTGCTATTTTCCTGACAACCATACTGGTTGGAATCGAACCCACTTGTTTTTTTTAATATAATTTAATATCCTTTTGTTGATAATTTTTTTTCAAATACTTTGCTGAACGCCGTAAGTAGTGCAATCGGTCGATAGTTACCAGGGTTATTTTTATCACCACCTTTATGCACCGGAGTAATCACTGTTTATTTCATTATTTTCGGGAACACTTCCTATCCCATATTTTTGTTAATTACATGAGCCAAGGGCTGAGCAATTATATTTTTTAGGTCCTTGAGGTCGTTAGTGGTGATTTCATCAATACCAGGTGCCGTGTCTACTTTTAGCTGGGATAATGTACATAACACTTCTTCAGTGGTGGTGGGATTTAGAAATTCTAGAGCAAATTTATTGCTAGATGTTTATCATTCATATTAGCTAATAGTTCATCAGCAACAGGTGCAAAATGTTGATTCATAGTATTCGTAATAGTTTTCGAGTCCCTTTCAGTTTTATTTAAAGTTAATAATTCGTGAACTCCTGTTTTTGCGTCGTATTTTTTTCTAGGGATTCATTGATAACTTTCCATATTTTCGAAGGGTTTCCAGTAGCATTAATAAAGTTTTTGCTCAGATAGTTCTCCTTAGCTTTTCATATAGCTTGGCTTGTCATTTTCTTAAGCTTTTCGTAATCTATTTTAGTTTTCTCGTCCCCAGGACTTTTTTTATACTTCTTGATGAACCAACCAAAACTGGAACACGAATCGGAGATAAATATACGTAAGCTTTATGACACGACCAAAGAGTGTATACACGCGCTCGAAAACTTAGGAGTTGATACGAAAACCTGGGCGCCCATTATTGGTCACATTGTGATTCAAAAACTCGACATTGAAAGTCACAAGTTATACGAACAACAATTCGAGAAGCCACGAGAGCCACCAACATATGAACAAATCTACCGATTTCTGGAGACTAGGTTCCAACCGTTGGAATCTTTGAGAGACTCTAAACGGAATACACCTTCCATTTACAAAAAACAGGAGAAGAACAGCGGTTCATCTTAAATCCTAACTGATACGAGAAACGGATACAGCGCTTCGGATACGGACGGATTCTACGGTAACGACTTTTGGCATTCAAAAACAGACTGTGATTGGCTTCTAGAACGTTCGAACATTGAATGGCGAGGGAAGAGCTGGGGAAGGGTCCTTGCACCGCCAATCAGTGATCGACCGTGAAATGGATCACTTTAACATCCAAATGTTGGGCTTGAGCGTGGTCAGGTGGACTGGATCAGGTGAAGAACGAACCCCGAGCGGAAATACTATTCTGTACGTTGGTCCTGAGAGTGAAGCCGAAATGGCGTGGCAGTCGTCCTTACACCTAGAACGAGAAATAGTCTCATCAGCTGGGAACCAATCTCGGATAGGATTATCGGTGTGATGTCCTAGAGAGCACTCTAGAAGTTTATCAGGCTGGATTCCAGAAAGGGTCGTCTTGTACCGACCATACAAATACCCTACGGATAATATTGGAGTAATCCGCTGAAATGGGTTCGCCACTACATCTCATGTTTGCGGACTTCGAGAAGGCTTTCGAAAGCGTTAAGCGAGATTACATATGGAATGCTTTGCGTAGAAGAGGTATTCTAGATAAAGTCATAGCTATGATTAAAGAATCCTACGAAGATGCAAGGTGTCGCGTCTTGCATAGAGGAGAGCTGTCCGAGAGCTTTCCTGTGCGAACGGGTGTCAGACAAGGCTGTATATTATCACCAGTCTTGTTTCTGGTGCTAATAAATGACATCTTGAAAGCTGCACTGGAAGGTGGAGAAGGTAAATGTCTTTAATGGAGATTATTTAACATTTTAAGTCACCTTGATTATGCTGATGACGTGTGTTTGCTTGTTCGGACTTAGAGTCATATGTTCGCTTGTTGCATTCTAAATGCAAAGAGGCGGGACTGACAAATTAATGTTTAATTTTGCTTTAGAAAATTCGCAAATGTATAAATACCAAATACTTAGTTCCATATCCGTTATTTCTTAGAACAACCTGGCATCTTCTGTGCATGGAGTCAACCAATCGTTGGCACCTTTCAACAGGTATACACTCTCAAGCTGCTCTCACTGACTGCCATAATTCTTCTTTGTTACGGTGTCTAATGTAGCCAAGAGTGTTCTTAACATCACCCCAAAAATGTTCAATAGGGTTAAGATCTGGCGATTGCGCTGGCCATTTCATAAAGTTTATCCTATTGCGCTCAAATCAGATTTTAGCCGCTTTTGAGGTGTGTTTTTTGTCCGTTATCCTGTTGAAAGATCCAACGAATTGGCATTTCCTCTTCTGCAAATGGAAGCATAGTTGTCTCCAGTATTTCGATGTATCGTGCAGAGTTCATAATATCTTTGATCCAGTGTATGGGGCCAACACCGTACCACGAAAAACATCCCCAAACCATGACACCGCCATGTTTTATTGTCTTGACGGTGTACTCGGGGGAGAATTTGTTTGATCTAGGCCTTCGTACAAATTTCTTGGTACCATCTGGACGAAATAAATTTATCTTGGACTCATCCGACCATAATATGTGTCACCATTTTTCTTTAGTCCAATTGAGATGCTCTTGCGCAAACAATTTTCGCTGTTGCTCCTCCTAGGCCGTCTGGCTGGCAGATTAGCTTCTACTAGCCTTCTTCTTATTGTCGACGTATTAACACCGAGGCCAAGATGAAATAGCTTTCTTTTGACCAACCTTGTTATCTGACGAACACTCTTTTCCGAGATTTTCCGTGGCTTGCCTCTTGTTTCTTTACCTTCGCGCCTTTTAAAGCATTTGTTACCATATTCTGTGGACAACCCACTGTTTCGGCGATAACTCTGTACGTTTTGCCTTCTCTCCTCAGTTTGCGAATGATTTCCCTCACCTCTTCCGTACAGTGCCGTTTACGTCCCATCTCCTCTGAACTGAATTGGTTTGTCATTAAGAAAATAAATAACCTATCTTAAATAAGTCAACTCTAGAAACAATAAGGAGTTTACTTACATTTTCAAAAGCGAAACCAGAAAATAATATAACACTATACTTCCACACCTATTTTTTTGCACACTGTTCTCGTAGACGAATATTTAAAAACTGCAAAAAAAAAAAAACAATGAGAGCTGTAATTGCGTTTTTCCTTTTAAATGATTGGAGGGTTAACGGTAATTAATTTCACAGTAATTTCATACAAAAGATGTCCACAACTGATAAGAAAATATACAAATCAAAGTTTTAAATGCGCTTATCTCAAAAACAACATTTTACACTTAACACATTTGTACACTATGGTATCGATATACAGCTATGGAAAATTATCAAAAATATATATTCGGTAGGCTATAGCCTTGTAGGCGTGTTGGTCTACAATGCGAAGGTCGGGAGTACAAATCCCGGTCGACGTATAATTTCAGCACACTGCCTGCTTGGGTATATCTTGGCCACCTCAATCTCCGAAAATGGAAAACTCGTGGATAGAGGGTTGTGCGAAGGGCTAATAACCCTTTCACAATAACAAATAAAATGTTGAGGAACCTGAAGATCGGGAGGCTAAAGCCCGATTTGGGCTGCAGTGGCGTTAAAGAAGGAGAAGATATATTCGTTAGCGATGTGCAAATCTTTGTAATGCAAAATTCATTATTATGTGGACCTCAACTCGGAATTTGAAAGTCAGCATTATTTAGTCGAACACATAAAGAAAACTGGACTAACAATCAATTCCAAACTAACTATTCATAAATGTCAACTAGCTAATTATTTACGATATGAACAACCAATCCCAGAATGCTGCCTGCTCCATGATCTTCTCAATTACCGATATGAGTAAAATTAAACTAGCTGACCTAAAACAATTATACTCTAGTTCACTCAAAGGGCCCGTTAGTGTGCTCGCTATGCCATGATTACATTTGTACTGCTCTCAATTAAAATTTAATATACGGAATGCAAGTAATGAAGGCAAAATACAATATAATTCTTCGCCTCGGCAAATAATATGATGGCTCAATTTAATGGGGAATTCATCGGGTTTTTGGAATTACTTTCAGATTAGCACCAAGACCACACAGCCTTTGTGCCTAGCATGGTCAGCTGAAATACTCAAACGCCGAATCTCAGTGTCCACGAATCGAATAAATACCGGCACGTCAGACACGAGCTAGGAACCGGCAGGTACTGAGCTGACCCAGGTGTAACATCCGATCCAACTGAACGCACCGGACTCGTGCCGTCCTCCTCAAGGTACTCCTCCACGAAGGGAGGAAAATTTCCGGGATAAATGAAGTTCTTACCGAACGAGTCCGATAGATCTTTTATTAGCGATCAAAACTTTTTACTATAAGATTATCTGTGTGAAGAATGAGTCCTTGAATCTACAAAGCTGGTAAGCATTCTTACTTAGTTGCGGCCAAATATCACTCATGCCGTTATTTCGCAGGCTCATATCGAGTTCGGAATCGGAAAGAAGCAAGACGGGTTCTTGCATTAGCTATGGTGTCCTAGTTGCACTCATTGTAAACAGCGGCTAAAATACACAGGGATGGATAGGGATACGACATACGAGATAACCAAGGTTTGATTCCAGGAAAATACTTCTGGCAATGCAAACTTCCGTAGTTTTAGATTATTGAACGTTTTAAAATGTACCAGCCGCTTCAATCTGTTTATTGGAGAGATTTGGAAAGATAAAAGTTTGAAAATTAAGTTTTCAGCAAAAAATAGAACTTACAAATCCTCGAGTTGTATGAATGCATCACAAGTTGATATGATTGCCTTCCACGTCCTTATAAATTAAGAAAAAGAAAGGGATTTTTTTTAAAGTTTTCTCAGATTTGAACTAAAATTGCGTCTTACAATGCTTGCAGCCTCGAAATGAATCGTATCAATTTGATTGTGGGATAGGAGTATAAGTTGTGAAGTTGCACTGATGCATGTTAACTCAAGTGACGTTACGCTTTACGGTAATTATTATTAATAAATTACTAAGCGTGAAAATACAAACCTTATTTAATCAAAAACACCGGCAACTGATCAACACGACAGTGCTAACTATGATCTGAAAATTGTCATTTAAATCAAACGCATATTGATGAACGTAAAAATTAATTACAATGCAATGAAAAATCTGGATTTTTTATTGCAAGTTAAGTGAATTTTAACTACTTCAATTGCTTACTTTGAAATTCATTACAAATGTAATGAATCATAATTGTAATGTACATTTTACGTAATGAACTTTACTACGATCTTGATAAATTTCCATGGTTGTTGGTAAAATTAGTGAAATAGCATGTAATGATTTTTTTCACTGAAACGAAATGAACGTGGTAATAACAGTTGTGTAATGGAAATTACGACACTTGATCAAAAATTGGGGAATATTGATTAATTTTGCAATGAATTTATGAATTGCAAGTAAATAATGGCTTGTAGTGAATTTTATTACACGCTTTAATGAAAACTCATCGTGAATATTTTTCTCCGTGTACTAGAGTTATTAATTGTAATCGCGGTTAAGTGTTAAAAAATTGACAATAGCCCTGCCCTATCCACCAAAACCTGCTAATTGATTTCCCACGCATCTTCAACTTGCCCAAGAATAGTAAAGTTGCGCCCGACTTCTTGCCAGATATTTGTATAATAGAAACGGATGTGATTTGTAGATCATCGGATATCCGCGGAAATTGTGCAACGGAAAGCGATATGAAAATGATGTCATTTCCGGAATATCTTGAGTTCGGCTCTAAGTTGTTTGTTTCATTAAGGTAAACAAATTTTGTAAAGAGCTGTTTTTACCCATGGATATTTTTATAACACGGTTAGTCCGATGTACGTAACAATGTGGCGGCTTATACTGCATCGCTACTACCCGACTAAGCCGTTGGGTGTAGAAAGCTGAGTGGCCAGCACGGTCGCTTTGCAACTCGAAATCCCCGGGTTCTAATCTCACTACCTGCACGCTATTCCCTTAGCGTCTAAGTCAGGGCCTGCTTTCACAAGCCTTACTGACAAGTCCGTCGTAAGCAAGCCTGGGACGAAACGCAACACAGCGTTGTAGCCGCTCACACGCTACAACAAGGTGATGAATTACATAACCTAGCGGAGAGTAGTTAAACAATAAATTCTTAAAACGTTTTTTTCGGTTTATAATACCATTGACAGACGAAAGCGTTCAAAGTACTTTGCTTGAATAGCAAAGTACTTTGCACTTTTAGTAGTGACAGACGCGAATCCGAAGTACCTGTCAGTCGGCGCAATTTGAAGTGAAGTTTGAAATTTGAAAAACAATTGGAAAACAATCTAAAGGAAGTGTAAGGATATATATATATATATATTATATGTGAAGGATATTATATTATTCAAAGACGTGAGTGCAGTGCCAGTGAATGTGTATGTCAGTTATTAAGTATTGAAATGACATTTCACACAGAAATATTTTGACAGTTCACACTGGAAATTCCAATTTTTTCCAGTTAGTTTAACTATTGAACCATAGGGGCGTTGTAATCGCATGTATTTTCTCACTAAACTCGATTGACGAATCGTTTTCGGAAAGTTGATTGGAAAGTGCTTTCGTTCAAAGTCGTGGCGACACACAACACTCGGAAAGTCCTTTCGCAGGCGAAAGTACTTTGAACGCTTTCGTCTGTCAATGGTATAACTCTTTCCCGAAATTCGGAGTCGATAGTCATTTGCAATTCTGGACATGCGGTTGTGCGTGAAATTGTTAAAGAAAGAGACCTATACGGAAATCTTGAAAGCGATGAAAGGACTCAATCTACGATTGCAGCAAAATCTGGAACGAGCTGAATTCAGGCATGTTCTCATGGAAATCGTGATTCGAATCGAATTGTAATGCCTTCGGTTGCATATTACGGATAATTATCATTACCGAGACAAATGATTCATTACAAAAAAATTACTTAATTCTCCATAATTTTCATAAAGCGAAATTCGTCTGCTTCCTATACTTAAGTGTTGTTTTGCACAAATATTGTCATTGCGTCTCTTATTTCAGTTGAAGTGCATTGTTCCATTTGCGATAAGAATCAAATTTCTATTCAAATAGACTGAGATGATGTTTTGTGATTACAATTTAAGATATTAAGCGTTGATTACACTTTTTCAAGATCCCCACGTCGTTTACAATATACTTTTTTGTATCAATTGGTAGCAGTTTTGTTTTAATGAATGGGAAAGATGATAGCTTCTCGTAAGTAGCACTTGCCTACATGTCTTTCCAGGATATGAATGGCAGAGTTTTAATTGGATCAGATGCCTCATAAAATAAGAAGTTATTGGAAACATACTGAAGGATGAATTATTATACATAATTACTTTCTTTTGGCAGTGCCACTTATTTATTATCAGTTAAATATGGAATTTAATTAGTTATTTACTAGTTATGTCGCTACACCCCATACTTATCGATTCGCTTCCGCCCAGTTTGACAATCTTAGAAATGCTGTCTGTGCCATTAAATTCCTTCCAGTGCTTTCGAGGCTTATCGACTGATCCTTATACGTTTAGTATGATACTCTACATCTAATGATTCGATATTTATCTAAAATAGCTTAATAATAATAATTTATTCATCAAGAAATTGATTACTACATTTATGTACATAAGAAATAATGAACAGTTGGAAACAATAAAAAAATCAAAATCAAATTGAAAAGGAATTAGATAGACACAAAAATTTAAACTTTTTACAGAATCAAACATAATAAACCTCAAGAAGCTGATTTTTTACTTGTGTACTCATGTGTAAATCCAATTGCGAGAAGTGGTTATTGAATTCTCTTAACATGTATGAATCCGGTTCATAAAACCCGTAGTTCGTGCGATACTGCGGAATTCTACAAAGCTCAGCCATTTGTCAGAGTCAATTATACCTGAAATAACTTTAAAACCAAAAAGAACTCTTGCATGTATCCGCATTTTCTCTAGGAAATTCATAGACATCAGATTTAAACGGTCAACATATGGCGGTAATCTGAGTGGAACGGACCAGGGAAGACCCTGAAGGACAAACCTTAAGAACCGACGCTGAACTGCTTCGATTCTATCTATGTGAATGAAATAAAATGGCGACCAGATCGGACTAGCATATTCTAGGATAGATCGGACGAAAGCACAATATAAAATTTTCGTTGTAAAGAAATCATTAAATTCTTTCGATTGTCTCCTTACGAAACCGAGGAAAGCGTTCGCTTTACCAGCAATGTGATTCACATGATCATCAAAGGTAAAATTACAGTTGAATAGTACGCCCAAATCACGTCTTTGTCAGAGCGAAGTAAAGAGCATCCACCTACAACATAGTCAAAATTAAGTGACATTCTGTTCAAACAGTAGTGCACTTATTAATGTTGAGATGTAAATTGTTAAGTAAGCACCAGTCATGAAAACGCGAGATATCACTTTGCAATAATAAACAATCATTGCTGCTGGAGATAATCTTAAAGATTTTTGCGTCATCGGCATTGAGAAGAATGTTCGAGTTAGGAGATATACGAACTCACGTCATTAATAAAGAGAAGGAATAGAAGTGGACCCAGATGGCTGCCTTGCGGAATGCCTGAAGTATTAAATATTTCAGAAGATAAGTCTCCGCGAAAGTTTACTTTCTGAATGCAATCACTAAGATACGACTTCATCCAAAGGACGAAGATATCAGGAAAACCAAGCAGGCGGAGCTTATGCAAAAGAATATTATGGTCAATTTTGTCAAAGTTCTCACTAAGGCCAGTGTACTTATATGTAATCGACCTGCTTCCCGTTTTCAATAGCAGAAAGACAGAAGTTCGATAATCCATAAGATTAGATTGAAACAAAAGATTTCCTGATTCTACACTGTTACGCTTTATTATTCGTGACGTTTCGGTCTCTGCTGAGACCTTTATCAAACTGTGGCAGTTTGATAAAGGTCTCAGCAGAGACCGAAACGTCACACTGTTACGCTTTATTATTCGTGACGTTTCGGTCTCTGCTGAGACCCTTATTAAACTGTGGCAGTTTGATAAAGGTCTCAGCAGAGACCGAAACGTCACGAATAATAAAGCGTAACAGTGTAGAATCCGGAAATCTTTTCTTTCATTCAAAATGCACTGTGAAAACATTCACCAATCCATAAGATTAGTTACAGGGGATCTGCCTTTGACAAAGCCATGCTGGAATGATCCAATAATCGACTTGAAATGAAAATAAATTACATCACACAGAATGGATTCAAATAGCTTCGCAATACATGGAAGATTCGCTATAGGCCTGTAATTACTTACATTATCTCTTTTGCCAGAGTTAAGCAAGGGAATTATAGTTAAGTATTTCCATGACATAGGAAAAAGTCCTCTATGAAGCGATGAATTAAGCATACAGAGGTGGACAAAAGTCTACTGCAGCACCTTATATTGAGGTTTTGGTTAATTGGAAGCTTTAATCAAAAATCCATTGATGCACATTTTTTCAGTAACGTAAATATATTTATAAAAAAACAAAAACTTTTCATAACAAACTTAAAGAGAAATTCATAAAAACGTTAAAAATTGAATGGACAAAAGTTTACGGCAGTCAGTGCTGGCTGACTTATACACAAAAAATTTCCAACTAAACGTATCGGAATTTTTAAAATTATTTGCTGGCTTAATACTTGGTTGGACTCCCTTTAGCATCAATTACTGTTTGCAGTCTTCGGGGCATAGAAGCGACTAAATTACCAGTTTCTGCGGATGTCATTTTCTCCCATTCTGTAATGAGCGTTTATTTCAACAATTTTTTATTTGTTATGCAACATTTCCGAAATTTCCGCTCCAGAAGCTCCCATACATGTTCTATTGCGTTTAAATCCGGGCTTTGGGGAGGCGTATTCAGCTGCCTGGGAGCGTAGTAGTACAACAACCAGTTCTTGACGAAAAGTGCTATGTGCTTCGGATCATTGTCCTGTTTGGAAAATCCACACAGGCACAACTTCTCAACTGATGGCCTTAAATATTGTTCCAACAGGCTCTTGTAAACATAGCGGTCTATAGTAGTATCAAAAAAAACCAATCTGCCGACCCCAGATGCAGCTATGGCTCCCCAAACCATAACTTTACCTCCACCGTGCTTGACAGTAGGAATCAAATTTTTGGTCTCTAAAGCCGTATTCTTTTTTCTCCATATTTTACTGCAACTACCAGACCCAAACATGTTACATTTCGACTCATCGATAAAAAGGACTCGATTCCAAAAGTCAATGTCCTTGTTGATATGGGCCTTGGCGAACTCTAAGCGCAGAAGTTGGTTTTTTACGTGGAGTTCTGCTTTGAAACCCATTAGAATTTAATGCTCTCGAGATTGTTCTTGCATAGACATCCTTTTTCCTTACCGCAGCCACTTGTTTCTCCAAATCTAGAGCACTTATTTTTGGATTTTTGTTCACTTCTTTTAAAATTGCATTTCGAATTGAAAGAAAAGATTTCCGGATTCTTCACTGTTACGCTTTATTATGCGTGACGTTTCGGCCTGTGCTGAGACCTTTATCAAACTGATCGAAAATTACAAAAAAAAATTATTATGTAGAAAAGGGGGGTTAATTGAGTGTGGGAAGGGTAATTAAGGTTAAATTAGTGAATTAATTAGCATCAAGTAGTTAAATTAGTCAAGGATTTCTGGGTACGGATTTTGTTCTTACTAAGAAATTTCTTATCGCGATGACATTTTGCGGTCCTTACAGTTCGAAACTAGCGATAAACTTATAATAGAGTAGCTGCACATGTACTGAATGATGGTAAGAGCAAATAAACAAATTTTGAAGAAATACCGTTAGGTTTAGTTGGAAATTTTTTGTGTATAAGTCAGCCAGCACTGACTGCCGTAGACTTTTGTCCATTCAATTTTTTATGTTTTTATGAAATTCTCTGGTAAAATCTTCACTCCGGAAAAGATCAGATGGGCGATCAACACCTTCAAACCCTATAAATCAGCCGGAGTAGATAAAATATTCTCCGCATTATTGCAGAAGGGGTTAGAGATCCTAATGCCAATAATGATAAGGATCTTTAAAGCCAGCTTTATATGGGGATACATCCCAAAAATCTGGAGGAAAGCGAGAGTGGTATTTGTACCGAAGGCAGGGAACCGTCCTAGCGAACAGCCAAAGTCATATCGCCCTATAAGTCTTACCTCCTTCTTTGTCAAAACGATGGAGAAATTAGTGGACATCCACATAAGAACGGGACCTAACAAGGTCTGTCTTAATAACAACCAACGTGCCTACCAAAAAGGCAAATCAACAGAGTCAGTCCTTCATGGTTTGGTAAGACAAATCGAAAAGGCAAAAGACTATAAAGAAATTGCCCTTTGTGCATTCCTAGATATAGAAGGATCATTTGACAATACTCCCCATGAAGCCATAATAGCGGCAGCTAGGAAAAAGGGTTTGGAAACGGCCACGATGAAATGGATACACGCCATGCTGAAGAGCCGAGTGACAACCACGGATCTAGGTGATAGCACAGTGACTGCACAGACCTATAGAGGATGTCCTCAAGGTGGGGTACTATCCCCACTACTTTGGTCAATTGTAGTAGATGAGCTTCTGGACCGTCTAACAGACCAGGGATACGAGGCAATAGGATATGCTGATGACCTTGTCATTATCATTAGAGGCAAATATGATTCAATAATATCGGAAAGAATACAATCAGCCTTAGAGGTGATAATGAACTGATGTCAGTCTAAGAACTTGAACATTAACCCAAGTAATACTGAGATAGTACCATTCACAAATAGAAGGAAAAACCACATTGTACCTCCTTCAATAAATGGAACAATAATACCCTTTTCAGATGAGGTAAAATATCTAGGTGTAATACTGGATAGCAAACTCAACTGGAACAAACATATAGAATGGACTCATGCCAAAGCACTAAAGGCATTTTGGGCCTGTAAAAGCTTATTTGGCAGAAAATGGGGATTAAAGCCCAAAATGATTTACTGGTGCTACAGAACAATCATTCTTCCAATAGTCACATACGGATCAACGATATGGTGGACTAAAATATTACAAAGGAAAGCACGGCTTACGCTACAAAAAATCCAAAGGCACAGGTGCAATGAAAACCTGTCCGACAGCGGCAATGGAAATGTTCCTTAACATCCCTGGGATACATATCCAAATAAAAAAGGAAGCTATCAAAGGAGTGTTACGCATACATGAGAAAAACAATTATAAGTTAGGGGATTTTAGAGGTCACCTCAAAATCCTAAAAGACCCAAAAATAGAGGTTATAACTTCCACATTATCGGACGCGATGCCGACAAAATTCAACTTTGAAACCCCCTTCAAAGTTATAATCAGAGAACGCAAGGACTGGCAGTCCATGCTACTTGAAATAGTAGAGGGAACAACCATCTGGTATACAGATGGCTCTCGCACCTCTGCGGGGACAGGAGCCGGAGTCAAAGGTCCTAACTTCTCGGTGTCAAAACCACTCGGTAAAGAAGCCAAAATCTTCCAGGCCGAACTAATTGCAATGGAGCTATGCATCCAAGAAAATATAAGGAGAGCTCATCGCAATAAATCCATTTATATCCTATCGGATAGTCAGGCGGTTCTCAAAGCTCTAGCATCCAATAAACACGGATCGAAGATAGTATGGGAATGCCTTCAAAACCTAATCACCCTGGGGAAAAGGAATGATGTAACCTTAATGTGGATACCAGGACACATGGGAATTGAGGGAAATGAAGAGGCTGATCGCCTTGCAAAAAACGGCGCAGAAACAAATTTTATTGGTCCAGAGCCATTCTGCGGAAAACCAAAAGGGTACTCCAACCCCATACTCAAAAAGTGGGTAGAAAAAGAACATAAAATCTACTGGAATAGACTTCCAGGCTTGTCAATTTCAAAAAAACTAATCCTACCACAAAAACAAAGTGGAGGATATTCTAAAATTCAGCAAGAAGGATATTAGTACTCTAATCGGCCTAATGACGGGGCACAGTGGAGTAAACCACCACCTCAAAAATATGGGCTTAGCTGAAACCGACATTTGTCGCCTTTGTCTCGAGGACTCAGGAACGACAGTACACATCCTATGTCACTGCGAAGCAGTAGCTAGGAAAAGACACAGTCTTCTTGGAAAGGGTTTCCTTTCTACGGAGGAACTAGCCAATACGGCTCCCTTAAAGATTCTCAAATTAGCTAAAGCTATTGAGTTATAATAGGATGAAGGGGCTATAAACGAAGGAACACCATTTGATCCACTGGAGAAATTATTAGCAAGTTTTTCAATGTATTTCAAAATAGTGGTGTCGTCAATAAAAAGATTTTGGAACCAAGGACGAAGAAGGAAACTTTGACATGTATTGAAAGTTGCCAACGGATATTAGCGCCGTACTGCAATTGAAGGCGGTACGGAAATGGTTAGAAAATAAGTTGCTAATTGCAGTAGGATCAGCACTGACAACATCATTAAGAAACATACTGGAAGGACAGCCATCAGAGTTTTTCTTGGAGTTGACAAAACTCCAGAATTGTTTCAGTTTATCTTTAAATCATCTGATCTTCCTGTTTCCAGATTTTTTCCATGTGGGCCCTCTGGTACAATCAACGGGAGTTCAACTCATGACC
The DNA here is from genome assembly GCA_963669355.1 of Chorisops tibialis. Taxonomy (NCBI): domain Eukaryota; kingdom Metazoa; phylum Arthropoda; class Insecta; order Diptera; family Stratiomyidae; genus Chorisops; species Chorisops tibialis. The sequence goes on along the minus strand of OY770264.1, from coordinate 37,640,445 downwards.
TTTGGCTGGTGTAAGACCAACAAGTTAGTCACTATAGGGACGCGCCTATGCTGTAAGAATTATGTAAAAATATTTTACATCTTGGATGCTTCTTCTTCCAAACCATTTAAATAACAGTTCAAAAACTGTAAACAGATTGGCTACAGACAAAACTTTGACTTAATCACAAAGCTCGTTGTGATAGAGGCTCCCATCGTGCAATTGATTGTTGATTAGCTATACCAACAACCATGCTATACCCAAGACCGTTCATTGTTTACACCTAATTAACAATTCACATAGGATTATGCATAAATCCGTCATCACTTTGCTCAGAAACTATGACTTGGTGCAATTGAATTTCAAAGCAAATTCTTTACTCATTCTTTTTACGAGCTGGAAAACTATTCAACAAGTTCTGTGTACGAGTACTTAAAAAAACGTTCGAGCGTAAGAAAAAAACGGCAACCTTCAATGGTGGGAATTCACGCCGCGACCCACAATTAACGGGCCGCTGCAAGAGTTTTCCCTCTGTCTTCCGCGCTGCGATTGTTTTTCTTATCGCAAATCAACGCGTGATGGATTCTTTTTGAATGTCCGCTAGGAATGGGAGGATGGATAGTGAGTGGGGTGGTACGGCTCCAATCTAACATAACAAGTTGTGCAGTTTCCGCTTTAGGGCCTGCAATTCACATACAATTAGGCTCGTATTATCGGTTAAACTTATTCCCTTCATTTGCATTGTTGTGCATTTTTTAATCAACATCGCCAGCTCCGTCTAGCGATTATGCTATAACCGTTTTCTTTCTTGTTATGTATTTCGATGGTGATGATGATCATCATCAAACGGTTAAGCTGAATGACTGTTAAGGCCACGGCTAACCACAATAGGAATAGTTCGTTGGTAAGCCCCCAACTACAGCAAAGCGTTCAGATCGCTATAAAGCCTCGCGAATTATGGAGCGTCGAAACGCACACATATTTCATGATTCCACCTGGCCATCAAATCAAAAGCTGCTCGTTCTCAGCCATTCAACTTGGCGATGCTTCCATGCCCATATGTAATGCAGTCAAAAAATAAATTTTTTTTCCTTCAATTTTTTCGCGCGTTTGTAGAAAAACCAGCGGAGCTTGATGAACTCTGGGTAGCGGCTTGGACCTGTTCGAATAACGAGTTTACATAGCGATGGGAATGACAATACGAATTTTAATGAGAATTCTAACCTACAGTTGACACAGTTTCGTGCAATCATTGAGACATCTAAATTTCAAATTTTGCTATTATAAAACCTGAATCGGAAAAAAAGAAGAAAAGAATTTTCTGTTTTACGGTCGGGTTGACGCACTAATGAAAGTACGATTCGGATGTTAGAAGACTGCCAATATATTTAACCTTTATATCACAGTTTTTATACGAACTACCAATTACCGAGGAGAAAAATGTTCTAAACTTTGGTTTTCAAAAATCTTCAAAACCAGTTGAGATTGGAATACAGAGATAATTTGTTTCATTCTTTTCCTGTAATTAGTATATTTAACTGTGGAAGGTGTAGTTTGATTCAATTTTCTACTTCCTACATATATTTTTTTAGTTCGTAATAATATGAAATAAAGGGGAACTATATTGTGATCACAAGAAATTTTGACATCCGATTTTTGAGAGATTTTGACTATTTAAGATTCAGGATTTCAAAAAAGTAGGCTTCGTCTTGACGTTTTGTCTGTGTGTATGTATCTCGGTTCGAGTAAATCTCAACACGAAAAGGTGAGACTAATCGCAAAATATCAGTCACTTCGCCGGACAGACCGGAATTGTTTTTAGGGTTGATCCCCAACCGGAAGTGGAAGTTATAAGCATTTACAGAACAAAAAGAGAAAAAAATTGCAATAATTTCATGTTTGTTGAAGAATGGATCTTCGTTGCCATTAAAAATGATGCGTGTTAATGAGAACAAATCAAAAATTTATAAGATTCTTACATTAAAACATATCGCCGATGTTTTTGAAAAACTATCCGCCAGGAGCAGTGCCCTTTTTCTTTCTTTCCAGTTCAAGATGGGTTCCTAAATTTAGAAATTGCAACGGCCTTTGGCAATTAAAAAAACATAGCTGAATTATGATTGGGCGTAAAGCCAAATCATATGATCTACTTCTACAATGGCGCTACAGCCCAAATCGGACCTTGGCCTACTGATATTCAGGTTCCTTAACATTTTTTATTACTTATTGTGGAAGGGTTGTTGGTCCTTCGCACAACCCTCTTTCTAAGAATTTTTTCATTTTCGTAGGTTGAGGTGACCAAGATATATCCAAGCAGGCAATGTGCTGGAGTTATATATTGCGTCGACCGGGATTTGAACTCACGACCTTCGCATTACAAGACCAACACACTACCCACTAGGCTATACCCTAGCTATGATACTCTAGATGAAATGGGAATGACTTTAATATAGCGGAAAATATGTCATCTCAAATTTTTTCGAATAGTGAAAGGTGACTTTTGCGTGGAAGGTGGTAGAAGTAGAGGGGAGGTTTTTATTTTTCGTATATGACACCGAACATGGCATGCAAAATGTTTTTTGCTGAATTTAAAGTTTTTAGTTTTCATTATTTTTAAAGAAATTGGACATAGTTTTCCTGAAATTGGGGCATTTGTATGGGAGGTGGCAGAGGAAGTAGAGCGCTTAAGATGATTTTGAAACTGCTTATCATCATCCTTATTACCATGCTTTGATTCAATTTTAAAGGGGGTAGAAGGAGTGAAGCGGAGCTGATAATTTTTCTAGCATTTATTGCAATTATTAAAAAACAAATTCTGGCAAAATTTTAAGTTTGAACTTTTTCTAGTTTTAATGGAAATCGATATAATGAATTTAACAAAAATTATGCATTTGTATGGAAGGGGGTAGAAGAAGTGAGGGGATCAGATCAATATTCCGTGACATTAATGACATCTGACCTAAATTTCAAGTCGATAGCTTAAATAGTTTCGAAGAAAAATCAATTTCTTAATATTTCGAAATTTCATGAAATTTATATGGGAGGGAGTAGAAGGAGTAGGGGGATGTAGCCCATTCACGAACTTAAAGTTACTTTTTTGCTAAAAATGATACACACAAATTTTTAGCACTATAGCTCAAAGCTTTCGAGAGTTATGCTGTAGACAGACGCACAGACGGACAGACGGTCACTCGGAATCGACAACAAATATTTCTGTGCGAGCGTTATTTCTTAGCGTTACAAACGGTAAGGCAAACACAATATACTCTCAGATTTCATCTAGAGTATAATCACAGGTGATACAAAATTTCGTAACCCGTAAGCAGAATAATTTTTTATGGTGTAAGAAAATATTTGATTTTTATGGGTTTTTACAAAATTAAAGAGAATTTCCAACTCCAGAAGAAATTCAGTTTTATGACTTATAAATAGAAATTGTTGACTGTTTTTCTCTCTTTATTGAATTGATTAAATTTAATTTACGCTTTTTAAAATTCGATTTTTAAGTCTAGTAAGCTGCTCAAGTACAATAAAATTTTCGTAATTGGAATAATTTCATTTCGACAACTAAATATGATTTTTCATACATAAATTTAATTTCACTTGACCAGCGTACTACGCTTAAAAATAAAAAATTTATAGATGAACATATTTCGATCCATTCTAACAAGCATCTGCTCCCGTACTTTGTGCAGCTATTTTGTACCAAAAAGGAAGGACATTTAGCAAAATAGTAAGGTAAGTGACACAAATAAGGCCCATCTTATTGTTACTGCTGAATAAGCCAAAAATTAAATAAGTAAAAATAATTTCTCCATATACATATATAATTAATTTTTACTTATTTGCTCTCTTCAACCACCCCTGACTTGCCAAACATAGTCCAGAACTTAAAATCTGTGTAATGCAATGAAACACATAGAGACCTTTATCAAACTGCTTGCAGTTAAAGGTCTCAGTAGAGACCGAAACATTCACCAAACCATTTATACCTGTATTGAGTGTTAGAATACCTCCAGGTAGAAATATTTCCCCCTCCCTTGACCATCCTCTTCATTCTGCGAAATTTTTGACCACCCCTTGTACATTACCATTTTGAGATAATTCGAATTTGCTAACAAAATATTAAAAAGAAAATTGCATCGGCCGAAAAATGAACCCCGGCCGACCGCGTGGCAGGCGAGCATTCCACCACTGAGCCACCGATGTTAATGAAATTGTCTCACCAAATTTTTTGGATCTAATTAGAGTCAAATTTATTCACTTTTAGATATCAAGTCGTTAGTTTCGAAATAAAAATATCAATATTATTTTGAACTCATACATGGAATGAAAATTATTTGAAACTATGATATTTTTACTTAAGTCAAATCGGAAAAAAAATATCCGCAAAAAATATCAGCCAGGAAACAAACCCGGGGCCGCCCGCGTAGCAGGCGAGCTTCTCCACTGATTCACCGATACCGACGAAGTTATCTCGGCAAATCTTAGTAATCCACTTAATCAAATATATGCACAGTGTTTACTTATTATAGAAGATGTGAACATTTCGAAAATCGCTTGGTTTTAACTCGTTACATTACCGAGCCTGCATTGTAATTGTTTTTAATGTTTTTGTTTGAGTAATAATATATTGTGACCATAAAGTACCGATAATTTGTAAATAAAATTACTCTTCTTCTACTTCTACAATGGCGCTACAGCCCAAATCGGACCTTGGCCTCCTGATATTCAGGTTCCTTAACATTTTTTTTATTACTTATTGTGGAAGGGTTGTCAGCCCTTCGCACAACCCTCTTTCTACGAATTTTTCATTTTCTTAGATTGAGGTGACCAAGGTATACCCAAGCAGGCAATGTGCCGGAATTATATTTTGCGCCGGCCGGGAAATAAAATTACTCTGGTGAATGATATTTCAAAATTTTTTTTGGTAAGCAGGTAGGACTGTTCTTAATTATTATCCCAAAAATTAGCGCGGTCTGTTAATCAGTTTGTTTACAGCAGCAGGTTGAATCGGTACACCTCAGTAGTCCACGATGATTTTTGTGGTTTCTGTTCGCTTTCTACCATTCAGTCCCTCATAACATCTGCAAATATTTGCCAGTAGCAGCCAGTACAACTGAAAAAATATACCAGTTTCTCTACTCGTTACGTTCGTTCCCCTACATTCCCAATCCCATTCCTTCCCTCCATGACTGTTTGTGCGTTGCACATAAAGCCCGAAATTACCTATAACAGGGGTACCGATTCAACCTGCTGTAAATAAACTGATCAACTGGCTCCTTAGTATTTCTCAATAGTATTTTTTTATAGCGTGTAATTTTTTTAATAGGAAATATAAAACACAGTGCATTTCTTGTTTCGTTAAAATTGAAGTATGTATTTAAGAATTTTTATGTTGAAAGAAAAGATTTCTGGATTCTACACTGTTACGCTTTATTATTCGTGACGTTTCGATCTCTGCTGAGACCTTTATCAAACTTTGATAAAATTTTTATTTAATTTTTCATTAATAAAATGTAATTAAAAGAAATGTTTGTTCGGATTTTCAATTTCCTGTTAAGATACAGGCGGCGTGTAGAACAGAAACAGTTCTGTTCCAAAAGGTGCGATCCTGAGCATTGGCCTTTAGTTGTCGCCAGGACTTGTTTATTCATCACGCCTCTTGCTGAACTGCTCGCTTCCATGTGCTACATGGTCGACCAACCCGACGCCTTCCTTGAGCATTATAGTCCAGAGATTGTTTTGCGATATATCGCTCTGGAATCCTCAAAGTGTGACCGATCCACTGCCACTTTCGCCTTTGTATCTCAATGCCTATTTTAATCTGTTCAGAACATTGTCCTGTACATTCAATCAATCAATCAATTAAATTCCTGTTAAGATCCCCTATAGGACATAGGACAGAAACAGCTCTCTTCCACAAGGCATGATCCTGATCATCGGCCTTTAGCTGTACATTAGCACGACTTAAATATTTTGATATTTTCTTCAATTTTCTTGAATTTTTGAAATTGGCTCGGTACTTTGGTAGAACTCTGGTTGCCGGAACACCCGACGTCAAGGAGCCTCGATACAAGGAGGATTGCGTGTGTGGGGATCTATCTAGACTGCTGGCCCCTAGTTTCAGGTTATATTTAAGCCAGTAACTTTACCATCATACCACCAATTCCAAAAACATTTCTTGTCTCTGAGGAGCTTTTACGATAACATTTACACAAGTTACTAAGTTATCGTGGATACCCTGCCAGATATTATTGCGAAACTGTTTATACTCTAGATGAAATCTGAGAGTATATTGTGTTTGCCTTACCGTTTGTAACGCTAAGAAATAATGCTCGTACAGAGTCGCCAAGGGTACAGAAATATTTGTTGTTGCTCAAAAATCTCGATTCCGAGTGACCGTCTGTCCGTCTGTCTGTCCGTTTGTCCGTCTGTCTACTACATAACTCTCGAAAGCTTCGACCCATCGTGCTGAAATTTTTCATATATCATTTTTAGCAAAAAAGTAACTTTAAGTTCGTGAACGGGCCACATCCCCCCACTCCTTCTACCCCCACCCATACAAATTTCATGAAATTTGGAAATTTCAAAAAATTGATTTTCTCCGAAACTGTTTCAGCTAATGACTTGAAAATTAGGTAATAGTATTATAATGAGAATACCATTACTGTAAAAAAATATTGCTCTGATCTCCTTACTCCTTCTACCCCCTCCCATACAAATGTACAATTTTCAAAAATGCATTTATTCGGTTTGCATCGCAACTAGCAAAGCTAAAAGAACCAATTTTTGTCAAAATTATATTATTACAATTGCAACCAATTTTGTAAAAATTGTCAACTTCACCTCATCAATTTAACGAAATTTCGGAATTTGAACAAAATTATTTTTCTCCAAAATCGTCAATGCTATCAACTTTAAATTTTGAGGAAAGTATACTATTACAAGTATTATTGATGCCAAAAAATTTGGTTTTGATTCGAATACTCCTTCTACCCCATCCCATACAAATGCACAATTTTGATAAAATGCATTTAATCGATTTTTATTGAAACTAGAAAAACTACAAACTTAGAATTTTGCCACAATTTGTCCCTTAATAATTGCAATAAATGCTAAAAAAAATATTAACTTCGCTTCACTCCTTCTACCACCTCCCATACAAATTTTTGTATTGAAGAAAAGTATTTCTTCTTCGAGCATATGAGTAACAAAGCAATATGATTAGGATGTTGAAAAAGAGATTCAAAATCATCCAAAACCCCCCACTTTCTCTGCCACCTCCCATAAAAATGCATAAATTCAGGCAAAAATTGTTCAATTTCCTCGAAAATTATGAAAGCTACAAACTTTAAATTCAGCATGAAACACTTGGGCGTTACGCCCAATCATAATTCTGTTATGTTTTTTTTTGGATTCTTGATACCTCAAATCAAATCCATCAAAAAGTAGAGGTCTAAATTTTTCAAAGTTTTGGTTTGATTTTGGACAAAAAGGAAATTTTGAAATACAGGTTATTTTGAACACGAAAGATTTCGTGAATGAGGGTTTTCACGTCAAATTTGAGGGTTTTGGCGAATGACAAAGTAGGTTCTTACTCGATTTGCATATCACTCAATGCCAATTCAGGTGCCACTATTCTCAATATATCCGCTTCTCCTCTGTGAATCATTCATGAAGTCATAATGACTATGGCATTCCAACCAATTATTTGAAATACCCAATGCATGAGTCATAAAAAAGTACACAGTAAATTACAATCGCTAATTGAAGTAATCTAATCAAGCCAGTGTATTTGTACTCGTAGGCTTAGAAAAACTTACGAGGTGTCCATATCTCTACAACGACGGCCAAGTACAAAGATAAGAAACTTTTTGCAGTTCATTTGAGATAAATGTATAATTGAAAGTAAATATTATTTTCAGAGGAAAAAAAACACCGATAAAATAAAAAATGAACAATTCGTTTCGACCTTACTTTCATCTTTTTAGAAAAAAAAAATCCAAAACTCTGTTGGTGTCCAGTTTTTTCTTGGTCCAAACAAAATTTCTTTTCACCCTTTAAAGTGGATCAATATCATCGCATTGTGATTATTTCTTTTTCTCAGTTCTAATTTGTTCGAACAATAAACTAGATAGAAGTGAAAGATTGCATTTTTCTCAATTTTTTACCTTGACTTTTGGATCTCAATCAAATGAAAGCTTATATTGCGTGAAATCAACAGTTTTGTATTCGGGAGAAATTTTTTTCCGGATAGTATTCGATAAGATCGTCGTAGCCTCGTTTTTCATTTTTTGGATGTTTCATCATGAATTGTAGAAAATTTTCTGTTATCTGATCGACACAATTCCCACGTAGACGGACGATTAACATTACGACCCATAATTGTTTCATAAACATTTTACAAACTTTTGCAATTGTTTATTAGTTTTAAGGGCGATAATTCATGAAATTATCTGGGATTTGTGTGATGTAATTATTGCGACAGGTTATTGTCTTTGAATTGTTGTGACCTCCACTTGGTATTGGGAGACTAAATATTGTTGAAGACCTTCTAGAAGTCTGACTGCCATCGCCATCCGAATGACCTAATAAGTCCATTTAGAATTTATCACGATGTCGTGAATCTTCATATTATGTGACTTGGAAAGAAGCGATTTAATAGCGAAGAGTGGGCGAAAATCTGTATAACCGATACACGCTACTTGACCGAAATGGGAATATAAATGTGATGTGTTCGCAAGACGAACATGGCGTTATTATTGAGTTTAAGACCAAACGAATTTTTTAAATACATTTTAAGAAAATCGATTGTTTTGGAATATTTTCTAGGTTCTTAGTACTCTTTTAGGACAATTCTAAGTAAAAAATTGTAAGATTGATTAGATTATTTAAATTGAACTTGGTCATAAACCTACATCTACGAAGTCGCTCTTCTTAATCTTCTTGGCCGCTAATTTCGAGCAATTTAAAATTATGGATCCACGTCACACTGTTTTTAGGGTCACTGATTTCGAATATATTGCCGAAAATTTTGATCTTTTATCTCCATCCTCAGTACTGAAAAATTAATTAGGGATGGCAAAATCTGCTCTTTTTCAATCGCAATGATCAATTGCGATTGCTCTTTTTCAATGACTGTGAAAAAGAGTAGCTATTCTAATAGCAGTGATTTTTTCACCTCTATTCTTCATGCTAGTGCGCAAGGATGGCAAAAACTGCTATTGCAGTGATAAATATCTTCGAAAGGAGCTGCTATTTCATTTTTTTGTTAATTTAGCAAAGACTCAAATTGAAACAGAAAAACGAAATTAATTAAACGGAAGAGCATAGAAAACTGAAATGAAATCAAATCCGAAAAATTCAAAATATTTATTTACATGTTGGTTAAAATGTCTCGGACTATTGAAATTATAGGAGATTCTGACATTTTTTTTTTTTTTACTGAATGACCTGTGTTTTAGGCAATTTCGTCCTTTATGTGCAATGCACAAACACTGTCATGGAGGGAAGGAATGGGATTGGGAGGGTAGGGGAAGGGGAGTGAGAACGACCGTAACGAGTGGAGAAGCTGGTATATTTTTCAGTTGTACTGGCTGCTACTGACAAATATTTGCAGATGTTATGGGAGACTGAATGATAGAAAGCGAACAGAATCCATCTACTGAGTATCTAGGCCTTCTTGAAGTGGAACTGTTTCACTTTTACACCGTTTGCCCATTTTATTTCGAATAATTTTTCATCGCCAGTAGCAACTGAAAAATTCGTGCTTAAAAAATTCCCGTCTGGGGTGGGAATCGAACCCACGACCTATTGACTGAAAAGCAAGCACGTTGCTCACTACGCCACAGAAGCCCGATTCACTCGAGCATAGACGAACTGTAAGCTCCCTTACCCTTTTGTATCGCTACTACAATAGAGATTGTTGGGACGAAATCTTTAATCTCTTGCCCCCATGTAAGCCCTTACCCCGTAATACTAGAGCTGCTTCACGCGCTCATAAGTATTCTCTCAACCCCACCTTCGGTCGCACTGTTAAATTTCGAGATTCGTTTTTAAACCGGACTGTTCGAATATGGAACTCGCTGCTCATCTCAGTATTCCCGCATGACTGCAACATTCAGCAATTCAAAGAAATATTCATAGCCACTTCCGTCTCTATCCCCTTAATTCCCAAAAACCAATATCCTTCCCCCCTCACCAGAGCTGTGCTTCAGTACAAATTGGCAACCCCTCTAGTTCCGGTGTCACTTAAAAAAAAAAGTCAATAACAAAACAGACAAAACAGCAATAAACCGGCGGAACTTGTAATAGCCGCAACTCACATGTGCGACCTCACCCCAACGAGATCGAAACTTGGAACGAAATCCGCCAAACAAATCGCAGCTTATCCAGAAAAGTGCACCTCATTGACCACTTCGCACGTCCCACACCTCATCGATCAGATCATAAAACCCACCGATCACATCATAAAACCCACAGATCAAAGCTCGCTAAACAAATCGCAGCCGCATTTCACCTACGACCTGTTCATCTCATTGTTCATTACTATACTCCCTCAATGTAAAGCAATAGCGCTGAGCACGAGTGAGCAGTGTGTAGATATCACCAAAGACTATCAATTAGGCTTGGGATATCTTATATATATTATTAATAGTCTTTGATATCACTGAGCTGAGCAATGAACAGTTTGCTGATATCAGTGAACGCGAGCAGCGAAAAGATACAATGAAAGACAATAGAATATATCAGATGTCCCAAGCGGCAATCGAGTAACGAAAGAGCTTCCATATGAATGACGTTCACAAAAAAAGCTCTTTCGTTTTTCGATCGTTAAGCTGAAGCGAGCTCTATGAACAGGTCGGTCGATGAAGAGCGACTGCGATTTGTTTAGCGAGCTTTGATCCGATCGGTGGGTTTTATGGTCTGATCGGTGAAGTGGGACGTGCGAAGTGGTCAATGAGGTGCGCTTTCCTGGGTGACTTGTTTGGCGAGCTTTGTCCTTAGTTAGGATCTCGTCGGGGTGAGGTGCGATGTGTATGTTGCGCGATTAATATGCGAGTGCGAATAAGATCTCTGGGATTTGTAGCGATGATTTTTGCGGCAATTTTATTGGCGATAGACCGTAACTAGTGCGCATTTGCTCTGCTCTTCTAATTGCAGGCATGTAAAATAGCAAACCACCTCTAAAATTGATATATCAATAACTGAGTTGGCAATCTTCCCAGAACCTTTTTTTTAGAAATCAATTCATCACCTTTCAGTTATTTACATTTGAACATGTTAAAACCGCAAATATCGTAAATAAGAACAATACGTACCGTCTTTGAAATCAAAAAACAAATAAATTCCAAGCATATTTAATTTACCGGAACAAGATTTACATAATTCACACACCTCGTCGATACTTCGAACTTAATTAGTGCTAACAAATTTCAAATCAAATACAATTTACTATGCCCATGTAATCCACAAATAACCGCCCACCGACTTGTTAGTTTACTCGAGCGATATTACACCTATTCTTAAAATGCTTAATGCGGTATTGATTGCGGAGGGGCGTAGCAATAAAATCAAATGAAATGGCTTTAGTCTTACTTTAATTATTTTATTTGCTTAAAGTCTGACTGTACACTCTTATGTAACGATTGTTTAAACTTCTGCCCATGCAATCAGTGCAATGGTTTAGATTGAAAATTACACATCTTCCACAGAATCAATGCTTATTCTATGGTGTTTTATTTGTTGGCAAATATTCATAGATTGTGTACTTTTTGCCGATAGGCGACTTTCAACAGGAATTATGGCTTGTTTTCTGTTTATATGTCTGTCTTGGCGCTATACTTCGCTATTTGTTGTAAGAACATTGTGTGAGATTGACCATATGTTTATTGCTTTTTTGCTAAAAAAAATTGTTTACATAATCCCGAGGTATTTTTGCTTAGCTCCGATAATAAATATTTTTTTTTATAACCTAAATTTATTTTTAATTTAACATAAATATTGTAGGATTTTTAATTTAATCGCCTTGAAATACTCCTGAAGAAAAAAATATAATAGAAACGTGCTCCCGAAGCGATCTCAGGTTGACGTAGAAGGTGATTTCACTAATCTGTTTTATATTCAAATATTTGTGTTGATAGATATACCAGGGGTGTAAATATGAACCAGAATTTTTTTGCAAAAAAAAAAAACACTTATTGGTTGAAAAAGGAGTATTTTATTCAAAGTATAGCCCTTCGCTAGCTATACATTTTCCCCATCTCTCTGGTAATGTGTGGATGCCTCGCCAAAAAAACTGTTGGTCTTTTGATGAAAACCAGTCATCGAGCCATATTCGTACATTTTCGTAGGAAGTGAAGCGCTGCTCAGCAAGTGCGTGTCCCATCGATGCAAACAAATGGTAATCAGACGGAGCCAAGTCTGGTGAGTAAGCGGCATGGGAAAGAATTTCCCAACTGAACGACTCTATCATTTCCTTGACCAGTCTTGCTTTGTGTGATGGTGTATTATCATGAAGCAAAATCACTTTGTTTTTTCTCTGCTGGTATTCTGGGCGTTTTTCACTCAAAGCTTGATTCAATGCAATCATTTGTTGTCGGTAGCGTTCAGTGTTAAATCGAAAAGCGGCGGACGCGTTGAATGCTGAACTTTGATTCAAACGAGGTCTAAAGTGTTACTGCAATTCAATGCAGTGCGCATTGCTTTACAAAAATATCGGGTATTATAAGATGAATTTATCCAAAATCACGATCTTATTTTGGAGTATTCAGCACCAAGAGCGTACATTAGCTATATAGCTACGATCAAATAATAGAAAAATCACAACGCAAAATTTCTCTGTCCGTTCGTATTTGAAACTGTGAACTGTTTTTGTCAGAAAAGAGCTAGCTACCACTTTGTCATTTATTAGAGCACCATAACGCCTCCTACCACATAAATTGTCTTAGATTGCACAATAGGGTTGGTTTGGTTTCATCTATCACTGTGGCCAGTATATATTGTAGTTCTTGAGTTCCCCTTCTAGTCTCGTGCTATAGACTAAGCTTACGATATCTCGAAGAATGGTCAAAAATTCACTTGGTAAAGGATCACAATTACAGAAAATGTGGTCTGGTGTTTCCTTCTCCTTATTGCAAATTTTGCTGAGATGGTTCTCTGAGATTCCAGTTCTGTGAAGATGTTTTTACATATGGCAGTGTCCTGTTAGAATATTATTAGTCCTAGTCATTATTTAGGTGTAGATATTCAGTAGTTCTTTTAACCAAATGTTTTAGCATAAAAATCTTAGCACGCTTATTGCCTTGTGCTGAGTTCCAGCGAAGGATACAGCCCCACCTCCCATAAAAATGTCTAAGATTCAGGAAATTATCTTTCCTAAAAATAACTAAAAAGTATAAATTCGACCCATAATCTAAAACTTAACCTTCCCTAGCACTCTAACCATTTTCATATTCGCAATCGAGGAATTAATCGATCATCAAATGTTTTTTTTTGTAAATTAATTGTATCGCACGCTGTGTGGCCTGTGGCGCCGTCCTGTTGAAACCACATGTCTGCGGCATTACTGCCTTCCAATTGAAGCACGAAAAAGTTATTAATCATGTCTCTGTACCGCTCACCGTTGACTGTAACGTTCTGACCATCATTTTTGAAGACATATGGACTAATTTTATTTTATTTTATTTTATTTTTGAAATACACTTGGGCTTAGAGTTTAAACAAAAAAGCCTGAAATATTTCTAAGTTAATACTTTCATTATAAAATTGAATAAAGTTCAATAATAATTTACTAAAAAGAGAAAATATAATGGAAACAAAATGATTCCACAGGTCCATAAAGCGCATCAAACGGTGACTTTTTCTGGATGTAATGGTGTTTCGACAACGGCTTGTGGATTATCATCGCTCCAAATGCGGCAATTCTGCTTATTGACATAGTCATTTAGCTAAAAGTGTGCTTCATTACTGAACAAAAATTTCGAATGAAATTGTGGAGTTCCAAATTACGCCCTGTATGCGCCAGCTGCGGTGGCCACATGCACGAAATCATGTTCAGACATTAATGCTATAAAATTATCTATCAAATATAAAAATAAAAATATTTTTCTCTATTTTATTTCAATTTAAAATTCTCCGCCTCTAAAAAAAACACCCTGTATTTATTTTTTGATTAAAAATGGAAAATAAATCGGTTAACTTACTCAATACTTGTTTAGGATAATATTGTGGCATCAACGAATCTTCTAACCAACTGTTTGCCATTCAATATTTTCACATTTAATCTAGAATGGCGTATAATTTGTATACGTAAGCGTGTTATCTTACAGTGTTTTTTTCCCACAAATTATTATGAACGACAAAATTAAGGTTAATTAATCCCATAAACAAAGAATTTTTGCATAATTTTAACACCAATTTTAATATATTTTCAGTAGTATTTTGATTGCAAATGAGCAAATCCCAACACTACTTTTATTATCTTTTTTTTTTAAATACTGATTTAAATATTTTGGTAACTTGCTAAATGATCTCTCTCTCTCTCTCACGATTGAAAAAAACTTCTGTCCCCATGAAGGTTACATCAGTTAAAGTCAAATCAAGTAAACTGAATAAAAATAATAATAAAAACAAAAATAAATAATCAGCAGTTTCTCTCTGTGACCCGTTGAGAAGAAAAGAAAACAACCAAAATTTCATAATTAACCTAAAGTGGAACGGAGCTTAAATGATTAATTATAAAATAATTAAGTTGTTATTTTGTAATCAGCGTATCGCAGTTGTTGCGTATTATGAATAATCCAATATTGTTATAATCGTTTGAAACATCTAAAAAAAATGAGCCAACCACATACAGAGTGAAATAGTTTCACTTTTTATGCCTATAATCTCTCACTTCCATTCTTTTATACCAATAGTCCTCAAATTATTGAATCCTTTCAATATTACGTTCTAGATCAGCGATTCTTTCTTTTCAATCCCACCCGCAAACATCTACCAATTTTATCTTATCTAATAATAAAATATGTATTGGAAAAAAATTGCTACCCTGAATTTTTTCCGCGTTTTACGACTAAAATAGCCTAAAAATTAAAAAAAAAAAAAAAAATTCGTCTGTCTGTACGCCGTACGTGTACGCTTCAATGATTTTCAACGGCTCATATCTCCGAAACCCTTATAGACATAAAATTCATTTTTCGGTATATTGTGGATTGGGTAGGAAAATTTCATTGGTTTTTTGAATGTTGTGAAATTTCATTACCTAAATTTTGGGAAGTGTGGGGTAAAAGAGGCGGGCGGAGTAGGGTTAAGGTCGAAAACTACGCTTGCTAATATCTCCACTACGAATACAGATAAAAACCTAAAACTCGACATTCGGGTATATTGATTTATGGAAGAAAAAGTTAAAATAAATCTAATTTTTTTATCCAGTTGGGTACAAAAACTGGGACTAAAGACAAGCACATAGGCAGGTGGCACAAAGATCAACTATAATTAACTTAGAAGGTAGCCAATATTTGTAAAGAAAAAAAAAATAGGTTTAGATTGTAGTAGGGAGGTTTCGTAGAATCACAATGCATTGAGGCCATCTAGTTGGGCCCATTGTACTTCCCTTATTAATTATGAAACGGTTTTAACTCATCCTATGCTAGCCACTTGGTTCGAATGTTTGATGCCTCTGAGGTCGTCTAGTTCTGAAAAGAATCTGGAGCCTAAACAAAGGAGACGACTGTTTTGCGGACAGTGCCAAAGATAATGTTCGAACCTTAAAAATAAATATCTCGGCTATCTCTTAAGATATGTAATTGAAACTTGGAATATATTTTAAAACAAGTGTCAATACAACAAGTGTCAACACATTTATCAATACCTGGCCATTATTTTGTGGCCACATTATTTTATATAAAAATTCTTGATATTTATACTCTAGATGGAATTTGAGAGTATTATAAGTTTGCTTTAAAGTTTGTAACGCCGAGAAATACTGCACAGAGGCGCCAAGGGTACACAAATATTTGTTATCGCTCAAAAATCCCAAAACTGGATGTCCGTTCGTTCGCTCTCTGGCTTAAAAACACGTTGAGGTAGAAAGTTAAAATTTTGTTTTTAACGAAAAAGTAAGGTCAAGTTCGTGAAGGGCAAAAATCGCTCCACATCTCCATTTACATTAATGATATTTTCTTGGAAACCGTAGGAGCTAATAATTTGTAATTTAGAAATTATTATTATTTATTTATATTTATATTTATCATAAACGTGATGTATGGTATACAAATTATTCGAATCCTGTCACTCCTTCCACCACCTCCCATACAAACTGCACTTTTTCACGAAATACTATTGGGTCTGGGTAAAAGTTCGTGGCGTTTTTTTAGTAAAATTCAACGGGTTTTTTTATAGTGTGAAAATGAATTTATTTAAAATAGATATGCTCCAATATTATCGACAATGTTTCGCCATGTTTTTCGGGTAGAGTCATGATGCCATCGGTGAAGAACTTCTTTTCTGGTTGAAAAACGGAGTCAAGTGGTTTTCACAGGCTTCTTTTGAAACCAGTTTAATTCCATTGAGAGAGTTCTGCAGAGATCGGAATAAACTTCTTAACCAAGCTCTCGCAATTTTTGACGAATCATGAAAGAAGTTTTTGTTCAGGCTTTGTCATGATGGAAGACAAGACCTTTCCTATTATTCAAATCGGGCCGTTTTGTTTCAATTACCTGGCGTATTTTCTCTAGTTGTATAGAGTAGAGTTGAGAATCAATCGACTGACCAACTGGAAGTAGCTCATGGTGGACGATTCCCTTCCAGT
This sequence comes from Chorisops tibialis, assembly GCA_963669355.1. Lineage (NCBI taxonomy): Eukaryota > Metazoa > Arthropoda > Insecta > Diptera > Stratiomyidae > Chorisops > Chorisops tibialis. The sequence continues at coordinate 37,623,653 of OY770264.1, read as the reverse complement.
CCCACCATACACACAGCATCACCTTTTTCGGCGTCAATCCCGGCTTCGCGAATGCTTGTGACGGCTCATCATCCCTTGTCCACGATCTTTGACGCTTCCGATTGTCGTACGTGGCCCATTTTTCATCACCGGTTATGACACGTTTCAGAAATGGCTCGACTTCATTGCGTTTCAGCAGCGCATCGCAGATGTTAATTCGATCTATCATGTTTTTCGCGTTCAACTCATAAGGAACCCATACATCGAGCTTCTTTTTGTAGCCAGCTTTGTGTAAATGGTTCAAAATAGTTTTGTGGTCAATACCTAGCTCCATACCAATATCAATACTGCTGATATGATTATCTTGCTGGACTTTTTCAAGAATTTCATCAGCTTTTTCAGTGATTGGGCGACCAGAGTGTGACTCATATTTCACATAGAAATTACCAGAACGAAAGCGAGTGAACCATTTCCGCGCAGCAGATTTTGATAAAATACCTTCACGTACACACTTTTTCACAAGCGTTCTTCCCTTTGTTGTAATAATATTGCAAAATATAGCGATATTTCTCATTACTTTTCTCCATTTAAAAACGCAAACAACTTTGCAACCACTGTTCGATGTTTATACACTCAAAGTAACGCTCGAATTGTCACCTTTCCAACGAGCATTTAGTGGGGTTGCTGCGATCTGTGTTTCTTGAGTTATTGGCAATTGACGTCATCTATCGGGAAAAAACTCTACGAATTTTTTTTATAAACAAATTTTCTCAGTACGTATAATATTTGTCCAGCTCAAATTTTGTACTAAATACTAAATTAGCATTATTATTAAGATCGCAAAAATCAACTAATCACTTCTTCTACCTCCTCCTCTTGTACACTATGACACGGTTTCTCAACTTCACAAAAAGTCGATTTTCTTGAAAAGTGTGAATGTTACTGATCTGCAGTTTGAAATATATCAATTAGATGATGATTATAGTTGTTTTTCAAAAAATTACTAAAAAACCCCTACTCCTTCTATCACCTTCCGTACAAACTGCACAATTTTACTATTAACAAAACACTCATTTTCTCAATACATCGATCTAGTAAAAAGAAATGGATAAATTCAGGCACTACACGACAAAAAGAAGAACGCAACCCTGGCACTTTTCCATGGTAGCATTTTTCTACAAAATTATTGACGTAGCTTCCCTGCAGCGGAGGTCTAGTCTAGTGGGTACTGTGTTGGTTTACAATGCGAAGGTCGCGAGTTCGAATCCCGGCCGATGTTTAATTCCAAAACACTGCCTGCTTGGATATACCTTGGTTACCTCAATCTACGAAAATTAATAAATTTGTAGACAGAAGGTTGTGCGAAGGGCTGACAATCCTTCCACAATAAGTATTGAAAATGTTAAGGAACCTGAAGGTCTGGAGTACAAGACCTGAATTAAGATGAAGTGCAATTGAGAGGAGGAGAAGGCATGTCTTCAAGTTTTAAAATGAAAACAATCCTAACAATCGCTCTGATAGAAGACGAATTTCTCTGCAGCAACTTGGCGAACTGTTGGTCTTACTAAAAACATATTAATCACGAACTAGAAAATCTTGCAATGATAAGAAACTTCAACACTCATAGTGGAATAAAAAGTGTTTTTAGAAAATCAATGCAGTTATCTGTTTCCTCAGGCGAAATACGTTCAAAAGAACCAGTTCAGCACGTGGGCAAGTGCAATGGCTGTTTGCCATCTGCAATAAAATGGCACCAGAAAATCTTGTTTTATTTACAAGAGCCTATTTGTGGCGAGTACTGTGTAACTACAAAAAAATGTTTACTATGTAACACCTAATTCCCAATTGCAAAATAATATACATATATAAACTACAATACATATATAAAATTCATATAATAATATAATATTTGTAATATATTATAAATGTGAATTATATTTCCTTCTCCGTTTTCAATACTCTCAGCAATAGCTTCAGCCTAAAAATATATGAGCCACACGTGTACCCTTGTATTGACTAAGGATATATAACTCTTATTTTTCAAACCTCCAGGTGTTTACAGTTTAAGAAATGTAATAAAAAGTTACAGTCTCTTAAAAACATGTTAATTGAAGATGTCCTGAAGTTTTAAGTAAAAAGCTTAAAAAATCGTTGTGTCTACAGCTACTCAAAGATGAAATGGTCACATTTGTGGCCAGGTATTGACACAAGGGTTAAGCTGTACTCGCGAAATATGAGAAAAATATAACATTTGGACATAATAGAAGTGGGGCGAAATGGGGAGCATTTTAAAAATATTGCACCTTTCAAAATTTCAAATCGCTATATCTCAGAATTGAATAAAGATATTAAATTGAAATTCTATCAGATTGTAGAGCTATATGATCTACAATATTTAAGTAGAGCGGTTTAAAGGGAGGGAGGTTGTGGAATATTTTCTACTTTGTTTGTTTGTAGTAGGATTAGAATTTTGCAGGTCCATACATCCATTTAATATACCTAGTCCTGCCATAAGTTCTGTCACATAATTTCTCACATTGGCAACAACTTTATTTTATGAGTGACATTTCAATATCGGCCAGTTTTATAAACGTCATAATGTTGTTGACAGTTGATGGTCATTTAAAGTGTGTTCGTTAACGTGTGAAGATGGAATGAGGTGTAATAGAAAACCGAACTGCAGTGATTGCACTACATAAGTGTGGAAAATCCGCGAGTGAAATTTTCAAGTTGTTGTGCCCGTTAAAAATAACGCAAAGATTTGTGTATCGTGCGATCCAGAGATATAACGCGATCCAGACTATTGAAGATCGACCTCGTTCTGGACGTCCGCCTGATGTACGTTCTTCTGCTGCCATCAAAGCGGTCGAGAGTCGAATTCGTCGAAATCCGCTTCGTAAACAACGAATCATGGCTCGAGAGATGAACATCTCCACCCGAAGTATGTCTCGCATCATAAAATCTGACCTCGGGATGAGTGCCTTTCGACGATCAACGGGACATTTGCTGACTGAGCAGTTGAAGCAAATTAGGAGCACCAGATCGAAAGAACTCCTTCGGCGGTACGGCAACAACAAACATCGAGAAATTTTATTTACCGATGAAAAAATTTTTACGGTGGAGGAACATTTCAACCGCCAAAATGATAAGGTGTATGCCCACAGCTCCATAGAAGCCCGAGAAGTTGCCACTAGGGTACAGCGAGGACATCATCCAGCATCAGTCATGGTATGGTGGGGTGTCAGCTACGAAGGGGTCACCGAGCTTCATTTTTGCGAAAAAGGCGTAAAAACTTCAGCGAAAAATTATCAAACGGACACCCTGGAGGGATGTGTGAAGCCGCTGAACTCTACGCTATTCAACAATCGACATTGGGCTTTCCAGCAAGATTCTGCGCCAGCCCACAAAGCTCGAACCACACAAGCGTGGTTGGAAACCAATATTCCACAGTTTATAAGGGCGACGGAATGGCCTTCTGGGAGCCCAGATTTGAATCCCCTGGACTACAAACTGTGGGCGGAGTTAGAGTCCATGGTGTGCACGAGACGACACCCAAATATCGAGAGCCTTAAGCGATCTTTGACAGAAGCAGTAGCTAATTTTCCGCTAGAAACAGTGCGTACTGCTATCGATGACTGGCCCAACAGATTAAAGAGCTGTGTTAAGGCTAAAGGCGGCCACTTTGAATAATTTGTTGCTTATTTTACTTCCATTAGTATGCCAAAATAAAATATATTTTCCTTTGTCAAAAACTCTTTTTCATTTATACAAAAATTGCCCATATACGTGTGACAGAACTTATGGCACGACTAGGTACAAAAAGAAAAAAATAATAATTTGAATCAGAACTGTTATCCACCAAATTGTGGCCCTAACCTGCACAAGGTGTTTCATGTGTAATGAAAAAAAAACACATAAACTCAAAATATTTGATTGAAATATAGGGTGGAGTAAAAACTCTTTTCGTATTTTTCGAGTAAATTCAACTGTATTTTTCCATTATTTGAAATAAATATAATTAATCGAAATATTATCCATTCTGACCTTTCGCCATCTTTCTGTTGGAGCAATGATTCCATCTTCGTAGAACTTCTGTGGTTTCTGGCCAAAAAACGGTAACAAGTGGTTTGCGCAGTCCTTTTTTGAATTCAATATTTTTCCCTGAAGGGAGTTTTGAAGAGATCGGAATAAATGGTAGTCTGAGGGTGCAAGGTCGGGACTAATGTTGATTGAATTAGAACTTCCCAGCTAAGCTCCTCCACTTTTCCCCGGGTCACTAATTGCATGCGCAAATTCGATAAAGTAAATTTTTAGCACTCCAATCATTCGAAAACCACTCATCGATCTTCTTGACAAATCCAGCCGTACGCAAATGATCCAAAACAGTTTTCTTAGCAATGTTTAGCTTCCAGAACGAAATCGCTTGAACCATTGTTGTGTATCGATAGAGCATCGTCTCCATAAACTGCACAAATTTTTTCACGCGCCTTCGACGTATTCTTGGTTTTGTGGAAATAAAATTTCAAAATAGCACGAAATTCTTCGGTAGATACTTCCATTTTCAAACTTGAATAACTTTAAAGTAGTTGATTGAAATTGCGCACTTTCTGGACAAAAAATGTTCTTTGAAATGTTTCCTTTCTGACATGCATTTTCTAATTTCTGTTTGGTATTACCGAAGATAATCGACTTCAAAGACATCTGTTGGCAAAATACGAAAAGAGTTTTGACTCTACCCAATACTTAGCTAGAAACTAAATTTGCGAAATTCATTTGAAAAAAATCAGAAAAGGTTAAGATACGTACCCAGCGAACAATTTGGTGAAATTTCAATAAATGAAGCCTATATGAAATCATTTGCTGAGATTTCGTTTCACTTTGGTTTCAAAAACTGATTAACTTGTGAATATGTCAGGTTCTTTTCTTCGTATGAATCACTACTGAACATGCTTTTCAGCCTTTCATTATTTTGTCACTTAGTACAAATGAAATGAATTCACGCTCTGAATATGGATATCAGTTCTTAACCAGTTACTGATAACGTTGTGGGTCCATTCTGTGACATCTTTCCGATGTCGTTTTTTGAGTTTAGTTCTGCATCACCTACGTAAGCTTTTCTGAATTCATATACTGATTTCAGTCTGGGGTAAAGTTTTTAGTACGATAGTGGATTCGACGTGACTTCAAAAAGAAGCCAAAATGAACCTTAAGTGATTTCACATTCATATAAAGATTTCATTATGAGTTCACTGTGATTTCTCATTGTTTGCTGGGGTATTAACTGGTTGAACGCCTTCAAAACGACTACTTCCGCACAATACAAAACTATGATTTCCATCAATTTCAATTAATCAACTAAAGATCAAGAAATTAAAAGCTATGAACCTGAAATTTTGTTCTAACACCTTTCAAGAGAAACGAAATAACACTGTTTCACAAAATTATGATTTCAAGAATATAAAATGCATCGAATTTCATACAATTTACTTCGGCTATGAAACTTACATTCTTTATAAAGACTTTTGAACGTGAAGCAATCAATTAAAAAAATTATCAACCCTCTTTTCGTCTCTTCCTCTCCCTGAATGAAATATTCCTATTGATCGTAATCCCGGTCAAGTGTTAAATAATTGACAACAGCCCTGTCTTGGAACTTTCCTTCACTTAGTCTTTCCTATCCACCCTCACCTGCATAATAACTTCCCACGCATCCTCACCTTGTCCCAAGAATAATAAACCTGGACCCGAATTGTTGGCATATATTTTTGATTCAATTGAGAATTAGTCTTCAACATAAATTAACGTATACAGTGTTTTATAAACAAACAATTTTGCCGAAGCCGTTGAAAACTTTAATTTTTTTTTCGAATATTCTTAAATCAAAACTTTGGTGAGGGAACCGGTTTAATGGCAATGTTGATTGGTTTTGAAGTTATTAACACTTTAGTGCTGGCAGTTTAAAAAAAAAATATAAAAAAAAATAAAAATAATAGCGGTTAGCTCCTGGCCATCCAGCTAATCGGTGACACTTTTTCAGCCAATTTATCACTCACTACTGCAACTATTTCGCTCTATTCGCATAATTTTTTGAAATTACCTCATCTTCAACAAAAACGCCTTTTCGGTATTTACAATTAAATTATTAATATCCCATTAGCTATTATGGTCACTAGGAACTAGAAATGAAAGGCAAGTTTTGTCAAATAAAGAACCAATTCCCAACAATTACGAATAATCTAAAATTTAAGATATGAAAATATCGGTAAAGTGTGTATGGCAAAAAGTTGTTATTACAAACTTTGGTCCGGACGTTTTTTTATCTGATTGAAAATCCGGCGAATTCAGGTTAAATTGGGCCAAAATGTCCTCCATCTCGCCAGCAACAAAATTTGTTTTCGCCCGCTCAACAACGACAAATCAGCTAATTTCTAAAGTAGTCCATTCTGCCAATTGGCGTGCAATTATCCGAACTGCGGGTAATTTTTACTGCATGGGTAATGTTCTGGTAATTATCAATTGTGGGTAGAATCAGATTATTTACAAATTTGATGTCATTCCCCTTTCGATGGCTGCTTCTATGAATTCTCCTCTGCATTTTGCGAGGCTATTCTAGGAATTACTGTTTATGACATTGACCCAAGGAACTCCTATAGAGGTATCATGCTAAATTAATGATGACGATTCATCGAAACAGTCCTCGAAAGGGGAAACTTTCTAAAACAATATATAAAAGTAAGTAAAAGAGAATTAAATTATGTTTTCCTTAACCCTCCGGTTCGGTGGTGAAATGTGCTCTTGGTAAGTGACAATGCTTTTTTCAGGGTCGCATTCGACCCACCGTAGTTTCGAAGGGTTAACTGTGACGTGCCATGAGAAAAAGGATCTTACCAAAGCAAAATGTTTAGTACAGGCCAAAACACGAGGTTAGGTCAAAATTTAATTGTGGGAGGTGGTGTACCACATTGGACATGAAAATTCTCCCGAAACCTAAACATGAAAATGAGGGAGGGGGGGAGGGGGTTGGATAAACAAATTATGAGAGCTTTATTTGTTAGAATTATGGTGACAATTAATACGTCCGAAAACATACGGAAACTTCAGTTATCTCTAAACTATCTTTTTTCAACTCTAATTTAAAAACATAACAGAATTATGATTGGGCTTAAAGCCCAATCATATGATACTCTAGATGAGATGGAAATGACTTCAATATACCGGAAAATATGTCATCTGAAATTCTTTCGAATAGTGAATAGCGACTTTTGCATGGGGGTGGTAGAAGTAGAGCGGAGGTTTGTATCTTTCGTACATGACACCGAACATGGCATGCAAAATGTTTTTTGCTAAATTTAAAGTTTTTAGTTTTCATTATTTTTAAAGAAATTGGTCATAGTTTTTCTGAAATTGGGGCATTTGTATGGGAGGTGGCAGAGGAAGTGGAGCGTTTAAGATGATTTTGAAACTGCTTATCAACATCATTATCACCGTGCTTTGATTCAATTTCAAAGTCGAGTGCTTTTCTTGAATTTATAATACAGATATTTGTATGGGAGGTGGTAGAAGGCGTGAAGCGGAGCTGATAATTTTTTTTAACACTTATTTCAATTATTAAGAAACAAATTCTGGCAAAATTTGAAGTTTGTACTTTTTCTAGTTTGAATGGAAATCGATAAAATGCATTTAACAAAAATTATGCATTTGTATGAGAGGGGGTAGAAGGAGTGTAGAGATCAAAACAAATTGTTTGCGCATTATTAATATTTCCATTTGTATACTTTATACAAAATATCAAGTTGGTAGCTTTAATAGTTTCGAAGAAAAATAATTTAATTTAAATTTCAAAATTTCGTGAAATTTGTATGGGAGGGGGTAGAATGAGTGAGGTAAAGTTGATAATTATTTTTAAGATAAATTGCAATTATAGTAGAATTAATTCTGACAAAATTTCGTCTTTTCAGCTTTACTAGTTTCAATGTAAATCGAAAATATGTATTTTTCAAAATTGTCCATTTGTGTGGGAGGGGGTAGAAGGAGTAAGGGGATCGGGTCAATATTCCGTGTTATTAATGACATCTATTTCATAATACTTTGACCTAAATTTCAAGTCGATAGCTTAAATAGTTTCAACGAAATTTCAATTTCTTAATATTTCGAAATTTCATGAAATTCGTATGGGAGGGGGTAGAAGGATAACAAATATTTCTGTACCCTTGGCGGCTCTGTGCGAGCGTTATTTCTTAGCGTTATAAATGATAAGCCAAACACAATATACTCTCAGATTTCATCTAGAGTATAAACATAACAGGACTACGATTGGGCCCAATCGTTCGATACTCTAGATGAGAGAGAATTTTTTTTATTTTAAGAAATTTTGTAGGGGAAGTGGTAGAGGGGGTGACGACATTGAACTAATTTTTTCACATCACTCTAAGGTCGCTATCAAAATGTTTTATACAAAATTTAGGATTCAATAATTTAATAGGTACTAGGTAGAAAAATTAGTGTATTGGATTAAGTGAAATTGTGCAGTTTGTATGGGAGGTGGTAGAAGGAGTGTGAATTTATTAATGACGTTTTTAGAAATAACTGTAAACATCATTTAATTGACATATTTTAAATTGCAGATCAGTAGCATTCATACTTTTCAGGAAAATCGTCTTTTTGCAAAGTTTCTGAATTGTGTCAAATTGTATGGAAGGTTGTAGAAAGATTGAAGCTTATCGCCTAATTTTTTTTGGTCTTACTAATAATTCTAAATAATTATTTAGTGCATAATTTCAGCTCGATAAATTTCATACGTACAAAGTAAATTTATTTAAAGTATTTCATAAAAAAGTGCAGTTTGTATGGTAGGGGGTAGAAGGCGTGGAGCGATTTGGTTCGTTCACGAACTTGTCCTTACTTTTTTGTCAAAAACGACGTGTACAAAATTTGAACATTCTAGATCAACTCTTTCTCAAGCTAGAGAGGACACGGACGGACGGACAGACAGACGAACGGACGGACGGACGGACATCCGGTTTTGAGATTTTTGAGTGATTATATGAACTTCTGTATCATTAATTTTTTTCTCCGAGCCTTATTTCTTAGCGTTACAAAATTTGTGACAAACTTATAATACTCTCAGATTTAATCTAGAGTATAAAAAGGTCATAACTTGGCTTATTTTTTGACATTTTCAAGCGATTTTCTTGTTGTTCTCTTCAAAAATTTTGCGTATTTTCCAGCAGCCAAAAGCTCAGTTTTGATCTCTGGCAAGATAAGGTCCCTTTTCTCATGGCGCGGCACAAATTGGTATTGAGTTTAAGGATCCAAAAATTGGATAAGTGGCATACAAAATCCAAAGGAGGGAACTGAAGTTATAGTTCCTTAAAATTCAAAAACATTTTGTATGTAATGTAGGATTTTTTTTTTTCAAATGATGATACCTTCGGAATTCCTCAACACAAAAGGCTAATATTTTTGAACCATTTTTTTCTGCCTAAAACTTAGTATAAATTAAAAAAAAAGAGTAATTATTCATCAAAGTTTATTTGGTCGCCTCCTAATTAGTTTCGGTCAGCTGAAAAATGCAACCTGCACTACATAGATATATGCCAAAGCTTTTGCCAATCTCTACACGCTACCGCAGATGCACTTTATGGTATGTCTTTTTTTACGCAACGAATCTCCCTTAATGGCGGAAACCGACAACGTCTTCTGAGACGTATTTTCTGAGATTGGAATTAGGGTAAATGAAGAAGAGCAATTTTGATAAACTGTTAGGTAAAGTCTTTGTTTGCAGTGCTTAGTACGTCAATTGTTCAGGTTTAGTTTCAAAGAAAAAATCGCTTCGTTAGATTTTCTAAATTTTATACAATTTATGTATCGCCGGTTGACAAGCAGAGGTGTCTAAGTCACAAAATGGAAATTCTACATCAGTGCGTTTTGAAACCGAAATTCACTGTGATACTTAAGCTGTGTTTGTGCATTGCAAATAAAGGCCGAAATTGCCTATAACACAGATCATTCTGAAAAAAAAAAATGCTTGAAGAAATTATATGTCGATATTCTTCACATTTTGAATAATTTTAAGCTGGAATATGTGAACTTCTAATATCTCAAAATGTTCTAAAGACAGCAGTAAGCTAATTAAAAAAAATCCCGAAAAGATACCGAAACGATTTCGCCCCGAACATTCGACCGAAAATATCACCGCAGTGAAGGACAGTGTTGAAAACGACCCAAACACCTCCATTTGTCACCGTGCTCAAGGACTCGACTTCTCTACGTCTACACTGCAGCGAATATTGACGAAAAATTTGACTCGGAATGCGTACAAGGTCCAATTAACTCAAGAACTACAGTCAGCGGACCACCAGCAGCGCCGTACGTTCTGATTGGGTCCTACACCTCTTGTTGATACACCCCATAGAAGGTGATAAAATGAATGAAAGTTTATCGCCCCTAAACTTACTTGACGTTGATCAGAACTCTGAAAGTATTCTTCTTCAATGGCACTACAGCCTAAATCGGGCCTTGGCCTCGTGACCTTCAGTTTCCTTAACATTTTTTATTTGGTACTATGGAAGAGTCGTTAGCGCTTCTCACAACCCTCTATCTACGAATTTTTCATGTTCACAGATGGAGTTACCCAGATATACCAACGTAAGCAATGTTCGAGAATCATACGTCGACCGGGATTTGAACTCCAGATCTGTGCATTGTAGACCCACAAACTAGGCTTCTGAAAGTGTTAGTAACCCATTTTAAAAATTTCCCTTTCAATCTCAGGTTGGAAGCAAGCATGGATTTTTATTTGCCGTGAATCAGAATTAAGAGTTTAACTTCGTAAACCTGTTGCTACTCGTAGTCATTCACTACCATTGAAGCTCATAAAATTTCTACAGCATACTGCGCCTGAGTAATATCCAATATCTACTTGGAAAATTATTTTTGCACTCGACTAATGAGTTAAATATTTCTGGCTTATCTTAAAAACCAGATGTTTTACTCTTATCTATAGAGTTTAATTATTTCTTTCAACACGAATCACATAAATTTAAGCTATAATATTATAGTTATGTAATTTTTAAAACACGTCCCATTTTAATGTAAGAGCTTTCGAAATATCGCCAATAACTAAAAATGATTACTAGTCACATGAACACGATAAGTACACGGTTTTCGTTCCATCAATTTTAATAAATCATCGGATTCCACTTAAGATCAAAAATTTCAAATTTATGTTATTTATATTTTACCAATAAAAAAAAATGGTTCCATTTGAAATGATATATGTTTTTCTAAGCCAAAAAAACCTTCAAAGAAACGTTTTATTTTCTGGCTCGTAAATAAATGAATCTCTCCAGCTGACTGATTTTAATTTGTAAATTAAAAAAAAAAACACTGCTCTTCTAAACTGCGGTATATTCCAGTCCAAGAGCAATCTAAACATAAATAATTAAACGAACGGAAATTATTTTTACGCAATGATACAATGAATATCTAAAAATAACGTCATTTTTTCTTGATAAAAAAAAAACATTAAATTTAGTATCGCGCCAGATTGCTAATAAAATTTTTTCTGTACTTTCTTTACTTCTTCTAGAATTGTGTAATTTTGAAAAGTAATAATTTATAGTCGTGATATGTCGTAATTTAATTAATTTATTTTTCTTTTTTTTTCGCAGATTATCTTAATCGTGGATTGATAAGTAGCAAAATAGCTTTTTGGCGGACAGAGATAGAAAGAAAAAAAAATCGTAAAATGAGTAAAAAACCAGCAGCAGGACCGGCACTTCATAAAGTGATAATGGTCGGTAGCGGAGGTGTTGGCAAATCGGCTCTGACATTGCAGTTTATGTATGACGAATTCGTTGAAGATTACGAACCTACAAAAGCCGATAGTTATAGGAAAAAGGTAAATAAAAGCGTTTAAGTATTGATTGAGAAATTAAACTATTAGCTGTTTATTTTTCTAAGAACTCTTTGTGTTATATCATCTGAAACACGCTTAAAATTGTTCTAATACTTCACTGGTCAGAAATTAGTCATGGACATATTTAACACTATTCAAGGTGTTATTAGTTATAAAGGCAATGTTTATGGTTTTATTTCTATTTAAAAGGTTTAGAATGAGTCATGCGCATGTGATTAAAGAAAAACCACTTATGCAAATATCTATGAAGCTATAATGAAAAATTTGTTTTAAAAAAAAATACCCGTTCATTTTGAGTTATGTGAATGTTTTCATGTTTAATCAAAATAATGCTTCTGAATCAGTTTTCGCCGAAGCAAATCAATGAAATGACTAATTTGTATTGTAATAAAGTCGACCAACTTTGTAATTCTATTGCATTAATTTTTGCGAAGGCACCTCACCTCTAGATTGGCTTGAACACAAAAAAAGGTCAGCTACTGTGTCCTCTTTTATCGATATTTTAATGGAGCCCAATCTCTTGGCTCCTCGTACTCGTACCGTTGCACGCCTGTACGACTTTGTTCTGGAGTTTATTCATCATCGTCCGACGCAAATATAGAATACGCTTCCACCCGACGTGTTCACAAACCAATACAACCTCCAGAAGTTTTAGGCGAATATTGAGCGCCTCTTCCGACTGTACCCTCCCAATCCAATACTGTGCTTCTCCACAAAACAGTAATCCTAACAGTTCGGACTACGTGAGAAAGAGAATTTATTTTGATCTTAAGAAATTTTGTATGGGGGGTGGTAGAAGGAGTGACGGTATTGAACTAATTTTTTCACATCATGCTAGAATTGCTATCAAAATGTTTTATACAAAATTCCAACTTAATTTAATAGGTACTTAGAAAATTAGTGTGTTGGGCTTAGTGAAATTGTGTAGTTTATATGGGAGGTGGTAGGAGGAGTAAGGAGTTCTTAATGAATTTTTCAGAAATAACTACAAACAGAATTCAATTGACATGGTTTGATGAATGTTTTCACACTGCATTTTAAATTTACAGGAAAGATTTCCGGATTTTACACTGTTTGCTTTATTTTAAGTGACGTTTCGGTCTCTGCTGAAAGCTTTATCAACCTTTTTGAAAGCAAACAGTGTAAAATCTGGAAATCTTTCCTTTCAGTTGCTATATTTTAAATTGCAAATCAGTAGCATTCATAATTTTCAAGTAAATCGATTTTTTGTAAAGCTGTGAAATTGTGTCGTATTATATGGGCAGGGGTAGAAGTAGTGAAGCTAATCTTCTAATTTTTTTCGGTTTTACAAAAGATTCTAAATAAATGTTATACTGAGTAAATTAGTTTGTAGTATTTCATTAAAAGTGCAGTTTTTAAGGAAGGTAGTTGACGGAGTGGGGTGATTCGAATAATTTTAATACCGTAGATTGAAGTTATAATAAAAATATCTAATACGATACGGTAGATCACCAAATTCTACTCAAAAAACTTTTCGCAATTGGAATTCGTGGGACTCCCTACAGCTGGTTTGAAAGCTACCTTACTGCCAGATCTCAATACGTCGTGGTTGACAATGTTAGCAGTGCTCCACTCCCTATCACTAGTGGCATTCCGCAAGGAAGTGTATTGGGTCCTGTTCTGTACAAGATTTACACGAACTCAATCGCAAAGCTTGATCTAAATGGTGCAATATCACTCTACGCAGACGACATAGCGCTAATATACACTTCAACTAGTATACCAGCGCTCCAAGATAGTATAAACAAGGACCTCGACAAAATCACTGTATGGATCAATGCGCATAAATTGATTGCTAATTCGGAGAAAACCAAGTATATTTTCTTCAATAAGCCACCAAAAACTGAATTAAACATTGTTTTCAATGGACAAACTGTTAGTAGGGTAGTCAGCTTCAAGTACCTCGGAGTTCACCTCGACGAACAGCTATCTTGGGACCCACAACTAGATGCTGTGAGAAGAAAATTGGCCCCCATTGCCGGTATATTTAGGAAAGTACGAGCTGATGTTCCCGAAAATTTAAAAAAAGGCATATTTTCATCTCTATTTTTGAGCGAATTAAACTATGGCATAGCAATCTGGGGCTCTATCTTCGATTCCAAGCTGCGATGTATCCAAATATCTCAGAACCGAGCAATAAAAAACCTGTACAATATCAACATGAGGGAGCGGACAAAAACGATTCACGAATCACTCCAGTTCTGTGGAACAACTATATCGCTTAAAGGCTTCTGCTCAAATTCATGACATTAAGCATCTTAAAACCAACAGCGACATAGTATTCCGACATACATCTATACAATACGCGCCGAGCTGACAACATATATCCTTTGATAAACTATTCTTTTTGACAATATTGTAAGAAAAAAAATGTATATAATTACTATCCTTACGAGCTTAGCTCATGGATTAATTGAAATAAATTTACTTTACTTTACTTTAATATATTCTAAATTTCCGATCAATAGCTTTTATACTTTTTGAGAAAATCAGTTTATTGCCTTATTAAGAAATTGTGTTATTTTGTATCGGAGAGGGTAGAAGGGGTGGAGCAAATTTGATCTTACTTTTTCATCAAAAACGGTGTGTGCAAAATTTGAACTTTCTAGCTCAACGCGTTCTGGAGCTACAGAGTTACAAACTTTGTGGCAAACTTATAATACTCATAGATTTCATCTAGGGCTATAATTTCTGATAACGCAAAACTTAGCTTTAATGTGAACTTATTAATTAATATTTTAAAAAATACTAATTCAAATTTATTTTATAGGTTGTACTGGACGGAGAAGAAGTTCAAATTGACATTCTTGACACAGCCGGACAGGAGGACTATGCAGCCATTCGAGACAATTACTTCCGCAGCGGCGAAGGTTTTCTATGCGTTTTCTCAATAACAGACGACGAAAGTTTCCAAGCTACACAAGAATTCCGGTTCGTATAAGTTCCGTGCATATATTATTCCACCCTTACGGTCTATTCATTAAATTACATTGCAAAAGGGTGAAAATGATAAGCAGTTTTTTTTTCACCTCTCGAAATAAATTTAACATACGTTTTGTTTATTTCAGTGAGCAAATATTGCGTGTAAAAAATGACGAAAGCATACCATTTTTGTTAGTTGGTAACAAATGTGATTTAAATGATAAACGTAAAGTGCCCCTGACCGAATGTCAGAGTCGTGCTCAACAATGGGCTGTACCCTACGTGGAAACATCAGCGAAAACACGAGAAAATGTCGATAAGGTAAGTGTGTGCAAGGGTGTGTCTCATTTTCATTCGTTTTATTTTGAATATGAAATGATATGAGCATGAGATGTGATCCGTAGACGGGTATTTTGTACTTTCTGATCATAATTTTTGCTGTAATGCGCGTTCTGCTAGATTTCTGTTCACACACAAACACATTATGGGTCTCTATAAATATAATGCATGCAGTTTTTTGTAGCCATTTTAAAGCACATAACTTGAGTTGAATGCTTTTATCAATGAAATTTGCTTTACTAATTTTTTATTTTTATTTATTTTATCAGTAAAATGAATTCTTGTAATTATTAACATACGGAAAATGGGTTAATTCTATTAAATTTGTTTTTTTTTCTTTTATTTCTGGAAAAGAAAACATTGATGTTATCACACATAAATTACATTTACATTCGTGATTTGTCTAAAATGCAATTAAAAATTTTTCACTCACAGGTATTTTTTGATTTGATGCGTGAAATAAGATCACGAAAAACAGAAGATTCGAAATCAACAAGTGGGCGAGCTAAAGATAAATGCAAGAGACGGAAACTTAAGTGTATACTAATTTAGATAGGTGCATTCAAAATACATTAATTATTTTTATCTGTAGAAAAAAAATTCTTTTGTTAAATTTAAAGCCGATTTCTTATAGTTTTTTTTAGCTTTTGGAATTTTCGAAACATTTCTAGTCTCTTTTCAAAAGGGGTTTCAATTTAGCAGTTATTAAGGCTTCCATTCTCATGTTTTATAGACGTAGCCAAGATTGCTATTCTCAAGCTAGAACTTGAAATTAAGCGACTATCTATACTTCAGTAGTAATATATTTGCACTTGTTAAGACTTTATTCTGGTTTTAAGAAATTAATACATGCATAATAAGTCATTATCCAATTCTACAAGTGTTAAGATGTAAGGTATCCAAATTGCAGATAACTTATCTTGGGCCGATCATATATGCAACATCGCCAAGGAAGCATCTAAATGTTTGGGTTACCTAAAACGCTGTAAAAACTCCTTCACTGCTTCTGGATTAACGACAATTTTAAGGCCTATATTAGACCACATCTTAAATTTAATTCCCACATATGGGCGAGAGCAGGAAAAACTCCTCTCTCCTATCTGGATAGTATCCATATTCGGACCTTTAAAATTATAAGAGGTTCTGACATCTCTTCATCGCTCGATTCACTCGAGCATAGACGAATTGTAACCTTCCTAACTCTTTTGTATCGTTGGAGATTGTTTGAACGAAATATCTAATCTCATCCCAGCAAACAAAATAATTCATTAAAGACTCGATAATGAATTATATTAACGAGTGTTTTGATCATTAATGAGCGTCGTTAACGATACATTAACGAGTCATCAAGCAGACTAAATGGACATTCATTAATGAATTACTTTTAACTATTCATCAATGAATTGTAAAACGCTTACAAGAAACGAGTATATAAGCAAGTATATAAACGATCGCTTAAGCAGAGAATTCTCTGTTTCTGTTGGTTATGCTTTGAACAAACTCTATAGAGTTTGCAGAGAAACGTTTCTCTTTCGTACAAAATGTGCGATATGCCTGTAGACATAGCTATGTCGACATCTTTTTCGGACTCACATATCGCACGTGTGATGTGAACTCTGCAGAGTTTGGTTTACATATGGTTTACATAATTTTATTTTACCCTCCTGCTCGGTTTTCGAACGTTTCGATTACTTATCATGTTATTTGTTTTCAAGCATATTGCAGCTCGGGCATGCAAAACGATCGTTTTTCGATCATAATTTTATGAGCGCTCGTTAAAATGTTTGCTGGGATACCACCATGCATGTCTTTACCCCATAATATTCGAGCTGCTTCTCGCACTCATAAGTATTCTCTCAAATCAATCTTCGGTCGCACTGTTAAATTTCGTGATTCGTTTTAAATCGAATATGGAACTCGTTGCCCATCTCAATATTCCCGCAAGACTGCAACATTCAACAATTCAAGAGAAATATTCCGTCTTTATACTCATAATTCCCAAAAACCAATATCCTTCTCACCTCACCGGAGCTGTGTATTTTTTTTTTTTTGTATTGAAATGATTCACAAAAAAAAATAAAGTAAAATTATGTGAGGTGTGATTGATAAGTATCCGTGTTAAGCGAGAAAAAATTAATTTTCTAGAAAATTTATTTTATTTTTCTTTTTTTAGCCCAATACATTTGGCCTAACGATTTCCATTGTTTCCAAGCCCCATCAAAATAGGATTCTCCGAACTTTTCGAAATACGCGTTAGTTTCGGCGATGACTTTCTTGTTCCATCTCTTTCCGCCGATTAATTTTTCTTCTTTGGAACAGGAAGGAGTCGCAGAGAGCCAAATCTGGAAAATACTGCAATTCATTCACATTTACACCGACCAATTTCACTTTGGCCGCATGAGACGATTGTTCCGGGACATTTTCGTTTTTTCTTCGTCTAGTGAAACCGTTTTCTCTTCAATGCGTCGACGAATTTGCCCAATAATTGAACAGAATATTGTTTGTTTCCTTTTTCAAATAGTCGATGGAAATTATGATTTTCGAATTCCATAAAACGGTGACCATGATCTTTTCGGCCGATGGTCTTCGTGCACGTTTAGTGCACGTTCCGGGTAAAGTCCACTGTTATGAATTTTCATATCTGGCGTGTTGTAATCAATTCATGTTTCATTAAGATAAACACTGCTTACAAATATCTATTCGATTCCGCTTGTTGTCCAAACGTGATCAAACGCGGTTATCACATTGCCGATAGCTTTGTCCAACCAAAATATTCATGTAGGATATTCATATTCTGCGTATCCTTTCAAATAAGATGTCAACGATCTATCTGATCTTCATTCGCTGGTAATGAATTTTATTGTTCATTTGATATCTATCAATCTAAATGAAGCGACCTAGATGCTATTCATCGAGGACGGATGTCAATCTTTAATTCATTAAACTAATATCTGGTGGCTGTCATCGAAGGTCAAAGGATTCCATAAACGACATCCATCTTTTCTTTGATTTCTTCATATGTCTTCCATCCGATAACAAGTATCGAATCACCAATCGATACCGCACATTTTTAGAAGAAAAATATTTTTTGTCCACATCCTCTAACAGCTACCAAAACAAATTACTCAATGAATTTATCTGATATTCTTCGTTTGTTGAAATATGACACTAAACGATGATATAAAGATTTGACGTCATTGGCAAAATCTGGCCTCGAACACGCGTACTTATCAATCATCCTCTTTGTGTAATTAATTTCACTCAAGGTGTGGACGATCTCGAGATTGCGAACATTGCTCAATTTCGAGTTTATCGCGATTGAGCAATATCCGCAATCCTCGTATTGCAGGTCCATGAATCGGCATTACGAGTGTGAATAAATTTTTCATAAAAAATACTTTAGTACATAATAAACATTTGAAGCTCCTGAACTGTAGACTATCTCAAATTGTCAATTCCTATGCAGATTTATTTTCGACATTTCTCTGGCATTTGAGGCTTCAAGAGGATTTGTGGTCGATTTAAAAATTGCAGTCGTAGTAAAAATTCCTGTGTCGGGCGTCCTTCCAGAAAACAGAGAAGAAAGTTCGGTACATGCGTTGCGGTCACCGCATTGAGCTAAAAATATAATTTCCTATCCCGGAATGAATAAAAACCAATTTATCGAGCTCAATGCGAATCTCGCGTGTTAGACTTGTTTCTTTGTTTGTCAATCACACAGAAATAATAATTACAAAATATCTTTAGTGCAATTTATGGAAAGCGTATTTTCAAGCAAAATGAATACGTTCATTGTCATTAATGTAGTCATATTTTTTCTCTCTACAAATTGAAATATGAGTCATAACAATAAGTATGTAATTAGCAGTATTATTTACACGGTTTCTCATTCTTGCGTTGATCAATATCATCGAATATCATAGGTTTGAAATGCAATGAGTAATCCGGAAAAAAGTCATCATTTAAAGTCCAGTCTGAATGAAAATATATTTGTTATAATTATTTCTGTGTATTTATCAGTATACTTTTAGTGAAATCTGAGTGTATATTGTTTTTTCTCTAACGTTTGTAACGCTAAGAAATATGGCTGACATGGTGTAGCTAAGGGTACAGAAATGTTTGTTGCCGCTCAAAAGCTTCAAATTCGACAGACCGTTCGTCTATACAAAAGCTCTAGAGCTTTTCGAGCTTGGAATTTTTTTTATTTTATTCTTAGCAAAAAAATAACTAATTCGTCAACGGGCAACTCTGCTCTTTACCTTTTACCCCTTCTTCTTTTTCAATGGCACCACAGCATGAATCTGACGTTGGCATCCTGAACTTCGCGCTTCTTAAATTTTGTTTTGTTATTGTGAAAAGGTGTTAGCCCTATACCTACGAATTTATTTTTGCAGATCGAGGTGGCTGTGATATAAACAAACAGGCAGTGAGCTGAAATTATACGTCGATTGGGATTTGAGCTTACTACCGCTCCCTTTGTAGACTATCTACTCGACTACATCCCCTAAAATTCGAAAAATTTAGTTTTGATCACAAATAGAGAATTTTGGAAAACATTCTACCGATTTCCTTAAAATTTGGACAAGGTAGAAAAATGATACTTTGCCAGAATTTACTTAATACAAATCGCTATAATCGTTCAAAAAATTAACAATTTCACCGCTCTCATTCGCATACAAATTTGTCATATTTTAATAATTTGAAGAAAATACCCACTGCTTCGGAAATTTTAAAGTTATTGATTCGAAAATTTGCGCTGTCCATGCTGATAAAAATGCTCAGCAGTAGTTTTAAAATTTTTCGCCTTCTTCTTCCACCTCCAATACAAATGCAAAGATTTCAAAAAAGTAAATTTTTGAATTTTCTTGAAAATTATTCAAGCTATAAATATGAAATTCAGCAAGTTAATGTTCTACGCCCAAAAATTAACTGTGTACTTTCTAGATGAATGTGCGTTTATACCGAATGCGCAGATCCTAGCGTGCCTGAGCCGAAACCTATCCATCTGTGTTTGGGATTTACGTAAATGCACGCCCCGAAGGCTTTTACTTTATATCCATGGTTGCCCTTAACAACACGCATTGTTTTTGTGACGATAATTATTAATACTCCTGGAGGTCGCAATTCGACATTCATACTGCTAGATGCGAGATCTACCTAAATCTCTTATGACGCTCGGCTGTACGCAATTCCATATCGAGAAACGAGGAACTAGTTCCAAGCTTCTCTGCCCGCGATGTGGACATAACCGTCACCACTACCTGTACTACCTGAAGGGACCTCATCCGTGGATGTACCGATTTACCCAACCCTTGTCGCATCAATTCCTCTCTCCACTTCTGTATGATTCTCAGATATTTGACCCATACCATCAAATTTTGCTTCCGATTTCGATCCCTTCGATTCACTATTTCATCACTACTATATTCCGCATGTCTACCATGGCATCTGATTTTGCTTCCTCAGCTCGCTTCTCTGCCGTCCCGGCTATATCTAGCGAGCCCCTGCATTTCACTCACCTTGATCACTACTTTCTTCCGCGTTTTACATGCACTGCCAGTCATCATTAAGCTTTCACGTTTACCATGCCAGGTGGTGTATCCTAGGGGGAGTATTTCGCTCATTCTAGTCCGCTACAATTTGCCACAAATCAATCTCTCATCAGGCAAAACCTCAGATTTCGCTACTCTTAGTTCGCTACTAACCTGCTCCGGCAACATCGGACCCCTGAGTTTCGCTCTCTTCAGTTCACAACTCTCATTATCAGCAATTCCATCGTTTCGTCAGTTCATCTCAATTTCTTTTGTTTATCTGTTTCATCGGTCACCTATTTCACCTCAAATGTTTCGTCCATTCACCAGTTTATTGCTCTGTGGGTGTCGCCCAGAGCTTTTATACCTCTTTGTAGAACACCCATACGATATGATATGGATCCCTCGACTTTGGTCCTTAAGATTCGTCCGAGTAAGAGGAGCTTTTAAAAAATTTCAAAAAAATTATTTGTTACTACGAGATAGCTATAACATACAATTATTTAATTTCAGCAGATTGATCTCAATATGTTGCACTATATTGCGAATGCTTCAAGTAACATTTATGTTTTATTGTGCAGAAGTTCTTTACCAGAGTTACTTTATGAAGAATAAAGTACAAGGCACCTAAGAGGACAATCTGTCAAAAGTGGGTGCTTTTTATTTTCATATACGTATACATATGCGTGTTACGTGTCAGTGCAACATTTTAGTGCTTTTATGTCGCAAATTTCATTTATTTATATCACTTTCAAGTGATGCATGTATTTTAGCTGCCTTTCTATGCAGGTTATCACGTTGATCGAACTCTATTACCAGGTGTCCTGTTCTTTCTTCTTCATAAAGCAACCCTAGACTATGTATGTACTTTCTAAGGCTATGCCGAAGGCCTCTTCGATAGTTAAAGATGTTTCCAAAGAGTAGTCACCAGTCCGAGTTACCCTTTTCGGTATCGTTTACAAATTCGTGTAGACAATAATTTTAGATTTCACTTTCAAATGATCAAATTGTTTTGCATGAAGGACTTGCAGAATAAATCTCATATGAAAGCTGCCACCAGCCGCTCCAGAGTTTAGATCAGAAATGCATTAAGACTGATGGGTTATAAAGCTCTTTTAATAGTAGGCGGTCTGTTTTGCTTTGGGTATCCAAAGCTACTCTCACTCTTCTCGTCACTTGGATGTATCTTAAGACAATTCAGGTGCTAAAGATGCGGGCTAAAAATAGTTCAATGACCTCATAATCTTTTTTCAAAAATATTGGATGGATTTTATTCAGCTCAGGTACTTTGTAATTGGTGAAATTGGTGAATCGCCCAATTTGAAATTCGTTATGAAATTTATTCCCAAGTGAAAAGAAACACAAGTAAAACATTAATTGACTTGCTTCATGGGAATTTAATTTTAGAAGAACTATATTGAGGTTGTAGTAGAATAAATTATAGTATATATAATATAGGTATATATTCAACACCAAGCTTAGCCTTTTCTTAGTTCCTATCTGTGCTGCAATTTGCGAGATCTTAGATAGTTTTTGTTTGTTGTTTGAGCGATCACTTTGTCGCTATTGGGGAAATATGTTTGAAGCAATATTTCTAGACTCTTAGTGTTGTTGGTGGCGTTTCATCTCTCAGCGTCAAGCCTAAGTTATCTTGCGGATTTCTTAAAAGCATTTTCTTGATATTTTGTCTTCGTTAGAAATATCTCTTCAAATTTTTCTAATACCCGACCTCCACTTCTACCAACGAGAACTTTGGCGTTCGAGTAACTTCAAGAGCGCATCATAACTCAATATAAGTCAGAGGCACTGATTCTTGAAAGTCTGTAGTGACTTGGTAAGTTTATCGGTAATGTTTCATATGATGCAGTCGTATGTCGATTGAATTCTTATTTATTATTCCACTTCTGCCCATAACCGATTTTCAGACATGTCAGTTTGCACAAGGTACATTAACATGTAGCACAAAGTACGCAAAAAAAGTCTCATGAAAATAAAGATTTCTAATGTAATTCAAAAAAGATTTTTTTTTTCGGGATATAGATAATTTAAAACTTATTTATAGTATTGGTAAATCTGTTAAAAATCAAATTTCGGATGAGTTTCTGTAACTGTCATCATCACACAATGCATACCGATTGTATGAATACGATTTTAGATAGAGACAAACGAGCGTTCACGTAGATAACTACTCGTGAAGGTACGTCCAGATGATGCGCTTTTTCGTTCATTTTACGCATGCGTCCAGCGTATGCAGCCACGCAAGAGCATCTTGCCTCAAGCGCAAGCATTTTTTCTTGAAATTCGATGACTCATGCAATAGCGCATCGTGTGGACGCATTTTGAAATGCATTTACACATATGTTGCATGGGCATATATTAACTGAAGGCATGCGCTTTTATTCTACAAGGCATGCGCTTATCGCACGAAAATGAGGCATCGTACCTTTAAACCCGCAATTAGCAATCGAATGTATGATACATTTCCTGCTGAACACACGTAATAAAACATTCGTGCGGCTGAGCATAGAAATCAATTCTCCTCTGTCATATCGCAACGCATCGCACGAATAATATGAGAATATAAAATGAGCCGCAGATAACTCTAAAAAAGAAAAAAAATTCAACTTATCGGCAAGGCGATCAGAGCAATCGATATCTCTCCTATACCGCTACGATAACATAAGAGCCGAAAGCCGCCACACGGACGCTACTCAACAGTATTCGCACACCATTATGCGATATTGCCGATGATCTACGATCGGTAATACATCGGTTTACCATCGGAATTTCGGAGCACTGCTCAACCATCTTCTATGGGATATATCTTCTTCTACTTCTTCTGCAAAAAGCAAGAATGCCACAAGAACGTTTTGAAATGCACTTCTTGGACATCGAAGCTGGAAGATGCCTCCAGATATTAATTGTTAAACTTTATTCGAATATTATTCTTTTTCCTTATGTACATTTATGGTCATCTAAATTTTAAACGGCTTTCGAGAACGTTAAGTGAGATTCCATCAGGAATGCTTTGCGTAGGAGTGGTATCCCAGATATGATCATAGATATGATTAAAGAATCCCACGAAGACGCCAGATGTCGCGTCTTACATAGAGGTGAGCAGTCCGATAGTTTTACTGTGCGAACGGATGTTATACAAGGCAGCATTTTATCACGTGCCCTGTTTCTGGTGGTAATAAATGATATCTTGAAAGCTGCACTGGAAGATGGGGAAGGTAAAAATCTTCAGGGAGAATTCTTCAGTATCTTAAGTTACCTTGATTTTGCTGATGATGCGTGTTTGCTTACACATAACTTAAAGTTAAATGCTCGCTTGTTGCATTCTAATTGCAACGAGGAAGGACTGAAAATAAATGTGCGTTAAACTAAGTAAATGCACAGGGGTTCCAAAACAAGCGCATTGATTGTTCTTAACGAACAAGATATGGGAGATTTTCGTTACCTCATAAGCATTGTTAACTTGAAGGGCGGAGTCGTACCGAATATTGGGGCTCGTATAAATAAAGCTCGTCAGGTCTTCGGTATCCTTTCCTCTTTCTGGAGGTTAAGAGAGATATTCCTTCCCACGAAGCTGCGAGTGTTTGCCCTATGCTTCAAATCCGTGTTGTTATATGGTTGTACTACATGGGACGTGATAATTATGCTTACAAAGAAACTGCAAACTTTCGTGAACCAATGCAATTGACGTATTTTAGAGCTATTCTGGCGAGATGTGATTTCCAAAGATGAACTTAGAAGTACAAATAGACAGACTAAAATAGGCACTGAGATTAAAAGGCGCAGGTTGCAGTGGATCTGTCAAACTTTGAGGAAACCAGAGCGAAACATCCCAAGACAAGCTCTAGACTATAATACTGTTGCGAGCAAGAGGTTCGCCGGGATTTCAAGAGAAACGCAATTCGTTTAAAAATAATAGATAATTTATTTATTCGCACTTTTATACAATTTCCCGATCACTTCACACTCTTCTGGCAACACCGCTGCTTGTTTATCTATCGCTTTTCTTATGACAACACCGACGCGGGTTTACTATCGCTTTCACTACCGTTCGTGTTCAGATGTCGATGACTAACTAACTGGCTGCTGACAGCTCCGTGCTTTTTATAGCAAATCTCCCTAGTTCTGGAAGCTTCCGTCAGGCGGTTTTAGGTGTGTGTCTAGACTATTCAAGTTCCGTCGGGTGTTTGCTAGAACGTTCTAGATGGCGTTTTACACAGTAGGGAATACTGTTCTTGTATTTTCCAGAAATATCGGCGGTTTTTGCCAGATCCATAACAATACTCTAAGAAGACGTGGAGTTGGTCGGCAATGTATCACATGAAAGCGAGCAGTTGAGTAGGAGACCAGAGCTCAATATCCACAAATCTACTGGTCCTGACAGTATTCCCCCATCACCCTTGAAAAGTTCTCTTCTTCTTTAGCTAAACCTTTTCGTAATCTTTTCTATCTTTCGTACTCTGCTGGGGTTGCACGTATGTGGAAAGTTGCGAATGTTCAGCTGATTCCCAAGAAAGGAATCAAAGCGAACCCCGCCAACTACTGCCCGATAGCCATTACTTTAGTGCTCCCAAAAGTATTGGAAACTGCTGTCATTCGCAAAATTGTTCAAAATCTCGAGGATAACCAGCTAATGATCGTCAGTATGGATTCCGTTCTGAAAAGTCGACGGGAGATCTTTTGGTCTACTTAACAGAACGTCGGAACTCATGCATGCTTAAACACGGCGAAGGTCAAGTCCTTGCACTTGACATTGCAAAAGTTTTTGACAGAGTTTGGCTTGAATGTCTCATAGTTAAGCTTAGGACCATAGGTCTTAATGCTACCCTTGTTCAATGGATTGAGAGTTTTCTCTCTGAACGCGCTATACGAGAAATACTAAATGACGCTACTTCTTCCTCTTTCCCAATATATTCAGGCGTCCCTCAAGGCTCTGTTTTATCTCCAACTCTTCTCTTAATTTTCATCAATGACCTTTTGTCGTCTACTCTCAATCCAATTCATAGTTTTGCGGACGATAGTTCTTTAGATCTCTACGTCTCTACAATGGCACCACAGCCCAAATCGGGCCTTGGCCTCCTGACCTTCAGGTTCCTTAACATTTTTCATTATATATTGTGGAAGAGTTGTCAGACTTTCGCACAACCCTCTATCCACGATTTTCAGTAGGCAGTGCGCTGAAATTATTCGTCGACCGGAATTTGAACTCACCACCTTCGCATTGTAGACCAACACCCTACCAACTAGGCTACACCCTAGCTACTTACTTTAGATAACACCTCTGAATTTACTTCTGCTGCGGAATCCAACAAGTATTCTATTGCTTCAATATCATGGAGTCATTCCGTTCGCTGAACTCAGATCTCAACTTAATCCTAGAATGGGGCAGGAAAAATAGAGTTCAATGCCTTTAAAACACAAGCCTGTCATCTATCCCTCAAACGCGATGTTGCAGTGATATCTCACAATGTGGCCTTTTGTGGTGAACAACTTTGCACTTCGGAAAACTTCACACAACTTCACACTTCTCTACGTTAAAAATTATGACCACCTGAATTGGGCTCAGCGCATCTTTGGTGTTGCCCTCGACGCTTCTAAACGTTGGTGTTCTCCGAAAGACCTAGCAACCATCTATAAGTTATACATCAGACCACGTTTAGAGTACAAATCGCATGTTTGGGCTGGGTAACCCAAAACGTGTTGCTCGATCGTATTCAAAAACATGCATTCCGACTGATTGGAGACGAGGCCATTACGTATTCTATCGATTCTCTCAGCATCGCAGAAATGTCGGAGTACTCAGCATTTACTATCGCTACTTCCATGGTGAATGCAGTGCGGAACTAAGCGCACTCATTACTCCACTCTATAATTTTCTCCGGGATAGTCGGCAAGCTAGCTGAACGAGTGCACCGTCAAACCCTTGCCTTCTCGTACAATGAAATTTAGGTAGTCATTTATTTCCCGAACGTCAAAGCTTTGGAAAACGTTACCTGTCAAAGTGTTTCCCAACGAAAACAACCTCCAGTGCAGTTCAAGGGCAGTGTTCAGCCTCCAACTTTATTTTTTCCTAATTTCTATACCGACATATAACCTCAAAGTTATACACGGTTCCATTAAAAAAAAAGT
The DNA here is from genome assembly GCA_963669355.1 of Chorisops tibialis. Lineage (NCBI taxonomy): Eukaryota > Metazoa > Arthropoda > Insecta > Diptera > Stratiomyidae > Chorisops > Chorisops tibialis. The sequence goes on along the minus strand of OY770264.1, from coordinate 37,596,797 downwards.
ATTAAACAAGACAATTGTTTCTCTCATGCCCTATAGGGGTTATTAACAAAAAATTGATTGATTACAATTTTAAACGAAATTTATAGTATAAAATGTCTGGGAGTTCTGTGCTCCAGTGCTCTCAAGGAAGCTTCGCCATTGGTCAATTGGTCATATGACAATTGTTTAAAAGGTTTGTTCGGAGAGTAAACATCATTCACCGTTTTAGATGCGCAATTATTTCTGAGACGAGTGATTTTTGCAAAATGCTGCACCTCATCCTCATTTTATCCGTTTGGAATAATTTTTACGTCGCGTATTAGAAGGTTACGATAGCAAAAAAAAAAACCAAATGAACTTCTGAATGTTTTAAGCGTCGGCATATATTTCAATGAATGTACATTTTTTTTTTCAATTCGACAAACCCAAAAAATATATAAATAAAACAATTAGGTCATATTTATATTTGTTGTATTTAAACTCTTCCGCATTTTTACCTAAAATTCCATAAAATTGATTTACGCTGCGGCGATTTTATGACTTTTAAATTCGAATGTAATGAACGCACTCTGAATTCCCGGTCGTACACCTTTAAATAAATAAATAACTCAATTAAATGGCTGGAAATTTTTCGAAAATTGTTGATTATCATTAAATACATATAATTTTTTTTGTTTTATTTTGATTCATCACGTAAAAATACACAAACACATACACAAATCAAATTGATTTTACAGTATTATTTATAACCACCAAAAAAGTTATTGCTTATTGCTTTTGTTTGCAATTTTCCCCAATGTACGATTGTTCATTGCTTTGATTTGTATCGTTTTATTTTTCATATTTATTTCCAAAGATTTTCAAGCAATTTTCCGAATCACGAACACATATTAACGTTATTTCTCATTTCTCCTGCCATTTAGGTTTTTTATGATCTCATCAGGGAAATATCATCACGTAAGAAACTACGTCAAACCGATATACGACAGCCTATAAAAACCAATTCTCGTTGCTGCCAATTGCTATAAAACAAACAAATAAAATATCATAAAATACAAAATACTAAAAATGGTATATAATTGAAAATACAAAAAACTACGAACTATATAAAAGAAATTGATAAAATTTATAATAAAAACAAAACCAATACTACAAAACAAAACAAATAATTGAACTGAATTCTGAAAGATATGAATGATTATGTTTATTTGAAAATTTTTATTTTATTTCGATTCCATCGCTTTATATCAAATGATGATGATTGTCCAAGTAAATGAGTAATTAAAGAAATATATATATAAATAACAAACAAACAAAACATTAGAATAACTTTTGTAAGACACATTAGCGAAAATAGTTAAACAAAGTAAAAGAAACAAAATGTGAACTCCAAACAAACCGCACTACAACAGTTTTCTTATGTAATTATACCGTTTCTTTCCGTATTGTCGTCATTCCTTTCTTACGCATCCACAGGAAAGCCATTTCAGATTTCTACTTACATGTCCAGTTTGATTTCAGAGAATCATAAAATTTTGTCTCGTAATTTCCATTTGTTGTTAAATTTTTATGTAATTCTCGCACATGTTCTTCATTATTATTATTATAATATTATTATTCTTTATTTAGTGGTAGCATTTAATGTAGCATTATTTCGCACTTCCGAAATGATTTCAAAGTTACAAAATCAATTTTTGTAAAACAATTTAAATAAGTCTAGGAAAAATTTAATTGATATTAAAAAGAAAATAAAAATAAATAAATTAAAGGAAAATCTGTTTGTATTTGTAATTCCGAAAAAAAAGCAATTTAAGCATAGAATGTAATTATTATTATTGTCGCCCTGTTTTTGAGAAAGCTTTAAGTACGTATCTAGGATATGATTTTTTTTAATGCGCGCGCACTATTCTTTAATTAATTATTATATCGAATTGTTCCTCTACCATTTTTTTTTTGCCTTATAAACGTCACTCCTGTATTTCGGGCATTTAATCGTAGTTTAATGTTTTTGTTTAGCTTTCGATCTTTTTCGGCTCTACACATACACACGTACACACCTACTACTTGTAAAAATATTTATTTTTTACCATGTCAAATGAACATTGAAATTTATCAATATAAAATATTATGAATATTGTAATGTAAAGCATAAAACAAATGAAAAAAAAGTTTATATATGATAAAAACTGTATAAAATAAGTAAATGCATAATTTCGTGTTTTATTTGTGATCCTTTTCATTTTTTCGTTCGTACACCCATCCCGGATTACCGCAAGGTATGTTTCTGTAATAAGAAAAACACGTGGGGCGATTAAAGTCGCAAGGAATGAGAACAGGGGTCGTAGCATGTTAGATGTTTCGACTCTCTCGTTTCGTTCGATTTACGAGTCGAAACAATTGGTCTGCGGGTAGCACGGAAAGCGTAAAGACTAGCGATTTGGCATTACCATGTCAATATCAAGAAATATGATAATTAACCGTTTCATCTGCTTCCACAACTGACTGTGTCGACTTATATGTGACTGCCTCGCCTTGAATGTAAGACTGAATAATATTGTTAAATTCGTACACGTCGTTGTTCTTGGCGGTCAAGAATGGCTCGTTTACTCAGCCAATCGTGATTCTTATAATTGGTTGAATATTGGTAAATACTTTTTCAACCAATTCTTCTTTTCAGGTCACTAAATTCCAGAAGTTATGAGGCAATGAAATTCGTCCTGAGGTCTGGGGTCGTAGCATGTTAGGTGTTTCGACTCAGTCGTTTCGTTCGATTTGCGAGTTGAAACAATTTGTCTGCGTTAGCACGGAAAGCATAACGACTAGCGATTTGGCATTGCCATATCAAACATTACCTGGACCCGATCACATCCCAAATATGGCAGTAAAAGTTACTGTTCAAAAGATGCCCGACATCTTTATGACAACGATGTGTTTAGAGGAAGGGGTCTTTCCTGAACCATGCAAGCTCCAACATTTGATACTGTTACCAAAAGGAAACAAAACTCCCGGAGATCGATCGTCATATCGCCCAATATGTTTACTCGACGCGTTGGGAAGATCCTTGAGAGAATTATAAACAACAGACTGCTCGTAATTGCAGAGGAGATAGGAGCACTGTCAGACCACCAGTTCGGATTTAGGGAATCGCGTTCAACTATTGACGCCATAAAAGTGGTAGTCGATACTGCAGTTGAGGCGATACAAGGAGAAAGATGGCGATAGGGACAAAGAAATATTGTGCAGTAGTGACACTGGATATTAAGAATGCTTTTAACTCGGCAGATTGATCACTTATATGGAGATCGTTAGCCAGGAAGGATATACCATGCTACTTCTTCTACAATGGCACTACAGTCCAAATCGACTTTGGCCTCCTGATATTTAGGTTCCTTAACATTTTTCATTATTGGAAGGGTTGTTAGCCCTCCATACTACTTGTTGAGAATAATTTCAAACTATTAGGTTGTTGCAGATGAAATGGCGACTTTGCTAATGAAATTTCAAACAACTTTAACTCTTATAAAACTTAATTTTATTAATCAAAATAGGTACCAGCAGATGCAGTACACTTCTCCCAACGAGACACAAGGGTATTTATACCAGTTTCGTAGAAGTTCGACTTTCTAGACTGAAGAAATTCCTCGAAGGCATTTTTGATGGCTGCTTCATTGTTAAATTGTTTTTCCGCCAAAAAATGATCCAAATGTTTAAAAAAGTGGTAATCGGTTGGCAAGAGGTCTGCAACCGTTTTTAACCGTTATTATATTATATAAATGTGGCCGTTTTTTGTTCAGTAACCTCATGCGGAACCCACTTATCAAGCTTTTTGACTTTTCCAAGCTGTTGCAAGTGCCGGGAAACTTCTCTCCGATCTCAATGAAGTCCAAAACTGAAATGATATGACCAAATGTAGGAGTATTTATACTTCAATATTCATTACTACCAGAGCCACCTGGCGGCAGTTTGAGACATGAAAATTGCAACTAATGTCACTTCATCGCGAAAGTCGCCATTTCATCTGCAACAATCTAATACTTCACCAACAGGAAATTGAGGTACCAAACTGATGAAAGGGTAAGGTACTACAACGTCATACCGCGGGAGTCCCACAAGGATCGGTACTGGGTCCTCTCCTGTAGAATATCATGTACGATGGATTTCTTCGATTATCGTAGCCGCAAGGAGTAAAATTAATCTGATTCGCTGACGACATCGCCGTTGTTAACGCGGCCAAGCACATCAATGAAATAAAGTCAGCAACAAACGAAGCAGTATCAAAAATTAAAGACTAGCTAGAGTCCGCCGGTTTAGAACTAGCTAGATTCAGGTCGTCAGTCAAACCATCAGTTTCAACGACGCAATTAAATATCTAGGAGTTATGCTCGACAATAGATTAAAATTTAAAGTTCACGTGGACTTCGCGAGCAAAAAGGAGTCACAAATGCAGGCAGCCCTTTCCCGAATACTGCCAAACATCGGTGAATCTGGATATGCCAGAAGGATTCTACTTTCCAGAGTAGTTAGCCATCAGGGCCAGCGGACTTGTGAAAATTGAGCTGTTGCAGAATCCTGGAAATGAGACGTGTGCGAAAATGTAACGAAGGCAGCCAAAAAATAAGAAGGTGTTGCGATAGGAGGGCTTTGGTTTGAAGGTGGTAGTGTGGAGTTTCTCGCAAAGCTTGCTGCTAATATGTTAGCTTTCTCAACAGGATCGACTACGGTACGGTCACCATCTACGAGTGGCGGTGTTGATGAAGAGATGAAATTATTGTTGACCGTTTTTACAAAAGACCAGAAAGATCTTGAGCCTTTTGGACTCTAGAGGATCTTCTTCTACCTTTTAGGATGGTCTCGGTGACAAGTTTATAGGCTACATCGCAGTCATTAGAATCAAAGCACAATCTCCAATTAAAGGCGTTGAAGAACTGGTTTAGCGCCTCCCATTTGGCTCTTTTAAAATGCAAAACAGTTCTCCGGGGTGTCTTAGCTGGCAGCGTTTTAGTGTTGCAACTGGAAATTGTGCACCAATCAAAAAGTGATCCGTATTACCATTTGGCGATGGAGATATTACAGAGAGGGAATATTTCTCGGGTTGGTTGGTAAGAAATAAATCAAGGAAATTGGAGAATTGTCCTGCAATTTCAGGTAAACGAGTAGGCTCATTTACCAGCTGTGTTAATCCGTTAATCGAAGCAAACAGCTCAGTGGCACGTCCCTCATGGTCCGTGCAAGAGGAATATTTAAGCCAGGCAGTGTTGTGAACATTGAAATCGCCCGCGATAACGATTTCAGCGTCAAGGTGTGCAGTATACATGGACTGGATGGAATCTGAGAGACCATCCAGCTCACTAGCTGCTCTCAATCAATCAATCAAATTCCTGACCCCCTATAGGGGCATAGGACATCCACTAGCTGTTCTGGCTGCATTTAATACCGGGCTTCTTAAAACACAAAAAAAATAAAAGATGTGCCCTTGGATTAAAAGTTTTATCCAGATATAGTTCAATTCCGGATTGGAGCAGGTACCTAATTGCGGAACCAACTGGAAGGGCACATCATCGCGGATGTAGAGAGCGACATTGTCTTTGCAAGATCCGTGTAAACAGTATGGTGGAGTTCGAAAGATTTGGCGATAAAGTTTGTCGCACAAATTGGTAGTTGTAGATTTTCGCCTAACTAATCAATGTTGACAGGGCGAAATCAGATAGCCAAGTTTGTCTCACAATACATTGTGAACGAGCCGTTCAAAAATTTTGCTAAAGCAAGTAAGAGTGGATATATGACGATAATTCAAGACGTCTTCGGGATCTCCTTAAAAATAGGGATAACCTTAGCAAGCTTCAAGACTTCTGGAAAAGAACCTTCGGAATGTGATTTATTAAAAATATCCGAGAGGGGAAAAGAGAGATCTTTCGATAGTGGTTTAACGAAAAAGTTAGGAATGCCACCGCAACCACCGTTTGTTTTAGAATCGAGCGTGTTAATTATCTTTAAAACATCAAAAGAGGAAACATAAATAGAAGAATGGATTCATGACTAGAAAAATTAAAAACATAATTTAGTTCCTTGTCTGGAATTTTAAAAACGGAAGAACAATATTCAGCACATAGCTTGGGAGGTAGTAGTATTTTGATATCTCAGAGCAGACTGAGCGTGCTGAGTTTTTTTTGCATTTTTTAACATGTGTCTAGAAAGGTTTAGTATCAATTAAAAGCAAAGATTTCCGGATTCTACACTTTTACGCTTTATTATTCGTGACGTTTCGGTCTCTCCTGAGACCTTTATCAAACTGATCGACAATTACAATAGATTATTATTTTATACATAATAAGATTAATTGGGTGTGGGAAGGGTAATTTGAGGTTAATTGGTATCAGGTAGTTAAATTAGTTAAGGATTTTGTTCTTACCAAATTTCGAGGCAGGTAGCCAAACTGCTGATAACTTGTATTCGGTGTCTCGGTTGAAGTTCTGTGGATGCTTAGAAATTTCAATTGCTTCTCGTACTATTCGTTGATAATATTGATTCGTCCTGGCCAGAATTTGCACATTGTCGAAATCGATTGTATGGTCCTCCGTCGTTGCATGTTTCGCGATCGCTGATGACTGTATTTGGTTTTTCAATGTGCATCGATGATGCTCGTTGATCCTTGTTTGGACTGTGCGGCCTGTTTTCGCTATGTACACTTTATCGCATGAGCTTCAAGGTACTTTATACACTCCTTCAGTCTCCTTGCGTACCTTGCGACTCATGCGATAAAGTGTACATAGGGGAAACAGGCCACACAGTCCAAACAAGGAATATGCTTGCGAGAAACATGATTCTGAATGAAGTCATTCAATCAAATTCCTGTACTCTCTTCCACAAGGCGCGATCCTGAGCATCGGCTTTAAGCTGTTGCCAGGACTTGTTTATTCCTCTGGCCTCCTGCTCAACTGCTCGCTTCCATGTGTTACATGGTCGTCCAACCCGACGTCTTCCTTGAGGGTTATAATCCAGATCCTGTTTTGCGATGTTTCGCTCTGGTTTCCTCAAAGTATGACCGATCCACTGCCACTTTCGCCGTTGAATCTCAATACCTATTTTAGTCTGGCGAGTTGTACTCCAAAGTTCGTCGTTGGAGATCACTTCTGGCCAGAATATTCCTAAAATGCGCCGGAGGCATTGGTTTACGAAAGTCTGTAGTTTCTTGGTAAGTCGAACGGTCACTTTCCACGTAGTACAACCATACAACAACACGGATTTGACGCATGCGTCAAAAACTCGCAGCTTCGTGCGAAGGGAGATCTCTCTTAACCTCCAGAAAGGGAAAAGGATACCGAAGGCCTGACGAGCTTTATTTAGCCGAGCCTCAAAATCCTTTTCGGCTCCGCCGTCCATGCTGACAATGCTTCCGATATAGCAAAAATCTTGCACCTCTTTCACATCCTGTCCATTAAGAACAATCGGTGTGCTTGCGTTCGAACCCATGTGCATGTACTTGGTTTTACGCACATTTATTTTCAGTCCCGCCTGTTTGCATTTAGAATGCAACGAGCGAATATTTGACTCTAAGTCCGAACGGGTATGTGCAAGCAAACACACGTCATCAGCATAATCAAGGTGACTTAAGATGTTAAATAGTCTCCATTGAAGACCTTTACCTTCCCCACCTTCCAGTGCAGCTTTCAAGATGTCATTTATTACCACCAGAAACAGGGCTGGTGATAATATGCAGCCTTGTCTGACACCCGTTCGCACAGGGAAGCTCTCGGACAGCTCTCCTCTATGCAAGACGCGACACCTTGAATCTTCGTAGGATTCTTTAATCATAGCTATGACCTTATCTGGAATACCTCTCCTACGCAAAGCATTCCATATGTAATCTCGCTTAACGCTGTCGAACGCCTTCTCGAAGTCCACAAACATGAGATGTAGTGGTGAACCCGTTTCGGCTGACTGCTCTAATATTATCCGTAGGGTATTTGTGTGGTCGGTACAAGACGACCCTTTACGAAATCCAGCCTGATAAACTTCGAGAGTGCTCGCGACGACATCACTAATCCTATTGAGAATTACCTTAGCCATCATTTCTGCTTGCTGATTGTTTTATTTTTATTTTTATTTATTATTTTTTTCTTTTTTCTTTTTTTTTTCAAATGATTAAACACTCATTCAGTTTATGTTCATCACTGTTCACAAAATGTATACGAGTGTATAATTAATAGTTATTCTTTTACCTCACTTTATTTATTTAGGTATTCTTTTATTTTTTTATATTAAATATTTTAAGTTTATCTCTTCTGATCAGAATTTTTCAGGTTTCTTTTCTTCACCCAAGCCAAAGCCAACCAGAAAAAGCCCCGTGTCCATCCATGGAGCTGCTTTGATATCTTTTTCTGCTTCAACGGTTTTTCTCTCTCGAGTTTTAGCGCGCAAGAACTTCTTAATTGTTCGCAGCATTATCACACGCAGCGTGGTGGTAGTTTAAGAGAATTAGTAAGAATCGTGTATTCACAAGGTATTAATATTTCTACATTAATTCAACAAAATTTCCATTAAGTAATTCAAGAAGAAGCTCCATTTTAGGCACGAATGTGTGTATTTGATATATATTATGTAAAAACACAAAAAAAGAAAGGGAAGAAGAGTAACACACAATACAGTGTTTTTCGAAATGAAACTAAAAGTGAAACTAAAGCAAAAAAAAAAAATTTAAGCATTATTCTTTTCCATTTAATTCGATAGGAGAAAGAGAAAAAAATTACAAAAAAAAGGTACTTCGTTCGTATCACAGTCAGAAAATCACCGGTGGGAGAGTTCGATTGACGCAGACATCAAATCACTGCTAAGATTCCAAAATTGGAGGACGCGGTCACTGAAACGAGATGGATGGAGGCGAAGCCAAGGCCCGATTTATTGTAACTAAGTAAAACTTATCGCCGATACCGCATCCCAAATTCCTACAGTATGCAACAAAAAAAAAAATCCGTTTATTTTTAATTCATTTGAAAAATTTTATTTCGCATATTTTCCTCACATAGAGAGAATAAATTGTTTTTTTTTATTGTATTTTTTTTTTTAATATTTTCTCTGGTTTCTTACATTTTTTTTATACAATTGTAACTTACTTTCAAATTTTATTTAAAATTTATAAAACATTTTCTTTTTTCTTTATTTGATTTTTATTACACCTGTAATCTTATTACGAGAAAGAATACAAATAATAAAAACGTTTACAAAATAAATTGGTGGTATGCAAGAAAAGAAAAAAATGAAATTAGTTAATAAGATAAAATAATTAATTAATAAAATAATAATTATGATAATAAAAAAAGAACTCTCAAACTATTTATATAATAACTTTTCTTAATTTTCATCGTTTCTGTAGTTTTTTTTCTATTTTTCTTTTTTTCAAAGGAACGAATTTTCATTTATACGTTTGCAATTAAAATTAAAAATTAATTAAAATAACAAAATAAAATTTCATTATATTCATTTTATTTTTGTTTTTAATGTCAACATACTTTTCGTTTAAAAGTACATTTGTATTTTTTTTTCCTAATTTTTTTTTTTTTATTTCTATTTTCTTTTACACTTTGTTTAATTTAAATAAAAAAAATTATTGTAATCAAATTTTCTTTAATATTATAAAGCAACATTTTTTTCTCGTTTAATGAGAATCTAAACATTAAGGACAGGATTTAAGAAAAAAAAATATATATATATATAATAAATTTTTTGTGTAAAAAAATTAATTAAAAATATTGCAAAATAGAAATCAGTATTTTGTAGGAAAGAGGGCATGTTTTTTTAAGGATACAAAAGTTCTACTGTCGAACTACACAACCAAAAATTAATTATAGTTCTAGAAAGAGATATAAGGTCGGAATTAGATTTTTTTTTTTGCTTTTTTTTACGATTTTTTTTTCCCTTTTTTATTGTTTAGAAGGGAAGGAATAATTCTAATTAAAAATAAAACCACAAAAGAATGATCAAAGAACGTGATGAGATCATTTGAAAAGGCGTTCGATAGCCACCATACTTTTTTTATACTTGCAGTATTTTATTTATTTTTTGCAAGTTTATTTAGCGTTCGAAATTGATTTTCGAATTTCTTCAATGTTTCTAAAAGTTTCTCTTAATCGATAAACATAAGAATTTTAAGCTGCGCGTATTATGGCAAAATTGAGTTAATTGTTGTTGTTTCAGATTGTGTGTGAATTCTGTTTTTATTTGAAAAAGTTTACGAAGACGACATAAAGAGGGGGCGTATCACGAAATTTCATCTGGAAATTTGTGCGCAAAAATCCGCATTCATCACTTATGCGACCTGGGCCGTTATCATGAAAATTTTTCTGTCTCGAATCGCAATCAGTCGCAAAGTGTTGTGGTAAAATGTCGATTTGAAAGATTTGGAATTTTTTTCGCGAAAACCAGTGATAAAAAAAGTTAAGTGTACACTGTGCTCAATCATTTTTAAATCAAGTGAAATATCATGTTCGCTTAGCACTTAAAAAAAACCGCTGATTCCAAAATGGCATCCGTTCCGATTACTGCAGAAGTAATTAATGCTGAATCTAGAAGTGGTTCGCGCTCAATATCACAATCATTACGTGTGACGATACTGCACCTCGCTCTTTGACATCTTCCGCTGCCAAGAATACGTTTATAATTTGCACTCGTTCAAAGGCGATGAGAGAACCAACGCAATTTCGACTGCTAAGTATACTGTACATGTCGGTTAATTTTCAAGAAGAACCATTGATTCAATGATTGATAAGAAATATCAAACACTGTCAGATGTGTACTACAACCGAAATATATCAAAGCATCTGGTTGCGACGATGCATTTTATTACTGATAATGGAAATGAGAAGAAAATGAAATTGGCAACCATTACTCTTGGAGCCTATGAGCTCACGGATAGCCATGCTGAGGTAAATTTTACTCACTTACGATGGCGCTAGAGCTCAAATCGGGTTTTGGACTCCTGTATACTCCGCCTCCATCCTTCTCGATTCAGTGACCGCGTCCTCCAGTATGGAAATTAAAGTGCGCAGTTTCAAGTAAAGAAATAAAACCACTAGTTTTATTAGTTCCCCGTAAAACTTTATTTAACTAATCTTAATTCGCTTTACACTCAAAACTTCTTTGCTCACAAATTATCGCTTTTAAATCTTTTGGTTTCCGACTCTCCATACGACTCACTCGTCGACGGGTCCAAACCAGACTGAATATTCACCAAAACCGTTCGCCTATTCTAACTGCTTTGTATTCGTTCGCATCTCGTTCGCTTTTCGGCTTTCTCCGCTGTTTCAACCATGGTCGACCCCCGTCGGTCACATCATTCCCCTTGTCGTGTAAATCGCTGTTCATTGCTTCTATAAAGTATTCCATCGTTACCCGAATCTTTTCACTTTAATGCGAGTCCATACATGTTGTTGTTGCTTTCTATCAAGTATTTCGTCATTACCGAGTCAACCTGTCGCCATTCATAACGAGATAGTGTGGGAACGTACATGACTGCGAATTCTTGCCTGCATGTAGTTGTTGTTGCTTCTCTACATCGCCCGTGCTCGGAATTATTTCGTTCTTGTTCAGTTCTTTTTCCTGTCGGTCGCGTCTCGTGTAATTGCTCTTTCTTTGGTAATTCAATGACCGCGCGAATATTTTTTTTAATTAGCTACACAACGGGAAAGCAAAGAAGATGATACGTAAAAACAACTTCTCTTAAACGTCTGCTTGGCTAAAGCCAAGCATGGACCCAAAAAAAAAAGGCGGGTTCAAGAAAAAGAAAGATACCAAAAATAGACCTGACGCTATTGTCATCGAAGCAAAGGGTGAACTTTCTTATGCGCAGATACTGCGCAAGATAACGGCAAACCCTAAATTGGAAGCAATTGAAAAGGCGATATCGAGGATTAGAAGGATACCGCCTAGTTCAACTTAAGATGGCAGGAGTCATGACTGCCGAACTCAAAGGCGCTATTAGCGAAGCCGAGGCAGAGCAAGTGAGTGTGAGGACCCTCACGCATCGTTCTATCATCGAGATTAAAGACGTCGATGAAGTCACTACAAAGCCCAGTTTGAAGTCGAAGAAGTTTCGCAGGCAGACATCTTATCCCTTGCGAAAAGGCCTACGGAGAAACCCAAACAGCAATCGTCTACAGAATGACTTGTGTTATAGGCAATTTCGGTATCTATGTGCAATGCACAAACACAGCCGGAATGGTAGGGGAAGGGGAGTGAGAACGACCGTATCGAGTGGTGAAGCTGGTATATTGTTCAGTTGGTTCACTAGCTGATGCTGACAAATATTTGCAGATGTAATGGGGACTGAATGATAGAACTCTGTTTCACTTTTACATCGTTTGCTCATTTTATTTCGAAAAATTTTTCATTGCCAGTAGCAACTGAAAAATTAGTGCTTAAAAAAATCCTATTGCCTGGAGTGGGAATTGAATGCACGACCTATTGACTGCGAAGCAAGCCACTATGCCATGGAGGCCTAAAAAAGATGCCAATAACGTAGTCGACAGCCAATACCCGGTTTTCAGGAGAGGAGCCATCACAAGCAGAAATCACGAGGATAAAGAACAGAGGAGAAAGCATGTCGGTTGAAACAACAGTGAATTTCAAATTTTTGTCGGAGGCCATTGAAGAGCGGCGAATTAGTGAAGAGAGCTGGTGGGACACCTGCCAATCCAAATTTGTTTGAGGTTGAATGTTTTTAGTAGTTTTGATATCGTTGGTAACGAGGCTTCTGGTTCGGTGATTTACATTTCTTGTGAAAATATGAATTCTCTGGGCTTTTTCTTGAATTTTTTTATGCAATTGTTTGAAGAATGGTTCCGAGGCCTCGGGTATTTTCATAATTTTTCACTCTTTAAATGTGGTTACTCGGAAATTGATGGCGGATCCCTGGAGCTAGATTACGGTTTATCTCGAATCGAGTTTCCAGTTTCGAGTACTTTTAAACTTGTTTTCCAATCTCGATCGAGTTCAATTCCTATGGTTTTGCTCTCTGAGTTAAATATAGCGACATACCATATACATGAATATTTGAATAAGATCATTGAAATTAGTATCTTTCTTATTCCGAGTACGATGCTCGAAACGAGATGTATAATACCAAAATCATCCTATGTTCGATTCGAGTTACATAATTCCGGCTTTTTCTCCAGATTTTTCAATTTATTTCTTCGAATATGTTTGGAAGGAAGATGATGACGGGCTACGAGATTTTTCTGATGTTATTCTTGAGCGTAGCGGTTCCTCTTATTTTATAATTTGCTTTGTATCAACTGTTTTAAGGAGGTACGCTTTGCCAAAAAGTGTTTTTCGGGAAATTGCAGGCAATGTGAAAGAAGACACAAAACACTGCTGCATGAAAAACAAACCGCATAGTCCAAGGTACTATACTATGGGGAGAAGGATTGATCAATTCGCTTTATTTCAACATTGAAAGGCTACGTTTCGTGTCTCGAACAATTACCACTAGAAAGAAACTGGGCATTCCTACCCGAAGGAGAGAATAGTGATATTTTCATGTGATGAAAACTAAGCAGAAGCATCTCATCTGCGGACAGTTACAAAGATAATGTTCGACAAATTCTTCGACTTCCTCGCAACCACTGCAAAGGCTTTAGCTCACGATCCGCAGCCTGAAAGCGTGCAGCTTTAGCAAGCAATGACTTGTGGTCAGGCCGAAAATAGTTCCGACGCTATAGCGACTACGTTGTAACATCTGATCTGTGATGTTTTTATTGGGTTCTTCCCAAAAGGATTTGATCGTTCTGCAGTTGTCCAGCTGCCGCCACCCCGCCAAAAAAGAATTCAAAATAGCTTGTTTAAAGCTAGTCTTCAGCACTGTTGGTGCTACATCGACTGACTTCCTAGTGGGGTTAATGTTTAAAGGCCCCTGCCACGCAAGCGTGTCTTCTGCGTCGTTTCCTAGCAGGTCGCTGTGATCCGGTATCCAAATTAAAAATACTTCAATTATTCCCGCTAGGCGAAATTATGCCTATAAATTGACACTAGTTTGGACGTGCTCATGTAGGATTGGAGTGCCAGAAGTGCAACTCTGCTATCCAAGAAAATGTAACAATTTCCGAATTGTTTTGAATATCTCAAATAATTTTTGCGCACTCGTTAATGGCGAAGTGCTAACAACCCTTCCACAATAACAAAAGAAAAAACAAAGAAAAAACATTGAAGAAACTAATGGCTAGGAGGCCAAAACCTAATTTAGACTGAATTCTATCGAATAAAAAGAAGAATGAGTTTCATTACCATTATCAATGGCGTGACTCGTGTCTCGATCCAAAGAGCGTGTTCTCCAGCTGCTAATTTTTAAGATGGCTTTGCTGTCTTCATCAACCGAGTCTTCCCATCGCTTGCGTGGTTTGCCTACCGGCCGATTACCACTCACTTTGCATTTAAGAGCGCGTTTGGGGATTCTTCCGTCTTACATTCGCTCTACGTGGCCAGCCCACTGCAGTTTACGTAGCTTAATGAACGTTGAAGATTCTGGCTCGTCGTAGAGTTCCTTCCTTCACAGGTCCCAAAATTCTTCGGAAGACCTTTTTTTCGAATGCGTTAACTGCTTTTTCGAAAGTTTCCTTTAATGTCCACGTCTCGCTGCCATAACAGAGCACAGGTCGTATAATAGTTTTATATATTCGCAGTTTATTGTTCCTGTGCACTTTCTTGGATTTCATTATTGGAAGTACCGAATAATACGTTTTATTTGCTAGTATTATCCGTCGATTGATTTCGTTTGTTTCACTGCTGTCCGTTGCTAGATTAGCCGCAAGATAAATTACGTTGTGCCCTCCAAATTATATTCTGCAATTTTTTTTTACAGAATGACCTGTGTTACAGGCAATTTCGGTCTTTATGTGCAATGCACAAACACAGTCATGGTTGGGAAGGAATGGGATTGAGAAGGTTGGGAAAGGGGGATGAGAAAGACCGTAACGAGTGGTGAAGCTGGTACATTTTTTCAGTTATGTTTTGTCTGATTGGCGTTCTTGTTCTTGTTTGTCATTTTTTTTTTTTGAAGGCACCGATTATAACTTAGGGGGTCACCCTTTAATGCATTGCACAGTTATGTCGGTATAGGAAGAGGATGAAACTTGGTAGTGTTATGGGAATTTTGGGGAAGAGAGACGGAAGTGGCGATGGACATTATTTTTGAAATGCTGAAGGTTATACTTGCTTGGAAACATACTAGCAGGCAATGCGTTCCAAAGTCTGGACGTTCGGGGGATGAATGACTGCCTATATTTCACTGTACGAGTAGGAATAGGGTTAACAGTAAACTCGTGCGCGCGTTCAGCTTGACGAGTATTACGGGGAAAGGTGTAAAGTGGAGGAATGAGTGATCTAAGTTCCGCGCTATTACCATGAAAATAGCGATAGTAAATGCTGAGTACTGCAACGTTCCTACGATGCTCGAGGGAATCAATGGAAATCGTGATGTTGTCATCTCCGATTAGTCGGAACGCGTGTTTTTGAATTCGATCGAGCAGCGCAAGGTGTTTTTTGGGAGCCCCAGCCCACAAATGCGAATTGTACTCTAAGCGAGATCTAATGTAAGCCTTGTAGATGGTAGCTAAGCCGTGAGGCGTAAAATATTTTTTTGCATTTGCGAAGAATTCCTAGGCGTTTGGAGGTATCAAGTGCAACATCATAGATATGTTTGCTCCAATCAAGATGGTTATTTAACTTTACGCCTAAAACGATAAATTCCTCTGAAGGGCTAATTGGTACGCCATTAAAAGCTAAATTAGACGACGACGCTGGTACACCACGTTTAAGAGAAAGATGACAGGCCTGTGTTTTAGCAGCGTTGAACTCTACTCTATTTTTCTTGCCCCATTCCAGGATTAAGCCGAGGTCGTAGTCCAGCGAACTGAATAACTCCCTGCGTTTGGAAGCAATTGATTGCTTGTGAGAATCCGCAGCAGAGTTAAATTCAAAGGTGTTATTTAAGGTACTGTCATCTGCAAAACTATGGATTGGATTGAGAGTAGAAGACAAAAGGTCGTTAATGAATACTAAGAACAGAGTAGGCGATAGGACAGAGCCCTGAGGAACACCAGAATTAGATGGGAAAGAAGAAGGAGAAACGCCATCTAAAACGACTTGTATAGTACGTTCAGATAGGAAACTCTCAATCCATCGAATGAGGGTAGCATCGAGGCCAATGGCCTTTAGCTTAACAAGGAGACATTCATGCCAAACTCTGTCAAAAGCTTTTGCAATGTCAAGAGCAAGAACTTGACCTTCGCCGTATTTGTGCAAGCAAGAGTTCCAACGTTCTGTCAGGTAGACCAAGAGATCTCCCGTCGACCTTCCAGAACGGAAACCGTATTGGCGATCGTGGATAAGCTGCTTATCCTCGAGATAGTGAATTATTTTGCAATTGACAGCAGTTTCCATCACTTTCGAGAGCACTGAAGTGATGACTATCGGGCGATAGTTACTTTTATTTTGCTTTCAAATACTTTTGCGGCGAAGTCAAGATTGGCAAATACCTCCTTAGCACTAGGGAAGGATCTTGCTAGAATGTTCAAGTCGTCAGCGTATCCTACTAGTTGGGTGGACTTAAACAGTAGTGTCCCGTTGTTGTCGACTGGAATTGTTCGGACGACTTACTCTAGTGCCAAGTTGAAAAGCATGGAGGCTAGACCATCTCCCTGCTTTAAGCCACATTCCGTTCGAAAGCTGGTTGTGTATTCTCACTTGGGATTCAGTATTCGTCATTGTGAGTCTTGTTAGTCGGACTAGTTTTGCGGAATTCCAAACAGTACCCTCCTGTCGTATGCTTGTTTAAAATCTACGAAGATTTGGTGCACGTCTGTGTTATATTCCCAGCATTCCTCAAGCGCCTCCGCCATAGCTGGTTCCAAGCCCGGTTGAGAAAGGAGGAGGGAGCATGGAGTTAAACTGAATGGCCAGTAGCACCAGTAGTATGATATAGTTGGACTCGTAGCATAGCTGTGAGAACTCCAGCATTTCATATTTAGCTGAAAACTTTGACTCTTTTTCTACCAGGGTGTAAAAAATAAGTAGGACTGGTCCTCCAGATCAGTGGTAGTGCGAGGTCCCGACAACCCATCACCGGAAAAAACAACACCATCCGAAAACCTGAAGAACAGCCTCGGAACGGAAGAATAGAGTTTCCTATACATAAAAGCGAAACAGATTTTCGTGCTGCAGAATGCAATTTCGTGGTATGGCCGCTGAATTACTTCTTAATTGGTTATCAACAGAAAAGTTCGTCAGTTAAATTTAACGTTAGAAGTTTTCGTGCACATAAATAGATTCTCGAAATTTCCATATTAAGTTAAACTTGAAATAACTTAAAACATCTCACTATCAACTTTTCGTAATATTCTTAAATTCTTCTTCTTAAATTATCAAACAATGCAAAAAGATGCCATCACACAATATCCTGAAACAAGCAACAATTAACATAAAATATCACTATCAATTGATTTTTTTTTTTCTTGGATCGTAAAATAATTTCTAATATTTTTTTCACCTGTTATCATTTATACAAAAAAAAATTATATCAACAGTGTCGGTAAAATCAGAAAACAAAATTAAGAATAATAAAATTCCTACCTAAGCTGTTAATTTTTTCTTCTTCTTCGAAACAGAAATTTTCAGTTCTACTTAAATTATTTATTTAAAAAAAAAAAAGAGATGTGTGTATGACTTGACCATGATTTATAATCTTGTACAAAAAAAAAGTATAACTATACAAAACCGTCGACATTTTTTCTGTAGCGGCGGTACTTCTTTCATATTGTTTTTTTTTTTCTCTTTAGGACGCAATAATTTAAAACCGAATAATTTAGATTTTTACATTTCATCTTTTCGAATAAGATGTCGATTTGGGAAAATTTGGTTTTTCTTTTTTTTTCCGTGGAGTTTGGGAATTGGCCGGGATTGAAAGATTTTTTTTTTTTAAAGTATTGTTGTGTTACCTTAACTATTTTTACGTAATTACATTATTTTAGTACTTCTGTTTTTTTACTGTTTTTATTTTTAAATCATTATTTTCTGTGATTCTGTTTTTTATTTTATTTTATATTTAAATATTAATAATTTACTGTGTTTTATTTTTATTTTATTTTTAATGTTTTTTTTTTTTATATCTGAAAATATAAGAAGTACAAACTAATAATACTCTAAACTCTAGTATTGTGATTTTGTAGGCACTATTTAAATTTCATATTTGTTTTTATGAATCTTGTGTTTTACTTTTAAATTTTTTTCTTAATTTTGTTTTTATTATTTGATTTATTTTTTCATTTGCAGTTTTGTTTCTTTTATAAGATCTCTCATTTACGGAAATGGGTTTTTTTTTATTAAATTCAAAAAAAGAGTTTTTCTTTTTTATAGGTGATTTTTTTTCACTTTTTAAGATTTATCACAAAATTGTTTAGCAGATTTGTATAAAGAGAGATTTAAGACGTGTTGGGATATGTTCTAGTTTGAACTTTTAAGTTTTGAATTTTGTATTTGAATAGGATAGTTTTGTGTATTGAAATCTCGAATATTGGTGTACGTTCTGAATTTTTTTCAATTATATTGATTCAGCTTGTGATCTATGTTTTAAAAATAAACGGATAGAAAAATATTTTTTTTTAATATTTTACATTGCTTACGAAGCGATGAAACTATTGACAAAAAACGGGTTTTGGAGAAATTATTTATATTCAATATTGAATTTGATATGGTTTCGCCATGAAAATTGAAAGAGAATTGAATGCCTTTTTGTTCATGAATTGAAACGAATAAGTCGGCTTTTTTCCGGCTACGATTCATTTGCTACGTACTTTCACTTCTTTATCATGTACCCACAATCACCGCGATCGCAGACGAATATATTGCGATATCTCCGTAAATTTTTGAAGTTCCACTTTGCCTGATATTTCTTTTGTTAATTTAGAATAAATTTCATTTACTCTATCAGATAATAAAGACGATATAAATCAAAATTTCGAAAAGTATCAACCGTGTTCACTTGTTGGATTTGGGCGATTAATTAACGACTGCTAATGTTGCAAGCAGGAATTTCACTGCCAACCACCTGGTGAGAGATGTCAACAGAACTCTCTTTAATATGAGTAAACACCAGTTGCGGCTATGGAAAGAATACTTCTCTGATACTTTAAACATCTTGTCAGGGGCAGATATTCCAGTGACCGAACAATTGCCAAACATTCAACCGCAACAATCTTCTATTAGGGACTATCCCCCAGGTTTTATTAGTTTCCGCTATTCGGTCAATGACAGGAAGGAAAGCCCCAGGTATAGACGAACTACCAACCGAACTCCTCAATGCGCACCCGGAAATAACAGCCGATATACTCCTCCCACTCTTTACTGAGGTGTGGAATGAAGAAAGATATCCGACTGAATGGAAGGAGGGCGTCATTGTGAAAGTCCTGAAGAAAGGCGACCTTCGGGATTGTGGCAATTGGCGTGGTATATGTATGTACTTACTGCTGTATCGAAAAGGGAATAACAATAGTTAGTTGCCGGAATTGCGAGGCTGCTCTCTCCTTCCTGCCCTGTATACGCTAATAGAATAGCTAGTGTGAGGGCGCGACACTAAATTCGCGATGACTCTCAAATTTGCATAGTTGAACTGTGAGGGTTCGTTGCCGGTGATGTGCGAATTGGGAGTCATTTTGAGGGAGGCTACATTTTCGCGCTTCTTCAGGATCCCTATGCGCCATATGGCCGTGTATTAGGGTTGCCTGCAGACATGAGAGTGTTTTTCTCAGGAGGGGAGAAGGAAGCTGCTGTGGTTGTTTACGACCGCAATATCAAGTGTCCGGAACATCTGTCCAGTGGGGAGTTTGTGTCCTGCCTAATTGGCGAGTGTGTATTGCAGATTTGGGAGGGAGCTCGACCCGTACCTGGCATACATGGACGCAATAGTCCAACAGGTACGTGGCACGCCTGCCATCATTGGGATGGACGCCACATCGAGGAGAGGGCCTCCTCGATGTGGTTCAGTAAGATTGCTGACGGAACGTCAAGCCATTGTGGACTGTGTCGTGGAGAGAAGCTTGTCGATTGGATACTCGCGAATAATATGAATGTCATGAACGAGGCGAGCGATGCATACACATTCGACGGACCGAGGGGAGTGAGTGATTTGACGTGACCTTGGCTACTGGTGCAGCGATAGCCTTTGAGTTTCGGTGGAGCATCAGTAAGGGATGGGGGACTAGCAATCACAGCCTTGTGGTCGTTGATCTTTCATACGACACGGCAGTGTGTGAAGGCGATCTGCCACGCGAAATCGCGTGGTGTACCAAGAGATGTTGTTGGAAGGCTCATGGTGAACGCCTGAGGGCTGAGGTGGACGGGATGCCTTTAAGCGATTTCGCGCTGCTCGACTTGGATGGTCAAATCTCGACTATCCAAGAGTGGAAGGTATGGGTTAATGATGACATATTTCGGAGAATCCGCAAGGAAAATTCGAAACGTGTCAGATGGTGGAACGCAGAATTGGCGGGTAAGCGAGCCCGAGTTCGGTCTCTAAAGATGAAATTCCAAAGAGCCTGTTCGAGGGGCCAACTAATGCGCCCAGCTTAAGCTCGAACACCAGCGAGGCATGTATGAGTAGCGTACGTTGGTCACGTCATCCAAGGAGGACGACTGGAGACGCTTTGCCCGTACAAACTTTCGTGATCCTGGGGTCAGGTCTATAAGATCTGCAGAGGAAAGCGATTGGAGACTGAAATGTGTGGCATTAGTGTTTGAGGCAACGTTATGTCAACATGGAATGAGTGTGTAAAAGCACTATTGAATGAATTCTTTCCGGGCCCTGGGCTGAGAGAACTTCCTTACGATCGGGCAATAGTAGAGGGAGAAATCCCCGAACTTGAACCCGAGGAGATTGACGCTAGTTTCAGTAGGGTCAGATCCGGAAGGGCGCCTGGGGTCGACGGAATGACAGGCGAGATGTGTAAAAGCATCTGGCGAGCCATTCGCAAGTACGTAATTTACGTTTTCAACCGATGCTTTAGAGATCGTGTTTTTCCTGTAAATTGGAAGATCGCACGTGTGGTCGTCCTCCTAAAGTCTCCAGATAAGGTTAGGAGTAATCCCCGGTCTTATAGACGCATATCTTTTATCCTTGGCAAGGTCTTGAAGAGGATTATGATTCGTAGACTGGAGGAAAAAACTAACCATCTGGCGTCTGAATAGCAGTTCGGCTTCCCTGCCGGGAAAAGTTACGGAGGATGTGTGGATGCACATGAAAGACTGCGTTACTAGAGGTGCTAGCAAGTACGTCCTTGGCATCTTTGTAGACTTCAAGGGAGTATTTGACTATTTGAGTTAGGACGTGGTGACGATTCTGCGACTGTCGAGAAATAGCCCTATGGATGAGCTATTTCTCCGACAGATCAGCCTATGTTAGGGGTCTTCGCGACACTGTGAATGGCTCGTTGTCACAAACACGTCATCCTTTGGTAAAGCTGGAAGGAAGAGGGCTCAGGTATGTGACTGAAGTCGCATTAAAGTTTCTGAGCGGTTGGGATTTAAGCCACACCTGCGAGAGCTCAGGGACATCTCCTCACTAGTGTGAATCAGATCCGCAGGGGGCGCGAATGCAAAGAACTCCTCGAACTTAAGGTCACGTCATTGTGGCAAGCCAGGTGGGATAGTAGTGACGAGAGTAGGGTTACACATCGATTTATTAGGGTCGCAAGCTTCGCGAGATATAACCGAGACTTTGACTTCTGTTTTAGTCTTGGTTATCTCTTGACGGGCCACGGCAACATAAATGAGTTCTTCCACAGGATTGACCGCGAAACGGCGGGCAGCGCATGCGGGGCGCCAATAGAGAGCGACTAACGCAGCTTGAAGGAATGGGGGTTGTGAGAAGTGGGGAGGGACGTAAGAAGGTGCCTCGCGAATAAAGAGTTTTAAATGCCTTCACGAAACATTCAAAAGAAGAAAGGCCGAAGTCGGTAACTGACGGGAATTGGGGTGCAGGCCTGAAGAACAGGGTGGCGGAACCAAAAATTTACTATACGCAGGGAAGGGATAATACTAGTTATCATATACCGGGTGAGCGACCAAAGTCGATTCCGGTATAACCTTTGGGGACTACCGACCCCACGATTCCCGAAGCGGACTGCTACCAGTCACGGGTTTGCAAGTGGACCTAAACTGGGAGTAATTTTTCACAATTACGAAACCTGACCGGAGGTTTTCTGGTACCACGGGTGTTGGGGAGCCCATTGAAGGTTGCTTCCAGCCCAGCAATGAAAGTATCGGAGAGAATCGTGGTGGCTGTGGTTTATCGCCCACATCGCGGGCAGAGCTCCTAGGAGTTCGGCGTAGAGTTGCGTTTTTCCAACCTTGTGCCGTGACCATAAGATTGGCAGAGATTTAAATAGGTCTCGCATCCAGCATTATGAATGCCAAGCTTGCATTTGGTATAGACTGCTGCCTTCGGGGCGTTAATGATTGTTGTCACAAAAACAATCCGTATTGCTTAAGACAACCGTGAACTTGCGACCTAACGTCGATCTGTACACGTAAAACGAATCAGAATGCTGTAAATCATAGCTAAGGTAATTCTCAATAGCCTTAGTGTTGTTGTGAAGAACACTCCCGAAGTCTATCAGGCTGGATTCCGTAAAGGATCGTTTTGTACAGATCATACGAATACCCTACGAATAATATTAGAGCAGTCCGCCGAAATGGGTTCGCCACTACATCTCATGTTTGTGAACTTCGAGAAGGCAGCGTTAAGCTAGATTACATATGGAATGCGTAAGAGAGATAATAAGGTAAGATCATAGCTATGATTAAAGAATCCTACGAAGATGCAAGGTTTCGTGTTTTACATAGAGGAGGGTTGTCCGAGAGCTTTCCTATGCGAACGGGTGTCAGACAGGGCTACACATTATCACGAGCCCTGTTTCTGATGGTATTAAATGACGTCTTGAAAGCTGCACTTGAAGGTGGGGGAGATAAAGGTCTTCAGTGGAGATATTTAACATCTTAAGTCATGGAAGAGGTGCACGATTTTTGGTATCTCGGAAGTATTGTCAGCATGGGCGGCGGAACCGAAAAGAATATTGAGAGTATAAATTCAGCTCGTCAGGTCTTCGGTATTCTTTCCCCTTTCTGGAGGTTGAGAGAGATGATCTCGCACATTAATCGTGCAAGTCACACGTCTCACCTCATCCCGACCAGATCGTAGCTCAGATCAAAGCTGGCCAAACAAATCGCAGCTTACCCACGAAAGCGCACCTCATTTCATTGACCACTTTGCACGTCCCACCGATCAAATTATAACCCACCGAACAGATCTCCGATTGTAAATTACCGATCAGACCAAAGCTTGCTAAACAAATCGCAGTCGCACTTCACTGACCTGCTTAAAACAGCCCTAAGCTCACCGATCTGCTCATAGCTCGTAAAGTCGTAAACCTTCTCATCTGTTCATTCATTACTATAACTGCTCAGTGTAGAGCTAAAGCTTTGTACACTGAGCAGGTTGCGCCGTGCATGAGCAATGATATCACTAAACAGTGAGCAGATATCAATATCACTGAGCAAAGAGCAGATATCAATATCATTGACATTAATATCACTGAGCAG
Organism: Chorisops tibialis; assembly: GCA_963669355.1. NCBI lineage: Eukaryota > Metazoa > Arthropoda > Insecta > Diptera > Stratiomyidae > Chorisops > Chorisops tibialis. The sequence goes on along the minus strand of OY770264.1, from coordinate 37,573,181 downwards.
TTAGCAGATATCACCGATGAGATGGTGGTACTGAATATGAGATTGAGTCTGCTTGATTGTTAGATGCAGGATTTTGCAGTTTTGTCTGTTTTTTTTATTGAGTTGTGGTTGGATTTGATTTCATTTCAGTTTTCTGTACTCTTCCGTTTAATTCATTTCGTTTTTCTATCTCAATTTGAATCTTTGCTAAATCAAAAACAAATTTCAATAGTATCTCATTTCGAAGATATTTATCACTGCAATAGCAGTTTTTGCCATCCCTTCTCACTAGCATGGAGAATAGAGGTGAGAAAATCACTGTTATTAGAGCTGCTCTTTTTCACAGATATTGAAAAAGAGCAATCGCAGTTGATCACTGCGATTGCAAAAGAACAGGTTTTTGCCATCCCTACTTGTACCTTATCGCTATCCTATACTCTGTTATCATAACTCAACCGAATTTTAAAATCCACTTTGTTTCGTTTCATATATCACATGAATGCGATATTGTAGAGGCTGTGTGTCATTACGCGGAACTATTGTTCATCATTCGAATAAGTAGTTTTGCTGTCATTCATGAACACATCGATTTTACATAATAGTTTTTGTTTTCAACAAGCATGCATATAATCACAAGAGCATGAATTTCAAATCCTACCTAATGTAAACAATGCTGTGAGAATATTGGAATCGATAGAGGATGATTCTTCTTCTCTGGACTTAATGCCGATAGTATCACACTTTCCTCGTTTCACCGGTAGTGAATTATTTCACTCAAGAATAGTCAACAGAATGAATGGAAATATCAATGGCACAAATAATCGAGATTTCACAACAAAATGAACATGAACAACGGTACATATCATAGCGTCGAAATAGTTTTAAAAATATCGCAAAAATATATCCAAGACCTTTTACTTCAACTCTCAAAATTGATGGCATATCAAAAGATATAAAGTAGAAATAGAAGAAAAAATAACAAAAAATACATAAGTAGATAAATATGTAAAACAAAAAATAAAAAGGATGAAAAAAAGTGTATTGTGTCGTATTCGAGAGTCAGTAAAAAAAATATAGAAAAAAAACCGTGTTCTTATTCCTTCATTTTGAAACTTATTCCTTTCCTCTAGTGTCCTCGGTATGCTTTCTATTGTGGTCATCCTCACTGGATTTGATATTTTTCATTTGATGCTGATTTTGTTTCAAAAATATTCTATTATAGTCATTACTGTTATTATTATTATTGTTGTTGTTGTTTTGTATTAGATTATCTGTAACTACAGTTGTTGCTGTTGCTGATTTTATTGATAATGATGATGATAATATTCCTGTTCCATTTGATGCATTATCTGTTTCTATCACGTCAACGTCTTGTTGTATATTACAAATTTGAACTTTATCTTTATAACTGAATAGTAACGAACATTGATTTAGTTCATGCTATTCTTTTACTAGCCTGTAGATATGATGTTGTGCTCCGCAATTTGATGCTGCTACTTCGAACACGTATGCTATGCACAATAATGTTTCTTGTGTATCTTTATTTGATACAACCTGGTCAAAGAAAATAATAATTAAAATGAAAATTTCATTCAAATTCACTCATTGCTGCTTACCTGTAATATTGTAAAATTTTCTAATACACTATTCATCATGTATCGTTCAGGTAAATTTTTAAGTTTTTGAATGAAATTAATCATATATTCGCACATAGGTGATTTATGAATACGATAGAAAAACCGATTGTTTTCTATTCGGGGATATTCTGTTTCGACTTTTTCGACAACTTGCTTTCCGAACGAACAGACTTTTGTCGAACATGTTAATACCACACTTTCATTGCTTTCGTACCTGAAAAATAAATAAAATCAACCGTTTAATTTCGCATAAATTTAAAATTCAATCAAATACGTTCACATAACTGTCTGTTGAGCAGACTCATTTCAGTCTTTACAATCACCAGATGTTAATCATATTTTTCATTTAACAACACATTAATTAACTAATTAATTACCATAATGCCATAGAAAGAGAATTTATTAAGCGTTACCTTATTTGAAAATCAAGTAATGCATAAATCATTGGGATTTGCAGCAAACTCAATCAGAGATCAATGTTTCTTACACGACAAACTCAGATATCATTTCCTAGTCGTTAAAAAGCAATATGATTTTCTGATGCGGATTGATAGCTTTCATTTCAGCATTGCGAAAGGTTTTTTTAGTATGATAGTTTCATTAATAGGGTGTTGTTTGGAATTTAATTAGTCTATTTTAGTAGAAAAATGACGAGTAAAATTTTAAATGCTTTTTATGTTTTTTTTTCCATTCTATGAACTGACTTCTGAGAACAAAACAAATCTAGGCCGATCGGCCTATTAAATGAATTAATTACAATACGATTACATCTTTTTGATATCTAAATTGAATAAGTAAAATGTTCACGTCAATATTTTAGGAAGGATTCTTTTTTTTCGGTGCGCAATCGTTATTTTGTGAGTGATACAACAACTAAAGGTGTAACCCTTTCACGCAAAACCACAGTTCTGGAGAGGTGCACGGCTGCATAAAATGTACGTAAGGTTTGCGTAGATTTATGATTTCAGGTTTTACAGAATTGATTCCGCATATAGGGTAAGGTCCTTCGCTCTGATAATTAATCACTGTATACTTGTAAGCTAGGGTATAGCCTAGTGGGTTGCGTGTTGGTTTACAATGTGAAGATCGTGACTTCAAATCCCGGTCAACGTATAATTCCAGCACACTGTCTGCTTGGATATACATTGGTTACCTCAATCTACGAAAATAAAAAATTCACAGATAGAGGGTTGTGCGAAAAGCTAACAACTCTTCCACAATAAGTAATGAAAATGTTAAGGAATCTGAAAATCAGGAGGCCAAGGCCCGATTTGGGCTGTCGTGCCATTGAAGAAGAGAAGATACTTGCAACATCGTAAACTGGAAACATGAAATTTTGCTCAGTGTATGGATCTAAAAAATTCGATTCCATTTACCAAGCATTATATTTTCATAGGGCCTGCAGTTAGAAATATGAATTTACATCGAAAAAATGTTTCAAAACCGAGCAACTGCGAAACTATTGGGAACAAAGCTTGTATATATTTCCCTGATAAAGTAAAATTTTGTTGAGTTACTTCTGTCAGGCTTTTGCGAAGAATAGATCTTGTTAAGTGTGAAGTTCGTAGGGTAACCGGGTAACTCTACATATGTGTGAAGTTGGTGAGCAATTTTGCGTTTGGGCAATAGATATACTTTTGAAAAAAGATAATAATACCAAGTGTCACTATAAATACACGGGATTTATGACAATGAGAGCAAACTTCGTATAAAAAAATTTTCTGCGCATTTTTATTTCACATGCCAAATCGAAATAAAGAGAACAAAACCAAATGGTACTGAAATGCACGACATTTTATAAATAATGTCGTGGCAACACTTTGCAGAGACATCTATTGGTAGCTATGCTGCGTTTTTCAGATAAAATTATCTATAGCAGTATCAGTGAGTTCGTGTGAAAGGGGCATGTCGAGATTTAGTATCATCATTTGAAACTCCGCTGGGAAGTAGATTGATAATATTTTTAGGGAACCGAGAGTTTTGTAGTTGTATTTAGAAATTGTAAAGGAGGAAATAAGTTAATAAACGGAAGTATCAGAGGAATTTTTTGGCGAAGGTCTTCAACGACAGATCGAATACTCAAAAGACGTTATACAGTTTGTTGTTTTGACGCATGAGTTAAACACTTCTAACCTTTATGAGTTTCAAAGATCTTCCGTGTACATTTTTGGACCTTTTGAGTGACGTTTGATTGGCCTTAAATATTTGAAATGTTCTTCATTTCTTTTGGGCAATCTCATGACCATTTTTTCTGAATAAAAATTCCTTGGATGAATTTCGGTTGCTCTTTTGTGCTTAATTTAATGCTCTTCTATGCTTGCATTCTTCGTCCTTTACGTTTTTTCTAAATTTTCAAAGTCTAAATATGGCTAGTCTTACACGTTCGTACATTAGAGACGGAGTTTTTGTAGTTTCAATCATCGCATTAGCGCAAGTGTCCACGTTTAATTAGAAAATTAGAGATTGAATCCATTCGCTTTCTAAATTTAAAATTACGACACAGTTAATTTAGCTTTCGCCGTAAATTTAACTACGCTTAAGACTAACCGAAAATGCACATTTTGACTTTAAAAGTGTAAAATTAGCAACAAAAAAAAAACCAAAGGACAAGGAGATAGGTATAGAAGAGCCTTAAATCTGAGATTAGGAGTGAAAGAGATTAATACCATTGACACATAGCGATCCTAATTATAATTTAGCTAATTCGTAATTTAGCTCGTCTTCATCGTTAGTAGATTGGTGATACACAGCACTTTGCTAATTAAGAGGAGCCACTCACTCATCTGTCATATTTTTAAAAAGTTGAATTGCATAGCCAATAGACAATAACATTTTACAAGGAAGGCGACAAAAGAAGAAAAACGATCCTTTGTCCTGTTTTAGAATCGTTTGCGAGTCATCTTTCATTGCTAGGCGTTTAAATCACGATTCCAAGATTTTGTATAATTCAGAGCTGTCAGAAAATTACTTTTCTTCTCTCTTGCACGACGAAGCTTTTATGAAAGCTCCAACTCTAGTACTACATATTTCATCGTTATAGCCTAAATTATGAGAAAAATTAGAGGATTTAGCTAAATGAGATGATTTAGCTGCTAAGTGATCAATATTTTGGTAATTTAGCTAAATAAGCGTATGACACACAGCCGTTTAATGATAATTTAGGCTTTAATTATAATTTAGCTGCGCTATGTGTCAATGGTATTAGGGGGTTACTGAATTGAATATGAAAAAGTTGTTTGTGCTGATTCTTATTCTTCATTCAATTTAACACAAAATAAAATAAACCGCAGATTTTTCCGATGAGTAAGATTGCTCAAAAATTTAATTCAAAGTGAGGAAGGTGTGAATCTAGTATGATTCACACCGACCTTCCTCTGTTAGTTTTTTGCCCACCTGAAAAGTTTTTTTTCCACAACGATATATTTTTCTTGAAAATGAAAACAGATATCGAAATGATTAGGTCGATAGGTAGCAGTGCTGGCTAACTACAGATCAGAAGGAATTCCAAACAATTGCTTATAATTTTTTTTTTTTTTTTTTGTCAAAAAGAAAAATAATAAAAAACCCAAAAAAAAAAAAAAAAATACAAAATAAAAAAACAAAAAAAAAAAAACATGAAAAAATTTTACTTAAAACTTATCAAAGTTTTGAATATTTTTGAAATCACTCTGATTAGTAGCATTAGTTTTACTAAAATAATAAGTGTACAAGAAATTATTAAAATCGGTCAAGCCGTTCTCGAGAAAGTGGTACCACATTTTCTATGGAAAACCGTCAAATCAGTCATCCCCTTAGGACAATGGTCAAACATCCAAGCTGCATAAAAATACAAGTGACATTTCTCGCTGGCACCGATCGTGCCATGGTTTGAAAGTTAATTTTTAAGAGAGGTGACTAGAATTCGATTTTTAATTTTATACAGAGCACACTTATGCAGACAGGTTCTTCCTCAGAAAAAAGGAGCAAAATGAAGAACAGCAAATCGTTCTCCATATAAGAACAGTACTCGATATTATAGTCTAGAATTAGATGGATCCGGTAAACTCACGCTGAACCGATACAACAATTTCGTTATTATACTCTAGATGAAATCTGAGAGTATTATAAGTTTGCTCTAAAGTTTGTAACGCCAAGAAATAAGGCTCGGAGAAAAAAATGAATGATACAGAAGATAAATTATCACTCAAAAATCTCAAAACCGGATGTCCGTCCGTCCGTCCGTTCGCTCTCTAGCTTGAGAACGCGTTGAGCTAGAAAGATCAAATTTTTTACACGTCGTTTTTGACAAAAAAGTAAGGTCAAGCTCGTGAACGGGCCAAATCGCTCCACCCCTTCTACCCTCTCCCATACAAAATAACACAATTGCGTAATTTGACAATAAACGGATTTGCTTGAAAAGTATAAAAGCTATTGGTCTGAAATTTAAAATATATTACTTTTATGATAATATCAATCTACCGTATAAAAATTATGCGTATCCTCCCCCTCCTTCTACCACCTCCCATACAAACTGCACTTGTCATGAATTACTCTAAGCCAATTTACTCAGTGCGTATAAAATTTACCGGCCTGAAATTGTGCACCAAATATTTATTTAAAATGATTAGTAATGCCACAAAAATTAGACGATTAGCTTCACCCCTTCTACCCCTTCCCATACAAAATGACACAATTGCGCAATTTGACAATAAACGAATTTGCTCAAAAAGTATAAAAGCTATTGGCCTGAAATTTGGAATATATTACTTTTATGATAATATCAATCTATCGTATAAAAATTATGTGTGCCCTCCTTTCCCTTCTATCACCTCCCATACAAACTGTACTTGTCATGAAATAATCTAAGCCAATTTACTCAGTGCGTATAAAATTTAGCGGGCTGAAATTGTGCACCAAATATTTATTTAAAATTGTTAGTAAGGCCAAAAAAATTAGACGATTAGCTTCACCCCTTCTACCCCCTCCCATACAAAATGACACAATTTCGCAATTTGATATTAAATGGATTTACTCGAAAAGTGTAAAAGCTATTAATCTGAATTTTTGGATATATCACTTTCATAATAATTTAAATCATGAAATGCTCTTAGGCTACCGACACACGATGCGAGTTAATATATATTAACTTCCTATTTTGATATAAGTAGGCCGAATCATGTATAGGATAATGACACTAGTAATATCGAAAAGCGAGATAATATATATTAACTCGCATCGTGTGTCGGTAGCCTAAGACGATTTTCTCAGAACCTATAACATTTATTGAACTCATATTTTGTAATAAATACTTAATTAGTATTATCACTAAGATAAAAAAAAATATTTGATTAGCTTCACTGCTTCTACCCCCTCCCATACAATATGACACAGTTTCACAACTTTACAAAAAATCGATTTTCTTGAAAAGTATGAATGGCACTAGTCTGAAATTTAAGGGATGTCAATTTCATAATATTCCTAGTTATTTCTGAAAGAATCACTAGAATTCCCCCACACTTTCCATCACCTCCCACACAAACTGCACATTTTCACTAAATCTAGCTCACTAATTTTCTCAGTTCCCCTTCAATTTTTGGAGGTTGCATTTTGTATAATTTTTGTAGCTACTTTAGCATGATGGGGAAAAAATTAGTTCAATGCTATCATCCCTTCTAACAATTTCCATACAAAATTTCTTGGGATCACGAAAAATTCTATTTCATCTAGAGTATCGTAAGATTGCGCTTTACGCGCAATCGTAGCCCTGTTATGTTTAATAGTTAGGATTCAATTCAATTGACCAACATTCTAGAGCTTAAAAAGTATTAATGTTGCGATCGTTCTGATAAATCCCTACGTTAAATGAAGAATAAATCTAGTAAGGCTGTGAAGATCGTATTTAAGATTGGGTCGAACCTGCTCCTTAAAATAAAAGAAAGTAGTTACAGTATGTTCAAGAAGAACGTGTCGCAAGTAATTCCTTCCTACCTGATCAAACATTTATGTGTTATGGAAAATTATGTATGACATACCACTACCGATTTCGCATTAGATTCATTTGGTCAACAAGTTATGAAATGAGTGCTCCTTATAAAAAACGGTTTGAAAATGTTTTTCTGGTTACCTATCCTAAAGGACCCAGAATGAGTGTGAGGTAGGCCGCAAAATATACCAAAACCAGTGCTTCATATGTAAAGAAGTGGATTACGAGGTATAAAGAGCATGGTGATGTCGATGATGAGCCAGGTCTCTATCTTAAAAGTGACGATAAATTGATCGCTCAGCTATTCATTAAAAAACCGACATTAATTCGCGACAGGCGAAGGAAAAACTAATTAATTAGAAGCAGGCTTGAAGAATCTGGCATCAAAAACAGGAGCACAAATCCCAAACCGCTACTAAAAGAAAAACATGTACACAAAAGAGTGAGTTGGGCACGGGAGAATTTGGAATGCGATTGGAGCTACGTAATATATACCGATGAGTCATCTTTTGTTATCTTCAATCACTGGAAGAAGGCTTAGACAAAAAGCGATAAGAGATTGTTGCAACGTACCGTCAAAGATCCTGCAAAGGTACATGTTTATGGGTGCTTCTCTGAAAAAGGATTCGGAAAGTTGAAAGTTGCTTGCAACCGAAATCTGAATGCTGAACTCTTGCTGAATTTATACAAGAAAGGATTGTTAAAGTCTGATGAGTTGCTGTATGAACCCCAAAACGATGACTGCATTCACCAGGATGACAACGATCCCAAACATCGAAGTTGCCTCTGCACATCGTGGAAAGCAGAAAATGGGATAACAACTTTCGACTGGCTATCGCAGATTCCCGATGCAAATCCCATTGAAACTAAAAGGGGGAAAAAATATCCACTACGCAACAGCTTATTCAAAGTTTAAAACAAATTTGGAGAGGCCTAAGTGTGGATTACGGTAAAAACTTGAGCTAAAGTTGTCAAAAAAGATGCCAGACAATTATAGATAACAGCAGTGACTGGACAACATATTAACACAGTTCTGAAATTAACATAAACTACAGGTTAAGAAAGAAAGATGACTATATTGAATTTCATAGTATTTATTGTTTTTTTTTTTTTTTTTGAGACACGTTCTTTTTGAACATACTGTAATAAAATAGGAAGTATGAAGGGCCAGAAATTTTGGGGTTAACTCTATGAAGAAAAATTTGTTAATATTATGATTTGGAATCATATGACTTAAGAAAATAAATATTTTAGGTCGTATTAAACACCTATCTTAATAAAGCCAGGGAATTTCATAGCTCGATATCATTTATTGAGAGTATAAATTGAAAACCGCAGTTTTTTTTTCAAAATTCTAGCAAAAATGGTTAAATATTTATTATTCAAAGAATTGTCCGTAGCTGGCCACAAATTTTTTTCCCATCTTTTTGGCAGCATACAGATTCCGCGTCGAAAAAACTGCTCTTCTTTTGAGTCGATCTATGATTTGACCCAATGTTTGGCTTTTTCGCTAGAACGGAAGTGCTGCTCAGCCAGGCCAAGTATCATCGATCGGAATAGGTGGTAGTCGGAAGGGGCAATGGCTATTGAATATGGCGGGTGGAGTAAGACGTCCCATTTCAGTGTTTCCAGGTAGATTTTGACAACGTAAGCAACATGTGTACGAGCGTTGTTGTGCAGTTAAATCACTTTGTGTACCTCTCCTCGTATTTCGGCAGTTTTTCATTCAGTACTCGACTCAAACGACTTCGCTGTGTTCGTAGAGAACTCCTTTGTTGGTTTCACCCGGTTGCAGTAGCTCACCGTACACCACGCCGAGCTCACCAAATACATAGCAAGATTTTCGAGGCGTGGATGCTGGTTTTAGCCGTCGATGTTGATGCATGGCTGTGGTATTCCCACGATATTTTTCGCTTTGGATTATCGTAATGGATCCACTTTTCATCCCCAGTGACAATACGATGCAAAAAAAAAACCTTCCTCTCCAGCCGTTGAAGTAGCTGTTCACATATGAAAGAAGCCATTCGACATTGCTTGGCTTCAACTCGTATGGCACCCAATATCCTTGCTTTTTCATTATTCCCAAAGTTTTCAAACGATGTAAAATGTCTGGTTGAGTCACTCGCAATGAATCTACAAGTTCTTGTTGCGTTTGGCATGAATCTTCGTCCAGTAATGCCTCTAACTCTGCGTCTTTCAACTTTTCCACCGTTCCGGGGCGCTCCTTGTCTTCCACGCTGAAATCACCCATTTTTTGGCGTTGAAACCATTCGCAACACGTTCTCTCACGAAAAGCAACCTCACCATAAGTTTCAATAATCATTCGACGCGCCTCAACCGTAGATTTTTTTTTAATTGAAGGCAAAAAGCAAAATTTCCTGCAAATAACGCTTATTTGGCTCAAACTTCGACATATTCGCGTACAAAAAAGTATATAACGCCGATAAAAGTTGACAAATCTAATGATGACGAGTTGTTGACAAAAGCCTAACCTTACCATGTGACGTTTCCGATCTGCCAATTTTGAGCAGCATTTACTGCTGGCGCCATCTATTGGGAAACAGCGGGTTCCAATTTATACTCCCGACATAAACGTAGAGAGGACAATGAGCAGATAGAAAAAGAGGAGAATCGTTAAAAAAATAGAACCCAGCAAAGTAATGAACCCTTTATTACCATATTAGAGGAAAATTACTAACATCGAACACTCTCACAGAAGCAATCATCAAAAAAATATTCATCATTCAAAATTTCATTCTCATTCTTTTTATACTTAAAAAAAAATGATCAACTTACTGGCTTGATACGCCATAAAAGGCACCCGCTTCGTCTGCAACATTTGTGTTTAAATCTGCCCAACATTTAACTAAATAGAAAGCATTTTGCGGTCCCTTTTCGTATAAATCTTTAAGGCCGCCGGTTTTTTCAGGGAATTTATCTGATATTTGTTTAATTTCGATAGACTGAAAAGAAGTACAGAAAAAAAAAAAAATTCAAAATCAAATATTGTCACAACAAATTTTTTTTAAAAATCATACCTCTAACATTGGATCTGTATACGTTGGTGGTTTACTTGCTATGTGTACGAACATATGCTTGTGATACTAAAATTAAATAAAATTTTATTATTTTTCATTATTTCGAAATAATATGTATAATTAACTAACAAGTTCTTCTCTTTGGATTTCCACATACGCTGAGAATTCTAACAGTCTAAATTTGTGCGTTGCTATCGTTCGTCCTTCCCATGAAGGCTGTGCTGGTGGAAGGCCTGCTTCGATATCACCAGAAACAGCTGTTGATGGTTTACCGGAGGGATATGGTGGTTGTGCAAATGGCTTAATACTAAAATGAAAAAAACATAGGTTAAATTTTTTCGTTCTGCTCATATCGAATAGGAAAGCTCGAAACTACTTACTCTTGTGAAGTACTCGCCTGAAGGCCGGGCTGCCAAAATTGCTAAAATAAAAAGAAAACCGAAACAGTTAATAAATGCTTTTGTTTTACGATCCAAGCAAAAATTACAAAGTTATTAAATGAGATAAGCATTTTAAAAGCGAGTTGTACACATGATATAATCTTGATTTCGATAACTCTTCTGAGCGAAGGACTTTAATGTCTACGGAGATTTTATCGTATAATCATGACAGTAGATCCCCAGTTCAACTTTACAGATCTTCACTCCTATACTTTTCGTTCCATTATGTACGAGAACGATTTAAGCCATCGAAATTAAAAATTAACTCAAATCCCTCTACGAATTTACTTCAAAACCTAAAATTATCTCGGAACCCAATTCAAATGTGCTAAATTATGCAAAAAGTCACTAAACTTATAATGTTAAATAATTGAAAATGGGATAGAACTTTCAACAACTCCAATTAGTTGCACATGTTGTAGCGCACACATAATTACGAGCTTTGTCATCGCAATTAGCAATTAAATAATGCAAGCATGTAGCGTACTGAGAGATTTATATGAAAAAAAAAATCCCTGGAAGGCCAGTTTGCCTTCATAGAAGAACTTGAGTTGGTTAAAGTGCATTGTAACGAAATTAGTCAGAATGTAAGGATAAATGTTCGACATGACGATACAAAAAAAAACTGCAGCGAAAAGTTACACATTATTAAAGAAAAGCGTTTTTTAATGAGTATATCAGTTATACAAAAAATAGAAATAGTAGTAGTAGATAATGTTGATCATCTACCACTATGTCAGCAATGTGATGATTAGAGGCCTTGATAACAATGAGCGTAGTTCTTTGTCACCAAACAAACATAACAATTACAGTCTTTTTTATATTTGGATTAGTCACAGAAAATAAATTCCTTACGGGAGGACGATGATAAGGTAATGGTGGATGTAGGGGATGATGAGGAGGTGGTCCGTTTAACGATAGACCTTTGCCTGTTGTCACATCAATTATTTGAGCACTTGACATACTCGACATTGTCTGAAGGGCCTTGTCCTTGCCGCCAATATGGTCCTAAAAAAACATTTAAGATAAGATAGAAACAATGTTGATGTATTTGTAAATATATACTTTTTAAATTCTATATGCATACGCCTTATGATGGCAGTGTATTATTATTCGGATGAGATTTTATTTAAGTTTGATAAATTAAATGAAAATATTTTGAAATGATATATCGTTAGTGACAGTTCTTTTTTTTTTAAACTCCATTATTGTTTATAGACCCACTTACCAAAGAGTTCATATTAAACAGATTAAAGAGAAATAGTTCTGTAAGTGTGTGACAAAATTGATTGTATGTGAAAAGGGAACCTATCCCAATGGTCTGCATTGTGATGTGCCCTCAAAATATTTTGACGGATTTCAGGTTGTCTTATTCCTAAAATCTAAACTAAAATAACTCCTTAGATGCTGAGCATACTTTGTTATAACAACGGACCTAGGCCAAGAAGCAAACACGAATTGGAAGCTTTTGTTCACCATCGTTACTCCAGTGGGGTAGTTTTAATAACTTAACCTTTCTCACATTAAAGAGCTCTAATATTAGTTCACAATATTACGAGGGCGAATCAAATATAAACCGGAATTATTTTCATACCAATAGTGAGGTGAACAAAGAGGGGTTCACTTGTGGAGATGCCTACTCCACTGCTATAGAACGCCACATTACCACATGTTCCGTAACTATTGCGATGTCTGAGCGAGAAGTATCGACGTCCGTTGTGCAACATATTATAGTTAAATTTCTTACGAAAGAAGGCGTAAAACCATCAGGAATTTCGAGAAGACTTAAGGCACAGTTCGGGGATAATACACATAACAAGACACGAGTGTATTCGTGACACAAACAATTTTTAGAAGGGCGAGAACCAGTCGAAAATGAAGGCTACCAAGAAGCAACGTGACAGAGGAGAACATTTGTACTGTCCGCCGAATTCTAGAGAACAACTGACAGTAGCTGAAATTGCTTCTGAGGTGGAAATTACCTTTGTCAGTACTCAGACGATCATTACTGACGACCTCGGGTACCTTGTCTTCTCACCGAAAATGAAATACGGAATCGTATGGAAGTGTGCCAACGGCATTTAAACCGCTATGAGGCTGAAGGGGAAGATTTTTTGCACCGGAAAGTGACGCATGACGAAACTTGGGTGCACCATTACACCCCCGAATCGAAGCAAGCAAGTATGGAATGGCGAACGAAGAACGAATCTGCACCTTCACAGCCTAAAACTTCGGCTCTCGGCTGCAAAGATCGACCGTATTTTTCGACTTTAAAGGAGTCCTACTTATTGATTTTCTCCACGAACGTCGAACTATAAATGCCGCGTACTACTGCCAACTTTTAGATGATGCGAAAACGGCATATCGTCAGAAAAGACCCATAAGAGACGTTATTTTGCTGCAAGATAATGCCCGGCCCCATACTGCTGCCTTAATTACGGAAAAAATTGAAACATTGTCGCGGACTACACTGGAACAACCTCCCTATAGTCCGGACTTATCGCCCTGCGACTACCACCTGTTTGGACCAATGAAAGAAGCTCCTGAAGGACAAAGTTTTGATGACAATGTAGCAGTTGAAGATTTCATGTGCAATTGGCTAATGGTGCAACCGTCTTCGTTTTACGAAAACGGGATAACAAAATTATCCATCCGTTGGGAGAAATGTGTCACGAAATCTGGAGATTACGTAGAAAAATGATTTAAAGCCTTTGTATTTTTATCATATCCCAATAATTAAAAAAAATAATTCCGGTTTATATTTAATTCACCCTCGTATAACTACAAAGGTAAAATTTGATAATAATTGGGAAAGGTCAACTTTTTACTCAGACGATCCTATTGTACTAATTGCGTTCGGTGTGGCAAACGATTTCAGTTTGGTGGCAGAAATATCTTCGCCATTCTTGACATCGATAAGGGGCGCTAGGACATTTGTATGACCCAGAGCTTATTTAGTGTTGTCTCGATCCGGCAAAATCGAATGACATCTAATCTCGTCAATACCTATTTCAGTTTGTCCAGTTTTACCCAGCGTTCATTGTTGACGATGGCTTTTGATCTTAATATTCTCAAAATGCAACGGAAAAAATCGTTTACGAAAGTTTTGCGATAAGCTCATCGGTCACATTCCATATAGAACACTCATATAATCATAATTCGTTTTTCGGCTTCGGCGTCTACAGCCTACAAAATGTCAAAAGTCTTGCATCTCTTCCAAATTTTGTCCGTTCCGGATAATCAGTGTGCTTTTCAGTCCAAGCCCAAAAGAGTATACTGGCAGTTTGATAAAGATCTCAGCAGAGACCGAAACGTCACGAATAATAAAGCGTAACAGTGTAGAATTCGGAAATTTTTTTTTTTAATTCGAAATGCACTGCAAAAGCATTCACCAAACCAGTATACTAATCGTTTGTCAAAAATTGAGTAATTAGAGATAAAAAACATAAGAGAGTTATGATTGGGCGTAGAGATAGATTCAAATTGTTATAAAAATAATGTATTCCAATATCAGATCAATAGGTTTTAAACTTTTCGAGACAATCGGTTTATTGTTAAATTCCGAAATTGTGTCATTTTGTATGGGAGGGGGTAGAAGAGGTGGAGCAATTCGGCCTGTTCACGAAATTTTTTGTCAAAAACGATGTGCACAAAATTTGAACTTCCTAGGTCAACGCATTCTCGAGCTAGAGAGGAACCGGACGGATGGACATCCAGTTTTAAGATTTTTGAGTAATAATATGAACTTCTGTATCATTTTTTTTCTCAGCCTTATTTCTTAGCGTTACAAACTTTGTGACAAACTTATATCTCAGATTTCATCTAGAGTATAAAAATTGTTAGTTACAGGCATATATATCAATTCTTATCTTAGATTGTCTCGTTGTGCCCCAAAGTTCCTCGTTCGAGCTGACATCTGGCTAGAATATTCGTAAAATGCTTCAGAAGCATTGGCTCAAGGAAGTTTGCAGTTTCTTGGTTAGCATAATTTTCCATGCAGTACAACCATGTAACAATAGAAGCGTGGGTCGAATACTCGTAGTTTCGTGCGAAGGGAAATTTCTCTTAATCTCCGAAAAGGACAAAGAACACCGAACGCACGACGAACTTATCTCTTTCGGAACCGTCGTCCATGCTGACAATGCTTCCGAGGTAACAAAAATCTCGGGCGTTAAGGGCAATCGGTGTGCTTGGGCTTGAACTATATGCATATACTTAGTTTTAAGCACATTTATTTCCAGTTTTGCGTCATTACATTTGGAATGCACAGAGCGGCTATGCTTAACACACTTCATCTGCATAATC
The DNA here is from genome assembly GCA_963669355.1 of Chorisops tibialis. Classification (NCBI taxonomy): domain Eukaryota; kingdom Metazoa; phylum Arthropoda; class Insecta; order Diptera; family Stratiomyidae; genus Chorisops; species Chorisops tibialis. The sequence continues at coordinate 37,557,820 of OY770264.1, read as the reverse complement.
AAAATGCCCTCCAGGTTTCTCAAAATTCAATTGTTATTGTGAAAGAATTGTTAGGTTTTCGGACAACCCTCTGGTCTACGAATTTTAATTTTCGCAGATTAAGATGGCACACATATCCGATGCAAGCAGTGTGCTGGGATTATACGTCGACCGAGATTTGCACTCACGATAACAATCTCTCCTAAATCAAAACCAATTCAGAGTACCAGTAGCATTGAAACCATCCTATACAACTATTTCCACGACCAAGACAACTTCATTCCACGACCAAGACAACTTCATTTCTTTAATTAATTAAACTTTTGAAAATACACTGTCGCGAAAGATCCGTCTCTTCATTACATGTCTCCTGCTTTCAATAAAAACGAAATCCTGTAATTCAAGTTTACAATAGACCGATAAAAGGAAGACTAAATATCCGTCGACAGTAAGAACGTCCACGACGACGTGATCAGTAAGGCATCTACCAAACCAAAATTAATAGGAAATGTACAAATAGGACAAAAAAAAGCGGAAAGTTCCTGCCATTTACTCTTACAAAGAAATTCTTGGTAAAATTTTTTCGTTTGTCCTTGTTTCCTTTACTCTGTGACCTCAGTACTATTCACCCATGTCCTCTCCGCTTTCTGCTTCCCCTCTCTAGTAAACTCTCTCCTATCACACAGCTCATTCAAAGATACTTACGACTTTTAATTTAGCTTGGATTTCCCGTAATTTTCTCCTTGCCAAGACTTGGATGTGTGAGCTGACTTGTTTTCTTGTTCTCGTTTTTCCCGTTCGAAGTTTTATATACCGCGCTATCAGTTCATTTCGTCCTAAAAAAATACAAAAACAAGAAAAAAATCAGTCAGTAAAAAATTAAAAGGATAATTAATTGCAATATTAAATTCTGTACACGGGGCAATAAATGATTCACTGTCGGATTTAATAAAAACAACGCCGAGCAAAAAAAAAAAGGGTAGCACTCATAAAATTCATGTAGCACCTATAAATCCTAACTTCAACCCTTTCGCCCGGTCTCAAGGTATTACACGAATACTTTTCTTATTCCACGAAATAAATAAATTAAACCCCCCACCTTTTATAAGTGATGATGATGATGATGACAACAAAGAGAAAAGCCGACAAGCATGAAAAGCATTCAGTGCTTGGCAGTGGCACGTGAAAAGGGTTAAAGAGATCGGGAAAGTGCCATTTTACAAAGCAAAGGAAACGTCCCTTATTCCCCAACTATCGTACGTCTTCAACAACCCTTTTTTTTCTTACGCTCTATTTTATAAACTTTCTTACCATTCATCCGTAAGATTTACTTTTGACTTTTAAAAGTGTTTTTTGTTGGTGTTTTTTTTATACTAAAGAGATTCTTAATATTACAAAATGGGGACGGAACTGTTAGGTTACATACAGACACCTATTTGAACCATTTAATATCGCTTCTAGCTTGAATTATACAGTGGGTGGGGGAACTACGAACGATTATAAAATTTGATTTAAGGAGAAGCGATATAAAAATGAACACTTTTAGAATTGAGCGGAATGGGGCTAGGGTGTAGCCTAGTAGGTAGCGTGTTGGTCTTGTAATGCGAAGGTCGTGAGTTCAAATCCCGGTCGACGCAATATATAATTTCAGCACATTGCCTGCTTGGATATACCTTGGTCACCTCAATCTACGAAAATAAAAAAAAAATTCGTAGATAGAGGGTTGTGCGAAGTGCTAACAACCCTTGCACAATAAGTAATGAAAAATGTTAAGGAACCTGAATTTTAGGAGGCCAAGGTCCGATTTGGGCTGTAGCGCCATTGTAGAGAAGTAGGAATGGGGAAAAAGATGAAATAATGAATTCGTATGAAATATAAAGTCACATACACAAAAACTTTTTTGTGTCTGGAAAGTATTAAAATTTTGAATCAAATGCCTCAAAACGATTTTACATAAGAAAACAAAAGATTATTCTATTTTTCGATAATTGAAATTCATACTAAAACATAACAGGGCGATAGTCTAGATGAAAGCGAAAGTTTTTGATTTCAAGAAATATTGCAGGGGAAGTGGTACAGGGGTTCACGACATGGAACTAAACATTTTCTCATCACGCTAAAATTGCTATCAAAATGTTTTATATTATGCAAAATTTAGGATTCAAAATTTAATAGGTACTGAGAAAATTAGTATATTGGATTTAGTGAAATTGTGCAGTTTGTATGGGAGGTGGTAGAAGGGGCGAGTTTTTAAAGACTTTTTCAGAAATAACTACAAACATCAAGTTTTTGACATGTTTTAAATTGCAAATCAGTGGCATTCATACTTTTCAGGAAAATCTACTTTTTGTAAAGTTGTGAAATTGTGTCACATTGTATGGGGGAGGGGGGTAGAAGGGGTAAAGCTAATAGTCTAACTTTGTTGGCCTTACTAATAATTCCAAACTAATATTAAGTGCAAAATTTCAGCTCGATAAACTTTATACGCAAAAAGTAAGTTGGTTTAGAGTATTTCATGAAAAAGTACATTTTGTATGGAAGGTAGCGGAAGGAAGGGGAGGATTTAAATAATTTGAATATAGTAGATTGATATCATCATAAAAGTAATATATTCCAAATTTCAGATCAATAGCACCTATGCTTTTCGAGTAAATCCGTTTATTGTCGAACTGCGAAATCGTGTCATTTTGTATGGGAGAGGGTAGAAGGGGTAAAGCTAATCGTCTATTTATTTTTTTTTTGCCTTACTAACATATCTAAATAAATATTTAGTGCACGATTTCAGCTTGACAAATTTTATACGTACTGAGTAAATTGGCTAAGAGTATTTCATGAAAAAGTACAGTTTGTATGGGAGGTGGTGGAAGGAAGGTGAGCACACACATAACATACATTTTTATACGGTAGATTTAATCATCATAAAAGTAATATATTTCAAATATCAGACCAATAGCTTTTATACTTATCGAGCAAATCCGTTTATTTACCCGTATTGCGGTTGTCGTCTCGTTTCGACTTCGACTCTCGAGAGTCGTGTCGTTTTGATTCGAAATTCGCATTGCCTAAGCAGATCGACACTGGTCATTAGCATTGCCATATCGATTCCGACATCGTGCTGTGAAATTGTGAATATTGACCTTTATTTGACTATTGTGACTTGGAAAAATTGTCAAAGCATCTGTCAAATAATTTTAAATTAAAAAATTTTAAATTTTCAAGATGATTTCCAGTGAATTGTTTTTTGAATGTGAGGAAGAAAATGAGCAGGAAGCTGTAATTCATCTGGCATTAAAGCGAAAGTGGCTTAGAGATTGCTCAAATCCCCTGGAAATGGATAACTACAAGTAAAAGTTAAATTTTTATAATCATTTTAAAAAAATTAAACTTTTCTTAAAAAATATAGCTTTGTCAGGAACTTTCGACTTTGCAAAGAATCGTTTATTATGGTCCTTGAGTCGATCGAACCTTTTCTTCGAATAACATTGCGGTCTTCATCAGTCCCAAACATACTAAAAGTGGCAGCGTGTTTACGGTTTTTCGCTGAAGGAGGATACCAACGTGGAACAGGCAACGATTTTCATCTTGCATTGGCTCAGCCAACGATGTCCTTAATTTTCAAGAAGTTGTTTGGAGTACTTGAAAGTCATCTGTGCTCAAAATGGATTACCTTCGAGCTTAGTAAAGAAGAACAGCACGAAGCCAAGCGATTTTTTTTTCGGAAAATGCCAGATACCCGGAGTTGTAGGATGTGTTGATGGTACCCATATCAGAATAATGCGGCCCAAAAACGATATTCAACATTTATACTACAATCGAAAAGGTTTGTTAAGTGTTAATGCTATGATTGTAAGTTTTTCTTACTGTTTAATTATTCTCGTACGGTTAATGAATTTATATTTCTTTTTACAGATATGTGACCATAAAATGAGAATTCGATACATAAATGCGAGATATCCCGGAGCCAATCACGACTCTATGGTGTGGAATTTGTCTCAACCCAGAACCACCTTGCAGAGAGAGTATGAAAATGGGGATCGAAATACGTGGCTTCTAGGTAAGGCTTAATGATAATTTTTTTGAATTATTTGATTTGGAATTTATTTATTTGTGCATATATATTTTATTTAAGGTGATGCAGGATACGCCTTGGAACCTTTTTTGAAGTCCTGAGAGTGGTAGTACCGAAAGTCTATATAATACTCTACATGCGAAGGGGCGTAACATCATAGAGAGGACAAATGGTGTTTTCAAAAACCGATTTCGATGTATCTTAGAAGCACGAGAACTGCATTATTCGCCAGAGAAGGCAACACAAATTACAAATATATGTGCTATATATATGTTTTTGAAATCGCCGCCGCTTTTTTGGAAGCCGCGAGCAATATCTCTACTTTCGTCCATTAAATGGACCAACAAATCGAATTGCTTCTTATTTGTTATTTTCATCCCAAAAAATATAACGTTTTTATTAATTAAACATCAAATTTAAAGTACTAACTTACATTTTTTCGGCGATGGCATTCATTTCGTCGAAGAGTCGTGAAGACGGAATGTCATCGACAAAAGTGTCGTTTTTTTCGACAAATGTCGTATGAAAACGACATTCACAATACCGATTTTGACTGTCGCTTTCGAAACGACTACGACACGACAACCGCAATACGCATAATTATCAAATTGCGAAATTGTGTCATTTTCTAGGGAGGGGTAGAAGGGGTGGAGCGATTTGGCCTGTGCACGAGCTGCACCTTACTTTTATGTCAAAAACGACGTGTACGAAATTTGAACTTTCTAGCTAAACGCGTTCTCAAGCTGGAGAGCGAATGGACGGATGGACGGACGAACGGACGGATGGTCGGACGGATGGATGGATGGACGGACATCCACTTTTAAGATGTTTGAGTGATAATATTAACTTCTGTATCATTAATTTTTTTCTCCGAGTCTTACATTGTGACCTTTATGGTCCCAAAAAAAATTTTTAAATATCATTCCCCAGAATAATTTTATTTCCAAAATCCGGCTACTTTATGGTCACAATGTATTTCTTAGCGTTACAAACTTTAAAGCAAACTTATAATGCTCTCAGATTTCATATAGAGTATAAAAACATAACCGAGTTGGGTGTAATTACGAATCATGCGATACTCTAGATCAGGGATACACAAACTATTTTGGTCGCGGAGCCCTCAGAAATTTTTCCAAAGATCATGGATCATTTTTTCTTGAATAACATCTCCCCAAAAATTTAATGACATAATTTTTATTTATTTATTTATTTCAAAATTCATCAAAACAATGATTACTTACAAAATATTGTTACAAAAAAATAGGTACGTAAAAAATACATCATACGAGTATCCCATTTAAAACAATTAAATCAATCAAATGCCTGTTAAGACCTTTTATAGGGGCTGAAAACAGAAACAACTCTCTTCCACAAGGCGCGATCATGAGCATCGGCCTTAAGCTGTTGCCAGGACTTGTTTATTCCTGTGGCGTCCTCGCTCAACGAAACCCGAAACAGAGTTGGCCTTGCTGATTATGTAGTCAATGTGATCGTCAAACGTAAATGTGGTTATAAAATATATTTTTCTAGTACCTTGTCTGTCTGTTGTAGTGTGCTACCGTCTAGGACATAATCGAAATGTATGGAAGATTTGGTCCTAAAGAATGAAACGCTTGTGCATTTACTAATATTCAAAAGCATACAGTTTAATGTACACTAGTGAAAAAAGCGTTGTTGAAGCAGTACGCAATCATTCTGATTCGAAATATCGCGAAACAATTTGGCGTCGTCAGCATAGCGAAAAATTTTAGAGTGGGAAATAACCAAACTCACGTCGTTAATAAATAAATTAAAATAAAAAATAGTGGTCCTAGATGGCTTCCCTGTGGCACACCAGATGTGTTGGGTATAGCAGAGGAATAAACTCCTCGAAAAATCACTTTTTGGGTACGATTAGATAGGTAATATCTGACCCAATCTATGGAAGTAAAAGAAAATCCAAGTACGTATAGCTTGTACTCAAAAATAGTATGGTCCACTTTATCAAAAGCTTTGCTAAGGTCAGTATATATGCAATCAACCTGCTTACCGCCTTCAATCACTGGAATAGTGAAATTGGAGAATTCCATTAGATATGTTGTGGTCGACCTTCTTCTTCAATGGCACTACAGCCCAAATCGGGCCTTGGCCTCCTGACCTTCAGGTTCCTTAACATTTTCTTTATTTATTGCGGAAGAGCTGTTCGCTCTTCGCACAACCCTCTATCTACGAATTTTTCATTTTCGTAGATTGAGGTAACCAAGGTATATTCAAGCAAGTAGTGTGCTGGAATTATGCGTTGACCGGGATTTGAACTCACGACCTTCGCATTGTAAACCAAACACGCTACCCACTAGACTATACCTGAGGCTTCCGTGGCGTAGTGGGCAGCGTGCTTGCTTCTCAGTCAATAGGTCGTTCTCACTCCCCTTCCCCAACCTTCCCAATCCCATTCCTTCCCTCTATGACTGTGTTTGTGCATTGCACATAAAGGCCGAAATTGCCTATAACACAGGTCATTCTGTAAAAAAAAAAAAAAAACCCATGTTGGACTGGACTAATGATTGAGTTACAATGAAAATCCATTATATCACAAACAACAGCCTCGAACAACTTAGGAATGCAAGAAAGATTAGCTATAGGATGATAGTTATAGACATCAATTCTTTTCCCTTTCTTGAGCAATGGTCTGATAGTGGAGTATTTCCGCAAATTTGGAAATATCGCCGATCTGAGAGAAGCTTTAAGTATGACATAAAGGCAGAACCAGAGAAATACTACAACGCTTTAATACGGCAGCAGGAATGCCGTCTTAAATTAAACAAATACCGTTTTGGTACTTCAAACTTTAATCAATAAAAAAAAACTTAAAAAATCAATTCATCATAGAAATAAATAATAGTGACAATTAAAACAAAAATATGTAGGTAGGTACGTAAATAAATAAAAATAAAAACTTTAATGAGAAGGATGTTTCTGGTTCTTCAATACCATATCCTCTTAAAATTTGACATTATGTTCGATAATTGAACTCGCATATCTAGTGCAGCGTTAAGTCTGTTTCGATATTTTGCTTTTTTCGCAACATACTTGGAAAAACCGGCTTCACACATTTAAGTGGTAGCAAACGATAATAAAATTCGAATAGCCTGTTTTGCTAAACTTGGATATTCATCGTATACATCTGACCAGAATAATTTTAAGGGAACTGCTCTAAACTTGGCTTCTAATAAATTACCCGAAGTCATTTCAATAAAACTTTCATAATCCAAAGCCGGAAATCCTGTTAGTATTTCTTTTATATAGAAAGGATATTGCACGCTGTAAATTATCTTAGTTCTTTATGTTCGGAAAGTAATCAGTTAGCAATTCCAATTAACAGATGAGTGGCCAAAAGAGTTTTTATGTTATCACGGATTTCCATATCCAAATCCACTTCAGATTCTGGGAAACACTCAAAGTTATTTCGCTCCACAGCTGAAACCCAATATTTTCTTTTTCTTGATAAGCTGTCAAGGCGGTTACGCTGATCGGAACCCTTCACTTTTTTGATGGAACCCCAGGGTTCCGCGGAACACACTTTGGACCCCACCACTCTAGATGAAATGGGAAAGAGTTCAATGTACCGGAACATATGTCATCCCAAAATCTTTCAAATAGTGACATTTGTATGAGAGGTGGTAGAGGCGAAGAGGGGAGGTTTTTTAATTTTTGTATATGACATGACACAAAATTTTTCGTGCTGAATTTAAAGTTTCTTTCATAATTTTCAAGGATATTGGACATTGTTTTTCTGGGCATTTGCATGGGATGTGCTAAAGGAAGTGGAAGGTTTTGGATGATTTTGAAACAGCTTATCAACATCCTTATCATCTAGAGTTCTTATGTGTAGCTGTAACACTCGGAAACCGCAAGCTATACGTCGTGACTGTGTATGGTACATTACATCGCATTCACCTTCATCAGTTTACGAAGCGATTTATAATGCATTTGAAATCTTGCTTGGTCTTCTACATCCAACAGACGATATTTTAATTCTGGGCGACTTTAATTTACCACAAATACAGTGGCTACGCTCTGATGATAATGAGGTTTGATTGTCGCCTTCGCATTCCTCCTGTGCCCGACATGAAATACAGTTTGTGGACAATATACTTCCTACTGGACTTTTACAAGTGTGTCCGATTTCGAGCGATCATGGTAAATTTTTGGATCTGATTTTCTCATCTGATGTCAGCCTTAGGATGGTAGATAGATGTCACAGCCTTTTGCTGCCTGACTTGCCTATTCATGCTGCGCTTCACGCAACATCCAACTCTCGAACAGAATTTGCGAACTCGAACTCTATTGTTAATAATTATTTTAATTTCGCCAAAGCTGATTTTGAAGTTTGAATGAATTTGATGTTGACAAAACCACTTATAATTTTTATTTTAAATGGCTGCTTTCTGCGTTGTGTCCCTGTAGTTTGTTCGAAACCTACCAAATTTCCTTGGTTTGACGATGAGTTAATTAATTTGCGTTCGCGAGTTATGTTGTAAACAGACGAACAGACAGACAGACCTTGGCGGCTCTGTGCGAGCATTATTTCACAGATTTCATCCAGAGTAGAAACATAACATATATGGTATGACCATGCAATACTCTACATGAAATAGAAACGACCGTCATCTTAAATTCCTTACAATAGTGCATTTTCTATGGGAGGTGGTAGAAGGAGTCTGGAGAGGTTAATGATTTTTGCGTATGACACTGAACTTAGAAATTAATATGAATTTTAATGATATTTGTTTGGGATAGAAGTGGGGGGATCGAAACAGAATTTTAAAACGTTATTTTTATTCACATCATTATACTTTGGTCAGTCTTTCCAGCTTTGAAAGTTACGAAGAAAAACAAAATTTCTTTAAGTTGCCAAATTTGTATGAAAGCTGATAGGAGTGGGGAGGAGGATGGAGTTGCATGACCCGTTTACGAACTTAAAGTTTCTTGTTTACTAAAAATTTCGATAACTCAAAGCGTTCGAGAGTTATTTACTAAACAGGTCACTTGAAGTCGAAGTTTTTCAACGACTACAAATATTTCTGTACCCGTGGAAACTCTGTGCTATTCTTATTACTAAGAGCTACAAACGCCATCGCAAACTTTATATACCCTCAGATTTCATCTAGAGTATGAAAATATAATGAGATATACAACACTTTAGTTAGGTAAAACGATAGAAATTGTTATGCACTAGAAAATTATGTCCTCTAATTTATTCAGTGTACTCAATATTTGGCGAGAGAGAGAGGGAGAGAGAGAAAGTTGGGTGCAAGAAAGTCAATAACGTTCAAACTGTGTGTCATATTCATAGTAAAAGAAAATTTGTGTATTGAATTTTCTAAGATTGAAGAATTTATATGAGCGATAGCTACCTCGTGATGACTAGGGATACTCGATACACACTAACACTACTCTCCTTATAGAGTTTGGACAATGCATATACAGCGATTGCGGGGGGAAATTTGTCCGAGATTTGAATTTTCTCAATTCTTTTTCTTTTATGAAGTTAACACAATCAAAATGAATTATTACTTACGAAAGTCATATTTATTCTCGATTGTAATGAGTGAATCTATACAAAAACTTGTAATTTAACGCAAGTTTGTGCTCATGTCCATACATTTGAAAACCGTTAAACTCAAGGAAACTACGAGTTTGACTGTTTTTCACTTTCTTATATTGCCTTCTCGTACTTCTAAACTCACGCTGAGCTGTTGGTATTATTGCATTGTCCAAACTCTATTAGGAGAGTAGTATTAGTGTGTAGCAGTATCTCTAGTGATAACCGGACCGGAAATATTTTTCGAAGAAAACCGCATTTCTTTAGATTTAGAAATTCCCTGATATTTGTATGGGAGGTGGTAAAAAGATTTGATCCGTTACTTTTTTGATATAAAAAAAAATTATATGAAAGAAATTCTAGTTTGATGGCTTGAAGCTATTATAGGGTTTGAAAGATTATTTTTTGATAAATTTTTGATAAATTTTTTCAACATTTTCTAATGACACAAAAAAAAAAATAAAAATATTCAAATCTGTAAGCTGAATTCATGTTTTTTTCTGCTTGAATATTCAAACGATTCACTAAACTTTCTCCCTCTGCACAAAGTATATGTGCAAATGCAATAAACCATTGACGACCTACATTCATTTTTCATTTCAGAATTTCCTGATTCACAAAGGAAAAGAAGAGATAGAGAGCATACGAATCTTTAAATTGACAAGTTCTAGTCGAGAATTGCACACGAATAAAGGAAACCTTTGAACACAAAGCAGCGAACATAAAAGAATGACCCACGAAATCTGTGATTGTCTTCCGCATAACGATTTTCTCTTCATTCCAAAGGACCCGAATTCGAGTCAATGAGTATAAAAGAAAAATTAACGTCTTAATTTCAGGATGAAAACATACAACCAAAAAAAAATCATTAATTAACGACCGCTTTTACAGAATTATCCACTTTGCGTAATTTTTTAAAGGCAAGCCCAAACCGAATCGTTAGTAGCATCGCAATATTATCCTGTTCTAAGCGTGTATAATATATATATATATATATTTTTTGAGTTTCCAGTACAGTTCGCCTTATGGACTTACATCAGCAGCTCCTTTAAACGCCTCCCTCTCTATCTCAGACGTATTGCTGACATTCCCTTTTATCTTCAAGAGGAAGCGTCTAATTAATTTTCCTTGCGAGATCAAGTTGTCCTTCGGCCCGGTAGATTTATTACCCGGCATCCCGCCAACCGAACGCGGCCTACCAATTCTCTCATTCCGGATGTTGACTTTCTAATATTTCTGGACTTATGGTATATCCAATCTACCACCGTAATAAACGTGTGTCCGCGTCCATAGCTTTTGTGGTCGTCGCCATCTGAACTCGAAGGATTCATAATCTTAGGGCTACGAATACCTATTTCATTTGTTGCGTGGTGGTGGTGGGTTTTGATGCTGCTCATGAAGGACCCAGGACATCTGAACGAGTTTTTTTTTTTTTGTAATAGAGACGACGTATTTCTGATTAATGAGCACATTTTCTTTCGGGATAAACTTGTACACGTGTGCGGTTGCTTGTATCTTGTCTTGGAACACTTGCAAGGATTTTCGTATTGCACAGATCCGTCTTAGAGAGAGATCTCAACTTTTTAACGTATAAAAAAAAAAAGATTTGAATTGTTCGATTGAATTCTGTTTGTCGTTGATATATACTTCGTGAACCTTCTTCGAGGGAGGTAGTCACGTGTAAAACGGCAAAAGAGGTCTTATTGAGTTAGGACGACCTGTCATCCTGTCGGAATTGTTTTAATCGCAGAAATGTGATTTTAAGATATTGCATAAATTGCGGTGGGGTTGGCGTGATTTACGGGTAAGGAAAAAAATCAATGCAGACGTTGATAGAGAAAGGAAGGCATACTGTAATCATATTCAAAACAATTAAATTAAGGATTATGTGGCGTTGTCACAACTGCTAATTTTTACATTTGAAATGTGTGAAACGTTAAATTTGATATTGTTTTGGCACTTCTCTCTTTCTTGCTCCGCCCAGTACTCTCTTCAATGACGCAACAGTCCACTTCGAAACCATTGTTTTCGCGAATTTGGTTCACATTTATTAATTAAAATTTCATAAATTTTTTGGCAACATTGTCATATAAAATATTTGTCACACTACTGTCACTATTTGTTACTATTGTCGAAAAATTTTCAAACTTCTCCGTGTTTTATTTTTGTAACCCCGTAACTCAGGGGATAACTCTTTTGTGCAGAAGTACAGTACATGCCAAGACAAAAGAAAAAAAAAATTTCAGGATTAGGATGACTAAATGGTAGGACGGTTTTGATATTCGCCTTGAACTTGTGGATGTTGTATTGGCCTAGAATACATCGGAAGCTAGCGTGTTCCATATTCACGAACATCATTTTACTGTCCGGCGAAAAGCAGGTATTAGTGTCACGTGCGTGAAAGAAGCACCAGGCAAGAGATTGTAGATTTCCCGAAAACGGTTCCCATTACTATTTCTGACTTTTCGTCTGTGTTGAATCGAATCCAGAGTTGAGGTAGGTTTAGGTTTAGGTTGTAGGAGGGTGGGTTCGTAGAACCACAATGCACTGGAGCCATCCATTGCACTCTCCCCATTGATTATGAGATGGATGTCACTCCTCTTGTTCTAGCCATTTGGTTCGATTTTCGAACCGTAGTAGGCTGGAATGTTTGACGCCTCTGAGGTCGTCTGAGAAGAATCTAGATCCCAAATAAAGGAGACGACTGTTGGAGATTTGCGGACAGTGGCGCAGATAATATTTGATAAATTCTACGTCTTCCTCGCAACCTCTGCAAAGGCTGTCGCTCGCAATCCGCAGCCTAAATGCGTGAAGCTTTAGCAAGCAATGACCTGTGGTCAGGCCGACAATAGTTCGGACACTATAGCGACTACATTGTAACAGCTGATCTGTAATATTCGGTTTTTACAAAAAGGATTTGGCTGTTCTGCAGCTGGCCAGCTGCCGCCACCCCGCCAAGAAAGAATCCAAAATAGTTTCATTGAAGCTATAATCTTCAGTACTGTTGGTGCTACATCGATCGACTTTCTAGTGGAGTTAATATTTTCAGATCCTTGTCTTCAGCCTCGTTTCCTAACAGGTTACTCTAACCTCTAACCTCCTAAGCCGCTAGGCGATTCAAATTGTATCTACAAATGGACACTTGTTTGGACATGGTCCCGTAGGATTGGAGTGCCAGAACTGCAGCCCTGCTGTCCGAAAAAATGTAACAATTTCCGAGACTGTTCTGCATATCAAAAATTATTTTTGTGCACTCGTTAATAGCTAATAATTCCGCTTGGAACACAGTCGCGTGTTCTGGAAGATGAAAGGAAGTGTGGATGTCGAGGTCGTGGGAATAAATCCCTACATATGTCCCCTGCTTAGTTTTATATCCGTCCGTAAAGAGATGACCTGTACAGGTGCTGCGTATCGTATTTGTTGCCCATTCGTTTCGTTCAGGAAACTTAAAGTGAGACTTCCTTTTCTCAACCTGCGGTTGGTTCATGCAATCATGTTCGCAGTCTAAAAGAAGAGAGTTGAGGTAACTAAAGGAGATCTTATCAATTTTGTGGCACACTATTGTACAATATTGTAGACAGGAGAGTGTAATTTTCGTAGCACATGTCGAAAGTTGTATTCTAGTTGTGGTCTAATAAAAAAGCGGTAAATTATCAGCGATTCGAAATTTTGAAAACCTTTACTGGACCACCAAAGCACATTAAAACACTGGAATGGCGCTACGGCCCGAATCGGGTCGTGGTCTCCTGACCTTCAGGGTCCTTAGCATTTTCACTATTTATTGCGGAATTTTTCATTTTCGTAGATTGAGGTAACCAAGGTATATTCAAGCAGGTAGTGTGCTTGGAATTATGCGTCGACTGGGATTTGAACTCACGACCATCACATTGTAGACCAACGCGCTACTCACTAGGATACACCCTAGCTTTGGATGTTGCCTTAGCAATATTAAAATGTTGTTCGTTCCAAGACAAGTTTTCGGTGATGGTGGGTGATGGAAGGGATCGTCATAGATAAAAAAAATCAGTGGATCTAAATTTTTCTGTCTCACGATTAAGAGATGCTAAATTGCTTTGTTTTTGGAACACAATGAGCTCAACTGTTCGTCCCATTCGAGAATATCTAAGAGATCTTCCTTCCGGGATCAAATTATACTCTTACATTGTAGAATGGGCAAATACTTGTTTAAGTCAAAAGAGAGATCAATTGTGCTATCATTAACAATATATGCAGCGTTACCACCTCGAACACAATTTTGTGATGCGAAAAATATATGCAGAATGATCCAAAATGAAATAAATTAGTAAAAATGTTTAATAAGAAACATTTTGAGAAGAAACTAAGTAAATTCACAATGCACAGTACAGCGTTACATATGTATACACCAATAAGAAATTTATCAATTATCATGTCAACTCTGGCCTTATTTTCAGCAAATTGACCACCGTATAAACGCCGTTTTAATTATTCACTATAATTTGAATTCGCCTACTGCTCCTTTAGTAAAGTAAATGCTTAAATAAAATTTTGTAAATAAAATAATAATGTTAACTCATCTCTACAATAATTGAAATCACATCTCCTGAGTTCAGTAAGTCGTTTTTCGATGTTGAACTAAGCTCCTTGCGTCATTCAAATGCATTGTTACAGTAGATGTCTGTATAGTCGATACAAAACAACATTACTTAAACGACTGACAATTGCGACCAGTACTAAGGTCAGTACCGCGTGAATAGCTGTCATAGAGTTCGTCAAAAATATTTGTTATCCGGTCACATGATATAAATGACGTAAAATTTTTTTGAAGAAAATTTACAAGCATAGTTTATATTGGTCATAATGGTAAACTAAACGGACATGTTCATTCATATTTCAATTCTACAATGAAAAGTCATTGTGAGTACGGTCAGTACGAATTTTGACAATATTACCAGTCGTATAAACCCGTCGTAGCTTAGTACTGACAGTACCGTACGAATTTTGAAATAGGGAAGTATAACATTCAATAATTTAACAATTTTGTAATAAACCCTTCTGGTACCCCTTTTAAAAAAAAAGCCCTTACGGCACCACTGTAAAGCCACACGGCCACATACAAATTTTGATATGTAAACCGTGGCCGGTGCCCTCAGCAGTCATTCTAATAGTGTTGGGTAGGACAAGAATTTTTGTCCCATGTTTGTATGAGGGGCTCATTTGAAATTTGAGGTGGTACAATGTCCCATTCAAAAGCTCCATGTCCCATTCATACATACAATGTCCGTCCCATTCATACAATTTGCCTTTTTGAGGAGCAATGGTAGCAAATGAGCGAAAAATGACGTATATTGCGTTTTTATGTGTGCGCGTAGAGTATTTTAACCCTACTAACACCGTTTCTTATTGAGCTGCGGTAGTAAAATGACGTATTATTAGGTGTGGCATTTGTGGGTTGTGTTTATAATATACATTCTTTTTTATTTTATTTATTC
The DNA here is from genome assembly GCA_963669355.1 of Chorisops tibialis. Lineage (NCBI taxonomy): Eukaryota > Metazoa > Arthropoda > Insecta > Diptera > Stratiomyidae > Chorisops > Chorisops tibialis. The sequence goes on along the minus strand of OY770264.1, from coordinate 37,542,717 downwards.
TTATTTAATTTTAAAAATTAAAATACAAAATCTCTCAATCTCTCTCAAAAAAATACATTCTTATTTATTTCAGTTATTCTTATTTACACTTACTCGGTTTCACTAGGGTTAAAATATATACTAGCCATGTAAGTCAATCCAACAACAAGTTGTAGTCACAATAAAAATGACAGTTCCGTTCGCCAGCTTTTGTATGTAGCGGACACGGCGGGCTTCGTAAGAATCGCGTTTATTCTTAAATGCAGTGTTAAAAATAGTTCAGTTTTCCAAAATAATTTATTAATAGTGCTCAGCATGTAATTACTACACGTTGATATCAGTGCAATAGATTTTTAATCGAAAAAAGTGCGATGAAAGTTAAATCTCGGTTTCTCCCATCGAAGAGAATCTGTCATTCATGTGCAGAGTTCTCCGGTTCGTAATATTTCCGTGCTGAGAGCTTTGCTTTCAGCCATACAAATGCATGGGACAAAACCCGGTGAAGTGAGTGTGATTTGAGTGTTACAAATGTATTGGTACAGCAGCCATACAAATGCATGTTTTTAATTCAGATGCGACAAAAGCTCTGAAGTGGGACAAAAACTTTGAAGTGGGACAACAATATTTTTTGTAGTGATGGGACATTTTGACGTGCATGAATGGGACATTTGTACCACTTCTTGTATGAGTAACCCAACACTACATTCTAAGCTATTGCACTGTACTAGGAACAGCTCTTGGTCGGTCTTGAAAATAAAATCTTTCCAATAAGAAAAAACTTGCGCCTTCATTTTTACCCGATACTCCTACCTTCTTTACGCGGCATAATAAAACATAGTCTGCATCCCGCCACTCTCTCTTAAATTGTCGCTACTTATGCCACGAGCCGTCCATACGTCCAGTAAAGAGAAACGTAAATTGATTTCGTAAACTGACTGAAGCATATTTACTTCAATTACTTCTACTTCTAAAATGGCGCTACAGCCCAAATCGAACCTTGGCCTCCTGACATGCAGGTTCCTTAACATTTTTTCATTACTTATTGTCGAAAGGTTGTTAGCCCTTCGCACAACCCTCTTTCTACGAATTTTTCATTTTCGTAGAATGAGGTGACCAAGGTATATCCAAGCAGGTAATGTGTTGGAATTATATATTGCGCCGGCCGGGATTTGAACTCACGACCTTCGCATTACAAGACCAACACGCCACCCACCAGGCTACACCCTAGCTATTTACTTCAATTGACAAAGTAAAATAAATGTTTATTTTAAGGTTAAAAATGTTTCCGAAGAAAAGTGATTAAAATTTGGAAAAAATGTTGCTTAAAATTTTTTAATAATTTTTTGAATTTCATGATCAATTTAATGTTTGTGAAGTCAATGGCCCTCATACGAGTATGTTCAAAGAGAAAAAACTTTCTTTAAGTTTCTGCAAAAGGGTAGAATGAGCAGGGTAAAGTTGGAAGTTTGTTGCAATTATATTATAAAACGTAGTCAAAAACTTAACTTCTAATTGACGGGCTGAAAACCAAAGGGGTACAAGTGCAAATTCCAATTTTTGCCTTATACTGCTGAAATTCCATTTTTAAAAGTGCATCGAAATATGTGCGAAACACAAATAACCAATTAACTTTTACTGTTGCTGCTAGCAGTACACTTAATTAGTGACGGCCAATAGTTTTTGAGGAAATTTATAAATCGATACCAAAGGGCACAAATGTGTTAAGTGATATCTGTTGATTTTGAGATAAGCGCATTTGAAACTTGGATTTGTCTCAAGGTTCTTAGATAATGAATGTATTTACCAGTACCGGCAAGGCGCTGTATTGCCAATTCATCAGTTTACCACTTAGTACATCTGTGCATTCGATAGCAGACATAAAAAACTTAATTTTGTCACCTAGCTTGACTATTCACTTTTCCCATATTTGTCACTTAACACATATGTGTACTACGGTATCGATATGTAATGGGTTTCCCGATTTGATCCGTTCAAATGGGTGGTAGAAGAAGAGGTTAACGAAGCATACTAAATTTTTTATAGCGTTGATATCATTTCATCAAATTTCTAAGTTAAAAGCTTTAAAAAACAAAACAAAATGGATTTTGATATTTAAATAAAAAAAATTAGGACGGGGGAAGGGATGTAGCCCTTTCACGAACTGTTCTGCTAAACATAGTATACATGAAATAAGATTCAGCTCGACAACTAAAAGGGTTGGAGAGTAATCACTCGGTTTCGAGGTTTTTGAGCGACAATAAAAAGTTTTTTTTTTGCAATTCTTTTCGAGCTTTTGCGTTACAAATGTTGGATCGAAAACAATATGGAATTGAAAAGAGCGAGAAAATTTTGTTGCGGTTTGCTATTTCGAAAAATAGCGATTTTGTGAATTTTCATAAACTAAAGGTATTCGTATTAAGCGAACTTACCACAAATAATCGAAGATGACTAACTCGATGCATCATTTCGACAGAGACATTTTTAAAGTATGATATACAATCAGGAATATGAATCAATCCAATGGTGTCTTTTTTTTTCAAGTTCCGAATTCTATCACAATTTTAGGTAACAGATATTAGGAGGAATAGAACAGAATTAATCGCATATTTTTAATAAAATTAATTACTACACCGCACTAATTTCAATGTTCTTAAGCCAACGACTAAGAACCAACTACCAAATTTCCTAAAAACCCTCTGTAATAAATCAGTTGGCGCTAAACTCAAAAACCTTTATATCATCAAAATGAATGAATGCAACCGCTTAACATGTAATTATCCCCGTACATGCACTCAATTTACTCTACTTTTGCAAATTTGTAACATATCCTACCAGGTCAAGTATTTCCGAAGTACATACACAAACTCTTCGATAATAGCCTCCAGTTAGCATTCATAGAATGACTCAAAAAGAAAAAACAGGGGATGGCAAAACCCAGGTTTCCCTCTCACGCCATACCCACCAACTAGCATTTCTAACTTTTCCATTGAGGAATGAATCAGTCAAAAATTTCATCGGATCTTATCCAAAACATCCACTTAATTCGCTCCCCCTGCCTCAGCAACAAATTGCAAATAAAAATAAATAAAAAAAAACCCAACATCCGTCCAACAGATAGATAGGTATATCAAAAGGATCTGATGTTATTTCAACTTCATATCTAAATATTATTAAAGTTATTCTCGTAACCTGGGCTATATCAGGCCGATAGAAAGAGAAAGCCGTGAGTGGGAAGCGGGAGAAAAAGTGGATGGTGAGAAGGGGGTTGTATATGAATTGCGCGTTCTATTCGTCGTACCCAACCATAACTCCATCCATGCTACGTCAAGATATTCGAAAAGCATGAATCTACTACACTAGCTTGGTGGGAGGAGGAGGCGACGGGAAGGGAGCGGCCAAGAGTTCTGAGTGGGAGACGTTTTGTATAGCGAAAGGAACCATCCAACATAAGGAGAAACGTATCCAGAAGCCCTACGGCTCTAAAACACGCTCCGTACACTCACTAATTGCACATTCTTGGCATAGTTTCGTTCTGCCATCCCTTTTCTTCCATTCTTGCCACCCCCTGTTTGGATATAGCTTCCTTTTATGTCTTTGGACGGGATATACCGACCCATGCTATACAAGCGTCTATAGGGCATTTTTCTTATGTCCCATTTCAACTGTGTGTACAGCTCTCTCTATAGCGAGTCTACAACACGATAGACCCAAGGAAATAAACAGGGGAGAGTAGTCGAGTCAGTTGTGTACTGTGTACATATATTTTCTGTTGAACCTTCCACAACCCTCGTCCTTTTCGTTCCGCAGTCTTATCCTTGCCTGCATGACTATGACGGTATACTCTCGCTCCATATACAAGTAAAGCTTATTCCAGGACTATATGTAAGGACGTTTATGACGACAGTCGAGCGTAATGCTATAAACTTTAACGTATGTTCCGTTTCTATACCGACAAATTCAGAACACAATAAGAGAAAAGGCGACAGGGAACAAGGAAACTAGCACGGCTATACTTTAAACTTTATCCATAAGTTCTCTCTGGACTCTGCTGTAAACTTTAGAGACGCTCTCTTTGTAGGACGGTGAGTGTGGAAGTCAAGGATCAAAGCACACACACTTATTAAAAAGCAGGCGAAAAACCTGTCGTTATGGTTTTTCAAGAAAAACCTTTGTAACGGCTGATTGCTAGAGGGGCTTCCGAAAATGGACCATTTCAAAGGACCTTTCTTTCTCGGGATGTCTCCGTTACTATTACGAGATCATATCGCCATCATTATTGCCAAGGAGAAGAATGGGTAAATTGGGAAGAGTTTGTTATGCAGCCTCCACTCAGTTGTAGTTTGAGAGCATATATAAACCGAATTTTCTTTTCGTCCTTGTACACCTACTTCTAGGCATTTCTAGCTTGTTATGTTATGCATATTTCCAACCGACCATCTTTCCTATTCGCTTCTTATCCATAGTCTAGTTGGGTTGCTATATGTGAAATATACGACAAACTAAACGAAATATCCTACGTACGGGTCAATGTTTTGAGGCGAAGGATTCCACAATTTGCTTTTACAGGCGAACAAAAACATACCAGACGGTGTCTTCTAATCGTGTACACACAACTAACAACCTGGGGAATGCGGTTAAATGTGTAACCGTTCTCCAAAAAGGAATTACACCGTACATAAAAAGGATCTGCACACTCCCTTTTGAAATTTTACTGCATCAAAGGACAAATTATACATGTAGGTTAGATGAATATTATATAGAATGCTTGTACCTATAGATAGCTCACTATAGAAACGCGGCAGTCGGCGTAGCCTTAGAGATATTTCGGGAAAATTTCAAAGAGTTCGACATGGTTTTCATTTACTTACTACAAATAGCGATATTAGTCCTTTTTTATTCTGAAGCATGTTCTAGGTCAGTCCGCAGCACTGCTTTACTATAATGACAGTTTTGAATACCCATCGGTTTGTGGAGATCAAAGAAATTAGCTCAGTAGTACACAGAAGCGAAATAGTCCTTGACGCGACAAAGAATTTTAGAGTGTACTCATAAAGATGTATGAAGCCATTACAAAGAGAATATTTCAAAAACAAATTGAATGGTTCAAGATGAAAAGTTGAAACTTAATAATTTTACAAGTAGGTTATCTTCAAAATCAATCGATTGATATTTTTGTTCTATTCATGCATGTTAATTGTGGTTTTTCCAGTTTGTCGAAAAGACGTAAAGTATTATGAAATGAAAACATTGCATTGAAATTAACTATTAATTTCGATGATGTGTGCGAAAATAATCAAATAAAATATATTCGAAGGTAATGAGTTCCGAGAATTATTATTTACTAACCAAAAATATTGGGTAGTGTCGAAAAAAAACGAGACATGAATTAATCATTTTACTGAAAAACCCCCCCATAAGGGCAAAGGACAGAAACTGTTGCGTTTCACAAGGCGCAACCCTGAAAACCGGTCTTTAATTATTGTCGGGGCTTATTTGCTTCTCTGGCCTCCCTTACAACTGCTCGGTTCCACGCGCTACATGGAACATGTCGGGTAGGTCTTCATTGACGGTAATAATCCAGAGCTTGTTTTGAGATGTTTTGCACTGGCTTCCTTGAAATATGACCGATCCACTACCACTTCCGCCTTTGAATCTCAATGTTTGTCTATTTACACTCTCACTGTCGTTGGAGATGACATCTGCCCAGAAGGCAGCGCAGACATTGATTGCCGACAGTTTTCAGTTTCACGGATAACTCGGTTTTAATGTATGCGTCAAAGACTCGCAGTTACGAACAAAACGAGGTCTCTCTCAACCTCCAGGAAGAGGAAATGATACTGAGCTTCATTTATACGAGCCTCTACATCCTTTTCGATCCCGCCGTCCATGCTGACAATGCTGCCGAGGTAACAATAATCTTGCACCTCTTCCACATCTTTTCTGTTAAGGACAATCAGTGTACTTGTGCTCGAAGCCTTGTGCTATGGTTTTCCGCACATTTATTTTCAATTCTGCAATCTTGTAGGAAATGCGGAACGGAAGGCGAAGAGCTGCGACAAGGAGCCATCATGCATGTTTTGTAGGAAGGATCATCCAGAAAACGCGAAGCACGCAGCCGGCAGCAGCAAATGCACGATCTTCAGGAGAGCCATCACAAGTAAAAATCAGATAATACAAATTAATCTGAACCTCTGTAGGACAGCGCAGGATATCCTGACACAAATTGCTAAGGACGAGAAAGCGGATATCGTCCTGATTAGTGAGCCGTACAAAACTCTCGACGGTAATATCTGGATCTGTGACAGAACAAAGCTAATGGCAATTTGGATATGTGGAAAACACGCCTTCCAAGAAACCAGTGAACAGGCGCAGGGCTTCGTACGAGCAAAAATAAATGGAATTCACTTCTACAGCTGTTATGAACGACCACCCAGCTGGACGACGAGCGAATACCAGACAATGTTAGATAATCTAACGGCCGACGTACGCGGTAAAACTCCAGTGGTCATAGGCTGTGACTTCACTGGAGATATTTGCACCACTGGAAATAGGAATTACAAACATCGGCCGGGCAAACACGTATCGGAAAGCAGGAATGGGCTACATCATAGACATAACCTTCGTAAGCAACTCCCTTATATGGGAAAAGTGCTTATAAGCCCGACGCAGAGCCCAACGATCAAGGGGAAGAGCAGATTTTCTGGACCGATTAGACTTTCAAAGTAGCGAAACGAGTCCCAAACAAGGCGATTAAACAGAGCAAGGCAAGTTGTTTCAAAAATCTCTGTAACGAATATAAATCTCTGGGGTATAGCATACAGGATGGCGATGACAAGGCTAAAGGGTCATAGGTCCCCACAAATAGCTTGCCCGATAATGGTTGAGGCCTTCCGTGGCGCAGTGGGCAGCGTGCTTGCTTTTCAGTCAATAGGTCATGGGTTCGATTCCCACTCCAGATGGGATTTTTTTAAGCACGAATTTTTCAGCTGCTACTGCGATGAAAAATTATTCGAAATAAAATGGGCAAACGGTTTAAAACTGAAACAGTTCCACTTCAAGAAGGTGTTATGGTTGAAGGCGGCTGGCGATAATTTTTTTATAATTTTCAAATTATTTCGCGCTGAAATTCGAAACTGACACTTCAGAGTTCGAAGCAGGCAGATTTGAGTTCAGTGTCGATCATGACCCGCGGCCAACTTCAGGTGTCAGCACGCCGCATGGAGCGGAAGGAAAGAAAAACGAGGAGTCGGTTGTGGTTTATCGTCGGGAATTGAGCTCGTTTCGCGTGCGGGTTAAAATTTTTTTTCCCAAAATTTATAAGTCGCGTCATTCAATTGGCTTACATCGAAACTATCGAGACAAAACCCGACAGTTCCAGATACCTTTTCGTCTGTCAGAAACGCATTGCGGTCCCTTTGGAAAACGAATGAAGGTATAAAAAGGTTATGAAATTCCGGAGTTTTGTTCCGTTATTTTTTTTCTTATTTTCTTCGCGTTCCCCTCGTGCAGTTCATTTGCATCGTCCGGAAGAATTTCTGCGAGGAATTGCTGTCTCGTGCGTTTTAAGCAAAGGAGCAGCAGGGAAGCAGCAGCGGCAGCAAGGAAATCATTGCGTGTGCGAGATCCGGAGCGACATAGCGACAAGCGGCCGTGAGTATCGCGTGGCAAAACCTTCCAAGGGGTCAGCAAGTGATTCAACATACCGATCTCGACGATAAGATTTTCGTGGCAAAGAAAGGTATTTTACCACGACGTAAACGCGGTCGTTCAGTCGGCGTTTCGATCAGTAGCGGTAGCCAAAATACATCGTCGAATGATGCGCACAGGACGTCAAATGATCGCAGTACGCATAGCGTTCGGTAAGTCCTTTGGAACCGCCCTTTCATTTTGCAATTATAAATTGGCCGAATTAAAGCCAAAGCTCCGATAGTTTTCGTATCGCAGCGACAGCGACGTCAGCCCGAAGGAGTGCAAGAACCGAAACGCAAGTGAAGTTCAAGGTTCTCGATCCGCTGTCATAATTAAACTTTGTGCTTGCACGGTGTGAAAATAATGAGAAGACGACAGTCGTTCGAATAACCGCGCCGAGTTCGTCCATCAGCATGAAAAGCCCCGACTTTAAGTGTTCCGCCGCGTAACGGAGCACGTTCTCCAAATCCCAGAAAAATCGCATAAGAAACCTGAAACGGTCATCTATCGAGTGCAAGAATTCTTATAAAATTCAAAAAAATAAACCGATGCAGTGAAAATCGACGGCATATAAAAAAAAAAAAAAAAAAAAAAAAAAAAAAAAAATATTAAAAACAAGTGCTTGCAAGTGATCGGGCCGACCATAAGTTCCCGCCATTTTGAGAGTCGTGTCGTGGTGTCAGGTAATTGAATTGCAACTATTCCGTTCGAATTCGAACGCCGGTCCGCCTGTAGCTGTGATATGTACAGCAGTTCGGTACTGTCATGTGTACGGTAATGTGATTTAATTTATGGACAGTTTTGAGTCGGTCGTAATTTTATTGTTCTTGGTGACGCTTTTTGCAACCATTATTTCGAGACGAGACGGTTTGCTACGAGTATAAATCAAGGAAAACTTAGAAGCAGTGCGAAAGAAAATAGCGGTGAGAGTGAGTCAAAACTGTTATCTTTTATCTTGATCGCTGCAAATCTCGGTTTTCAAAAAGATTTAATGAACCATGACGTCACTCATCCCGTGGCGGAAATCTGTGACACTCTCCTTGAGATTCCGATCAGCGCGGACATGTGAAGCGCCCTTGTCGTATTCGTTTGATGCTTTATAGATGCTTCCTCATCGAAATGTAACATTTTGTTAAGCAAACGCTGTTTTATGTGGGAAGAAAAAGAAATAAAGAAAAAGGACAGAAGAAACCAAATCATTCAAGCAGAACTAAAAGAAATCCGTAACCAACAATAGCACCGACAATTATTTTCAAGAATCAGAAAAAATAACCGCAATGAATTCTTTTAGAGAAAGCTTTAATTTCCGCGTTCGCGAGAATTATACGAAAATGCATTTCTTTATCTCGACGTATATTTTATGCATTATCCCTAATATTATTCAATTTTAACTATTTTTTTTTCTAATAGTAAAATTTATCCTATTGATTAGAATTAACAAATCTTCGAATGACCGATGAATCTGTTTCGGTTAATTATTATTCTATTTGGTTTATTTTTATTTTTTTTATTATTATAACCTAAAATATTAAGATATTTAAATATTCTATTTAATTTTCGACTTCAAGAGTCCTCATATCAAAAATAAAAATATATATATATACAAAAAAACAAAACATAACATTACATACAATCTAATACGCTATGTATCGAATTGAAATTGTAATGCCTACCTTACATGTGTAAATGAGCTTAAACTATGGGAGATTAAAACATATTTAAATCAGGAAACACACACACACTCACTAACACAAACATTTACTAATTATCATAATATATTACTAAAAAGATAATCAACTAAAGACGGAAAGTGCCCTTGAAACGAAATTAATTTCGTTTTAAATGGATTTTCATTAATGTGATTTCACAAATTAAATTTTTTTTTTCCATGGAAAAAAAAAAAAAATATAAACTGCAATTTATTTCCGTAAATTTGCTTTCGGCATTATAAATTAAAATAAGCAATTGAACTGCATTGTTGTGTTTGTGTCGCATCAATTTTCAAATATAGTAATTCTCACCAATAATAATTTTTAGGATGTAAGGTTTAGCAGATTGATTGATTTTAAAAGTTATATATTATTTTCAAAATGCATACTGTGGAATTAAAAGAAAGAAAAAAAAAACAAAATAACTGAATTTACAATGAACCACTGAATTTATCATTTGAAGGCCCTCTTAAACTTCCACGGATCCTCCTCCTCTCTTCTTGGGGCCATACGAAGAAGACTTCGCGGAAGATGTATGGCTAAGGTTGGGTGGGCAGGTTGGCGTCAATCCAACAGACGCCGTCGTCGAAACATCTGGTCGAGTCAACTTTCGTGACCAGTGTAGTTCTATTTTTTCGTTGTCTTCCCGACTTGGATAAGTCGACGCTGCGAGTTCACTACTCGCGATTTATTTTGTTATGACAGGCCACAATTGGGTTTCATGACATTCTAGTGCAGCGAACCCCCCTATACGCCTACCGTAGCTAGACCCGGCATCAAGCTAGAGCGTCGCACCAGCACATATATGTCACTGAGATGGATGTAGGTGAATCTCAGCCCGGTCAATCCCGAACCTTACTTTCCCTTCGGTTTATTCAGATGCATGGGCATCGGAATAATCCAGCCTAGGCCTCCAAAACATAACAAAATGGCGCCCAACGTGGGGCCTGAAAGGATCCTAAACGGAGCCCGAAACAGCCTCACGAGTGTGATACCGATCGCGCGATGCATTGACACACGAGACGGAAAGATTCCGTGTAAAATTCGGTGCATCTAAGGACTCTGACTGTCGCCGGAGACAGTTGTTTTAGCCTGCACGGCACCTATAGTCCATCGTGTAAGCTTTTTGGAGTTCTGCTCGCCTGTTACGGTGGCGGAAGTGTCTCGTTTGTGGTTGAAGTGTTCCCAACGAAGAACTCACTGGCAACCTTCAGGCGCCAATGATGTTCCTTGGGATAATTTCTTCAACAACCGAGATGGTTTCGTCGTCTGAACTAGCGAGAGATGAGTGAAACAGGATGTGTGTTTCATTGGTAGGCATAGGTACCCTCTTGACAGCGGGACTTGGCTTGTCTTGGCGGCCAAGTTGTCCGACAGAGGGCAGAATGCTCATGTCTGCGAATGAAACATCCATTTCTGTCCAATTACGGAATTTTCGGAAGTACCTTTATTCCTTGAATCCTATCCATGTAGAGTAACTTTCGTTTCCTTTTACAAAATTAATCATGTGGATTAATTTCGCGTTTTGATTGTGGTTGAAAATTTAACGTAGTTTTTTAAATTTTTTTTGCTCTTGATGAACATTTTCTGAATCCTTTCCGCCTGGTCACGTGTTGACGCGACTAGATGTTTTGACGACACCTGTAAGAGAGAGGAGTGGATTTGTGGAAGTGAAGAGAGGCCTTTGATTTTTTTTTGATTCAAATATCTAAAATTTTTTTTTTCGATCTCGATTGCGAAAAAATTCTCTTTCAACTCGATTTTCTTTGTTGGGGTGGTATTGACCTAAGTGAAGTAGTATATAATTTGTTTCTGCCTCGTTTCCGTCGCTACGATTTCGTTCCTTTCTCCATTGCGAAGAGGACAACTTCGAATAAACTACCATAATATATAATATATACAAGTATAGCGAAGCGAAGCGGAACAAAATGTCACTCTTGCGAACACCCGAAAGAACTATGGGGACAAATTGTACGGTCTGCCAGGAGGATGTGCTGCTGGGGGAGGCGATGCAAACGAAATGCAGTCATTATTTCCATGCCGCATGTCTCTTGAACTGGGTGACCACGAACAAGAATTGTCCACTTTGTCGGAACACACTTGCTCAAAGCGATTATTGGAGAGTCCAGGGTGTAGAAGGCGCGACAGCTCGTACGGGTCCTATCACCAGAAGTAAAGGTAGTAAATCCAAATCCAATCCGAGCGGTATTTCTCTCTTGGAGTTAAATTTAGATCCACCGTCGGATACAGCGGGTCAAGCCCTATACGCCGTGGACGGTACGATAACACCGACAGATAATCGAAGTAGACCAATGTCTCGAAATTTGGCTCGTCATTCCTCCTTTACGGAACCTACACATCCAAGGACTCAAGAAAACGTTAATTCACGGCGAACGCCAAAGCGAAATGAACTTCTAACGGATCAGCCGCGAGCGACTCTCGGAGTTGACGAGATCACTCAGCTGATGCGTCAAGTTATCCAAGAAGAAAAAGCTCGTGAACTCCGAGAGTTGCCCGCGACGTTCAACGAGCCCGATAGGTCCAGAATTCCGGCGAACGATTTTCCATCGCCACAAGATTTCCGATATCCATCACCTTTATCTGGAGTTAGACAATGGCCCGACACCTATGAGTTAAGACGACGATCATCAAGCAGTCCTATTCGTTCCTGGGGTTTAAAATACACGGGAGATAATTCAGTACTTAGGGCACAGGAATTAATTTTTCGAGTTGAAGTTCTTGCACGGAACAGCTTTGGTAATCGGATGGATTTTGTGGCAGCTCACTTTCATCTCCTCTTACAAGGTCGGCCTAACAAGTGGTATTGGATTTGGTATCGATCCAATCTCATCCCTGCTTGGGCTGCCTTACGTCCAGCTTTTCTTCAAGCTTGGGGAGATGATTGTAGCGACTACGACGTCCGACGACAACTATATTCTAAAAGACAAGCACCTTCCGAGCCGTACTCGTCTTATGAACAGGACATGCTTGAGCTGCGCACTCTTTTGACACAACCCATGAACGAAATGGAATTCGTCGAACTGGTGCGAAATAACCTAAACTCGATCAACCAACAACAAATGGCATTGCAATCTGTCTACTCTTTGGAAAATCTACGTCAAGTAGTCTGTCGATTGGAAAGTGTCCGAAAGGCTTGTAGATCTAATTCTTACAACGCTTATCCTAGCAGAGCAATTGGTATGCGAGGAGAGTTCCCGAGAGTCGCGGAGTTAGACCCTCCTCCAGTTTCTCAGATTGTGGGTGAGGACGGAGATGCTGACCACCTCGCTCAATTAGCAGCTATGAACGCCTTAGAGTGTTGGAATTGCGACCAACCAGGGCATGCCTACAGAGATTGTGAGAGTAGGACTAAGCGTATCTTTTGCTATGGTTGTGGAGCGAAGGAGGTGGTCAAACCTCGCTGTCCAACGTGCAGTCGGGGAAACTGGAGGTCGGACAGACGAGCCGTGGGTCTCCCTCGTCCAACCATTCAACACCCATCAGAAACTGCACCGACACTTCCCAAAGACTAGACCTGAAAAATTCAACACCTTGCAAGAACGATCTCACTTCACCAAAGATATTGATTTTGCCAAGAGTTGAAACTAACGTACCAGATTTGGCGAAACCATCCCCGATAACATTATTACGCAATAACCCTATTCATCTTGTTCAAGCCAAGCATGCTCCGCGGAAGCCTTACCATCTTCGACTTCGCGAATACATGGAGGCGCGAACAAGGATCTTCAATAACCCCCCTCTTATTGTACAAACTTCATCTATTTCCCAATTTCAACCTTCCATTTTCCCAACCCCTAAGAAAGCAATTCTACGTCTGCGCGAGTTTTGGCGTAAAGTTCGGATGAGAAAGAAGACTTTAGTGTCTTCAATTATACCTGAACCTTACGACATTCGTCCCTATGCTACGGTCTGCATATTCAATGTCAAGCTTAAGGGCCTACTCGACAGCGGTGCAAGTATTAGTTGCTTAGGATCCAATTCGCTAGAACGCCTAGAGCGAGCGCAAGTGAATTGGAAGCCGCTTTGTAGCGAGGTGAAGACAGCTGATGGAGCTTCACAGAGAGTGGTAGGTAGTGTGACGACGGAAGTTATCTTTCGTGACGTCTCAAAACCAATCACCCTCTACATTGTGCCTACACTATCTCAAGATTTATATCTTGGAGTAGATTTCTGGCGGGCTTTCCAACTTGCCCCAAGCATCATCAGTTGTGTCGAAGAACTACCCGCTTCACGACAATATGAGACTAATACCACGCACATCTTAAGCAGAGCAGATGTTTTAAGGCTCGAGAACGCCAAGTCAAACTTTCCGTCATACGAAGTTCAAGGACTGGGAAAGACTAACGTTCTCGAACACGTCATAGATGTGGGAGATGCTACACCCATCAAGCAACGCCACTATCCGATATCACCTGCGATTCAAAACCTCATGTATGGCGAGGTCGATCGCATGCTGAAAATGGGAGTGATAGAGGTAAGCCAGAGTGCGTGGAGTTCGCCGGTTGTATTGGTGAGGAAACCTGGTAAAGTGAGGTTATGTTTGGATTCGAGAAAGGTCAACGAGGTGACGGTGAAAGATGCATATCCTTTACCTCACATCGATGGCATTCTAAGCAGGTTGCCACGAGCCAACTTCATAACTTCACTTGACTTGAAAGACGCCTTTTGGCAGATTCCTCTCGAAACCAAGTCCCGAGAAATGACCGCATTCACAATCCCTGGCCGACCTCTCTATCACTTTACCCGAATGCCGTTTGGTTTGTGCAACGCACCACAACGCATGTGCCGTTTGATGGATTTAGTCATCCCACCGGAATTGAAGGACCAAGTATTCGTTTACTTGGACGATCTGTTGTTGATCTCGGAAGATTTCAACTCTCACCTTGTTTTGCTCGCAGAAGTTGCCGCTTGCCTTTCAAAGGCGGGGTTAACGATCAACGTAGCAAAAAGTAAGTTTTGTTTGAAGGAGGTGAAATATCTCGGCTACATAGTTGGAGATGGAGGCCTGAAGACTGATCCCGACAAAGTCTCGGCAATAGTCGATTACCCCTCGCCTAAGTCCGTACGTCAAGTTCGACGCTTTCTTGGCATGGCAGGTTGGTATCGACGCTTCATCAACAACTATGCGGCTGCTGTTTCACCTATTTCAGACACGCTGAAGAAGTGTGCCAAGTTCACATGGACTCCGGAGGCCGAAACTGCGTTTCAGTCTGTGAAGTTCATGTTAACTAAAGCACCCGTGCTAATTAACCCTGATTTTCGGAGGTCATTCACCATCCAATGCGACGCAAGCAAATCTGGGGTGGGAAGTGTCCTCTTCCAGGAGAACGACGACGGGTCGGAATCTCCTGTTGCATATATGTCCCAAAAGCTCACTTCCGCTCAACGCAACTATAGTGTTACTGAACAGGAATGCTATGCTGCTGTGTTGAGCGTGAAAAAATTTAGAGCGTACGTGGAAGGGACATCGTTTAAGATCGTCACGGATCATGCGAGTCTCAAATGGCTGATGTCCCAAAAAGATCTCAGTGGTCGTTTGGCTCGCTGGAGTTTGAAGCTGCAGGGCTTCGATTTTGTGATTGAGCACCGTCGTGGGAGCCTGAACGTGGTACCTGACGCTCTCTCTCGTGTATACGAAGAGGGATTAAATGCGCTGATAGACGTTGCCCCTTTAGTGGATTTGGAGGCTGCAGATTTTTCCAACGAAGAATATGCAGAGCTCAAAGCCACTATTGAGTCAAACGCCGATCGGCTTCCTGACGTATGCGTGAGAGATGGCTTCGTGTACAAGCGCACAGTGCCTCACAACGGAGACCCAATCGCAGAAGACCAAGCCTGGAAGCTTTGGATTCCATCGAGTCTGACGTCTGCTGTGATAGCTCAGGCTCATGAAGCGGACACCACGGTTCACGGTGGGTTCGCCAAAACGCTAGAGCGCATCAGACGATACTTGTATTGGCCCGGGATGACTACACAAGTTCGCGAACGAGTTCTTTCGTGTGAGACTTGTAAAGAAACGAAATCCCCGAATCGTCCGCTCAGAGCAGCAATGGGAGAGGCTTTCAAGACGCAGAGACCCTTCCAACATCTCTACATTGATGTACTTGGACCATATCCTAGAACCAAGTGCGGTAAAATTGCTATCCTTGTAATCCTGGACCACCTGTCCAAATTTCCCATCCTTCATCCCCTGCGTAAAATTACGGCAGCAGAAATCACGACGTTCCTGGAGCGGGAGGTGTTCCATACGTTTGGTACCCCCGAGACCATTCTATCCGACAACGGGTCGCAGTTCAAGTCAGCGACATTTAACTCTATGCTTTCGAAGTATGGAGTTAAACACCTATATACCCCAAAATACTCGCCTCAAGCGAATGCATCAGAGAGAGTCAACCGATCTGTTTTAGCGGGACTCCGAGCGTTCATCATTGAGGATCAGACACGATGGGATGAGAACTTAAGCAAAATTGCCTGTTCTCTTCGGAGTTCAGTCCACCAAGCCACTAAGTTTTCTCCTTATCAGGTTTTGTTTGGCACTCACATGATGACGCACGGTCAAGACTACTCTCTGTTGCATCGTTTGAAAGCGCTAGGTGATGCGGACTTGCAACTTCGACCTGCCGAAGGAATCTCGATCGTGAGAGATCTAGCGCAAGCCAACATCCAAAGTGCACACGAGAAGAGTAGCAGGCGTTATAACGTGCGAACGGCTAAAGCTCTATATAGAGAAGGACAAGAGGTATATCGAAGAAACTTTACCTTGTCCACAGCCACACAAAACTATAACGCCAAGCTAGCGAAGAAATTCTTGCGGTGCCGGATTCGGAGTGTGCTAGGGAACTCACGATATGAGTTAGAAGATCTTGGAGGCAAACGTGTGGGCATCTACCACTCCAAGGACATTAGACGATAAACTTCCAACTTCTGACTGTATTCATTGTCTATGCCCGGCTGACTCAGCGTGAGCATGAGACTAACAACCCCTTTTCAGCTCGATCGGCGTCACTCCTAAAAGGGATAACGGCGACCGATCTGTGTTGTTATGGTTGAAGGCGGCTGGCGATAATTTTTTTATAATTTTCAAATTATTTCGCGCTGAAATTCGAAACTGACACTTCAGAGTTCGAAGCAGGCAGATTTGAGTTCAGTGTCGATCATGACCCGCGGCCAACTTCAGGTGTCAGCACGCCGCATGGAGCGGAAGGAAAGAAAAACGAGGAGTCGGTTGTGGTTTATCGTCGGGAATTGAGCTCGTTTCGCGTGCGGGTTAAAATTTTTTTTCCCAAAATTTATAAGTCGCGTCATTCAATTGGCTTACATCGAAACTATCGAGACAAAACCCGACAGTTCCAGATACCTTTTCGTCTGTCAGAAACGCATTGCGGTCCCTTTGGAAAACGAATGAAGGTATAAAAAGGTTATGAAATTCCGGAGTTTTGTTCCGTTATTTTTTTTCTTATTTTCTTCGCGTTCCCCTCGTGCAGTTCATTTGCATCGTCCGGAAGAATTTCTGCGAGGAATTGCTGTCTCGTGCGTTTTAAGCAAAGGAGCAGCAGGGAAGCAGCAGCGGCAGCAAGGAAATCATTGCGTGTGCGAGATCCGGAGCGACATAGCGACAAGCGGCCGTGAGTATCGCGTGGCAAAACCTTCCAAGGGGTCAGCAAGTGATTCAACATACCGATCTCGACGATAAGATTTTCGTGGCAAAGAAAGGTATTTTACCACGACGTAAACGCGGTCGTTCAGTCGGCGTTTCGATCAGTAGCGGTAGCCAAAATACATCGTCGAATGATGCGCACAGGACGTCAAATGATCGCAGTACGCATAGCGTTCGGTAAGTCCTTTGGAACCGCCCTTTCATTTTGCAATTATAAATTGGCCGAATTAAAGCCAAAGCTCCGATAGTTTTCGTATCGCAGCGACAGCGACGTCAGCCCGAAGGAGTGCAAGAACCGAAACGCAAGTGAAGTTCAAGGTTCTCGATCCGCTGTCATAATTAAACTTTGTGCTTGCACGGTGTGAAAATAATGAGAAGACGACAGTCGTTCGAATAACCGCGCCGAGTTCGTCCATCAGCATGAAAAGCCCCGACTTTAAGTGTTCCGCCGCGTAACGGAGCACGTTCTCCAAATCCCAGAAAAATCGCATAAGAAACCTGAAACGGTCATCTATCGAGTGCAAGAATTCTTATAAAATTCAAAAAAATAAACCGATGCAGTGAAAATCGACGGCATATAAAAAAAAAAAAAAAAAAAAAAAAAAAAAAAAAAATATTAAAAACAAGTGCTTGCAAGTGATCGGGCCGACCATAAGTTCCCGCCATTTTGAGAGTCGTGTCGTGGTGTCAGGTAATTGAATTGCAACTATTCCGTTCGAATTCGAACGCCGGTCCGCCTGTAGCTGTGATATGTACAGCAGTTCGGTACTGTCATGTGTACGGTAATGTGATTTAATTTATGGACAGTTTTGAGTCGGTCGTAATTTTATTGTTCTTGGTGACGCTTTTTGCAACCATTATTTCGAGACGAGACGGTTTGCTACGAGTATAAATCAAGGAAAACTTAGAAGCAGTGCGAAAGAAAATAGCGGTGAGAGTGAGTCAAAACTGTTATCTTTTATCTTGATCGCTGCAAATCTCGGTTTTCAAAAAGATTTAATGAACCATGACGTCACTCATCCCGTGGCGGAAATCTGTGACACTCTCCTTGAGATTCCGATCAGCGCGGACATGTGAAGCGCCCTTGTCGTATTCGTTTGATGCTTTATAGATGCTTCCTCATCGAAATGTAACATTTTGTTAAGCAAACGCTGTTTTATGTGGGAAGAAAAAGAAATAAAGAAAAAGGACAGAAGAAACCAAATCATTCAAGCAGAACTAAAAGAAATCCGTAACCAACAATAGCACCGACAATTATTTTCAAGAATCAAAAAAAAAATAACCGCAATGAATTCTTTTAGAGAAAGCTTTAATTTCCGCGTTCGCGAGAATTATACGAAAATGCATTTCTTTATCTCGACGTATATTTTATGCATTATCCCTAATATTATTCAATTTTAACTATTTTTTTTTCTAATAGTAAAATTTATCCTATTGATTAGAATTAACAAATCTTCGAATGACCGATGAATCTGTTTCGGTTAATTATTATTCTATTTGGTTTATTTTTATTTTTTTCATTATTATAACCTAAAATATTAAGATATTTAAATATTCTATTTAATTTTCGACTTCAAGAGTCCTCATATCAAAAATAAAAATATATATATATACAAAAAAAACAAAACATAACATTACATACAATCTAATACGCTATGTATCGAATTGAAATTGTAATGCCTACCTTACATGTGTAAATGAGCTTAAACTATGGGAGATTAAAACATATTTAAATCAGGAAACACACACACACTCACTAACACAAACATTTACTAATTATCATAATATATTACTAAAAAGATAATCAACTAAAGACGGAAAGTGCCCTTGAAACGAAATTAATTTCGTTTTAAATGGATTTTCATTAATGTGATTTCACAAATTAAATTTTTTTTTTCATGGAAAAAAAAAAAAAAAAAAAAAATATAAACTGCAATTTATTTCCGTAAATTTGCTTTCGGCATTATAAATTAAAATAAGCAATTGAACTGCATTGTTGTGTTTGTGTCGCATCAATTTTCAAATATAGTAATTCTCACCAATAATAATTTTTAGGATGTAAGGTTTAGCAGATTGATTGATTTTAAAAGTTATATATTATTTTCAAAATGCATACTGTGGAATTAAAAGAAAGAAAAAAAAAACAAAATAACTGAATTTACAATGAACCACTGAATTTATCATTTGAAGGCCCTCTTAAACTTCCACGGATCCTCCTCCTCTCTTCTTGGGGCCATACGAAGAAGACTTCGCGGAAGATGTATGGCTAAGGTTGGGTGGGCAGGTTGGCGTCAATCCAACAGACGCCGTCGTCGAAACATCTGGTCGAGTCAACTTTCGTGACCAGTGTAGTTCTATTTTTTCGTTGTCTTCCCGACTTGGATAAGTCGACGCTGCGAGTTCACTACTCGCGATTTATTTTGTTATGACAGGCCACAATTGGGTTTCATGACATTCTAGTGCAGCGAACCCCCCTATACGCCTACCGTAGCTAGACCCGGCATCAAGCTAGAGCGTCGCACCAGCACATATATGTCACTGAGATGGATGTAGGTGAATCTCAGCCCGGTCAATCCCGAACCTTACTTTCCCTTCGGTTTATTCAGATGCATGGGCATCGGAATAATCCAGCCTAGGCCTCCAAAACATAACAAAGGCTTAGATACTCAGTAGATGGTTTCTGTTCCCTTTCTATCATTCAGTCCTCCATAACAGCTGCAAATATTTGTCAGTAGCAGCCAGTACAACTGGAAAAATATACCAGCTTCTCCACTCGTTACTGCCCCATTCCTTCCTTTCATGACTGTGTTTGTACATTGCACATAAAGGCCGAAATTGCCTATAACACAGGTCATTCTGTAAATAAAAAAAATAGTAGAGCACCTGTTCCCCCAAAGGCCAACTACTAAGTGTATCATAACCAGAAGATCAGCATAGAGTCCATTCCTGCAATTACGTCGGAGGAAATATTTGAGGCTTGCAGGAAGATAGGAAATAACAAGTCACCTGGACCTGATGGCATCCCAAATATGGCAGTAAAAGTTGCTGTTCAAAAGAGGCCCGACATCTTTATAAGAACCATGCAAAAGTGTTTAGAAGAATAAGTCTTTCCCGAACCATGAAGGTACTGTTACCAAAAGGAAACAAGCCTCCTGGAGCACCATCGTCATATCGCCCAATATGTTTACTTGGCACATTGGGAAAGATCCTTGAGCGAATTATAAACAGACTGCTCGTAATAGCAGAGGAGAAAGGAGCACTGTCAGACCACCAGTTCGAATTAAGGAAATCGCGTTCAACTTTTGATGCCATAAAAGTGGTAGCCAATACTGCGGCTGAGGCGATACAAGGGAAAAGATGCCGATCGGGGATAAAGAAATATTGAGCAGTAGTGACACTGAACATTTAGAATGCCTTTCAATCGGCAGATTGTTCACTTACATGGAGATCGTTAGCCAGGATGGATACACCATACTACTTGTTGAGAATAATTTCAAACTACTTCACCAACAGGAAGTTAGGTACCAAACTGATGAGGGGCTAAGGTACTACAACGCCACCGCGTGAGTCCCACAAGAATTGATATTGGGTCCTCTCTTATGGAATGTATGCACGATGGAATTCTTCGATTATCGTTGCCGCAAGGAGTAAAATTAATCGGGTTCGCTGACGACATCGCCGTTGTTACCGTGGCCAAGCACAGTCAGCAACAAAGTATCAAAAATTAAGGACTGGCTAGAGTCCGCCGGTTTAGAACTAGCTGACACAAAACGAAGGCTGTTCTAATAACAAGTCGAAGAAAATTGAATACGTAAACATTCAGGTCGGCAGTCAAACCATCAGATCCACGGAAGCAATTAAATATCTAGGAGTTATTGTTAAAAAAAGACTAAAACTTAAAGTTCACGTGGACCTCGCGGGCAATAAGGCATTACAAATGCAGGCGGCCCAAACATCGGTAGACCTGGATATATGCCAGAAGTATTTTATTTTCCAGAATAGTCCGAGCTCGGTCCTCGTATACGCTGCTCCGGTTTAGACGGCAGCGTTATCGACAAAGGAAACAAAGAAAAACATGTCATCAACGTATAGGATCTGCGCGATAACAGCAATCAGCGGTTTCCGAACAATATCGGACGAAGCAGCCTGTGTCATAGCTGGAATGATCCCCATTGACATTCTCGTGAATGAGATGCTAAGAATCGACAAAAGAAGATCCTCGATCCAACAAGAGGCAGCTGTTGCCAGAAAAATAAATGAAGAAGAAAAGGCGACATCAATAGCTATATGGCCAGGTGGGACAACACTGCAAAAGGTAGATGAACCTATAAGCTAATCCCAGCAATTGAGGTCTGGACAAAGCGAGCGTATGGGGACTGCAACTACCACCTTACGCAGTTCCTATCAGGTCACGGCGGCTACCGCAAATACCTACATAGGTTTGGACACGATAACTCGCATCTTTGTCCAAATTACCCATTTCACGAAGAAGACACAGAACACGCGGTTTTCAACTGCAGTCGCTTCGCAGAATGGAGAAATAATATGCCGCGGCCATAATGAAATCAGATGGAAATTTGCGCATTCGTAACGAATGTACAAAACGATCTTGGGAGAATCGAGAGAGAAAGGAGAGCAGAAGCAATATAAGGAAAAAAAGGCTAGCCAGCCCCGCGAAGTAATACCTAACGGCCGTCCAGCGGAGAGAGTGTTTGAAGTATGTATGCGGGAGTGTGGTTTAGTACGCAGGCACATATCGGCTGGCAGTTCTCTGTCAGGATCAGATATCGTGCTTACCAATGGCACGGGCTATTGGTATCCAATGAAGATGCCACACCTCCCTGGCGTAACCAGAAAGAAAAAAAAAAGTCCTGCATCTTAACATTCGGTATTCAAATAGCGAACACACATCAGTATAATCAAGGATACTCAAGATGTTAGGAGCTTTACCTTCCCATCTGCTTTCAAGATGTCAGAAATAGGTATGCGACCTTTTGAGATAACTGTTCGTACAGGAACGCTCTCGAACAGCTCTAGCGAGTATCCAAGCGGCGTCATTAATCACACGGGTTCAAGATTGGACACTTTGAGCGAAGGGGATTTCTTTTATTTTCCGCGGAGATAAGTATTACTCCGAGCCACCACAGGTTATTTAATATCGCCATCTTATATTTTATATTTCTTACATGGTACCAAAATTCTTCATTTTTCTCGTCAACCACGTGTGGCGTTCTACTGTTCGGACTTTTTTGACTGGATTTTCCAGTCCTATCTCTTGGAATGAACTTAATTAACAATATTTAGGAATGAAAATGTACTGGCGACTACTAAGGACCGATGCTGTGGATCGTACAAAGTGTGGAGGAGAACGGGGAGGGATTCTTGACGGAAAATTCACTGGTTAAATTATATGTTTTGATATAATAATTAACTGGATTCTAGTCACGTCAAATGTTTAGCCCAAAAGTTCGAACACAATCACACCGATTGTTCTTAACGGACAAGATGTATGTATGTTTATCTCGGAAGCATTGTCAGCAAAGACGGCGGAGCCGAAAAGGATATTGTGGCTCGTCTAAGTAAAGCTCGTCGGCCTTCGGTATCCATTCCCCTTTCTGGAGGTTAAAAGAGATCTACCTTCGCACGAAGCTGCGAGTTTTTGACGCATGCGTCAAATCCGTGTTGTTATATGGTTATACTACGTGGAAAGTGTCCGTTCGACTTACCAAGAAACTGCAACCTTTCGTGAACCAAAGCCTCCGACGCATTTTAGGAATATTCTGCCCAGAAGTGATCTCCAACGACTTTGGAGTACAACTGAACAGACTAAAATAGGCATTGAGATTCAAAGACGGAAGTGGCAGCGGATCGAGTGAAACATCGCCTAACAGGCTCTGGATTATAATCCTCAAGGAAGACGTCAGGTTGGTCGACCATGTAGCATGAAAGCGAGCAGTTGAGCAGGATGCCAGAGGAATGGACTGCACCAACCTATACCATCTCGAATCAAAACTAATAACACTTCTGCTTCAAACTATTAATATCCTTGATCAAAACCAATCATATCCTTGCTTCAAACCAATCACGTAATTGGTCAAAACCAATTATTCCCTTGGTCAAAATCAATCACCGCTTGGAATCAAGTTTTTAACCAGAAGATAAGCCGATGTATTTTAATCGATTCCCAACCGGGATTTTCTTTTTATTTTATGCAATCTTCTCGGAATCTTCTAATGATAATCGAAGAAAACAGCCATCAAAGAAAGAAATAATTAAAAACATGAGATTGGTTAAGGATCATCACACTTCCTTATCGGTTCCATTCCAAGACACCACAAAACACTTGCAATACCGAATATAATTGAAACCGAATACGATATTAGCGATGATTATTGCCATAAACCGATCAGCATCGTCATCGCGCCATTATCATCGTCTGCCCCGTTACACGATTCATTCATTCAGCCAGCCAGCCGGCATGGCATAATGTTTGCAATCAAACCGCATAATCGCCAAAGTAATTGAAACTTTGCCTTCGAAATCAAGCGTTTTCGAATCGATGCGAATGCACTGCAATGAACTTGGCGGAGTTGTAATTTATGTAATTGCCGCCTCGTATTTGCACGCCAACATCATCATCGCAGCACAATTTCCACCCCGGACACAACGACGGGCCAAATAAATAAGAAATACGAATTGAGAAAATTGTCGTCTAAAGTTACCTCACTCACCTCGGAGTTTGCGAAATTATTCTTAAATGATTATGCAAAAATAAAAACAGCCGCCAGCAAGTTGACATGGTGAATGGACTTCGGCACATATGGCTTATTGCAGCGTCTTAAGACGTACGAGTACGATCAGTGAGTACTCCACATATGAGCGCTACGATTATAGTCGTAAGCCCCCCCAGTAGTGTCTCGAGAAAGAATCAGTTTTGTGGTATTGCACGACTTTAACCACACACTCGAAGAGAACACAGTCCACTGGGTCAAAGGGTTAATAAGCTTCAATTTCAGTCTTAGTAATGTTTTATTGTTGTTGAGTGTTTTTTTTTTTAATTTTTCCATTTTTTTTTACCCAGATGAATGTTTTAAGTATGGGCTTCGGGCATTGCCAGAAGTTACACATTTCTGATCCCCGAGTCTTGGGGAGTGTATTGGACGATTATGTGCAGCGACTAAAGAACTTAAGTGACCGAGAGGGCAATCCTTAAGAGAAAACTTAGAAATGATTTGTCTTGCGGACAATATAGAGTAACTGAACGATAATAGTAAGGATAAGAAACGTATTTACTTACTCGTATATCCAAGGATGTTTTGTAACAAGTGAACAATTGTAATTCGATTAGAAAGTATTTATAA
Source organism: Chorisops tibialis (assembly GCA_963669355.1). Classification (NCBI taxonomy): domain Eukaryota; kingdom Metazoa; phylum Arthropoda; class Insecta; order Diptera; family Stratiomyidae; genus Chorisops; species Chorisops tibialis. Next base: position 37,518,301 of record OY770264.1, on the reverse strand, counting down.
CTGGTGTAAGGATCAAATTTCATTACACGGAACAGTTTCCGTCAGAGTTGGATCCGTTCCGTAGCATTAAATTGTTTAAAATTTGTATTCTTGATTTGGAAATAATCGTCTGAAACTAAAAGGGTGGTTCTGGTTATGGTTTCGATGTTAGGAAATTTGTTCTTAACTCAAAAAGGTTATCTTTGTTTTGGAAAAGGGTGTTAGAAATAGTTGTTGATTATTTGGGACAGGTTGTTTTGAAATTTGAAATGGTGCTTAATTAATGCAAATAGTTATTCTTGTGTGGCAAAATATTATTATTGAATTTAAATATTTACGTGTAATTTGAATGAAATGAGAATGGTGGTTATTATCTTCTGGCTGTTTTTACAGAATGATTTGTGTTATAGGCAATTCTGGCCTTTATGTGCAATGCACAAACACAGTTATGGAGATAGGAATAGAATTAGGAAGGTAGGGGTAGTGGAGTGAGAACGACCGTAACGAATGATGAAGCTGGTAAATTTTTCAATTGTACCGGCCGCTACTGACAAGTATTTGCAGATATTATGAGACACTGAATGATATAGGAAGCAAACAGAAACCATCTACTGAGTATATAGACCTTATGGAAGTGGAACTGTTAATGGATGTTAATTTGATATTATAGGATCATGAAGTGTTAAACATAATTTTAATCCTAACTGAAAATTTGTTTGACTCTTTGGATGTTATAAGCAATGCAAAAGTTAAATTATTCAAATAATGAATTTAAAAGTTGATTTAAGATCGGCTTTATAGTAAAATAGTAAATGGGATTCTCGACACGATAAATATGTGATATAAATGCCAGCTAAGAAACTACTTTTAACTTCCTTAAAGTCGTACTATCACAAGTTGAGGAACGTTATCTGTGAATAAATTTCAGCTTTAGTTTTGTAAGAATACTTTGAGTAGAAATTCTGAAGAAGGTCAGCGTTTAGTGTAGTGAAAACCTCAACTATATTGCTTCTGTTCTTATGTGAAAATTCCGCACACCTTTTGAAGAAGACATCCTGTACCGCACGAAAGGACGAAATTTATATTCTCATCGAGTGTTTATTCATGTTCCATACTGGTGCACAGTACAAAACCATGAAACAACACAATACCATAGATTCTACAGAATTCTAATATGGATTATATAGGAATCAAGCCTTTTTGCCGTAGATAATCTGTGTATACACGTATCTATATATCTAACATATCTGTAAGCACGACATTGCTCACTTTGACTATGAAACCTGGCCATTAGATTTATGCGAACCAAAGAGCAGCATTTTCCCTTCACGTAGAATATAGCAGAGGATCCGAGAGTATCTATACGATTCGAAGCTGTACATATTGTACTTTCAAAAGGCTTTATATGAAATTCTCTGATGTACCTATTAAAATGCCTACAGATCTTCTCACATCTATAGAATTCGTTCGTATGGTATTTTACTGGAGCGTTTCATATCTTTTGTCTATGCCGCCTGTCGTTCTATTCGGGTTTCGGAGGCCTCCTGTATTCCGGCTATCCCTGCTTTGCTTCTCATATAGTTATGTTGTCATTGTGATAAAATTAATTACTTTCCAAAAACTCGGAAAACAATATACCCGCAACATAAATTACCTTTCTTTGACTTTGAATGACTTGGAAGAAGGAAGGTTTATCCCTGAGAAAGAGCACGGTTGTGCATGATGGCACGTTATACGATGCAAGGCACTCGAATGAGATATAACCGGGTAACTCAAATTGGCGCCGGCGTCATCTAACCCAACACTAGAAAACAGCTATATTATCCTTATGACCATCAAAGCAACAAATTTATGGCCACCAATTCGATAGGATTACAGGTGAATGCGTAAAAATTTGACAACAATTCATAAAAATTCTTATTACGCTGTAAATAGGCGCTAGTCAGTCGATATAGTGAACATTAATTTCGGTATTATCACGTTGGACGCGCGATAATTAAGATCTCATTACAATGTCTGCCTCCATAGATAGTTTCCTTTGCCAATAGATAGGTTTTCTTCGAAGAACAATAGGCAATAATTCGTAAAGTCATAGGCGATATTGAGGTAATTGATTTATGGGGCAATTTGATGTTGTCTAGGTCTGATCACGAGAAGAAAAAAAATAATGTTGCATTATTACTCAGGTAGTACATGTGTTAATGGAACTCGTTGACGACTTTGAAAACAGGTATGGTTTGTCCGAGCTGTCCCTAACTTTTCGAGTTAAGGCATTCAGCTGAATACTTTAAATTTCGTCAACATTTTTTTTTAACATGTTCATAGGTCGAATTCTTTCATTCCGTTTACCACGTTCAAATAGTAGAAACTCTAGAAATTTTGTGAAATTAAATTTTCATTTAAAATTTTTTTGGGCGCTTTAGCTCCTAAAAAATAAAAATTATTACGAACTTTGCCATTTGAAAAAAACAGCATTTCTTTGTTAAACATTTTGTGATTGCTTTGCAGAGCATAATACCAAAAAAAAAAATAGCAGGGCTACGATTGCGTGTAAAGCCCAATCTTACGATACTCTGAAAGAAATAGAAAATGCCAAGAAATTTTGTATGTGGAGTGGTAGAAGGAGTGACAGCGTTGAACTATATTTTTTCCCATCGTGCTGGAGTAGCTATGAAAATGTTTTATACAAAATGTAAGCTCCAAAAATTGAATAGGTTCTAGGTGTTTAGTAAAATTATGAAGTTTGTATGGGAGGTGGTAGAAGGAATTTTAGTGATTTTTCAGAAATAACTATGAATATTATAAAATTGACATCTCTTAAGTTTGAACCTAGTAACATTCATACTTTCCAAGAAAATCGATTTTTTGTGAAGTTGGAAAATTGTGTCATATTGTATGAGAGGTGGTAGAAGCAGTAAAGCCATGTGAGGCTAACCAATTAATTTTCTCTAATCTTAATGATAATATTAATTAAGTATTTAGTACAAAATTTGAGCTCGATAAATGTTATACATACTGAGAAAATCGTTGTTTAGAGTGTTTCATAGAAAATTGCAGTTTGTATGGGAGGTGTTAGAAGGAGTGGGGGGACTCGAATAATTTTTTATTTTATATTTCAAATTATTTGCTTTTATAGTTACCAATAAATTTTGATTGGTGTTAATAATTGAAAATGAGTCAGTTGTATGAGAGGTGGTAGAAGGGTGAAGCGATTTGGCCCGTTCAGGAACTTGACCTTACTTTGTCGTAAAAAACAACGTGTACAAAATTTAAGCTTTCTAGGTTGACGCATTCTCGAGCTTAAGAGCGAACGAACGGACATCCGGTTTTGAGATTTTTGAGCAATAACAAATATTTCTGTACCCTTGGCGCCTCTGTGCGAGCATTATTTCTTGGCGTTACAAACTTTAGAGCAAACTTATAATACTCTTAGATTCCATCTAGAGTATAAACACAAAAGCAAATCGCTGCTATGATTTTTAAACTGCAGCAGTACGTGGTCAGTGAATCGCGAAGTATAGATGCGTAGTATACAGGAGGCCAAGGCCCGATTTAGGCTATCTAGGTATAGTGCAATCGTAAGTGAGATTGGAGGAGCTAGATAGGGTGACAGGAATTTCTCGTCATGTTGCTACCAAAATGTTTTATACAAAGTTTGAGCTACAAAACTTTGATAGGTACTAAACTGTATTGTATTTCGTCATTTTATGAAGTTGTATGAGAGGTGGTAAAATGATTTTTCAGAAATATTTATAATCTTCATAAAAATGAAAGTTTTAAATTTCAGATCAGAAACTTCAATACTTTTAAAGAAAATAGACTTATTATAAATTTGCAAAATTGTGGCATTTTGGGAGGCGGCAGAAGGTGTGAAGACAATCGAATACATTTTTTTTATCTAATTAATAAATAATACTAACAAAATCTTTGGCACTTTAGAGCTTGAAAAATTTTACACGTACTAAGAAAATTGATTTATTGTATTGTTTAATGAAGGAATGGGGTTGTCCGGATTTACAGAACTTTTCTGCGGAACTCAATCTGTTCTATCAAAGACAGCTTTAGTCAATGGACAAAGCAACAAAGAAGCCGGTAATAACTAATCTCTGAAGAATCGATAAGAAATGTCGAAGGAGAGAGTAATAATAATAATGATATTTAAAATATTTAAAAAATAAAAAAAATAAACAAAATGCAAGAAAAGAGCAAAAAAAAAAATTCAAAAAAACGTCTGTCTGTATGCCGTTCATGTATGCTCAGTAATGATGTGAAAAAGTAACTATTCGTTACACGAATACTCGTTACCGACCGAAATCCGAAGTAACGAGTACCGACCCAGATTTATATTCGTTAAGTAACGAAATGAGCGCCCGAAAAACTAACTGAACTGTCAAAACGTTTCGTTACTGGAGTATTCGTTCCACATACAAAAAAAAGGACCTATACCGAAAGTAACGTTTAAAATTTCGATTTAATAAAAGTTATTCCCTTCGTCATTTTATTTACGTTAGTCTTCAAAAAGATTTTCTATTTTGGAGGGGGATAATTAAAAAATTGGACTTGGCACCATTGTGTTGATACATGTACGAAATCAAGAGCGATTTCTTATTACATAGATATATGTATGTAGTTACTGCATGGGCACAAGAGGCGATTACTTGCGAATAAAATGTAACGGCTACTTTCCATAAAGTAACGCATAGTTACTGGTACCGAAAAGTAATGAAACTTGACATCACTAACGCTCAGCGCATAACTCCCAACCCATGAAGATAGCAAATCCAGTTTTGTGTGGATTGTAGATGGGTGCTGATCTCAGCTGGACTCCACTTTTGGAGGTATAGTGGTTAAGGGGGAAGCGAGGAAGCGCAAGCTAGATCCGAAAACTCCGAACTCGAATATCTCAACCATGGTTGTAGCTTAAATGCTGAAAATCGACACATATAGAGGGGTTTGTGGGACAAACTCTAAAAATAATTTAATTTTTGTATTCATTATCCCCCTCCAACCAACCTCCACTCATCTAACGATAAATTGTCGGCCGAATTTTTTCAAAGGATTATATCTTTAGAATTACTTAATGTTAAAATTGCGTCTTTTAGGAACAAATACCCACCTATCATGAGGCTAATACTTTCAAAGTAGAGTGTGAAGGAGATAGAGAGAGAGAGAACACCTAAAAAATAATATCTCAGCTATCTCTTAAGATAGGTAATTGAAACTTGGAACATACGGTTTACTAGAGAAATATGAGAGAAATATAACATTTCGACTTAATAGTAGTGGAGGGAAATGGCGATCATTTCAAAAATATTGCACTTTCCATATCCCGAAATTCAATGCGGATATCAAATTGAAATTATATGATCTATAATTTTGGTAAAATTTTTAAGTTGGGTGGTGTAAGAGTAGGGTAGTGGTCAGCCAAAATGCCGAAAACTTTAAGTAATTTTTTAGGGCTCTAGTAAAAGATACAAAGTTCAAATTTTGCATGTGCATACATCAATTTGATATACATAAAGAAAAAAAAATTGAACCAGAACTATTATGCACTGCCTCAACCCACACAAGTTGTTCCAAGTGTAATAAAAAAAAAAACACAAAAACAGAAAATGTTTGAAATCGAAACTAGAAATTTTGCGAAATGCATTTAAAAAAAATTACAAAAAAGTTCAAGATACTAACTGGTCGAATACCTTCAAAACTTCTACCCCCTCTCATACAAAAGTAATTTTTCGACCATTTTTAATTAAACCATTAAAAAAATTGTATTAAAAGCTTTGAAATCCCCATTCATTGCCCTTCTACCCCCTCCCAAACAAAAGTATGATTTCGAACAATTTCCATAAATCAACTAAGAACCATCAAATTAAAAGCTACGAACTTGAGATTTGGTACGAACTGAAAGAAGAAACGAAATAAAACTTCATCACAAATTGTACGATTCCTTGACCTACTCCACCCCCTCCTATACAAAAGTTTGGTTTCGTGAATATAAAATACACCGAATTTGATAGAAATTCTAAGCAACTTCATTTATGAAACTAACATTTATACAGAGAATTTTGAACGTGATTTAAGAAATTAGTTGAAAACTTATTAAAATCCACCCACTCTTTATCCACCCTCCATACAAACCCAATCTGGCATAAATAACGAATGAAATATAACGGGTGTTTCTTTTAGAGGCGGAGAACTTTAAATTGAAATAAAACACAGAAAAATGTTTTTAATATCCATGCTTGATTTTGAAAGATAATTTTATGGCATTAATGTTTGATTATGATTTCGGATATGACGTAATCTGAAAGTCAAATTTTCACACATTCTTTGCAGTAAATCAGGCTGTATTTCGGCAATAACGCGTCGAATATTGGCTTCCAAGTACTCAATAGTTTTTGGTTTATCGGCGTAGACATGGGACTTTACGTATCCCCAGAGAAAAAAATCTAATGGCGTCAAATCGCACGAACGAGGTGGCCAGTTATCAGGTCCGTTTCGTGAAATTAATCCATCATCAAGAGTGTCTTTCAGTAAATTAATTGTATCGCGCGCTATGTGGCATGTGGTGTTGTCCTGTTGAAACCACATGTCTGCAACATTAATGCCTTCCAATTGAGGTACGAAAAAGTTAGTAATCATGTCTCTGTACCGCTCACCGTTGACTGTAACGTTCTGACCATCATCATTTTTGAAGACATATGGACCAATGATTCCACCGGCCCATAAAGCGCACCAAACGGTGAACTTTTCTGGATGTAATGGTGTTTCGGCAATGGCTTGTGGATTATCATCGCCCCAAATGCGGCAATTCTGCTTATTGGCATGGCCATTAAGTCATCACTGAACAAAATTTTCAAATGAAATTGTGGATCAATAGCAATGCTTCCTTCGACCCATTCACCAAATGTGCTCTGGCGTGAGTCTATTCATGACGAAATGCCAAACCAAACTAACCCCAAAACTGGGAACTGTCAAATCGGTTGTCACAAAGTGCAGTGTTGCCAATTTAAAGTTCGCCGCCTCTAAAAAAAAACCTTTACATAGTACTGGAGCTATTGACCGTAATCGCGTAATAGCGTTAAACAATTGACAACAGCCCTACTCCGTTGACAGTCTACACTATCTCACGCATGCATTAATTTCTCCCAAGAATAATGATGCCGTACTCGACTTGTTGCCAGATTTTTTAGAAACTGGTTGGTTATTTTCGAAACCCGAAAACAAGTTGGACCATCCAAAAATTCGATGCAGGAAATCTGACTTTTTAAAGAAAAGGAAAACTCCCAAAAATATGACCTTAAAACTATCTCAACTTCAAAGAAAAAAAAATCTCATTTTAACACTTACCATACATTTTTCCTTCGTCTGATAAGATAATTTTCCGCCTGCCACATGGCGGATATATGGCCAATGCTTCTTGAAAACTTTGTTCGATATCGGGACTCCAGACTCCCTCGGCATCAGCTGAGGAGAGATCTTTTTCATCCTAAAATTGAAGAAAAGAATGAGTACTCTTATATTTTTATGAAAAAAAAAAAAATGTTTTATAACTTACATCGCTCATGTCCCCGACATCTAAATTTTTGCTATCTGTCATGGTACCGTTGGTGTCTGCCGGCCCCAACGGGCCCGATGGACCGGCACTTACTGATGTCCACGGTGAGGTTATGGTGCCGGTTCCAACTACACCGTCTGAAAATACAAGAAAATTGTGAAAAAAAATTAATAAAAATCAGAATCATATTATAATCTAGTGTCTATGAAAATCAGTGTTTAGCAACACCCCTAAAACCGACATTACAAGCTTATGTCCAAACTGAATTTACGCAATGGCAGTTACATACGATATTTCGTATGTGGGCTGCTGGATGAAGCCTTCGAGCCATTGTACGTATACGTCTGAACTGCAGAATTTAATTTAGTTATAACTCAAAGTGAATTTATGATTCTATTTAAGGGCAAAACGGAATCCTGAACAGTTCGAGCTCCTCTGCATAGAGTACTCATCCATCTCCGCGGTGATATGTGGTGAGACATTCGTATAGTGAAGTCTCGGGTGAAAATGGAAAAGTTTATGGACGGATTCCGTATATGTGCGAACATTAAACACGCTCTAACGCCCCCGACCGTACTCCTATGCGATAGTCTTTATATCGTGCGCCATCTGCGTGTAATGTGCTCTCACCTCTCTGAAGCACTTTATTTTATAGCTGTTATGTGTAGAGATCGTAAACTTCTTGAAAGAAAAGTACTATATGTATTGGGCTAGGTCCTAAGAGAAGTTCATACATAAAACTAATTACGAAGGGCAATGAAATACGCCAGCAACGTCTTCGTATTCGATATGGGCCAGATTATTGCTTCTTCATATCTAAACGAGTGATTTTTACTTCTTAAAGATTTGACATCATGATGAGCTCATCGCGTTTAATTAACGCATATGACGTACACGTTCAAGGCTCCACCCATTCTTGCATAAACTTATGACATATAATTTTATTGACTACAAACCAAGTTTATTTTAGTCCTAAAGCCCAAGCTTTTCCTCGGTACAAATGCTTTGCTCCCGTTGTCTTCAATTACGCTACAGCTAAGATCGAGTATTATTCTGAAAAAAGACGCTTCAAAATATTTGTCAAAATTTTAAAGTGTACTTTCGAAATCTTCGTAGGTGCGCGAAAAGCCTAGGTTAAATTAAAAGGGGTGGGAGAGGTTATTCGATACATTTTGGAACGCAGAAGAAATAGCTTTGAAGTCGGAGTTATACAAAAGATAGCCGTAGGTTCATTTATATACAAGCACTAAGCAGGGCTGTAGTCGCAAATCCAGCAGAAGGTATACGCTGGTCGAGGGCTATAGTGGTCACCAGTGACCGATATCGCTAAATTTATAAAAACATCAAATAATTTTGAACAGCAATTTGATTATTCTACGCAACAGTTTAATATAGACTTATAAAGATGTGCTCCCAGTGCGAAACAAAGTCCACGTTGTGATCAAAGGATTTGCAATTATGTAAAGGGTGACCGAGCTATCGGTGTGTTTTTAAATTATCGGTTTTTTTGCACCTGGCAACACTAATGTCATTCTAACTTTGACAGAAATTCAGTATCATACCTCCGCTGAACGAAATGAGTCGATTTACGCTTGAACAACGCTGGGAAGTATTGAAAATTTATTTCCAAAACGAAGACAATTGGACCGAAATTGCAAGAAAATGTCGTACGAAATTCGGTCGAGAAAGTGCACCTTCAGTGAGTGGAATAAAAAAAATGGTGAAAAAAATTCGTGAAACGGGCATGATTATTGACGTACCAACACGTTCCCGTGTTCAACCCGTTCATTCGGTCGAAAATATCGCCGCGGTGGCCGAGAATGTGCGCCGACAGCCGAGAACATCGTATCGCCGTAGTGGATTGGAAATGGGCATCAGCCGCTCTTCCATGCAACGAATTTTGCGTAAGGATCTTGGTTTGTGGCCCTATAAAGTTCAATTAGTCCAGCAATTGAAGGCCCCAGACCATCCGCTTCGATATCGATTCGCAGTGTGGGCGGCTTCCGACCAACTTGAAATTGATGAAGATTTTGCTCAAAAAATCATCTTTTCGGACGAAGCTCATTTTCATCTCGGCGGGTACGTAACAAGCAAAATTGTCGCATTTGGGGGTTCGAAAATCCTCAGGCATATGAAGAGAAGCCAATGCATCCATCACGTGTGACTGTGTGGTGTGGATTGTGGCGCGGCGGCATCATTGGCACGTATTTTTTCGAAAATGAGTCCGGCGCGACCGTTACGGTCAATGGCGAGCGTTACCGCCACATGTTAACATCTTTTTTTGTGACCATATCTTGAAGAAATTGATTTGGACGATCTTTGGTTCCAACAAGACGGTGCTCCGTGCCACACAGCGGGCCAAACAATAGCCGAAGCGCGTGAAAAATTCGATGGTCGCATTATCAGTTGAAATGACGATGTCAATTGGCCGCCAAGGAGCTGCGATTTGACACCTTTCGATTTTTATTTGTGGGGAGCCATAAAGGACAAGTGTTATGCGGACAATCCACAAACAATTAACCATTTGAAGGCCAATATTGAAGCAGCCATTGCCGATATAGAACCGCAAACAATCCAAAATGTGCTTCGAAATTGGACCGAAAGAATGGCCTACTGTAAGGCCAGCCGCGGCAGCCATTTGAATGAAATAATTTTCCATAATTAACCGGAAGGATTGTACTTTTAAATAAAAAAAAAAATTTGGAAAAATATTGAACGGTTTTTTTTTATTTAATTTTTAAATCGACACTTTTAGTTGGGTCACACTGTATCAGAAACAAAATATTTAATTATAGCAGTTAAAGTATTTTCTTCTTTTTCTACAATGGCACTACAGCCCAAATCGGACCTTGACCTCCTGACATTCAGGTTCCTTAACATTTTTCATTACTTATTGTGGAAGGGTTGTTAGCCCTTCGCACAACCCTCTATCTACGAATTTTTTTTTTTTTTTATTTTCGTAGATTGAGATGACAAAGGTATATCCAAGCAGGCAATGTGCTGGAATTATACAGGGTGTTTGGTACTCCGTACATAACCTTGTAAGGGGTTATTCCTGGATATATTTTGAGCAAAAAATTGTTCTACGGAGATGGTCAATTTTCAATATCCACGGAGATACAGGGTGATCAAGAAAAGTCCTTCGGACCTGTACCCTCACTCACTCAAAACGCTATATCTTAAAAACTAATAATCACAATTCAAAGTGTTATAGCTTGTTTTTTAGGGAATCAAATTACCTTTCATTTTCTGTAATAGTCCGCATTGTAACTGTATCCAATTCTGAGATATTTGCTTCAGAACACAAATTTTTGACAGTTTGACCGTCAAAATTCTAAGATCAATGTAGTTTTTCTCTAAAAAACCCATTATAAAAATGTCATTTTATTGTTGTTTTCTTTTGTGTCATATTATTGCCTACAAAAGACGCATACACTTGCATTGCATAAGTTTTATAGTTTAGAAGAAATTAGCATTCCAATAATTTAGCACTTTTGTCAAAAAAGCAAGAATAGGTTGATCAACACTCTCCGCTTGAACTAAAAGAACTTAAGAATGGTTTTTACGGTTTATTTCAAATTTCCTTAATTACAATAAATGTTCAAAATGGCTACCTTCATTTTGAATGCACGCTAAAGCTCGTTTTGCCAGTGTTCTCTTTGTGTTCATACTCCTCAACTGCTGCCTTACTTCTGTTGCTGCCGCATCGATTCTGGTGTTCAGATCCTGCAACGTTACTACTTCCGTTGCGTAGACAAGGTCCTTCATCCGTCCCCATACAAAGAAATCCATAATAGCTAAATCAGGAGATCTTGCAGGCCAGTGTATCGGTCCATTTCTACCGATCCAGCGATTGCTATAATTGGAATTTAACCAATCTCTGATCTGTCGGCCGTAATGAGCTGGAGCACCATCGTGTTGGTAAAACATGGAAGCCAATCGTTACAGTGGCATATCATCCAATAACTTCTGTAGATCATTTGTCAAAAAATGCAAGTAATTGGAACTATTTAAGGTAGGCGGAAGCCTAATAGGACCAAAAAAATCGTTGCCAATCACACCTGCCCATAAATTGACACTGAATCTGTGCTGAAATGATGCCTCTCTTCTTGTATGTGGATTGCTCTCAGCCCATGTGTGTAAGTTGTGGAAGTTTGTGATACCGTCCCTGGTGAATTGGGACTCATCCGTCCAAAGAATGTTGCTGATAAAATTCTCGTCACTTATTTGTCTTTCAAGGAGCCAATTGCAAAGCTCCATCCTTTTGGGTAAATCAATGGGTAACAGCTCCTGCACTGGTGTGTGGTGGTAGGGATGCAAACGTTCTGCTTTCAGGACACTCTAAACTTGCCACGTAGAGACGTTAAACCGCAATGCCAAGCGTCGTATACTAGTTGATGGATCATTTTGAACTGCAGCTAGGATTCGTTGATCAATTGAAACAGCGATTACCGGCGCAGGATTTGCATTCACTCTGCTTGTCCTAACACTGCCTGTTTCCCTAATCCTTCTGTAAACGTCTTGGAATACTCTCGCGTAAGGTATTCGACGATTGGGAAATCTGTGATGATACAAAGATCGCGCCGCTTGCTCATTTCCCTGACACTCTCCATAGAGGAAAATTATGTCTGCATATTCTTCGTTCGTGAACTCAGGCATTTCGAAATTCTTTTCTAAATTTTAGTGACACCTTGTTCTTTTACAAATTTAACTAAAACTGATAAAAATATGAAGTATGGTTTGCTTTTATAGGCTTTTCATTTTGTTAGGTAACCCATTAAAAAGGGCAAAGTGCTGCACCTAGTTGTGTTGAAACTCATTTTAATTTAATTCATTTCTCGATAATTTTAATACTACCTAAAGGACATTCATTGATAATTTAAATAGTAATTAAAGGACACAAAGAATATTTCAGTTTAACAACATTTCAGGTAGTTCTTTTAGAACGAGGGTTGGTTTATGGCATATTTTATTTTTAAGCCATATGTATTTTCGCTTATTACCTGGAAAACGGGAAAACCTAAGTCATAAGTATGTGTGCATCTTTTGTAGGCAATAATATGGCACATAAAAAAACAACATTAAAATGACATTTTTATAATGCGTTTTCTTGAGAAAAACTACATTGATCACAGAATTTTGAGGGTCAAAGTATCAAAAATTTGTGGTCTGAAGGAAATACCTCAGGATTGGGTACAGGTACAATACGGACTATTACACTAAATGAAAGATAATTTGATTCCCTAAAAAACAAGCTATAACACTTTGAAATGCGATTATTGGTTTTCAAGATATAGCGTTTTGAGTGAGTGAGGGTACAGGTCCGAAGGACTTTTCTTGATCACCCTGTATCTCCCTGGATATTGAAAATTGGCCATCTCCGTAGAACAATTTTTTGCTCAAAATATATCCAGGAATAACCCCTTACAAGGTTATGTACGGAGTACCAAACACCCTGTATATTGCGTCGACCGGGATTTGAACTCACGACCTTCGCATTACAAGACCAATACGCTACCTACTAGGCTTAAGGTGTTTTACTGACTGTGTATTACATAAATTAAGTAAAATGCATTAGATCGAATAGATATTGGGTTTTTATTATTTTATTTATTTCGTCCGTTTGAATTTAAAAACATTAAGTTAGAGACATTTCATATTGATGAAGAGCTTCGCAAATTAGTTATTATGTTGTTCATCAGACTGATATCGCGTTCGCATTCATCTGTGGAACATGGCAATGTTGCTATCGTCTTCGTAAGGATTTCATTTTTCTGGAATAATTTCGCTATAACCAACGCGGTTTTTTTTTTAACCAGGGACAGTTTTAGAACTTTTTGAAATTCGGATGGTCCTTTTAATAAGATGTTCTGCTCTTGGCGGCGATATTGATATTGAGACTGAAGCATATATTGTAGACTTTCTACACCTAATTTATGCTTCCAAATAAATCATTGGGGTTGATTTATTACTTAACGTTGTTGATTCGTCAATCAGTATACTAGATTTTGATTCCAAATAAACAATTTGAGAAATCAGCCTTTCTCTCATTTCACAAGCGATATGATTGATTGTATTTGTAGCTGAGCATCGAGAACGAAGAACGAAGAATTGAAGCCATTAATTTGTTGGAGATTAATAAGATTTTTATAATCAGAAAAGGGCCCATTTTTTCGCAATGAAGTTATCAGTTTTAAACAGTATTAAACAACATTTTACTCTATTGCTACAACATACATCGTATCCACACTTTCTTCAATACGATTCTTAAGACCATCAGTGCAGATTGTTTTCCGCTAAATTATGACTTGAAGATTCAATGCGTTTTTCAATTTTAATGCGAATATTTGACAATTTTACCGATCTTTTCCAAATGCGTCAACTAAAATACTACGCCGCGGTGTTTCGCGAGACCCTCGTCCGCGGTTAGCATGGCAATAGCAAGGAATTAAGTTTGACAGTTATACTCTCTTCAACAAGCTCATCGGACACACGTAGGCAACCGCCACGTTGTGAGCCTAAATGAATGAACATGTTGGGGAGGCAGCAAATATCTTTCCCGTAAAAACCATGCCGCGAACCAGCCCAAAAAACTATGAGATGGAGTCCCCCCGTATTGGCCCTCAGCCCCCGGCAAAAGAGGGTGCTAAAATCACCGGGTCCGAACGCGGTTCGGGAGCTACTAGAACGGTGCAACCAGGTTCTAGTAGTGCTGTGCTACTGGCAAACACCCAGCGCACTGAGTCTTCGATGTCAAAGCTCATTGATCTCGCTTTTTTAATGGCATTAGAGGATGCAGACTCAGAACCGAGTAAGCCGATGGAGATGAGTATGGATGTTGGTTACGCTTCGACGTCGAAAATATCCTGCACAACTATCTCGGCTGACCTTGCTACTGAGACGATCCAAATCCCTCAAGGCGGAATTAGCAACCGAGCCCGTCGCCGTGCTAAAACCACCCTAAAAAGGAAGACTGCAAAAGCGAAGTTTGACAATGCGGTAGAGGCTAAAGTAGCTGCAATTCTGAGTCGACTGTCTTCCGGGACGGACGATTCACGAGCTGCAGAAGCTTCACGCCCAGCCAGCGTGCCGGCCGAAGTGATCAGAGTCGAGGCGAAAGGTCTTAGGACCCCAGCAACGTATCTGATTAATAAAGCCAGTACTTCCGAAGCGAATGTGGACAGAGTAGTAAGGCCTCCTGCGATAGAGTCCTTACAAGCTCCGACCACTCCGCTGAAAGGAGTATCAAACATTGCAACGGATAGCGCTGTGGTTCAGAAACTGTCGGCAACAAAAAGGAGAAATATGCTGAGAAGGGCAGCCCAACGAAACAAGACTCATAGCTTGAATCCGGGTCCCCAATCAGCTGTAACTCCCATTTTGCAGCCGTCAGTGGAAAATGTCGAAGTGGTTCAATTAGTTTCATCCCCGTTGGCTTCGGGACGATCGGTTCATGGCACCGCCTCTGGCAAAGCCAAAGAACCCTCGTCCGCGGGTACAGTCGCCGGTAAGAAGCTGGAACCACTGAAGCAGAAACATAAGCGTATCCGATCGGACGATAGTAATATGCCGATACCTGCAGCAAAAACGGAGCAGCCGAGATCGGCTACCTATAGCGACGTCGCTAGGAGTTCCCTCCAGGCAGCAGTCATCAATACCAATGACTTGCTAGGCATCATACCAGAGTCGGTGAGGCCTCAGATCTACTCTTCATTGAGGAACATTCTGAGGGAACACCTAACTATAGGGGGAGTACGATGGGCCCAACTGGATGGCCTCAGTGCTTGTGGTTCCGTGCAACCACCCTCCTACAAAGCATACGACAGTATCGACAGGCGCGTACTGTATAAAATCATGTTAGATTTTGGAGTTCCACCGAAACTGGTTCGGCTTACAAGAATGACAATGACCGAATCTTTGTCACGAGTTAGAGTAGGAAACGATTTGACTTCCAGTTTTAAAACAGACAACGGCCTTAAGCAATGTGATGTCCTCGCACCAATGTTGGTCAATTTGAAACTCGAATATGTTGTTCGAAAACTTCCCGTTGACACCAAGGGAACACTATGCTTCAAATCCACACAACTCGTAGCATATGCCGACGATATAGATATCCTTGCAAGATCTCTGGAGAGTGCTAAGGAAGTATTTGTAAACCTTGACTCAGTAGCGAGGGAAGTTGGACTACGTAGTAATGAAAATAAAACAAAAATTATGACGCAATCTAGGAAAAAGACGCCAATCAGACAAAATATTACAGTAGGAGGTTATAACCTAGAAAACGTAGACAACTTCATATACCTAGAGGCGAACCTATCGAAGGATGGAAGCGAACCCACCGAAATAGAAAGAAGGATCAAAAACAAGAACGTGCACAGGAAAACAAAACTTAAGTTATATAAAACCATCATAAGACCTGTGCTATGCTATGGCAGCGAAACGTGGACTTTAACTCAGGCGTCCGAAAAACTACTTAACGCCTCTGAAAGAAAGGTACTCAGAAGAATGCTCGGACCTGTGAGGGAAGACTCGACCTGGCGAATACGATACAATAGAGAATTGTATGTCATCTTCGACAATCCAGAAGTGTTAGCCCTCATAAAATTTAAGAAGTTACAATGGGCTGGTCATGTGGAGCGTATGGATGACGGAAGAATTCCCAAACGCACACTAAAAGGGAAAGTCAACGGACAAAGACCGTCGGAAAACCACGAAAGCGCTGGGAGGATTCGATTGACGCAGACAGCAAATCACTGCTAAGATTTTCAAACTGGAGGACGCGGTCACTGAATCGAGATGGATGGAGGCAAAGTATTCAGGAGGCCAAAGTCCGATTTGGACTGTAGCGCCATCGTAAGTAAGTAAGTAAATTTTTACGATTGAGCAAATATTGCATTCACTCAGTGCACACGACGCACATAATAGCGTATACCATCGTATACAGCCCTGTTACCACAGGGTATACGCTTTTTTCTAGAAAATGAGCAGACGGTATACGGCGTATACTCCGCATACCCTAGAACGACAGCCCTAGCACTAAGCCCATCTTTGTTCTTACAAGACGTTAAACAATAGTTACGTATGAAAGTTGATGCTTTGGTTATGAAAATTTTATAAATTTGAATTTTTGAAATTTTCCACTTAGAGCCTTTAGAATTGGAGATTTCGCCTTAGCATTCTGAGATATTCATCTGGAGATTTCTTTCTAAGATCTATAATTAATAATTAAGTAAGTATAGCAATTTATTTTTTAATCTCTAATATATCTAAATTTTAGCTAACGAAATTGATACTTTTTCATACCCAATTTATTCCACTTTATTCAATATTTACGAGCAAAAATAACTTCCTCCCCAAATAGCATTAAGTCAATTTTACATACCTATAAAATTTTCTCATAGCCCATAACATTCCATCAGGGAGTAAACCAGCTAAATATTCCAACAGAATACACTTACATACTTTTATTTTTCCATTATTCATTCCATTTCCCTTTCGAGCGCGAGGCATTAAAAAAAAAATCAAATATTTCTGAAATACTCAAACATACATAAAATAATAATAATAAAGAATTCAACCGGAAGAATGCTCCGTACGTTTCTACAATTCCTCGTAGCATTTCGAAAATAAAAATGTTTGTTTTTAATAAAGTCCATGAAGCAAAAAGAACGTTCACAAGCGTCGTCATCGTCGTTCCACTGTGTGAATATTAAAAATTGTGTCGGGAGCGTTCTGAGCAACAGCCTCTTACTAAGCGCTAAGAGGCCGTTTGAAGAAAGTTCCTATGTCTGAGGAACAGGCAGGCGGCTGTTGGTTGTAAAGGGCCGGGGCCCCTCGAGCCTCGACCAGCCAAACCTCTAGGCATTATTTTGATGCCGTCATTTCATTTTCATATTAATTTGCCAATTATGCATGCAAACGACATTAAAAAAAGAACAACGTATTTGCCCGTAGTACATCAATAAAATTCTTTTGAAAAAAAAAAATCTTCTTTATCGTTTCGTTGTTTTTGCTTTCTAAAGAAATATTTCGTTTGTTCTTCGTCTTCTCAAGTTTTTTTTGCACAGTATTGTTGGCTTGCTTGTTTGTTTGTTGGAATTCTTTCATTGCCTTTTTTTCTAGCAAACCAATTCCGTTTCATTTAAAGGTCGGAGTCATTTCGTTATTATAATCAAGTGTTTCTTTTTATTGCATTTGACTTTTAATACCAACCGAAATTCATATCATATTTGCAATATTTTCGGACAATCCATTTCTTCGTTTCATACTACAAAGCACAAAGCAAATCCCATACATAAATAAGACGACCGCTCTCAAGTACCATAAAAGCAGCAAATTCGATCTCAGCTCCACGAAAAAAAAAGTATGGTTAGTACGGTTCTCTATGGTAAATCATTCTCCTTGCATTATTCCTCCATAAGCTCTTACGAAACCGGTCTATTTTTAGCCGTTCTGGTCCCGCCTTTTTTATGTATGATCCACGTGGTACGAGATAAAGAAAAGACGAAATCACGAAATCAATTTGTGAGATGACTTTTTCTCTGTCACTTTGTAAAAATGAAAGGCGTGGCTTGTAATTACTGGAGTGGCGTAGCACAAAGAGTTGTAATGTTCCACTTCAAGAAGGTCTGTATACTCAGTAGATGGTTTCTGTTCACTTTCTATCATTCAGTCCACCATATCATATGCAAATATTTAGCAGTAGCAGCCAGTACAACTGAAAAATATATACCAGCTTCTTCACTCGTTACTGTCGTTTTCACTCCCCTTCCCCTACCTTCCCAATCCCATTTCTTCCCTCCATGACTGTGTTTGTGCATTGCACATAAGAGGCAGAAATTGCCTATAACACAGGTTCTGTAAAAAAAAAAAGCTGAGGGGAAAAATTTGCTGAAATAGGCACACAGTTTTGTTATGTTACGTAATATACTCGCGCGATAGTTCCTCATACCGACGAAATCCAAAAACGCTTCCTGTATCAGCGAATATACAGGAGAACATTTTACATCTATTGGAAGTCTTGTCTATTGCAGAAAGAATACTTCCAAAGAATTCAAAATTATCACACAACTACTGATTATACTCTTCTAGACGATGAGTATACTTAAAAAAAAATTGCCAACAAGTCGGTCGCAACTTTATTATTCTTGGGACAAGTTGAGGATGCGTGGAAATTTAACATGAAGGTTAGGGAAGACTAAGTGAAAGGGGATTTTTGGGCAGGGCTGTTGTCAATTTAACACTTAATTGCGGATACGATCAATAGCTCCAGTACATATAATCAATATTTCATTCGTTTATTTATGCAAGTTTGAGTTTTCATGAGGGGAGAGGTTATTGTAAGGATGGGTGGATATTAATAATTTTTTAATTGATTGCTTGAATCACGTCCAATATTCGCTGTATAGAATGTCAGTTTCATAGAATTTCATAAAATTCGGTGTTTGTTACATTACGAAACCAAACATTTGTAAGCGACGGGGTAGAGGAGGTAAGGGAATCGTAAAATTTGTGATGCCGTTTTATTTCGTTTCTCTTGTAATGTGCTCGTAAAAAATTTCAAGTTCTTAGTTTTTAGTTTGTTGTTTATTAGTTGATTTATTAAAATTGGTCGAAATTTGTATGGGAGGGGATAGAAGGGCAGGAGCGATCTCAAAACTTTTAACGCAATTTCATTTCAACTATTTTAAAAGTTTTTACGCAAAATTTAAAATTGATAGATTTAAATAGTAGGTGATTGATTTCTTAAAAATGGTCGAAAAAATAATTTTGTATGGAAGGGGGTAGAAGTTTTGAAGGTATTCGACCAGCTAATATTTCAAACTTATCGGAATTTTTTTTAAATGCATTTCGCAAATTTTCAAACTTCTACCTTAAAGTTTTATTCAAAAATATTCAGTTTTTGTGTTTCTTTCATTGCACATGAAACACCTTGTGAACGTTAGACCACGGGGTCGGTACATAACAGTTGTGAAACAAATTATTATTTTTTTTCTATGTATACAATGTGGATACATCTACCACATGCAAAATTTAAACTTTGCATCTTTCACGAAAGCCCTAAAAAAATCACCCAAAATTTTCGATATTTTTGCCTACCACCTCCCTCACCCTCTAACTCTTTAATTTACAACAAATTAAAGACTTTGAAGTTCTACAATCTGAGAAGTTTTCTATTTAATATCTGTACTCAGTTTTGAGATATAACGGTTTGAAATTTCGGAAAGTGCATCATTTTTGAAATGCTTCTCATTTCTCCCACTACTATTATGACCAAATTTTATATTTTCCCTGTATTTCGCTAGTATAGCTTAATAAACGTTTCAAGTTTCGATTACATAGCTTAACAAATAGTTGCGATATTCATTCTAAGTGTTTTTCCTTACACCCCTCCCCTCCCCTGACCATCCCTCTTACAATAATTAGCCTCCCTCTAAATTATTGGTATAGTTTGTCCGACAACCATCTCTATACCTATGCTGATTTTCAGCTTCCTATCTGCATTCGTAGTGGAGATATTAGCAAGTGTAGTTTTTGATTCTTTTCCTTCTCCCAATTCCCCCTTCCATCTGACATTCCCAAGAATTTAGATAATGGAGTTCACTTACCCAATTAACGGTCTCGGAGAGTCCATATATACGGCGTACGGCGGGTCGGATTTTTTTTTTGCATTATTAGGCTAATTTAGTCATAAAACACGAAAAAATAAAAATAAAATAAAATAAAATTTCAGGAAGCAAATTTGTTTTTTTTTGAATACTTTGTTATTAGAATCATAAATTAGAATTGCACAAAAGCTTATGTCGTCACTCAAAAGTTTCAAAACTGGATGTCCGTACGTCTGTCTGTCCGTCCCTGCGCTCCCTACCTTAAGAACGCGTTGATTTAGAAAGTTAAAATTTTATACATGGTGTATTTGGCGAATAAGTAATATAAAGCTTGTGGATGGGCTTTTTTGACAAAAAAGTCGATTCGGAATTTTTGATTCAAAACAAGAAAAATTTCACTTTCTTTTAATTCATTATTCGTATCGTTTCGGTTTCTTCTTCTACAATGGCATTACAGCCCAAATTGGACCTTGATCTCCTAACCTTCAGGTTCCTTAACATATTTCATTACTCATTGTGGAAAGGTTGTTAGACCTTCGGTACAACCCTCTATCTATGATTGTTTTTCATTTTCGTTGACTGAGGTGACCAAAGTATACCCTAGCAAGCAGCGTGCTGAAAATATGCGTCACCCGGGATTTGAAGTCACGACCTTCGCATTGTAGACCAACACGCCACCCACTAGGCTACACCCTAGTTTCGGTTTCTGCTAAGACCCTTATCCCGTTTAAAGGTCTCCGATAGTATGTACTCCGATAATTAGAACACAACATCCGAACTTTTGGATGTTGAACTAAAGACTAAAAATTCTATCAAAGAGCCTGAATAGAGAGCGGACCCGATGAATAACTTGGCCCGGTTTCGCCCATCCATTATCCAGAGTGTTGGATGATTAGGATTTAGCCACAATCGTAGTTTAATTATGTTTTATTTCATGTTATCGATCATTTCTTCTTTACATTGGGGTCTAAGGCCGCGCAGTAGTCGTAAATAGAAAAGAGGGTAGATACGGCGTTAACTTCATTTCTCTTTAGCGTGTAGCAAGGGTGTTGCCAAGTGGGTTGCGTGTTGGTGTACAGTGAGAAGATTGTTAGTTCAAATCCCGGTCGAAGTATGATTCCAGTACACTGACTCTTGGTTCACAAATGACTGTCTCGCGGTAATTCAGGCTAAGAAACAATCGTTTTAAAATATTCAAAATTTTCCAACTCCCGATAACAAAGCGCTTTATAATACATCAAGAAATACCTACCACTAACAAAAATTTCGACGCAAGATCCTTCAGAGTTCAAAAGGCTCAAGATCTTTCTGGTCTTTTGGCAAAACGGGCAACAATAATTTCATCTCTTCATCAACGCCACCACTCGTTGATGGTGGCCGTACCGTTATTGATCCGGTGGAGAAAGCTAACTTATTGGCAGTAAGTTTTGCGAGAAACTCCACGCTACTACCTTCAAATCAAACCCCTCCTATCGCAACACTATCTGGTTTTTCGCTGGCTCCGCTACATTTCCGCACGCGTCTTATATTCAGTTCCCTGCAAAAGCTCAATGTTCACAAGTCCGCTGGTCCTGATGGCATTCCCCTCATTATCCTTAAAATGTGCTCATCTTCTCTGGCTAAGCCCCTTCGCAATCTTTTTCATCTAACTTACTCTTCTGGATGCTTCCACGATTGTGGAAAATAGCGAATGTTCAGCCGATTCCCAAGAAAGGAAGCAAAGCAAACCCCGCTAACTACCACCCGATAGTGATGGAAACTGCTGTCAATCGCAAAATCTTTCATTATCTCGAGGCTAAACAGCTTATCCACAATCGGTTTCCATTCTGGAAGGTCGACGAAAGATCTCTTGGTCTACCTGACGGAACGTTGGAACTCTCAAGTTCAGGTCAAGTTCATGCTCTTGACATTTCAAAGGCTTTTGACAGAGTTTGGCATGAGCTAACGGCTTTGGCCTCGATGCTAGCTTCATTCGATGGATTGAGAGTTTCCTGTCCGAACGCACTATACGAGTAATATTAGATGGCGTTACTTATCCCTCTTTTCCACCTAATTCTGGTGTCCCTCAAGATTCTGTCTTATCGCCTACTCCGTTCTTAGCATTCATTAACGACCTTTAGTCTTCTACTCTCAATCCAATTCAAAGTTTTGCAGATGACAGTACTTTAGATAGTACCTTTGAATTTAGCTCTGCTACTAGCAATCTGGTGCTTTCAAACGCAGGGAGTTCTTCAGGTTGCTAGACTCCAGCCTCGACGTAATCCTGGAATGGGGCAGAAAAAATAGAGTGGAGCTCAAAACTGCTAAAACACAGGCCCGTCATCTTTCCCTAAGATGTGATGTTGCAGCGTTGTCGTTCAATTTAGCCTTTAATGGCGTAAATGATTATTATATTAGGCGTAAAGTTAAATAATCACCTTGATTGGAGCAAACATATCTTTGATGTTGCCTTGACACCTCCAAACGCCTAGGTATTCTTCGCAAATGCAAAAAAATGTTTACGCCTCACGACTTAGCTACCATCGACAAGGCTTATAATCGACCTCGTTTAGAGTACAAATCGCATTTATGGGCTGGGGCAACCAAAACACACCTTGCTCTGCTCGATTGAATCCTAAAACATGCGTTCCGACTAATTGGAGATGACGCCATTACGGTTTCTATGACTCCCTCGATCATCGTAGGAAGTAGGAGTACTCAACATTTACTATCGCTACTTTCAAGTGCTGTGCAATGCATTAAAGGGTGACCCCTAATCCGTGATTCAAAAAAAAACCTACAGTTTCATCACAAAGCCTGATTACAACTTTCGATAATCGTTCTAAGAAAAATTCGTCAACATTTCATTGCTTCCCCCATAAAGCACAAAATCTATTACGCATTCATAGTACACTTTTACAAATATTCTTGCCATAACGTGACATCCGACCGTATATAAATAAATCGCATGATATGAAACTTTGAAAAAATTCCAGTTTATCATAACCGTCGACCTCAATCCACTTCCCTGTAAATCATTCAAGCGTCATCCGAATTCCTATTCTCACGTTCTACGCGGTGTTGCGGGTCCCCTCTAGCCAAACAATTGACTGCGAAATGTATTCCAACTCATTTTTCATCTCCAAAAGATTGACTTCCATGTCCTCGCCGTTTTCTACGCTGGCAAGGACGTCAACAATGACAACAACCGGGAGTACTTCAACTTCACAAAACCAGCAAAATTAAATAAACTTCACGTGTTCTCGCGTCTTCCACTCATGTCGAATGCGATATCCTTCAGAGCTTGCACGCGAAAAGGAAAAATCGCTCGAGCGAAGTCGTCCTTGCACTCCATGAAAAGTGAACTGCAGACGGCTACAGCGGTATATCCTATACGAGTACACACATAGAACTCACGGGGATTCACCATCAGATCTAGCAATAACAATGAGAACAACAACAATGAGCAGAAAAAATAAATAAAACCTCCAATAAAGTACAAAAACTTGATGATGGCACACATCCTTGCGGTAGCACAGTTTTAGATGGAATCCCAGAACTCTATAAGAGTTGGAGCCAGCATCAGGCCTCCCGCATGAGCTTCGGGACTTCACATCACCAGGATACCAGAAGAACCCGTTTCAGTAGTGTGTGCATCACGAAAAGTTTACGATAAAGTCGAAATGGGGGATTCCCCGAACTGAAAAAAAAAAAGAAAAATGTTTCCTACCAACCGAGGAGGATAAAGAGACTGGTGTGGCGGGTGAACCCACTCTTCGCTTCTCAGCATTGGCAAAATCTGTTTCTGAGGGTTCGTTAAAATTTTATCCACACTCGTAGCACCTCGGCATTGTATAGCAGGGATATTTTAAGGGCTTTATATGGATTGCCTTCCATCTGGGAAGCACATGCTGGAAGACGAAGAAGAAGCAGTCTAGTCATTCCTTATGTGATATGATGATGAGATGGAGAAAAAGAGGTGGTTCGGTCGGAGGTGGGTCCTCCGCTTTAGAGTATTTCTATTCGATTTGCGAGGTCGGTGACGACGACGATACATGGTTGCCACACTACCAGCCACCAACAATAGTTGACTAAGCGTTTCATGACACGATCATGAAATTGTTGGATGAATGTTTGGCATGTCGTACGCGGAAATACCTTGCCTTTCTATCTTCGTGGTTTGTACAGCCTCCATGAAACTCACTCAGTTCAGCACACATCGCTCCTGGCAGCGAACTTTATCGCAGCCTTAACCGCCGGGATGGAAGCGTGCCAAAAGGGACGTTTATAACGTTGGATACCTCAGCCTCACTCTATACACTCCTCCGGGGGCATCCTTTTATTACGCGGTCTTACTGTAACAAGTAAATGGATGTGAATTTGATTACATCATGAGTGGGTGGTTTGGGTTGGGATTCGCCTCGAATTTTATTTTTTAGATTTTTATCCTTGTTTTGTTATGGTGGTGGTGTCTTATGATGAAGCGCAAGCGATTGATGGAGATGGCGGCGTAGAATGATAGAATGGAAAATTGACTGAGTCGTGGAATATTTTCGATTTGATTATTGAAGTTTGTTTTGGTTTTTGTTTTGGAAAGAATGGATATTAAACTCATTCAACATCAAAAGGTTGCACTGTATCAGATTAGGCTAAACAAAAATAAATCCCACGCACTTTTCACGAGAAAAATTCTACATTCACCATAGAATTACAGAATGGTGTAGATTTTCTTCTTCTTTTTCAATGGCGGTGTACCAAAATCAGGTTTTGACCTCCAAACCTTCAGGTTACTTTATATTAGTTTCTGTGCAAGGATTGTTACCCAGCATGTTGAGGTTTCAACTCCCAACCGACAGAAAGAGAAACGGATACAGAATGCTTGACAAGTTTTTTATACGAGCCTCAACATACTTTTCGGCTTCGCCACTCTTGCCGACAATGCTTCCAAGGTAACAAAATCTTGCACCTTTTGACCCTTCAGGACAAACATTTCAGTCGTACTTGAAAAGTTTAATTCGCAATCTAATAAGAAACTCTTCAATTTTTGATAAAATTAACTTTCCGAAGAGAAAATGCAAATCAATGCAACACGAAATCTCACAAATTTGTTATCACGATTAAGGATAGTGTTGATAGAGGAAATCTTTAATTTTCGCAAAATTGGGTATGGAAAGACGATTAGTTTCATTTGTTCTTTTACCTTTTGAGACACATTCAAAAAATGTCATGCTATTGCGTTCAGCTGTGCGTTGATTATTATAGAATGAACAAACCGTAGTCAAATCAATTTTGAAAAATTTCAAATATTGAGCTCCGCACAGGAACGAAAATTTAAATATTAACTGAAATTGGTTCAGTATTGACTATTTAAGTAAGATATAGTAGCTCGAGGAGAACAATCACGCCCTGAGAAGGCAAGTGGCTTAACGACACCTAAAACCATCAAGCTAAAAGGAGATACAAAATAGATCAAAATATCCAAAACAACAGAATAGTAATTGTTTAGTTTTACGGGAGAAATTGAAATTTTGTAACGATTATTATGATTTCAATTAAAATTTTACAAAAACCATCAACATGCACTCCAAATTCAACAATTCTCTCAGTTTGCATCTATTTTTGTATCTACTGGTAATTCGCACTCATGTTTCCAGTACTGCCATATGAAATGCCAGGCTCTTGCTGCCGCGAGCTAGACAAAACTTTAAACTAACATAATAAATGAGTGTTGTGCCAAAAAGTCTACAGTCAGAATATCCCATATGGAAATCGAGAAGTGATCCCCACAAAGGAAACAATGAGTAAGCTTCTCACAATCCTCGTTAGTGAGCTCTCCGGGCACAATCTTGGGATGATCTCATTTCCTATTGGTATTCGAATCAAATATACATTATGTATTGTATATAATTGTAAAATCTCAAAAGCCAACTCGATCTTTCTAGTCAAAAGTCTTGAAAATAAAAAGAAAAAAAAAACATTCAACGTTAACCAGAAGCCACAAATATCAATGTGCACTGTAGGATTGCACGCGATGTAGTAACCGAATTACGTACACCGACAGTGCGGTTACCCTTTGAAGAAGAAGAAGAATGACATACATACAGACAACTTACATGCTCACCCATTTTGCTATACAATACACACGCGTATTTATATTGCAACAAAGTATCAAATCAAGTCATATTGTGGCATCTTTTATATATTTTTTTTTTCCTAGTTTATTTTTATTACCATTTGATTCTTCTTGCCGTGACATTTGTCACAGTAAATCAACACGACAAAGATAGTTCATTTTTTCTTTGGATTGTTTCTAAGTTTATCCGCTTCTAAAAGAAGACCGGTAGTGGAGGTTCCTTCTAATGCACAAATCCACGCTGCTAAGCGAAATTCTTTTCAGGTTTTCATATCTTCAGATTGTTGTATATGGTTTTTAGGCCAAAACAAGCAAATAGAAGTCAGTGATTTTTATTCGTTGCATTCATGTTATAATTAAGAAAAAAAAACATTACAGAATTATGGCTTTATGCCCACCCAATCATGTGATGCTCTAGATGAAATAGGAAAGAGTTTACTGTACCGGAAAATGTTTCATCTCAAATTCTTTCGAATAGTGGCTTTTGTATGGGAGGTGGTAAAACGTAGTATGCAAAATGTTTCATGCAGAATTTAAAGTTTGTAGCTTTCATAATTTTCGAGGAAATTGTACAATTTTTGTCTGAATATATGGCATTTGTATGGGAGGTGGCAGAGAAAGTGGAAGGTGTTGAATGATTTTGAATCTCCGTATCAACATCCTAATCACATTGTTTTGTTACAATTTTAAAGTCGATAGTTCTCATATGTTGAAAGGAAATACAAAAATTTGTATGAGAGGTGTAAGCCACGTTCATATTTTTTAGCATTCATTGAAATTATTAGAGGACCATATGTTGTAGACAGATGGACAGACGTTCACTCGGAATCGAGGCTTTTTGAGCGACCACATATATTTCTGTACCCTTGGCGATTCTGTGCGAATTTATTACTTAGCGTTACAAACGGTAAGGCAAACACAATATACTCTCAGATTTCATCTAGAGTATGAAAAATGAAAAACAAAAATTGCGATTAGAGCAAGTATCAGCATTTTTTTTTCTTCTTCAATGGCATACACGACTTGCTCGCCTAATCCTTATCATTTTTACTATGCAAGGGTTGTTAGCCCTTGTGGAAGCCCCTATCCAATTTGTTAATTTTGGTAGATAGATGTGATCCACACAGACAGTGTGCTGAAATTAGCGAAGGAATTTTAACTAACGACATATGGGTTCGAGCACAAGCGCACCGATTGTTCTTAACGGACAAGATGTGCAAAAGGTGCAAGATGTTTATTACCTTGGAAGCATTATCAGCATGGACGGCGGAATCGAAAAGGATATTGAGGCTCGTATAAATAAAGCTCGTCAGGCCTTCGACATCCTTTCTGGAGGTTAAGAGAGATCTCCCTTTGCACGAAGCAGCGAGCATGCGTATGATCTGATTTGTTATATGGTTGTCCTACAATGTAAAGTGACCGTTAGGCTTACCAAGAAACTGTAAACTTTCATGAACCAATACCTCCAACGCATTTTAGGGATATTCTGACCAGATGTGATCTCTAACGAAGAACTTTGGAGCACAACTGGACTGGCATTCAGAGTCAAAGGCGGAAGTGGCCGCGGATCGGTCACATTTTGAGGAAACCAGAGCAAAACATCGCCAGACGAGCAATGGATTATAATCCTCAAGGCAACGGGTTAGTCGGCCATATAGCACATGGACGCGAGAAATTTCTTCAAAGAAATGAGACTGCGCATATTGGGAACTGATATACTCGGACTAACGGACACCTAGTTTTTTGTGAAATCGACACATTTATAAATAGAAGATGGATAAAGGAGTAATGAGAATTTCCAAAATTATTCATTCCTTTCCTGGCTAAGGTTCATTCTGATTGTCTCCCTCAGTATATTTTTTTTTTTTTTTAATTTTTCACTTCATCAACATTTGATTACATACAAAAAATTAATTACAACATTACTTATTTTTTAATAAAGCTGACTTTATCTGAGCAATATTTAGATTGAAATCAATGTTGCTATAATTAGCGTTAACAGCCCGTAAAATAGAGGTTATCGGTTCGTGCTGGCCGTAATTAGTTCGATGGAAACGAATGTCGAGGAGTACGTAGTCTCTCAAGGAACGGTAAGGAATTTTGAAGGAGAGAGCTCCAAGCAAGATGGGGGAGTCAATTTCGCCTGAAATCAATTTGACTGCGACTGCAGTACCAAGAACAGATCGCCTATCTTCGAGTGAATCCAACGAAAGCAGTTGAAGTCGTTCTTGGTAAGGGGGGAGACATTGTGTCTGACCAGGGAAGTCCCTTAAGAGCAAATCTCAAAAATCTTCGCTGCACGGACTCAATTCTATTCTTATGAATATCATAATAAGGAGTCCACACCGGGCAGGCATATTCGAGAATTGATCGCACAAAAGTACAGTAAAGTGTCTTTGTAATGTAAGGGTCATTAAAGTCCTTAGACCATCGTTTTACGAAGCCCCAAATGGAGTTAGCCTTGATAACAATACAGTCAACATGGTCGTCGAAGGTAAATTTATCATTAAAAAGTACGCCTAAATCGCGAACTATGCTTAATTTTTGCAAAGCAATTTCCTCTAAAACATACACAAATTCAATTGGATCCTTTTTCCTAGAAAAAGATGCAGTGGTGCACTTTCCAATGTTTAAAGGCATACAGTTTAGGGTACACCAGTCAAAAAATAGCTTTAAGTCATTTTGCAAAAGTAAATTATCATTCGTACAGGTGATAGTACGAAATATTTTTGCATCGTCAGCATATAAAAGAATATTAGAGTTAGAGATTACCGAACTCGCGTCATTAATAAATAAAATAAACAGGAGTGGGCCGAGATGGCTACCCTGAGGTACACCAGAAGTGTTTGGAATAACCGATGAAAAAGCATCTCGAAATTGCACCTGTTGGGTGCGACTAGAAAGATAGGATTTTATCCAATTAGTAAAAATAGTAGGAAATCCAAGTATGCAAAGCTTGTGAATCAGTATTTTGAGATTAATCTTATCAAATGCTTTGCTAAAATCTGTATATATGCCGTCAACTTGTTTGCCTGCTTCAATCGCTGGGATGGCAAAATTCGAAAATTCTAGTAAATTTGTTGTTGTGGATCTACCTTTGATGAACCCGTGTTGGGTTGGGCTTATTATTGATTTGCAATGAAAGTACATTCCGTCACAAACAATTGCTTCGAATAATTTTGAAACACAAGACAGCTTGGCTATTGGCCGGTAATTGCATACGTCGTTCCGTTTACCTTTCTTAAATATAGGAGTTATTGTTGAGTATTTCCACAAACTAGGGAATACCCCACAACGAACAGATGAATTAAATAGGGACCTAATTGGAGATAAAAGTGCAGAAGAGCACCTTTTAAGTACCACAGATGGAATTCCATCTGGACCACTATTAAAACTCTCAGTGATGTTCGTGATAAACTTTGATATAGTGGGTTCATCAATAAGAAGATCCTTCATCTCCAATGTAGTAGAGGGAAATTTTGTCAAGTATTGAAAATTATTAAAGTCAATACCACAGTCCCGGGCATCAAAAGCAGCCCGAAAGTGATCGCCAAAAAAGTTGCTAATCCTTTTAGGATCATCACTAACTTCACCATCAAAAGACAGAGTCGCAGGGAAACCATCTGTGCGCCTCTTAGAGTTCACAAAATTCCAAAACAGCTTAGGCTTATCTTTAATAGACTTCTTCATATCGAGCAGATAGCACTGATAGGCCAATTTTGACTTATTAGTAAATAAATCGCGTAGCTCGGAGTAGCACCTATAGTCAGATCCATTCCTTGAGAGACAGTATCTCTTCCATGCTTTAGTTTTCAAATTTTTCAGATTAATTAAATCGTCGTCAAACCATGGCAATCTTTTAGGTGAACTATTACTTGTAACCGGCACGCACCTAGTGAAGCAACCGAAGAGGATATTGTAGAAATTATTAACAGCAGTATCAATGTTTGTTTCGTTAAGTACGCCCGACCAATCACATTTCGAGATATCTTCATTCAAGGCAACAAAGTCAGCTTTGTTAAAGTTAAATCGATGAGAAATATGAGTGTTCAAATTCTTAACATTATCAGCAGCAGTATTTGAAGAAAAAATCACGTGGAACGCAGGATGGCGTGCTGATTCTGGAAGCAAAGGCGAGTTGCATCTGTTGATAGTTAGGTGACTCACATCCGAACAGAAGACCAGGTCGAGGAATGTTCCAAAAGAGTTGGGTATTGCATTGGATTGATGTAGGCCTGTTGAAAACATACTATCCAAAAATTTTTCATCTTGTCGTGAGCAGGTTGAAAACGCTGGCAGTAGGCAATCGTCACTGTCGGAATAAGACCAATTAACAAGAGGCATATTGAAGTCACCAAAAATTAGTAGCTCATCTCGAGATTGCATAAGATTGCTGACATACTCAATCGCATTGTAGGCTGCCTCGTATACAACATATGGTGATAAGGGTGGTATATATAACGTAACGATATATATTTGTTTGTCCGTAAGTGATAGGGAGAAATTAAAATAACAACCTCATTTACGACTACAGCAGTCTTAGCTTTTTAAGGTAAAAAGTTGTAGGATACTGAAAAAGTCGATTATTTTCGCTTATACATATGACTTGCAATATTAGTAGTATATCACCTACAATAATTCACTTTTGCAGAGGAAATTTATCATGGTTCGAAAGAAAATATTTGCGGATTCTACACTGTTACGCTTTATTATTCGTGACGTTTCGGTCTCTGCTGAGACCTTTATCAAACTCCAGCAGAGACCGAAACGTCACGAATAATAAAGCGTAACAGTGTAGAATCCGGAAATCGTTTCTTTCAATTCAAAGTGCACTGTGAAAACATTCACCAAACCAAATTTATCATGTTTACCTGCCTGGCATAGAAATCTTTTCAACTTTAAAAATTTATAAAAATTGAGGTCAAGATATTTTCACAAGACCTATACAGGCTATTGGCTCTAAGGTAGTAAAATGACTAAAAAAGTTCACCAATTCTAGAAGATTTACTTCCTTATCATCAAAAAGTAGCAATGTGTTATTGTCAAAATCACAGTGACACAAAATTGATCTTGTTCGGATATTTAAACTCTCTAAAAACACAACCTAAGGACCCAATAACAAATTTAATTTAAAACATAACAGGGCTACGATTGCGCGTAAAGCGCAGTCTTACGATACTCTAGATGAAATAGAATTTTTTGTGATCCCAAGAAATTTTGTATGGGGAGTGTTAGAAGGGATGATAGCATTGTACTAATTTTTTCGACATCATGCTAAAGTAGCTATGAAAATGTTTTATACAAAATGCTTACTCCAAAAACTGAATGGGAACTGAGAAAAATAGTGAGTTTGATTTAGTGAAAATGTGCAGTTTGTATGGGAGGTGGTAGAAAGAGTGGGGGGATTTTGATGATTTTTTCAGAAATAACTAGGATTATTATAAAATTGGCATCCCTTAAATTTCAGACTAGTGCCATTCATAATTTTCAAGAAAATCGATTTTTTGTGAAGTTGTGAAACTGTGTCATATTGTATGGGAGAGGATAGAAGTAGTGAAGCAAATCAAATATTTTTTTTTTCACCTTAGTAATAATATTAATTAAATATTTATTACAAAATATGAGCTCAACAAATGTTATATGTTCTGAGAAAATCGGCTTAGAGCATTTCAGGAAAAAGTGTAGTTTGTATGGGAGGGGGTGGAAGGAAAGGGAGGAAGCAAATAATTTTTATACTGTAGATTTAAATCATTAAAAAAGTAATATATACCAAAATTGAGACCAATAGCTTTTATACTTTTTGAGTAAATCCATTTATTGTCAAATTGCAAAATTGTGTCATTTTGTATGGGAGGGGGTAGAAGGGGTGAAGTTAATCATCTCATTTTTTTTGACCTTACTAACAATTTTAAATAAGTATTTGGTGCACAATTTCAGCCCGCTGAATTTTATAAGCACTCAGGAAATTGGCTTAGAGTAATTCATGATAAGTACAGTTTGTATGGGAGGTGGTAGAAGGAGGGGGAGGACACGCACAATTTTTATATGATAGATTGACATTATCATAAAAGTAATATATTCTGAATTTCAGGCCAATAACTTTTATACTTTTTGAGCAAATCCGTTTATTGTCAAATTGCGTAATTGTGTCATTTTGTATGGGAGGGGGTAGAAGGGGTGGAGCGATTTGGCCCGTTCACGAACTTGACCTTACTTTTTTGTCAAAAACGACGTGTACAAAATTTGAACTTTCTAGCTCAACGCGTTCTCAAGCTAGAGAGCGCACGGACGGACGGACGGACGGACGGACGGACGGACGGACAGACGGACGGACGGACAGACGGACGGACGGACGGACGGACGGACGGACGGACATCCGGTTTTGAAATTTTTGAGTGATAATATTAACTTCTGTATTCATCATTTTTTTCTCCGAGCCCTATTTCTTGGCGTTACAAACCTTAGAGCGAACTTATAATACTCTCAGATTCCATCTAGAGTATAAAAAGCGGGTCGTTTAATCTCTAACTGACCAAACAATAATCTCCCCTCCTACCCATTATACGCCGTCGTTCAAAATATGCATACGTTAAACAGTTTCAGTCATTTATCCTATTGCGACCTTATAATATTCTTAACTACCGGAAGATTGTTGGTACAAAAAAAAACATACCGTTCCCTTATTATATCCCTCCTGCTTCGCTACATTCTTATTAAGGTCCTTTTTTAAAAATTCCACTATAAAGACAGATGTCAAAATGTAATATCGAATCGAAACTATGTGCTGCTCGTGTACGATTATTTTGAAACACCAATCATCCATATTTCTCCTTGATAAACACAACAATACCGAAATATATCCACGTGGATGCGGACACCTGCCCATTCTCACCCTACTTCATTTCTCCGTTATTTTTTTTTTTTTTTTTTATATATTTCAAAAAGGAAATTACTTAACCGAATCTCGAAACTGCATCGTAGCGTACCGAAATATCATAGCTCTGACGTTCATTAAAGCAGAACAATGCATCTCATATAGAGACCCCTTCTTGCCAAGGATGTTTCCACAGTGTGTAATCGAATAAGGACAAGTTTCCCCTAAACAGAATGTCGCGTCGATACAGGGGTCGACGCTATAGCACGGACGTATAAAAGGATAATATGGTACCTATATGAGATAGGAAATATACCGCACTACTTTGTCCTAGTAGGACAGAGGATAATGCACTCCAGCGGTATAGCAAATTTTTTTTTTTTGCTTTGCAACTATTAGATGTTTTAAACTTTGAAAGTTTTTGCAATATTACAAGAGGATGAGCCGGAGTTAAAGGATTATAATTTCAATTGAGAATATGAAAGCATTTTCATTGAAATCTTAATTAAAACAAAACTTGACAACAAATCAATTTTACATGGAATAGCAAGTTCGTTTATAATTAACTTTCGAATCGAATTGGATGAGAAACTCCTTGGACTTGTATACCAAAAACAATTTCGGAATAAAGTTTAAACGATGTTTTCTCGCTGAATCGTAGAATCGCATATACGAGTACATAACATAGCTTATAGATAGACCATACCAAAACTATGGTGATGATGATTTCAAACTTTTCCAATAACTTAGCATTTCTCTCTCTCATCCTTGAAAATTATAGTCGTAAGCTCCTGTTCACTCGATTGAAAATGGAAAATATTACTTGGGTTTTACACGTTATACGAAAATTTATGCATTCCAGTTTTTAAGGTAATGAGAGTGTATGGACTGTAAATGTTAATTTTAGAGCATCGTAACATGTGTAGTTAGGGTGGGCGAAAAATATTACTTTTACAATATAACATACAATTGTGTGACTCCAATACTTTTACTTATGACTTTTTTTCTCTTTCATAAAAAAATACTATTTAACAACAATAAAATAAATTCTTGCAAACTCCTACTGAAAATAATATAACTAAAAGTAAAAATTCATTAGATAATAATTATTGTTATTTAAAAAAAAATTAGCTTTATAAGAAAATATAACAAGTTCGACTAAACTTTATATTTCTTGGGACAAGTTGGGGCCACGCATCCAACTGACTGCATATTAAGGTGGTAGCAGAGAGGAGAGACGAAAGTGAAGGGGTTTCTAGAGGTGGAAAATTGTCAATTATTGAACACTTACCTGCGATTATTAGCAATGGCTGCAGTGCATAAATTCAATATTTCATTCGTTCACATGTATATGCAAGTTTGGAATTGTATGGGGTGGTGGTTGCAGACGAGATAGGAGGATGTTGATAATTTTTTTAATTTATCGCTTGAATCAAGTTAAATGTTAACTTCGATTGCAACTCATTGTACGAATAGTTTTCATAAAAATATTCTTCTAAAAGGCTTTCTGTTTTCAAATTGATCGAGATTGATGGTACCTAGCAAAATAAACCCCAAACAAATTTGGAAAAACTCACAATGAGTTTGTAAAAATTCGAAACGAAAGACTCGATTCGAGTTACATAATATCACGAAAAATCGTTATTGTTCGAGTGGTTTGACTAAAAAAAGGTCAACGATTTGCTGAGGCAATAAATTTTACAAATCTGTTGAAAATTCGAATTATTCCATGTTAGAATCGATTAAAGCTTTATATTTCTAATTTTGTAGTAGCTAATGTATTGGGTGAAAAAAATTATTAAAGTCTGCACTCCTTCGACCACCTCCCATTAAAACGGCACTATTTCATGAAATACAATAAACTAAATTTCGCAGTAACTACATCTTAAATTTATCGAGCTTATACCATTGACATTTAGCGCAGTTAAATTATAATTAAGACCTAAATTATCATTAAACGGCTGTGTATCATATGCGAAGGTCCCGTTCGCATATGATACACACGGTCTGTCTTAATAACAACCAACATGCCTACCAAAAAGGCAAATCAACAGAGTCAGCCCTTCATGGTTTGGTAAGACAAATCGAAAAGGCAAAAGACTATAAAGAAATTGCCCTTTGTGCATTCCTAGATATAGGAGGAGCATTTGACAATACTCCCCATGAAGCCATAATAGCGGCAGCTGGGAAAAAGGGTTTGGAAACGGCCACGATAAAATGGATACACGCCATGCTGAAGAGCCGAATGACAACCACGGATCTAGGTGATAGCACAGTGACTGCATAGACCTATAGAGGATGTCCTCAAGGTGGGGTACTATCCCCACTACTTTGGTCAATTGTAGTAGATGAGCTTCTGCACCGTCGAACAGACCAGGGATACGAGGCAATAGGATATGCTGATGACCTTGTCATTATCATTAGAGGCAAATGTGATTCAATAATATCAGAAAGAATACAATCAGCCTTAGAGGTGATAATGAACTGGTGTCAGTCTAAGAACTTGAACATTAACCCAAGTAAGACTGAGATAGTATCATTCACAAATAGAAGGATAAACCACATTGTACCTCCTTCAATAAATGGAACAGTAATACCCTTTTCAGATGAGGTAAAATATCTAGGTGTTATACTGGATAGCAAACTCAACTGGAACAAACATATAGAATGGACTCATGCCAAAGCACTAAAGTCATTTTGGGCCTGTAAAAGCTTATTTGGCAGAAAATGGGGATTAAAGCCCAAAATGATTTACTGGTGTTACAGAACAATCATTCTCCCAATAGTCACATACGGATCAACGATATGGTGGACTAAAATATTACAAAGGAAAGCACAGCTTACGCTACAAAAAATCCAAAGGCTAGCTTGCCTTGGTATCACAGGTGCAATGAAAACCTGTCCGACAGCGGCAATGGAAATGTTCCTAAACATCCCTCCGATACATATCCAAATAAAAAAGGAAGCTATCAAAGGAGTGTTACGCATACAGGAGAAAAACAATTATAAGTCAGGGGATTTTAGAGGTCACCTCAAAATCCTAAAAGACCCAAAAATAGAAGTTATAACTTCCACATTATCGGACGCGATGCCGACAAAATTCAACTTTGAAACCCCCTTCAAAGTTATAATCAGAGAACGCAAAGACTGGCAATCCATGCTACCTGAAATAGTAGAGGGATTAACCATCTGGTATACAGATGACTCTCGCACCTCTGAGAGGACAGGAGCCGGAGTCAAAGGTCCTAACTTCTCGGTGCCAAAACCACTCGGTAAAGAAGCCACAATCTTCAAGATTGTGTAGTTCTAATTGCAATGGAGCTATGCATCCAAGAAAATATAAGGAGAGCTCATCGCAATAAATCCATTTATATCCTATCGGATAGTCAGGCGGTTCTCAAAGCTCTAGCATCCAATAAACACGAATCGAAGATAGTATGGGAATGCCTTCAAAACCTAATCACCCTGGGGAAAAGGAATGATGTAACCTTAATGTGGGTACCAGGACACATGGGAATTGAGGGAAATGAAGAGGCTGATCGCCTTGCAAAAAAAGGCGCAGAAACAAATTTTATTATTATTTTATATTTTTTATTATTCTGCGGAAAACCAAAAGGGTACTCCAACCCCATACTCAAAAAGTGGGTAGATAAAGAACATAAAATCTACTGGAATAGACTTCCAGGCTTGTCAATTTCAAAAAAACAAAGTGGAGGATATTCTGAAATTCATCAAGAAGGATATTAGTACTCTAGTCGGCCTAATGACGGGGCACAGTGGAGTAAACCACCACCTCAAAAATATGGGCTTAGCTGAAACTGACATTTGTCGCCTTTGTCTCGAGGACTCAGACGACAGTAGCTAGGAAAAGACACAGTCTTCTTGGAAAGGGTTTCCTTTCTACGAAGGAACTAGCCAATACGGCTCCCTTAAAGATTCTCAAATTAGCTAAAGCTATTGAGTTATAATAGGGTGAAGGGGCTATAAACGCACAATAGGTCAAGAAGGTCGCAGTGCTCTCACGCGTTCCCCTAATAGTAATAATAATAATAATAATAATAATAATAATAATCATACGATATAATTTAGCTAAATTACCAAAATAGTGGTCAGCTAACTGATCTCAGCTAAATCATCTCATTTAGCTAAATCCTTTCATTTTTGTCATAATTTAGGCTATAACTATGAAGATTGTGTTATTTCCTGATAGCTCTGACTCATATAAAATCTTTGAAGCGCGATTTATACGTCCAGCTATGAAAGATGACTTGCAAACAATTCCAAAATAGGACTAAGGATCGTTTTTCTTCTTTTGTGGACTTCCTTGTAAAATTTTATTGCCTATTGGCTATGGTGAATGCTCGTAGGATGACATATACATCCGTAGAATGACATGTAGATGGCGCCATTATTAAATCCATATGATTTTTATGAAGTAAACCTTGAAACGATATGAGTCAAAATTTAATGGCAATCTGACTTTTATTTCAATATAAGGTATAAGTGACGCTACTCTTGTAATTTTCAATACAATGGAAAAATCTTAATTTCGCGATAAAGTATTGCATTATAAGCAATGGCTTGACAAGTGTTAAAGTCTGTTCCATCGAGACAAATGGTAGAGAAGTGATTTGCTGATTTTAAACGCGGCTGTATAAACACCGATTATGCTGAACGCTCTGGTCACCCAAATTCGGCAATTGTTCCAGAAAACATAAAAAGAAGTCCACAAAATAGTTTTGGTCGATGGTCAATTGAAGTTGCGTGCGATAGCTGTTACCTTAAAGATATCAGAAGGCAGTGTAATCAACATTTTGCATGAACATTTCTCTATGAGAAAGCTTTGTTCAAGGTCCGCGTTTGCTCACAGTCGATCAAAAACAACAACGCGTCGACGATTCAGAACGCTGCTCAGACCTGTTTCAGTGCAATGAAAAGAACTTTTTCATGCGGTATGTGACAATGGTTGAAACATGGACTCATCACTACACTCCAGAGTAAAATCGGTAGTCAACTGAGTGGTTTGACGCTGGTGAAAGGCGTACGAAGCGGCCGAAAACACAAACGTCAGCCGGGAAGGTCATGGCCTCCGTTTTTTGGGATGGCATAGAATAATATTCATTGACTATCTTGAAAAGAGTAAAAGGATCAATAGCTCTATTGAAGTGTTTGGAGCAAGAGATTGCCAAAAACCGACCACAAATGAAGAAGAAAACACTGCTCTTTCCCCAAGACAATACACCGTGTCACAAGTCGATTGCAGAAATGGCAAAATGTCACGAATTGCAATTTGAATTGCTTCCCCATCCACCGTATTCTCCGGATCAGCCTCCGAGTGACTACTCATCATCATCAATGGCGCGACAGCCCAAATCGGGCCCTGGCCTCCTGAAGTCTTCGCCTCCAATTGTCTCGATCCAAAGACCGCGTCCTCCAGCTGCTAATTTTTAAAATGGCTTTGCTGTCTTCATCAACCGAGTCTTCCCATCGCTTGCGTGGTTTGCCTACTGGCCGGTTACCACTCGCTTTGCCTTTAAGAGCACGTTTGGGGATTCTTCTGTCTTCCATTCGCTCTACATGGCCAGCCCACTGCAGTTTACGTAGCTTGATGAACGTTGAAGCTTCTGGTTCGTCGTAGAGTTGATACAACTCATGGTTGTATCTTATTCGCCATTCCGTTCCTTCCTTCACAGGTCCCAAAATTCTTCGGAAGACCTTTTTTTCGAATGCGTTAACTGATTTTTCGGAAGTTCGCGTTAATGTCCACGTCTCGCTGCCATAACAGAGCACAGGTCGTATAATAGTTTTATAAATCCGCAGCTTATTGTTCCTGTGCACTTTCTTGGATTTCATTATTGGAAGTACCGAATAATACGTCTTATTTGCAAGTATTATCCGTCGTTTGATTTCGTACGTTTCACTACCGTCCTTTGTTAGATTAGCCCCAAGATATATGAAGTTGTCCACATTCTCCAAATTATATTCCGCAATTGTTATGTTTTGTCTGATTGGCGTTCTCCTTCTTGTTTGCGTCATTACTTTTGTTTTGGTTTCATTAATGCGCAACCCGACTTCTTTTGAGGCGGAGTCAAGATTGACAAATACCTCCTTAGCACTAGGGAAGGATCTTGCTAGAATGTTAATGTCGTCAGCGTATGCTACTAGTTGGGTGGACTTGAATAGTAGTGTCCCGTTGGTGTCGACTGGGATTTTTCGGACGACATACTCTAGTGCCAAGTTGAAAAGCATAGGGGCTAGACCATCTCCCTGCTTTAAACCACATTCCGTTCGAAAGCTGGTTGTGGAATCGGTTTGTATTCTCACTTGGGATTCAATGGTCGTCATTGTGAGTCTTGTTAGTCGGACTAGTTTTGAAGGAATTCCAAAGTCAAGCATGATTTGGTACAGTACGCTCCTGTCGATACTGTCGTATGCTTGTTTAAAATCTACGAAGATTTGGTGCACGTCTGTGTTATATTCCCAGTATTTCTCAAGCACCTGTTTCACCGAGAATATCTGGTCTGTTGTAGATCGTCCGGTTGTGGATCCGCCTTGGTATTCGCCAATTATTTGATTAGTATAGGGCTTAAGACGACGTTCAATTATTTTTGTCATTAT
Source organism: Chorisops tibialis (assembly GCA_963669355.1). Lineage (NCBI taxonomy): Eukaryota > Metazoa > Arthropoda > Insecta > Diptera > Stratiomyidae > Chorisops > Chorisops tibialis. The sequence continues at coordinate 37,478,552 of OY770264.1, read as the reverse complement.
TTTATAGGACGTAACAAAACAATGATATACCTCTGTAGTTCTCACAACAGAGTTTGTCTCCTTTCTTGTAAATTGGACATGTAATGCTTTTTCGCCAGTCGTCGGGTATGATTTCCTCTGTCAAAATTTTGCATATCATGTTGTGCAGTATTTCAGCGACACAGTTTCTACCCTTTTTCAGAAGTTCAACTGGTATTTCGTCAATTACCGGCGCTTTGTTTCGTTTTCGGTCACATAGGGCTGCTTTGATTTCAACAAGCGTGGGTGGTATCGATGATGGTTCATCTTTGTCAGTTGAGGCTTCAATTGAAATGTTTTCTGTCGTTATCGGTGCTACTGGGATGGGATTCAAAAGATGTTCAAAGTAGGAAGCTCATCTCCTTTTGATTTCTTGTGCGTCGCTGATGATGTTACCCTCCACGTCTTTGCAGAGACTGGTTTTTGGCTTATGGCGAGTGACTACTACCTGTTTGCAAACCTCAAGAGGATTCTCCGGGAAAAGAGATTTGCATCCAATGAAGAAGTGAATGCCGAAACTGAAGAATATTTTGAGGCCAAAGACAAATCGTACTACAAAAAAGGCATCGAAATGTTAGAGAAGCGTTGGAATAAATGTATTATTCTTGAAGGAAACTATGTTGAGGAATAAATTCGAATTTCGACTGAAAGCTGATGTTTTATTAGTTATCCTACGAACTTATTGAGTGATGCAGTATCGGGATTGCAAATTGAAACCCATAGTTTCCCAATAGATGGCGCCAGCAGTAAATGATGATCAAAAATGGCAAATCAAAAATGGCGAATCAGAAACGTGACCTAAATTTAGACATCTGCCAACAACTGCATTAGATTTGTGAAATTTTATCGGCGTCATATACGTTTTGGTGCGCGAATATGTCGGAGTTTGAGCCAAATTCTCGTCATTTGCGGGAAGTTTGATTTTTGTCTTCAATTGAAAAAATCTGCGGCTGAGGCGAGTCGAATGCTCTCAAGTACTTAGGTCGAGGGTGCTCTTAGTGGAAGAACATGTTGTGAGTGGTTTTCAAGAGCGGTAATTTTGACCTCGAGGACCGGCATGGTGGTGGAAGAGAGAAAATTAGTGTGGTATCTCCTAAGCTGCTCGATTGAAACCATCACGAGAGATCACTATCGGCTACAATTGATGCGTTTGAGTCGATCGTTGAAGGAGAAACGACCACAGTAACAAAGGAAAAATGACAAAGTGATTTTGCTGCACGGCAACGCTCGGCGACATGTTGCTTAGGTTTAAAAACCTCTCAGGAAACACTGAAATGAGATATCTTACCTTCACCGCTGTATTCTTCAGACATCGCCCCTTCTGTCAACTACCTATTCTGATCGATGACGCATGGTCTGGCTGAGCAGCACTTCGATTTTTACGGAAAAGCCAAAAATAAGTTATAGCTAGCGAAGGGCATTTCTTCGAATAATAAATAATCAACTATTTTTGCAAAATAAATGCCCGAAGTTTGAAAAAAAACGGCAGTTTTCAATTTGCACTCCATATACTTGATTCATATTTTGAAAAATTTGGTCGGAAAATGTGACTGTTATGCTTCGAAAACTATGACTTTTATTTCGTATACTTTAAACAGAATTTTGAAACCCATTATGTTCAAGGAGGTTACGCATGCGCTTTTCTTGGCGTCAAAATTTGCTTATTTATATCGTAGGTTTCAGAATTTTCGTGCTCCAAGGAACTTCAACCTTCTTCGAGCCAGTACTGGACAATTGCAGAATAAATGATCTGTCTTATGCAAAGAGAGAGAAAAACCTAGTGCGCCCATACCAAAGAAGAGGAGAGATGCGAGAAATTGTTTTCCAAATTTTTAGCTAAATTTTCGAGAATTTTTCAACATTTTTCTGCTGTTTTAAGAAAATTTATTACACACAGACTACTGGGGTAGCTAACATACTCTGGATAAATAGTTCTTGTGTTCATTAATAGATGGCTCAAAAGTTTTTAGAAATTGGGACTTTCATTTCCTACCCGTTGGCAGCAATGAACTTTGACATTTCTGACAAAATAACGTATTCTTTAACATAAATTATTTCTCGCAGTTACACAGTGAACATTTTTTTCGGTGAAAAATGAAAATAAACCCCAATAATAAAAGGTAAAGTAACGATTTCAATTTCTATTAGATGAATAATTAGATTTTTTGGAATAAGTAGCATATCGTGGGTTTTTCAAAATTCACAAATTTTTTTTTTACTAAGCAATTATGTATAAAAACGATAGATTTACTAATTTTAGAGCGATCACTCGAACTACAACATACTAAATATTACGAAAACACAAAAAATTTGTTAATTCGAGCCTTCCGGAAGGCAACAAATTAAAATTACTTGTCGCCTTTAAGTAAATCCGAGCGAATTTAAGTTTTCATGTTCTTCGACTGACATTTACTTTATTTAGTGGTGCCATACGCACAAATCAATTGGTATTATATAATTTCCCGCCAAGGGAAAATGTTTCTTTGGGAAATTATGGTATGTATTAATAATATAATTTTTTAATCATTTTTTGGAAAATTTAAATGTAAATCTAATAATATTATTTGCAAAAAAATTCTCCGCAGAGAACTACGTTTTGGGTGGCCCTGCGGGGATTTTATTATTAAACCCTTTTTTTCGTATCCAACTACGGCTCCGCAGAGAACTACGTTTTGGGTGGCCCTGCGGGGCTTTTATTATTAAACCCTCTTTTTCGTATCTAACTACGGCTCCGCAGAGAACTACGTTTTGAGTGGCCCTGCGGGGCTTTTATTATTAAACCCTCTTTTTCGTATTCAACTTTGAACTTTAGTTTTGTAAAAGGCAATTACTAAGCCATAGGAACAGATTTTATTTTTGCAAATAATATTATTAGATTTACATTTAAATTTTCCAAAAAATGATTAAAAAATTATATTATTAATACATACCATAATTTCCCAAAGAAACATTTTCCCTTGGCGGGAAATTATATAATCCCAATTGATTTGTGTGTATGGCACCACTAAATAAAGTAAATGTCAGTCGAAGAACATGAAAACTTAAATTCGCTCGGATTTACTTAAAGACGACAAGTAATTTTAATTCTTTGCCTTCCGGAAGGATCGAATTAACAATTTTTTTGTGTTTTCGTAATATTTAGTATGTTGTAGTTCGAGTGATCGTGTTTTTTTTATGAAAATTCCGCCGAAGAAAACGAAAAACTTGCCATTTTAGAGCCTCAAAAAGTGAGATTTTGAAATGCAATTTTCCTCATTTTCCAAGCGAAAAATCGTTAATAATACTATCTTCCGCGCTCTAAAATTAGTATATCTATCGTTTTTACGTATAAAATAAATTAACAATATTCATTTTTATGCATTTTAAAAAAAACCCACGATTCGCTACTTGTACCGATGTTTTTTATAGATCTCTTCGTTGTTGGGGCAGAAGTGAAACGCTTGCATTTTCAGAGCAGATGGATAAAATATTTGAAGATAAGCCTATTATAGCCAATAGGCATACCATTAACCTGTGCGATTCTTCAGTTCCTCCATTGGACGATTGGAATAACATAAGCGGTGCAACGGAAGAAGACCCTGAGGGTGCGGAAAGTTTACCGGCAATGTCGACCCCAATTGCGTTGACACCAAATGCTGTAATACCGTCATTACGATCGACTGCAACCACATCAACTACAGCGCCAGCATGGGCATATGCAGCTGCAGCTAAAAAAAAGAAGTTTTACTTCTCGCCAAACTTATTTCCGAAAAAAAAATTTATCGATAAGAAAAATGAATTAAAATTATCGCAACATCGGGAGCTTTCCGACAATCTCGAAGCAAACTTGACAAAATGAAACGGAGGCAGCTAAGGACCTGAGGCAGAAACAAAAATGAAGCTACTGCAGCATCTCCTACAAATCGTAGATTGAATTTTTATTTACCACACGGTTTTCGAAGTGAACCAGGTTAGAGATAGACACCAACTACGCAATGGCCCCACAGGTCCCTAAAAACTCTACGATTTATGGCAGAGAGCCGCCTCATTACACTTCAGTAAGATAAAATGAACATAGAGATCTCTTCAGTCAAATTATCGCCGAAAATTCGCAATATTTTACAGAAATTTACCTGTTATAACTCACAACTGACAATTCGAAGTACAACTTTCAAATTGTTTCTAAGTGCAACAACTTACCAGTCCAAAGCTTTAGTAATGAACTTCTACTCTGGATTTTTTTTAAAGAGCACCTTAATCTGCTCTACTCTCTTTAGCAAAAAAACACAGCTATTGTTGTCACAAAAGTATCACATTTTTCGGCCATTCGATTTAGCTACAAGTTAAAGCAGGGATTGCACATTTTTCAGATCAATAATTAACAAGTAATAATTTGACTAGAGCTTGAGCAATTTGAATATCGTTGCTCCAAGACCACCCACCCCATTAGGGCCTGAAGGTCAGCGAGAAAAACAAAACAATAAATCTTTACTACCAGTTCTGACTGAAACACATGCAACTACCAATAATTTAAAATTCTGTGACTTTTCTTTTTTTTTCTCTAAATTTAGTTTTTTGAAAGGTCATCATCGTCACGACGGTATATAACGACTTATTTTGGACCCGATAAACCACTCAAATAACACATGTAATGCTCCGTCATGCATGCATGTGTGTTCCACAACAAATCCAAAAGTTTACATTTTGCCTAACAAACAGAAACTCTGTCTCGTACACATTTTAATTAAATCTTCAGTTTTGACTGTCAGTTGTCGTCGTGACAAGAGCTCGTGCATTGTTAACACACCGAACGACTTCTATGACCACCTACTACCTAGTGTCTACCTACCTATCCCACTTCTGGTACCTGTCTCTGTGTTGTTCTTGGTTTTTTTTTCCGTAGTGTTTTATTTTTTTCCAACTTGTTCAACAAACTGTTGAACTAGACGTGTGCATTATTCTGTTTGACGAGTTTGATGGATTCTTGGCTACAATGGAACGCGTCGCCCGCCACATAAACCTGTTAAATTGCTTATTCCCGATCCGACACATCACAGAAACGCTTACGGGATCTCCACGTCTCGCGATGAATACGACTTGAGAGGCGAGTGTGCTGCTCGAATGGGCCACATAAGCACCCAGAAGGCTACTTGTTAATTCGAAGCACGTCTAACGCATGATTTGGTGTGAGCGACCGACTGTCGCCTCTTTTTCTACAAACACACTCTTCCAGTTTTGGACTCCACCAGATTTAATACAGCTGCCCCCATTTTGCATTTTGACAGATCACATTTCCTAACCCCGGGCCAGCTATCGGCTTCCACCGAAAGTGAAATAGAATCGGGTAATGAGTAATTTTGGCAAATTATAAGAATTTGAATTCGAATTCCCGACATGCTTCGGAATAAACCATAAAAACAAGCTTTAATAAAGTTCACATGTCGCCGGCATTATTGAGTCACGGTCCAGACTAGACGTACATTATGTGTACAAAAACGTATGACTAGTGCGTTCCGAGGCACACACATTCAGTTGCAGAGTTCGCATGATAAGAAAAGCCTTGAAGTAGTAGAAAACTGAAACTATCAGAGCGCAAACGGACTAAAAGGCGATGTTGTAACAGTTTTTATGGGCATAAACTACCGTCGAAACTCATAGCTAACATGCTTTCGGCGGCTTTGCATGAATGTTTACATGCATGCAATTTTGATTGTTTCACAAACAACATTGCCCGAGCGATAGTTGAAGAAGCAATTCACGTGGAAATTAAATCAATTAAAAGAAAAGTTATACAATTTTCGAGAGGAGAAGTTACAACGAACGCAAGGAAGCAAAAAATTGAAACAGCTTGTTACTTACGAATGTCATGTGCAATTTCAAAAATCTGATTAAAAGTCAATCGAGAAATGTTTTGGTTAGAAAATCTTTGCATCAATGTTAAACGATGAATATTTCAAATGACAAAAAATGATCTTTGTGAAAAATAAGAAGATTTTTCAGAAAGTTGAAAGCTGAAACCATTCTTGACATAAAGTGGCGGACAAAAGATACATAAATTAAAGTTCTTTGTATATTTGATGTAAATTTTTTTTGCATTAAAAATAAGTTAGTAATTTTTTTTGTATCGCATACTTTGAACTCTCTCCTTCAATTATTAAGGAAAGCAAACAAAACAGTTCATACGACAAATACAACACTAATAAACACTAATTTCTATTCAAACCGCATTTATCCAGTTTTGTCCATATTAAGTTCCGTTGATCACAACATGATTAACCGTTACAATTGTTTTTCGCATTGTGGTTTTTTATTTGTTTCTATTCTATTTGTTAGTCTTATTCAAGCAATCAAGCAACAATCACTCCTTGAACAAAGTTAAATTTAAATCAAAGTTAAAATGAGAAAAATTCCAACTCAAGTCGAAAATGATGAACTATCTTTAAGCCAAACTGGATATTCTTGCCGAAAAATAGCGGCAAAATTATAAAATATGTCACCGAACAGTAAGTTTAGTAAAAAAAAAAACGACGAAATTTTAACGTATCCAGCAATCCTGGTGACCGGCCAAGGTTGTTGTCTGATAGCGATGCTCGTATGGTGGAACGATCGATGGTGACAAGGAAAGCGAGAACACATAAAATTGCTGCAGAGGCACTACACAAAGACGTTAGTGATCGCACAGTAAGGAGAGCCTCGCATAAAGTTGGATTGGTGTCTGCAGTTAAACAAAAAAACCAGCACTATCCGCCAAGAATATAAAGGCAAGGCTTAAATTTTGCAAGAATCATAGGAAGTGGACTACTGAAGACTGAAAACGAGTTATTTGGTCAGATGAGACCAAAATTAATCGATTCCAATCAGACGGTAAGGGAATATTATTAGCATCGATCCCATGAGAGTATTCAAAGGCACCAAGTTAAACAAACAGTGAAGCACGGCGGTGGACATATAATGGCGTGGGGCTGCTTTACATGGTGCAACCTTGATATCATGAAAAAGGAAGACCTTAGCCTTTTGCGTAGTAATTTACCCGACGCCGTTGATGAATGCGCTTATCCAGTAGACGAGATAGTGTTTCAACAGGATGAAGATCCCAAGCACGATGCGATTATCGTGAAAAAATGGCTTGCTGAGTAAAAGTTTCAAACTAAAGGGTTATCCAATAAGAGGTGTTATTTTGATATTCAAAGAAAAATGGCATTTTTTGAGATAAATGATCGGATGTTTATTTCATTGTAAAGAGGAAGGTGTGCCGTTAATAATGGAAAACAACATCAACCAAATGGCCACCACGACCACGCTTACAGGACCGAAATTTTTCATAACCAAATCGCAAAGTGGCTGCCCTATGTCCTCGATAGTCTCACGAATTTCATCGTTGAGGTCTTCAATCGACGCTGGGCTGTTGGCGTAGACTTATCTTTCACGTAGCCCCAAAGGAAGAAGTCGCAATGTGTTAAATCACAGGATCTCGGTGGCCAATTGCGATCACCTCTTCGAGAGATAACGCGGTCCGGAAACTTTCCCCGTAAAAGATCAATGGTTTCGGTGCTTGTATGGCACGTAGCGCCGTCTTGTTGAAAGTAAATGTTGTCCAGATCAATATCATCCAATTCCGGCCATAAAAAATCATTTATCATCTTTCGATAGCGCAATCCATTCACCGTAACTGTTGCTCCAGCCTCATTTTCGAAAAAGTAAGGTCCAATGACCCCGCCGGACCATAAACCGCACCAAACAGTCACACGTTGAGGATGGAGAGGCTTTTCAACAATAACTCTTGGGTTTTCCGAGCCCCAGATGCGACAGTTTTGCTTGTTGACGTAGCCACCGAGGTGGAAATGGGCCTCATCAGTCAAGATGATTTTTCGATGGAATTCCGGATCATTTTCATGCATTTCAAGGACCCAATCAGCAAAGACACGGCGTAGTTGATGATCGGCAGGCTTGATTTCTTGTGTTAACTGAACTTTATAAGCCTTAAGACCCAAGTCTTTATGCAAAATACAGTGTAATGACGTTTGTGGAATGCCCAATTCCAAAGAACGACGAGGAATGGACAAACCTGGGTTTTCTTCAACACTTTGGGCTACAGCAACAATATTCTCAGTTAATCTTGAACGACGTGCACGGGTTTTATTCTTCACATCACTAACTTGTCCCAACAGCTCGAATTTTTCCACCAATTTCTGTATTGCGGTCCGACAAGTTGCTTGACGACGACCCAAAAATGTTTTAGTTTTACAAACCGTCTCTGCCAAATTTTCACCATTTTTATAGTGAATTTTAATAATTTCAATGCGTTGTTGAAGCGTGTATCGTTCCATTTTTATTAATGGCGTAGTTTCTACTTGTCAAATGTCAAAAAATGACAGCTTCAAAAGTGACATCTACCGAAATAGCAGGCTATTCAAAATAACACCTCTTATTGGATAACCCTTTATACAGTGACAAAGTCCGGATTTGAATCCAATTGAAAATTTATGGGCGATTGTAAAAATAATGCTTACGACGAATTTTGAATTTTTCTTAAGTTTCTTACTTGATTTGGTTTTACTTTTTTTTTATTATTAATTGAAGAGAAGTGTTTTAAGTATTTGAAGCAAAAAGAATTTCTTAATTATCTATAATAAAAAAAAGTTACATCAATTTTACTAAGAATTTTTATTTATATATCCGCTTCTGTCCGCCACTGTAGGTCGTTCTTAGTGAATCACCTAATTTTCTTACCTTCATCTTTCAGAACCGATCAACGAACGAATCTGTGTTGAGTTGAAGTTCTTCAGTGTTTGGTTTATCAACTGTTGCCCTCCAATGACATGAAAATTCTAATAGGAGACTTCAGGTACGAAATGTTTCATAGAGGCGTAGCATAGCCTCCATAATGATACGAACGACAATGGCCATAGACTTATTGACTTCGCCAGCAGTAAGGAGTCATAAGCTTTAACTGCTTCCCGCATAGAAATATTCACAAAATGATGTGGGCATCACTAGATGGGCACACCTGCAATCAAACTGACAACGTTCTCATCGAAAAAAGGGCTGCCTTCAGCATTGTAGATGTCAGGACTCTACATGGCGGGAACTGTGACTCGGATCATTTTCTTGTTCAAGATAAATACCGCTGTCGCACAGCTAACAAGGGCCACACTAAAAGAAGCTGGGCTCATAAGCTCAATGTGTAAGAACTGAAGGACGACTCAACGAAAGTGGAATATATGACCACAATCAAAGCACATATTTTGAGGCATTAACTCAGGATAACCCTGAGGAAAGTATTGACCAAATGTGGCGGAACATTAAGGATAATATTCAGTGCACAGCTGAAGACACCTTAGCGCATTTAGAGCGGAGATAACGAAATAACTGGTTCGATAAGGAATGCCAAGAAGCGATCACCAAGAAAAACGAAGCCTATCGTCTGTTTTTTGAAAGTTAAACACAAGCTAGAGAGGAGAACTATCAGCGGCCTAGGCGAGACGCCAAGATCTGCAGACGAAAACAACGGAAAATGAACAATGACAAAATTTTATCACTGGACGGAAACTTGAAGAAAAATGACGTGCGCGCAGCATTTAATACCGCGAAGAAATGAGACAAGGCTACAAACCACAAACTACCTTCTATAAGCACCGAAGAAAACATCAAAACTGATGCTACTGAAGTCACTGCACGATGGGTTCAGTACATCCGAACATTGTTAAATAGAAACAAAAGTTAGGAGCATGTATTAAAACCAGGTGAAACCATCACAGAAGCTCACTACCAAACGCAGCGAATGCGTTTGAACCGAGCACTGAAGGAAAAACGCCCGCAATAAAAGGAAAGATACGACAACGTGATTTTGCTTGCACAATAACGCTCGTTCACATGTTGCTCAGGTTGTGAAAACCTACCTGGAAACACTGAAATGGCGCGTCCTTCCCCACCTGCCGTATTCAACAGACATCGTCCCTTCCGACTACTACCTATTACGATCAATGATGCATGGCCTGGCTGAGCAGCACTTCCGCTCTTACAAAGGAGCTAAATGTTGGGTCGATTCGTGGATCGACTCAAAAGAAGAGCAGTTTTGTCGACGCGGAATCCATATACTGCCATAAAGATGGGGAAAAAAAGTTGTGGCTAGCGACGAACTATTCTTTGAAAAATATACATTTAACCATGGGGGGGGGGGATGGGGAGCATTTCAAAAATGATGCAATTTTCAAAATTCCAAACCGTTATATCACAAAATTCAATACAAGTATTAAGTTAAAATTTTGGCAGATTGTACAGCTGTATGATCTATAATTTTCGTAAAAAATTTTAAGTTGGAGGTGTAAGGGAAGCGAGGTGGTGGGCCAAAATGTCAAAAATTTTCACAAATTTTTTTTGGGGTCTGGAAAAAGATGTTAGGAGTACAAATAAGTTTCCGCCGTTTGACAGAAGATGATCTCAGCAGAAGATTATGTTGAAATTGTCAGATGTAAAACGTTGTGTCATAAGTTTGGGCATCTGGTAACAACTTAACCTTGAAGTATTACTGACTTCGTATCAGCATCACATAATTTTGTTCGTGCGAAAATGTCAAATTTTGTGCCGAATAAGCGTCACTTACGGGAACTTTTACTTCTTTAATCTGAAGAAATCTGCAGTTGGGGCGCATCGATTGCTTGTGTGAGACTGCTTTAAGTGAGAGAAGTTATCGTGAGTGGTTTCAAAAGTTTAGAAAGGTGAGTTTGACATGGAAGGCAAAGAACGTAGTGGAATGCCAAAAGTGTACGAAGACACGGAATTGGAAGCATTATTGCAGGAAGATTCGTGCCAAACGCAAGAAGAACTTGCACTTACACTAGAAGTGACTCAAGCAATTTCATATCGCTTAAAATCGTTGCAAATGATGAAGCCGAGAGACGTTGAACGTCGATTTTGCATGTGTGAAATGCTGCTTGCCAGGCATAAAAGAAAGGGTTTCTTCCATCGTATAGTCACTGGTGATGAAAAATGAATCCACTACGATAACTCAAAGAGAAAATCATGGGAACCACCTGGCCATGTTTCAACACCGACAGTAAGACCGAATATTCATGGAAAAAACTCATGCTGTGTATTTGGTGGGATCAGCGTGGTGTCGTGTATTATATGTAAGTTGCTCAAACCGAGCGAAACCATTACTGGAGCTCTTTACCGAACACAATTATTGAGATTAAGCCGAGCACTCAAGGGAAAACGCACCCATTACTACCCCAGACACGACAAAATTATTCTCCGACATGATAATGCTCGTCCGCATGTGGCGGCGCCGGTCAAAACCTATTTGGAAACACTTAATTGGGAAATCCTACCCCAGCAGTCGTATTCACCAGACATTGCCCCCTTAAGATTTTCACTTGTTACGGTCGATGGCACATGGCCTGTCTAAGCAGCGCTAAAAATTGGGTCGATTCGTGGATAGCCACAAAAGATGAAAAGTTCTTCCGACGTGGTATCCGAATGCTGCCAGAAAGATGGAGGAAAAACTAGTGGCTAGTGATGGACAATAGTTTGAATAAAAGGCAATGTACTGTTCTTTCACAATACATTCCTAATTTTTGATTGAAAACGGAGGAAACTTAGTTGTACTCTCTAACAGTTTTGAAAGCAAACCTCAAAATAAATAAAAAATATTTTCCATGAACTCGAATTTTCATGGATCATTTAAAAAAATTTAATACTCCTCAAATGTGTCACACAAAAATCATCAGTCAGAATTTCGAATGCAAACTCCAAAAGGAAACGATTTTCGAAATAAACCTTTCGATTTCCGGTCAAATTTCGCAGCAATAATCGAGCCTCTTTAAGCACTCTACCAAAAAGTTGCTCGTGTAACAAATTACTGAAAATAACCAAAAATTTCGCCTACACACCTTACCAAAATCGATAATACCAAATTCAATTTCCTGTAAATTTTTATGTTTACCTTATTGTAAACTAATTAAGCCGGACATAATATTTTTTTTTTTATTTTTTAATAAATTTACAACGGACCAATTAGCATTGATCTGCAATCTTTTATCTAGAGATAACAAGGTTCAAAATTAAAGGAAATCCCTTATTACAAATTCATTAATCACAAGAAAGCATTGAATTTTAAAGCCTCTTCCAATGACATCAAGAGAAAAACAGCGCGCAAAGTGCATTTAAGATCGATTTTGTAATACCATAATACGATCGCTTGCTTCTCCGCTTAGTTTGAATCTTTTTTTTTAATCTATAGAAAGTCTGATTGCTTCAGAAATAATAAAAAAAAAAACTGCGCTAACTTTAAACGAAGACTCTTGAGCATTTGACGAGTCATCTGTATACGAGTGTGCGATTCCCGTTTTACCGAATGACTCACCTGACAAGATCTGAAGAAGTAATAAATTTAAGCAAGAAAATAAAAAGTGCGCGCGCACGTACAACACTAGTTTAAGCTTATACGTTCACTTTGTGCAGTGTTGTCCGATTGCGAATTATCTTGTACTCTTAACTCTCTCGATGAATTTTTACAACGTTCAATTCAATTTATTAAACATTGGCGCGCTTTTACTATTTGTTAAAAAAAAAAAAAAATCCGATATTTACGAATTGATACGTCATATTAAATGCAAAACTGGCAGATACTAATCAAATCTAAGTGGTTGAATGCTTTTTTGTTTGGATAAGCTGATCGCATAGATTGATTAATAAGCAGAGCAATATAGGAATTTGTTAATATAATAACAATTGAAATTTCTGTGATTTGAAATAAATTAAAAACTAGTTCAAGGCTGGAAAGGGGTAGAGCCTACATCTGTTTAAGAGCTATATCAGGAGTTTGAGAGAATCAAATAAAGTTTATTTGATTCGAATTTACCAATCCGAAATTTAGTATCAAAAGAAAAATGGTGACTCAAAACATAAGGTTTGATCAAATCCACTCAAAAACCAGTTCCTATTCAAAATCGAAAGTTTCAGGAAAATAAAATCTTAAAAAGTATTAGACTACAGACATCGAATTTAGTATGAAAGATTCTGGAATTGAGATTAATTTTTGAAAAATAATAACCCCAACTCTACCTCCCCAAATGGATTGTTGATAAAATTAACTTTTCATTTTTATTTTTCAATGATCAAATCATATTCCTAAATTTACTTGAGAGTTGGAGGATTGGACTGCGGACAAGGTGTCAAAATGGTAGGAGAGTTACGTTAGAAGTGAAGGAAAGTTGTAGGTCATTGATGAAAATTAAAAGTAAAGTTGAAGATAGAACTGAACCCTGAGGGACACCAGCGCTAATTATGAAAAGAGAAGACACTACTCTAGCTAGAGCATAGGCATGTTGGTCTACAATGCGAAGGACGTGAGTTAAAATCCAGGTCGACGTATAGATCCAGCACACTTGCTGCTTGGATATTCCTTAGTTTCCTGATTCTACGCAAATTAAAGATAGATAGAAGGTTGTGCGGAGCGCTAACATTTCTTACACAATAAGAAATGAAAATGTTAAGAAACCTGATGTAATCATCGCCCTGACTAGCTAGGGCCGTCACTCACTCACAAATCGCCGTGGACTACCGAGATGTACCGATTCAACCAGCTGCTGCGAAGAAACTGATTAACAGACCGCCCTAATTTTTGGCATAATAATTAAGGACAGTCCTACCTGCTTATCAAAAAAAAATTTTTTTAAATATCACCATCACAATGTATATGGTATACGTATACTGTTTAGCCACCCAAATCACGTACAGTGAAAAATAGACAGTCGTTTCTACCTCGAGGAAACAAAACATGAAATGCACTACCCGCGGCCACTTTTCCTAAAGTTTTAAGCATTTTTTTAATAGCACCGAACGCAACTTAGATTATCACCCGTTAATGCATTGGATGCACAGTCAAGTCGATAGAGGGTATGTGAAAGATGGGGTTATAAGAGAGTTTCAGGAAGGAAGAATCTAAACTGTCGGTGGACTTTATTCTTGAAACACTAAATGCTGTTTAAGTAAGTTTCAGAGAATAAGTGGAGCGGCAGTGAATTCCATAATCTTGATGTTCAGGTGATGAACGACTACCTATATTTCATTGTACGAAATGGTAAAGGCTTAACAGTGAACTCATTGGTGCGTGCAGCTTGCCGAGTATTCCTGGAATAGTTGAAAAAAGAGATGAGACTGGACAGTTCTTCGTTATATTTACCGTGCGAGTCTATAGACGCTGTTATTGTCTCATCTCCAATTAGACGAAATGCATGCTTTTGGATTCGATCCAGTAAAACAAATTGTGTTATGGGTGCCCCAGCCCAAATGAGCGAGTTGTACTCAAGACGGGGACGAATGTAGGCCTTGTAGATCTTTGCTAGATCGTGAGAATTAAAATACTTTTTACATCTTCGAAGAACACCAAGGCGTTTGGAGGCATCAAGTGAAACATCAAAAATATGTTTTCTCCATGTCTCCTCTGTTTGTTAAGTTTTATGCCGAGCAATGCAAATTATTGAGTGCAATTGTATGCTACCGAAGGCTACATTCGAGGTACCCGCCGGAACATGCTTTTCAAGGGATAGATGAAGCCTGAGTTTTTGAGGCATTTAACTCTACTCTATTTTTCCTGCCCCACTCCAGGATTCAGTTGAGTTCTGTATTCAATGCACCGTACAATTCGTCATGTTTAGAATTCACCGAAATACGATGAGTTTCAGTAACGGAGTCGAATTGAAAGGTACTGATATCTGCAAAACTATTAATTGGATTGAGTGTAGTTGACAAAAGGTCATTAATCAGAAAAAAGTGGGGGATAGAATAGAGCCTTGAGGAACGCCAGAATCGATCTGGAACGGTTGGGATGAAATGCCAACCTTTACGACGAATCGAGCGTTCAGAAAGACCATTTGACAATGTTGGTATTACAATCTATGGCATGTTGTTAATTTTCGTTATGTTGTTTCCCTCTCTAAGCCGACTGTATGCAACAGTATTAGAGGGTGACTCCTAAGCCCAGCTTGGTGTCTTAAAAAAAATTATCACACTCTTGAATCAATGGGCACATCCTAAATTTGCATCGCTTCTCGCGCTCATTTTGTTCTTCGCCCAAGGGTACGAGCAGAGTAAAAGCAGCGATTATTTCACTTGTTTCTTAAATGTGTTTAAAAATAAAGGCCGTAAAATCCTGTTATTCTAAAAAAATTTTGCCAAGGCTCCTATTAAGACTATAGATCATGTTGGTTGTGAAGTTCGTAAGGTAGCCGGCTATCTCTACATATGTGTGAAGTTGGTGTGCAATTTTGCGTTTGGGCAATACTGGGTAAACTTCAGAAAAGAGAGAACGTATCAGGTGTCACCAAGGAGGATATATAAAATGGAGTGCCTGATAGGCTGTCTCAAGTGGGAATATTTTTTGATTCGGAAATTTTCGAAAATTGCGTCCAAGCTTAACATGGCTTCAAACTTTTACAAAAAAAATACCATAATTTGTATTCTATCTTGGTTGCTTATATTCAGGCAGCAATAAAGTAATTTTCAGTACAACGGAGTTTGCTGTTTTATTTCAGAAATCTTTATTTTTTAAATTTTGATTATTTTTTGGTTCGTGTCTAAGCTAAGCACTTTAGCAACGGACAATTTAACGCGCGACAGAGATAGTTGTTTTGGGTTTAATTATGCCAAACAAGGATAGCGAAACAATTATTTCGAAAATTTAACAATTGTTTCGGACAATTTAACGTGGGAAAGAGTTAGTTGCAATATTCTTAAGTAGACCAGACAAAGATAGCGCAACGATTTTTTTCGAATAATTTCGAGCATTTCGCTAGTAGGGGAGGGAAATACTTTCATTCCCATATTCATACACGGCAAGGCATGCTCATAGTCACTCCTTATTATATATCCTCCTTGGGTGTTACTCAAATTACACGGTATTTAAGACAATGAGAGCAAAGTTTGTTTAGAAAAATTTTGTGCGCATTTTTTATTTGGCATGTCAAAATGAAAAAAGAGAAAGAAACCAGCTGTTACTCAAATGCATGGCATTCATGACGGTGAAAACATATTTTGTATGGAATAAACATTTCTGCGCACTTTTTATTTTGACTTGTCAAATAAAAATTCTCAGAGAATCTATGATCCATTTTTGGCGCGTTTTTCATTGTTACATGTCAAAAGAAATACAACATGTAGCATACAGTGCAATTGTTAAAATATTAAAAATGTGAGGTTTACGTTAATCCTCGCATAATATTTTAATCATAAAAATCAATCCGCAATGTTAAATAATATTTCTAAAATTTGAGAAACATGTATTACGACTTTTCCAATTCTTAAATTTATCAATATAAGATGCTTACAGATTAATTTAAAGCTAGAATTCTCCAAAATAGAGCTAAGCCTTTAACACTCATAAGGCCCATTTTATTTCTCATTTTTATTTTTCATTAGCTTACACAGCATACAATATATTCAAAATGGGTTCGTTATACATTCTTGGAGTGTGCAACAAAATATTATTTATTCTTTAGGTTTGTGTAAAACATTCTCGCTGAAGTTAAGAACAGTTTTTAAAATTAATTGCTCAGAAATCACACCAAATGTTTTAATTACCACAACACAAAATATTCTACTGCACTGCACAATTTGTTGACCTTTGTGGAAAAGAAGACTTAAAAATAATGTCGTGGCAGTACTTTACAGAGACATGTATTGGTAGTTGTGCTGCGTTTTTCAGATAATATAGATCTATAGTTTAGATAGAAAAATATATTTTTTTTTTTGTTAATTTAAAATTCCAAAAATGACATAAGATTTTACCTTTGTTGTACAATTCTGTACAACACCAAAATTGTTCTACAAGTTTTTTTTATGATGAAGGAACATAAAAACAAATTTTGGAATAATTTCGTTATGAGGACATATCGTAAAATCCACTAAAAAACATGACAGAACTATGATTGGGCGTAAAGCCCAATATGCGCTCTCCTTCTTGTTTGCGTCATTACTTTAGTTTTGTTTTCGTTAATGCGCAACCCGACTTCTTTTGCGGCGGAGTCAAGATTGGCAAATACCTCCTTAGCACTAGGGAAGGATCTTGCTAGAATGTTAATGTCGTCAGCGTATGCTACTAGTTGGGTGGACTTGAATAGTAGTGTCCCGTTGGTGTCGACTGGGATTTTTCGGACGACATACTCTAGTGCCAAGTTGAAAAGCATGGGGGCTAGACCATCTCCCTGCTTTGAACCACATTCCTTTCGAAAGCTGGTTGTGGAATCGGTGACTTTTGTTTGGGAGGTGGTAAAAGCAGAGGGGAGAGGATTGCAATTTTTGTATGAAACACCGAACGTTGTATAAAAAATGTTTCATGCTGAATTTAAAGTTTGTAGCTTTCATAATTTTCGAGGAAATTGAACGATTTTTCCTAAATTTATGGCATTTGTACGTAGGCCGCTATTTAAGTTTTGAGCCTAACCTATACGCAGTGTTGATAGGCGCCATCTGACGTTTCAAATGAAAAGTATGATCTTTTCAATCATAACGTACTTCAGAGCGTTTTGACATTGGAGCATAACTTCTGTTTTCTACAGTCTGCTCAAAATTTTGTCTCAGCGAAAAAATGGAATTATCTCGGTAACATTTTCGTGCGATGATTTTTTACGATTTTCGACGTGGATTATCACGACGGGAGTGCATTGATCAACTCACTTCGACTTTTGGTGATGAAGCTCCATCCGTGGCCACTGTGAAACGCTGGTACAACGAATTTGATCGTGGCCGTAGTTCGATCAGGGACGAAAATCGTGCAGGTCGTCCAAAATCAGCTGTTGTGCCAGAAAACATTGCTGCTGTTCGCGAACTAATGTTGGAAGATCGTCATGTGACCTATCGGGAGATTGAGGCATCCGTGGGCATCAGTATGACGACCATCAACAAGATTTTGCATAAACATTTAGCTGTGAAGAAGATTTGTTCACGTTGGATCCCACATAAATTGACACAAGATCAAAAAGATGCTCGTGTCAAGTGGTGCAAGGAAATGATCAAAAAATACAATCGCGGTGCGTCAACAGCTGTTTATAACATCTACACAGGTGAAGAATCTTGGATCTATGCATATGAGCCTGAAACAAAACACCAATCCACCGTATGGGTCTTCCACGACGAGCCAAATCCGACAAAAGTTGTTCGTGCGCGGAGCACTTCGAAACAAATGATCGCCTGTTTCTTCGGAATAACTGGACATGTGGCAACCGTACCGTTAGAGGAACGAAGAACGGTTAATTCTGAATGGTTCACAACCATTTGTTTGCCAAAAGTGTTTGGCGAAATACGAAAAAGGAAGCGGCAACGAAGGATCATTCTTCATTATGATAATGCGAGCTCTCACACATCGGCTGCAACAACCGCCTATTTGGCTGGTCAAAACGTCAAATTGATGGGTCATCCTCCGTATAGCCCTGATTTGTCACCTAATGACTTCTTTTTATTCCCGAATATCAAGAATAAATTGCGCGGTCAACGTTTTTCGAGGCCTGAAGAAGCCGTTGATGCATTCGAAAACAATGTTTTAGAGGTACTTCAATCGGAGTGGAAAAAGTGTTACGAAGATTGGTTTAAGCGAATGCAAAAGTGTATCGATCATCATGGAGACTACTTTGAAAAACAATAAAGTCATTTCCAATAAGAAATTACTGTCGTTTCATTATTAGGCTCAAAACTTAAATAGCGGCCTATATGAGAGGTGGCACAGAAAGTGGGAGGTTTTGGATGGTTTTGAATTTGCTTATCAACATCCTAATCACATTGCTTTGTTACAATTTTAAAGTCGATAGCTTTCATATGTATGTTCGAAGGAGAAATACTTTTCTTGAATTTCCAATACAAATATTTGTATGGAAGGAGGTAGAAGGAGTGAAGCGAAGTTCGTATTTTTTCAGCATTTATTGCAACTATTAAGGGAAAAATTCTGGCAATTTTTAAGTTTGTATTTTTCTAGTTTCAATGAAAATGCATTTACCAAAATTGGGCATTTACCAAAATTGGGCATTTGTATGGGAGGGACTAGAAGGAGTATTCGAATCAAAACCATGATATTTCTAATACTATACTTTTCTCAAAATTTAAAGTTGATAGCTTTGACGAGTTTGGAGAAAAATAATATAATTGAAATTCCGAAATTTCGTGAAATTTTTATGGGAGGGGGTAGGAGTGAGGTGAAGTTAATAATTTCTTTGTGATAAAATTAATTATGACAAAAACTATTTTTTAGCTTAGCTAGTTGCAATGCAAACCGAATAAATGCATTTTCGAAAATTGAGCATTTGTATGAGAGGTGGTAGAAGGAGTTAGGGGATCAGATCAATATTTTCTGACGTTAATGATATTCACATCATTATAATATGTCTTGATTTTCAAGTCAATAGTTGAAATAGTTTCGGAAAAAAATCAATTTCTTTAAATTTCTAAATTTCATGAAATTTGTATAGGAGGGGCAGAAAGAGTGGGGGATGTGGCTCGTTCACGAACTTAAAGTTAATCTTTGGTAAAAATGACATATGACAAATTTCAGCATGATAGGTTAAAGCTTTCGAGAGTTATGTTGCAGACAGACGGACAAACGGTCACTCGGAATCGAAGTTTTTGAGTGACAACAAATATTTCTGTACCCTTGGCGACTTTGTAAGGCAAACACAATATACTCTCAGATTTTATCTGGAGTATAAAAAGTTAGCGGTACTTATTATGTACAACCAACAATAAATGAAGAAATTTGAAGGCGAAATGAATTTATATAATTTTTAATAATATCCCAAAAAACATTTTCCCTCGGCGGGAAATTATGTAATCCCACTTGGTTTTTGTGTAGGGCATTACTGAATAATCGAACTGTCATTCGGAGTACATAAAAACATCAAGACGCCCGGACATTTATTTATTTTCGTATCAATTTTTAAATTTTTGCCTTCCGGAAGGCTAAAAATATTTAATAAATAGTGTCGGTTGTCTGTATAGTGTATTTTTTTAGTTGTTCAAATATTTTCTGTTCAAATCATGTATTTATAATTAAAATTCCGCCGAGAAAGATACCGAAATCGACGTTTTAGAAGCTAGAAAATCAGTTTTCAAAACGCAATTTTCGTCATTTTCCGGTTGGAAAATTGCCAAGAAAAAAAGTGCCGTCCGCTCCTTCACATTTCTTCATTTATTGTTGATTGTACATAATAAGTACCGTTAACTTGTTTCTTGGATTTTAAGATATTACCTCATAACGAAGTTGTACACAAATTTTAACAATTTACTTTCAATAAGTTGTGTGTGAAATTTTACTAAAGCGATTCCGGAAATTTTTTCGCGTTGTAGAAACATTTCATTTGTATATTACAACGGACCGAGTGAAAATTGTAAGCTTACAGAATACTTTCTGCGGCGATTGGGATTAGTATTGAAATTAAATCAATTCTGTATAAGATCAGACAGACCATTAATTTGGATTTCTTGAAATTATTAAAAATTATGAATTAGAAATTAAGTAAAAAGCGTGACCGCGATCGATAATTCTCTAGTCATGATTAAAGAAAATTAATAAAATTCAGCTCTCTTTTTTTTATAATCATAGACAATTTTGTCTGTACAGGAAGTTCTTCGATCATTTTGATTTCACAAAACGCCCATCACAACACCGAGGGTGCAGAATAATGCAGCGTTCGCAAAGAACTCAACTGATAAGTAAATTCCGAAGGTTGGTTTAATGGACTTCTTTAATAGCATTCCGTGTCCCATGATGAATACTAAACATGCCAATGATAAAGAGAAATAACATCTACTGTTTATCAATAACAGCACGTGGAGTATTGTTTCAAAACCGGGGGCACACACAATGGAAGAAGCTTCGAAAGCAAGCGGAGTAGAGCGATGGACGCGACTGTAAAAATAAGCAAACAAAAGTAAACTTAAAATTAATAAGCATTCATATTAAAGAGTTATTCATAAACAACAAGTTCAGCAACCTTTAAACTTACATTCGACATGGTTTTTATTTCGCGAACTTCAGCCAATTCAAATATATTAGGCGCCAAAAATCTCTGCCAAATTTTATTATAACAATTCCAATTTTCTCCAAATGACTTAATTCATCATCAAAAAAAAAGGCAATAGAAAATTTATAGAGCAGTTACTGTTCATGTATGCGTGAGCACCGCTTACAATTTTTTGATAATGATCGCCAACGATCGAGTGCGCGATCACTTTGGGTGAGTCACACAGGTGTTTCCACTTCTGCTGTCAGCAAACACTTGAAATCACACATGTGTCCGTATATAAATCGCGCTACCAAACCGAAATGTATGTCGCGTTTTCATATGTGGCGCGATTGTAACACAATGGAATAAACGAAAAAGAGCGCGCGCGCGATCGTATGAACGACAGAATAATTTTTTAGAAGAAAAAATCACACTAACGTTAACTTCAATTTTTATCGCAGCCTGAACGTGTGTTTGCGTCACACTAAACTTAAGCTTGAACAGGTATCTAAACTGCGAATGCTATGATGTGAGGCGATATTTGAAGAAAAAGATCGCGTCTACCTACAGTGGCAACGATCGCGAAATCGTAAAAAGATAAGATACCGAACGCGTTCGCGCTCCCGTTCAAAAGGGTTAACTTATGCGAATCGCGCGGTTTAGCTTCACAAAACAGCTGGTCAAAAGCGAATCTAATCTATCTGACCGTACACCACTGCAGATCATGGTCTTTGTTGCTAACGCTGATCGACCACAACTATCTAAAAGCAACTTAAGATACATGCATATAATATAAACGAGAAAAGATGGAAGGAAGGTTTCTTTGGCTGATCAGAGCGATGATCGCTAGAATCAGCGTACATTTAGCTGCTAAGTCGAACTACTAGCCAGCCAGGCCAGCTAACTTAGCGATCGATGCTAGTGCTAAGCGTACTTTCTGTTGTTTGCTCTGTACCAACTCAAGAGGAGGCTAAGCGATCGTATATGCTTCGGGAAAACAAGTTTTCTTGTTGTATGTGCTCGGGAACACACTTCTTAAGATGTGATGTTGATGATCGTCATCATGATGAAGAAAAATATAAATAAATAGAAATAGCTTAAAAGAAATGATATGGAAAAGAAAGATCCACCTTTAAGATGGGATGAGTTTTTGGAGCGGGAGGAGTTGTGGAGACGAGGGGAACTGAAAGATGGAGTCGAGTGCGGTTCAGATTGTTATTTTTTATTTTTTTTTCTAAACTTAGTGTTGCCGCTATCTTTGACCATCTTTATGCTAATCAAGACGCAAGCGGCTTACTCGATCGGCACATAAATACGCTAAATTTTTGCTACCGCGATTACTCGTCATGCTGCACGACTGCTATGCTTTAGTAGCTGCTGTTGTTGTTGTTTTTGTTCTTGTTTTGGCTGCATGGTTACAGCCACGATCTGCTTATGTTTCACACACAAGAAGACACAAATTTGCAATTACATATATTACACACTATGCTTGTTGAGTAATCGCAAAAAATAAAATAAAACGTTTGTGTTTGCCTTGTTGGAGTTATTATTGCTCATTCTATTTCACTTTAATTTTATTTCCATTCGATTTGAATATGATTGCCGCCAGATGATCGTCATTTTCTTAATTTCAGTTTTAGACATTTTTAGTGGATTTTAATTTATCTTTCGGAGCTTTGCAGAATAAATGGAAAGTAGTTCGAAATGAAAATTTTGATTTATATACTTTTGGCAAAATTCGATTTTTGTGTTGAGATTTCACATATGCTTGGTTTGAACTTGTACCAAAACTAGTACATATAAATTTTTTTTGAAGTGATGATTTTGAAAATATTTAATTTTATTAAAAATGTTATTTAAATTAATGTTATCGATTTTCCTCGTTATCACATTTCCTATACACAATTTTTACTTTAAAAAAAATCCGTCTGTCTCTACGCCGTATGTGATTCGCTCAGCGCATATTAACTCCCAAACCCTTCAAGATAATAAAAACCGAAAATTCTAATATCTCAATCATAGTTCTAGCTAGGAAGCTGAAAATCAAAATATACATAGAGGATTTTGTGGCACAAACTTTAAAAATAATTTAGTTTTTTTGTCCATTGGGGTCCGAAAAGGTGGGGCTAAAAACAAATTGCCGGCCAAATTTTTTTTATTTTTTTAATGATTATATTTGAAATTACTTAACATAAAAAAATCATATTTTGGAAGCATTACGGGGACGTACGAATCGACCAGAATCAGCTTAGAGGGAGACTGATTATTGTAAGGGAGAGGGTCAGGGAATATCTCGACTATCTCTTAAGCTATGTAATTGAAACTTGGAACATATATTAAGCTATACTAGCGAGTTATGAGAAAAATATAACATTTGGACATAATAGTAGTGGGAGAAAATGGAAACATTTCTCAAAAATGGTGCACTTTCCAAAATTTCAAACCGTTATATCTAAAAGCTGAGTAAAGATATCAAATTGAAATTATAAATATATTTATAAATATAGTCTTCAATTTTGGTAAGAATTTTACGATGGAAGGTGCAAGGAGAGGGAGGTGGTAAGCAAAATGTCGAAAAATTTGAGTGATTTTTTTAGGGCTCTGGTGAAAGATACAAAGTTGAAATTTTCCATGTATGTATTTGTTATACCTAGTCGTGCCATAAGTTCTGTCACACGTATATGGGCAATTTTTGTATAAATGAAAAAGAGTTTTTGACAAAGGAAAATATATTTTATTTTGGCATACTAATGGAAGTAAAATAAGCAACAAATTATTCAAAGTGGCCGCTTTTAGCCTTAACACAGCTCTTTAATCTGTTGGGCCAGTCATCGATAGCAGTACGCACTGTTTCTAGCGGAAAATTAGCTACTGATTCTGTCAAAGATCGCTTAAGGCTCTCGATATTTGGGTGTCGTCTCGTGCACACCATGGACTCTAACTCCGCCCACAGTTTGTAGTCCAGGGGATTCAAATCTGGGCTCCCAGAAGGCCATTCCGTCGCCCTTATAAACTGTGGAATATTGGTTTCCAACCACGCTTGTGTGGTTCGAGCTTTGTGGGCTGGCGCAGAATCTTGCTGGAAAACCCAATGTCGATTGTTGAATAGCGTAGAGTTCAGCGGCTTCACACATCCCTCCAGGATGTCCGTTTGATAATTTTTCGCTGCAGTTTTTACGCCTTTTTCGCAAAAATGAAGCTCGGTGACCCCTTCGTAGCTGACACCCCACCATACCATGACTGATGCTGGATGATGTCCTCGCTGTACCCTAGTGGCAACTTCTCGGGCTTCTATGGAGCTGTGGGCATACACCTTATCATTTTGGCGGTTGAAATGTTCCTCCACCGTAAAAATTTTTTCATCGGTAAATAAAATTTCTCGATGTTTGTTGTTGCCGTACCGCCGAAGGAGCTCTTTCGATCTGGTGCTCCTAATTTGCTTCAACTGCTCAGTCAGCAAATGTCCCGTTGATCGTCGAAAGGCACTCATCCCGAGGTCAGATTTTATGATGCGAGACATACTTCGGGTGGAGATGTTCATCTCTCGAGCCATGATTCGTTGTTTACGAAGCGGATTTCGACGAATTCGACTCTCGACCGCTTTGATGGCAGCAGAAGAACGTAAATCACGCGGACGTCCAGAACGAGGTCGATCTTCAATAGTCTGGATCGCGTTATATCTCTGGATCGCACGATACACAAATCTTTGCGTTATTTTTAACGGGCACAACAACTTGAAAATTTCACTTGCGGATTTTCCACACTTATGTAGTGCAATCACTGCAGTTCGGTTTTCTATTACACCCCATTCCATCTTCACACGTTAACGAACACACTTTTAATGACCATCAACTGTCAACAACATTATGACGTTTATAAAACTGGCCGATATTGAAATGTCACTCATAAAATAAAGTTGTTGCCAATGTGAGAAATTATGTGACAGAACTTATGGCAGGACTAGGTACATACAGAAAAAATAAAAATAATAATAATTCTTTTCCCCCCACGAATAACGTGTACAAGGTGTTTCATGTGCAATGAAAAAAAAACACAAATTTTTGAATGAAATAAGGTAGAAACTTGAAAATTTGCAAAATGCATTTATTCTAATTCTATGTAACGTCTATGAAACTGACATTCTATACAAAGAATATTGAACGTGATTCAAGCATTCAGTTAAAAAATTACTTATATCCACCCTCCCTTACTATCACTCCTCCCCCTCTTCTAATAAAAACCCAAAAGCAATAATGTTGCGCCCGACTTGTTGACAGTTAATTTTTTTTACTGTGGAAATTGAGTTAAATAAAAATTTTAAATATTAAAAAAAAAAAATACTGTCAAGAAACGACAACGAATGTTGGAACTTTAAATTTCGCGTATCTAAAATGTGTAACTTAGAAACCGCCCAATTTGAACCCTTTTACGTGAAGGTGATTGCAAAATTGAGGAGTTCCTAACGAAAACGATCTTTGTAAGAAACGCTTCAATAAAAAAAAATATAAAAATTAAGATAGTAAACCTAATTTTCATGCCTTCATCTCTCAGGACTAGGATAATTTTTGTCCACATTTGCACTGGCATAGTTTTATTGCAGACAAATAGAATGTGCTGTTAACAAAAACAGGTCGTTTTTGTTACGAACCCCTCAATTTATACTTTTATAATGGAAGACGACAAGTTGCGCAACATAATTTCCAACATACACACTATCAAACCTTAATTATTTTTATTGCGCAATCTTTTTATACTCTAGATGGAATCTGAGAGTATTATAAGTTCGCTCTAAGGTTTGTAACGCCAAGAAATAAGGCTCGGAGAAAAAAATGATGAATACAGAAGTTAATATTATCACTCAAAAATTTCAAAACCGGATGTCCGTCCGTCCGTCCGTCCGCCCGTCCGTCCGTCCGTCCGTCCGTCTGTCCGTCCGTCCGTCCGTCCGTCCGTCCGTCCGTCCGTGCGCTCTCTAGCTTGAGAACGCGTTGAGCTAGAAAGTTCAAATTTTGTACACGTCGTTTTTGACAAAAAAGTAAGGTCAAGTTCGTGAACGGGCCAAATCGCTCCACCCCTTCTACCCCCTCCCATACAAAATGACACAATTACGCAATTTGACAATAAACGGATTTGCTCAAAAAGTATAAAAGTTATTGGCCTGAAATTCAGAATATATTACTTTTATGATAATGTCAATCTATCATATAAAAATTGTGCGTGTCCTCCCCCTCCTTCTACCACCTCCCATACAAACTGTACTTATCATGAATTACTCTAAGCCAATTTCCTCAGTGCTTATAAAATTCAGCGGGCTGAAATTGTGCACCAAATACTTATTTAAAATTGTTAGTAAGGTCAAAAAAAACAAGATGATTAACTTCACCCCTTCTACCCCCTCCCATACAAAATGACACAATTTTGCAATTTGACAATAAATGGATTTACTCAAAAAGTATAAAAGCTATTGGTCTCAATTTTGGTATATATTACTTTTTTAATGATTTAAATCTACAGTACAAAAATTATTTGCTTCCTCCCTTTCCTTCCACCCCCTCCCATACAAACTACACTTTTTCCTGAAATGCTCTAAGCCGATTTTCTCAGAACATATAACATTTGTTGAGCTCATATTTTGTAATAAATATTTAATTAATATTATTACTAAGGTGAAAAAAAAATATTTGATTTGCTTCACTACTTCTATCCTCTCCCATACAATATGACACAGTTTCACAACTTCACAAAAAATCGATTTTCTTGAAAATTGTGAATGGCACTAGTCTG
This sequence comes from Chorisops tibialis, assembly GCA_963669355.1. Lineage (NCBI taxonomy): Eukaryota > Metazoa > Arthropoda > Insecta > Diptera > Stratiomyidae > Chorisops > Chorisops tibialis. Next base: position 37,451,781 of record OY770264.1, on the reverse strand, counting down.
AAATTTAAGGGATGCCAATTTTATAATATTCCTAGTTATTTCTGAAAAAATCATCAAAATCCCCCCACTCTTTCTACCACCTCCCATACAAACTGCACATTTTCACTAAATCAAACTCACTAATTTTCTCAATTCCCATTCAGTTTTTGGAGTAAGCATTTTGTATAAAACATTTTCATAGCTACTTTAGCATGATGTCGAAAAAATTAGTACAATGCTATCATCCCTTCTAACACTCCCCATACAAAATTTCTTGGGATCACAAAAAATTCTATTTCATCTAGAGTATCGTAAGATTGCGCTTTACGCGCAATCGTAGCCCTGTTATGTTTTCCATACTATTGCCAACTGGATGAATTTCTGAAAAGCAGAAAAATTCATCAGATTGATACTGCTGCCGCAATCACATTGCGACAATAAAGTACCGGGAATTTTCAATTGAAATTACCCTGGGAAATGACATTTCAAATTTTTTTTTGTGTAAGCAGGTAGGACTGTCCTTAATTGTTATCCCAAAAATTAGCGTGGTCGGTTAATCAGTTTTTTTACAGAGCTGGTTGAATCGGTACACCTCAGTAGTCTACGGCGATTTTTAAAATGGATAAAAAAAACATAACAGAATTATGATTAGGCGTAAAGCACAATCCAATGATACTCTAGATGAAATGGGAAAATATGTCATCTTAAATTCTTTCGAATAGTGAATAGAGACTTTTGCATGGGAGGTCGTAGAAGTAGAGGGAGTGGTTAGTATTTTTCGTATATGACGCCGAACATGGCATGCAAAATGTTTCGTGCTGAATTTAAAATTTATAGTTTTCATTATTTTTAAAAAATTGGACATAGTTTTTCTGAAATTGGGGCATTTGTGTGGGAGGTGTCAGAGGAGTTGGAGCGTTTAAGACGATTTTGAAACTGCTTATCATCATTTTTATCGCCATGCTTTGATTCAATTTCAAAGTCGATAGCTCTCAATTATTCAAAGAAGAAATGCTTGTTTTGAATTTGTGATACAGATATTTGTATGGGAGGGGGTAGAAGGAGTGAAGCGGAGCTGATATTTTTCTCTAGTATTTATTCCAATTATTAAGAAACAAATTCTGTCAAAATTTTAAGTTTGTACTTTTTCTAGTTTTAATGGAAATCGATATAATACAATTACCAAAATTATGCATTTGTATGGGAGGTGGTAGAAGTAGTATATTGATGGAAACAAAATTTTTCGTCGTCAATGATATTGCTCTCATTATACTTTCAATAAAACTTGAATTAAAATTTCAAAATTTCGTGAAATTTGTATGGGAGGAGGCACAAATTGTGCATTTGTATGGAAGGAGATAAAAGGAGTGAGGGGATCGGACCAATATTTTGTATATACATTGTTATACTTTGACTCTAATTTCAAGTCGATACCTTAAATTGTTACGAAGAAAACAATTTCGAAATTTCATGAAATTTATATGGGAGGGGTAGAGGGTAGGAGTGGGAGATGTAGCCCGTTTACGAGTTTAAAGTTACTTTTTCGCTAAAAATGACACACAACACATTTCAGCACGATTGTTCAAAGCATTCGAGAGTTATGTTGTAGACAGACGGACAGACGATCACTCGGAATCGGGGTTTATGAGCGAACACAAATATTTCTGTACCCTTGGCGGCTCTGTGCGAGCATTATTTCTTAGCGTAACAAACGGTAAGACTCTCAGATTTCATCTAGAGTATGAAAATTAGCCGAAACTGAAAAAAACCACGGCAAAGGCGCTCAAAAATCAAGACGATGCTTATTGTTTTTTCGATATTCGAGATTTGATCCTTCGTGAATTCGTTCCGGAGGGACAGACAATAAGGAGTAATATTTGACCGTATTGAAGCGTTTGCGTGAGCAAATCCGTAAAAAACGGCCGGAATTCTGGAAGGAGAATTCATGGATTTTCCAGGATGATAATGCGCCATCGCAAAGAACCTCAATTGTGACCGAATTTAATGCCAAAAAAGCAACAAGTTCCATAAACTAACCAGCGTATTCACCATGTGACTTTTTCTTATTCCCGAAACTGAAATTACCGCTCCGTGGAACCCGTTTTCAGTCGATCGAGGATATAAAACCAAATTAGCTGAAGGAGCTGAAGACCAAACCAAAAAGTGCTTATAAAAAGTGTTTCGAGGACTGGAAAAAACGCTGGCATATGTGTGTTGCATCTAATGGGGATTACTTTGATAATTAATTAAATGTTTAGCGTTTAATTTACAAATTCCCGGTACTTTTTGGTCACAATGAGCATCATCTTGATTTTTGAGCGGCTTTGGCGTTTTTTTTCCTCGATTCCGATGATTGTTGACTAGTTTGCATGGCAACCTCATAGACCCATGCCTCATCACCAGTTATGATGCGCTCCATGAATGTGGGATCAGAATTCGCACAATCAAGCATGTCCAAAGAGACCAGTTCCCTGTACTTTTTTGACGAAAATTCAGCTTTATCAGAACGAGTCGAGCAAGGATACGTTTCATAGCCAAAGTATCCACCGAAATAGAACGAACGGACTAGCGAGAGAAGTCGAGCTCTCCTATTATCTCCCTAACCACTGGCATGACGATTTTCGAGCCCCGTTTTCTTCACTTTATTTTATGGTCACAATAAACAAGCAAGCGCCCAAGAAAAGTGAGTCTAAATTAGAGCCGTTGACGAATGAGTCGATGTTTTGAAAGCGAAAGAATAAGGCGATAATTTGTGAGCGAAAAAGTCTCAAATGCGATTTAGTTAAATTAAATAAAGTTTTGCGGTTAACTTAGAGTACTGGTGGTTTTATTTCTTTATTTGAAATCCAACGATCCCTTGCGCACTTCAGTATCAATCATTTTGTCCATAATATCTTCAATATAAAGAGTGTTTTCCTCGAAATATTATATTCATAGTACATAGATATAAATCATCTTCATTAGCTTCCGGATTGTAGATGCTAACAAAAATTAAATAGATCAGTTAGACACATTCGCAATGCAAAGAAATTTTACAACTTTGTTCAATATTCCCGTTTACAATGATTTTAATGAAGACTTTTTCTCAATTACTAAAAACATACGTTCTTGTTGATTCTACCTTAAGTGGTTAAGAAAAATGGATTTAATCGCTATTTAGGTCATAACTTAATAACACTGTTGCACTGAATCTCATCATATAACCGCGATCTTGAAGAAACATTTTCCAATCTAAACACATCTTCTGGATGACATAAATATTGAAGCTGTACATAACAATAATAAAGTGAAAAAAGAAACGACCGGAATGACAGAAAAAGATTCATAGCATGGCGAAGTAGAGGAGTTGTATTTTCCTGAAGAATAAACCTCTAGATGTTGTAATAAAAGGCTATCGCGAAAGGCTCAAGAAGAAGTGAGAATCTCAATCTTCTTACAACATAACGCGAACGAAACAACTCGGAAGATTTCATCGACGAAACCTACACAAAGTTAAATCTAAGACTCGGGGGCTCAAATGCGACTGTGCCGGGCAAGGAAAACGCGCTCTTTTTTTGAAAAACTCGTTTCGTACAGAAATGTTTTCTTGTTTTCTTTATTTATAGTTTCTTTTTCTTTAGCTTAAAACTAAAGACTAAACTACACTTACGGCGTTATACACACCTCTATCTTGCCATATTCTCTTCTATGCCTTGTTTGAATGTGGTATTAAACTTCCGCCGCTTTAATTCGCCACACATAACATTCTCGTTTCTAGAAGACTTCTTGTGTCTTATTTCTTTAATCTTTCTTTTTATATTTATTTTTCTTATTTAGCACTTGTACTCGTATATATCGGTGGTGGGTTTTTTCGCTATTAATTTTTTTTTTCTGCAAGAAAAGTACAAACTGCTGCCCCATGCAGTTTTGCATTTAATACCATTCTGACACCATTTATCCGTCTTATGGAGTTTTATCGATGTTTCTTATCTTAAAAAGAGATGGTTAGGAAATAATTACCCAAGTAGTTGTTAATGCCATTGTGCAAATTATAGAAGTTACGTTTCGTTCGCGGAAGTTCGATATAGGAGGAAGAAGTGGTGGTGTGATGTTTGATATGGGGGGCATCTCCACAGACCACAGTGCACAAAACAAGTCTCAGTCGTCATTTTAAAAGAAGCTAATTAATAACTCAATTACTCGGATTATGAGCAATGAGGTGGGCTTGTCTAAAGATTTCTATGTGGTTTTTTTTATTTCGCTGTTGTTTGTATCGTTAAGATAATTATAAAGTTTTATGCTAAAAGGAAGGAGTTTTATAGGACAGTCAGAAAGCAAAGTGAAATCTTGTTTTGATTGGATGGGAGGAGCGCAACATTTCACAGAGAATTAAGCTTGGTGGTCGAGTTGACTGCTAGTTAATTGAAGTAGGCGATAAATTGAGCTGAATGTAAGACACCCTTTGTACGAGAGTTGAATTATTGTTTAATCTCTGCAATTCATAGTTTGAACAGAATTTCTGCATAGAAATTTTTATCTCTTTTCAAGGAAACATTTGATAATATTTAAGTTTTTTAGAATATTTGAATTAAACCGCATTCAAAAGTTCGGTAATAGTAATTGGATTTGAAGTCCTTCTTGGTCAACGTCACTACACTGCTCAAATCGGGGCTTGCTCTTCGAATCTTCAGGTTACATAGAGTTTATTTCTTACAGCAGGAGGGTTTTTAGCATTTCGCACAACCCTCTATATACTAATTTGGATCTTCGCAGATAGAGATGGCTCAGATGCACCCACGCAGGCAATGCCTTGCAATTAAATATCTACAGGGATTTGATCTCACACCTTTGCATTGATAAGCAATACGAAAACCATTAGACTACATCTAAGCTCTCGAATTTGAGCAGAAAGTCGGTTTAGTTATTGTACACAGTCTCTTTACTTTATTATCAAAATCTTACCAATTATTTGGAAGTCACAACTTACCTGAAAAGAAAAAAAGTCAATTATTAAATAAATTAAATTAATTAAATGATGTAATTTGAAGAAAACTATAATAGCAAGCTATCTTCTAATAGCGCAAAATAAAATTTGAATAATATTAATCAGCGTCGCCCCGTTATCAATCAATCAATTTCCTGGTAAGAGCCTATAGGGGCATAGGACAGAGACAGTTTCCTTTAACAAAGCCAAATCCTGAGCATAGCTTTCGCTAGTGCCTATTTATTTCTTTCGTCATCCTAATCAACTGCTCGCTTCCATATGCTACATGGTCGACCAACCAGAGCCTGTTTGGAGATGTTTCGCTCTGGTTTCCTCAAAGTATGACCGATCCAATGCCACTTCCGCCTTTGAATCTCAATACCTATTTTAGTCTGGCCAGTTGTACACCAAAGTTCGTCTTTGGAGATCACTTCTGGCCAGAATATTCCTAAAAAGCGTCGGAGGCATTGATTCACGAAAGTTTGCAGTTTCTTGATAAGTCGAACAGTCACTTTCGACGTAGTAGAACCATGTAGCCACACGGATTGGACGCATGCGTCAAAAAATCGCAGCTTCGTGTGAAGGGAGATCTCTCTTAACCTCCACAAAGGGGAAAGGATACCGAAGGCCTGACGAGCTTAATTTAGATGAGCCTCAATATCCTATTCGGTGATTGGTGATATACTCGTTTCCAAGTTTTAATTAAGCTTGCGATTAATTTGAAAAATTTGTAGACTTCGGATAGCTGCTCTCAAGCAGACCACCATCAAGTGGTGACCGCCCCCCACGTCAGCTCTATGCTTCGCTCTCACATCGAGGAGACATTTTCTCCATCTTCGACAGAGTCGCTGAAAAATCTCAAAACCGGATGTCCGTCCGGCCGCTCATTATCCAGCTCGAAAAAATTATGAATTATAAAGCTTAAATTTCGCACACGTTATTTCCGGTGAAAAAGTAAAGTCAAGTTCGTGACCGGGCCGAAAAATCGCTCCACACCTTCTATCCCCTCCCATTTTAATTTCTTGGAAAATATAAATCCTACTGATATGAAATTTTAAATGAATCATTTTTATAATTTATTTATTTATTTCTCTAAAAAAATTAAATCCTTCCACTCCTTCTTCCACCTCCCATACAAACTGTACAATTTCACAACTTTACAATAAGCCGAATTTTTTATAAAACATTGTGCTCTGAAATTATAAACTTAACATTTTTTTTGTGATGCGAAAAAATAATTTCGGTTGTGCCACCCCTTCAATCAACTCCCATGCCAAACGGCACAATACTTTTAAAAGTAGGTTACTGATAAGGCAGAAGAATCACCTTATAAAATCCTTGAAACTTCCGTTACCTTTAGAGTATAGGGTGCCCGCAATGGTAGTTCAGTTAAGTTTTTATTTTTTTATAGGTTAGGCTATCAAAAAAAAAACAATTTTAATCAAAGCCTAATACGTCTAGACTGATACAAATTTTTTGAAAAAATGTATCAAAAAACAAAAATTAAAAACATTTTACGTTCTCTTTTTTCCGGACAAGTCCTCTTTTTTTTATAGCACCGAACATAACTTAGGGAGTCACCCTTTAATGCATTGAATGCACAGTCAAGTCGATATAGGTTAGGTGAGCAATGGGATTACAAGGGAGTTTTTCGGAGGGGAGAATCGGTAGTTGTTAACCTTGAAAGTTGATGGAACACGTGGGACGGCAATGCATTCCATAGTCCTGATGTTCGGTTGATGATGGTGATCTCATCTTCAACAACACGAAAAAAATTAAAAATTAATTGTTTGCGAAGTATTTTGAAGTCGCGATACAAATCAACCTCAATTCGTTGCTGAACTGACAGAACACGATTTTGAGTTGCCTAAGTAACGACATAAAATTCTATCCAATTCGTTCTTCCAAAGTTACAAAGTTCTTCGGAGTAAAGTTAACGTACTGCCAGATTTCATCATAAAAATTCGAACTCAAATTGGGCAACTTGCCTTTTGCTTCCTGCTACGAAAAGTTCGGTTACATTTCGCACAAACCCAATTTATTCTAGTAGTATTCTTCTTGATACTGCTACTGATAGATATTACTATAGATAGTTAAGCAGAAGATTAAATTGGGCTTATGCAAAAGTTAATCGAAATTTTCGTATCGGTATACAGAGGCGTAGCCTTGCGGGTAGCGTGTTGGTCTACAATGCGAAGGTCGTGAGTTCAAATCCCGGTCGACACATAATTCCAGCACACTGGCTGCTTGAATATATGTATCTTGGTCACCTCAATCTACGAAAATGAAAAATTCGTAGATAGAGGGTTGTGAGAAGGTCTAACAACCTTAAGGAACCTGAAGGTCAGTGGGCCAAGGCCCGATTTGGGCTGTAGCGCCATTGTAGTAGTAGATACAGAGGTTTGATTCACTTCTCTCTCTTGCGACTATGATGACCTGATATTAGATATCACGCTACCAAGAGTATCAATATTACGGCACCAAAACTGTAAAAAAATCGCTGGCAGCGAAATTATCAGAACTAGTATCGTCTTTTGTCGAAACTCGACCAATTCTTCAATAACGAAATTCATCTTGCTTTTGACATAATTAATTGGACTTTAGTTGTATACAAATTCTTAATTCTTATATAGAAGTTTCTTTCCCCTCCTTTAAATACTAAAACGAAATTATCACAATTTTTGATTTTCACGGTGTAAGCCAAGCAAGAATGGACGCGAATAGAAGTTCGAAAGCTTTGGAGATTGCTATTATTAGTTTTTGCCTTCGATGGATACTTTCTGCATGCCTTCGCCTAATATTAGGCATTCTTAAATTAAACACTTTTAAATTTCCACATTTATTGCCTTAAAGCGCTTGCGTAAAAGCTCAATGCAGTGCACTGGATCTACCAGTTCTCGTGCGATCACCAAAGTCAGGTAGCATTGGACGCGTGTAGTACTGAAATGGGATCCCGCTTATGTGCCCATTTTATTTTACTTGCCGTAACGGCAATATAAAATCATGATTTTTGGTTTCAGCATATCTATGGCACAGTACTTTTTTAAAGATAAGATAAGGTTCATTCCTCTCCTTTTTTAATAAATAAAAAAAGGGGTCCTAATTTTATAGACTCGCGTATTAATATATAAGATATTTATGAGATAATATCCCAGCAAGAAAATTGGTAATGCATTTCCTGTGGAAGGTTTGGGTAACCATTACTTATAATGTCAGATGAAAGCAGGGGGTAATCTCTCAGCGAGAATTCGGTAATGCACTGTCTGCGAAAGGTTTGAGTAAGGATTACTGATAATGCAAGAGAAACGCATGGGTAACGTTTCATCAAGAAAATTGACAATGCGTTGCATGTGGAAAGTTTTGGAGCAGCATTGCTTGTAATTTCAGAGGCCTAGAAGTGGGCCCAGAAAGGTATTGCTTTCAAGATTTATTTGGAATGCTTATGGCATGCATGATTCTATCTTACTTTTCTCGCTGGGAACATGAACAATGATCGGTAAACATATAAGTAGCAATACCGGTTTATTTCTCGATAGCGCTACCCAAACATTACCCTAGCAACGTATTTTTGTTTCTCGCTCATCTGTTCAGTTAAGTTTCGTATTTTTTCCATGGCTTCCGCAATCAAATATGGCTTTTTTCAATCAATTGTCTGCATTCGTGACATACCATTAATGCCACAAGCTGAGCTTTTTGAATAAACATGTCAAAACATATCAAAAATGCGTTGAAATTAGTCAGGGATTAATGAGTAACTTTGTACCAGAGATGACATTTTCATTATTTTGTAACTAGCAAACTCCCGCGACTTCGTCCGCGCAAAAATAGCAATATAAGCAATTTTTAAGAGTGTAGTTAGTAATACATTATGTGGGATATAAATCTGTTACTTTAATGGCTCTTTGAAGAAAATGGTTTGTATTTTGTTGGAATCAGAACCATAAATTATTAAGAATGAAAGCTGATACTCGCATTTGTATAGGACAGGCTCGTGATCAAATCAAACCCGTGATTCGAGATCATATACGTGTTGAAGAACGTTAAGGACATGTGAATAATTGTAGCTGGTGTTAATTAAAAAAAAAAACAAATAAAATAACATTAGGCTTAAGAACATAACAGGACTACGATTGTGCGTATAGCCCAATCATACGATACTATGTATAGATGAAATCGAAATTTTTGCGGTGTTAATTATGGGAAGGAGTAGAAGAAGTGAAGCTACTCGGTTATTTTTTTTCCCAATATTAATAATAATGGTATTAAGGATTAAGTACAAAATTTTAGCTCGATGAAATTTAAATGTACTGAGAAAATTGGTTTAGAGTATTTCATGAAAAAGTGCGGTTAATAGGGAGGTGGTGGAAGGAGAAGGGGGTTTTTGGTGATTTTTTGAGAAACTATAATCATCATGCAATTGATATATTTTAAATTTCAGATCAGTAACGTTCACACTTTTCAAGAAAATGGAATTCTTGTAAAGTCGTGGAACTGTGTCACATTGTATGGGAAGGGTAGAAGGAGTGAAACTAATCGGTTAATTTTTTCCCGATATTAATAACAATGTTAATTAAAGATTTAATACAACATTCTAGCTCGATAGAAGTTACACGTACTGAGAAAATTGGTGTAAAGTGGTTCATGAAAAAGTGTAGTTTGTATGGGAGGTGGTGGAAGGAGTGAGGGAACTCAAATAATTTCTATACCAAAAGACTGCATTTATAATAGAAATAATATATTCCAAATTTCAAATTAATAGCTTTTATAGTTTCCAAGAACATTTGATTAATATATATTTTTGAAAATGAGTCACTTTGTATGGGAGGGGGTAGAAGGCGTGAGGGGAGTGAAATAAAACCAAAAGCAGATTACATCCCGATGGACACCTAACAAACTGTGCAAGTTTCATTACAATCGGTTCAGCCGTTTGTGCGTGAAAAGCGGCCGGACAGACAGACAAAAATTTCAAAAATGTGTTTTTATGCTTAGTTATTGCTAAAATAACGCAAAAAACGAACTTATAGCCATCTATAAGCAAATAACAGACAGACACTACAATTATATTAATATGTATAGATAAATAAATGGCTCAGCATGTGTACAAGGTTCAATTGACTCATGAACTGCAACCGGCGGACTACCAGCAGCGCTGTACGCTCTCTAATTGGGTCTTGAAAAACATAAATGTTGATGGTGACCACTGTAAAAAAAACGTGTTTTCTGACGAAGCTTATTTTCACATTGGCGGTTACGTTAATAAACGAAATTACCTCATTTGGTGATCCAAAAACCCGCGAATGATTCAGGAAAAGCACTCACAACGAGTGACTGTTTGTCGTGGATTGTGGGCTGGAGGCGTTTTAGGCCCGTACTACTTCGAAAATGACAACGGAAGTGCCGTTACAGTCAATGGAGCGCGCTACAGACGCATGATAAACAATTTTTTGTGGATGAGTATTTGGATACGAGCGACCTTTACTTTCAACAGGATGGTGCTACGTACGTACGTCATACAAGTTCCGAAACAATCGCGTAATTTCGCGTTTTAGAGACACCAATTGGCCACAATTTAACACCGTTAGATTTCTCTCTTTTAGGTTATGTTAAGAGTAAGGTCTGCGCCAACCATCCGCAAACAATTCCAACTCTGAAAGCGAACACTGAAGCTGCCATCGCCTATATAGAGTCCAATTATGCGAAAGAGTGATCGAAAATTTCGAGAAAAGGACGAAGGTCTACAAGCAAAGCCGAATTTCAGAGACATCTAAACAATTGTTCGTCTTATTTAAAAAAAAACAAATTCTACACCTCTTGTTGATAAACCCAGTAGTATTTTCAAAATCGTTTTTATTATTTAATAAACTAGCTAGTTCCGTGGAAATATACCCTGGTAATTGCAACCAATAATTAAATATGAAAAAATGATTAAAGTCGTTGCTTCGAGTTTCTTCTACAGGGTGTTTTTTTTTTGAGGCGGAGAACTTTAAGTTGAAATACACACAGAAAAATGTTTTTTAATATCCATGAAATTGGATTTATTTGACAGATAATTTTATGGCATTAATGTTTGAAATATGATTTCGTGCATATGGCCGCCGCGGCTGCGCGTAAATGATGTAACCTAGAAGTCCATTTTCACACACTCTTCGCAGTAAATCAGGCTGTATTTCGGCAATAATGCGTCGAATGTTGTCTCCCAAGTGCTCAATAGTTTCTGGTTTAACGGCGTAGACATGGGACTTTACATAACCGATGTGTTATGTCAATAAGTCCGTAGGATAACAAAGAAAATACAGTTTTTTCGGTCTAGTTTCCTTCAAGAGTGATACAATCCGTCCAACGCCTCTCTAGCTTTTCGATACCAGTTTTGTAGAACAACTTGTCTTTCGACTCAAAATGTGCCTCAGTTGCGGAAAGTACCTCTTCATTTGAGCCATATCTTTTGCCAGAGAGCATTTTTTCAGGTTTTTTCATGCAGAATTGTGTGCACACTTCCTTTCGATATCTTTAGAGTGTCTGCTAACTCTTGCAACTTCACTTTACGATCGGCCAAAACGATTTTGTGGACCCTTTTTTAATGTTTTCTTGAGTAACAGCTTCATTTGGCCTTCCACTGCGGGGCAAGTCCTCAGTCGAGCTACGACCACATTTAAACTCGGCAAACCACTTCACAACAATTTGTCTCGACGGAGCAGATTCCAAATAACACTTTTCAAGCCATGCTCTTGTTTCAACGGTGTTTTTCCCATCAAGAAGAAATTCGATTTTTCCATGTTTTTAAAAATAACAAAAGTAGCGTCACTTCGAGCACTGCAGCTTGTAAACAAAGAATCAGAATGTCATGAAATTTTGACGCGTCGCTTCTGAAAGTTGGTACTCCCTGCCAATACAATTGGTTCGGCCACAGAGGTGCCATCTGTGGGTCATCCTACGGACTTATTGACCGATGGGGTATCCCCAGAGAAAAAATCGAATAGCGTCAAATTGCACGAACGAGGTGGCCACTGAAATTAATCGATCAACAAATATTTCTTTGTGATTTCACCGGCCCATAAGGTGCACCAAACGGCGACTTTTTCTGGATGTAATGGTGTTTCGACAATGCCTTGTGAATTATCATCGCTCCAAATGTGACAATTCTGCTTATTGACATAGCCATTTAGCCAAAAGTGAGCTTCATCACTGAACAAAATTTTCAAATGAAATTGTGGATCAATAGCAATTTGCAAACGTTGCTTCGGCGTGAGTCTATTCATGATGAATTGGCAAACTAAACTAACCGCAAAACAACCGGGAACTGTAAAATCGGCTGTCACAGAAAACAGTGTTGCCAATTTAAAGTTCTCCGCCTCTAAAAAAATACCCTTTAGTTTTTAATTCAAAATTCAACAAAAAAAAATTACATTTAATTTATTTTCAGACAACTTCATACACGGCAAAACCCCGAAACGATTTAAAATATTTGGGGGTTTTTCGTTCATAAAAAAACAACTGAATAAAATTTTGCGCAATTTTTAACATTTCCTTCTTGACATTGGATCAAAAATAGATCGTGTGATCAAAAATAATAAAAAGCCAACAATTTCAAGATCGAATTTACGGTGATCCATTCATAGCCTCGTCTAAATTAATTAACTAACGAAAAACGCAAAAAAAAAGCGGCTTAACGTTGTCAAACAATTAATAAAAAAACAAAATAAATAACGCTTTTTACTAATTCTTTTTCTATTACCAATAAAAAAAACGGATTTCGGAGACAGCAACAAAATTTAATTAAAGACAACATTTTGAAGGTTAATCTCATGCGTTATTTTCTTCGAAATGATTTTTCTTCACGATAATCTTCCCACGAACGTTAATTTATCTTTAGCGATCGCGTCGACGAAAAAGATAGAAGATGAGCCGTGCTGCAGAACTATTATAGCCAACTAGTAGAGAGCTGGTCGAGAGTCTAATGGAGGTCTCTCGAGAAGCTAGAACAGGCCTTCTAGTCGCGGATTACATTAATTAAGTACTCTTACCCTGTCACTCTTCGGAATAAGCGCTATTATAAGCGATGTATCTTTTTTTTTTGTTCGTTTTATCTGCTACTGTACTGATTATGATCAGTGATCATGCATGATTGGATCGATCATTTTAATCCGAAGCGAAGATGAGATTTTTGACCGAAATTATAGATGGTAAAACATTAACGATCTTGGCTTCTGATGCAAAAATACATAGAGGATCCACATAGAAGATTGCTCCAGATCATTGGCTTGTGTAGATCGTTGTATTTAAAAAAAAAATATATAATTTTTTTTTTTAGCTTGTAACATTGGCAAGATTAACCTTTTCTCAAGACAAAGAATATAAAAAGCTGCACACAAGTCTGCATATGGTATGATAGAGTCAACCGATCGTAACGGGATCGTGGATCTCGAGAACATCTTTAGATGCGAGTTTTTAAAGCGATAAAAATACACATATGCATATATTTTCTACTCAGGTGACACGCATACAAACCACACGTCCATGGGTGGCGGAGGTGACAATCCCGCCGATGTGTTGTGTAGAGATCTTTTGCAAACACAGGTGACAAGATCGTTTGAGACTAGCAGAACGCTAAGAGATACAGGTACATGTATATCTTGTATAACGGGCTTATGTTTTTCTATTTCGAAGCTTTCTTGAACTGATCACAAGTGAGATCTCGTTTAATTCTTTTTATTTCAAGAACAATTTTTTTTTTATGCGAAGATTGCTTTGTTAGTTATTCTTCTTTTCAAACAAAACAAAAATTAATTCAGATACGTTTTGATTATTTACTTAGAATTGGATTATGGCGCTTGCGGTTTTGTTTTTATTTTTTCGATTTTTTCCAAAACAATTCTGACAATCATTGTTGTTAGAAGAAAATAAACAAAGTATTTTCTATTCAGTATTCTTTAGAAAACATTCTAAATATGAATACTCAAAAAAAAATTTATTGATCGAGATAAGGTTTATCTTAAAAATATCTGATGATAATTTGATGATCGATATAAGCTGACGGTTTACAATACTTTTGAACTTAGTGCGATATGTTTACTGCGGTGAAAGTTTCCATTCTTTTTGTACACTAACTCATCACTCAATAAGTTCGTAGGATGACTAATAAAACATCAGATTTTTGCCAAATTCGACTTTATTCATCAACATAGTCTCTTTTTAGAGTGATACAATCATTCCAGTGACGCTCTAACATTTCGATGCCCTTTTTATACTCTAGATGAAATCTGAGAGTATATTGTGTTTGCCTTACCGTTTGTAACGCTAAGAAATAACGCTCGCACAGAGCCGTCAAGGGTACAGAAATATTTGTTGTCACTCAAAAACCTCGATTCCGAGTGACCGTCTGTCCGTCTGTCTGTCTGTCTGTCTATCTGTCTGTCTGTCTGTCCGTCTGTGCGTCTGTCTACAGCATAACTCTCGAAAGCTTTGAGCTATAATGCTAAAAATTTTTGTGTGTCATTTTTAGCAAAAAAGTAACTTTAAGTTCGTGAATGGGCTACATCCCCCCACTCCTTCTACCCACTCCAATACAAATTTCATGAAATTTCGAAATATTAAGAAATTGATTTTTCTTTGAAACTATTTCAGCTATCGACTTGAAATTTAGGTCAAAGTATTATGATATAGATGTCATTAATATCACGGAATATTGACCCGATCCCCTTACTCCTTCTACCCCCTCCCATACAAATGGACAATTTTGAAAAATACATATTTTCGATTTTCATTGAAACTAGTAAAGCTGAAAAAGACGAAATTTTGTCAGAATTAATTATCAACTTCACCTCACTCCTTCTACCCCCTCCCATACAAATTTCAAGAAATTTTTAAATTTAAATTAAATTATTTTTCTTCAAAACTGTTAAACCTATCAACTTGAAATTTTGTATAAAGTATACAAATAGAAATATTAATAATGAGAAAAAAATTGTTTTGATCTGTACACTCCTTCTACCCCCCCATACAAAATTATAATTTTTGTTAAATGTATTTTATCGATTTCCATTCAAACTAGAAAAAGTACAAACTTCAAATTTTGCCAGAATTTGTTTCTTAATAATTGAAATAAGTGTTAAAAAAATGATCAGCTCCGCTTCACTTCTTCTACCACCTCCCATACAAATATTTGTATAATACATTCAAGAAAAGCATTTCTCCTTCAAGTATATGAGAGCTATCGACTTTGAAATTGAACAAAGCATGGTGATAAGGATAATAAGCAGTTTCAAAATCATCTTAAATGCTCCACTTCCTCTGCCACCTCCCATACAAAATCCCCAATCTCAGGAAAACTATGACAAATTTCTTGAAAAATAATGAAAACTAAAAACTTTAAATTCAGCAAAAAAAATGTTGCATGCTATGTTCGGTGTCATATACGAAAAATACAAACCTTCCCCTCTACTTCCACCACCTCCCATTCAAAAGTTTCTATTCACTATTCGATTTCCGGTATATTAAAGTCATTTCAATCTCATCTAGAGTATCAAATGATTGGGCTTTAAGCCCAATCACAATTCTGTTATGTTTATAAAACGGTTTATCTTTACCCTCAAAATAAGATTTTTTCGGCTAGGATTTCAGGATTTGTCACAAATCTCTATCCCTGGAGCATCCTTTTGAGGTATGCGAGCTGGTAGCAATCGCTAGGTCCAGATCTGGAGAATACAGTGGGTGTGGAAGCAATTCGAACTTCGATTCGTGCAATTTGACCATCGACTTGTAACACGGTACATTGTCTTAGTGAAAAAACACTTTTTTCTTCTTCATTTGGGGTAGTATTTTTGGAAAATTCTTGATTCAAACGCACCAACAACGCCATATAAAATTCGCCATTGATCTTCTCACCCTTTTGAAAATAGTCAATTAATATTATATCATGCGCATCTCAAAATACGGATGCCATAATCAGGGCTGTAGTCGTAAGTCCAGCACAGGGTATACGCTGTTGCAAGGCTAGAGTAGTCACTGATGACCGGTGTTGCTAAATTTGTAAAATCGTTAAATCATCAAGAATATTGAACTGCAATTTAATTATTTCACGCAAAAATTTATTATACAACACTTATAAAGATGAGCTCGTTCTGCTGTGTATAAAAATGGCGAGCATTCGTGAAAGCAGTGAGTTGTGATTTGGACGAGAAGGTCAAAAGTGGGAAGCGAATGGGTGAATCGGTTGGCGAGTGTGATCGACGGGCAGGAGTAAGTCCTATGACCGATAGACAGAGTTCAGTATGCAAGTAAGTCCTGTGATCGACAGGTGGGAGTAAGTCTTGTGATCGAGAGGCGAAATTCATTAACCAAATACGTTGTGAGATCAACGGTGGAGCTTAGCAGTCGAGTTAAGATTTGAAACCGAAAGAGTCGAGATCAGCTCATCATGAAACGAAAGACACAGTCGATGTTTAGATGGCGGTAGAGTCGGAATTGACGACGAAGCACTTCAGTAATCTTTTAAATTAAAAAAATAATACTTATTTCGATCTTCGATCTTCTGTCATTTGAAGATCGGTGCTATCTTATACACGATTGGACGTATTTTACTGATTATCCACTGGTGTTCCATTTAAATTAAAAACATTAAGCTTAACACATTTAATATTGATAAAAATCATCACAAATCAGTTATTATGATGTTCAGCTGTGGAACATGGTAACGTTAATATCGTTAAGTAAGGTTTTAATTTTTCTAGAATAATTTTGCTATTGTCGGCATGATTTCTCATTCCTTGAATTGCCTCGATTTCTTCCACGTTAAATCGTTTGAATATTATCTTTATTTTAGTTACCCCAAAGCGGACATTTTCTGAGTTCATATTTCTTAAAGTACGTTTACATCTGACACTTCTCTCCGGACATAAGTGTCAAGTGTCCGACAGAAATTCGCTTTGACTGTTTACATCTGAGAGAAATTACCAGACACTTATGTCGTGGATAAGTGTCCGACAGTTCTCGCAATGCTGAAATTTGGAAGAAATGTCCGACCCGTTTACATACGGACACATGTGTCGTACATATCTTCCATTCTGCAGTTCAGTTTATGTGGTCAAGATGAATTTTTTTTCATTCTAAGAAATTTCGTAGGGGAAGTGGTGGAGGGGATGACGACATTGAACTAATTTTTTCACATCACACTAGAGTTGCCATCAAAATGTTTTATAAAAAATTTAATAGGTACTGTGTATACTTGTTTATAGTATTTCATAAAAAAGTGCAGTTTGTATGGGAGGTTCTGGAAGGAAAGGGAGGACTCAAAAAACTTTTATATAGTAGATTGAAATCATAATTAAAGTAATATATTACAAATTTCGGATCAATAGCATTTATACTTTTCGAACAAATCCGTTTATTTTCAAATTGCAAAATTGCGTAATTTTGTATGGGGGTAAATAATAAAGTTGCGCCCGACTTCTTGGCAGTTTATTTTTTCATAGCCATCCCCGCACAAAACTTGAATTTACCAGAGCCCTACAAAAATTTCTCAAAATTTTCGATATTTTGGGCTATCACCTCCCTCTCCTTATAGCCATCAAAATAAAAATTTTATCAAATTTAGAAGTCATAGAGCTCGACAATCTCACAAAATTTCAACTTAATACCTGCATTGGATTTTTAGATATAATGGTTTGAAATTTTCAAAAATGCACCAATTTTGAAATGCTTCCCGTTTCCCCCCCACTGCTATTATGCCTAAATATTATATTTTTCTTATATTCCGCTAGTATAGATTAATTTATGTTTCAAGTTTCAATTACATAGTTTAAGAGATAGTCGGGTTATTAATTTTTAAGTTCTTTTCTTTACGTTACAAAAGAACTGCATTGCATCCTACAGTTTTCCCGACACTTATTGCAAAAGTAGACGAGCAGTCAACTTCTGCGATAAGTGTCGAGAGAGCTTGAATTTACAAATAACGCAGTGTCGGACATAAATTCATCTCCGTTTACACTAGTCACGATTTCTCTCAGACATAAATTCGGGCAATAAGTGTCAGATGTAAACGTACCTTTAGATCTAATGTACAAATATCTTTCTGAAGGTCTACGTTTTCAAGATTTGATTCAGAACATAGAACGACCTATTGATCATACTTTACAAAAATGGTTTGTTATTAATTGGTACGAAAGATCTAAAACAATCAACACAAGCACATAATTTAAGAAAAACCAGGGGTCCGGCAATCCGGATATATCAGTTTGCCAAATGCGCAGTTATTTTTTGATTCAAGTAATTTAATTCTAATCTAAAACATTGATCTGATTATTTAAAACAGATTCCATTATTCATTTTGGATACTAGTTTAGTTTATTCATCTCCGATTTATCTTAGGTACATACATATTTGTAATGGCAAGTAAATACTTTTTTGATGTTATTGCTTGAAAATTTTACTAAATACACACTGCGCATAAAATTTTATTGTTTTGAATGTTTAAGAGCGATTGAATTGAAAACTTGCATCGAAAATGAATATTGGAATGTGTTAATTGATCAGATCAATATTTTAAAGCAGTATTAAATTACTTTAATCAAGAAAGGATTACGCATTTGGGTAACTTATGTATCTGGACCGCCGTACCCCTAGTTTTTTGTGGTTTTATGGTTATAACTTCCGTTTTTGAACATTCGCGTTCTGGCCGAAATGGAGCCCGATCTTTGTGACCGGTCGCACCCTTTTTTGTTGAAATTTATTCGAGTTATTGTCGAAATACACACATTGTTTGATAAAGGTCTCAGCAGAGACCGAAACGTCACGAATAATAAAGCGTAAAAGTGTAAAATCCGGAAATCTTTCCTTTCAACCACACTTAAAACCAAAACGATTACCAAATATCCCTATTATTATTTCATAATATGGGGAAAAAATATATCTGAATAGGAGTGGGATATGCATGTGCAAAGAGTGATGAGTAGATGACCATGGGAGCTCGCGACGTTTCTTCGATACGTTTGTTAAAGATTGTCTCATTTCACAATTGAATGATGGAGTTGAATTTTGTGATGCGTATAATATACTCTCCAACGACGAACTTTGGAGTACAACTCGCCAGACTAAAATAGGTATAGAGATTCAACGGCGGAAGTGGCAGTGGATCGGTCATACTTTGAGGAAACCAGAGCGAAACATCGCAAAACAGGCTCTGGATTATAATCCTCAAGGAAGACGTCGAGTTGGTCGACCATGTAACATATGGAAGCGAGCAGTTGAGCAGGAGGCCAGAGGAATAAACAAGTCCTGGCAACAGCTTAAGGCCGATGCTCAGGACCGCGCCTTGTGGAAGAGAGTTGTTTCTGTCCTATGCCCCTATAGGGGGTCTTAACAGAAATTTGATTGATTGATTGATAATATACACTGATAGGTGTATACATAAATATCTCCAAGTAAAATAATACAGGGCATACGACGTATACAACAGCGTATACAGCTCTAAAACCAGAGACCATATGCTTTTTCTAGAAATGAGCAGAGGGTATACGACTTATACCCCGTATCTCCTAGGACGACGGCCCTGGCCATAATCTTCCCGGCTGATGTTTGTGTTTTCGGCCGCTTCGGACGGCTTTCACCGGCTTCTCGCCACTCAGCTGACTGCCGATTTGACTCTAGAGTGTAGTGATGGATCCATGTTTCAACCATTGTCACATACCGCATGAAAAAGTTCTTTTTATTGCACTGAAACAGCTCTAAGCAGCGCTGTAAATCATCGACACGTTGCTGTTTATGATCGACTGTGAGCAAACGCACTTTAAACAAAGCTTTTTCATGGACAAATGCTTATGCACAATGGGTAACACACTGCGTTTTCATATCTTCAAAATGTCAGCTATTCCAGATTGTACTAGGTGTCCCACCGAAACTAGTTCGGTTAATAAAAGCCACGGTGGAAAACAATGAGTGCCAAGTAAAAATCCAAAACGAGTTAATTCAAAGCTTTCCAGTGGAGTCAGGTCTGAAACAAGGAGATGGTCTCGCCCCCATGCTCTTCAACTTGGTGCTCGAGTATGTCGTCAGGAAAGCAACTTCAGTAGACACCAGAGGTACGCTACTCGTAAAATCCGCTGTGTGTTAAGGAGATATTCTAGTTGGAGTCGCCAGCCGGTGAAGTAGGGCTCAGGGTCAATGAAGCGTAAACTAAACACCTGACCCCGACACGAACGACTGTCCCAGAGAGGCAGAATATTACTATGGGCAACTTTGAGCAGGTGGATGTATTCGTATACCTGGGAGCTCTTCTCACAAAGGACGGCAATGAACGACATGAATTTCAAAGAAGAATCACGGCAGCTAATAAAGCATTTCATGAGGTCCTCTCCATAATGAAATCAAGGAAGGTCCATCGAAACAATAAACTGCGCATCTACAAGATATTAATCGTGCATGGCCTGGCTGAGCAGCACTTCCATTCTTACGAAGAAGCCGACAATATGGTGGATTCGGTGGATTGACTCAAAAGAAGACCAGTTTTTTCGACGCGGAATCCGTGTGTTGCCAGAAAGATGGGAAAAAAGTTGTGGTTAGCGATGGGCATTTCTTTGAATAATAAATATTTAACCATTTTTGAACAAAAAAGGCTCGAATTTAAAAAAAAAAACGGCGTTTTTCTATTTGTACTCCCAATCATAATTTATCGTTTTTGTGTAAAAGAAAACAAATTATATTTTTGTCTCTGGGGCTCTTGCTCTGATAGGTTCGTGCTTGAAAGATATTTTTTAGCCGAAGAAACGTGAACAATTAATCACACACAAATACTCAAGCTTCAGATTTCGGTTCGTATGCGAAGAGATACTCACGTCTAGGCGCATCTCAACATTAGTTATTATTTATCAATAAAACAGTTTTCACGCAAGATCTCTTAAGAAAAACCTTTACAAAAAAACTACTAAATACATTCAAACGCATTTAATAAGACTATCAAACTTCTTCTTACCAAAATCTATTTTTATCTAAAAAAAACCATTAAATCTAAAGATAGCAATAAACAAATCATAAGTCTATTTCCTAAAGATTATCGAATCTTCAAGGTGCCTGTCGAAAAATCATTATTCTCAATCAATTCATCAAATTTTATCGAAAGCATCGATTGGCGGACACAAACTATGTACAAGTTTAAAAATCTCATCATAATTTCCAAGATGAAAATTAGCGGAAAAAATTGCAAAAAAAAAAAAATTTACTATGTTTTGGCGAAAAGCCAATAAAAGCGCAATATTTTGCATACTGAAACGAAAAATTCTACGCATTCGCGTCAAGTCTACAGCGCATAGACATTAAGTATTATTTCTTTGGCTCCAATTTCGAAAAATCTACATGAACTTCCAGTTGAACGTGTCCAGTTCGTGATATTCTCGAGGAAAATTTTAACGTCACAAAATGTTTTTCTCGACGATACAAGTTAAGAAAAAAAAAACACTTCAAAATGAAAATGAAATAAATCAACAGCAGAGTTTTTCGGTATTCTGGGGAAACCTACCCAGAAAACATGAGATTAATCTTAGAGCTCTCTATATAAATTTATGCGTGAAAGATGCTAAATTTAAGCCAAAACTAAGAATAACGCACGATATTCTGCTGATGCGATGGACAATTTTATTATTTGTTTTCATATATGATAGACTAAGAGAAAATTTAAAAGTGTTTGTTGAGCACGTTGACAAGTTTTCTAGAAAATAAATCTCTCAAGAAAATACGAAAGAGATCGAGCTCTAAAATATTTATCTGATAGATTGTGGGGGGTAATAAATAGTAAAATGGTCTGAACATGAACAGATATTTTACAAAAAGATGAATGTCATTCATCTCGAAATATCTATGATAGATTGATAAAATGGTGGGAGTTGATGTAGTTAAATTTTCAGGAAGGTGATGGACGAAGAAATTTATTATTGTAAAGGTGCCTTGGATTGTTATTTTGCGATGATGCAATGGGGAAATAAAATTGGAATCAACGCTAGAGGTGCTTAGACGTGAGAATATTTGGCACTCGAAAGCCCAATTCAGCTTCAGATTCGTTGTTGCGAACTATATTTAAAAAAAAACATAATAGGTCTACGACTGGGCGTCACGCCCAATCGTGCGATACTCTAGATGAAAGAGAAATTTTTGGATTCTAAGAAATTTTGTAGGGTAAGTGATAGAGGGGTGACAACATTGAACTAATTTTTTCACATCACACTAGAGTTGCTATCAAAATGTTTTCTACAAAATTTAAGATTCGAAAATTGAATAGGTACTGAGAAAATTACTGTATTGGATTTAGTGAAATTGTGTGGAGGTGGTAGAAAAAGGGACGAGTTATGCTTTTGAGATATTTTAAATTGCAGATCAGTAGCATTTAGACTTTTCAGAAAAATCGAATTTTTCTAAAATTTTGAAATTGTGTCAATTTGTATGGGAGGGGGTAGAAGGAGTGAAGCTAATTGTCTAATTTTTTTTGGTCTTAGTAATAGTTCTAAATAAATATTTAGTGCACAATTTCAGCTCGATAAATTTTATACGTACTGAGTAAATTTGTTTATAGTACTTCATGAAAAAATTCAGTTTTTATGGGAGGTGGTGGAAGGAAAGGGAGAACTCAAATAATTTGTATACAATAGATTGAAATTATCATAAAAGTACTACATTCCAAATTTCTGATCAATAGGATTTATAGTTTTCAAGCAAATCCGTTTATTGTCAAATTATGTCATTTTGTATGGGAGGAGGTAGAAGGGGTTGAGCGATATGGCCCGTTCACGAACTTGACCTTATTTTTTTGGCAAAAACCACGTGTACAAAATTTGAAGTTTCTAAATCAATGCGTTCTCAAGCTAGAGAGTACGCGGACGGACGGACAGAAGGACATCCGGTTTTGCGTTTTTTGAGTGATTATATGAACTTCTGTATCATTAATTTTTCTCTCAGAGCCGTAGTTCTTAGCGTTACAAACTTTGTGGCAAACTCATAATATTCTCAGATTTTATCTGGAGTATAAAAATTCAACACTGCATTCCACATTCCCCCATAGTAGATACAATTTAAGTACTTTTATCTAAAATAGCTAGACACACACATTTCCGACAGATGTAAACATAGTTCCACCTGGTTAACTGATTCGAATCAAATAGCGAACCCCATTTTAATCTGGCTATGCACTCGCATAAATTCTTGTTTTAACCCATAAAATTTGCACATGTTAAATATATGCGCGCGATCGTTATACTCCATTTCGCTGATAACGAGGCAAAGTACAAGATATTCCCACATGATCGGCAGCATAGTTTTTACCTTATATTTTTGCAATAACAATCGGTAATAAATAATAATTCCCAAGGCATTAAAAGACACTTAAATAAAACGATGTACATAGCTAATGTCGAAGAGCATTGCGTCGTGGTAACTTCTACTATTTCATTGAAATTCAAATTAGTTTCAAGAGCCCATCCCAAAAAATGTCATTTGGCTGCAAGAATATTGCTGCACCTTGTTTGAAACTCATACATTTTTTTAAGTTAATCAGAATTGCTTAATGAGAAGCGAACATAGATCGGATTTGTGAGTGATTATCTTTAAATGAAGGAATATGGTTGGTAAGGATGGTGGTGCGAATTGACTATGTTCGTCTATACCAAAATCAAGAGGGAGGATGAAGGGATATATAAACGGCAGTTAATTCACGTTAAAGATGAAAGAAGGTAAAAATTGCTCGGCATATTTCTACCTGTAGAGCAGTGCACGGTTACATGATGGTAAAGGTAAAGTATGCCGAGTATTTTTGTTCGTTTGAAATGTTTGTTTGCTTTTTACTGCCATTTGCTGCTTCTGATGCTGTTAAGTTGTGCGCGGAGCTCTGTACGTTTGGATACCGCAAATGATATGATTCTAAGATCGCATATACATCAAGAGAACCCCGAGGTCGACGCGAGAGTGGTGCATTGACGTGTCGAATTCGCTATCACTATAGCTTAGCGTTGAGATACAGACGCATGTATAGTCGGCAACTTATAGCGAAAAAATTCCAAACAAATACAACGAACAGAGAACAGCTAAATGGCATTTAAGTTAAACCTTTTGCTAACCAGACCCGCCATTCCAAACGACATTCTGTAAATTTTGATTTGCAGAATAACATGGAGTCGATCTTAAGATCTTACCCTCGAAACTCGACTCTTTTAAAGTAACGACATTCTTTTCATACAACATATGTATATATTATGCATACCGCAAAGTCCGGCTATTTAAGATACAACTCAAGCTAGTTAAGTTTTTAATGTCAATTGACCAGTTTTGATTAACTACATCATAAAAATTCTACGATAAGTGTATCCTATATATGAACATATGAACTTCCGGGCCTGGCAGAGTCTTAAGATACTCGTACCTTCATAGCTCCTCAACGGTTTTCTCGTGGCAACTGATAATGAACTCGATGCAGGACAAATTACATTACGACTTATAGGAATTAATATTCAATATCTTCTTTTTTATCATTTTGTCTTCTACTTCTACAATGGCACTACAGCCCAAATCGGACCTACTAACATTCAAGTTCCCTTAACACTTTTCATTACTTATTGCGGATGGGTTGTTAGCTTTTCGCACAACCTTCTATCTACGGATTTTTTATTTTCGTAGATTGAGGTGACCAAGGTATATCACAGCAGGTAATGTTCTGGAATTATACCTAGTCTAGCCATAAATACTGTTACAAACTTTTTGAAGCACTGTTCAATAAAAGAGGTGTTATATGTTAAGAAATCATTGTTTATTTATTAAATGCATTGTCATCAACGGAAATTGCAACAAGTTATTCGAAGTGATTGCCTTTTGCCTTTACACAAGCCTTTAATCGAGCTGGCCACTTATCTATGGAAGCACGCACGACTTCAATCGGAAAGTTGGCGACTGCATGTGTTAGAGACTTCTTTAAGGATTCGATATTAGGATGTCTTTTAGAGCACGTCATTTGCTCTAAGACAGACCATAATTCGTAATCCAGCGGATTCAGGTCTGGGCTAGAGGAAGGCCAATCTTCAGCTTAAAATAAAATCTGGAACATTTTCTTCAAGCCATTTTTGGGTTGACTTCGCCTTATGACCTGGTGCATAATCTTGCTGGAAACTCCAAGGCTGATTTTTGAATAATGACGTGTTGAGAGGTTTCACTACACTTTCAAGGACACTTCTTGATAAATTTTGGCAGACGTTTTGACGCCCTTCTCACAAAAATGCAACTTTGTCACCCCGTTGTAGCTAACACCACACCAAACCATTACTGAGGCTGGATGATGACCTCTTTGAACCTTTTGGGCAACTTGAGAAGCTTCTCTGGCACTGCGAGCATAAACCCTATCGATTTGTTTATTAAATGTTTCTTCGACAATAAAAATTTTTTCGTCCGTAAACAAAATTTTACGGTGTTCTTGGTTTGCGTACCGGCAAAGTAATCGTTTTGATTTTTCCACTCTATTTTTTTTTAACGAATCTGTTAGTAAATGCCCGGTAGATCTACGATAAGCACCCAACCCCAAGTCACTTTTGATGATACGTGAAATTGTTCTTTGGGGTATTTTCATCTCACGCGATAAAATTTTTTGTTTCCGAAGAGGATTACGGCGAATTCTCTCGCGCACGGCTTTAACCGCTTGAGGTGTTCGAGTAGTTCGCGGACGGCCACTTCTTTCACGGTCACTTACTCCAGACGTATCATTAAATCTTTCAATAGCCCGATATACAAACATCCGGCTTATACCAAGGGTATGCAGAGTCTTAAAAATATCACTTGGTTGCATTCCTACTTTATGAAGTCCAATCACAGCAATTCTATTTTCTTTGTCACCCCAATCCATGTTCACTACACTAAAAATTAAACTCAAATGATGACAAATGCATCAAGCACAAGCGTACTATAGCGATTAGCTCAATTTTTAAGAAATGCAATATAACGGTTCCTTTCTGCAGGGTTGCTAAACCTTGTAACAATATTTATGGCTAGACTAGGTATATTGCGTCGACCGGGATTTGAGCTCACGACCTTCGCATTATAAGACCAACAGGCTACCCACTAGGCTACACCCTAACTTTATCGTTTTGTGCCTTCCCTTTTTCAAATTTATTATTTTTTTGAATTAAATCTTAACAAAACACAAACGAGAATTAGTTCTTGCGACCATGCGATCGATATGAGCGACAAAGCTTAATTTATGGTTCAGTAATACATCTAGATCATTGGCTTCCTGGGATCGATGTAGTTCTGTACTATCCAGAAAATAGCAATTCAGAATGGGTGAGAGACAACGATAAATAGACATTTATTTACATTTAGAAAAACTTAACTCTAAAAGATTAAATCTACACCCATCAACAATTGAATTAATCTCACTTTAAAATTTTTGGCAAACTTCTAGATTTTTAACTTGGATGAAAATCTTTAAATCGTCGGCATAGCCCAAACAAGAACAATAGTGGAAAATAGAGAAGACATCATTTATGAACAAAAGTCGCCCTAAGTGGCTACCTTGAGGAACCCCCGAGTGGACACTAATGCTTCTAGATATAAAAGAATCAATCTTGACATATTAAGCTCTATTGCTCAGGTAAGAAGTCAGCCAATCATGCATTTTGGAATGAAAGCTAAGAGTATATAACTTAGACAAAAGGAGATTGACATGCACTCTATCAGATTTAAAATTTAAGAAATATTATTTACGGAATTTAAGATCAAGATGCCTAGTATTGATTTGTACCGTTGTGCTAATTGGCGAAGAAGCTAAAAAGTTACCATGCAACAATGTATCAACTCTAAGTATGCCAATTCAATGTCCCTGAAAAAAAAACGTAATGAAGCGCCTTGTTCTAAGTGGAACAAATCAACCATCAACTCAATCCACACAAGATCACCACCAATCTTTATCATTTTATTTTGATTAAATCTCTTTTGTCTTAAGCATTAAACTTGAGATCGGGGTAGGGTCCAATCATACGACTGATCTTATTGTTCTCTTGATGGTTAGAGGACAGACAGAAAACAATTTTTTTTTGTAGGTTATTTTATATTTTTTAGATGCGTGCACCGCTCGTCTTGTTGGGGTTATTTATGTATCATTTCGTAATGTGAGTTGTGATGATTTTTTTTTATAATAACAAAATCAGAAAACTGGTTTATATTGAGTATTTAGACTGAAGTGCAGACTCTCTAAGAACTATATAAGCGATGGCATAACACGGCAATAAGCTCCAAGAAAACCTGAACAGGCCCTAAAAGGAGATCAAAAGAAAAATAAAATCATCATCACCATCACCGTGCCACATAGAAGAACATAACCATTAACTGTAGAACAACTTATACACAATTCAAATACAGTAGTTGAAGAGTTTAATGATTTTATGGCGGCTCTAATTAAATTAATTTTCAGAAGTAAACAAAGATTTATCGTCTTTATAATATGCCGTCGTAATTACGGAAGCAGCGAGAAGCTCGGGGCGACGAGGTAGTTATGAAAAGGCTTGGAAAATTTCCGAAGAGAACTTCGTTGAAATTCGTTTGAAGTCAAATAAAGTCTATGGCCTAAATTGTATTGTTGAAGAAATTAATTAGAGAGATATTGATTTTTTTAAATATGGCTAAGTCATTGAATGCTCTTCATCTTATTGTTTAATACAGTTTTTCAAATTATCTTCTGTCATAAAAGATATAACAAGAAGTTGAGGCCATAAAATAATTAATATTTCCATCAATTTATGCACTTTATATCCTTGTCGCTTTTCGTTGTTATTTTTTGTTCTCGGGTTCTTGGACTATAATGCTAATAAATAATGCTCGCACAGAATCGCCAAGAGTACAGAAATATTTAGTGTCGATTAAAAACCACGATTCCGATTGATCGGCTGTCTGTCCGTCTTTCTACAACATCTACACATCTACAACATATCAACTTGAGAATTAGGTGAAAGTATAATTTCATTAATGTGGAAAAATTTTGTTTTCATCCCTACACTCCTTCTACCCTCTCCAAATGCATAATTTTGTTAAATACTTTATATCGACTTCCATTTGAACTAGTAATAAACTGCCAACAAGTCGGGCGGAACTTTATTATTTTTGGGACAAAATGCACATGCGTGGAAAGTCAATATGCAGGTTAGAGAGGTTATGGAAGACTAAGTGAAAGGGCTTCTTGGGCAGGGCAGTTCTCAATTTAACACTTTGCGGAAACGTTCAAAAGCTCCATATTTCATTCGATTATTTATGCAAGTTTGAGTTTTCATGAAGGGAGGGGTGAGGGGTGATAGTAAGAGTGGGTGGATGTTAATAGTTTTTTAATTGATTGCTTGAATTACGTCGAATATTCTCTGTATAGAATGTCAGTTTCATAGACGAAGTTGCATAGAATTTTCATTGGGTTCGGTTGTATTTTAAATTCACGAAACCAAACATTTGTTTGGGAGGGGGTAGAGGAGGTAGGGGAATCGTAAAATTTGTGATGCAATTTTATTTCCTTTCTCTTAGGTGCTTGTACAAAATTTCAAGTTTGTAGCTTTTAATTTGTTGTTTATTAGTTGATTTAATGAAATTGGTCGAAATCATACTTTTGTGTGGGAGGGGGTAGAAGGGCAAGCGCGATTGCAAAACTTTTAACGTAATTTTATTTCAATTATTTTTGTAAGTTTTTGTGCAAAATTTTAAATTGATAGCTTTTAATAGTTTGGTGATAATTGATTTCTTAAAAATGGTCGAAAAAATTATTTTGTATGAGAGGGGACAGAAGTTTTGAAGATATTCGACCAGTTAATATTTCAAACTTTAAAAAATTTTTTTAAATGCATGCAAGTTTTTGCCTAAAAATTTCATTCAAAAATATTCAGTTTATGTTTTCTTCATTGCACATGAAACACCTTGTGTACGTTAGAGCCCCACTTCGGTGCATAACAATTTTGGAACAAATTATTATTTTTTTTCTATGTTCATCAAATAGATGACTCCACGGACCTGAGCTAACTATCCCCCTCTGGGATGGGGGCTGTAGAATTCACCCACAGCCAGTCCTGCTTGCCCTAAAAATGGCAAATGGACACTCACTGGATCATGGGCTTATCACCCGTGATCTTAAGACCTAAATGATACGAGAAACGGATACATCGCCTCGGATACGGACTGATTCTACGGTAACGACTTTTGGCATTCGAAAACGGACTATGATTGGCTTCTGGAACGTTCGAACATTGAATGACGGGGGAAGAGCTGGGGTTACTCGGTCCTTGCACCGCCAATCAGTGATCGACCGTGAAATGGAGCACTATAACATCCAAATCTTGGGCTTGAGCGAGGTCAGGTGGACAGGATCAGGAGAAGAACGAACCCCTAGCGGAAACAATATTCTGTACATTGGCCCTGAAAGTGAAGCCAGAAATGGCGTGGCGTTCGTCCTTACGCCGAGAGCGAGAAACAGTCTCATTAGCTGGGAACCAATCTCGGATAGGATTATCGTCGTCAGGCTCAGGACCAGTGTCAGAAACGTCACAATTCTGCAGTGCTACGCACCAACTAATACCGCAACATCTGGTGACAAAGAGGAGTTTTATAGTCAACTGAGTGCCACCTTCGAACGTGTTCCAAGAGGTGATATTATTATCATCTCGGGTGATATGAACGCCCAGGTTGGATCAGACAACACTGGACTAGAACACGTCATGGGGAGGCATGGTGACCCTTGGGTCGACCCTTCACGACCTTGGATTAAGAGACCCGAAAACGGCGAATTATTTGTGGAGTTCTGTAGTACTCGGCAAATGGTCATCGGAGGGACCCTTTTTCCACACAAGAGTCATCATAAAACATCTTGGGTTTCCCCTGATGGTGTTACTCAGAACCAGATCGACCATTTGGCTATAAGTCGCCGATGGAGAAGATGTCTCCTCGATGTGCGAGCGAAACGTGGAGCTGACGTGGGGAGCGATCACCACTTGATGGTTGCCTGCTTGAGATTGTGTACAGCAGCTATCCGACGACCACAAATTCTTCAAATGAAGCGCAAGCTTAATGTGGATAAACTCAGAGATCCCAACAAAAAACTCGAATACACCACCATTCTACGCGAAAAGTCATCCACATTGGGTGAACATGAAATGCGCACACTGGACGCCAATTGGGAGGCAACCAGAAACACTTTTCTAACTAGTGCTGAAGAATCTGTGGGATATGCGCAAAGCGGTGAGAAACCCTGGATGTCGCAAGACACATGGGACAAGGTTGACAATCGGAAAAAAGCCAAATTGGCAATCATCTCTCAACCCGATGTCAACCAACGAACGCCCGACTTGAGGCAGAACTACCGCGATGCTCATATACAGCTTAAAAAGGCTGTTAGACGCGACAAGAGAAAGGCCATTGAAGATCTGGCAAACAAGGCAGAATCTGCGGCTTACCTTGGGGATATGGGTTCACTATTTAAAATCATGAAACAGTTGACGAACAGGAATTTCACCGCCAACCACCTGGTGAGAGATGTCAACGGAACTCTCCTTAATATGAGTGAACACCAGTTGCGACGATGGAAGGAATACTTCTCTGATATTTTAAACATCTTGTCAGATGAAGATATTCCGGAAACAGAACAACTTCCAAACATCCAACCGCAACAATCCTCTATTAGGGACGATCCCCCAGATAAGGAAGAGATAGTTTCCGCCATTTGGTCAATGGCGGGAAGGAAAGCTCCAGGTATAGACGGACTACCAACCGAACTCCTCAAAGCGGACCCGGAAATAACAGCCGATATACTCCTCCCACTCTTCACTAAGGTGTGGAATGATGGAAGATATCCGACTGAATGGAAGGAGGGCGTCATTGTGAAAATTCCGAAGAAGGGCGACCTTCGGGATTGTGGCAATTGGCGTGGTATATGTCTACTTACTGCCGTATCAAAAATTATGGCTAAGGTAATTCTCAATAGGATTAGTGATGTCGTCGAGAGCACTCTCGAAGTTTATCAGGCTGGATTCCGTAAAGGGTCGTCTTGTACCGACCACACAAATACCCTACGGATAATATTAGAGCAGTCAGCCGAAATGGGTTCGCCACTACATCTCATGTTTGTGGACTTCGAGAAGGCTTTCGACAGCGTTAAGCGAGATTACATATGGAATGCTTTGCGTAGGAGAGGTATTCCAAATAAGGTCATAGCTATGATTAAAGAATCCTACGAAGATGCAAGGTGTCGCGTCTTGCATAGAGGAGAGCTGTCCGAGAGCTTTCCTGTGCGAACGGGTGTCAGACAAGGCTGCATATTATCACCAGCCCTGTTTCTGGTGGTAATAAATGACATCTTGAAAGCTGCACTGGAAGGTGGGGAAGGTAAAGGTCTTCAATGGAGACTATTTAACATCTTAAGTCACCTTGATTATGCTGATGACGTGTGTTTGCTTGCACATACCCGTTCGGACTTAGAGTCAAATGTTCGCTCGTTGCATTCTAAATGCAAAGAGGCGGGACTGAAAATAAATGTGCGTAAAACCAAGTACATGCACATAGGTTCGAACGCAAGCACACCGATTGTTCTTAATGGACAGGATGTAGAAGAGGTGCAAGATTTTTGCTATCTCGGAAGCATTGTCAGCATGGACGGCGGAGCCGAAAAGGATGTTGAGGCTCGGCTAAATAAAGCTCGTCAGGCCTTCGGTATCCTTTCCCCTTTCTGGAGGTTAAGAGAGATCTCCCTTCGCACGAAGCTGCGAGTTTTTGACGCATGCGTCAAATCCGTGTTGTTATATGGTTGTACTACGTGGAAAGTGACCGTTCGACTTACCAAGAAACTACAGACTTTCGTAAACCAATGCCTCCGACGCATTTTAGGAATATTCTGGCCAGAAGTGATCTCCAACGACGAACTTTGGAGTACAACTCGCCAGACTAAAATAGAGCAAAACATCGCAAAACAGGCTCTGGATTATAACCCTCAAGGAAGACGTCGGGTTGGTCGACCATGTAACACATGGAAGCGAGCAGTTGAGCAGGAGGCCAGAGGAATAAACAAGTCCTGGCAACAGCTTAAAGCCGATGCTCAGGATCGCGCCTTGTGGAAGAGAGTTGTTTCTGTCCTATGCCCCTATAGGGGGTCTTAACAGGAATTTGATTGATTGATCAAATAGATGTGTCGACGTGCAAAATTTAAACTTTGGATCTTTTACCAGAGCCATAAAAAAATCATTCAAAATTTTCAACATTTTTGCTTTCCACCTCCCTTCCCTTACACCCCCCAACTTAATTTTTTTACCAAAATTAAAGACTATATAGTTCTAAAATCTGACAAATTTTTGATTTGATATCTGTACTCAATTTTGAGATATACCGATTTGTAATTTTGGAAATTGCGCCATTTTTGAAATGCTCCCCATTTCCCCTCACTATTATTATGGTCACATGTTATATTTTTTTCATATTTCGCTAGTAAAGCTAAGTATACGTTTCAAGTTTCAATTACAAAGCTTAAGAGACAGTCGAGATATTCATTTTTAAGTGTTTTTCTTTGAACCCCTCCTGACCATCCCTTACAATAATTAGCTTCTATCTAAACTGATTCTAGTAGATCTACATATATGCTATCTTAATGGTCTCAAAATATCAATTTTTTATGGTAAGTAATTTGGAAGATATAATCATTTGAAAACAAAATTCGGCCGACAATTGGTTTTTAGCTCCCCCTTTTTGCACCCCAATGGATAAAAAAATTAAATTATTTTTAAAAGTTGTCCCACAAACTCCTCTATATGTATGTTGATTTTTAGCTTCCTAGCTGTAACCATGGTTGAGATATTTGAATTCGTATTTTTCGGTTTAAGCGCTCCCCCCGCCTCCCCCTAAACCCGTACACCCCCCAAAATGGGTATCTGTCTGAGATCCACAACTATCTACAATCCCCCCAAAATGTAACTTTCTATCTTGAAGGGTTTGGGAGTTAATGTGCGCTGAGCGTACACGTCGGCGTACGGCGTACAGACAGACGGATTTTTTTTTTTTTTTTGCATTTTTAGGCTATTTTAGTCATGAAACGCGAAAAAAACAAAATTTTAGGATAGCAAATTTTTTTTTTTTTTCCAAGTCGATTACAATACTTTTAAAATTATAAAGTAAAAGTAGAAACATAAAATTTTGCCAGAATTTCTCCCTTAATAATTGCAATTAATGCTAAAAAAATATCAACTTTGTTTCACTCCTTCCATCCCCTCCCATACAAATTTCTATTTTAAAAATTCAAGAAAAGCATTTTCCTTCGATCATTTGAGAGCTTTTTACAGTAAAATTTGAACAAAGCAGCATAATATCATAGATGACATTACATCCGTCGCAAAGGAGGTGATAAGATAACAACCCCGGCGCAAAAGAAATGATTCGTTCGACAACGAATGCCTAGATGCCTTAGAGCGAAAAAATCAAACTTACAAAATATTAACGGAACGGCCGACACGCGCCAAACAGGACAAATATAATGATTTTAGACGATTTGCAAACAAAATATGCAGAAAAAAAACGGAAGTACAATAACGACGAAATTAAAAACGTGGACAAACATTTTAAATTGCACAACACAAGAGCCACGTATTCCTTTGTTAAAAGGAGGAAAGAATGATACCAACCGAAAACGACCCTCTGCAAGGATGCAAAAGGGAACATTACAAGTAATGCGGAAGCTAAGATGGGTGCAATACTTTAAACATCTTCTCAATCGGAGCCCATCATCCGCACGAACAGCAGCAACAGACATACGAGGGGAGGTCAAAAATTTCGCGGAATGAAGGGGAAGGACGAGGGAGGGGGGAAATATTTTTACCTGTAGGTATTCTTACACTCAAAACAGGTAGAAATACAAAGTTTCTGTCAAATCGAATCACATTTTAGTTATCGCCAAATCAACAAGTCAATCAGAAATAAAACGCTAACTATGGAAAAAATTGAGTTTCGCGCTTTCAAGCAAGGAAAAACGCCACAAATGATTTTAGAAGAAATGTCATCTGTTTACGGGGACTCTTGCCCTGTTAAACGATTATTTATAAGAGGCATAGTTTATTCAGGCAAGGCAGAGAGGCAATTGAATATGGTAAACAAAAATCGTCGAAAAAGTGGAGAAACTTGTTCTGGAAGATGCTCGTTTAAAGAAGAAACAAATCGCAAAAATGGTTGGAGTATCAGATACAACCTTTTTGAATATCCTCCACGATCGTCTTGGCATGTCTAAAGTCAGCACAAGATGGATACCGAGAATGCTCTCAGCGGTTCAGAAAAAGCAGCGCGGCGAGTGTTCATGCAAGTTTTTGGATTTCTGCAGTGAGAACACGAATGAAATTATGACCCGGATTGTTACTAGAGACGAAACTTGGCTTCATCGTTATGAGCCTGAATCAAAGCAGAAGTCAGAGCAGTAAAGGCGATTCACCCCCCAAAAAGTTCAAGGTCTCACAATTTTTATTAAATTAACAAAAATATGATTAAATGAACACAAATTTGATTAAATGCACTCATATTCAATTAAATGCACACAAATTTGATTAAATGCACACAATTTGGATTAAGTGAATACAAATTTGATTAAATGAACACAAATTTTGACTAACTCAACACAAATTTGATTAAATGAACACAAATTTTGATTAACTCAACACAAATTTGATTAAATGCACTAAATTTTGATTAAATGCACTCAAATTTGAATAAATAAACACAATTTTGATTAAATGAACACAAATTTGATTAATTGCACACAATTTTGATTAAGTGAACACAATTTTGATTAAGTGAATACAATTTTGATTAAATGAACACAAATTTGATTAAATTCACACAATTTTGATTAAGTGAACACAAATTTGATTAAACGAACACAAATTTTGATTAACTGAACACAAATTTGATTAATGCACTCAATTTTGTTTATTCCTCTGGCCTCCTGCTCAACAATAAACAAGTCCTGGCAACAGCTTAAAGCCGATGCTCAGGATCGCGCCTTGTGGAAGAGAGTTGTTTCTGTTCTATGCCCCTATAGGGGGTCTTAACAGGAAAAGTTTGATTTGACTCAATTTTGATCAAATGCATTCAATTTTGATTAAATGCACTCAAATTTGAATAAATGAATACCAATTTGATTAAATGCACTCAAATTCGATTAAATGCACATAAATTTGGTTAAATGAACACAAATTTCATTAAAAGAACACACATTTTGATTAAGTGAACACAAATTTGATTAAATGAACACAAATTTGATTAAAAGAACACAAATATCACAGGGGGTACTATGTCAATCTTCTACAATAATTAAAGAATGCATCATAGAAAATATAAGAGGAAAGTGAGAGGTGTGCTGTTTTTGTACGACAACGCACCTGTTCACAAGAGCCACGTTGCAATGGCTGACCTACAGAAATGCGGCTAGGGAATATTGAACCACCCCCCTTATAGTTTAGATCTGGCCCCTTCCGATTACTATTTGTTCTCAAAACTGAAGAAATAATGTCGGGGATGAAAATTTTCCAACGATGAAGATGTGAAGTCGGCAATTTCAGCCTATTTTTTTTAGAAGGAGTTAATAAACTTTTTGAGAGATGTTACAAATGTATTAGGCTTAAGGGAGAATGTATTGAAAATTTTTGACGTCCCCTTGTAATAGCAGGTATAACCGATATAACAGATGATGAAGGATCCTCTATGAGTCCCTCACACTCAAAAAAGTAAAAATAGCTCTGAGGAACACCCCAAACAACAAAGCGCTGCGCACTGATCAAACTCCAGCTGAGCTTCTCAAAGCCGGCGATGTCAAGTTTCGTTACTTTTCGGTACCAGTAACTACTCGTTACTTAAAGGAAAGTATTCGTTAGGTGCTCGCTAGGTGCTCGCTAGGTACTCGTTTATTTAAAATGACGGCCATATCATGTTGCAGAGATGGATAAGCCAGTTTTGCAAATCATAAATTCAAATAAAAGAAATCGCTTCTAGTGCCCCATGCAGTAACTATTTGCAACAAGAAATCGAGCGCCCAAACTCTACTCGACGACATTCTATAAGGTAGAGTAAGAGTATTCCCCCTCGTTTTTGATTTGGAATGACAGTACGGCGTTACGCGAAAGTGTAGATTACCCCTTTATGATGTAACGAAAAAAAGCAACTAAACGTTACTTTCGGTATAGGTACTTGTTTTGTATGAGGAACGAATACTCGAGTAACGAAACAGTAATGAAATATTTTGACAGTTCAGTTACTTTTAAGTAACGAATATAAATCTGCGACGGTAATTGTTACTTCGGATTTCAGTAGGTAGCGAGTACACGTGTAACGAATAGCTCTTTTTTTGACATCACTACTACATAGTGCATCTCCTACACAGATTAGTCACAGACATGTGTGCGCAAGAGCATCATATGTCAAATTTATAAAAAAGGTGAAAAACTCTGCTGCGAAAACTACTGAGGAATATCTTTGTTGTATGCGTTTTAGAAGATCTTGAAAGAAATTCTGGAAAAGAGAATTGGGCCCTATGAATACCGCGGCGAGTTCAGAGCTGGACGATCAACCACGGACCAGATATTCTCAGTTAAACAGGTGCTGGAAAAGTGCTGGGAATATAATATTGAAGTGCACCAGATATTTTTTGACTTCGAACAAGCATATGACAGTATCGACAGGCGCGTACTGTATAAAATCATGATGGAATTTGGAGTCCCACCGAAACTGGTTCGGCTTACAAGAACGAAAATGACCGAGCCTGTGTCACAAGTCAAAGTAGAAAATGATCTGACTTCCAGCTCTAAAACGAACAACGGCCTGAAGGATGAGGTCACTAAACCGAGATGGATGAAGGGAAAGTATTCAGGAGGCCAAGGCCCGATTTGGGATGTAGCGCCATCGTAAGTAAGTAAATAATCACAAATTTTATATCAATTCATACCATCTCTATTTCCAAACTATTCACTTTTTAGAAAAAGGAATTCATTCCCAGATCAAATTTGTATTTTATGGTTCCTCTCAAAACAGCAAAAAAAATTTAAAAACAATGCTACGGCAGCATTTGCAGGACATGTCCTCTTCACGTTGTCCTTAAGAAATGAGCTTCATCGCTTCGTAATCTTTACAATCATACTCTTCAGGTATATTTAAATAAAGCTCAAGGGGAGCACGTGACAGCACTGCGACCTTCTCGGCCTAATCTTAGATCTTTAAGGGAGCCATGTTGGCTTGTTGCTCGGTAGAAAGAGAACCTTTTCCAAGAAGATTATGTCTTTTCCTTGCTACTGCTTCACAGTGACATAGGATGTCTTCTGTCGTTTCTGAGTCTTTGAGACAGAGGTGGCAGATGCCGGTTTCGGCTAAGCCC
This sequence comes from Chorisops tibialis, assembly GCA_963669355.1. Lineage (NCBI taxonomy): Eukaryota > Metazoa > Arthropoda > Insecta > Diptera > Stratiomyidae > Chorisops > Chorisops tibialis. The sequence continues at coordinate 37,414,471 of OY770264.1, read as the reverse complement.
ATATTTTTGAGGTGGTGATTTACTCCACTGTGCTCCATCAATAGGCCAATTAGAGTACAATATCACTCTGGTTGAATTTTAGAATATCCCCTCTTTGTTTTCTTGTGAAGATTTTATGTTCTTGTTCAACCCACTTTCTAAGTATAGGGTTGGAGTGCCCTTTTGGTTTTCCGCAGCCTCTTCATTTCCCCAACTCCCACATGTCCTGGTACCCACATAAAGGTTACATCGTTCCTTTTTTCCCAGGATGATTAGGTATTGAAGGCAGCCTCAAACTATCCTCGATCCGTGTTTATTGGATGCTAGGGCTTTGAGAACCGCTTGACTATCCGATAGGATATAGATAGATTTGTTGCGATGAGCCCTCATTATATTCTCTTGGATGCAAAGCTCCATTGCAAATAGTTCAGCCTGGAAGATTGTGGCTTCTTTGCCGAGTGGTTTTGAAACCGCGAAATTAGGACATTTGACTCCGGCTCCTGTCCCATCAGAGGTGCGCGAGCTATCTGAATACCAGATGGTTGATTCCTCTTTCATTTCAGGTAGCATGGATTGCCAGTCCTTGCGTTCTTCGATTATAACCTTGAAGGGGGTTTTAAAGTTGAATTTTGTCGGCATAGCGTCCGATAGTGTGGAGGTTATAACTTCTATTTTTGGGTCTTTTAGGATTTTGAGGTGATCTCTAAAATCCCCTGATTTGTAATTGTTTTTCCTTTGATAGCCTCCTTTTTTTATTTGGAGATGTATCGGAGGGATGTTTAGGAACATTTCCATTGCCGCTGTGGGACAGGTTTTCATTGCTCCTGTGATACCAAGACAAGCTAGCCTTTAGATTTTTGTAGCGTAAGCTGTGTTTTTCGTTGTAAAATTTTAGTCCACCATATCGTTGATCCGTATGTGAATATTTGAAGAATGATTGTTCTGTAACACCAGTAATTCCCATTTTCTGCCAAATAAGCTTTTGTAGGCCCAAAATGCCTTTAGTACTTTGGTATGAGTCCATTCTATATGTTTGTTCCAGTTGATTTTGCTATCCAGTATAACACCTAAATATTTTACCTCATCTGAAAAGGGTGTTGGTGTTCCATTTATTGAAGGAGGTATGATGTGAATTTTCCTTCTATGGTTGATGTTCTAGTTCTTAGACTGATACCAGTACACTATCACCTCTAAGGCTGATTGTATCCTTTCCGAAATTATTAAATCATATTTGCGTCTAATGATAATGACGAGGTCATCGGCATATCCCATTGCCTCGTATCCTTGTTCTGTTAGATAGTACCCCACCTTGGAGACAGCCCCTATAGGTCTGTGCAGTCAATGTGCTATCATCTAGATCCGTGGTTGTCATTCGGCTTCATTTTATCGTGGCTGTTTCCAAACCCTTTTTCCTAGCTGCCGCTATTATGGCTTCATGGGGAGTATTGTCAAATGCTCCTTCTATATCTAGGAATGGGCAAAGGGCAATTTCTTTATAGTCTTTTACCTTTTCGAATTGACTTACTAAAACATAAAAGGTTGACTCTGTTGATTTGCCTTTTTGGTAGGAATGTTGATTATTATTAAGACAGACCTAAAACTCAAGTACTTTTTTTTTACATTTCTGAAGCGCTTGACATAGTTTGGCATATCTTATCATGTTCCAGCGCCACTATACGAGACTCTCGGTTATCTAGCATAAAAACCCGACGGTAAAGACTGTGCATCATAATTCGGCAATCAACTAAATATTCAATTATAATATTTTACAAAAACAACCTGTCTTTAAAATTCCACTTATGCATTTCCTTCCCCATACTTAATACAATTCATTTACACCATAACGATCTTATTTCAATAGATTTCGTGTCCTTAAACTTTTAAATCCTCTAACACAGAGAGAATATCATTTTTTACGCGACTCACCAATAAAAAAAACAGCATAAATCTAAAAAAGATTAAAACATGCGATCGTTCACAGATTAGATCACTTGCGTGCGCGATCAGTGCTGAGCTGAATTTTCTAATCCAATTCAAGGTCTACGATCAGTGCAAAAAAGAAGCCTTTCTTCACGTCTCGACGAAACGAGTTTTTATTATATTTCTTTCGCTTTCAAACAGCTCTAAAGCATCAACGCGCCAACCAATTCGGACAGCAGCCCCAAAAAATCTTCGTATTCATCGCGATCGAATGAAATGAAGATTTAAAAGATCATTTGCATGGAGGTACCTTGATCTGCATCAAGAAAAAAAAAAAAAAACTACACATGCTGATCAAATGGTACAGAAAGAATAATAAATATCAAAAAATTTTATGAAAAAGAAGATGGACGAGAATTTCGAATACATAAGCTATGAACTAGATTTATATATTATCGTACATAGAAGCATCTTTCATCTTTCAAACCTCTATTATACATATGATGATGATCAGATGAAGATCATCTTAACCAGTTTCTTCCAAATCATTATGTACCTAATTTTTTTTCCTTCTTCTTCGTTTCTTTCCAAGAAAAACACATGCTGATGCAAAGCTATAAATGAGATCTCTTCCGGTCCTTAAGAAAAAGATTTTTTTTAAAAATAAAAATCATTTCGTTGACTCATTGATTTTAGAGAAAAAAAAATATATTACTGATTTCTCTCAAGATCGTCAACAGTGGCGTGGCGGTACAATCGATCTTTAAAATCTCGATTCCTTTAAGATTTGAATAAACATGAAAATGATCAGTGATCAACGGATTTAGATAATCGAAGATGAGAAGGAAACGAGGTAAACCGGTTCTGAAGAGAGCCGCCTTCAAAGTGCTGCACTAACGACTCATCATCATCATCATCAACTTCATGATGGTGGAACTTTTATACGATCGCAGCACCGATCGTACACTACACAATAAATAAACAGGTAATATGCCATGACTAACGTAATTGAGAGCTCATTTCATAATAATTTCAATTTTGAAAATTCTGTTACAGATCTCGTTATGTATACATAGTTGCTCTTGTCTTGTTTATGTTATTCTTACTCACGATCTTTTGCTGATCTTGGAGGATCATGTCGGTAATTAGATGCGATTTTCGTCACAATTCTTTTTAGTAGCTGAGTGTGATACTCATGTTTATATGCAAATATGAAACTTTCTTGATCTCATGTCGTAAAATTGAAGATGATAAGGTTGCGCAAAAATTGAAAACGTCAGCATTTCTTAGCATCACAGCCACTTATTTTGATAATAAATAAAAAAAAAATGAAACACTATCGTTCTACCAAACATTCTACCTATTTAAAATTACTTTGCTCGCCAGGACCGAATTCACAATTTAGGTCAATACGAAAAACTAGCTAGCGAGCATTCTGGCTATGAGAAATTATTTCGAAAATAATAACAACAATTTATTCTAGAGTTGTTTAATATAATCAACAATGAGTCAAATTGCTAGCAAGCACTAAATCCTTGTCATGCCACACAGTTAATTACAAACTGCATCAAAAATCACGTGGGGAGCAAAAACGAAAAACTCCGCCTTCGAAATATGAACGAAAAATATTCGGTCGGTAATTTTGAATGCACCCTGACTGCCTGCCTTGTTCCATCCATTCCGCCACTACAGCCAAACGTAATATTCTCCAAACACACTGTAAAATATAGAATGCAACTTGCCAGCATGCCGACCATTTATCCTTTGTAATTATTAAATGAAAATTTTGACCGTCATAACTGAACGAGGTGGAGAAGAAGGAGCAAGGGGAAGGACCTGGCCGCGTTCTCATAACTCAGGCATGTTCATTCGGACGGATCCTGGGACACCAAATACACCAAACTTCCCATCATCCAGCCTGAAATACTAGCGCAAAATATCGAAGGAGGTGAATGGTTAGTAGGATTGGTTAGCTTCCGAACGTTTCATCATGCCATTCCCGAACCTCTGACCATCATCATCAAGGAGAGAACTATGCAGTTCAAAAAGCAAAAACATATTTGGTTACACGAAATTCCATTCATGTCCATTGCAAACATATTCATGCTCTGAACGAACGTGTACATGTTAATTAACAATTCGTTTGAATTCCAAATAGTCAGCCTGTTCCTACTGCTCATTCCATTTACCGGCTGCTCCAGCTTCTGATTCTTGTACTACCGGCTGCGCCTCTCGGAAACGGTCAAGGATGATGCAGAACTGCTGATGATGATGTTGTGACGAACGAACGAACGGACGAACAGTACGGAAGAAGGTCGAGAGGTGCAGGATTTCAGGACTTTCGAATGTCCTCCTATATTCGTGGAGCCTGTCATGAGCATAAATATGCCCCGAGAATGAAACTATGGCCGAATCGCGAATGCATTGCACCATATATGAATCGTAGAGTTTATCCGGTTTAATGTATGATATTAACAGGCACATATGAAAGTAGTAGTATAGCCGCTCTGGTCGGAGAATATGCACAAAGTTGTCTGCATTTTTGGACTATGAACCAAATACCCACTTTTTTTTGTGTTCATTTTGTTTCTTTTTTTTTCCTTGCCCATGTTTTTCGCTGGAAAATTCCGAACAGAGATAGTGAAGAGTATGAGCTTATCGAGAACAAACGTAACTTTTGGCAGATATGAATATATTTGCATACGGATGAACTCATCAACGCGCAGAACGTAATTGGTTGAAATTACGTATACATGTTCCTGTATAGAGAGGATACACTATGAAATATGTGCATAGTTCAAGTATTGCGTAGTGAATTATATTGAAGTAAAAATACTTTTTTTAACAACGCTTATCAAAAAGCGTTGTTGACAGAATTTTTTTAAAAAGGTATTAAGGACATGATGAAGAATATCATAGTGGGAATTATAATGAATTTCACGAAGAATTTCTGTATTATTCAGGAGTAAAAAGATTCTGAAATGGAAGAGTTATTCAGTAGAGGCGGCTTAATAACATAATATAGAAGTTATTATGTTTTTATTATTATTAAGCAGACAAAATTTATCTCAATTAACTGAATTAATACTTAATTCATTTTGATGTTAAATTCTGAGAAATAAATTATACAGTGCACATGTCTTCTTCACGTCGTCATGCAATGTAAAAGTGTTCTACGGAATCGAGATGACAAGGAATTGAAGGCCTTATGAGACAATTCTTAATGCGAGAGTAATTCATTTTTTAAGTGACTTCTAACAAGGAGGTTTATATATATTTCTTTTTTTTTGTAAATCTGGAATAGCATTTTTTCTGATGAATCGATTTAATAGTTCTTGCGAGTTTTCTTAAAAATTTATGATAACATCTCATATCACTAACATAACAGAATTATGTTTGGGCGTAAAACCCAATCATATGATACTCTAGATGAAAGGAAAAAGTTTATTGTACCAGAAAATATGTCATCTCAAATTCTTTCGAATAGTGAATAATGATTTTTATATTGGAGGTGATAAAAGCAGAGGCGGGAGGTTTGTAATGTATATAACACCGAGAACGTAGTATACAAAACGTTTCATGCTGAATTTAAAGTTTATAGCTTTTCTAATTTTCGACGAAATTGAACCATTTTTGTCTGAATTTATGACAATTGTATGGGAGGTGGCAAAGAAAGTGGGGAATTTTGGATCTGCTTATCAACATCCTAATCACATTGCTTTGTTACAATTTTAAAGTCGATAGCTATCATATGTTCCAAGGAGAAATACTTTTCTTGATTTTCCAATACAAAAAATTGTATGAGAGGTGGTAGAAGGAGTGAAGCGAAGTTCATATTTTTTTAGCATTTATTGCAAGTATTAAGGGGCAAATTCTGGAAAAAATTTTAAATTTGTACTTTTTCTAGTTTCAATGAAAATCGATTAAATGCATTTATCAAAATTGCGCATTTGTATGGGAGGGAGTAGGAGTATTCGAATCAAAATCAAATTTTTCGACATCAATGATATTTGCAATGATATACTTTTCTCAAAAAATGATAGCTTTGACGGTGGTTTGGTGAATGTTTTCACAGTGCATTTCGAATTGAAAGAAAAGATTTCCGGATTCTACACTGTTACGCTTTATTATTCGTGACGTTTGATAAAGGTCTCAGCAGCGACCGAAACGTCACGAATAATAAAGCGTAACAGTGTAGAATCCGGAAATCTTTTCTTTCAAAGCTTTGACGGTTTTGAAGAAAAATAATTTAATTTAAATTCCGAAATTCGGTGAAATTTATATGGGAGGGGATAGAAGGAGTGAGGTGAAGTTGATAGTTCTCCGAAATTGGTTGCAATTGTAATGAAATCAATTATGACAAAAAGTTTTAGCCTTGCTGGCTGGAATGAAAACCGAATAAATGCATTTTTGAAAATTGTGCATTTTCTTGGGAGGGGGTAGAATACTCCTTCATCAGATCAATATTTTTTGACGTCAATGATATTTACATCATTATACTATGACCTAATTTTCAAGTCAATAGTTGAAATGGTTTCGGACAAAAATCAATTTCTTAAAATTTTATGAAATTCATATTGGAGGGGGTAGACGGAGTGGGGGATATGGCCCGTTCACGAACTTAAAGTTATTTTTTTCCTAAAAATGACATATGACAAATATCAGCACAATAGGTCAAAGCTTTCGAGAGTTATGTTGTAGACAGACGGACAGAAGGACAGACGATCACTCGGAATTGAGGTTTTTGAGCGGCAATCTGTACCCTTGGCGCCTCTGTACGAGCATTATTTCTTAGCGTTACAAAATTTAGAGCAAACTTATAATACTCTCAGATTACATCTAGATTATAATTATAAATGATGAATAAATTGTATCTATTACTTCCCAGTAAGTTTGTGCCTGTTGTGTATTGAACATAGTAAGAAGCATAATTGCAATTACACGAGTGACGTTTCGGTCTCTGCTAAAACCTCTACCAAAACCGAGTTTTGATAAAGGTCTCTGCAGAGACCGAAACGGCACGAATAATAAAGCGCAACATTGTAGTATCCGGAAATCTTTTCTTTCAGGATTAATGGATGTTATAGAGAGCACTCTCAAAGTTTATCAGGCTCGATTGCACAAAATACGGATAATATTGGATCAATCCGCCGAAATGGGTTTCCCGCTACATCTCAGGTGGGCTTCGAGAAGGCTTTGAACGGCGAAATATAAAGTGTCGCGTATTACATAGAGGAAGGCTGTCTGAGAGCTTTCCTGTGCGAACGAGTGTCAGACAAGGCTTCCTATTATCACCAGCCCTGTTTCTGGTGGTAATATTTAATGAAATTTTGAAAGCGCGACGATAAAGATCTTCAGTGGAGACTATTTAATATCTTAAGTCACCCTGATTATGCTAATAACATGTATTTGCTTGCACATCCGTTCGGACTTATAGCCAAATGATCGCTCGTCAAAATTCAAATAGGCATAACGGACAAGATGTGGAAGAGGAGCAAGATTTATGTTACCTCGGCAGCACTGTCAGCATGGGTGGCAGGGCCGAAAGGAATATTGAGGCTCGTATAAATAAAGCTCGTCAGGCCTTCGGTATCCCATCCCCTTTCCACCCTCACGCATGCGATTAATCCGTGTTGATATATGGTTGTACTACATGGAAAGTTGCCGTTACGTTTACCAAGAAACTGCCTCCGACGCACTAATTGCTTGATTGCGGTGACTTAAGATTCTCACGGACAACTTGTATTTATGTACGCGACATCAAGCATCATTCATACGTTCACATTTTTTCAAATACAGTTCACGGCAATTCAGTTTCGCAGAATAAAAGACAAATTGTTTTGTTCCGTGAAAATGAATTATCGACTATCCGAACCGAGTTCATTCATGGATAGTGACATAAGAAATGTTTACAACTCCACAGCCTGCAAGTCACGTAATTTGTATCATTTTATCTTGAATGATAATTGGGTAACAGCAGTTTGTACTCCGGTTTAAAGTGAAAGTAATTCTACCGCACCAGAGTTGATTCTGATTTGACTCCAACTTTATCCAGCTAAAATGTTGTTCAGTCATTGATATTCAAGACTAAGCCCTTGTTTCCCAATGAGTACAATCTGCAGTGTTTCAAAAATAATATCCACAGTCACTTTCGTCTCTCTCCACCACTAGATCACTTCCCAATTCCTACATCGACATAAGTACGCATTGCATTATAGAGTGACCTCCGAGCGTACTGTTTTTTTGAAAGTTTAGTGAAACGAAGGGTTCTCCAAGCACCGGGACCATGGGTACTTTACCTCAATCTAGACAGTCCTAGAGTTCCTCGTCCAGTTTTATCTTTTTTTATTATTATTAATATTTAAGGAACACGTGAGAGCACTGCGACCTTCCCGACATATTATGCGTTTAATTCCCCTTTACCCTACCATAACTCTATAGCTTTGACTAATCTAAGTATCGTTAAGGAGGCCATGTTAGCTAGGTCATCGGTAGAAATGAAACCTTTTCCGAGAAGATTATGTCTTTTCCTTGCTACTGCTTCACAGTGACATAGGATGTGTTCTTTCGTTTCTGAGTCTTCGAGGCAGAGGCGGTAGATGTCGCTTTCAGCTAAACCCATATTTTTGAGGTGATGGTTTACTCCACTGTGCCCCGTCATTAGGCCGATTAAAGTACTAATATCACTCTTGCCGAATTTTAGAATATCCCCCACTTTGTTTTTTTATAGGATTATTTTTTTTGAGATTGATAAACCTGGAAATCTACTCCAGTAGATTTTATGCTCTTGTTCAATCCACTTTCTAAGCATAGGGTTGGAATGCCCTTTTGGTTCCCAGTTTTATCTTGTTGATAAATTAAATAATTTGGGCGAGGTCTAAATGTGAAACGGAGC